>CM032345.1:7277252-8643809 GCA_019022885.1 Schlechtendalia chinensis | reverse complement strand
ACGCCACACGCGTTTGGAGAGCGTTCCCGTTATTCCCGTCGCCGCCCGGGAACGTCCGCTACACTACGAGATACGAGTGCGTTTTCCGGTTTCCGAGTCGTTTGGATCCACGTGGTCGGTGCACGTACGTGTCCAAATCGTATCGGGACATTGATTTCTATTTACCCCGTCCGTTTTTTTTTTTTTTTGCGTGCTTACCGATATCGCGTATATCGTGTGCACCTACATTTGTTTGTTGTTTAAATGCCCCGCAAGTACAATTTACCATTAACCGGTTAGGTGATTTTGACCGTCGAGACGTAGTTAAATCTATTTGTACGTAGAGTCTTACACATTATATTTTTACGGAGATAGGAAAATTTTTTTTTTCGGAAAAAAATGAATTATTTATACGAAACTAAGGGAAATTTAAAAAAAAAAAATTGTTTTTTTTTAATTATCCGATTTAATAGTACCGTTGTAATTTATTGTTAATAGTTTAATTTAATGTATTGTGATATATAACTTAAAAAATTGTAACAATAATCGTATCGTATATACTATCAGTGACTATAAGTAAAAAATATTGTATCCTTTTAGGAAATCATCATTATGATGCGTAGCACAATTTAGCCAATGCTCATTATATTTATATTTATAATTAGTAAATGTGTGTTCCAGAGAAACCCGATTGATTCGAAGCTTACTAAAAAAAAACAAAAATACGATTTTCGTGTCATTTCTTCGGATCATATTATATTTTTTTACGCGTTAAACGCGATTGTTTTATTGAACATTTTTTTTTTGTTTTAAACAATCGATAGACGGCAACAGAATATTCGAATCCGATTGAATTGCAGAAATAAAAAAACATTTTTTTTTTTTTTTTAGGACGTAACCGTTTATACACGTCATTGTTCTAAATTATTAAATAGTATTTTCGGGTTCAACGTTTGGTTATGGTACGAACACGTTCGACGTGACTGGGCACTTGTATCGGGTGTATATTGTTTTCTCGTCGTAACCGTATACCAACGAGGTTTCTCCGGAACACTGTTAAGTACACGAAATAATTACAAACATATAGTCGATCGCGCGAACGAATGTATTTTTTTGTAATTGAACAGGTCCCGCACGATTAATAATAGCGACCAACTGTTCAGGGAAAACCCGTTAGATTATAATGTAAACTCAACTGTAAAAAATAAGAGTATTTATTTTGCGAATAAAGTTTTTTATACACAACAACCGCGTGCTTCGTTCGCCGTCAACACGCGATCGGGAAGAGTAATTGACCCGGGGGGGGATCAGAAACACGACATCACGTGCCCGGAACGTCTCGGCGAGAACGATCCGCGTCCTATGTTAACCTAACCTAACTGCGCGCGACCGAACAACCCCGTCGACTTGACCGGCGAACGGGATGGACCACACCGAGGTCACCACCGTACGCGAACCTAACCTGTCCCGATCCAGTTGCAACGGATCTCGACGACTATTCCGAAAAACGACCGCGTCAGTTTTGTTCCTGCAGAAAGCACCGAATCAGCCAGCAAATAACATTGCGTGGACACTGCCCAGACCAACGCGTATAATATCATTGTTTCGGGGCGACTTATTTGCGTGTGTCCGTCATTTTCATCGTTCTTGGGTTTCTTTCGACAAACATAATTTCTCGTTTTGCCTGTTGAAACTTTAAATGCGAATACGATATGTCTAATCGTTTCATTACAATGTTTCGTAGTCATTGTTTTGTTTGTCTTTTTATTATTTGAAATTACCATATTGTTTATTTATCGACATGACACATCAAACATACGATTCCTACACAAATCCGTCGTTCTTAGATAATGTAGATGAGGAGGAGGGGTTCTATGATATAGGAATGTCTCTAACAGATACATGATTTTTTTTTTTTTTGACAATAGATAAATCTCGATTTTCATTTAACCGCACGGGCAAATGTCTGATGAGTGTATTGCCCTTATGTATATATGTATATGTATATGTTACCATTTACGTTCAAAATATCAAATTGCATTATGAGTTTCAAGTTACAAACAAAATATATTAGTACAATCATGTTTTGTCACCATATAATATATTGATATTAGGGTCACATCACTTTTAAAATGTTAAACGATGTAAGTAAAAAAAAAAAAACCCTTAATTTCTACGTCACTGATATATATATATTATACTTTTTTCTAATATCAAGTATATCAAGACCTCTGAACATACGCTGTTTTTAAGGAGTAAAGTGTAGACTATATAACGTACATGATATTAAATTTATTTTGGAAGCTTGTACGTATTAATAGTAAACAGGGAACATCTTCTACAGAATACCACTCAACCATCACCCGCGTAGGATTCGCAGTCGCCACGCGCGAGATCAAGTCAGCAACCAAATTTATCGAATTGACGCAGCGTGTATGAAATGTTCACGAAGACCAAAAAACTAATAAACAATATTAAATTATGATACTCATGTTTGGCAGATTTGAATTTTGTAAGCAGATTTGAGTCTTTCGTCGTGCCTCCCAGATTTTTACCGAAGCGGGTTTTCGTGTCTGAATTTATCATTAAAAACATCGATAGTTAAATAAAACATACATTTTCAAATTTTGCGTACTTAATTGTATGCACAATTGGTTAAATATCGAAAATTTCCTCCGGCAAAACCAAAACATAATGACTTATTCAAATGTGATTACAAAATCGAAATTCGTCAAACAACTGGTTTTGTTGTTCTGTACTCCACGCAGTCCGTTTAATGTCAATGTCGTGCTGTATGTATGTACTTCGAGATGGAATAGACGGGATGCCGAGAACGTGCCAGTTAGATGTTTATGTCCTTATTTTAAATTTACTTATAGGTCATGATATTTTGCCGAAAAAATATATATTCTTACACCAATATAATATAATATACAATAATGATTAGATGAATGACCAGACTTGCAATTGATCGGAGAAAAGAAACTAGTTTTATAATTGAAAAAAAAAAATTAACAATTTTACGCTCACTCTTGAATAAAATTTTTCTCCGACTAAGAGTCTGGGTCACTGTACTGTGAGAATATAGTCCAAACGTGGATTTCGAACAAACCGATAAAATAATATTGAAATCCAATTAAAACACAGAAAACATAAAGCGCAAATTAAAACAGACATAGAATAGTTGATGAAGAACAATTGGTTTTTTTTTTAAATCTGTAATCTTAATGATCAACGACATAAGAAAATATTTATAGAAAAACATGATCAAAACAAATTTTGTAGCTAGACATTCACACACACACACACACACACAGTAGCACACTGACCTATGGCGTAGAACAACAGGCCGTATACGCAAACGACGGAATAACAAATGCAAAAGTCCTTCACTGCTATCTTTAATGATAATACGAGTACAATTACTGACGTTCGAATTATACGAATATAACGCTACGAAAACGCGTTACTAGTGGTGCGATTAATATTGAATACTGAATACGAAATTATACGGAAAATTCCTATTTAAATAATTCGAATTCGTTTCTATTAATATTTGCATTTTGTTATTTTGCCAAGGTAAAACCTACATTTGAGCAGGGCGTAATAACATACGCATTGAAAAAATGCATATCACGTAAAACCATATTTATCTACGTATTAATTATGCGTACACGTAGACACGTTTAAAAAATAATATGCACATCATCTCGGTCGAATTGCAAAAAAAAGGAAAAACCAAGTATTATACAATCCGTACTATAGTTGTACAGTGTATATAATATATACGATTGTGTGTGTGTGTGTGAGATCGCCAAACAATATAAAATCTTAGTAAAGCGAATCTGATATAAAACCATGTCTTAAACGCTATATATATATATATAACGGTTCAATGTTCAAGTATTTGTTAATATGTTATAGAAATGATTTCGCACAATTAATAACAGTTTTTATTACCGTATAAATTGGGTATAGAATTATTCTCATATCAAGTAAAACAAATATATATATATATATATTTAATTATATCGTGCACGATGATTAATGAGGGTACGCAGTCGGTAAACGTAAATCCAGCATCGTACATCAATCGTTCATGGTCCATACGTGTACCGTAAGGTCGTAAATATTTTCTAAAAAAAGTTCGGAAAAAGAACTCGACTATTTTTAACGACCATGTGTAGTTTAGTAAGGTGAGTACTTTATTCAACGTACAAACGTATTTATTACGTATAATGTAATTGTTTTCGACGACTCGAACTAATATTCATAATTTCGTGTTCGGACACGGAATAGTTTTGTGGGGACGTCCACGTACAAAATACGTATGTCGAATATTATTGAACTGAAAGTGTATTTATTTATTATTTCCATATTGAATTTTTGAAAGAGCACCGTTCTGTGTTACACGTTACACGATGTTCGGATATAAAAAAATATTTGCATTCCTCCGTTTACTTTTGCGGCGGTTGATTGCATTGAATAACATTTCGTACGACAAACACGGTGTTATTATTATGATTGGATATTATATACATATATATATATACGGTGCGACTGTTTTGCAACGAGAATCTCGTAGCCGCGCACTTTTCGACTGAAACAAGACCGATTCGAGAACGGTGTATAACAATCAATCATAACGAGTGATCGAATAAACAACATTAACTTCGTCGAGGAGATGGAAAAACGCGAGATCCTATACAATTTCAACCTCACTGGGTTCAATTTCACAAACTCTTCTCAGGAACACTCGACGAGAAGCCCGAGTCCAAATTAACGCCATTGTAATTATTTGTTTATTATTATCATCATCAGAATATCAGAGCCAAATAAATCAAATAGTGAATAATAACCGAGTAAATAATGAACTCACCTCGGGGGGGGAGTCATCAATATTCTTTCTGCGGCAGACACACGTATCCGTGTCGATTTTCTGTACGTTTAGGAGCAGCCACCGACGTTACCGATTCCCCGGCGACAATCTTTGGACATCCAGTAAAACGCAATAAATGTGCCATCGGTTTGATTCAACCGTTCTGCTGCTACAAACAGCGGTGCAACTGATATATTTGTCTCTCTACGTACGGATGACGGCAATATTCCCTCGGTACTGCTCACCGTTGTCTACACGGTATCATTTTCGTCGGGACCACTCGACGTATCGCGAACAAAAAAAATATTCACGTCCTCTCGTCGCGCGACCTAACCCCATCATTTGAACCGAGTTCGCGATTCGACCGCACTCGTTTCGCGGAGAGTAGACATAAATCGATTGCGGAACCGGTTGCACAAAAGTCGCACGGGCAGCCAGTTCGAGATTCTCGTCGCGAAACCGTGTACGGGGACGGGGGGTCTTAAAAACGGATATTACGGGTGTACCAGATAAAAGTTGCGGTATATGAACACGGTAACGTATTACGAACACGACGAACTGCTATCGCGGCGCAGAGACGCGTGTTTTACCATTTCGTTTCGAAACAAACACATTTTGCACAGACAAACGAATAAAAAGTCTTTCATGCCGTTCCTAAACCGCCTGTCTCTCTGTCTCTTTGTTATTAAAAAAAATGTTAAACACAAAATTATATTTATTTACAGAACTGAAGTATAAACGAAAATGCATTCAATTCGAATTCGTGATGCACCTATGCAGATAAGACCACTCTCGTAACCGAGGCAATTAATTTCGTACGATAAATCGGTAAATAATTATCGGGTTCGGTACAATATTCAACACACTCTCTCTCTCTATATATATGTATACGTATACGTGTGTGTACAGAGTGACCCAAAAGTTTTTTGATTTTTATAACACGGGTCCACGTTAGTTTTGTACAAATAATAAAAAATATATAAATAATACACATGATAAAAATAGTGTTTGTTTGTGTATATGGTGTCGTCCACACGAACAAAATGTTCTCGATATCGGTCGGGATTTTTGTCACGTCGTCAATTGAAGAACGGACGACATTCATGGAAATAGTAAGTCGTCACACTGTGCACGAAACTCGCGCGGAGGATTTGTAGTAAATATTTGTATTCGATAAAGAAAAACATCATAGGCGGGGTGCCGATTTAAAACAAAAAAACCCCCTTAAGACGAACGAACGAACGAACGAAAACCGATCCGCTAACGCCGGTGTCCAAAGTAAATCCGAATCGCGTCCGAAATATTTATCTGCTCTGTACTAGATAAACGATAAACGTTCACGTTTGTTTAAAATAACGTCCAGGCATACGAAAAATTATTACACCCGCACAAAGTATGAAATGCTATTTTGTACATAAAAAAAAAAATCGATTCTATTTTGAAAAATCGTTAAAATGTTTGGCGGCGGACTTTACCGTTTGTACAGTGAATTACGTTCCACGCCCTTTCGCTATAGTTCCCGTAATACGGCTCGTTTTTGGACTTTTGACGAAATCGAACACTCTCCATTTCGTCGGTGTACGTTATTGCGTCGGGTCGTATCACGGCACGGAGTTATGTTTTTAATTTCGGCCGCGAAAATGTACGTTGGACACGGCGTCCGAGTTAACTGGTGCGCACATCATCGACGGTCGATAAAAAATTAAAAACAAAACAAACACGGTAGGAGGAGGAGGAGGAGGGAAGTCAACGCGCTTTTAAACACTACACATACTTACGGTGCGCCGATTCCACGTTTCTTTTTTCGACTTCACGAAAGTATTACTTGAATACGGTTCGATAAACTACGGGGGGGGGGGGGAAACGACAAATTTTCCATACGCGTTGACGAATTGTATTTTACGTTACGGTCACGGAGTTTATTATACGGCACTAGTATACCACGGTACCGGTATGCGGGAATGTCGACGCGGATTTCGCGTTCAAATGAAACAACCGGGTTGTATTTGAAATTCGCGGACGGGCGGCACGAGGTGACGGCGGCCGCCCACGCGCGTGCCGTCCGCGTCGGGGAGTGGGGAGACGAACGGGAACCGAAACAAAAGCCGAAAGGATTGCCGCGCGCGCGGACACACGGATCGAGGAACGGAATAATGACGACGACGACCGCGCCGATCGCTCCGGTCGGCGGCGGCGCCGCGCGCGCAACAGCATCGGTCGCATACGCACGCACCGCACGATACGTTTTTTTCTCAATAACACGTTCGCCGTCGTCGAGCCGCGCGCTGCACGTCGCGGGAATTTCACCGCGCGCCCCACCCCGCCGCGAACCCGTCCGTCGCGCCAGCCCGACCGACGACGACGACGCCGCCGCCGTCCGTACCCTCCGCCGCCCGTTCCGTCCGCCATCCGTTCCATCCGTCCGTCCGTCCGCCAAGCCAGCCAGCCAGCCAGCCAGCCAGCCAGCCAGCCAGTACGTCGTATCGTTCGCGGTGATAACTGGCCGTTGATTAAAAAAAACGAACAACAGCGTAACGCTAGGGCGAATCGAAAAAACCGAACGACGAAGAACGTACCGCGGTACGCCAAAACGAGATAAACGTCGTCGTCGTCGTCGTCGTCGTGAAACCCGCGGACGCGATGCGGTGGTCGACGGCCGCGACCGCGTCACCGTTATTGTCGTGTCCGCGTCGCGTCCCGCCGAACGGTTACCGTCGGAACGAGTGAACGACGCGACGATCGCATGACGACGACAACGCGTGCCGCTGCTGCTGTCGCCGTCCGTCCGTCCGTCGTCCGCCGCCGCCGCCGACACCACCGCCGTCGCCGACGCCGCCGCCGCCGCCGCTGCTGTTAGAGCGCGAAAAACAATACGACGTCCGGAGGACGTCAAGCGCGCGTCGTTCGGCCGAGTAATAGCGTTTATGACTACGTTTGTGACAACGCGACGCGTAATTTGAACGCGACCACCGACGTCCCGGAACGGCCCGGACGACGATTATTCCATTCCACCTACTACTACTCCGCGCACACGGACGTCGCGTTTTGGCTGCATTTTTTCTTCCGTTTTTTTTCTTGTCCGTACGGTGAGTATTTTTTTTTTTTTTTTTTGTCGCGCGTCCGTCCGTACGGCGAACGCGCCGAACCGTCACGATCGGTCATTTTTTCCAATCCGTTTGGTTCCGCGTCGTCTGCCCAATCGTTTTATCACGTACGGCAAAGAACGTAATCGCTTATAATGCATATTATGTAACGATTGTTCAACGCATAGCACTTGATCTGTATTATAAGCGTTTGGCCGTTTGAATCCATTTGAATCGACACAAAGGCTAATACTTAACGTTCACGGTTTTATTCACTCGATCGAACATTGAATCCATTAGGCTGGCGTTTAAGGTTTTGAACCGGCCAGAAAGCATAGTGCACCAAACCATAGTCTCCATAGTAGGCGGTTTATTATCGAGTTGTCGCCCCACTTTTGCATCGTGTGTTCTCCTTACAATTTACATAACGTTTAGGTACCTACACGTATGACCGAAACAATGTACGTTAAATAGACCATCAGGTTAATCGTTAACCATAACACCAACATTAAGTGTGTAGATAAAAAATAACGTGATAAGTAAATTTTACATAAAACAAATGCATGTATGAAAGTGTTTCGCATTGGAAAATAGTTTTGAAATATTTGTTAGGTATAAACATTCAAGTACACTACCTTATTACCTATAAATTATGATAAACGTTTTATGTTGTAGGAAATTAAAATTCTATGGATATTAAATGTTTCTTTTACATGGAATATAACTAGACAGTATGTACTTAATTGATTACATATCTTTACTGGTTTAATCAATTATTCATTATTTTATCGGTTAATTTCTCTTAATAAGAAGAATAGGTATTACTTATTGTTAACTACCTTAGTGGTCGAGAAAACGTATAAAGACAAATAATGGGACATTTTGTAATGATATTTTTGTGGTTTTCATAATCAGATCTAACCTGTGGCTCGAATTGAACTATTTATTATTATTTTTTTGTTATTATTGAATGTTTTAAGTCATATTTTGACAAAGAAAATATAAATCTGAATTAAAATAATGCTTTTATAACTTTTTATATGCTTATGCCTAAGTTATTTTATTAGAATGTCTTGAGTAATATTGTATAAGATACCGACATAACACATGTACTTATATTTTAATTTTCTAATTTCTTATATTGATTTGATTTTATATTAATATGTTCAAACGTTTCTTTTAAATTTCGATTTTTAATATTTGATATCTAATACTTTTCTTTTCATTATACTGATACATTACTATTAAAATGCATATAAATACTATAAATATATATTTATATATACATAAAACTTTAGATAAACAATGGTTTAAATTATAAATTAATTCAAATAAAATATTAATAAATCACAAATTATAAAACAAATTACATTCAATATTCACCAAGTATTTTTTAAATATAAGATTAAAAAATTAATAAAGGATTAATGTATATTACATTTGTTTTAATCTTCTATTTTAATGCTTTATTGTGTAAATAAATAATAACCTATCTTATTCACATTTTTTTACATCTCTCTGTGTGAGTGATACTTGTGTAGGTAATATGATTTTTTATTTTTATTGTTTGGTTTAGGTATCAAAGAATTTTTTCTCACATTTTTTAATACATTATTACTTAAATTTTTCATTCTTTTAAATTTTTGATAAACAAACATTTTTCTGTTCCTAAAGAGTCTTAGACAGATTTTACTGTATATTATATATATACATATTACATATGTTTTTTATAATTTAAATTCATATAACTACATAACAATTTTATAATTATTATTGCTAAATATATAATATAATATATTTCAGATGTTGTTAGATTATTATAAATTATATTATCTAATTTAATTTTACTATGTTTTAAAAACCATTTTAAAACACAAAAACTTTCACAAGTAATGATTGTCGTAAAGTGTAGTTTTAAAATCAACGGGTGAAGAGAAGAGAGGCTAAATCCCATGGATAGATTAAACTTTGGGTTTAACAATGTAATTACATTTTAGTTAGAATAATTTATTCGGTACTGTAGAGTAGATTATTTTGTCTAGAATAGAATAGAATAGAATAATAATAATAATAATAATTTTGTTTAATAATAATTAACAACTAAATAATATACTTTTGGTAATTATTTTTGTTTTATGTATAATAGTAATAATTAAAAGTATTTATAATTTTTAACGGCTGAAAAATTAATACAAACCAAAGTTTGAAAATTTAATTCTAAACTATGTTCATATTTTCTTAATATATATTTTTTAATGATTTAAATGTAGATAGTACATACACTTATTGATGATATATATATATGTATATAAGCAATTTACAGTATTAAGAATCAATCAATGTATTGATTTAACTTTAAATTGATTAAAATGATTATTTAAATTTGTACTACCTATTTATTTAAAAATTAAATTTATCTAGCATTATATTATATTGTATTCAGATACTTATTTAAAACAAAATTATCACAATGTATTTGTTTGGATTTTCTTATTAAAATTTATTAGTTATTTTAATTAATAAAAAAATAATTGATTTAAATCAAAATAATTTATATTGGCTATAATAATACAATATATGTTGCTATTGTGTTTTTTTTTTTAATATAATAATAATATCTTCTATTATAGTTTTACTAATATGCTGTATTTATATTTCCAGATTATTGTATAATATGAATTGAATAAAATGGAAAGTAGGAAAAGGACAATACTTTCTTCTGGAAACACCAACACATCACTTACTCCTGTTAAACTTCAAAAAATTAAAGGTGTGTTATAAAATTTATTATGTTTAAGAAAACTACTATACCTGCATTTATTATCTTTGTCTAACAGACAATATAGTATAATCACATTAAAATTCTTAAATTGTAACATTTGGGTTGAACTTAGAATTTCAACAAATATAAACAACAATATTAAAAACAAAAACATTGGGTACTCTGTACTCTCTCTCTCTCTCTCATCAGTATATTTTCAAGATTATAATTTTACATTTATTTAAACAAGTTTAATGCCGTGGTCTACATGTAGTCGACAATATGAACATTGCCTCATTCACTCATGTTGACACATAGTTGACTAGTAACTGCAAATACATATTTTAGTATAATAATTTTGAAAAAAGTGGTGGGAAAGCACAGAATATTATCTTGTCTTTAAAATTGACAATAAATGTTTAAGCTATTAAGTCTAAAACACTACAATTTAAGAATGTAATTTTGCTATATTGCCTGTCGGAGAAAGGAAGAAAACAAGTGCTTGATTTAAGTTTAAAAACAATATGAATCATGTTATTTAATTCATTGGGTGCCTTCAATTTTTACTGTATGTAGATAATTTAAAAGTATTTATCAAACCGATAAATAACTGCAATGAACATTAATATTTTTTCCTTCTTCTAAAATTGGTATTAATTAATTAATAGTATTATATATTATATAATCTAAAATTGTGTACTTTGTTTACAGAAAAAAAAAGTAAGGTAGCGAATGAAAATGATAGTGTTTGGAGCGTTTCCAAAGTAACTAGAGGAGCTAATGCGAAAAATTCAAGTTCTTCAAAACCAGTGGTGAAACATGCTTTACGGCAACAAGCTAAGCGAAGGCGCAAAAACACTACTATTGCTGCTGGAAATGTAGCGCCCCTTCCAAGAATTGTTCACCTTCAAATAAAGTCAACAGTAATTATAATGCATATATTATAATAAATATTATTTTATGTCAACATTGGACATGAATTTAAAAGTGCAGTAATTTTTGGGAAATTTTCAAACGAGAATGTTGCATATTGAGTATTGACAGTTATCATTTTGTATAAAACTTTTATTTAATACTTTTTTTATCCGTTAGCAACAAATTTTTAAAAAAATATTTTTAGCTCAGAACAAAAATAGATATTTATATTTATTTCTATAAATGTTTTACATGCCTGGCAGATTTATATATTTATTTTATTTTTTATGATCTTTTTTAAAAATTCCAATAAAAACTGAAATTACATGTCATTAATGCACATAATATGCTCAAAAATTGAAGGTTTATTAATTTGTAATTGTGTTTGTATAGCTGATGAAGGAGAATCCAGAGTGCCTACAATGTTGGAAGTGTTATCATCTATACCAGGATTTAGTTTGGTAAAACCACGGAAACGTCCTGGTTCAAAACGATTATCAGCTGCAGCTCAATTACAACAAGCGAAGGCTGAAGGTTGTGTCGATTTAGAAACACCGGATTCTGTTCTTGCACAAATTAGTTTAAGATCCCTGTTAAACAAACAAACATTTTCAATGCTTCCTCGGCTTTATCAACATAAGCTTGTTCAAATGTTACCACAAGTTGATAGAGACAGTTTAAATGAGACACAATCCGATTTCAGGTTTGTATTTAAAGTTTTGAGCATATATTTTTCTAATTCAACTTGATAAAAAATACTTTATAAATATATAATAATTTTGTGATGTTTGTTTTGTTTATTATAGGCCTTCAATAAATCAGTCTGTATTAAATAATGAGTTCTTCGCACAAGCTTGTCTTGAGTGGACTGATAGACTAGCAGAAGGAGAATTTACTCCAGAAAATCAACAAAAAATGAAAATGGATAACGATCGAGAAAAAAGCAAACTGGATCCATTTAAAGTAAGTCATTGGATGTTGAAAAATTATACTCCAAAGGAAATAGTTTTTTACAGATACCTTCAGTAATAAAATAAACCATTAACAGTAAAACATTTTTTTCCATATATTTATAATGATTAAATTCTAAAATTTTATCATTATTCTCAATAACAATTCATTTAATGTTTGTAATTTTTTAGTCCCATAATAATGTTTTCATTTTATAATTAATACAAAACTATTAGGAACTTTACCACATTATTTTGAGTTTATAGTCAAAATGTGATAGTTAAACAAGAATATAATATATACATTTGTATTTTTTTTTAATGTCAAAAAGAACATTATATTAACACAAATAACAAAAAATTGTTTATACTTGTATAGCAACTAGGATTTTGAATAATCAGACTATTTTTTTTGTTTTACATAGCTACACAATATTGTATAAGTATTTAAATATATAAATGAAATTACAAATTAAGTAATCTAGTATTCTAAAATATTTGAAAAATTTAATATGAAATATTGTAATTTAATAATATATAAGCAAAGCACTAAATTAATTTCCTGTTCAAAATTTTAGAAAATATAAAACCAATATATTATGATATTTTAGTTACAACAAGAAAACATAATATCTAATTGAAATATCAATATTTCTTCGCATTAGTATTAAATTTTATAAGATACTAAAATATAAATTATTACATTTTTCATGTTTTTAAAATCAATTTTTCCAGTATGAATTTAATGTGTTTAATTTAACAGTTATAGATATTTATTATAACTTTGTAGCAATAATTTAAATTTAATACATGAAGTATAATTTATTTCGTTTTATAAAACATTATTAAGTAACTTAAAACTTATTTGTGTTAATTAATTTTATGATTTTATTATTTCAGCTCAAGCATTTTGAACCAATATGGGGTGATGGTAGATTATCGAATTCAAATACATCTGTTTCAAAAGCAAGTACTCCCAAACATAAAAAAACCGAAACTATAACTGCTCCAGTAAATACACCACCTGTTACAACAATTGTAAAAATGAATACAAGGACAACATGTTCAACATCTGATAATATTGAAAAAGATAAAATCAAATTAGAATTACCAATTGATAATGTTGATTCCACAACAGATTCAACAATAGTCAAACCAATAGTAGAAGATGTAGTTTTACCAAATGTAAGAATTTAATTGATATATATTTTATATCTTAATGCTAATATCTTATTGTTGATATGTAACAATAATTGTCAAAAATACATTCACTGAAACCTATCTAAGACAAAATGTTTAAACCCAAATGCAAATAGGGTTATCAATATCCAGTTTTTATTCAATAAATCTGAAAAATTATTTCTTTTTTAAAATTGCACATTTTAATTTTTTTTAAAATATTACATATTTTTAAACACTTGGTTAGTAAGATATTTTTTATTGGACCTTGTATACAAGCTTCTACTTGTATGAAACCTAAAAATAAGATATATTGTTGTATTAGAAAGATTTCATTTTATCCAGATTAAATTTGCTTATCAAATTGTATCAAACTATTTAATTACTTATCAAACTGTCAAATCAAACTATTCAAACTGTAATTACTTATCAAAATAATATGTCAAGAATGTAGATATGGACACATGATTAGATTAAGTGTATTACAGTATATTTAATTCATTCATATATCAATGTGGAACTGGTAACATTACATGAGATTCTTAATATTTCAATATTTTACAGAGCGATGACATTAAAATTGATATTCCACCCGATACAGAAATTATAACCGAAGAAGTAAAAATTGATGAAGACAATTTGGATGAAACTTCTTCAGCGATTAAAAACTGGTCATCATTAATTAATGAGGATTTAGATATTATAATCCCAAAATATGATTGTATTTCAACTACAAAAGAGAAAGAACAAAACGAAAGTGAGGTTCAACTAGAGTTAGAAGGTAAATTCGATTGTACTATGAATTAATAATTATAAATATATATATTTGTATAAACGTTTATATTAATTTTTTTCAGTTACTTTAACTCCAAAAATAGATAATATGAACTCTACAACTAATCAAATCACATCAAACAATCCAGTTGATAAAAATATAAACATTGTGCAAGAATTATCAACAAAAGATGTTCCTCCGCCTGTGGTTGTTCGAATGCCTAGTGTTATTCATCCTCTTGTGATAACTTCTTCTAATAGTTCACCGTTACCTAGTACACCATCATTATCTATATCTTCCCTATTGCAACCATCCTTAGATTGTAGTTTGCCAAATGATTTTTCGTTTATAAATACAATAACTAATATATCATCATCTCCTTCTGATCGTCCAGCACATACATATATGTCATCAGTTAAATCACAAGTGAGAGAACAAATTAATTAAATGTCAAAAATAATAGCTATGGAATTTTTAAACATAAAAATAATTTAATTATTCGTTTTTTTTTTTAAGGTGAGTTCAAGTAATTGTGGAACAAGTAGAATTAGCAATAGAACACCGTTGAAGCAACCCCCAGGTGCTGTTAATTTAGAAAGAAGTTACCAAATATGTCAAGCTGTTATACAGAGTAGTCCTAATCGTAATCAACTTCAGTGTCAACTAAAGCCACCTCCGCCAGTGCTAATTAACAAAAATTCTATGTAAATGAAATAATAATAATGATGAATTGAAAACGGTGAATTATTGAGTACTAATTTTATATTTTTTATTTAGTATACGCAGTGGATCGCCAAAACCGATTCGAAACATTAATATCACCAACAGTTCTCAGCCAATGGTTGTTAGGCATGTTTTCACATCTTCACATGGCATTCCTGTAACAATGTCTATTGCACCTCCATATGCACCTGATGTAAGTTATTAACATGGGAACATTTTTTGACCAAGTGTAATATTACCTATTTATAAGTACTTGGAATACTAAACTTTACTTGATGGGAACAATACATTTTACATTGCCCATGCTTTGTTATTTCTAAAAATGACAACTTTTGTAACAATATTGACCGAGGGACAAAAGGTTTAGAGATTCACCACGTTTTGTAAATCACTCACTTGGATTGTCCCATATTTCAAAAATAATGGATATAGATTCGTCTGGAGACATTAATTCAGTAATTCAATGCGTTTTCATTCGCTTTGGTTTATTCTCTTAATTCTCTCGTTCCTTTGGGTAAAATCTCCACAAACATAATCTATAATATTATATTGTTTCAACAACACGGAATTTTAACTAATAATAAGTTAGACTCTTTCGGTGTTTTAGGATTAAACCAGACTGAAGTAACTCGTGTGCAAATAATGCGTTTTAATCGTCACTAAACGTTTTACAGCAACAGCAGCATTACTCTGAAAAACAAATGGGCCAGTACCTGTTGGTCCAGAGGTCGGTGGAATAACGGGCATACGCCGTTCGTCCAGTGCTCCGCCTACCAACAACAAAATAGCACCGATCATAAACGGCGGACGGCCAGCAAGTGTGGGCATACAAATGTCCACCTACGCACAACAACAGTCGCAGTCGACAAACGATTGTTCGTGCAGTCTTAACGCTATGGTAATATGTAAGAAATGCGGCGCGTTCTGTCATGACGATTGCATCGGGCCTTCCAAACTGTGTGTAACGTGTCTTATTCGATGATTAAATTCGCAGCCTTATAAACTCCGAACAATTACATTTGAAATCGCACAGAAACTATGAAACTAACCTGACACGTCGCGGCGGTTATTGTTGGTTTCGTTATGTTGACTTTTATTTTATTACCACATAAGTTAGTTATTCGGAAGCAATACAGACCAATAAGAATGACATCACTTTGATCGCCTACCTTTTATTGACTATAGATGAGGTTATTCGGTTTTATAACATTTGTGATGCATTTTAATTTAATAGTATTATTATTAGTTTCTTATAACATGGTTATCAAACTATGATGTTAATTTTAAAATGTGCATAGATATCTCCTCTCTAATATGAAAAGAAAACATATATATGTGCTTATTAGGTAATTTTTAAACATCTATATTCTGATTATATTAAAAAGAAAGAGATTCATAACGGTACACATCAAAAAGTGTATCACCAAATTTACATTAAAATATTTTAAAACACAAAAATAAAGTATTAACCATTTAGAAAAATGTAAATGTTTACTTAATGCATTATATTCACTTTTGTAGAAAATGTAATTCATATCAATGTTAAAATGAAAATTACCTGATGCGCATATATTCCTAAAGCATTTAAATATAATTCCAGCAATAAAAATACTAATGTTATCTAAATATTTATTCAAATACCTCCAACTAAATACTATTGATACATTTAACAATCATTCATCATTTTTAAATAGTATTCTGAATATTTGTATAATAATATATAATGTTGTGCTTGACTCTCATGTAACTAAAATATGTTTCGTATGTTTTTAAGTTTTTCCGATTCTTTTCCAAGTATTTTTAATAATCTGATGAATAAGTTTTTTTTTTTTTGTTATATGATACTTCAACGACTATAATATCGAAAAAAATCTATTGGTTGGTTAATGAGCTTAATGTGAATACTATATGATATGATGTAAGATTATGTTTCTTTATTTTTGTCAATCATACGATTATAGAAATCATTTAGTTATTTTTGTGATTTTCATTAATAAAGCTCAAAAATATATTTTCAGTGAAATTGTACCATAAGAAATATTTATATTAAGAAAATAGTTTTAATTTTAATTTAATAAGTACTTTCCCTTTCCAACACATCATACACGAATCAAATAGAAAATAATTCCACAGTTATTTTTAAATAATTGTAATATGTAAATGTATGTACGAAAGAATGGCTACAGAATTTCCTTGATTTTGTTGTGAGAAATAATAATACTGTGAAAACGTTGTTAGTGCCTACTCTTTATAAACGATATTACTGTTAACGGTTATGAAAAATATAATGTAAACCGTAAATTGTCCTATTGTGTAATAACAGTGACGAATGTAAAAAGCATGTTGAAATGAAATTCGCGCCTTAAAATTAATAATCTGTTGTTGTCTGTCCATATATATGTATTTAAATATATATATATATACACTAGACTTATTTGGAAAAAAATATTGTTTTTTTTTTTCTTCAGTGATGGAATTTTGTGATCTTATTATATTCTGTTTAATGTAAATTTGAATAGTACTGATTGTAATAATGACGTTGCAAACGAAAAACCGTTTAACTGCCCTGACTACTGTTGACAAACAGTGTTGTACGAAAACTCATATTTACTCTGTATGGCGATTTCGATAGCAGAAAAATATTATTATTAGTTGAACGTGTGAATTTAACCCAGCAATATCAGTAACAAAATCAACATAATCAAAGTTTTTTTTTTTTTTTTTTTTTCTTATATCCCTATTGAGATTAAAGCTCTTTATTTATAAATGATAAGTACTTCAGATTTACTTAAAGTTTTGTTAAGTTTTTGTTTTTATTTTGAACATTTTTTTTTTATATAAGCAAATATTTAAAAAAAGAAAGTCTAACAAACACAATTATTCACCATAATAATAAATAAAACATAGTGAAAGGTGTTTCTATTAAACATTTATTATCTCATATTATATATATATTATTTCTATATCTTCTGATAATATGTTTACAATACACACACACACACACATATATATAACAAAAAACCGTTTAAAAATATATATATATATATTTATTATATTTTTAAAATTTCATCCAATATAAATAAGATATATGATGTTACAATATGAATATATATATAATGTTTTTTTTTTTTTTTTAATTTTATTTATTTAGTTTTATAACAATACCTATTAGACACTAAAAAAATTAAGCATTTATTTAGGATAAAATAAACTCTGTACATAAATATATTGATTCTCATTTTGTTTATGCTACTTTAATAATATTGTTAATCGACTTTATTATAAATAGACGTAATAAACGATTATTAAGTATATCAAACGTACCGATTCGTGTTGGTATTCGAGTTTATTCTTTGCTCCTCCTGCTCACCAAAGGAATTCCACCGAGGTGTTGGACCCGTATACCTAACCTATATCCTACGGGGCGCGTTGATGAACGCCGTGTTCAAATCCGCCGCGGTAACGGCGCTGGTCCCTTTGACTCTGATTTCGTAACCGAATCGGACAGGACGGTCGGCGGCGCTAACGCCCGCCGTCGCGGTTCCTCTGAAGATCGTGGGTAAAGGGACGGTAAATTTTGTTGTCGCAAACGTATTTGGAGTAGCTCCCCCGCCCTCGTCTTCGTCGGAAACGATCTTCGTCGGTCGTCCACCCCCGCGAAACGACGCTCGACGGACGTTTTGCCAAGTCGCGCCCGGTCACTCGTAATCGTCTCCGCAACAAAACGTGCGGCCGGACTCACTACACCCCGGGACAGTGGCGTATTTACGTGGGGGATAGATCCCCCTTGATTTTTTTTAGTTTTCGATATTCTTATTTACAATAACCAATAGGTATGATTTTACGAAGTGCTCTTTAGGTCAATAAAATATTTTTTAATATATATCCCCCCCCCACTAGACGAAATCCTAAATACGCCACTGCCCCGGGACACTTGTAAAGTCGTGTGCGCACGCCTATGGTTAAAGCATACACACGCGATCGGTTTTGAATGACAATCGATGTGATTGACAGTCAAGTCTCGAGTGATCATCGACTGACGACCGACAACGACTATATACGGTCAATCAAAACCGACAATCTTCGGTCATTCGGTTATTTTATTTTTAAGTCAACACAATCGTCACTATTGAAAGCGTGGTGTACGTTATTTAAATTTTCTTGAAAAAAAAAATTAATTTTAAATCGATAATTAAAATTCACTCGCCATAAACTTTTTTCAACTCACGACGATAATTCGATCTCAACGTGTTGATTTTTTTTTTTATAGTATTTATGTCAGCCGTTGGATCGATTTCTTTTAATTTATACATTTTTAAAATTCTATTTTTGTACAAATCACTTTTTATTTTCCACGTAGCAGGTGTATAAACTACGGTGTAAATGTATGAATTCGCGCCAAAATTCTTTTAGCCATTCATGGACGAAGATACAAGATTTCGAAAAGACAACATGAAACGAAAACAACACACGACTGCTTCACACAATTCGACTTGATTGACTGATAAAATGTACGTTCATAGACATACACGGTCGGTCGTGAATGTCAGTCACGTTGATTGTCGTTCAAAACTGACCGTGTATGGGGCCCTTAAGTCCCGGTAGCGTTTCGATTTCCTGAAAACATACGTCCGTACTTCCCGCTTGGGATAACTTCGCCGAGAAACGCTTTGTAGAACAATGATCACGGATGAGACCAGTGGCGGCCGGCGGGCGTTGTGAGTAGTGAGGCAAAACTTTTATATACATACATGAATATTAAGAAGTCGAAACAAATTTCATTGTTACATCGGATAAACAAATATGTATTTGTTTTTAACAATAATATGGTATTTCTCACTAAACATTGTACACGCTTTTATAATTAAAAGTCATTGATAAGCGTCTATAATATAATATTAGAAAATCATACAAAACGTAAATGAAAACGTACAAATTATTTTAGTATTTATAGAAGTTTTAAGTTTAATAAAATTGTGTGTACCTACGGGGAAATCTCTCGTCTGCCTCAGTATCTACCAAATAAAAAATTTCGAGCTCCCCGCCACTTGATATTAATATTTCTATAGAGCGACTGAACCCGAATATGTTTTGCATCTCTCGAGCATTCTCGAGGTTTCTTCGCTGTTGCCGTTACAATAATCGTCATCATACCCCGCGGTTCACCATCCACATCAATAGTCTTTGATCGTGTTATTATACTACGGTGCATGAAGCTGAATATGTTTTGCCTCTCTCACGCCTTGTTTGATTACCGGCGGCCGCGACTTGATACATGCATACGATTGTGCATATTCCAATCCGGGTTATCCGGGTATATTTGGGCGGGGAAGGATGGCCAGGGTCCCCGGGCTAAATGAGCTTATTATTTTTACATCCCAATTTTTAAAACGCACTATAACAAAAATAATCATTTACAATACAGATCAAAATCATAATATTAAAAATGAAAAAAAATTAAATTGTCAATATCGTTAAAATCGGTGTTTACCTCAAGTCAATCCGGGTTCCGTAGCTTTCGTACGCATTTCTTCTTCTGTACGTCTTCAAACCAAATGTCTTTGTATGTCTTTTAAAAAAAAAAAAAACAAAACATAAACGTTGAGTAAACTCAAATGTATAAAAAATAAACTTCTTGATGAAAAACAAAATTATATTATAATATAAACTCTCACTGGGTTTAAACCGTTTATTCGACCTTTCGTCTATTTTGATTTGTGAATCTTCTACAAATGAATATTTAAAACGACGACCGGAAAAAAAACTAATCAAGAAATATGAATTTTCGACAACAGTTGCTCTCGTCGACAAACTATTGGTAAGGACGTACATTATGGTTTCTTAACAAAAGGAATAAATTGTGACGCAATGAACTTAGTACAGACATTCGGCTGTTGTAGAAAGATAGACCCGGTAAAATATGAACTGTGCGGCAACGTTGATAACGATTTCATTTGCACATCGATGCGACAGAGACGTCCGCCGACACACTGCACAATTGTCAATTACGTATCGAGTATTAAACTGATCGTGACAATTATCCCAGTTAGTACGTTTATCATTGATAATCAACTGTTTTAACGCGTCGAGTTATTTTAACGGAATTATGAATTTTCCCTGAAAATTACAACGATAATAACAATAATAATTTTTTAATTGGTCTATATAATAAATATTATAAAATATCATTTTATCTTATTGATAAAATCGACATTTTTTCTATTTTCAAGATTCGAAAAACTAATTTCAAGGTGAAACGTATGTGATTTTACCTATTTTCTAATAACGTATACATTATGCACCCGGCTGATTGAAAAAGCGAATGAAAGTCCGCTAAAGCACTGTGATATTACTGATAGTACGTGGTGGTTAATGATGGTGTGGTTCGGGACTCATAGCATTTGCATATTTTTTGAATTGATATTAAATCTAGCAGAGTTACAACGAATTTAAAAACGCTTGTTTTTGCTTATTTTGATTGTAAAAAAAAATATATTTTACTATTTTGTTCCGTTTTGCGACAAAATGCGCTCTATGGTCATTTTGATTTTTCCTCAGTTGTGTGCGATAGAACTTAAACACTAAAAATTATTTCATTTTTGCATTCTATTATCTAGAAATAATACCCAACGCCTATTTGTTCGGTTTTTGTTATTTACTTGTCGCTGGCCGCTGGGTAATATAAAAGTACTGTAATAGTTATCACCAAAAGAAAAATTTGGAACGAAAAGCTCTATTTTGGTAATCGATCAACGTTTCGTCGGGTTTTTTAAATAGTTTTGAAAATTTGGAAACTTCTGAACCGCAATGTGCTGCGAGCAAGCATTCACACCGGTGATTTGGAATGTTCACTAGGTAATGAACTAAAACTGTCGCGAAGAACGCTTGTTTTCAAAAACGAAATTGATTAAAAACCGATTACGAACTCGAATGGCACAAAATCGACTCTTTTGAGTGTCGTAAGTGAGAACCATAATGAAATCATTAGATTTTTCACTCGTATATACAGGGGTGGCGTAAAAATCAATTCCCGTGTCTCCCAACAGTCCGTTGCCGCGTTTTTGCGATAAAAACCAAACAAACATTGAATACGATCTCGTCCTCATAACAACGGATATTTTCTGGTGTGTAGCAAACGATTCCCCGCGTGTTTCCCTCTTTTTATTTTAACGCGCGACATCGTGTGAACTTCGGCAACGTTTGGTGTGGCCGCGGACCGATATTATTCGTACGAAACTAACGTGGTGGTTAGGACTCGTGCTGTGAAAGAAAACTCACTTTTGGTACGGTTACAGAATTTACGGTGACGAAAGACTATAGAAGGAGTACCCCGATATAATTTTAATTTTTATTTACGTTATTTGACTGCGGTAAGTACGCGTTCGTTGTAATTCTGAATTAAATTTAATTGTATTCAATACGATCGGTGCATAATTAATTATACTTTTGGTTTATTATATTTAAACACGATAAAAAATTTTCGTCCACTTTGCTTTTGAATAAAATATTATTTTCCAGTAAATTACAATATAATAGATAACATTACACATTCAACGCACTCGCAACGTACCAATATCGGATGCGGCGGACGCCGTTTTCAAGAAAGTCGGTTATACGACTCAAATCTCGTAAAAAAAATTAATTGATTGTGAAAAGTTATTCGCGTCGCAGTGGTTTCACTTCGTATCTTATCGCGACTATCGTTGTTGTAGCGGTAAGATGGTACAACAAAACAATGGCCCCGACTGCAGAATGAAATCTGACTTTTCGGTCACCGGACACGGCGCGCGGCGGCGGAACTCCAGTCTAATCGCGAACTCCGTCTCACGGTCACAGTGCGAACGTACACAACCAACGTGGGTCGGTAATTAACAACAGTTACCGTGTCAACAACGCTCGGAACCAAAGTACGAGCGGACGCACTCTCCGATAACCTTTAAACCGCGTAATCAGTAAAAAACAACAACGGTCGGCCAAGTGTGTGTGTGTGTGTGTGTGTGTCAAAAGCGCTTCACTTTCATCCCGGTCTCGGTCCCCAACAATCTCGTCAGAACCGGCGCGTCTCGCACACGCTGTCCGTTTTTCGGCGTGTTTGTTTTTGCTCGCGATTTATCCGACAACCGTTTCGTCCGACGGACGATCGTGACATTTCAACGCTGTGCGTTTTTCAAACAAAAAAAAATCAAAATAAATAAACGCGTTTCCTCGTGAGAACCGCGAGTTACGGCCGCTACACAACTATGGTAAGGATCCGAAAATACGATAAGTGTTAACGTCGGGTTTTCGATAGATTTTTTCGTTTGAAATACCGACTACGGTAAGTTCTACGAGGCTTTTGGACGAAGACAACGATCCCGACGAAAACGATAAGCTCAATTATTCTCCACCCCGATAAGATTATACACCGTGTAGTATTCATATCATCCGTCGTGTCAGATTAACTCGAAATTTCCGTTTATGTCGTTTACGAACGGGCGCAACAAGACGTATCGACCCGACTACTCGTAGAAGAGATAATAGTGTGCGATTTCGTTGTACGAATCGAATAAAACAACGTTAACCTTCCTGCTCTGGAAACACATATTTCACCGTTTTTTGTTTTCCAGACGGTGTCGCATTGTTTCGTTTCGTTTTCTCATTTTACACGCCGTTTACCCGGAAAATATACGCAAGTACAATAGCAAACCATTAAATTGTAGGTTTTTCTGTGCCTGCGCGGCTAACTATTTTCATTTAACGATAGTAAATCAATAGTAGTACGACGATAAATCTATTCCATAAACAGACGTGTCCGTTTTCGTGATGTAATGATGTGCACTCGTAGTATTCCGAACGATTCGACAATCGTCCATATAGGTTTTTTTTTTTTAGGATTGTCTAATCGAGAACAATTATTCGATCACGATCGACGACCGAAAGTGTACAAGAGTGTACGATAATCATCTTTCAGACGGTCGGACGAATGATTACTCACGTAACATTTATCAGTCGCATACTAAGGGGATACTTCCGGTTTACTAAAATATGAATTAATTATACGTGTGTCTAAACTCCAGTGGTGGAAAATAAAAATGAAAAACGTATGCACGCACAAACGAATGAACGCGTTAAAAAGCTTCAAATAACTAAAGATACACGTTAAATGTTTATTAAAAATATAGTAGGCGAACATTACTAGTCATATTGACTATAATTATTGTCGTTTATCAAATGGTTTAATTTGATAATAATATGTAAAACGTTTTCACGAAGATTCATTTTTTTTTTTTTTTTAATGAATTTTAACGGTCAAATTAATTTTTCGAGTTAAAAAAATAAAGACCGCGTTAGCGTTATTTATTAGCTAATCCAGTGAGTCGGACAGAAGAAAATTCAAACCGCCCATTATCACGAAAAACAATACACGTTTTTCAACTTGAAATGAATGATTCGACTGTTAATAAAATATACACGTGAAGAGAAGAGATTCAAAATTCGCCAACCATCGACGTTCACAACAGGTTTAAGAACAATCACAAATCGAACGAGATTCCGGTGTTTAAAAGCTTCGTGATTTTTGTTTTATCTCATACAGACGTGTACAGTGATAAACGCAAGAACAGTGTATTCCGTGTTATGAATACAAATAAATAAACAAATAAACAAATATATATATGAATAAACGATTCGTTTTGCATGTCGCTGAATGTATTTACGCGGCCGTTTTTATTAACGACAACGGCACCACCGCGCTGTCAACCGCCGTACAATAAACGACGACGACGACGACGAGGCAACGTTGTAACGCGCGCGCGCGCACGCGTCGAAACACGAGATGCGTTCGGAACGAGCTGGCAGGTAGCCGCGGAGGTCGTGTGCGGCCGCGGGTCTTCGACGCCGTCAAGGAGGTCTCATCCGAAAAAATTATCGAAAAACACTTGTGACGTGGTTGTGGTCATCATAATATCCCTGTCGTCTACACTGTACGGTTGACATTCATGGTTAATGTTTTGATTTCTACGATATATGTATATAGAAAAAAACGAGAGGCCAAAAATAATTCGCAAATGTTTCGAAACGTCGTCCTTATGGATATCAACGGGACCCGAATTTAAGTTGTTTTTTTTTAGAAAATTAGTATTTACCTATCTAACAAACAAATCAAATATTCAAAAATAGTCAATGCACCGAATATTGAAAATGAAATACCGTATCAAAAACGTGTGGGTGTATAGTTTAATTAACAGTAACCGCATGTTGTTAGAATTAAATTTACAAAATACTGAATGGCGGATAAAAATGTGACAGGGGTACACAATACAGCGCGCCAACGTTTCATTTCAAATACGATACTACAACCGCGTCTCTGTGCGACGTGGTTTGCAATGTTTACAAAGGGCATGGAGAATAAGATCCGTATTATCAATAAACCAATGTTTTGCCGTCTCATCTCATCTTAATCTTATCCTTATCACGGTTTCCCATCGAACGCGTCTTTATCACACGTTGTTACCGTCGCGGTTATCTGTTTTGTGGTTACGCGCTCATTTCGGTCCGTTTCGCGTTTGATACAACCGGTTACAAAAACAAAAACGAAAACGAAAACACCAACGTACAACCGTTCGTACGTCGCGTTTTCAGCGCGTCGTTGCGTTCCATCGCGTCGTATCGTTTTGCGGATCAGATTTGTTTTGACCGCGTACCGATACAGTGTTAACGTTCGTTTCGCCGTTCCCACGTCCGCGGGCCCCGCGCGCTGCGACGACAAACCACGACATATCAACCAACCCGCTGTACGAAAGAACGGACGCTTCGCCACACACGGTAAGACTCTGATTTTTATCGTTTGATATTCGTCGCCGCCGCCGCCGCCACGTTTGTAGCGTTTTGTTGTACGCGCGTGACGGGACGTCGGCACATAGTTTTGCGCGACGAAGCTGAACTAAAAACGGGGAAAACGTCGCTGGTAAACTCCGTTCGTTTCACGGGAATCGCTTACGCGTTACGACCGATCGAATCGCACATAACGCGCGCGTACCGCACCAAACGGCCAGTAGGCCGGACGATTGTTATCATACGTCGGCGTTGCCGGACAATCGATACAAAACCGTTCGGCTCGGCACCGTCTTAAAGTCATGACGGCGTTCTAACACGAAACCGAAAGAAAAAAAAAAACCCGAGCCGTAACACGAAAATCGAACCGTTTCGATTGATTATTGACGCGTCCGATAGTCCGAACGTTTTACGCCTAACCTTGCGTGATCGTCGCGGGATTGTCGCCGCGAACCCGGGCCGGTCGGCTGTAACAACGACGACGGCGGCAGAGTAATAGTTGATTCCCGTCGCGCTACGTTACGCACGTCGGCGGGATTTCGATTAACCGGTGACATCAAAAATGTAAGTCCAGTCAGAATTGAGGCTCATCGGTTCGGGACATCTCGATTAGTTTGCGAGTGTATTTTGAGTAGACGGTTTCTGCGCGTGTTTCGGGGCACTCGTTGTTGCGGCGCTCGTCCTCGGTGCCGTCACATCGCTCCGCAAATCGAAAATATCCCTCTCGACTTGTCATGCAACACCACGTTGGATGAAAAGAAATTTGAAATTTTCCATTGATCATGAATTCGACCGAGGAACCAAGCTAAGCTCTTCGGTTGGACCAATATTAATTTATATTGTTATTTATTTATCTATCTATTATAACTATATATACAAATTACCATTGACGTTTACGAGTTTAATATTATTAATTCCTCAAACAAAAAAAAAAACAATGATGACGATAAACATTATAAAAAAAAAAAAAACATTACAACCTATCGATATCTCGATTTTCAAATTTATTTTTACCCGACGTGGGTTTCCATAACAAGTCGAGGGATATTTTCGATTTGCGGAGCGAAGCGACGGCGTCGACGAGCGCAATGACTGTCTATTAATAAATACATATTTTTAATATATTCGAAAGCTATTCGAGATATCGATTTTTCTTAGAGCACTTATTTTGCTCGAATCGATGAGCTTTATCCAAAACCGTCATACATTTTCGGCGTCACAGTTATCGGAATCTTGCCCAGTCGTCGTGGATTCTTTTAACGCACTACGCCGGATTTTTCAAGTTTTTTTTTTTCATTCAGGTGTTGTATTCTACACATTACACGAATCACACCGTATATACTCTGTTCACGTTTAGAAGTGACCCAGGCGGCGACCAGTTTTTGACGGCGACGGACGAGCTACGCCCAACCAATTCCCCCCCCATCCGTTATGCACTCCGATTAAACACACAGCGCGATGCGTCCACGTGCGGACTTTCGTAAATATGTCACATCACACCGAGCCCGCGTCGTCTACCGAATGAAACCAATACATTTTAGATTATTTGTATACGTCAGCCGTCAATACTAGAATGATGCGTCGTTCCCGTCGGTGGTGATTATTACGACAAAAATGCGCTATGATGCCTACGGCCATGCGCAGAAGTCGGCCGCCTGGGTCACTTCAGAACGGGAATGGAGTGTGGAGATGTTGATTTTTAAACTCTACAATCTAGTCAATATTTAGTCGTATTATCATAAAACAATATTATCTATTAACGTTTGAAACCGATTAAGTAAAATAATAACACCCATATAATATATAATATATTCATATATTATATCAAATAAATCTTTAAATTACAGGATTTCAGATATCAGATGATTGGACCAAGTTTATTGTTAGCATGAAAAAATCGGAGATCGAAGACACACAAATAGCCAGAGTAGGATATTATTTTTCAAATGATATTTAGATTATAAACATAATGACAACATATTTAATTATAGGTAATATTGAGTCTCGGCCATTTATTTTTACACGAACAAACATTAGCAAACTTAGAAGATGGACAATCACCATCCAATGCTTCATCAACACCACTACATCCTACAACTATGGTTGATCGATCTCCTAATTCTTCTCTTCACACTTTACAATGTTGTTATAGGGATATTCATTGTAATAATATTTTGTTTAACTTTAGCACAGATTCTCCTAATATTTTTTCAACTTCTATGTTTCCTCCTTCCACTAATACCGGTTCTCATCATTTTACTAATTTATCACATAATTCTAATAATATTTTACCTTCTTGTCACTGCATTCATTCTCCTTGTTCTCATATATTTTCTCCTTGTTGTTTATGCCTTTCTTCCGGGAGAAAAAAGGGAACATGTGGACCCAGGCATAATTTAGAGACGCCAACGAAAGAATTGGAAAAATCTGAAGAAGTACAAATGTTATTTAATAAAAACCTACAATACAATATTGAACCGGAAAAACATTCACAATTATATGCTGAAACACAACATTTAAATGACAAAATATTAAAAGTGTTTGACACTAAAAAGCAACAAAATCATGAAGCGTACATAGAATTAAAATTAGATATTCAAATGCAAATAGATTCAGAAAATCAAAAAGAATTAAATCAAAGCATGCAAAAACAATTGGAGAAAAAACAACAAATGACTTTTGAAAAAGATGTAGAATTAATATTAAAGATAAAAATGCAACAGGAATTCGATGATCAATTACTAAACCACCAGATTGATGAAGGAAAACAAAATATGTGTAAAAGTAATGTACAAAAAATATTTACGAATGAAATTATAAATGTGGAAAAACCACAAGTTGATGATGAAACATGTGTAGTGAAACAAGTTGTTACATGTGATAGTGAAAATCTACCAGAATTTGAACAAGAGGTTCAACAAATAGATGAAATAGAAATCGAAAAATTCAATCACGAAGTACAAGAAGACTTAAAAAAATTCATAACTGAAATACTTAATTTAGATCAAACCATTGATAGAGAAATGAAATACATTTCGGACGGAGACCTACGAGTAGAATTAATAAATACAATAAAACAAGAGTATAAAGAACTACAAAGAAAAATTGAAATAATATATTCCAAAAATAATGTAGATTTAGAACGAGTAATTATTAAGAATATAGATGAGATATATATTTATTCAACACATGTTAAATTCTTAGAAAATTTATCCATTTTATTACATCAAAAATCTATTCCACTTCTTGAAAGAATAAAACAATTATGTAATCTTTATTTTCAAAAAGAATTTAATACAAAATTAAATTTAAAGGAAGATGAAATAACGCAACAAAAATCAAATGAAAACACACGAAAAGTAAATGCAATACAACATTTGGTCAATTGAAAATACAGCACCAATTATGAAAGAACGCAATACGTTGAATTTTTTCGTTGAAAATGAAGTAGAAATAGGATCACTAAAAACATTTGAAGAAAAAAACAAAGCAATTCGAAGTAATTTGGAAGACTCGGAAAAAGAAATTAATGACTTCGAAGATAACAAACAAACCAATAGCGAATTACAAGAAGAATTTGAAATGGAAATTGACGATTTAGAAAATGACGTACAATATGGGTATGAAAAAAATACAGAACAGTTTAAAATAATAAACGAAGTTGAAAGAATAATCAATGAATATGAAGTAAAATCAACTTCTTCGTCGGATAACATCATTTCTACAGAAAACGAATCTAATTTTACAGAAAAAAAAATTAGTTCATATTCAGAAGCGTTTAATAAAACTACTCGACATCAGTTATTGACAAATGAATTTGAAGGAGTAACGGAACAAAAACATCTAGGAGATGAATTACAAAGACGTTTAATGGATTTTCAAAAAGAATTGTTTACAAATTTAAAACTAGAATATAACGAAGAATGTAAATTAAAAGTTAATAATAATTGTAATTCTTTATTATCTCAGAGTTTTCATGAACAGCAACAAACATTTTTAAAATTAAAAGATGAGTTTCAAGAAACTAAACAACAATATAAAGGTTTTTTACGACAACAAATTTTTAAAGAACTACAACAAAAAATTGACGAGAAACTGTTGACAGAAATTAAAGTGTTTCCAGAAAAGTTTGACGATGAGCTAAACATAAAAATTAATGAAGATATACAAAACGAATATGTTGCCTTACTACAGAATCTTTATGTACTAGAACCAGAATTTTTGTATAATGTACCATTTAAATCTGAAGAAAACAATCCATGTCAACGTTCATTACAACAAAAACCACAAACTTTAATTGAAAAATTAAAATCTAAACACAAACAAAAATTATGTGACTTTTCTACTTCTATTCAATGGCCTGAAAATGTATGTATAAATAAAAATAAATTCACGTAAGGATTAAAATATTATAATTCTAAATTTGTTTTATACATTCTGTTTTAGTCTCTTCATCCATCAAGTTTGCTGGACTCTTTATTTGAAGATCCTCGTGAAGAGAAACCTAATGTTTTATTGATTACATTGTTCCCTATAGATATTGGTTATTCGATTTCAATAACCACAGAAAGAAATAAACCACGGACAGAAATTTTTTCCGATATGCTGAAGATTCAATATTAAAATATGTGGAAAACGAACAATTGCCACCACATTTGTTAGATTTCTTGGACAAAGCTGAACCAACGATATTTTATTGTGGACGTGTTATAGCAGAAATTCATGATCAGATAAATGGCGCCCCTGGAAAGTTGTATCGAATTTTACTACACCCTACTTATATGGTAAGCAATTAAAACTTCTGAACATTGATTTTAATAGAAAATATAGCTAATTTGATTGCTTTTATAATATTATTAATTTTAGTCTGTTATGAGTGATTTGAAAAAAATAATGGCTGAAAATAGTCACATCAATTGGACATTTGAGAAAAAACTTAAATTAGAAAGCATGTTGTTATTAGCATCTCGTCCAGTAATGTGTATGGATTCATCACCTATTGCAGGTTTGGCGGTTAACTTACAAGCCCAAATATTTAGTTGTCGTAAAATAGAACTAAATCCACTTAAGACAAATTATAAATCTAAACGCCAATATAGTAAAATGCAATGTGAACATGTTAAATCGCCAATTATTCCAGTACAACTGTTATCTGATAACTTACAAAAGGATTGAAACATAAAAAAGAAAAATAAGTTCAAATAGTAAGAAAAATAGCAAATTGAACAAACAATTATTTTTAGTAATATTAATAAACTTTTTTTAACAAAAATTAACAATTCATCTACATTTTTTCATAATTTAATTATAATTCACATCTAATTTTGCATTAGAAATAAATTTAAAAACAGTAATTTAATTTTTTTAAAGTATCCAGTAAATGTATAGAAAATCATTTTTGGCATTACTTTAATCAAAACGCCTTATTTAAAGTTAATTTATGTTTTAGCTTAACACATAATTTATATTTGTTGTTATTCATAAGATGATTTTATGTACATGTATTTATTTTTAAAGATGGATAACAGAATTAAGAAAAGTACTCAATTTTAAAAAATTATTGAAGAATCCAAATAAAAATATAGGTGAGTTTATTTTGATTGTGCATGTTTGAATAATATTTGTCGCATAAGGGCAAAATCAGATAGATTTAAATATTAGGTATCAGAATTTTTTTCCAACAATTAAATTACCTAATTAAAAATACAATGTCAAGAGCTTATGAACTTTGTACAGTAAAATTTATATTAAAAATAATGCATATAAATCCTAGCCCTAAATTAATCACATAATTGTATGGTATTCAATGATAATATAAAGTAAAATTTATAGATATATATATATATTTTTATTTCTAATTATTTAATTAACAAATAAACCAAATTATTATTTCTACGTTAATTTGAGATTATAAAGATCGAATTTCAAATCTATTAAATACATTCTGCAAAACATAATTTAAACATATTATATGAAATCAATATGTATAATATTTAGATAAATTTAAAGCTAATACTTGTTAAAAATATATTATATGCAATATTTTATGAGTTTTGTTTTAATTAATCTTAATTACTTATTTTTCTTCTCCAACAACAGATGCATATTTTTCTTTCCCAGTTACTTCACATCCTACCATTTCCACTTCATCATCATCATTACATTCTTAATGATGATTTCCTTACTTAAATTTAAATTCTATTCGTCTAATATAAATTTGGTTTTTTTCATTTATCACCATTGATTTTGTCACTAAACGCTGTACTTTTTTTTTATTTAAATTTAAATATACTTATTTATTTAAATTAATCTGATTACATGACTATTTAAATTTTTGATTTTTCCATTTTTGATTTTATTATTATAATTTATACTGTGCACGTATAAAAAAATAATTATGTTTAATTCTATATAAATGTTAAATATAGATTTAAAAAAAGATCAAATAATTTATGCATCATCATTAAAAATTCAAGAAAATTCAACTACTACTAAAATCAAATGGTCACATCGGTTCATCGCTAACAAGTACTATTACCAAATGATAGTCTCACAAATGTAGTATAGGAAGAATTAGATTCAATTCAAACATTCCATTATTATTTAATGCTACAAGTGGCTTATCATCAATGTCAAGCTCTTTAACAACAATGTCATCAATACCAAGTTATCTTACAGCAGTTGCATCCACCAATTCAAATATATTGCCATATGAAATATTAAATACTGATTGTATAAGGAAACCTGAAAATTCGTCTTTGCAAAGGGAAATTAATAAACTTTCAATATTAAAATGTCATGATGTGAAGAAATTTAATCCATATGACACATTAAAACATAATTATTTAAAAGATTCAACAATCATTGCTGACCCTCCAACAAATTTATTCAAAGATAAAAATCACCAACTGTTACTAAATTACATTAGTAATACAACATGTGAAGTACCTTCTACATAATTGTTAACACCTCAATATGTACAGAATAATTCAGTTCTAAAACATATGCATACAAATGAAATTTGTTTAGTTAAGTGATGCAAAAACAGCAATTGATAACATGAAAATGTTACAAAGTAAATATTTATAAACATATTTACATTAAAATATAATATAATATAATACATTATAATATTTGGTATTAGATGTAGTTTTGGAAGAACAAACAGCAAGGGATCTAGAATTAGATCATAAGGATGAAATGCAACAATTTGATGAGATTTTTAGTTCACTTAATTTAAAGGTCTGTATATATTTTATAATTTAGATACTACATAAAGAAAATAAATGAAAATATTATATAGAAATTTCTGTACAGTGAATATTATTGTGATTGAAAAGAAATATGTTTTGAATTGCAACAACACTGTATATTGTATAGTCTTATTCATTCTGCATATTAAGAAAATTTAACATAAATTGTTGAAATTCGCCAATTTTAATTGCACATAATGACATTCATTCATTCACTCATAGCAACATATATAAATAATTTGTTTAAGTAAAAGTAGTTTCATAAAAAAAATGTTTACTAGATAGGTATGTTAGTTAAACCAGATAAATTAAAAATATCTGTCAAAACAAATTACTTGTATCTGTAAATTGGAATTTATTCTAAATTTATATATAAATTAAAATTTATCATAAATTTAGAATTAGTAACCTAGTGATCTCTCTTAAATACTTATCATGAATTAATTTAATGTTCAATGTTTGATTTTTCAGAAATGAAGATTTGTCTACAAGCATGGAAGTACTTATTGATGTGTTAACAAAATTATGTTATATATTATTATTAATAGTTCATACAAAAGTAAATTTAAATGTTTAGTGATAAGTGATAATATATTTAAAAATTAATAAATAAGTTATAAGCAATTAAATGTTATAATAACAAAGACGGATTAAAGGATCAATATACAATCAACACAGGTCTATCTATTTTTTTTTTTAATAAAAATGTAATTTTTTAATGTAAGCAATTTTTAAAACTCTTACAATTAAAATTACTATTAAAAATATTCATGTTTCAATATTAGAAGTACCCATTATATATTTTTTAAATTTTTTGACCAAACAAAATGTTGTTTCAATTAAAATATAATTAAATTTTATAAAAATGGTTATGAATTTACTTACATGTACTTACCGTTCACTTACATTAAAAATAAAACATAAACTGTAAAATAACTGATCTGTTTAACTTAATAATTTTTTTTTAGAAAGTGATAAACTATGTTTTTATCGCATTACTTTTCCAAAAAATATTAACTGCTGTATTCATAGAATTTACTAAAATATAAAATAAAGCAATAATGTTTTTTTCAATGCCAGGTAATTTACTCGTACAAAATCCTAGTCATTTGCTAATTAGTTTGATTTATTTTTATTAGGTAAATGTATTGCAAAATTAATATTAATCAAATAAAATTCTGTTGACATAAAATTAAAATGCTTACACAAACTATACTTAATGAAATACATTTATCTTTTCTTTAAATACAAATACAAATTGTTTAATGTATTTTATTATTAGTATTATTATTATTATTATTATTATTATTAAGTTTACTTTAAGTTAACATGTGTATATATATCTATATATTATTTCTGTTATTTAAACTGTTATTGCGTTAAGATTATAAAATGTAATATGTTACACACTTTCTGCAAATTCAGAATGTAATCAAGTGAACTGATTAAAAACAGCTTCCAGGCCACTTGCCATAGCAGCCCAATCCCACTTTTTTATACCGCATCAATTGCTGTGATCACATTTTTCGAGAACCAATACAGAAGCCGAATAACGCAAACCAACGCTGTTGAAGTCATATTCTTAACTCTTAACAATTTATTTACAATACCGTTTCTATTGTGTTAATTATAATACTAAATATCAGTTCTGTTAGATAATGTATCTAGAGTTAAGTAAATAATGAATAATAAAATGTAAATAATTTTTATCCACTTGTTTATGTTGAAAGAATTTTGGTACAATGTCCTGCCTACGCATTTCAGAAATCGGTATGAAAACAGAAGACAATATAGTGGTAATAGCGGTTGGATACATAATAATACACTTGTTGCACAATTAAATTAAATGCGTATAAAAAATTCTCATTCTACACGTACGAATAACCGATCTGTCGTAAACTTTTAGACAAAACGTGTCGACACTTCAAAATATGAAATTTAAAACGGTTTCCGTGCCGATTTTTGTTTGTAACTACAGTGCCGTTACCGTTACGGCGTCGGTAATATTACATTTCCAGTTATCTAATAAGACGATAAATAAAACATAATTTTGAAAATTACATTTTATACAGACACACGAATCCGATCGGACGTACAACAACATGATCTCGTGTGTAACGGACAGTTATGTAGAATCAGTTTAAAGTTCCAATAAGCCTCTGGATAATTGTTGTCAAATGGATTTTGTAATAAAAAAAAAAAAATAATAAAAACTGTCGTGTTCCCAAGCGTTTCTTCACTTGTTCGTAGCAGAAAAAAAAACCGATAAAACAACCAAACGATATTCGGCAATTATTCTCCCCGCACGATGGCGACGCGATTTTTGTTTCGTTCGTGAACCCACAAGGCGAACAGATATACGATCGCGCGTGTTTTATCACTCGGCTCCCCGGAGTCGGACGTTTGCTAAGCAAGCACGCGAACAAGTACAGCGATTCGGAGGACTTTGATCGAATGGACACAAAGCCCGACGGCAAAAACGGGATAAAAACGTTGCCCGACCGTTTACTGTATACGATTATAATTGACGGTACCTGTTAACAATTGTCGTCTTCGTTGGTACGTCCGAGTTACGACGGACTAACCTAAAAACGATCGTCCGGCAAGCGTTCCGTCAAGTCGTCCACTAGACTTCCGGACAGTATCCATTTGGCCGTTGGCGACGGTTCGGTCCCGTTCGCGACCGCGCGGTTTTCTTCCATACGCGAATAACAACGACGGGAACGCTCGTCCGTCGTCAACGCCATTGTCAGTAGCCGACGACGGCACAACGCGCACTAACAATAATAATAATAACAATAACAACAACAGACGAGACGGTACACGCGAACCGATATACGTACGGTCGGAAAACGGTTTTACCGCGGTATGTCTATTTTTATAGTTCGATAAGAAATGAATTTCCGGCATTTTGACGGTAAGGTAAACATCGTCGGAGTCGCATTCCGTTTCGGCCGGTGAACAGATCACCGGTTTGCGTGTAAAACGGCAGAAAAGTAATAAACGTCCGTCCGCAGTCGTCGAGGTCGCGGACGCAACACGACCGCGTAGAAAATCCGTCGACGAGTGTTTAAAATAGTACGGAAATACGTATGCACAACCCCCCACCACCGTGAAATACGATACGCGATCTATTGTTTCGAACACACGGGGGGGGGAGGGACTGAGACTCTGAAGGAAAAATATTTTGGAAATACCAAAAATCGCAAAATAATAACGATTAATCGTTCGAGTTTTTTGGTTTCGCACGGTTTTCGATATCTCGTAAAATCGTCCGACCGACGCATAGCTTTGACTAATGTTCTGAAACGTTTCCCGCGGAAATTATTCTAACGGGCATACCGAACGGAGTACGGACATATATATATATATATATGTTGTCGCAGAATTGAAAAACTACCGGCTTACGCACTGCCGTCGAGAATACGTTTCACTTTTGGTGTGCCGGCCATTTAACCGGAAGATCTCTAGGTTCGCAGTTTCCTCGGGCGAGCGCGAGGCTACCCTGAACATTGGCCCAAAGAACCCGGTGGAATTGTCGATCAAACTGGTATCTCAATGATTGGGCACTCAATCTAAACTGGTAAAATCGACAAAAATCACAACCGATTAGATACAATTGTGTAAATCGTATTTTTAAACGATCGCAGACAAAACAAAAGATTTCAAAAGAAAAAAAAAATACATCATTGTATATACATTTGTTTCGTTTCACTTACGGACTGCATACAGTGACGGACTTACGTTTGGGTGGACGCACGGGCACCCATAGGATAATATTTAGGGGGGGGGACAAAATAATTTATTATTATTTAATGTAGTCTTGTGTTATTTCATCGATGTATGATATTGATTTTAATTTCCAATAATCATACCAAATTAAACTATTTATATTTAACTGTTGTATTATCACAGAAGAAACAAAAGGGAAATTTGTTCAATAAACAAATATATTAATAATGCTTATTAATATATATATAAAATTACTTAAAATATTTTTATTTAAAAATACCTTTACAATGGCAATGTGAAAATACCAATTTCAGCAACTATACTTATTTTCCAGGGGGCCCATGTCGCCCCCTTGCCTCCCCCCAATGGGCGCCCATGGGTGGATGGGTTCTAAGGACCCCCCCCCAGACACTCTGTAGTGATCCATATTCTAGTGCCGAAAACGCTAAAATACACTTTTTTATATTGATTTGTTGTACTATTTCTTTTTTTGAACCCTCCCCCTCAGAAAATTTTTTGAAAATCCGTCACTGGTCTAATAAATAGTCCGAGTACAAAATATCCGTCCGATTAACTCGCTCCGGTCAAAGGGATTATGTACAATTGAAAGTACATAAATCGTATGCAACTGCCCGTAGGAATTGTAATTATATTGTCGTTCAGAACGAAATTCGATTGGATTCACCTGTTGTTTTTTAATCTTATGTCAATGTTAATTGATTTTTTTATTTGTAAATTATATCCAGATACAGTATTGAATCATAACGGCCCGATGCACGACTCGTTTGATTTGGATTTTTCGCCGGACAAAAATCAAAAAATGAACACATTTTCTATCATCGGGCAGGTAAAAAAAACAACGGATTTATTTTTTTTCCAACACGGAATTAAATTCAAATCGATTTCAAACGCACGCTTTCGGTACGATAACGTTTTTCAGAAACTTTATTAAATAATCTAGAGGGACAAAAAAGAAAACAATTCCAAAATAAAGCCGTTGAACGTACGAAAATAAAACAATGTCAAACAGAATACGAAAACAAAACGAATAGGTTTCGCACGTTTTGGGAATTCGTTTAACTCGGTTCTTTTGTCCGATATTTATCGCGACTAGTTTTCCAAAGTAACCGAGTCAAACGAAAACGGGGAAAACTTATGAATCACTCGGGGAGTCGTGTCTTGTTCGTTAAATCGAATCGTAAACATCGTTTTACCGTACCCACGCGCAATCAACGAACGGTATAAATTTAGAAAATCCGTCCGAAAAGAAATCAAAACAAAACAAAAATCCAAAACTCACCCGCACGTACGTCCGTTTGACCCGTTGTCGGCTTTTGTCGGACGACCAGGATTTGCGAAACCCTACTGCGGCGTACACGTCGGGTTTCGAAAAACGTAAACAGACGCCCCAAAAAAGACGTGCGAAACGAGAATGTTTGTTTTTCCCATTCAACAACGGTGTTTCAACAAGTCCTCCCACGTGGCGCAGCAAGCAAACATCTTCGTCGGGGGTAATTGCTAACCGTACGAGTCGTACGACGTGGAAATAATTTCCGGAACACAAATGTCCACGGAACCCGTCGGCGACGCGGCGACGTCGTGTATTACATAAATCGAAATAATAAAATTTCTATATCAATAATATATATATATTTTCTGCCAATGTTTTCAGATTTATCCACGTGTATATTTTTGGGTTGACGTTTCGGACTCATTTCAGAGTCCATCCTCAGAGCGTAGTTACCTTGTCGAATGTTGTAACTATACAGTATAGGTTAGGTTAGGTTAGGTTAGGTTAGTTATATTTTATTATATTATACAGTATAGTTACAACATTCGACAAGGTAACTACGCTCTGAGGATGGACTCTGAAATGTGTCCGAAACGTCAGCCCAAAAATATACACGTGGATAAATCTGAAAACATTGGCAGAAAATTAACAATCCATGAAAGCTTCAACACATTCAAATACATATATATATTTTTTTTTTTTTTTGTAAGAGTGTTACAATTTTTTAATGGATTATTTTTTTTAAAATTTATTTATAATCAATTGTTGCGGCGTAATAAACGACGTTCGATGAAAAAAAAACTACTTGAGCAATTCGTTACGACGGAGTGTGTATAATGGCAAAATATCGTCTCGTTGTTCCGAGCACGGTAAATATTTTATGCCCCAAAAACTGTGTCATTCCGTTACACGTCAAATATTGGTCCGGCCGTCGACTCGACACGGTGCATTCACGATATATTACGATCCAAGTAAATATCGTATTTGGATTTTAAATTCAAGGTCAAGAGCTGGCGGGACCGACGACGCGTAACACAAAAAAGGGTAGAATTCGGGCGTCCCTACCCGTGTCCATTGTCCCGTTGACTATTGTGTTCACTTGTTTTTTATACACACACACACATATATATATATATATTTTTTTTTATAATAATTTAGTGTTATGTCGCATCTTACGATCATGAGTTGTGATCTAACGTATACGGTTGTTACCGGTTATCGTGTTCATTCACGCGCAAACGATCGATTTGACGTGGTGAATATAGAATACTAGAAGTTTAGTTGAGACAGATATTTTCACTCGTCCATAATATATTGCACGTTCATTGAAAAATAAAAATTAACGAATTTCTATTTTTTTTTTTAATTTTAATTTCGGCCCACTGCCTTTGTATACGTACCGTTTTCACGATCCACAATCGTTATAACTACATTATATGCAACGATCGAACGACATCGACTCGTACGACGAGCACGGACGTGTACGTATTTTACGTCAAATCGAAAATAAACGCCGTTCGATACTTAAAATACCGGAATATTGATCCGAATACCGTTGAAATGCGTTTGAAGACGTTTCCATAAGCTACGCCCTTGCAAACCTCGCGCGGAAACACGTGCCCATTGCGACCCGGCGATGAACGGGGGATTGCAGGCACTATCCCGTCGTTGGCTTCAACGACGGGATAGTGCCTGCGAATTCCCCCGAACGAAAAAATTCAATCGCGCCGACGTCTGATGATGTTCGACGTTCGAACGACGAAGCCGGACGGGCACTTCTAGTCGACGTACGCGTACGACTTTGTTTGCGCCTCACAAAAAAACTAAACACAAAACAAAACCGTTTCGTTACGTTCGCAGCGCGTGGTTTTTTGTGTATATTCGGATCGATGATTCGCGGCCGTTTCCGTCCCCGGTCGCGTCGCCCGTTTGACCACGTCGGGTACGACAATTCTTCGACTCGAGAAGCTGTCCCGGTTTCGGATTCGTGACCGTTCAAAAGCCAAACGTTAAACATAGATTTAAACAGGATTTCAAGAAATCTGAAAATCGTTATACACGATTCTTTTTGAAAAAGTCCGAATTTCGACAAATAACAACAACGAAACCATAAGCCGAGTTTCGACGTGCAATCGTTTATACACAGAAAAGTTTTATGTCATATTTATGTCGTATGCGCATGCGCTTATAGTGATTTAAATTCAACAGAAAATAAATTATTGTTAATTTGGATACGTATATAATCGTATGCTAAGTTTTTCGATTTAAATATCCTCTTTTAATCTTGTAATAAAACGTTTATCAAAATCATGGAATCACGTGAACGCTGAAAGTAGAAATTCAAGTTGTCGACCTCAAATAGTATATATAGAAATAATTATAGTTTGAATAATGCTCCGAGCCAGTGAGCGTTTTTAGCGCTTCCCTCAAAAAAAAAAAAACGCGTTTCTTGCCATTTAAAAACTATATAATACGGCAAGTTTTTATTTTATTCAAACTATACTAGTAAATTGTGAAATCCAGACGTTTCATTTTAAGTGATATTATTACACGTACTGCGGGAACGACGTTCGGCGCCCGGTCGACGCTTGTCGCGTCTCCCTAGGAACGGCCCTGAGTCGAGTTGTATCGTTCGAGCTCTTATTAGCTTTTTTTAGTTTTCTATTCAAATCGACAACACACCCACTGCTCTGAAAGCCTATTGAGCAATGCTTTCGAGCAGCTCTTACTGGCGTAGAATTTTCCGACCGCGCTCCAAAAGGACAACGACGCACCGGGCGACTGCAGGTGACAAGCGCAGGTGTCTAATCGGTGTTTTATTTTTTTTTATGCATTTTGGTCGTTTTTTCTTTTTTTTTTACGTGTCTAGTTTGATATCCATATTCGTTATTATTGTTTGTTTGTGATACGCGTGACATTTAGAAATACGCGGTACAATATTTGATGACCGAACGATGAAACAATTCATTCGTATCAATTATTATTATGTAAAACACTAGTTTTCTCAATCGACTTTTTCATTCGGTCATACGTTTACGCATATCTGTTGAAATTAAATTTAAAAATAATTATTATTTAATATTTCGGCATGAACGGCCGAAAACGTGATGAAATTGTTAATTCAATTACTGGGACACGATGATAAATATTTTCATCAACTTTTCCGTACGACTAGTTCGGATTTTGAATTTTTGTCAGGTTCATAATTTTCAGCAGCCAAAACCAACAAACAAAAAAGGCTAACCCATCATACTCCGTCATTTTTTTTTTTTTTTTTAGGTTATCCGCAGGGACTTAACTGCGAGTTAAAAATACCATTCATTAACAACACAGAATCTGAAATGCTAAAATCAATAAATCGAATTATTTAGATAGGTAATGTGCAACTAATTATTTTTGAACTATTCAATAAATTAATGAAATGACTTTAAACATATTTAATGTAATCTATAAAATATAAATTACTATAATATCGTTTAAGTAATTCTCAAAATGAAATAATTTTCAAGCATGCAAAGTAAATAACGAAATCATTTTTTTTATTTCCAGTAACCGAATTTTAATTTTTCTATTGTAATATTATGCTCAACTTGTAAATTAATGTTTAAATATAATAATAATAATACGTTGTTACGTATTTAAATTGTAAGTGTTTGATTAATTTTACGAATTTTGTCGTATTATTGTAAGTTACATGATTTATAAATTATATTTTACTATATCCCATTTCGTAGTAGTTCGTTATTAAGTATGTACGTAATAAAAATACGGCGTACGTACCGAATTCCAACGAACCTTTTTAAAAACGTTAAGATGTTTGTCTTTATTTAATTTCGTTCATGTAATTTCGTACATTGAACAGTAGCCAGATGCAATTTTTCGCTGAAGAAAAGAAAAAACGCCAATCGAACGCGTTCAACGTTGTACACTAATTTCGGCTGGCGGTGAGGGGAGTGTGGAATTTTCTCCGTACACCCAAAACAACGAGATCGTCCGGGTTTTCGGGCCGAAACCGCGATCCGTTCATCGATCCCGATCGGCATTCATCCAGTCCAGCGGTTCCAATTGGTGGTCCGCGTGTTGAGATTCGGGGGTCCGGGTTGGGTTAGGGAAAAACGAATATCGTAATAAACATAATATCGACGCTGATTTAAGAGTGAAAATATCATGCATGCAGCCGAACTTGGACGAGATTATAAACAAAAAGAAAAGGTTTCACTTGTGTCATTAAGTTAGAAAATCAATGCAATAGCTAATTTAGGTAACTTATAATTAAATGTAAAAGGTATTTGCAATAATGTTGTATGTAAAATAAAATGTTTGTGTTTTTTTTTTTTGAGAAATCCGTGTTTATTATATTATTACAAAAAGATATGTAAAATTAAAATAAATCGTATAATTTTATTAATTTTTTTTTTTTTAATATTCATGTTTAAACAAAATCGAAGGTAAGCATTTATAATAATATAACAATCGATTTCGGATTTCCTCGTGGAATAGATCGCTCGTGTCTGATAGCGTCTGCAAACGCTATGACGATCTCTCGAGTGCGGTCCTCGGCCGGGTCCGAACCACCGGGCGCGGCACAACGCAACGTTCGTTTCCTCGGAGATTCCCTAAAGAATCAAATCGAAATCCTTCAATTGGAATTGAATTGGATACGTGTTGGAGTAATTTGAACGAATGTTTTGAACACTCCATCGAACGGATTTCCGTAAGTCTTCCGTCACTAGACCCAGGCCCGCCACATGATGACGGGGGGCCCGGAACGATCTTTCGAACTGGGTCCTCCCCTCCACACGCAAAATTGAAAATAAGCTCATTTTTTCAAACGAAAAAGTCAATCGACAAGTGGAAAAATGAATTTAATAACTAGATACGTAAACAGATGGTAGAGCAGGCGAGCTAACATTTTTATTATTTTTAAACTCGAATTCGCCTAAACTTAGTACTGCCGCAAATATGTATATGTTTAAGACTTTTTATCGTCATACCTATTGGTGTTGCAAGCGGTCAACGCTCTTTTAGTAAATTAAAATTAATAAAAAATTATTTATGTATGGGCCAGGACCGTTTAAATCATTGTGTTATCTTATCAATAGAACAAGAGTTAGCAAACAATATTAATTATGACGATGTTATCAATGATTTTGCCGAGAATGAAAGCGAGAAAAATACAGTTTTGAATAAATACTTAATGTTTTGTTTCTATTTAATTTAATATAACACATTTGCATATAATTCGTTAATTTTTTTATCTTCGAAAAATTATTTTATTTTCTATCGATTTCAAATTTAATTTTCAATTTATTTTTCATTTGAAAAAAAAAAAAATTCGTCTATGAATTTGGGGGCCCTCCTCAAGGTGGAGGCCTGGGGCAATTTGTCCCAGCTGCCCCTCCCCCCCCCCTTGTGGCGGGCCTTACTAGACCGACGTGCAGCAGTATGCGCAGATACCGTCATAGTTTTGTGCGGCCAGTCGGTCCATAAATATTAAACCCAACGTGATGTCCAAGAACGGCGTAACACGATGTTTCATTGTTTACGTCACGTTAGTTATGGCTTTCGGAACATAACCAGTCATAGTCAATGGTACTTTCAGTTCATAAATAACTCGGCGTTCGCAAGTAAAACGTCGTAGCGAGTTCCGTTGAAAGTTACGTCTTTCGTAACTCGTTTACGGATACGAGTTTGATAAATCAGTGTCCGTTCTCGTTATGCGATGTGCTCTTTGCCCTTGTTGATTATATTTTATTGTTCGAAACGTTCCCCGTTTCGTTCAACGGAATTATTCGTATTACGACGATAATAAAACGGTCGTCAGTCATGGCTCCGCGGTTAATGTTTTGACCGGCGGGTTTCCACGTTCATCGCTTTACGGGCCCCACTCGGATACGATACGGGATTTCGCGAAGCCAGGAACGCTGATTTCGGGAACGGCCCCGCATCGATTCCAATCTCGTCGACCTTCAGTCGTTTCGAGAATGTTTTTTTAAGACGATAATTAAAAACGACCACTCCGCGCATACCCACCCACGCGCTACGTTATTTCATTTGGTTTTTTATTTTCCCTTTGTCTTATCGCGACGTGATCGCTTAGAACGATTTAAAACAATCGTAAATATCGGAGAGTACCTCAAATCCGTAATTTCGCGATTCTAGCGTTCCACACGTTTTTCATAATGGTTTTTTCCACGATACGCTCGTCCCAATTACGCAATGCAATTTTCGATTGTCACGTGTTCGTGAAATTTATTCGTACGGGCATCGTATTTCATCGGTCGTGACTTGTACAGCGTTCCGCGGTCGGTAAATCAATACTCGTGTAACAGAACTTTATCTGTGCGCTGTCAGAGGTTCGTGTGTGTGTGTGTGATGCGTGTGTCTCACATTCCGCATAAGTCACGTCTGTAAAACCGATATTATTACGTAGTCGCGAACAAACTAAAGATTTAAAGGAACGTTTCGTCTCTCACGAGACATACGTTGTGTTCGCCTAGCCGTGTATTCGTAGGTAAATTTTTATAATTATCGTATATATATATATCAACTAAATCACGTAAAAACAACATTAATACGATTAACACGGGAGTTCCGAAACGCGAATCGTTTAAGTGTTCGCAACACGTTTCACCGTTACATTTTACGCCCGTAAAGTATTTAATTTTTATTTTTGTACTCACGTCGTCGTTACGTATGATCTGGACGCATCGTTTTTTGTCGACGTCATCCGCTGTATACTGACGTCCAGACCGATAAGTGACGCGTGGGCGTGCAGACAGGGCGTTCGCGGGCACGGGCACCGGGACAACCAGGTCGGCGGGCGAGCGTGCGGCCGGGGTCACGTGGCCGTATGAACGGACGTGATTTGTACATTCGTACGTTTCTCGTGACGTTTTCTAGAGCTGAACCGGTTCGTTTTTCGGTTCGCTCGAACGGTACGTTCAAAAGCAACGAGTCGTCCGGCGAGATGAATTTGGCGGCCACCAAAACCAACGCTCGTATTGAAATCTAAATCGTCGGTGTTTAACCGCGTTGTACGATCCGAAACACGATTGAGACCGAATTGACTGTAGAATGACGACATAAGAGAATAAATCGTATATGACAACATTGAGGCTAAACGGGATAGAAACTACCGACGTACGGTTTATTGTACGCATTTATATTGTGTGCCGTCACATTAGGAACTACTTACACGGCTCGGAGATTTCCACATTACGTTTAATTGCGGATACGATGGCAGGACGTCGATCACGGTGATCGATTTATAGCCGTTCGACGTTATTTACATTCGTTTGAAAATTATATGTTTGCATAAAACATAGAAATCGAATGATATCCAATGTACGTTTTGCATGCTAACCATATACGTTAACCTTGGAATATAAAAAACCTTTTTTTTCGCGAGACCAAAAACTATGAGTCTGTGGATAACATTTCACCTCAGCCGCACGCGGTTTATCATTGAAATAGATTTATTGTCAAATATCGAAAACCTTTATCCAATCTTATATATATATATATTAGAAAATCGGATTTATCGTCATATTGCTATGATAATAGATACTTCATCCAATTTCATATTCGGATCGTCTGCGCTTTGCGTGGTTTATGTTGTACGATGTATTTTCGTAACTCAATTTTTCGAATTCACAACACGTTTTTAAAAACGTATTTTCCTCGTGAAAAAAAATAATAATCTGTTCGCGTCTTCTTGAATAGGATCAACATGATTGTTTTGAACGTTTGTGCGCGACGGTACGAGCACGACGTACCGATATTGTTGAATTGTTGAAGCGTTAGGATACGACGCATGTTAGATACGAAGCAAATGATGACATATTGACATCAAATGGAAATGAATAAATTCGATTTATATCTCGAGAAGTTGGGCTTTGGGTTTGACATGGGATCTGGTGAAAAAATATGAATATGTAACACTGGTGGAATGAATGATGGCTTCACTGGTGATTTTACGGATGGTCTCACAGGTTATTATTACACTTCTTCGAAAGTATGCTAGTAATTCTAAACTGTTAACAAAACCAAATATATCGAAAGGGCACACGTCCCCGAACAAAATCTTACGCGATGTCGAACGGACGTGGTTCGTAAAGCAATTGACACTGACAAAATTAATAATGATTATTAATAGTGACCGAGCATGAGTTCGCATAGTAAAATTCGGATAAATGTAAATGATTAAATCGATGTTGATAAAGTGAAAACAAAAGTGTACTTATATAACATCGAAGGCCGCCTAGAGGGGGGCACCGAACTTTTATTCATTTGGATCCTTCGAACGCTTTTGTTCGGCCGTAGCAACCAATCGATATACTTTTCATCGGCTTTCTGTGCGAGCGAGTCAGCCAGTGTTTAAATCATGAAATCCACGTTTAGCAATACACTTTTTAGCCATTGTCTCCACATCATACAGCGGTTCAACGTTTTATCCGTTTCTTTTTGTTTTCTTTGAATAAGAACATTAAGTAACAATTGTGATCTTCAAGAACACCAGAATTTGCAGCCTTAGAGGTAAGAATTTTGATTTAGTTCTATTCATCTGTTGCAATCGTCCATCCGAAATAGATGTGTACGGTAAAAAGCTACAGTATACCTACTAAATACATAACGCCTCCATATCCCATTACATTTTTCATTCTTTTAATTATTACAATTCAATAAACTATTTTATGCACTTTGTTTTTGATATTTTTCGTTAATGACAATAATGATAATAATAATATTATTATTGTACACACTCTGTACAGGTTTAATAAAAATAGCACTTTTCTTCTGATTAAAATGAAATATGTTAGAATTTTTAAACCGATAGATAATAATTTGATGGTGTACCGACCGGTTTATCAGGAAATTTCACCAATTCGCCTCTAATTACGTATGTGTACGTGTAAGACATAAATTATAACGAATGTTTAAATATCAAAAGTTTTCGACACTGAATTGTATACACGTGATTCCGACGTGTATTTGATAATAATATCATGCATAAAGTCGTATGCTATAGACGGTGTGAAAATGTTTTCCCTAGGGAAATAGATCAAGTCAGGGCCAGAGAAACTAATTAAATGTTATCAAACAATATATAATCTACACATTATGCCATTATAGTTACCCATATTAAACTAACATCGAAGCAATCTAGATTGGTCCTAGGGTGAGTTGTACTACGAGTTGTATATATATGTATATAATTCATACCACATAACGGGGAAAAGGATATTCGAAAATAGGAAGTTGATTAGATTTTACTGAAAGGAACAAACAATAGTAGATCGCCAAAGGAAGACATGTAAAAGCAGTAAGTTATATTAATAATATGTTCTTTGAATTCATTTTCAAGATATTTGGTGTGTTATTCAGAATGTGTCGTTGATATTGATGTTAATTACGAGTAGAGAATGTTCTGAAAGTCGCCCTAAAAGGTGCTTTTCACTGTATCATCATTTTCACAAAAACATTAAACTTTATTTGCTGACGAACAACAAATATTCATTAAAAACATTTAGAAATTGAAACGTACTTAATGCTAATATGTTTGTATCGAAATATTGAAAGGCATATCAAATGGACATTAACTAATTATAATTATATATAAAAGATAATATTTTTCAAAACATTTTTAACTAAACAAGTTAATTCATGTTTTCATTGACACTCGACTAATTTTTGTTTTATTAATATTTATTTGTACAGTTTATTTTCCTAATCATCAAACTTGTAGACGAATCATTTTCATTAGTCAACTTAATATGAACTAAAATAAAAATACAAAATTTTTGACGTAGTCATGAAATGGACTCGTAAATGAAATGAATGCTAGCGTACATTTTGTAAAATATAAATTAAAATTTAGTTTAATGTTTTTTGAACAGTTGTTCCATTAACATTTCGTCAACGAAATCTTATAATTTTCAATATATATATATATATATTTGTAACGCGAGACTGTAGGAGTATAAAAATATAACATAACTATATTTAGGACAAATACTATGTACTTATATTATAGTAGGTTTTACTTGATCCAAGAAATTTTTAAAGCAATTTTCACATGACTCTCTCATGACACTGCTCCGAGATATCCATCATTAGTTTACTACGTATGGTAACGATTATAGGGCACACGTTTTAACGCGACTGGCGTTATCTACACGCTTATCAATTTTTGTCTATTTGCTTGGAATTGAATGATTTCTGTTTTTGTCTCTCGACGACTATGCGGTAGTCGTAATCGCTTGACATAAATTTCAAATTCAGACACTGTAGTTATTTATTCAAAATTACTTATCTCCCGCGCAAGACGGGAAACGGACGAACGTGCCCAATTGCCAAGAACGGTCAGAAGGGTTGACGACAAAACACGTTTACGAAATAAAAATGAAAATTCTACGGCACAGTTGTCAACACTCAACAGACAATGATATGACAATGATACTCACTATTAGTTTTTAAACTGATGACTCAATGTTAAATAATGGTAACTAATTGGAAACGCGGTAACGTAATTTTCAATGTGTTATCATGTTTGCAAAGTCGTTTAAAATTGTACGCGGAATGAAACGATTTTGCACTTGGAACTTTTCAAAAAGTAAAAAACGCAAAATGCGAGTCACAGAGTTAGTCGGCGGAACAGGGTCAGGCTACGAGTAAACAGCCCTTCGCCGAAATGTAATCGAAGCCATAAATTTCACCGGCTGTGTCCGACGAACGTCTGTATTCATATCACGTACATTAACTGATACCATTTGAATGTCCTTTCGAGCTCGATAAACTACAGTTTCGTTGGTGAGTCTGTTTTGTTCGCTACTGGTCCCTTGTCCTAATAACATTATAATATTAATGTTATTCATATTTACGTCAGTATTGAAAATTAAAACTTACAATTACAATATTATTCAACTGTTTTGGTCAACACAATGGTAACGAGAACAATGTAACTAATCTACTTTACCAGAACTATTTTAATTTAATTTTTTTTTTTTTTTGCCTATTCATCTGTTATATACTTTTTGATAGACTCGAATCGATTATATTCGATTTTTTCTAGTTATTTTAATTAAAACATTTTTTTTTTAATGTAAAATTTGAAATCATTATAGAAAATCATGCGTAATCATTGAAAAACGATGTGTACGATTATGTCATACCTAATCCTAAGCCTGTATACAATTAATCTAACAGTTAACTACGGATTATAATAAACAACGTTCAGAAACATACAACTTTACAGTTTTAGGTATTATACACTTTATGAATCACACTGTAGTCTATTGGAATCGTTTTTGAAATCGTTGGTATTCAAATTTAATTTCTGTTTGTATGTCCAATCGTTATTTTAACGACGTGAATAAAACTGAAATATACATATATATGTGTTTTCCTTTTAATTGTACATTTTAAAAATTGTCAATAACAAAAGCGACCAGTGGCGGCGCTAGAGGGGGGCAAGGTAGGGCAAGCGCCCTACCCAAATTTGGTTTTGCCCCACCTTTGCCCTACCTGTTGAAGAACAAACGAAAATTCAAATTTCAAGTATTTATGTATTTGCTGTGTTTCATATGTTTCGCTGTGTAACTCGTCGTATTTTTTTTATGTGCATTCGTTTAGATAACACACCGCAGAATAACACCACCATTTAATTTGATTTCGAAATTGATTATATTTTATCAGAAAACGCTAATAATGCAGTATTTTTTCCATGTATTTCAATAATTTATATTAAACCCGTATAGACGGATTTTCACTAAATTCCATGATCAATTTGCCATGATCTTGCCCCCCCTAGAAAAAATGTCTGGTGCCGCCACTGAAAGCGACATATTATATTGTTCAAAATAAAACGGTGCAATTCAAATATAGAAATCGAATTGTACACTTGTGATACGAGCGAGAACGTTACTATATTAAATCCCGTTTGAATATGGTTTTCGGCTACGCGATTGAACATTTGTTGGACGTTTATTTTATAATATGATACGTATACGTGTCACGGTCAATGATAAAAAAAGGAGGACATATTGTTATAACAACAACAACTGCGTCGACCAACTACATGTAGCACAATAATATTGCCGCTGGCAGCACAATCGTACGCGTGAAACGAGGCGCACGCGTAACGTATGTACATCTGAAAACGACATGGATTTTGAGTTTAGAAATTCAAAACAGAATAGTTTAACCATAGGAGTTTTTCAACACCTTAAAGAAAATCTTGGATGACAACATTTTTTTGCATGTTTTACGGACAAATATATAATTTTGAATGTTTTTTTTTTTTTTAATAAAATATAAAACGAATATTCTAAAAAAAAAAATACGCAAATGCGACGGATCGTGAATTGCGCAGTGCGAATTAGAGCGTTACGCTCTCGAAATCCGTCTGTGAAGATCGTCTTCAAAAGAAATATCAACTAGGGGGGGAGGCACTAATACTTATAAGTTGTATATTTATATAAATCATAAGAAATAACATACACGTTGAGTGTTTTAAATTTGTTTGTTACGTATAATATGAATTTATTGTAACTAAACACTTACCTACTGTATTTTTATTATGTCTTCATGTTGGCTGTGAGAACACTGAAAAAAAACAAAAATAATTATATAATAATATATTATACGAGCAGCAACAATCAAATAATGAAATATTGCGTTTGCTTTTTATTCGAAGAAAGCTGTTATCAAACAATTTTATTTATAACGCAGAGCAGTACGATTAAAAATACCATTACTTTTATATCGTGTTCACGGTTTTGAAAGCGCGTTCGTCGGGAATAATCATTTTGCGGTAGTCGACAAATCGTGATAATAGATTATTGTACGACATACAGAATTTCAGACTATTATTACTTGACTAAACTTACGTGGATAATGATTTTTTTATTGCCAAAAAAAAAAATACTTTTAAAAATATTTATTCGAAATACACACTTTACGAACATTGACTTAACCTAACCTAACCCAGGCCATGGCCCTCTCGGGCGCCCTTGGCCGTAGGCCAGAGTAGTGCGACCTGGTAACCGCGGAGATTGTGTAACTAATTGCCAATTAACATACGCACGACAACGTTACGGATCAGAGCTAGATCAAAAAGCGATACCCGGTAACGGTAGTAGCGGTTGCGTGTATACGCAGTGGTTGAATTGGGAGGGGGGGGGGCTGAGCGCCCCGTCTATTTTTTCAAACATTCGAACGGAGTACAGGAAAACGACGTATCGAGTTCGTTTCGGCGTTATTTAAAATCTACCGTAGTTCTTACAAACAAATAGAATGTTATCGATTGTGATAAACATGAACAAATATTTTCGCCGCGGTTGTTATTAGGTAAGGTTAATTTTTAAAATTTTAAATTTTAAGAAAACCTACAAAGTTAGGTTAGGTTAATTGAAAACGGCGCTGGGTCTCTAGTCGATTCGGTTGTAATGCGCCGCCGGGGCCGAAATCATTTACTGTTTGCCGTACTGGTAAACAGTTTTTTACTGGGCCGCGATAAAAAAACATCCGAGGGCGTTTTCGGGCGTGTTCGGCGGGGTGGACGTATTTTTTTTTGTCGGTGCGCGAACGCGTTCGCCTGCTTTGTCGACGGAGCCAGGGCGACCACGAGATCGTTATCAGGATAACCTAACTTCGCGCGGACAATCTCATCTGACGGCGTCGTGCGCGTCTCCGACTTCGTTCGGCCGACCGTTTCGAAACGGATAACGAGCGAGTTCTCGGCGTGGTCGCGAAACACCCCACGAAATGTCGCGTACGTTACTGTTAGGTTTCGCAACGTTTTGGCGTGCACGCGTCGATTATTCATTGCGGACCAAGGCCGTCCGCATAAAAATATTTCGGGGGGGATCAAAAAATGTACACCCTAGTTTTTTTTAATATACTGAGAGTACAAAAACTAAAAATTGTAAATCACAAATCACGGAGTCGGCAGCACAAATCATCACGAGTTACAACGGTTGTTCTATAAAGTTGTTTCCATCCATAGCCGTGACCGTCTCGGGCGGGACTAGTAAAAATAATAATCGATCATATTATCACGCGTAAAAAAAAAGAAAAAAAACCACTGAAAATTATTTGACATTTAAAAGGAATTATATCGCCAATTTAAACGAATATCAAATAAAATAGCGGGGGGCATGGCCTTGTCGTGAACCTTTATAACCGTCAAACACGAATTGTTCCGAACTAAATCATCGTCGTACGGGCTACCATCTTTTTATGTATTGCTGATGATGTGGTTAAATAGAAATAATTATTCAAATGACGTTTGTAAATAAATAGATATACAAATAATTTATAATAAAGTAGTGAAAATAAAAGAGAAAATAAATAAAGAATAAAAAGGATATGCAAAAAAAAATATATATATGTGTGTGTGTGTACGCTTAAATATAGAAAAAAGCCAACGAGTATCACGTTGATTAAAGAAAAAAGAAAATATAAAAGTTGTTGTGTACGTGTGTTTGTTTCTAACGGTTTCGACAAAAAATCATCATAAGGCGTAAACAAAAATAAAATACAACACGATTTTAAGATTAGGCTTTTTCGTATATTGTATTATTGAGATAATTTATGTTTAGCCCTCGGCTCGATAAACGAAACGAAAAATCACAAACAAAATATAAACAGCGGTAACGTTGCCACTATGATCAGGCCATTTCTGACTCGACAAATAACACAGTTCTAAACGAGTAATGACAGAAAAATTACAAAACCGATAGGCGCTCACGATAAATGCGTGTACGTCGACCTGAATCGAAATCGAATAATTGCACATGCGCATATAAATAGAAATGATCAAATTTAAAAAATACTAAACAACAAAACAATAATGATTCGATGACGACTTTCACGAAACAAGAACGAAGAACCGGCGTCCATTCGGGGTCGTAAATTAAATTAATTTTGGTGGCTATGAACCGAAAAACGGTACCAATATTCGCCGTGTAAATTCACGACGACGGGTCCGTATATGATTTCGATACGCGAAACGATGTATAACACGTATAAAAAACTCGTTGCGGCCGTTCACTCCGGACGACCGGGAATGTAAAAACAAAACACGGGCGTGTCGCCCTCTTACACAATAATCGTTATTGATAATAATTCGCACAAACAGATCCGATAATAGCCGCGTAATTTAACAAACCGCATGTCGGCGTCATCAATCGTCGTCGTAAAAATAAAAATAAAACCGAAAGAAAAAACGAACAGCAGCGCGTCGAAATAACTCGCCGGCAATTAACCGATATCCACACGCCAGAGGAAACACAAATCGGAAAAAATAAACGATTTTCAACGTGCAAACAATAATGAAAAAACCCAAAAAATTATCTCACCCGAATTTCGCGTCGTATCAGCCGTGTCCCATCGTGCAACGGGACGGAATCAATACGATACTTTCGATTCGCAAGAGATCCGGGACACAATATTGTATAATTGCACTGCAATCGAATACATCTTGCGCTATTTCACGTGTTCGTGTTTTTTGGCGTGTGCGTCCGCGTATCGTTATACAACGAATACACCATATCGTATCCATGAACGTACAAATGAAAATAATAATGACCGATATAGTTTTTGTTAACCACGTCCGAAGGCTTAACCCTGTTCGCGTGAAAGATATTCTCTACGTTTGTCGTTCACTGCTGCTTTGAACCGCCTCAATATGTTTAAATCATTTCAGATCGGCGAGCGCGAATTAATAACATTTTGTTCCGATAATCAAACGCTCCGGGTGGATTGTAAAATATCGTTCTTCTATCAATTCGACTTACAAAACATTTCTGTTATCATTAATCGACACGTTACGCGTTCCGGGTTGTAACGACGTTGTAAATATTAAATTGCATTATTTGCTAATCGTTTTGAAATACTTTACGAAAACCCGATGAAAGATAAGCTCGAAAACTTCTTTTTCAAAACACTCCGAACACTGTTGAGCGATTGATTACTTTAATAAACAGTAACGTATATATATATATTATGTACTCGTATTATAAGTAGAATGTTTTGTTCGGAATATAAATCATTCTATTGCCGTTCAGAGAATAATGCATCATCCGCAATTTACACTTATCCACTATTCTTTTCATTTGTGGGAAACGTTTCAAATCAATAGTGGTCCGTGGTTAATGGTAAATTTAAATACGAAATTTCTCAAAGGGATTGATTGACAATATTTAAGTTCCGTTTCAGTTCGACCGTTCAGCAGCTCAAATTTATTAATATATTTATCATTTAAAATTGAATTGAGCACAATGCCAGACCGTTTTGAACTTTGTCAATATTATATAAATCCAACTATCACGAAATTCAAACGTGTTAATAGACGCATTTAGTGTTACTGTTTTTCTTCTAGTTTATAATTATTTAAAATAGATAAAAATTATATCGATTTCATTAAAGCTTTCGCGGATTGGAAATTTATTATCCGTGCGATTCACGGAAATATCCATATCAGACGTTTCGCAATCGTTACAGGTTCCATTCTCGGAGTATGTAGTGCACTTCGTTCCGACTGTCGTGACTAAACGAAATGACTCATGAACGGAATTCTTTTTTTGTTGTTGAAATTAATAATACACCACATTTTTTATTATTTATCCATATATTTATTTACGTTGATATAAATCTACATTGACCGACCGTACATTTAACGAATGATTAGAGAATAATTGTAGTACAATAATTACGTGTACCAAAATTAAATATAATTTAACGTTCGAAATGCTGTATAAAACACATTACTGGCATATTATCGTTAATTTCAAACTATACAGTTCAGAATCAACGATTTACATTTTAAATTTGTTTTTCCGTCGTACGAATTAATTGATTTTTTATGTTTTACCAAAATAGCCGCAATACGGCACGGAAATTTTGTTTACGTCGACGAATAAATGATTCCCCGTTATAAGAAACTTGATGCGGCGTACTAAAAATTATCTAACGTGTTTACGAATTTTATTTTATTCGGGCTTTTTCCAAAAACATAGTTATTAAATTAAAATACAGCTAGTTTATAAATTATAATAATGACAGACAAACCGTTATACATCATAAACGTAAGGCCGTTCCATTGGCTTCGTGCGAGTAATTCCAGCACCTTCACATGTAAATATTTAAGAACATTTTATACTCAGAAGCGGACGGACAACCTTTTCGCATTTGTCGGTCGTATTTTTCTTTGACTTTTTATTGAAAGTCATATGGAAAATAAATAATACCAAAACAAACAAACAATCGGTACTAATATTTTTTATTAAAGTAAAAAAAAAAAAATGAATAATATGATTTTTCGTATTCAATTGGATTTGTTTATTATATTTGTATATTTGAACGAAACTTTGTATTATAAAGAACTGAAAAACAGTAAATTATTATATTCGTCGTATAGGCACGCTAAGATTTCCGAAAATAATGGTTGGATAATATTCATGGCGAGTAAAAAATTTATTTTTTTATTTTTTATTCGTGTGTACATACTGTATTGTATTATTGTTTATACGTTGGTCAGCAATTTTTTATCCCTAATATTAGACCCCGAATGAAACGAAGAATGTATTTTAGGTTTTACTGATGTGTTCTTTTGATTTCGTTACGTTATCGGTAAAACACTTTTTCGTGTGCGAGGAGTGCTCGCTCGGATGATATTGACACGCATTACGTTCAATTAGCAAATCGTATCTGGTCAGTGATTTATCGAACACGTTTTTTTTCGATTTTCTCAGTATTTGCATGTAACGTAATTGTAAAACAACCCAATCATTTTTTAAAAAAAAAATAAAAAAATACCTGTGAAATTGTCGACACATTCGTTTTGAACAATTTTTGTATTTTTCAAGAGCTCCAAATGTAATACACGCATAGACATGCATAATATTTATCGCGTGCATTGATCATAGTAAACCGCTCGAAACTTTTGCATACACAGGCGTAACGTTCTTTTTATACCGTTTGCCCGGTTATTAATTTCAGCTACACGTTTACAATGCAATTAGTAGTAAATTCGTCAGACAAAGAACATTCACTGTACGATCGCCGCACGATATAACATAATGCCCGTCAATTGTTATCGCCCGTATGATATGAATTGTGATGTTTGTGATCTATTTGAAAATAACACGATAACGATAACGTACGTGGGTGCGGTGTGCCGGTGCCGCCGTTTTTCGAAAAACCAAAAAAAAAACGCGTCTTTGTTATCTGATTGATCATTGGATTGCGTTCGATTACTGCGAATCCATTGATTTTTTAAGCACGGAACGTTTTTTTTTTTAGGAATCGCATTTATACGCGGACCGATTGGTCGATTTCGTTGCACGCTCTTAAGGACGAACGTTAAGAATCAATTAGTTCATCGTTTCGAAGGGACTCGTCGTGGTCGCCAAGTGAACGGGCGATCCGCACGGATCAAATATTTATGCGCGGCGCACGTGCTCGGCTCGGCCGCAGTTCGCTGAGAAAGTAACGCGAAAAACGAATTCGTTAAACAATAAAAACGATCGCGCGTAACATAACGTTTATAATCGAGTGTCCGTTAACCGCGCGCGTTACCGTGCGATAAACAAATTGGTATTCGCACGAGTGCAACTGCACTTATCGGACGGACGGACGGACAGACCGTCATCAAAATCAACGCGGTACCGATTTTTTTCGGGTTTTTTTTGACCGACGCGACGGTTCGTCCGAAACGACCGGAAAACACCGAAAGCTGGGACTTGAGTTTCCGAAGGGTTTCGTTTTGTGTCACGGACACGTTGTAAACCAATTGATTTGTGTTGAATGTTTTCTGTGGCGTGTACGCGTTTCAAAAGCACGTTATACGAAACGTCTCGACAAATGACAAACCGGTTAGGTTTATCTGTGTATTGCTAGCCGACCGTCCGGGTTTCAGAATAATCTAGCTGTTGATTTTTATAATGTTATTCACACGGAAGATAAAGTGCTATCGAATTCCTTAAGAACCATAATGGTTTTTTTGTTTTTTTTTTTTTTTAACCTAACAACACGATATTACCTTCACGACTATACAATGCGTATAAAGTATAACGGACAAACGAATGGATATAATAAAAGGAGAAAAAAAAATACGTCTGGCGTAATTCGTTTTATGTTTATAATGCCATTATTTTAACGATTCGACATAAATAGTTAAGAGACGTACGAACAACAAAATACAGGGAATATTTATTTTAAAAATACAAACACTCGCCTAAGTGAATTAGACGTTGTAAGAATTTCGTCAACATAATCATTTCGATCTTATAATCTCGTCTATATAATTACGTGTTCGGTGTTCGGTTTCTTTTCAGTTTATACATCGCATTTAGTGCTCAGTCCTAAATAAAACGAACGAACTTCCTTTATTTTATATCGAGAATTCACCAGAAATATTCAAATACCTACTATTGCTCACCTGTACTGTCTATCTCGCGTGTAATCAGCAAAACAATAGGTCGCAAATAATATTCTAAAAATGGATCTATTAGTGTATACTGTACAAACATTAGAGCTGAATGGATGATTAATTAATTTGTTTTAACATTAATCGATAAAGAACGCAATTCTACACTATAAAGGTGCTTTAATAATTTGTAATCTATGTGACCGCGTCTATCGCGTTATAAGTAAGTATATACTTACATTTTATTCGTTATTACTATTTTTTTAAATAAAGAACATAAATATAATTAATCTACTTCGTAATTTGTGTATGTATACTCGTACAGATACTCATGAACTATTTAACCTATCATTTTTAATGTTCGGAAACTAATTTTTCTAAATTACAGTCTATAGAAAAACCAAGAAATGCATTTGATTTTCAGATTATATATAGCATGTAATATTTATCCAATATATTTAATAATAGTTTAAACAAATTACTATATTTTTACAAATACTATAAAATATATTTAAATTGATTTTCTTTCGATTTCGGTAGTGCATAAGATACTTTTAATAACAATAATAATAATAGTAGTAGTAGTAATAGTAATAATAATAATAATAATAATAATAATAATAATAATAATAATAATAATAATAATAATAATAATAGTAGTAGTAGTAGCAGTAATAGTAGTAGTAGTAGTAATAATAATAATAATGCCAGATTTATAATAATAAATTGGAATAAAAAAAAATTGTTTTTTCCACATGAATTTACAAATTTGTTACATAAAAAGTACAATAGATTTGCACGACATGCTGTAACTAAACTCATTGTATTGTGTCATCACGCGTTAGGGAATAAAACGAATAATACTCAATATATTATTTTTCACAATAATCGTGCATTTTTAGATTACAAAAAAAAGGAAAAAAATCTATAATGTTCACCATTTTGGCATGGCTCCCCTACTCGATAATGGGGTGAAAAAACCTTACAGAGGAGGTGACTTATCTTCGATCCCCTACACACATATATAATGTATAAATATATATATATATACTTATGTGGAATTCACAATAGTGAAATATAACAAAAAGAAAAAAAAGAGAAAAAAATAGGTTTTACTCAGATGAGTCATCGGAGGAGGTTCGTTTCGTTTGTTTCGTTCACTGCACCACGACGTACGCATATAATATTATATTTTACTAGTTTTATTGTATTGTAACGTATTTTATATCGAACAAAAATTATTGAATATTATTACGTATTTGGTTTAAAAATAAAAAAAAATTAACCCATTTCACGTGCACGACATTTGGGCGTATCCCAAACACACACACACACACACACACACACACACACACACACACACATATTCATACACAGAGATACATACGAATAATATACGAGGTTACAGAATTAAAAACGAATGACCTATATCGAAATTTAAAAACGATATTGAAATACACGATTAAATTTACACGTGTTGCTCGTCCGTCGTCCTACGGTGTAAACGCACACATATACGCGTGCGTTGACGCGCAATTCAATTATATTTGCATATACGTGTTTGGATCATGTTTCTAATGAGATTTCGTACATCGCGCTCACGGTCCATAGATCGTTGAACGGTGTTACCTATCTCGTCCGCATTTGTACGTCGTTCGGTCTGTTTGTTTAACCTCTGGAGAACGGATTGTTAATCAAAACGATATTATGTAAGTATGTGACTGGGGCAAATGTAATTGAACCTTGATTATCGCAATGGGTCCATTGATTCGTTCGCGTTAGGACCCGCCGAGCAAGTGAGAGCGGTCTAACGAAGAGAAACGCAAACCGTTCGGGCCGTCAGACATTAAGAGATGTTAACACGTAACGCCGGTTTCCGGCATTGGTAAAGTTTGCGACTTTGTGCTCGAACGTGTTTGCGGTTAGGTTAGGTACGAAAACGTATCGATCTTTAATTGAAATAAACCCGGCGTGACATTCAACTGTAAACGTAACTATAATAATTGATTTCGACAAAATTATAGTCGATATAGTGGGCGCGTATACATACATATATATATATATATTATTAGGAAAGTGCCGCTTGATATATTTTGTTTCTTTAAAAAAAAAAAACGTTTTTTTCATCGATAAATATACACACACACACACACACACACACCTACCTACCGATGTACCTATATTATGTTAATATTTAATTTGCGTAATGACTTGTAAATGGTGTGTAATAGGCACCTGTCCATACGTTAATAATTATAAATTACCGTATTCGCTTATACGACGAGACCCTCGGTTTTTATTTAATAAACGTTATTAGTTTTCTATTTTGTTTTTTACACTTGCTTTAACTTTAAAACAGACAATGAAACGAAAAGCACTGACGCGCAGGCAATTTAATCGATTAAGTTCGCCAATCATTTAAATTAATATTTCGAACACGCCTATTTTAATTTCGTTCACATTCGAATACGTTTCAATAACGGTTTATTATGAATTTTTCCACCTTTTTTTTATTTTTTTTTATTTGATCACGGTGCGCGTTCCTTTGGAATTCGTTTCGTCACGATTTTCATTTCGGTTTTTATTGCCATTTGTGCGCGCGACGAGCGTATTGTCGTTGTATCGAAACACGCGGACGACGACGATTTCAAGTCCTTCACACGAGTCAATGCGTCACACTTAGTCTTAGACTTGGTCGGTGCGCGCACAAAAGTGACGGGCGACGATTGTTCGTTCGCATCAGAAACGGCGCCGATCAACAGATTTCATCTCGTTACGGTCCGCGTGGATACGGATCGACGGGACGATCCAGACGGTCCGCGTGATCACGGTCGAGACCTAACCCTCCCCCCCCCCCATCCGGTAATAGGCGGGCGGCGAAAACACCGACCACGCGACTGGTAAATACGGTGTAGGGATTAGGAAAATACGACACGCGGCGAGAGGGGACACGCGCGCGCGCGAATAGGGGGAACGCGGCGACAGACGACGCGGCATATAAAAAAAAAAAATAGTAATAATAAAAATTACGAATATAAAAAAAAAAAAAAGAAAAAATCAATAAAACACGAGTATTTCACGAAAACGGCGTGTACGAAATACATCGGCGACAAACGTGTGGGCGGGGTGGTAACGGCGCGGGGGAGATTCATATTTTTCGTTTTCCCTCGGTCGCTAAAAACAAGGGACCGTAAAAATGCAACGGGGACCGCCGCCGTTCGTCCCTCTCGTCGACGACGACTCGACCCGCACCCCCCACGGACCGTATATCCCGCCGAACCCTCCGGCCGTGCGCCCGTTTCCATACGACTACGACGACGACGACGACGACGACGACGACGACCACGACCACGACGACCACGACGACCACGACGACGACGACCACGACGACGACGACGACGACGACCACGACCCTCCTACGCTCGGCCAATAATCTCAATAACATAAAACTGGGCGGACACACGCGCGCGCGCGCGTTTCATAGGAAAAGAAAAGAAATTGGCCGACGACACAGACCGTACACTATCCCTCTTGAGCACCGAACGTACATCCGAAATTGAATTTCGTATCATCCCTTCCGCGTCGCGGTCTCCTGCGACGCGCACGCACGCACGCACGACCCCTAGTCGTCGACTTGGCGAACACATAATATGTCCGGTCCGGACAACGTGGTCTGGACGGTTACGGCGTGTTTCGCGCGTGACGTCACACGCGAGTCCGTCAATCGATACTCCGTTACGGTTTTTCTTTTTTTTTTTTTCCCCATAAGTATATCCCGTTTTTCTACCCTATTCGTGCCATCCCTTCCGCGCGCGCGCCCGCGCTAGCGTAAAATAACGTGTAAAAACCCGCGGCGCGGGTACGATATTTTTCGTACGCGACACAACACACTACACGAACCGGGTGAGGGACCCCGTATGAAATAACAACAATAATAGACGGAGAGCGGGCGCGACACGCGGGGACACGTCGGGTTCTCCGTCGGCCACCGCCAAAGTCGCCACCGCCGCCTACCCGCCCGCCCGCCGGCCCGTCGTCGCGCGACGGCCAACACGGTACAGCCGCCGCCGCCGCCGCCGTCACCACCACCGCCGCCGTCACCACCGCCACCACCGCCGCCGCCACCGTCGCCGCCGCCGTCGCCGACGGTCGCCGACATCCACGGCACCCCCGCCGCCGACGACGACGACGACGACTGCCCCTCGTACATTATTATTACTATTATTGTTATTATTATATGATTCACCGCCGCCGCCGCCGCCGCCGCCGTCGCGCGTCCGTCCGTCCAGTCGATGTGTGTGTGCCGCCGTCGGCGGACCGTTGACGTGGTGGCGCGCTTTTCATTCATTTTCTCGCCCGTCGCCGCGTATCGAAATTATTCCGTTCGGGTTTTCGCGCGCTGCAGGAGGACGACGGACGAGACCGACGATGCGCCGTGACGACAGCCGCCGACGCCGCCGACGTAGCCGTCACCGACACGCGCCCGGTAAGCATAATTGCGCGCGCGTCTTGACGGAAATCCAGAGAGAGAGACGAGACGGCGTCGTTATTTTGATTTTCACGCGATCGACGACCGCCGCGTCGGCCGTCGTCGGCCTTCGCCGCCGCGCGTGACCTAACCCACCCGCGGCTGGGCCAGGAAACGTCGCGCGCTTTCGAAAGTTCGTTACGCACGCATACGCGCCGCGGCCGTCCGGCGGACACGTGCGTTCGTGCGTGCGTGCATGCGTCCGCTACGCGGTTTCCGTCAAAACGTTTCTCGCAGCCGTCTCTCGTATTCCTTTGGAAAGCGAAACTTTTCGCGTGTTCTCCGCGGCGAACGAGTTTCGAAAAACTTTTTCGTTCTTCACCGACTACTCTACACTTCCCGTAGGTATTTCCGACACCGTCTGTCACACGCGCTAACATACGGCGTGGCCTAACCGTCGACCAAATTGTTTTTCGTGTTCAACATCGTTCGCGAAATCCGTTTTACTCTTTGAACACGATTCACCGCGATACGTAAAACTCCGAGTACCGTAAGTATCACGTCGTTTTGAATTTCACTCAAAGGTATATTGTCGTTTATCATCGTTGTTATCAGTATAATTCCGAACGGGTCTCTGTTCAATTGTTCGATGTCGCGCACACAGTTGGAACCGTTCGATCAATATTTCAACAACGTTTTAAATCGCTTATTTGTTTTGCTCGCCGCATACGTTCTGGACCGCGTTGGTATAATCGTGAACGTAATCGTAATATTTGACAAGACGTCACAATCTAAACTACCGGTGTTTAAACGCCCATGACCACGGTTACGGCTAATCGCGGTCGTGGATCGCGTAAACGTTTTGTCTAACGGCGGCGTGACCGAGGAGGCTTGGAAATGTTTTCGGAGAGGCTAAGCCCCCCCTTGGGTAAGTCCGTACGAGAAATAATCACGTTCCAGTCGTGAAATAATCCTGTCCGGGGTTGTGTCGCGAATTACCGACGACAAGACAACGACACGCCTCGTAACGGTAATATGGCGAACCGTGAATACACGCGTGTACGCCTGACGAGTTAAGCGAACGCGTTTGGACGCGTGTCGTTCACACTGAAATGTGTTTAAAAAAAAAAAATTTTTAAAATAAATAACTTATCGGTTTAACAGACGCTTTCTCTCTCTCTCTGAACGACAAAACAATTCCAAAGTCCTAAACACGTCTATACGGTGCCATCTCCTCACTCGATCCGTTCGTTTCGCTGCGATCAATGATAAAAACGAAAGTCCTCCGTACGAGCAGCAGTACAATTTTAATCGCACACAGACATCACACGTTTACGTACTATGAATTCACTTCGGATTGCATAACACGATTTCAAGTCCCCTCAGCGCACAAAAAACGGGAACGTCGTCCAAGTTCTATAGAAATAAACGTAAATACATCGTACTTCATATCCATTCGGCTTCATACGAAAACGACTGTTTCACGTCGGGTCGATCGATTTGGAACAATCGTTTATCTCCGCCTTCATACGGGTTATATATCGTCCAGCCATGGGGTTTTATTGGCGCGAAACTCGTCTCACATCACATTTCACCGAGTCGAATCTTTCGACAGTGATTTATCAACATTTCATTTGATAACTGTCCATCGCGGTACACTCGGTCACGTTAACTCAACGGTTTTTGACCGGAATGGTTTGGTCGAAACGGACGCGATTGCGTCGCGACGGCGTTCGTATTTTCACTTATTTCGATCGACACCGGCCGAACACGAAATATAAAATAAACCGGGTCGATGTAATGCGCGCTGTGATGGACGGTTGGTAAATCATCGGTCGATTTTTTTTCCCCCCGTGGGGAACGTCGCGTGAACGAGATTACGCGACCTATCTATTATCAGCAAATCCGTAATGAACCAAAACACGTAAAAACCAAAACAAGGTTCGTACATATTATGTACTACGCGTGTAGGACACGCGAAAAGCGCGAAAGGAAATGAACGATTCAGCGATTCAGGAGAAAACAAAATGAGCGAAAGGCGAATAGGCTTGTACATAGATCGTTGCGATGGGACGTTAAGAAATTCACGATTAGTTTTGTTTGCCACTAAACCAGATTCACTGCGGACGTACACGTAGTTGTCGTATCGACTGTTGTACGGTCGCTCGTTCGCCGATAAATGTACGTCGGTGGTGCTGACGTTATGCATTGTGTTGACATTATGCGCGATTTTGTTTCACCAAACATTGTACGCGTAACCGTTATATTCGATTTTATATGATTACATTTTTTTTTTTTTTTAAGCGGATCTCTGTAAGCTTTCGCTTCGACTCGACGGCCATAACCGCAACAATATTTAAAGGATATCGTGTGCGAATTCTCACGTTGCGGACATAATAATCGGCACCGGTCACAAACACGTTGCAAACCGACGGTGCTCTTAAATAACGAATTCCGAACAGTCAGAATGAAATAAAAACGAGAGCGGTAATCCATTAACCTATACTGCGCTCATTGATTAAACAAATGGAAAAAATTGTTGTCTTTCGATGGTTTATCGAATAGAAATTATGCACGTTGGAATTGTATTATTATTAATTTTCGCCATCCCCCCTCCCCACCATTTCTTTTTCACTCATACGGCCACTCGTTCGTTATTTGATTTCGATCTTTTGACCGGACACCGGAGATACGAGAGTTTTTATTCGAAAATCCGAACAAAAAAAATGATTAATCGTCGCGTTTGAAAAACGTAAGTTCATTTTACCTTTTTATGGTTAGATTTTTAATTCCGAATACGTCCGAAATCGTTGACTACAAAAATATTTTTATAGCCCGACACGATCTGTTTGAGAAATAATAATGATAATAATGTATAGTTCACGCGGTCGTGACCATTTCGGAAATTCGCGTTTTAATGATTGTCTAACGTGTTCTCACGTCGTACATTTGTTGTATCAACGGTCACGAACTCAAAAAAAAACCGCGAACGTACGCAGAGACGGATTTTAGGGGGGGGGGTGCGAAAATTGGACTTTTTTATTAATATCTTTAAATATATTGAAATTACATAATTTTATAATGATATATAATTAGGAATTTTCTATATTAAGGATTTACTTTTTTTTCCCTCTTAGTACCGAATTGCAATTTATCATCAATATTCGCCCCCCCCCACCCCTTAAATGAGCTTCGAAATCCGCCCCTGAACGTACGCGACGGCGATGTTCATCAGCCAGTCGCGCCCGACGGACTTTTGACCAATCATCGTCGGTTTTGCTTTTGTGTTACAGTCAGTGTCGGACGTCGATAGAGCTGGCCGGCTAGCTAGTTACCGGCCATGCAGACAATCGGCGAGACCACTAACAAAAGGGACTTTGTCCCGTCGCAATGGACCGACATACTGTTCAAATCGCTGTCAGGTAAGACGAACAATTATACGATAGACGTGAAAATAGGCACCAAACGTATCGCGGCGGTGGCGGCGGCGGCGGCGGACAATCAAGACGCGAGGGACAGCCCGAAGAAACGCCGTAAACAGTCGAATCCCACGAGGATATCGTCCGACGGCGACGGCGCGAACCAAAACCGGCCCGAACACACCGACCGGTGGTCGTTTCAACGCCGTTCGCCGTCGTCGTCGCCGTTGAACCTGACGACCAGATACGAAAACGGCGACAACGCGTCCGCCGACATTACCGGACGCCCGGCGTCGCCGTGCCCGCCGCCGTCCGGCAACAACGACGGCCGCCCGTCCGCCTGGTCGCCGTCTTCTACTTGCCCGTCGCAAGTGTTCAACCGCGAAGCGTTTTGCGATCGGTGCAACAAAGAGTTCTGTAACAAATACTTTTTGAAGACGCACAAGGCGAACAAACACGGCGTGCTCGCCGACCACTGTCCGGACGGCGGCCGGGACCCGTCCGACGGCAACAGCGCCGTGGTGCCGTACACGCCGTCGCTGTTCAAAAGCCCGGTCGCGACGGTCGCTCAGCCGCCGACCGACGCGAACGCGCACGCGGCGAAACACGCGGCGGCCGCCGGCCACCAGACGCGCGCGTACTGCAGCGTGTGCCACAAGGAGTTTTGCAACAAATATTTCGTCAAGCGGCACAAGGCCAAGATCCACGGGATAACCGACGACGACGGCCCGGAGTCGCGGACGGCGGTCGACGACGAGCCGTTGAATTTCAAAACGGCCGTCGAGGTCGAAAACGAAGAGCGCGCGGACGAGACGGTACCGGCGACGGCGGTCGGAGCGCCGTGCGACGAGGGCGCGTACGAGAGCGCGTACGAACTCGGGAACGCGACGGGAACCGCGGTGACGGACCGGGCGAACGGGTGCGAACGCCCGTCGTGTCACGGGTGCGACTCGGACGCGTGGCTGTCGGGCGCGGACAGGTACGAGGACGGCGCGAACGGCGGCGGCGGCGGCGGCGCGTCCACGGGCAGCGGTCACTCGGCGGAAACGGACGGCCAGCAGTCGGCCGCGCTCAGCAGCTACTGCCGGATCTGCGACAAGGAGCTGTGCAACAAGTATTTCATGAAGACGCACATGCAGCGCATGCACGGCATCTCGATCCGGCACGGCAACCACATCGGCGGCGTGGTGTGCGACGTGTGCAACAAGGAGCTGTGCAGCAAGTACTTCCTGCGCGTGCACAAGCAGAACTCGCACGGGATCGCGGCGGACGACGGCGCGGCGACGTGCGCGAAGCCCGCCGCGTGGCCCGAGCACGTGCAGCGGCCCGCCGCGGACGAACCGGCCGCGGACGGCGGCCACGCGTACTACAGGCGGTACGCGGAGGCGTGCGGCATATGCTTCAGACGGTTCCGCGGCGCCAAGTGGCTGGCCGCCCATCTGCTCAACGACCACGGGGACGAGGGCAACGCGCTGTGGAAACGCGTGCGGCTGTCCCGCCGGGGCGGCGCCGCGGACGACGCGTGTCCCGCGGGCCGCGGTCGCGAGCGCAGCGCGCTCAAACAGTACCGGTGCTCGTACTGTCCGTTCGCCACGTCCGTCCTGTCGTTCCTGTTCGTGCACGAGAAGTTCCACCTGGCCGAGGACAAGACCGCGGCGCCGGCGGCGGCGGCAGACGACCGCGGCCCGCCGCCGTCGCCGGAATCGGAGTCCCGCGCCGTTCCCCAGCCGTTCATCATGCAGTCGTTTTTCCTGGAGAACTGTTCGGTGTCCGCGTCGTCGGCCGAGCCGGAGTCGGCCGCGGGCCGCAGCGATTCGTTTCACTCGTCGCTGGTCTACTTGCCGGTCAAGGAGAAGCTCACGTCCACCGTCAACGTGTTCTTCAAGCTCACGCCCACGTGAACGCGTCACGCGGTTCGGACGTTCGCGTCGGTACGCGCTGCGCATGCGGACGGTTGACGACGCGCACAAGAACAAACGCCGCGGCGAAAATATTGGGTTTCCCCCCCCACCCCTCCACACTTTTTTCTATTCCTCCGTTCTTAACGCCGCACATCCGTGTCGCACGCGGGTCATCCATTTACAATCGCGTCTCGTGACGGGCTCCCGCCGGAACTCGGCACCGGCCCTTCGCCGTCCCCCCAATACTACGTCTGTGGTTTGGGTCCCCGTGTAGACGTCGAAGTCACTTTACCGCGGTCCGTCGGCCGTCTCGGAGTCGAATGATTTTCATCGCACGACAACCTAACGTAACCCTTCACCCCGCCCACCCACGCTCCGAGACGGGTAGACTCGACCGAATACCGAAAACGTCAGACCCAAACCACGGACGTTATACAGTGTGTTCGCGTGCACATTATATATTGTATATCCACAGGATTAAAATAAGACTGAACTACATATTTTTATATGGGTGCTGGAATCGAAATCTGGTGATATTGACGCTACGAAAGTTCCTAATCAAACCGTTAGTTAAATGTTGAACCACGCATTATAACCGTTGCAGGTGGTCTCGTTTATACGTTCCGATTCGTAAGTCTCCCGGGAATCTCTCTATGCACCGAACCGTACAACGTTTTATACATGACGCGAGACTCACACCACGTGTCGTGCAAACGTACGTTTTTTAAATTCTAGACGTACGAACAAAAAATCGACTGTTCGATTTTGTTTTTGTTTTCACACAATCGACACAATCGTATGGTGTTGGATTGTAACGCAGGGTGATTCACTTAACGCTGCGAACGGACTATTTACCTAGTCTATGAACCACATGGTTTATCTGAATGTACCTTTGTCGCGCTACGATATTTTATTTATTTATTTTTTTTTTTTTTTTGGAAACTTTTAAATTTACGTTTCGTAAACTCAAAAATAACATTCTCTTTCGTAATTATATTTATCGTGTTAAAAACGTACACGATTCAAAATAGTTAATTGCTCCCTTCAACTAATATTTTTAAATTGCTATTAACTTGTTATTCTCACAACAATTATTTGTATGGATTAATACTATTTAAATTTGTTTTGTCGACTATTCGTAGCTCAGAAAATAGTTTCTTAAAACGTTTACGAGTAAGAGCTTTTGAAAACGAGTACGCTTGAAAACACGATTTCCAAACGATCCATTATTGCAGCAAGTTGCATTAAGGAAAAAAAACAAGGTTCCAGTGAACACGTACAATTAATAAAACGCTTAATTTTCTTAATTATTCGTTGTACATTCTAATTTACGAAACTGGATAATGATAGTTTCCAGTTAAAAATTTAATAAAATTCAATTTATCTCCGTTGTAAAACGTATTAGATAAATCGACTGAATCGAAACGCAAAGCATTCGTTCTAACACGTTGAGTTTCCAAGAGGAAAAACAGTAAAGCCTCTCAAGGCTAGAAAGCATTAAAAGAATCACTCTGTAGATTTATATAGGTTACGGAAATGTAACCAAATTGTTTTAACATATTTATTAGTGCAGTTACGTGTATTTTTAAAAGTGCCCATTATAAAGTAATAATGGTAATAGGGTTTTATACCAGATAATCAAAAAAAAAAAAAATCAAAAAATTGTACCGACCTCCTCAAACATCTAGGTCGTTGACTTGATAATCAAAATTAAATTAGTCCTACGCTATAATCAAAAACATGAACAAATTCGTTATTATGTTCTACAGTTGATAGTAATTAATGTTGTTGTTATACAAACAAAAACATTATTTTTTTAATTTTATTTTCGTAACAGTATATTGTTACTAATTTATTATTATGCAATAAAATAATAATAATAATAATCAACCGACGTCGCGTCACGTAAAAGTTCGTAAAATATTGATTTTTTTTTTAAATAATTAGAAATATCGTCTTTTTAAAATCATCAGGTACGTTTGATTCGTACGAACATGAATATATACGCGACCGTTCTCTTTTTTCATTGACTTATTATTTCCAAAACGTTTTTCATGATATGACATATATCTCGATGGAGACGCCCGTGAATCTATACGCACACGAGTTACGTACATATCATATGGAACGCTTGGATCGATGAAGTTTCACGTAAAAAAAAAAAATCGATCTACGGTCAACGCGGAATGTGAATACACGAAATATACAATGATCTCCGTCTTTTGCGTTTGTCGATTGTCCGATGAAAACACCGTGTCGTTTTTTTCTATATTTTTTTAAATAATTTAACGCGCTCATTCCGACGTCGCAAACAATGTTCTCATTGCCGACGTTCACGACCGGACGATAGACATATATATTTCATCCGCCGGGGTGGTTGGGACCGACAACATTTACGGATATTTTTGGCCAACAGTCGTCGTCGTCGTCGTCTTTGTTGTTATTATTATTATTATTACTGTTACTTTCGCCCACACCCATCCCCCACCCCCACTATTATTTTTGTAAGCTCCGCTATAACTTGTTTGTGAATCCGTGAACGTGTTTCACGAGTATAAAAACTTTGACCGCGCGCGACTTGCACGTAATAACACGAATTTATTAACGTTCGTGTTTTACTCAAAAACGCATCCATTTATGTATATTGTTGTAATAATTCTAAAAACGTTATGTTATCGTTTCATTCGTTCAACACGCATATTACGTCGACGTTGTATCGCAACATTTCATATGCCTGCAATCGCGTTGGGATTATTATAAAAAACCTATGATTTTATTTAACGTTTTTATTCATGCCTATCGTCGACAAAAAAAAAAAAATCAAAATTAGTTAAGATATTGTACATTGTTTATTTGTAATTCGTCGTATTAAGAACATTGATATAATGTGTCAGTGATAATTCAATATCAAAACAATTGACTGTGTGCGTCAGATTTATACGAAAAATCAAAATCGTTTGATTACCATTTTAGTTATACTTAGTAATATTTTGTTCGAAAACTATTCGTATTTATATAAATGTTTATTTTATTAAATTGACTCCGGCGCTTGCCCGAAACCGATTTCATTGAAAATGACGTTTTATCCTGATAGAGCGTTTTAATTTTCGACCGCGTCACTAACGTAGAATAATATTATTGTATACTTTTTATTATAAGAGTTGTTTTTTTTTTTTTTTTTTGCGTTCATTCGACGGACGATTGTGTTCGTTTTATACACTCAATCGATAATTAATGAAATCTGTACCGATAACCGCGATAACGTTACCAATAACTTGGCGTGGTTTCCTAGTGTATATTATTATGTAATTTTTTTTTTTTACGTCTCCAATCGCCTCGGACAGTCGAACTTATTGTTATGCATACGAAAGAAAAAAACTTTTGTATTATGAATATGCGTTTATTTATACATCTAAAGAGCGTGCCTGTACTAAAAAAAAAAAAAAAACATATAACTAAAAAAAAAAAAAAAGAGAGAGAGAGAGATAAAAGGGAATGGAGATTAATTAGTTTTATTTTACAAAGGAAGTATATTTAATATAAAAAAAAAATGTTTTTATTCGCCCTGCTCTAGATTAAAAATTAAAAATAAAAACCATGTATGTGCATAAATTAGCTTGGCTCGTATTAACTTTTGTTTCGTGTAACGTAATGATATAAAAAAAAAAAACGTGTCGAAACTTGTGTAAAAAAATATACTATACACACACATACACACACATATATACATATATTAAAACGAATGTCGAATCGAAAACAACTGATGATGAATCGTTCTCGCGAGATAAATATTATTGTTAATAAGTCTAATCACATTTTTAGTCGAACGTTGTAAATATATATATATACACACACAATAAAAAATATTAAATCGTCTATACTGGTTCGTATTGGTCGTATGTTACGTAAAATGTCTTAGAGGTGTACGTATTGCGATCCGATATGACATGTATATATATATATATTATTATTATTATTCACGATTTCGGGCTAATTGTTTTATTCGAAATTAAATTGATAAATCCAGTGGTTTCTATTCGCGAGCATTAAAATTTTCCGTCGACGTCCAAACACGGTTGTCTCGTAAGCGGACCCCCCCGTAATAATAATTATTATTATTTCGCGTACGAATCACGGCGGTCGACAGACACGTCTTTCTCGCGTAACTTCGGTACTAACCTAACCGTCTTCGGTAATCGATCATTGCGAAACGACTCGACAAGATCGTCCACGCGTTGCACCGCGTTACACGGCCAACAAATATTATCCGGACGTCCGCGAATCGTCGGGGGCTATTGCTCTTCAAAACCACCGTACAATCGTATAAAAATAAAAGGAAAATCGACTGTTTTCGTATCGAAAAAACGTAACGACAACCCGATCGCCAAACCGACCTGTACGTAAATGTAGACGACAGACGTTTTCGTTTGTTTGTACTCGTTTTCCCCGCGCGATCGGACGTACTCCGCGCGGCACCGCGAGTTTGCGAAACGTGTTTCTAACCCTCTTACAAATGCGTTTTCCGGTTATTCTCGAGAACCTGTGTAGCTTGACGTACACACGGTTTCCAAACGTTAAAAACGATTGCAAACACGATAACGTTCATTTGCTTTGCACGTCGATACCAGTAGTCGTCAACCACACTACAGTGGTTACGTACAACAACGATATGTTAATAATAACTTGTACTTTGTACAAATATCTGTACGCGATTCCGGACTTTTTACGATATATATATATATATGATTCAGAAACAATGGCAAAACAACATTCAGTATAAAAACACCGTGTGTATACAATGTTAAGGTGAACAAAACGTATCGGGTCTGCGTGATTTTGCGTGATTCTGCATGAATGTTCGGGATCGTCACGGATTCCAATAAAACATTTCGTGCATAATATTTTTGACGCGATTATTTCCCGTTGATTAATTATTTTTAAATTGTTGTTTGATGTTGTTTCCCTCTGAAAACCTCGTATTTAAATTGAATTTTATCGGGTTCAGTTCCATTATTGAAGTCGGTGTATGATTTGTACGCGGAGTTCTAAATAAATGTACGTGATAATTACAAAAAAAAAAATACATCAAACGGCCTACGAGAACGCAACGTTATTTTTAAATGTTTCGCGCTTGACGCAATACCGAAATGTGGTCTATGCTCAGGAGTCGGGATGATGATGATGATGATGATGATGACGACGATAAATAATAACAGTGATAGAGAATTACAGTACACAGCGACACGGAAAACGAACAACGTTACGCGAACGGACAGGCATTCGTGTCCACAAACGATAATAGACGGTCGGTCGGGTCGGGTTAGAAATTTTTCGAAAATTTTGTTCGAAACGCCACGATAAACGGATCAATATGCGTCCGTGCAAATCAATAACCGTAATCGGATAATCGGATCGGCCGACGCGGAAACGCGAACGTGACGTGCGCGACGACGCGTTTCGATGCATTTTCGTATTTGTCGAAAACGTCTGAAACGCCCGATGCACATCACGCGGGTGCACTCTCGGCCGGTTTTTCGGGTGACGACGACCGCTTCCGACTAAAAAATTAAATCGTCGACAACGACCAACGCCGAACGAATTATACACTGCCACGGTTATCGGTACAGAATACGGTACGAAGAGTAAATCTTTTATTTTTTAAAATTTTTTTTTTCGGTTTTTTTAGAACGGCACGTTAATTATACGCGTCGAATGCAGTACGCTTTACGTGTTTAATGGAAGCGATTATATATATATATATATATATATACATATATTGTGCGACGACGCGCGTATGCCCGTAAACATGTATTTCAGCTGTCCGAGTAGAGTATTCGTAATCGGAGTACTGATGATACAAACAGTTAATAACAATTATGATTAGTATAAGTATATCAATCGATTTAAATATATATTTATGTGTTTTTTTTTTTTTAAATTTAATTTAATTTAATTTTACGACTGATAATTATTGTATATGGTTTAAGTGACGTTTGAAGCAATTGTTTTTTTGAAACGGGCACACGATGATATTATTCCATGTGACAAAATCAATTGTTTATACGTATATAGACTGTTCTCTTTTAGTGTATACAATATATTATATCGATTTATTTAAGTTTTTTTTTTTTTTCGTCTCAATCTCAAAATATAAATTATACTTTTATCGATACGACATTTAGTCTCTACGGTTCCTATTTAATGATAAAACCGATTATTTTGCTAAGTACAAACGTATATATGTAACATGATATTGTATACGCGTGTATGGCGTGTCGTGTACACGTGTGCCTTTATAATTTGACATTTCGTATATTTATACTTAACTAATACCTGTACGTATATAATTTAATGAATTCAAATGTATATGCGACTATATATTGTAATAAAGAGATAAATTATATTTGAAGTTTTTCATTTTTCATTGATCACTCACACACATTATTAAAACGTTGCGATTAACGTGGGTACGCTTCGGAAAGTTACTCCAAAAGTAAAACACAAGACTATGTGAACATGTGTATATGTATGTGACAAAGGCGACTGGAAACCGATTCACAAAAATAAATACTAACCGGTTTCAGTCTCTGCACGAAAGTCACGGTTGATTTTAAAACGTATAGTCGGAACGTATCCCTCACGTTTTTAATCAAATATTATTCTACCCGACGAGTGAAAACAAGTGAGTATAATACGCGTTGGTGGATAATATTGACCACCAATTGACTGCAATTATAATTATGCCTCGTGTATGGGTGTTACCATATTTTATGAATAAACTATTTTTCTTCTATTTTCCATAACAAATGATTTCTAATATTTCCGTCAGAAAAATCGCAAGTTATTTCCGAGCAAACGTCTTTATCGCATTGGATTCAATTTTTTTTCGCAATGAATTTTTTTTTAGAAATAACTTATTTTATAAGCCGTTTTGTAACGTTATCGTTTTTAAATGAAGTAAATTTTACAAATTAAAATAATAATAAAAAAAAAACCCGTGTCAATCAGATAGTTATTTCTATTGAATATAATGATATCCTTTGTGTTATAATACAATTTTTAAAATTAAAATAAACATTGCACGCGTGACCCAATTATTTTAACAACTGATCGTGTGCATAACACTATTCATTCAACACGTCGTTTCAACATCACGGTGTGATAATATTTCGTAAAAACGTTCAACTAACAACAAAACAGAATTAAAATCCTTTGTTTACTGTAGGCTTTCAGTGAGAAAGTTTTCGATGTTTAAATTCATTTCTAGAAGTCATTAATCACAAATGACCTTCTGTAAATTTATCTTTTATTTTTCAATAAGCCATTTAACGATTTTACCGTAAAACAATATCGAACTGAAAATACGTTTCTAAGCTTTGACTTGTTACAACGGTCGAAATGGACAAATCTGTCAATATGTTGACAGAGATTATATGCTTTTGAACAGCGCGAGCTGTTAATATTTGCGTGACTTATCGGCGAGATTATACGCGTTTTTCAAATGCCTAGTTTCGTCTCGTTCAATTGTTACGATTTGAAAAACCCGTTACTGTCATATAATTTAAAAGCGATCTAACGGTTCTATTTTTTCGTGCTCGTCTACTGTTCAAAACAGTGTCCGGGACACTACAACTGTACATCTGTAGACCACCGAAAAGATAAATAACAGCCCGTGGAAACTTCGACACGTTTTACGGTCGAATAACGTCGACGAACAAACCCTGCTGGGTTGTGTTTATTCTCTGCAACGGTCGATAACCTGTTGTTTCGCGGTAAGAATAAACCGCGTCCCGTTCAATTAATACGATCCCGCCGAACGTCGCGACGTCTTCCACAAGGTTCCAAAGACCTTAATTGTGGCGGGCGGGCGGGCGCGTCTTTTGGTCGGCGTGTCGTCGCCGAGGTCAAAAAAACAAAATTTATATTCTATACGTCATTACTCGCGAAAAACAAGCGTCGTCTCCTACCAAACAAAGGTCGTACACGGTATTGTAATTTTAAAAACAAAGTGAATCTACAAAACAACAAATCGAATGTAACGTTACGTGCATCATCGTCGACACTGTCCAATCAATTGTTTGATATTTAGAGACGGATAACAAACAAATGAAACGTAGAGACGTACACCGTTTCCAGTAACTAATCGGGAGTTATATATTTTTTAAGTAGGTATTTTTTTCTCGCTCCGTGAGTGACCCGAGTCGCGGCCGCCGCGTAAATAAATTTCGCGCGCGGCCGATCCAACGCGCCCACCCGCGTTCGCACTGGAAACGGCGTGTCGTCGTCGCGCTGTTCGGTCTTCCGCCGAGTCTCGTTTCGGTAGACATAGTCACCATGTCCCAGTTCGCGAGACGTCCGTGCGATTTGTTTGCGGAGACCGCGGCGACAATAAAACGCGGTAATAACGCATCCACGCGTCGGCTCCGACTTTTTTAATATCCGGCCGCCAGCCGTACGAAGTTAAGCCGGCTATAACCGCACTCGGCACGCCATCCGCGGCCGATACGCGCGATTTAATGTGCCTGCCGTGTGTATACGGACACCGGACAATAACCGTAACCGTGTACATAATCCTTTCGGAAAGGCGTACGCGCGAAACTTTTCGATTATTTTTATTGCCGATACCCGGCGGGGCTCGGTCGAAACACCTATACTTTCGATACGCGTCAGCACCTAACCTAAATATGATATACGTACACGGAGGTCACGCGCCACGCCGTCATTCGACGGCAACACGCCCGGGCAGCAGGCGTGTTCCGTAAACGGGTGCACCGTGTAGGCGGAGTGCATGGCTTACGCTCGGAACGGTTGTTTTTCTAGATTTTTTTTTTTTTTAAATTTATTCATTCGCTGCGTCAATGTGTTCGCAATATACGTTTTACCGTAAAAAAACAAAAAACAAAACGATGACGCGACAGCTCAAGAAGTAAGTGTGTACTCAAGAACTCAAGAAATGGCATTAAAAAAATTACAACATTAATATAAAGATAGTTAACTATTATGTTTAAAACGTTTTACACAGAATTATATTTGTTACTTAATTTTGCATTTCTTCTGTAAAATTAAGTACAATAAATGTATTATATTTAACAAAATAAAAAAGCGAAATTTTTTTTAGCTTAAAACATATTTTATTGTGTACACTCTACATAGCCACGTAAGTATGCTATTTAACGACTAATCCTAATTCATTGGCAGATTTTTTTTTTTAAGTATACTCGGAATGTAAAAAACAAAGAAATCAAAGTGAATCCCAAATTTTCTCTCTCATATGCATATATTTATTTATTTAAATCTCAATGAAATTAACGTGTTTCCTGACTTTTTTAGTCGAAAAAATTAAATATACGCAGAAAGAAATTAACTTTTGTTAGTAACAAAACCGATCGGAGACTTGATAACGAAACTATACTAAATATTGCTTGTTTATCTGAAAGATTAAACCGGCGTTTATAATAACCAGCAGTCGCAGATAATTTTGCCGGTGTGCTCATCGTCTGTTGACCACTACACACAAGAAAATAGATGTCACCGCCAATTTTTAAAAAACGCGTTTTAATAACGGACACGGTATTAGACGTCACGACGACTTAACGGAGTCAAGGCGTGAAATTGTTCGGTTCGCGAAACGGATAAAAACGTGATCGTTTCACGAAAAGGACTACGGCGCCGTCCAGTACATGTGCCGAGCATGAACAAGATCAACACTGCATATGCGTCGCGTGCGCAGTGGTTCACTAGAAATATTATTGAACATAGAACTTCATTGTTAGTTGATATTTGACGACGTGTACGAATGAGTCCGTTAAAAGAAAAAAATATCGTCCTGTTCGAATTGTGTGACGAGTTTTGCGTTTGCGTTCCCCTCCCCCCCCCCCGAACTCTTTCATCCGGTAAAAATATAAGACCATGCGGATCGTCGCGATAGGTTTTCGGACGAGAATTCGGGTGACGGTCCTGAAGAGACTGAGAACCACTGGCCTACGCATGTTATCGCACCGAATACCGAAAAGACCAAGGCCGTGTTTGGGAGAGGGTTTTGAGGTTTCAATGCCGCCCCGCCCAACCTCCCCACGAATCTTTTTAACAGTTATAATAAATTGAACGTATTATTAAACAAAATTATTAAGATGGAGACACTATTTACACGGCACATGTTAACCGCAATTTAGACACGATTTTGTCGTACACAACGTAAAGTAAGCATTCGAATTGTGGTGGTTGAAAACATACGATTCGGTTTTAAACCCGTCCCACTCCTACCGCCGAGAATGTGTTCCTGCTACGGCGTTGCCGGAGACGATAACGTTTATTGTCTCGCGTCGACGATAATCGGTGGCGCCTCGTGGGGGTCGCTGACGGAGCGAGCGGCGGCGGCTTTAACGACGAAACGGTCATTTCTTTGAATTCAAAAAACACACGCGAAAACAGAAAAAGAATAAAAACGCCGTCTCCGCACGCGACACTGGGGTTCGGTGAAATATCGCGCGTACAATAAAAACGCACACCGGAACGAGAACGGTAAGTGCAGGTGCGTACAAAAGAGTCTATAAAAAGTCTAGTCGGACGCCGCGTACGCCGTCTCGATTCCGATTCGGGTTAACGTTCGAACAAACAATCGGATCGCTCGTTGAATCGCACGTTTGAAAACCAAAACCCTAGTTGTGGCGGTCCTGTCGCGGTTGGCACAAGCGGTCTCATCGGGAACACTTGAGCACGGTTCTATATTCCCGAGGAGTCCTGCCCGAGCAACGCTGGGCTCGCCAACCATCCGGTTCTGTAGTGATTTCACCGATCGACCACAACGACCGGACGAGGAATTAGTGTCGATACGTGAACGAAATGTCCGACCGTCCACGTTGCATAACAAACATTAGTGTTTTTACGAACCCAGCGATGGTTGAGGTCGAACCGAACTTGCAATTTTCTATCCGAACGCGAAATTCACAAAAAGTTCAAACGGTTTAAATTAATTAGAAACATCCAAGTACTCGTTTTGTCTCAAAGTCGGTCGACCTAAACAATTAATTATTAATTCACAGAACAAATAACATAGGCGTTTAGTATTTAAAAGTCAATTTTTTTTTTTGAGTTATAATAAAAAACTAGGTACCGGAATTTTTATTTTCCGAAAATTCCGTTTTTTCCTTCAAAACCGTAATAGACTTTGTCATTTTTACACAACCTGCCCGTTCCGTGCGACCGCCCGACGTACATCACGGAATTAATTAATGGTATTAGTTTAAACGACTGTAGCGCTATATTTTACTGGTGACCCAAAGTTTCACACATATTTTTCCCTTGTAATCGATTTTCAAATTGTTTTTGTTTTTTTTTAATCTAAAATCACAAATCTAACAAAGCACATTAAAATATTGTTCGTGCAGTTTGTTACAGTTGAATTAATTAAAAATAGTAATTAATTCACTGGGACTTTGACGGTCGTCGTAAAGTTATGAGCTAAAATCTATCATTCGACCTCTGACATTAAAAAAAAAAAAACATAAATAAGTTCTATTTTTTTATTTAAATTTGGTTTACATTAAAAAAAAAATCGAATTGGATACGAGTTCTAAAAGTTTAATTAAAAAAAAAATCGGGTCATTCGTATTATAAATACATATTTTAAACGCGCTATAAAATAGACCGCTCGTGTGTATAGGTATACCGTATTATAATTGATAACTAATGGTTTTTCTTACGAATGTTTTTCGAATATAGACTGCAATATTTCCTAGAATCCGTAGCTAACCTAGTTGTGTGTTGGAAATTTATTTTTGTCTAATTGGTTTGCGGAATTGAATACACGTTATCATTAAAATAAAAAGTGTGTCAGCGCAATTTTCAAAAAAAAAAATAATAATAATAATAATAATAACAATAATTTATATCTCCTTTTTAAATTTTAAACTGTAAATCACACACTTGATTTTGTAATCGAGGAACGATTAGCTCAAACTCGAGTTAATGAACGTCTACAGTTCATAACGATTCGATGAAATCAAAATTGATTTTATATTCTCTTGTGTCGATAGGTTGTGTGTGGTGTTCGGTTTGAAATCGATAACGAATGATTACAAACCACGGCGCGCGTTCGACAGATTGGCCGTAAGCCCTATGCGAAACGGAAATCCGTTTAAAACGGTGTTTCCAAAAACGAACGCGTTCGTAATTTCATATACATCGTGCCGTTAATTGTATTTTCTATTTCGAATAAAATAGTCTAACATTCGTATATACTATTTTTTTTATTTTTATATCGTATAATAAAAATGACAATAAAACCGTCAGATGTTCTCCAACACGCGAGTTCGTCGCATCGAAACATTTCCATAAAAAAAAAAAACAAATAAATAATAATAAAAAAGTTTATAATACTTTAGAAGTATGAATTTTTCATTTCATTCGCAAGCGGATAATAATACGATATATTCCTTTAGACGAAGAAAAAAACAATTCTTTCGAACACGTTCATTGTGAACAATAAGTAAAATATACACTAAAAATTGATTTTTTCAACGTGCGGCGTCGTCGAGAAAAAAAGTCGCGCTTCAAACAATATTCACATTAATTTGGTCGGTTCGAAATTTCCCGTGGAGGACGCGTTCAAAACAAAATACGGCGTCTCCCTGACCGACAATTACATAATTACCCGACAGAACAACCAACATTTCTGTCTGCGTAAGCGCCATGCCGTTTTAAAACCGATCGCATTCGGTCGACCGAGAAGACGACCGTGGAAATAATTTTAAAAAGAACCCCCCCCCCCCGTATCTCTTCGGTATGGATTTCGGACGAATAAATATGGACCCGACTGTTAGTAGAACGTTTGCGAGCACGTGAAATGATTTTGAGCGACACCGCACGGTCGGAATGCGTTCACGAAACGCGCGTCGGGCGCTTTTCACAGTCGTATGAATTGAAAGTCAACGAAAATTAATATGGACCTTGTCCGTTATCCCGGACAAACACGTAGACACGGCGTGATAAAAAACACGTTGCGCATCGATAACGGCGGAAGACGAAAGACGCAAAGCGTGGAAAACGTGGACCCTGTCGCGTTACGCGTCGAAGACGTTCGGAACGCGAAATCGTTTACGAGCCGAACGGCAGCAGTTTGAGGTCGCACGCCGGATTCGTGCGAATACACTGTTATCGGTTTTGTTGTTGAAATTCATAAGCCGAGTTGCTGCGAATCAATTATCACAATACCAGTTCGTAACACGTGGAAGAGTAACACACGTGTACGTTATCGGCATACGAGTCTGCCGGTAAACTTACGCGAACATTTTGAGAAAATTCCGATAAATCGGCAAATGATTATTATCGATGTTTTTCGTTATACATCATTTACATTTACAGTCAGTATAATGAGATTGATAACTAATTACGCGTGAAATGAAAAATTATTGACTCGGAAAATCGTTAATTTTTTTTAAAAATTTAAAAAAAAATAAGTTTTTAGAAAATCGATTTCGTTTAACTCAAACACTCGTAAATTTATTTTTTTTTTTTTGCGATAACCCAAGTTTTGCACCGTCTTTAACAACTGTTCTCCTAAACGTTTCTGACGAAGCGAAGTTACTTATTAGTACTGTTTTTAAATATCTATCCTTTCGCTAAAATATCGGGGCGTGAACATTGTTGACCACACAAAATAATAATAAATTATAATTGTCTAACGTTCCGGAAAGCACTGAATGAACCTAACACTATCTGCTTCACATCGAACAATCGGAACGTAAGACAGTTGATAAAACAAACTGTAGTGCGAACATGAATTTTCATCTTTTTTTTCTTTCAAAAAACACTTTGTTATCATAAAAATGAAAAATAAAAATGGGCAAAAAACACACAACGAAACACACCGTTTTCTGGCTAGCATTATCGGGTTGCTCTTTCCGTCAATGCTAATGGATTTTTATATCGGTAAAAAACAAAAATAGAAATCGCCATGTGAATTCACCGTGCCCGCGTCTCGGGTTACGACTAATATTGACCGTTGGCCATCGCCAGCTTTGGTTCGCCACGACCGTTGGAACGACCGCGAGCTGAACACACGAGTTAACAACCGTTTTCAAGGGGTTTTCACTTTTTTAAATATATATAATAATATATATAATCGTTTGATCGCATCGACGAACCGTTATAGAAACCGACTGAAATCGCCGTGCGGCAGAATAAATGACATTTAACATTCTTACAACTAGTGTTTATCACGTCAAAACGTTTACGTCGGCCGTGCAGGCGACCGTCATCAACTGGGAGAACATAATTTACGTAGGAAATCAAATGTAATATATTACATACATGTTGGCAGGAAGTGATTTTTAATAAAATATCTGTAAAAGAGACTCCGTTAAAAAAAAAACGATACCATTTCACACACACTGTTTATCGTCGTACTCATTGATTCACGCCGGAGACACTTCGACTTTTCCCGAAGCGGGCTGACGGACGGGAGGACGGGAGGGGAAAGTGTGCTTATCAACGACATCCTCCCGTCGTGTTTTAAACGTTTGATTCCCGAAAAGGTACGAGATGAAACAACAGAGTTGACTATTAAAACACAGCACGGCGGTTAAGGTACGTTAGACATTCCGTGTGCTCCTAACCGAGAGATCATAAACGATTCGACGTGATGGAGATATGAGAACTCCCCCCTCGATTCGTACGAATCGAATCGTGAACGTAACAGTTATTATCAGGTTTGTTCCAAAAATGTATCTTCGGGTTCGGAAACATCGGTTTCGATATTATTTACTGCGATACTCGTTCCCGACATCGACGGAGAAACGTCTAAAGAAATTCTTTTCTACATTCGAAAACAATCGATCTGTACGTGTTATTACCGTGCGGTATTTACATTCAATATACGTATATAATTTGTAAAATATCAATGTTCCGCGGCATATTTTGTTTTATCAAAACATCAAATGACGAATTTAACGACGTGTCAATATTTTATTTTGTCCAAGCGGATATTTTTTATGAACAACACGGCACTTACGAATTCCCGCCTACGCGCCTGCCGACTAGACTCACGAGCATGTATAAAATAACCTTTTTTAAATTTTAAACGTATCTGTAATATTGTATCGTCATAATATAGATCGTGTGTATATATAAAAGCACTCCAGTTGTATTATAACTCTTTATTGCCGGACTACAAAAAAAAAATAATAATACGACGTTTATATGTGTACAATAGATATACGTATTTTCATATACAAGTATATCGTTTGCTGGTTTGGTCTTCGCGAGGGAAATGGTTGTTCACGACGATTATCTTACTTGTGTGTGTGTGTGTGTGTGTGTATAGTTCGGTTCAAAAAAAAAAACGAAAATTATTATTTAAAAAATAATATATATTCCAATACGCCTGTTTATGTAATACTCGTATATACCCGATGAGTTGAATTCGGCGGACCGCGCCAAACGCACGCCCATTTAAGTATTATGCGTGTGGTCGAAAACACGCGAGCGTCAGGATTCGAAGTAATAGTTCGCGAGACCGGACATTAAAATACGTTTGAATTTTTTTAATTAAAAAAAAAAAAGGGACGGAAAACATTTATTTCGAGAAAATCTTGCAACTCGGTGGACCGATACGTTCCCTCTGTCCGGCGTTCTGTATACGTCGTCGTGTAATGCACTAATGGAAGAAAACTAACTATATTTTGTCGGTGCCTACCATTTGCTTAAATATATAAACAAGAATCCGTGTAAAATCACATTTGGAAATACGTTTTCTCGTTTAACCGTTAGCTTTTACGATAAGTGGTTCTTTTTTTTTTCCTTTTCATCCCTTTAATATAATTAAAATTTTTTTTTTTTTTTTGAAAATTAATGTTTGTTGTTTTGAAAACTGACTGTATTCGTATAGTTATAAATGTAAATGTGCGCTATTTTAACTAAACTGTAAAATATAGTCGTTTTTACCCTTATCGTTTTTATTTATCTTGTTTTTTTCCTTCGAATAATCGATATAACTCAACCAACTAATTAACTTCGTAAAACAAGAAGGCTTTTCAGAGAAAACAAATATATCGTGAGCATGTCTTTTCGCACATCGGAAACCATTTATAACCATTCCGACGGATATGGTAACCATTTATACACAACGATCGACCCAGTGGTAACCGTTATGGTCGGGTCAATATAACATTTAAACAGTAAGACGGAATCAAGCCTACGTTACGTTCGAGAGGTATGTTCTCGTATAAGGGTGTCCAGCTGTGTTGTGTGGTTCAGAGTGTTGGGCGGATGATTGGAGTGATAAGAGAACGAACGAATACGCAAGAGGAAGCGCTACACGAGTAGCGTCGATCGTGGACAAGACGAGGAGGAATAGACTTAGAAGACGGTTGGGTTCAAGTTTATAATTTGATTTACAATAAAAAAATAAAATAAAACGATTTGACTCGCGCGAACTCGAAACTTCGGTCTGCAGCTAGACGATAACGCGCACTGGCGATCCGAACGTTAACAAAACGTGTGCCGCCGATACGAAATCTCGTCGATTCCGTAATCGATGCGATTTAAAAAAAAAGGAAAACCGACGGCAATAGATATCGCGTCGAAACACGGATACGTGATATGAACGCGTAAACACCGGACGCGGGGCATATCGAATGTTACGTGTCGCGTTTGATTGCGTGTGACGCCGTCCGGACACGACGAGGGTGCAAAATATGATCCGCTCGTTTGTCCGTGTTATCTTGGACTCGGACGGGGGGCACGTTCAATACGGAACGACGTGTCAAAAAGTTTTTAGCCTAATCGGCTTCGGCCGTTTTCGGGTTACCGGACCATAGACGCCGCCGTACGTACCAGGCGCGGATCCAGAACTTATTTTCGGGAGGGGGGGAGGCCATCTTAATCAAAACAACTTTAATCCTCATTTTGTCGCATCGAATAATAAAATATTTTCCAAAACGTTTTATTGGAAATCGTTTGCGATACACCGAAAAATCCCATAGCTACAACTTCATTTTAAATTATCTTTCTACAGTATCACAGATAAGAGTTAGAATTATAAAACGATACTGATAAAAAAATTTAACAAGAGTCTACGGGAGGGGGGGGGCGATCGCTTCTTGCCCCCCTCCCCCCTTGGATCCGCGCCTGGTACTTACGTCCGTCTCGACGTGCACTGCAAAAAACATTAGACAACATAAGACAACGCGAACGCGAACCGGTTTTCGAACTTTGGCTTCAAATAATCCATACGCGAATAAAACATTGTTTTGGAAAACGGACGAGATACCATGCTCGTGCACAACGTCTAAAAACGATCGTCGACAACGGAACGATCGGTACGATATAATTTTTTCATGATCGGCGTTCTGGACGTACCACAGAGAAACGTAGCGTTTAATTTCATCAATCGGTTTAGCTTGTCAAACGTGCACGCGACCGTAAAACAATTCGTCGCGTTATGGGTTACGCGTACATTATTTGTTTTCCAGACCGTGCAATAAAACGTCGTGTGTCGAATGTTTCGGAAACAAGCGGTAAATGTTGTTCAAACAAAAACCCTTTAAAAAAAAACCGCCGCACACGTGTGCGTGCGTGTCACGCGTCTGTTCGTATCGATCAGGTCGACGCGCTCGGGTCGGTTCCCGGAAACGAGGCGGATTGACGAACTTTTTATTACGGTCGCCGCCGTCATTCGGGTCGCGTTCGTTTTCCAAAAAAAAAAAAAATTTTAAAAAAACCCCGCGAAAACTTCCCGTCCGCACCCGGTCGGTCGTACAGAACCGGACGTTCACGATCGTACGGCGTTAATGTCTCTGGAAAAAACCAAAGGAAAAGTCCCGGAATGCCGTTCGTCCCGGACGTCGTTTTCACGGAGATCTCGAGACAAGAAACTCGGGTAAACTCCAAACCGACGAAAATATATCACGTACGGTCGAAGTCGCGCGTCTTACAACGCGTCCGACGATTTTCGATAACGGAAAACCGTTTTATTCTATTGTTTTTCTTTCGGGGAGGGAAACACTGTTGATGGATAAATAACACTGTCGGAACAACAGCGGCTGCGGCCGGTAATCGCGTCGTCCGCTCCGACCAGGTGACGACGGTTACATCCATCGCGGTCCGAACGGGCAAAGTTCCCGACCGGGCCTAACCCGACCTAACCAAACCGTGACGGAGGGGACCAAAAGCGACCAAAAACGCTGGCCGTACCTTTCTATCTCGCGTTGAACTTGTTAGAGAACTGACTTCTCGTTCGAACGTTAATTCAAAAATAACATTGATTTCTCGCAGATACATGTAATCGTAATTTTATCGAATGTTTGCTTACCGAATTCTTCGGTAACTTCTTCCGGAGCGTTTTAAAAACTTTCGTTTTACTTTACGTCGCGTCTGGCGGCGTGTCATCCGAGCGGATTTTCTTTGCAAACGAACAAACAACAACGATCACCGGGACGCTGTGAGATTCGTGTCTAGTTTCAGAACACGACATGGTAAAATAATTATATTTTCATTTCGTTTTGTATAGTTTTTTTAAATTCAAACGCGTAGGAAACCCGAGCGTAATAAAAAAAAAAAAATGGGAAACCGCGTCATACCGAAGATCGCGGGCACGACGTTATCCGACGGACGGTCACGAACCGACTAAACGCGTAAACAAAATAATTATAACGGTAATCGGTGCTTTTCGCGGTGTTCGTCACATAACGGCTATTAATGTTTTCGTTGTTGTTGTGCACTCGACGGACGGGGAAACACCGAATAATAATTATTATTATTAGATCGCTGTGGCGTCACCAATTGTTATACGTATCATTTTCACATTCTGGATATCGAAACTGTACAATTTTACGAACAAGCACGCTAACCCGGGGACACACACCACTGCGCTGTTAATTAAAATATTATACACTTCGTATATTTAAAACAATTGTGAACAACACCCACGAACGATATGATTCATAACGTAAATCTATTCGATCGGCGACACGGACGACAGGGGGTTTATTTCACAAAATTTTCTCCTCCGGAATGGGGGTGGGGGCATTTGAAAAAACCGGGAGGTCATTTATATCACATTAAGAAAGATAAATTCGTCGATAACAGTTACGTTCGTCTGTCATTACGACTGTGAACAATATAATGAAATACACAAAATTGTAGGTCCGTGTGATTATTAATTTCGTTCTTTGCCGATTGTTCAAATTTTCCTCGGGGTGGGGGGATGCGTTGGACCACACCGCGCCGACGACCAAACCAACAACACGAACAGACGTCGCGGCGCCCGTCCCGAAGCGTGTTCGTCTGGTCGCGCGTGGGACGGGTCCCGTTGCACCGGCCGGCGTTTTGTCCGAAAACTTTAACCGGACGACATTCGTCGGCGGCCGCGTACTCGTTCGTTGATCGTTTTTGTGCACGTTTTTGTAGTTTTCACGGTTCCGGAACCGTCGGACGACGTCCGCAAAAAACCAGTGGGGTCGCAGTGTGTCGTGTTGTTTTTCGTCTTCCCGTCGGACGCCGAACGCGACAGGTCTTACGGTCAACCCTCACGACGTACACGGAGAACACGTGGACGTCGACGCAACGTAACGACGACGTCGCTGTGGTACGGGTTTTACTGTTTTTTACTAATTTTTTTTTTTTTTTTTTTATCGATATCGACGTTCGGAGATCAATCCGCCGAGACGTTCCGTTGTTTTATCGGTTTTTTTTTTTTGGTGTATCGTTTCGTTTCAAACGAGGATCGCCATTAGCGTATTTTATTTTTTAATTTCATACGCAAAAAGATTATATATATTTAAAAAACAATAGTTAAGTAATTAGGAAAAACAAAAAAAAAAATTGATTTTTACCAAAAACCGGATGACAATAATAATAATAATAATAATAATTATCTGTTCGTAGATATCTTAATCGATCAGTAAATTAATTATTTAATAACGTATTTGACTAATCGATGCGATGCCTATACTTGATTTTAATGTTCGATGAGTATGTTGTCTTTACAAAAGTTGTGTGCACGAAAATCGTTACGATAAATTAAGTCTTCTATTCAATAGGAGACTGGAGTAATTTTGTAACGCTTATCTGCGGCCAAAATTTTAAAATACAATCAGTAATCAAGCCGTGCTAAGTTCAAATTAAACGCAATTCATCAATTAACCGGTCCACACCGGTTATATTTTGTTGTTAAATCAAAGGCTGTACGATTTTATTGTTTTCAGTTTTTGCGGACGTATTTTTATGTTTATTTTTTCTGACATGTTGTTGTTAATTGATAATCTGGCTACACACATTTTACAGTATAAAATTAATCGATCAGTTGAACATATATTTTTGCCAAATTCCCTAAAGTACTTTTTCAACTTACGGCATATTGAATAACAGAGTATTACATAAAAGAACTATGCGATTAAACGACTTATGGCGAACGCGGACTAACATACTATCTAATATCGACACATCAAATACACATTTTAATCTATAGGTGGTAAACGTATTTAGATGAACGCTTAATTAACTATAGCACTGTCAATATGTTTGCATATATCAGTAAAAATAAAGCGAACACATGTGCGTATTTTCTAGTCATTGCAAATAATTTTAAACGTAACATCTAAAAACATTGGAAATTTATAAATTTATACCTTAAATACGTATAAAATAGTTTAAAATAATTTAAATATAAATTATTAAACACAAAATATAAAAACAAAAAGTGAAAAATTATGTTTATCTACTAGCATAGGAATGAAATAAAACATATTTTTTTATACGAATCATCTTTCTATCATTTTTATATACGAAAAGAAATCATTTACTTATGAGTATATAATTATTCGAACACAAAATAGTTTGTACAACAGACCGTTCAAATATATGACTTTCGAAGTCGCGTGGAAACCTAAATATTAGCCTATTTAACGTGTTTTAGTATTTTATGACAAATATTTTTTGACAGATTAAAAAACAATAACAAGATGGTACCATAAATCTAATGAAAAAATACAGAGTAGGTAAAATAAAATATTAAAATGTAAATATTATCTGGTTGACAAATTTATTGCTAGATACTATGATGGACAGTTTTAATTTATAAGTTTTCCACAATATCACATCTTGATTCTTCTGGTAGACGTTGAAATCTTAATGTACATTTCTCCTTTGGTGACTGTTCCGTTCGATATTCTGAAAAATGTTTTCGTTATTCAAAATATTTTTAATAATTTGTTTATAAGTTCTTATGCTTGAATTTATTTAGTCTGAATTTGATTGGGTTTGAAAAATAATACTTTTACATTTTGTTAATACTATTATTTGAATTGTTGTTTAAGCTCTACATCTCTTGTTTTTGTGTTAATGTATTACTGTCAACATTTTAAATAGAACAATCTACATTGAATACAAAGTTTGCGACTGAAACCTACAGGCCGCATAATTTCTATTAGTGTAAGACGCTACTCAAGGGATATGGCAGAGCAGGATTCGATCAGTCTTATTCCGATCGAATCGTGGGTCGTCTATAGACCACTAGCACTTACGGGCTAAGTTCGTACTATTTTGATGAAGACGTAGCGTTAAGCGCTGTATTGGTTCCTCTTCCTGTCTAGCGCCTGTTCCACAGCTACCATGTTTCAGCTGAGGTAGGCTCCTCGACTCCTTGTGATACACCACGTTCGGAGCGGCAGGTCATGGTATCAACTAGGTTTTAAGTTGACGTTGATGGGTCAACTCTGGGGGGACCTTACGCCACCCTGCCACTATTCTAGCTCTCAATTGTAGGCCATATAGGACAATGTACAGTCATAATCACACATAATGGTTTTATAAAATAAACAGTTTTAACAAAAATGTATTGATATTTTTTTTAATATCTTTAAATTAATTAAATAAAAATGGCAGATAATGTTGCAGCATATAAATTATAATAAGGACATTTCGTTACTCTTTACGTACCAAATAATTTGAAAATTTGTTGGACGTTGATGGTTATCGTATCTTCAAATGTGGCTTAAACCTATTAAAAAAAAAAAAAAAATTAATTAGTATCATGATAACAATACAATATTTACCAAGTACTTTTATCAAATAGAATACCTACTCGTTACAATTAAGAAGGACGAATGACTGATTTAAGTATTTTCATTTATTCTTGATTTTCTCCAGCAGTTGTACAATAGCTTTTGTCATGATCAAATTTGATTTACTTGCTTTCAACCTTATTAAACATTTCAAAATTTACATATAAGTACAAAAATTCTTTTAAATTTTAAGAGTATTATTATACATACCATTATGTTATTATTATTATTGTTGGTTAACCATGATCCGCAAATATAACTGCAACTGTCGAGTCTTTGTTAAAGTTGTTTTCACACACACTATATTTGTACATATCTGTAAAATGTATAAATGATTATCCATATTATTCGATAAAGCAATTTCATAACATTTTCCTGGTGAATTCTAATAAAGCTAACGTTTCATTATATTTTGAATAACTTTTAATTGAGTAATATAAAAAAGTATACTAAGAATTATAATAAATATGTTTTTTGTATCCCGTAGATCACCAATGTCAAAAAAAAAAAAAAAAAAAAAAGTTTGGATTTAAATTTTAGAAAATGATAAAAATTCGCAGTTTCAAAATGGAAACTCTCGGCCGGGTTGATCGCGCGGAACGTACTCGTCAAAACTGTCGTACAGACGTATCCAAACGTTTGTTATTCAATACGTAATGAAAACAAGTAAAACGAAAAGTACTTACTCGCTTGATAACGTCGGTGTGTGTGTGTGTGTGAACGCGTCAAGTTCTCGTTTGCCGTAGTCATATAACGAAAACAAGACGATTCGATGGGGAAAAAAGAACGCGCACTCAGACGACAATCGACAAAGAACAAAACGATATCGGTGAAATATCGAGAGAACACGATATCGTGTATTTCGTGATGGGCCCGCGGCAGCTTATCAATACACGGTTCTTTTCTGTTTTTTTTGCTCTCTCGACGATAAAACACGGCGACGGCCCGTCTGCAGCCGTGCTCTCTCGACGATGAAACACGACGACGGGCCGTCTGCAGCCGTGCTCTCTCGACGATGAAACACGACGACGGGCCGTCTGCAGCCGTGCTCTCTCGACGATGAAACACGACGACGGGCCGTCTGCAGCCGTCGAGTCACGCGCGTGCGCTCCCGTCGCACTGACGTCATCGTCGGTTGTTTTGTTTTGGTAATTATTTCGTTCTCCGACGTTATCGTCATCGTCGTCGTCGTCGTCGACGTCGCGGTTATTATTTGTTGTGTTTCTTCTTTTTTTTTTTTTTTAACGCGTTATCATTATTGTGCGTTGGTGGTCCGTATATTGTGTCCGTCGTGTGACGTTTTGCTTATTTTTTTGCCCGTCGTTTCTTCTGGCCCGCCGTCACGTTTTCGGTCGATCCGTCGCACGTTCACCGCGTCGCCAAACCAAACTCCGCGTCGCCGATCGACTCGTTTCTTCTCCGTGTGCGTTTGTGTGCGTGTCTGTCGTTGTCTGCCTCCCACGCACAAACGCCCGTTATCGTCCGATATATTCGCGATCGTCGTCGTGTCTGCAACGTCCTGTGTGTCGATCGTCAGCCACCGCGCGATGAACGCGCAGCGATAGATCGCATCAGGTAACGTAGGACGCGCGTAGCACACAAATCCGTGTCGCGAGATTTTCTCGAACGTCACGTACGGTTAGCGGCCGTCGTATGATCTATATGTTTCGGCATACGTTTGACCGGTCATTGTTATTCTCTGCTTAAACGAATCGATAAAGAAATAACAACCGGAACGTATTTTCCCGTGCCTTTACGCCTCGGTCGTTACAAACGTTATGATATAGCACTAATATGTACGTAAACATTTTTTGAACTATTATGCATATTGGATTGTTTGTACCAAATTGTAACGATGGCCTTAGTTATAGACGCCTAACATTAATTTTTTCTTTAAAACGTGTAATAATTTTTATATGTATACAAGTAAGTCACATTTGTACTTGTTGTTCCCTTTCCCCGACCAAGTCATGACTCATAGAAACACCGCATTAATAGCAATTCTTGTTTTGTTCATCGTCGTAATATTTTTGTTTTTCTTTCAGATCTGTAATTCTTATTCGAAAGTTAACAAAGACAAACCAATTTCAGACAATACAAACATGGATAGTGTTAAATCTGCATCCGATCTTGTAAAATCTGAATCCTCTGAAATAATGCCGTGCGATACATCAGACAAGTGAGTTTGTTATTCGTTATATAAATATGTATTTAATATAGGTAATTAATGAAGAAAAATAATGATTACATCAAAACTATATTTTGCTCAATTGTTTATTTCCTAATATGTTTATAATTTTCTTTTATTCCAATGTCTAGATAGATGAAATTAGAAATGTATTATTCTATAGTATTATTCATCTTACATAATTAAATATTATCCATATTTTATTGTAATTAAAATTGTCTTATATATATATATTATTAGGACAAATGTGTGATTATACAATAAAAGTTTAAACAAATGTTTTCAATAACTGATTAATTAAATACTTGGCCAAACACTTATGTTCTTAATTTCCGTATTTCCCGCTTATCTACTTTACTTAGGTATATAAAAGTGTCTATAATATGTATTTGATTTTTAAATATGTAAGTGTATTTTCATATAATTTTAATGAGAAAAAACAACCTAAAATTAAAATGTAAATTATTAGAAGTACATGTCATATTTATTCAGTTATCTATTATAATATAAAAAGAATATATTAGCAATGTCTTTACAGTATTAAGTAAAAATATGTAAATAGCACTGACCTGGTTACATAATAGCCATTTTTTATAGCCAAAGACGTGAAATCTATTTGCGACTTATTCCGTAATTTTCTAAATAAATTACTGGATAATTGTAAATTAATATACAATTTGAACATTTTGTAATTAAATTAAATTAAAAAGATAATTTCAAATATAATTGTATTAATTTAAGCACAAATTAAAATTCAATCTATATGAAAAGTTTGAAAACATAAACATTATTTTTAATAGGTATTATTAAAAAAATAAATTAAAGTAATGAAAATTTGTATCTGTTTGGGTTCAATCCATTTCGGATGTTGGAAATCATAATAAAATATTTATTTTCTTTCTAATGTTGTATAAGATAATTTACTTGATGTTATGCCAAACCAATCTTGGAGATTCTAAATTATGTATAACGTGAATTAAATTTTAAATGGACATTTATAGTATGCTCTTAAAATTATTTAATATATATAATGTATGATATAAAATATTATTTTTAAAATCTGTTTATATATTTAAAGTATTATTAAATTTTTTTTTTTAACTTCTTTATAAGTATGTAATTTTCCAAAACTGAGTATATATATATATTATATACATTTAAATTGTTTTTAATTGTCAATAAAATATTTAATTTTTGTTTTATATTTGTTTTTTTAGATTTGATGAACATTTTGAAAAACTTCCGCTTGAGATAATAACAAAAGTTATCAGTTATTTGGAAATAAAAGATATATTGACATTGACAAATGTTAGTAAAGTTTGGAGGTGCGAGTATTTAAACCAGAATATAATTTGGAGAAATATATGTCAACAATTAAATTTACAATACGAAGATTATTCCAATTGTCCTTCCACCGTGGCAAGAAACAATTACGATTGCAAAGGATACGTTGAATTGAATTCATATTTATTATTTGGCCCATACTGCCGATGGTGGTCAATTTACTGTCGATATAATATGATACTGAATAATATCAAAAATAATGATTTTCCGACCATCTATATTAAACGGGCGAACGTGAGTCAATCGTTCTGCACTGACGATTATATCATAAATGTATATTATTACAATAAGGTTTCTGTTGAAGCGATCATTTTAAAAGACTCTAAAATGCCTTTACTAAGAAAACGCTTGAAGGTATTCGATGTATTTATAAAACTGTTGCAAAACAAATCCAATACACTGAAAATCATAGGTAACAAAAAATTTTTGGTGTTTGAAATCAATTCGGTTATATTCGTGTATACGATTGTAAATAATAAGTTTAAATGTAAATTGTTTGAAATCATAAAGGGTTGTATGGGCCATAATTATAGTTATACACACATTCCCAATGATGAATTCTTACGCTTGAACAACGACACTAAAATTGATATATGGGACGACAAACTGGCGTTAATTCATCCACATGAATTTAAGATACTTCTGATCGATTTGAACGAAGGAATAGTGATCCAGGAATTCAACTACAACAAGACGGAGAAATCGAGTTGTATTGTTGATTGCATCAAATACGCGGACAAAAGATTGATGATTGGACTCACCACCGTGGTAAATTTGATATCATATTCTTATACAGACGTTACTTGTTTTTAATAGATTTCCTGATAATGTGTAACCGTGAAAACAATCGCAACATTTATTATTCGTTTTTTAAGTGTTATTTTATTTATCTATGTATACTTGAGTTTTGTTTCCGTTTTGCGCGAAACGATGTCAAAAATAAGAAATCAAATTTGATTATAGTAGATATTAATCGATGTTTGGTCGCAATACATTATTATACATTTTTTTATACCGTTTCTTTAATCGTTTGAAACGAAAATAATGTTTTATCTCGGTATGGGTTCTCGGATCTAAATTCTAATTCGTTTAAACGTCCCCAATTGATGTCGTTCTTCTCCGAGAAACAATTCGTGGCAATCACGTGCTGGTTTTTTTTTTTTTCCAGGATAAATACAAGGATAAAACCGAATTCGTGGGTATTGTGTATCAGTTGGACGAAGTCCCGAACGATAATCAGCTACTGATACCCGTAATGGACACTATTACTCAGTTCAAGGTGACCAAGGACTATATCGGAATACAGAACGACGGTCCTGTCATTCCGATCGTCAAGCGGGTTATGGGTAAAATGACGGTGTTTTGGATCGAGTGCGACACGTTTTCGTTCGATTGCACAAGGAACTTCATCTACTACAACGTGAACCAAAGCATATTCCAATACGATCTCAACAAGTCCGTCGTGGACAAGTTCGAAGTGACGCAGAAGATAGCGGTCGACGCGATATCGGACCTTACCAATCTGACGCCCATCAACGACAGGTTCCTGCTGGTCCAGTCGATTTTCCCGAACGTGTACAGCATATTCGACGTGATAGACCACGTCAACGTGAGGTCTATACAGCTGACCGCGGGATTTACGTTGTGCCATGTGGGCAAGTTGTGTATCGTATTCTCGAATTCCAAAGAGTTTCAAATTGTTACATTTTATTAGTCGCCGTGTAATGTTTTCATGCGGCAGTTTTTTCTATGCTACTGTTATTAACTCGATACATGCAATTCTAAGATGGATTGTTTGTTAACTCATTACCGGTTGATAAAAAAAAAAAAAAAACATTTTTTTTTCATGACTTTGATACAATTTATGAAACTAATTACGTTATTCGTAAACATTTAACTGGGTAAACTATTTGTTGTGTTCAAAATGATTTTGTATTAATTTATAGAGTTAGAGGTTTAATAATTAAAATAATCGTAACGTCTCATTTTATTTTTATATGTATATATATATTATTTTTTTTTCTTTTTAGTACAATAGTAATAATACGTTTTATTGGAAAAGCAACTTCAAATTGTCGAACATAATTAAACGGAAAGAAAAAAAAATTTTTGTAATATTACCTACCTGTCTAACGGAAATTTTGTTAAAGCCTACTTAATTTTTCGTTGTTTTTTTTTTCTCCAGAAATATTCAATAATATAATACTGTACATATAGTTTTATACGGTTAAAAATAAAAATTATTAAAACACCTGCACGCACATGAATTAGTTGTGCAGTTGTAAATTGAAACCATTAAAACGTGTGTGTGTGTGTATATATATATGTATGTATGTATATGTAAGTGTATAAATATATATATATATATATCGATGTTATGTATGACGTCGTGCGATTATTGTTTGAATATGAAAATTAAAAGGTGCCCTCTTGCCTTCTCGTTCCAACGTGTCCTACCGCCTCTCACCGGTCACGATTGCTATAATTCCGACAAATAATTAACGTGCGTTGCGTCGTGTATGCACGTATTGCGTCGTGTCGTCAAACGGACAACAGATTTCGCCAGTACAACCAAAACAACGGACGACAACACGGAAACGGTGTTGCGTGTTCGCTTTTAAATAATCGAATAGTAGGAATCTGGTTTAGACGCGCCGAATGCCCGAGACGGGCAAACCGATAAACAATCGATTATTCAAAACGAATCCGCCGGGTTCGTTATTACCGTTGTTTCGAAAACAATGTGCGTTTTTTTTTAGCTGGAAAAAAACTAGAGCCACGAGTTCGTATTTATATAATATAATAATAATAATAATAATAATAATTAATAATAAATAAAAAAAATAATACAATAAATTATAATATTTAGTGTGATTGGACGCCGCGTCGATACGATCCGACGGGTGGTCGGGAAGTGCGTTTTTGTCGACTCTCTGCACACACGCGTGGAAACGGAACGTGTCGTTGCGCGGCGGCGAATTCCTACAGCCGCCTCGAAACGATCAAACACGAGTCCGAACACACGTGGTCGTTGTTTTGCGAAACGGGTCGAAACGTGATGGACGATGACGAAGGACTGTACGTACGGACGATAAACAATTATTTCGCTTAAAAACTATAACTGGACTTAAAAAACGTAACGTTGTGCGGCGTTCACGATCGTTTCGCCGCCGCCGCCGGTCGTTCCGCGGTCTCGTGCCTGGACGATTTCTTCACGAACGACGTCCTGATGTTGTTGAACGGCATCTCGACGGTGACGGTGAGCAACACCGACACCGCGACGATCGCCAGCAGCTCCTTGAGATTCACCTGCCAAAAACGCGGACCACGTCACGGACCGGTAAACGATAAGGCCGGCGGGTTAGGACAACGCGCGCGTTGCTGCGAACAAAAGTCGCGTCCCCGTCCCGGGCGCGGATCCAAGGGGGGAGCCCCCCCCCCCGTAGACTCTTGTTAAATTTTTATAATTCCAACTCTTATCCGTGACGCTATAGAAAGACGGTTTAAAACGAATTCATAGCCGTGGGATTTTTCGGTTTTAACGTTTTCGACAACCAATAAAGATAGATTACGTCTTTCTATCAAAGTACATCTCATATAATCGCTTTTCTTATATACGTATTGCAGTTTAATTGTTGAACGGCACGCGAACCTTAAAAATCGACGGGTTACACATAATATAACGTGCCTACAGTACGGGCTCTTGGATATCTCGAACATCTCCGCGGAGGACGAAAAATTGTTCCAATAACAGCCGCGATTCGATGAAGATACAACGACGGTGTGTCGCAAACGATTTCCAAAAAAAAAAAACGTTTTGGAAAAAAATTTTTCATTACCCGACGCGACAAAACGAGTAGGATTAAAGTCGTTTCGATTAAGATGGACCGTCCAAGTAAATAAGTTCTGGGGATCCGCGCGAGCGTTCCTCTTCGAAAACGGACCTTGGTACGTTGTACGTTCTCCTATTACTACTTACGATCAATCCGAAATGATACTCCAGCGCGGACCGATGGCTGCCGACGTTGTAGAAGAACACGGGGAACTGCGTCAAGTAGAACGTGTACGACAGACGCGTGCACACGATAAAACCTTTCCACGAAAACAACGACGACACGAGACCTGGAAAACGACGATACAGACATAGATCGTACGTAACACGATCGATTTTATCGTTTTCGACGTCACACGGCGGTCGTATTTCCGAGACGCGGTAACCGTTTGCACGACGTTTCAAGACCGAATCCCCGCACATCGACGTGCGATTGAACGATATTGTTATTGTTGGCACCGAGTAAAATGTCCGCGCGACGACTATTTGGGTTGACCGTGTTTGTGAACGACACGACCACGAGCGAAACAAAACGGTAACCTCTACGCACACGAATCACCGCGCGAATACAAAACCGCGTCGACAACGTTTTAAACGGCGTGAACACGACGACACGTTTTTTTTACGTCGGTACAGCCCCGCGTTACTAACCTCCGTTGCCGGTGTACGAGACGAATATTATCCAGCTGAAAAAAATGCACCAGCAGATGGGCGCGAAAGCCGCGTAGTTGGCCGCGTCCGCGGCGTTGTACACGTACTCGATGTCACCCATTTTCGACGGCTGGATGAACGCCTCGTAAAAGAACGCGATCGCGACGATCCATCCCAGTCTCAGGTGGCTCTGGGAAAACAAATGGCCGGTAGAGAAACGCGGTTTCGGGGCGACGGCGGCGTTCATTTCGTCCGTCGGCGTACGTCGGCATACGTGACTTTTGTGTACGGGTTTTCGGACGGACACGATTATGAAAAGTCAGGTTAGTAAACGAATTAGGTTCGAATTTCCGGACACCGTGGTGCACGCGCTCGCGTGATTGAGCCTCGTGAAAGCACACGAAAATGAACGAGTCGCATTTGTATATACATTTGACGGTGCAAACGATTATCATTATTATTGTCATCGTCGGGCGGACGTCGAACGCGGAAACTTAATGTACTCACGTTCTTCATCGGGTAGTTTCGGCCGACGTACCGCAGGCAATATCCCAGTAGTATGCCCATGATGTACACGGTCAACCGGTGAGTGGGCAAAATGTAAGAATAATCCGCCGTGTCGTACATCTGCGAGACCCTGCAATTCGAGAAAACGTCACGTCCCGCTCGTCGGCCGTATCGTTCGCCAAGCGTGGACGTCGTCAATAATCCGGACGAGTTTCAAAAGAGGGGGGGGGCGGGAAAAAACAAATCGTCAAGCGTTTACAATATTTGAAAAACGGACCAAACGAATGATTCCGTGGACCAAGGCGCCGTGTCTGTGGCGCAGGGAACGGCGTTTATATAATAAAAAAAATCAATCGTCGCTTTTGGCATGACCAAACTAAATACATACATATTTAATAAAAATTTAGATCCGGTACAATAAAGACTGAACGCATTACGGGGATCGTCATGAATGAAAATGAAATATAGACACGGCCTTGCCTCCGGACTACCGGTGTGTTCGTGATGAAAAATTTAAAAAACGGAAAAAAAAACATTACCGCCGCTTCTGGCAGAGCGATACGTTTTTTTCCCGTACGAAATTCGAAACGTACAAATCGAAAATATAAACAAACAAAAAATATTAACTTTTGGATCGGTCTGGTTTTTGTGACTTCAAAACTTGAACTAGCCGTCAAACGACGTCATTATCGACTCGGCCCATCTTGGACATTTTTACGCTACAACTATTGTCGAGCGACTCGAGACTCATGGACTACGCAATTTTTTTTGTTTTGTTTTTCGTACTACGGTCGTTTCGACGTGGATCGTGAACGTATGTTTTGAACGCGGACGCGGATCAGTTATATTACATTTGTAGACGAACGTTTCAAATTACGAATCGTTTGATTGCGCAGACAGACGTAAAAAAAAAAAAGTCTCGAGCGCACAACGCGACAACCACGGTCATTACGAGCTGCCGAAGTTGATGAACAGGTTCAGTTTCCTGGTCAGGGTCTGGTAGTAACGGAGCGCCGTCGAGACGGTCGCGAGTCCCAGCAGCGCGACCACGCTCTTCCTCGGCCATTTCCACAGGGTCCACACGAGCAACGGCGACGCCGCGAACAGCTGCGAGTCGATGCCGATGTGATGCGTGTGCGACAGACACTGAAAACGACGTGAGTTAATTCGTTTGTTTGTTTGTTTTAAATCGTTTAGGTCGCAATGTTTTTCGCGACTTTTTCCCATCCGGTAAAACGGAAGGCTGCTCGTGATTTTAGCGTGGTAGCGACGAGCTTTTCGAGCCAGTCTACGCGGCCAGTCGGAAACAAATTTCGGGCGCAAAAAAAAGCTTTATTTTGAACGTGAAAATAAAAAAACACGCGTACCTGGTTTCTGTCCGATAACGGACTAACTAAACCGTAATTGCATAAATGTATGCGTGTTAATAAGCTCGCACGACATTTCTGGAGCCCGTCTTCGAAACAACCGGAAATGTTACCTCGTAAAAGGCGACGGGAAATGTATGTTGCACGAGTCCGGGGACCAACCAAGCGGTTAAAAACGCGCGCGAACCAGTGTCCGCCACGACAATTACAAACTTTGTCTGTACCCCGGAGGTATCGGGCACCGTGTCCAGTTATCAAAAGTAACGTGAAAAATAAAACCATGTCCATTTTCTTTAGAGGCAAAGAACACCGTGTGGACTTGACTTTGACTTGCTGTAAAATTACTGTTTTGTGACGTGGTGTCCTTTACCTCCGGGGTACACATATGATCTCGATAAAAAAAAAAAATTGTTCGAAAAAGAGTCCGCGCCGTATTGAGAGGGTTTTCTCGCTGGTTCTTGTTGCGCACACGTCCGTATACAAATTGGCGAAACGCAACTGCGGCGCGCGGTCTCGCGTAAATATTTAATAATAATCCGTGACGGGAATTACCATGTTTCTAAATCCGAAATAGTTGTGCACGAACAGAAAGTTTCTCCACCACGTTTTCCGGCAAATGTCCGCGTGGTGTTTCACCACGAGATTCCATTGCGGACCGGAACCCAAGTTCGGCAGGATCAGCGTGCAGAACAATATGATCGCGCCCATCGTCGGCACCAGTCTGTAACGTTATTAACGACGCCGGCGATGACGACGACAACGTTCACAACAGGACAGAACGTCCGTATGAAAACGCGCCTCCCCCCCCGTCGTCCTCTCAGACGTTTTCCCTAAACAGAAAAACCCGGGTGTGCCGAGTGTGCACACTTGCCCGGCACCTAAATTTTGTCACGGGTTAACCCTACAATGCATGTTGTTGCTTCTCGGCAACAACCGAATATATTCGAGTTATATCATAAAATATCACATAATTTTCTGTTATAATAAATGCATGATGTTGCTCCTGAGCAACAACCGACTTAACGAGCTTTATAAACTTGGACAAATTAAATTTTTTTGTTCAGTATTTTTTATGTAATCTTGATCATATGTACAATTAGATAATATTTATTTTAAGAAAAAAAAAATCATGCATTGAAGGGTTAAATCATACTCGTCGTCGGCGGAAACGAAGGGCCCCAAAGTTACGCTTCCAGTTACGCAAGCATATCGTACAATCCGCGGGAATATATATATGAGTATTCGATTATTGTACGAGATGTCGTCGCGTTTTCCCTGGACGTTCGGAAGTCATCGTGTGCCAACTTCACCGTCGTCTTCGGTTATATCAAATCGAAATTAAAAACAAACACGTTATACATTTAGAATCAGCGCTCCATTCGCTACGGTTTTCAGAGGAAATTTGCCCGGGGGCCACCATAGAGGAAAAATTCACGAAACAAATCGTATATTTGAGATGGTTCGATGTTTTTATTATTATGAGTACCTTCTGCTCGATAATAACGGCAATTGATTATCTGGTACGTCACTCACCACAGAATATTGTTTGACGATTGTTTTTAGATTTACTTATCATTATTAAAGGTTTAAAAGGTTTATTTATAAAAAAAAAAATTGCCTTAAATTCCTATTCTATTAAAAATTCTATGGCGACATGTTTTAATTGGAAAAACAAGAATACGGTCAGGAAATCGGGTAATATATATATTAGCGGTTAGGGTGTGGAACGCAATTTTCGAATTTCCAATTGAGCTCCACACTGTTTGGTATTTCGAACGTCACGATGTATTATTTCTGCGATCAATGTTTAAAACGCGTCCGCCTCAAGGGACGAGTGCCGGTGTTTGTTCAGTGGGAAAACGATCGTAACCTACGTTAAATCGCGAGAACGTACCTGACGAATCGGGACATGAACTCTTTGGGCAAATCGATCGCGCCTTTTCTGTCCAGGTGTCTGAGGAACGAGATGGTAGTCAACAGACCGCTCATGAATATAAACGGGTCCGTGTACAGACTCGCCGCCCGCGCTATGACTGTCCATTGTTTGCCGAGATTCTAGAGACGGGGGGGCAAGAAAAAAAAAAAACGTTCGTAAGCGGTATTATTATTAAACACAACAATAAAAGTGTGTTTATTATTATCGGTTTCGACAAAAAGTCATCGTCAAAATATTAAGCAAATATTAATAATAACAGAGAAATAAAGCGAAAGTGAAATTCTTCACTCGGTAAGAGTTAAACAAATAGAATTAAAATGCTTTACCGAACACCCGGTCGAGTTCGGGTCGAACGTCACTCACGACAATTCCGTACGACGTCGGTCGGTTAGGTACGAGCGAGCAAAGGCTATTGTCTTTTTTTAAAAAAAATTTTTTTTTTTTTTTGCTAAATCGTCTGATGCTTTTGCGTCGAAATACGGAGATAGCGCAGTTTAGCTCGCGAAACAACAACACACGCGCACTTACGCCACAACGTGTGTGCTCTATAACCAGTGATGTAGTCGTAAATAAATTGGCGGGTACGCGCCCTCCGCATAAATTACGCTCAACTACGGGTAACTGTACATAAATCCGGACCATCGTTGTGCATTGGTATTTATGATAATTTTTAATTTTTACAAAAGGCGCCCAAAAATATTGGGTACACGGCTTGTTTTGCTGTTAATACACACCTCTATAAAACATCAGTTATTTTAGTCGTCCTGAAATAAGTTTTAAACACGAGTACACTGATTTGGCGCGGTTTAACATAAAAATCAACATTTTCCTACGAGAGTACTTATGAATAATAATAATAATAATAAAAAAAAATTAAATTATCAATATTGTTTTCAAACTTACCGACGTCGGGCGGCCCGACCTTATGAAACGAAAACAATACACACACAGATTTGTTACAACAAAAATTATGCAATAAGAAATCATATCATATTCGTTTACCGATACGGTGACTGGGACGGCTCGGCTCATTTTAAATTAACAATACGAGTATGTTTTCTGGACAACGACAACAACAACAAATAGCGTACCTCCGTCATCGCGGTCCTGTTCGAATAAGGGTTGAAGAACATGGCCATCGACTTGTGCGACGCCAACAGCATGAAGGCGTTCAGGGCCCGGATCCCGTGGACGGACTTGATGTCCTCCGGCGACTCGTTCACGTTCAACAGTTGCCGGACGTTGCGTTTCAACGAGAACGAGTACAGTATCTCCCGCGCGGCACCGCCTTTGCCGATATTTGGTGTTCCCGACACGCGCGCGCGAAAACGATAAATTAATTCGTATTTCCGCACGGCGGGGAAAAGCCCGAGAGAAAAAAAATTAAAAACCGCGGTTTTCACTCACTCTCGCTTGCGTGCCGGAGGAACATGCCGTAGTGATCCATCGCGGTCGACACGGCGATGATCGCGAATAACGTGCCGAAGGCCAACCTGCGAACACACCGCGCAAAACGTAAACGGACCGCATACATACACCCAGGGGTGGACCGAGACTCTGAAGGCCCAGGTGGGTAAGTTTTTAGGAGGCCTTAGAACTAACGCAATTAATACGAACAAGCGACTTGATAAAATAAATAACTCGATAACGTATCACATAAAAAAAAAAATGATTGGATCGAAATAAAACCGACTGCGAAAAAAATGAACTAAAAAGTGTGAAATAATTCACGAAAATTTTGATTTTTCGATTTCGGACATTTGGCAACCGAATACGGTGTGATATGTGAAAGATAACAAATACTCGTGTTAAAAATCGTTTAGAATATCGTAATAATTTTTCTGTTAGGTATATTATTTCGTGTAAGCCAATTGGCCATGATAAAATAAATAGCTTAAGTACAAAATGTCTAAATGGCCTGGGCGGGTATGGCCTCTTACCCGCCCTGCCAGTCCGCCACTGCACACACCGTACGTGCACGGGCGGCCGGCTGGGTCGGGTCAGGGGTTTGTCGGAACACGGTTCGTTGATGATCGTTTGGTCGATCATTTGGTCGTAAATAGCGTCCGAGCCGAGGCGTTCGCTAAAAACTTCGAGCAATTTTTCATACCGAAAACATTGGTCGGCCTTGTCGTTGGAGATCACGCTTGAATATTGTTATTGATCGAATCGCCGAATGAACGATTACGATTTTTGAAAATTTCGTACGTACCGTTTAATGTCGTTTGATTCGTTTTATTTGATAACATAACAAAACAGATAGACGTAAGCGAACAATAGTTTTACGTTTTCGAAATGGGGTGAAAAAAGAAAATTGTTGCTCCCGTTCTGAGGTGCGAAAATAAATTCTGTCCCGACGCATAATAACCAAAAAAATAAAAATATTTAGTCGATATCTGTGCGGTATTTTTAAGACGCGCCAGTGGTTCGTAAAATCGTAGAATCTTGGATGCGATTCACTTTGATGTGAATGTCTTAATAATATTAAATATCGATAAATCACTTAACGTCCATTTTTTGTCGGCATAGTTAAAAAAATGTTATGAAATTCTTAAAGTTTATCGTTACTGAACACTGACCAGTGCGTACCTAACGTTTAATTTTAGTGCGGTCATGAGTGTTGTTTTCAAGTTAAAATTGATATATCTGACTAGGTTTATTTACTTTTATTTTACACGAACTCCCATGCGACATCATTAATTTACAATCGTATAGTTCAGTATCTCAAAACTTTTTCGGGCGGGTGGTGTAAAAATATTTTCTTTTGATTCAATGGTGGGAGGGGGGGAGGGAAGTTCAAGCCGCCGCCGGTATATACTTACACACACATATATATATATATACATATGGTATTTCCGTGTAAACTTGGACGCGACAATATCGATCGGATTCTCGCGTTAAACCGACAACGGCAATCACGGCAGTTCTCGTCGTTTGTCGGATGTGTACGAAAAAAGCAATTCAAAAAATGGTTCATGATTCTGCACGGAAAATCAAAAATAATGTTTTGATGAAAGCAGACGAAAAAAAAAATTTGCGAAATATCGCGTAATCGACATGAAACACGTCCGCCGTGGAACCGATCGCTTTATGGATTCAAGTGATGTATGTATTCGTGTGATGCGCGTTTTAATCATTTTTTTTTTATTTTATATAGATTTTTTCGTTCGAAAAAAAAATTATTGTCGCCTGACCGAACGGCCGTTGGCGAATGTTTTTGTTTTGTCGTTTAGTAACGCATAAACGTCGCGCGGTTCCGGACTTACACCGCGATCAACGAGCCCGCCGTCGGAATGTAGGACGGCCGGAACGTCTGGCACATGTCCGGGTCGACTCTGAGACGCAGATTCACTTCGGTCACGTCCACGTACTTCGACAGCGCGGCGTACATCTCGTGTTCGATGTCGGACGGCGAGCAGCTCGCCGGCGTGCAGACGGCCCAGTTGATGGTGGAGAACCTGGGCACTCGATGGCCGGGCTGCAAAACGCGCGTGAGATCGAAGCTTCGTAACGCGATTCGAACGAATAACCCGCATTTACTCCCGGAGAGGAGCGGCGCACGTTGACGAACCGTTGTTGTTGTATTCATTGTTTTGCGCGTATTATTAAAAGAAGAAGAAAAAAAAACGATTGGGCTTTGAAAAAAGTGGCGGAACAAAGCTGAACAAACCCTCTTATGCGCCGACGAAATTTCTTGATTCCAACACGCTGTCCAGGAGATCAAAAACCAGACTATTATGTGACGCGACCGTAAGGACCGCCCTGACGTGTGGACGTGAAGCCTATGACGGCAATGGAAAGGAAGTGGAAAACATTCGAAAATAATGTGGTGCTGTGTTCGACGCGGAGGTGGGAAGTCGGCCGAGAACGTGTAATGGTGAACTGCGGGAATCGACGGACTTTGCGCCATTGACTAGTTTCATCGAAAGTCGAAGAATCCAACGGGTCTACTAAGATTGGCAAAAAATGATCCGCTAATAGCAGATTTTTGATGGAAACCTCAAGGCAAACGACCGCGTGGACGACCCAGAAATAGATGGATTTGCGGAGCCGAAAGCAATGGGCACGAAACTGTACAGGACGGAGACGAGTGGCGGGATATTGTAGCGACGGCTAAAACTCTTAGGGAGTAATATCGCCAGGAGGAGAAGAAATCTTGCGTATCTTTTCTTTTTTTCATTTTCATTACCTATTACTTTTATACAGGTAGTTTTTTTAGTACTGGACGAACCGCTTATTTATACGATTTTGCGATTTCTTAACAATTAATCGTGTTTACGTTTTTTTTTTTTTTTTTGATACGAAAACTTTTTCGGCTTAATGTTTTCCTCTTTCGAGCGCGACGTCCTTGCTAAGACGAACGCCGAACGGCACCCGATGATGATAATGGAATTAATCTCTAGACGGCAGTCAAACGCTTCCGTCACGGTTCGGACTCACAATGAGTTCGCATAGCCTTGGACAATCGTCTTATCGTTTAATGGAACAGAGATCCGGACACAGAGTGACAGGGATGACAAATGACCGTTTGGTCGTCGTCGTCGTAGACAATAACAACAACAACAACAATACAGGAACTCTGTCGACCTTGGACCTGAATCGTGTAACCCATTAGGATTCCTCGAGAAGTCGATTCCGCGTTTTTCAATCGCGAGCACATCATTCCGAAGGTCCCCCCGCGCCGGTCGAATTTTCGTGGTTCGCGTGATTTATCGAATTCGGTTTTGATTTTCATTAATTTCTCGGTCGACGAACGAAATATGTAAAAAAAAAAAAAGGACTCAAGACCACCACGTGTCAACGCGCAATGTCCGTCACGTGTTTTCAAGCGTTTTGCACCCGGGACGACTTATTGGCCGGCTCCGCGCGGAATCGCGAAATATCATTTATTTTCGCCGAGGCGGCGGGAAATCCGGACGAAATTCGATCGTAAGAAAACGATATATAATTACGATCGCCAAAAAAAAGGCAAACAATAAAAAAAAAACGCGTGTGTTTGTGGACGAGGGGAGAGGGCGTCGAAAACACTCTTAACCGTGTGAACGGAACGATCCGACATAGACATTACGAGCAGCGCGTCGTTGAACGGATAACAGTGTTTCGAACGCGTTCGTGTAAAACAGCGGTGGTCCCAACCTTTTTGACACTACGGACCACTTAGATAACTTTCAATACGTCACGGACCACCATCATTTTTAGAAATTATTTAGTCGCATAAATAAGAATCAATTTTTTCACAGATATTAGAATTTAGGTAACGATTGTCGGTACGTAATATTTGTAACACGCCCAAAGGAAAATTGAAATATTTTAAAATTTTATAGGTATGCCTCGCGGACCACCGGTGGTCCGCGGACCATAGGTTGGGAACCGCTGGTGTAAAACAATCAACTAACCGCGGTCCATTTGTTGCCGCTCGCGGTGATGACTGAATAGTTTCGGCTTTCGGATAAACAATCTCCGTTGCGCTTCGTACAATATCCGTTTTCCTTGACGACCCGACGACGTTGCGAAATAGGAAAAAGAAACACGTTGCGTTGAATCACGGAATAGCCAAAACCAAAACGTGACATCGCGTGTCTTTGTTCACAATCCTCCGTCGTTACGTCGTTTTCAAACGGAATTAATTAATTACATTCACGTTTTCTCGTTATCATCCACCGCAATCGAACCGTCACGACCAAGGCCGTAGCAGGAACACATTTTCACGGGGGGGGTTTAAACGGAAATCATAAGTTTCACGGTAGTTTAAAAAAAAAACCTCTCTTCATACTACATTCGTATCAATACAACTGGATAGAGAAATGTGATGATTTTATCGAATTGCACAAGTCTTTTTTTGTTTCTTTTGCGAAACGATCGATCATTTCGTCCGGATTGATTTCGATATGTACGCTCGTAAGAGCTAAACCGGTAAAAGACGTTCTGGGCCTGATGTGTTACGTAAAATAGTGTTTTAATCGTTTGACGGTGGAGAATGTACGCGTTCTGCCGCATAAGTCGAAACTGGTAAATGGCAGTCAATAATTGTAAAAGAAAAGAGGATATATTTAGGAAATATTCAGAACTGCATTTAATGTTACGCTTCAAACAGCCGAATTCGGACGGTCTATTCCTAATTATTTCAGTCCATTTTCTTTTCCCGGATTTGATTTCGTCTCCGCCTTAACAATTTAGTCGGATAAATTCGATTTATTATTAAAAAAATTTGAACCCCCAAATACGGTCTCGATCACAACAACAACAACGTTATAACAGAGTTATTCGTCTCGGTTTTTTTTCGAGCCCACACACATCGAAATTTACCATACGTGTTTTGCCGTTGTAACATTTCGACAATGTTATACATACACACACACGCACACACATATACATTTGTATGTGTGTAATCCTAACCGACAGCAACAATAGCGAATGAGAACTTTTACACTCACGTCTTCCAGTCGACTGCGGAAAGCCGAGTGCGAGTGCATCAAGTCGAAAACGTATTTCAGCCGATCGTTCGCGCTCGGCGGCAACGTCATTTCCACGTACGTCAGACAGTATTGTCCCTTGATGCCCCATTTTTGATCGTCCACTTTCAGGCACGAGTCGAAGTCGCCAAACTGGTTCACGTTCCCGCTTAAAATCCCCGACGGTATTTTCGCCGACGCGTCGTACACTGAAACGGAAAACGGACGAGACGCGCGTGAGAAAAACTGAAATAATAACGTCGTTCGACTGAACGTAACTGAAGTCTAAAGAGACGAGAATCAAAAAAACCGGGAGCTGTTTTTAGGATACGCGTCGGCGTCGAGACGGTTTCGTTTCTTTTACACGTACCGATCAGTCCTCGGCGTACGTTCTTCGGTAATTGTATAAGTTACACATTATATCGTACACGTGTCGAACAAACGTTTACTTCCGGTTAAGTCGAGGTAATGTCTGATCCGTCGCATAATTCCATCAAATGCACAGTTCACATACGTTTACTATCTTAGCCCGGTGTTATTTTTGTAAATTTTAAAACGGCTCTTTCCTGCAAAAAGGTTGACGACCCCTGGGGCTATAAACCCTAATGATCTACAATATCTGACACGCGTTCCGGGTTTGAGTGCAACGGATTAAAATTATCGTAAAATGTTCGAGCACGAAATTCACGGGATTTGTCGCCGACCAGCTTAGGGTCTGAGTTCCAAGAGACATCCAAAACACGCCTAGCGGTTACACAGATATGTTACGTATAAGGCGTAGGCGATAGGGTGCCATCACGTTCGAAAATTGCTTACCATTTAAGGGGATCGGCAACGAGCGTTTTCTCTCCTTCTCTGACACACTAGTTCTAGTAACTTGGACGTTTTTTTTTGTTCGTTTGCTACGTTATAAACTTCTCCCTCCCCCTCCCCCTTCCCAATAAATCCTTCTAAAATTAATTGAACGGACGGAGGATTCAAAAATTCTCAATCGTTGAAATTTTTAAAAATTAATAATTAGAAAAATGCGTTAGTATGTTCCTCCGGACGGAACGACACGCGATCATCGACCGCCCTCGGGTGAGGAAAATACAAAAAACCCGATGTTGGCCAAACGACTAGTTCAACAACGGCACGTGTTTGTGTCGTCGAATTGTTTGTGTCGTTTTTCGTTGTCGGACCTCCGACACGGGCGGACGTTACGGACGAATACGGCTTTAACGTCCGTCGGAGATGACAGATTGCAGTCGTAGTAACAATACGTGCGTGGATTATAAAAAAAGATCGTGCCCGCGGACAATTAAAATGCGATTCGGCTGGTTGATCGGACGACGATAACGCGTCGTTGTGGGGGGACGACGGACGGCGTGTGTCCGCGAGCGTGCAGCAAATACGGTCTCAGGTCGACGTGCCCTCGTGAACGTCGAAAACCACGTCGGGTTCGATTTGTAGCGCCGCGGTTGTTATTTATTGTTTTGTTTTTGTTTTTTACCGAGGTATATACCGGCTCGTCAAACAACGAGACCAAACGACGGGATAAAATCGGTACGTTTTTTAAAAAAAAAAACACCACGAACGTCATACGGCGGACGTCCGGCAGTTTACTCGCGAGCCGCCGCCGGTCGAAGTAAACGTCGGAAGTAATGTACTTCGGTACAGTCCGCGACCGAAATCGTTATTGTGCACGGGGCGCAGTTCTGGGACTTATAAACGGAGAGACAAGTCAAAACAATAAACGGCAATCACGTTTAAAAACGTTGAACTCACTGCGCTGGTTAGGTTAACACACGTGCGCCATTTGCCGATCGAAAACGGGACACGTCAAATGCGCCGTAAACGTAATCGGTTTCCCACGCGATTTTTCAACTACACCGTCATCTAAAATTATGGCTGGGGCGTACTGGGTCAACATATTTTCAGGTTATCGTTTCGGACGTGCATTGGGTTCGGGCCGGTATGTTTTCTGTACATGAATGTTTTTGTTTGGACGGCGGAATAAATTATTGAAAACCAATGGTTTAAAAGCGCAAACCGTTTTAAACAGCACAAACTACATATGTTAATTCGTTACGTTGATGTGATTTACTGTCATTGTTAAACCATTATGGGAGTTATCATTGTGGGCCGTACCCTTGGAATACTGATTACAGACCACTGCGACAGCAGCTGACGCGTTTTCCACGTTTACAAGTAGATTTATACAATTGTGTTATTTACAGTATTTTGTATTTCAGACTGTAGGGCTTTGGCCTTGAACCTAAACGGTCATACAAATTTTCAGATGGTGCCTAAAAAGGGGTGAACGGTGGTAAAAATTTGTGTTTGCACCACATACTCAAAAACAGTTCGGCGCCACTGTGTGTACGTATGTTATGTTCAGCCGATTTACGTTTAAAATGTGAATGAAAAATGTGCGAAACCAAAAACTTAAATAATCAGTTGTTAATTTTGCGATCGGTATTTCCGGAAATCATTCGGTGGACGCAAAGTAAACTGCATCAACGAGTTCAATTATGTTTCAAACGTTAAAATCGTACTTGATCGACACCTTCAAAACATGGAAGCGCGGAAGGTCTGTAACACATAAATGTGAGTGTCGTACGGCTTGGTGGACAATTATCGTTTAGGCAAACGTACTCTACACGTAACCCCGTGTTCATATTCTCGACCGCGTCGTCGTTCGAATCGGAATTTCACTCACTTCTCAGTGCCCACACGGTCAAGTTCTCGAGTTCCCTCAGGAATATCTGACTGTGTTTGTTGCACAACTCGTTCGAACTGTTCAACAGCGCCATCGGCGGACTCGCGATAAACAGTCCTTGAATCGTGTTCGACGACAGTACGTCTTTGGGCTTGTACTCTGGAAAAAAAAAATGAAAAAATGAAAAAATACGTGACATACATAACCGTTTAGAGTGCGTGGTTTCAAGTAAATATCGTAACGTTTGAACGGTGTTTTTATACGCGCGAGGTTAGGTTTTTAAGTCGAATGTGTTCGGTAATCACACGACGGAACAAAAAACAAAAACACACAGACGACCACTCCGAAAGATTGTAAAATCATTTGCACGCGGTCTGTTGATTTGATTCTCGTAAGTTTTCTTCGAGAGAAAGTCGCGATCGTATTCGCAATTGGTTTTTGTTTACGTTTGTTTGCAAGTCGTTTCCATTATATCGTTATACAGTGTGTGTAAGGGATGATTTTTGGATTTACGAAACATTACGTTTTTCGTGAATTTATACACACCAAGTCGAAACTCGGCGTCTGCCTTAGGAAAAAAAAAAAATGCTAAACATTCGAACGCTTTTAGAATTAGAAAAACAAAGTTTTCGAAACGGTATCGGTCACAACGCGACGAACTCTCAACTGGTGTGCACTAGGAAGTTCCCGGGGGTACCATTCTTCCCGTGAAAACCGTCACTGAATAATCGTCAGGGTCGCGTCGGTCATATTTCTTTTTCGTCGTGGACCGTTTTTCGTGTTTTTCGCGCCCGGTTTTCCAGACCGACGCGACCGCCACAGACCGCAGCGGTTCGTTCTCGTCGCACAAATCGATACCGGGACTCGGCGTACGCCGTCGGAACGCGGCCAAGGACTGTTTACTCGACCCGCGCTCAAAAAACCCCGTAGTATATTTTTTTTTCACGAGAAACAAACAAAAAAAAACGAAGAAGAAAACCTCCAAGCCGTCGGTGGCGTTCGAGGCCGAAAACAAATCGAAATACGCATTGTTACCGTCGGTGTATGCGGGGAGTTAACGGCTAATGAACAGCGAAATTAATGAAACGTCTCGTGATCGCACAACTCGGAGTCCTCTGGCGATCCGTTTATCCGACCACATCGACTGGTGGTTACTGACGGATTTCATGGTCTTGCTCGCAGTTGGTATGTGCTCCGCACCAGTGGCACGGCGAAGGAGTGATCTTGGAACGGCCGTTCCCGGTTCAAATTGGGTGGGTGGGGTGGTGGTCGGCGGATGACTAAATTACTCGACTCATTAGTGAAAAATGTTGGTTGGCGTTTAATGGATAGAACCTGGACGAAAACAGAGGCCAGAAGGTATTTAAAAAACGATACATTTTTTTTTTTTACTTATAGAGGGGTTGGGCGTTAGAAAAAATATTCCGCTCCTTGTCGAAATAGTTGTCGAAAACAATGACTCCCGACTGTAATTATCGCGTTCAACTTGAAATATCTGGAGGAAAGGCGTGTGTTGGTATAATATATCCACAAAAAATATTTATGTACAGGCGTTTGTAGACGTTTTATGTGCGCATATGTTGACGGATATGACAAAACGAGCAGAACGATTAAAAACATTCATAATTAATGAATAGCGTGATTTTCTAATTATCGTGTAAAGTCAAATACGGTAATGCCGCCGTGTTTAACACGTGGATCCGTTTTTTTTTTTTGGTTCATCCTTTTTCGAATCGCCAAAAAAATTATGAACCGCCAATGCATTTAATTTCGGACCGACGACCCGATGGGCTCCGTTACGTCCGCAGGGCCCAACTGTTCTCGTATATTCGGGCTTGAGTTTGGAAATCGCCAATTTTTTTTTTTTGTACTAGCGTGAACGAGACGAAAATCATACAAATATATATTATAACGAATAAAAAAAATTAATATTTTTATCACGTGCCGGCCGAAGTCGAAAAATCCACCGGCGTTTAATTATCATGCGCGTGATCGCTGACCGTGTTAGAGTTGTAAACTAAAAAAACCAAACAAAAGAAGTTCACGTGTCGAAAATATACGAGAAAATTCATATATCATAGATACGATCGAAGGTGGATTGCCGCGTAAAAAAAAAAAATTACGCGCGAAATGAAAACCTCTCTCTCTCTATATATATATATATGCGACCTTTATGTACTTGTTCGATTTTGAGACGTATAATTCCCCCCACCCCCTTCCTCCGTTCATATAGATAATTGTCTAATTCTCACTATTATTATTATTATTATTACTATTGTTGTCGGGTAATATAAAATCCGTTTTCGATTCCCAGACCGTTCGTCTTAAAAACACGTGCGTGTAATTTCGAATTGTACATTACGCTAAACGTAAAACAAATGTTGAAATGGTCTGTATGTGTGTGTGTGTGTGAACAAAAAAAAACACGTCAGTCAACGTAAACGGAAAACCTACGAAAACGAAAATTACATTTCACCGCACGACGAGGTCGCATACGATTATTACGTTTAGGTTTGTCGTTCCTAACGCGTGCGGCGACCCGCACTGACTTTTCGATAACCGTTGGGAAACATACCGTTCGGTTATCTCGGAACGCGTCGAGAGAGTGGTCATCGGACGGGTTGGTATGCAGAACTTGCAAAGTCACGCGAAATCCGCGTATCTACTATCAAACGCCGAGTAGACACATAATTACACGTTCGTATATGTACGCGTTCGAATATTTTCGATCGGGGGGGTTGTTTTCTCGTACTGTTTTACGCGGATTTCGCGTTGCAAAAAAAAAAATACGGACCCGTACGCGATAAATAATATCGAAAAAAACTGACGATGCACGATCACGTAATGAATAAAAATTATATTTAAAAAAAGAAAAAAACCCCCCGACAAACGTGATTCGAACGATCCGACAGTCGCCCGAACTCGCTGACAATTTAACAACCGCGTCGACATCTAAAAACGGTCGGCCCGAAGATACGGTACGGACCGCCTCGCCGTGACCGTGGGCGTATTTTTTTACGAAACCGAACTCTTCTGGGGTGATTCCGAACACCGTTTGCGTACGTGGTACGCGTTGTGAGCGTCAGGTTTTTATCTACAAGCAGAACGAGCAGGTGATTGGGGACGGCAAAATTATAAATATAATAGACAGACAACGACCAGATCAAAAGGTTTGTTTACATTTTTTGTCGAGACCAGGATTTAGACGAACTATTTTCGAATGTGAACATATTCCTGTACGGCGGTTACCGACAACTGTTCGGCCGATAGGTCATTCTCGTGTCTCAAAAGCATCAAAACGCATTTGCGATCTCCTGTCGGTGAGAGTCGGTTGAATTCTCCGGCCTTATTATATTATTCTATTGAATCCGCCGAGCGACTTTTTAGGACATAATTGAAGAATTTTCAAACCATAAAAGTCGAAAGAAACTCTTTTAACAATTAACGACGGTATATATATATATATGTTTAAACAATACATTTGATTGGCAATACGTTTCTTTGAGCATTTTGATCGGTTTTTAAAAAGAGAAAAAAAATATCTCATGAAAACGAGAGGACGGCACATCAGTTAACCCGCCGCTGCACGGTATTCTATGCCGTCGTAAAGTGTTAAACGTTACGTTTTTCAGACGTAGCTGGAGATTTCGTCGGAATATTGACATTTAAACGTTTACGAAAAAAAAAAAAATCGTAACAATTCAACCATTCAAAAACATATAATTACTCGAGTAACGACACCTTTACGTTTCACATTTTTCGACAATCACACGCTGCCTGTGGTGATAAACGAGTATTAAGTATTAATTAAATTTCTATACACACGCACGCACGCACGCACGCACGCACGAGTATAAAATGTTGTAATTTATCAAATTTTACCTTGAAAAACGCCTGCGACGTCGAAAATTAATTATCTCTCCATGGATATACATATGAAAACAATTCGGCTGTACATTTTGTCCCACTAAGATAACAACTAATGTCGACAGAATGACTAGTGTTTTACTTATTTGTTGGACCGATAAACTTCGCGTTGTCTAAAATGTTAAATATACAATTTATATTGCACGTACGATTGCATGCACGCGATTCATGACGTAGTTCAAATATACGTAATGTACTGTGTACGTTGTCTTTTAATGTAAATATTCGCGAACAAATACTTTCCAAAAACGTTTGTTATGAAATAAAACGTACGCTATTGATTTATGTTCCTCCTATTGTCAATTTTTTCTCATCGGAAGGAGGGGGGAGGAGTTGGTTTTTATTATAATTTACTCGTCATTTGTTTACTATCGTTATAGTTACGTTTTCAATACCGTTCAATCGTGTTGGTACAGTATTCCTGATTATTGAGTCGTACACTTATTATCCAATAAAAAAAAAAAAAGAAAAGAAAATCGATTCGAATTCGATGATCGTAAACGATTACAGTAAAATCAAAGACGTGTTTCCGACCTCTCTTTTTTTTTCTATTCGAATACTTGTCGATCGACATTTCTCGGTAACCGTATCGTTCAGAAACATCTTTGAAACCGATAACATCGTGAAGGTTTAATAGGTCCGTCACCCTGGCCCTGCCACTTTTCATTTTGGAAAAAAAAAATATTCAAAATTATGTAATATAGTTTGTAATCATTTGTAACCACCATAACTTTTTTTGTAACCAACCCTAAACCCCTTGAAAATGGATTTCCAAACTGCCATTGGGAAATTCGAGTTTTACATTTCTGCAAATGGCATAGAATTATTTTATATCATTTGTAATCATTTGTAACCACAAAAAAAAATCGAAAAGTCCACTTCAAACCCTTCAAAACGGGGTTTTTGATACCAAAGGCCCCCTATAACGTTACCCTGTTTGAAGTGGACTTTTCGATTTTTTTTTGTGGTTACAAATGATTACAAATGATATTACATAATTCTACGCCATTTACAGAAATGTAAAACTCGAATTTCCCAATGGCAGGGCCAGGGTGACGCTATAGGGGGCCTGCGGTATCAAAAAATCCGTTTTGAAGGGCTTGGGGTTAGTTACAAAAAAAGTTATGGTGATTAAAAATGATTACAAATGATATTACATAATTCTATGTCATTTGCAGAAATGTAAAACTCGAATTTCCCAATGGCAGGGCCAGGGTGACGTCACCCTGGCCCTGCCATTTGGAAATCCATTTTCAAGGGGTTTAGGGTTGGTTACAAAAAAAGTTATGGTGGTTACAAATGATTACAAACGATATTACATAATTTTGAATATTTTTTTTTCCAAAATGGAAAGTGGCAGGGCCAGGGTGACGGACCTAGGTTTAATGGCGAACGGTGGACGAACTTCGTGCGGTGAATCGCGATAATCCACGCGAAACAAAATTGTTTCGTCGCGTCAGACCGACCTACGGTGACGCGCGGCGAGACATTCAAAAGAACGTTTTGAAAAGCGATCAGGACCCGTCGCGACGTAGTACGAATAAGCTCGTGCCGTCGTCGAACGTGCGGGCAAAGCTCAGAGAATCGAAAACCGCACACGATTCCGTTTGGCCCGGGTTGTTTCCGACGTCGACCACGCGCGTGTTTCGACCGTGTCCGGGAATAGTGTGTCGACGACCCGTTAAACAAATCATTCGATGATCAACGACCATTCGATAATACACGGCACGACACATAAAATACACATCTACGGAGTCGCGACCACGTAACACGCCGACGGAGGCCACGACGCGCGTCTGAAATCCGGACCGACCGCGATTGTTTTATGATAACAATTTGTGCGCAAGCCGCCGAGAAGAAATTGTGTTCGACGAACACAATGACGTTTGTTTCGTTGCCGTCCGATCGTTATCGTCGTGATTTTATAATTGCGATTATGTCGAGCTGCTGAACACAATTTGAACGCAAATTAGATTTCAAATGGCGAAACGTCGTGCCGATGTGGTAATTGCCGGACAGAGACAGACCTTGGACGAACACCGTCGTCGTCGATTCGCTAATTGAGACCGTTCGATAATTATGTCGTTTTTAAACGTGAAACGACCGAATTCGTCGTTCGAGTAGCGTTGCCGACATTACCGAATAATCATTGTAAACTGTCCGTTCGGGGAACGTTTCGTCGTTTTGAAGTCGGCTGGACAAGTGTAGCAGTGTGGCCCGTCGAACGTCTTCAGTGTCCACTCGATCAACCGGTCTACGCGTGCCGCGTCGCGACGACGTTCTGGATCGTTTCAAGATCGACCTCGTTGTCGATCGGTTTGCACGCGTGTTGCGAAAACGCGAACCACGTGAATCGTCCGCGCACGTCTCGTTCAGACGGTCGTGATATTGTTTTTTCTTTTTCGAACGAAACAGACGTTTTCCCGACAACGTAATAGTGTAACGGTGCCTCGTCGTTGCATCACGGAACCGCGAGGACAACAGTGTGTTGCGGACACCCGTCTCGGACCGTTGGACTTGTGAGCGACCGGTAACCTACATTCGGAGAGAAATTGCGTTTTCTGCCGTCCGTCCGCGACCGTTTCCCTGTCGACTAGCCCGCGCGTCAACCCCCGTGTACCGATACGGATTCGAGTTGCTCGTTATCACGTGGTACCGTGCCCCGGCAATCGCGGTTCCAAACTCGAAATCGAAATTGCGGACGCCTAGACGTCACATTACCGGTGCACGGACGTCGGCAGAACGGAAAAATATGATGTTGATGTCCCGTCCGGTTTTCTATGAAATTGCGGCACGCGTCCGATTATCGCGGGTGCCCATTTCTTTCTTTCGACCGTTTTCGTTTTCGGTTTTATGCACACCGTTCCGATTCGAGAACACAACCGTGTGTTTCACCGCGTACGAAAACCTCGAGTAACCGTTTGGACACGGTTCGAGTTCATCTCAAAACCGTATTCACAGCTAAAGTACTAGGCTTCCACGTTGTTTCGACCGCAAAAGTGTGTAGGACAAATGTCCACGTCGCCCCCCCGGTCACTGCGGACCGACAACAAAGGAAAACGGCTCAAGCGGACGCCACAACGCGTACAAACGAAGAACAATTACTCTGACCGTCGCTCGTGCTCGTCGACGTGAAAAATTATGTCCGAACGTGAGCATCGACAGACCACACGGTTCCCCGTTCGGACCATTCCCCGGGAACGAAAACAAGATAACGAAAGTCGACGATTACGTATTAATAACGGAGAACAAAAATACCGCCGTTTCGATTCGGATTTTGTGAGGAGAAAAAATAATTGCGAATTTTTTACGCTACTAGATAACCGTTTTTTTTTTTTCGTTTGTATTTTATAAGCGATAAGACTGTAGTATTTTCTATTGCATATTGCATATTTTGCACACACTGAACGTTCAACACGCGATCCAAAACATATACATGTATGTATACGTATTGTTATAAATATTCAGTAACAAAATGCACTAGAAATTTAATCGGGCAAAATGTTTCGTTTAAAAACAACAGTAAATCGTTGCCGGTTAAAACATAACATCAATATTGTAAATTATTATTGTTATTAGCGCCACTATTTTCCCAATATTGAACGTGGTACGCTCCAAACGATTTATTCGAATGCTCGAGTGCACCTGAAAGCGCAACGTTGCACCGAAACGACGGTACGGTTCGACCTTCTCGCAAACGGGACACTCGATTGCGATACGGTCGAAAAACCTTTTGAAATTAACCGAATTAATTATACGTCGAATCGTCGAGTTTCCGAGGTTGAGCAAAAAAAAATAACAATAATAATAATGCTGATTAACGACAATAATAATTCCAGTGAACGGAATTGTATCGATTTCGCAACCGTAACTATATAGGCGCCGTCCCGCGTTGCTAAATACATATCGTTTCGGTCGACTCGTCGGACGTACCCAGTGATCGTTCGTCGTTCGCTCATCTTAACCCAAGGCGGAGTATAGTTTGTTTCCGTCGACGGTCGTCAGGCGCATTCGCTGCGGATTTATCGATCGATTAATGTCAAGTGCAATGGCGATTGACGGCAATTGTTTTCGTACAACGCCACGCGCGGGCCGATCTCGTAACGGACGCCCGTGTACCGCGAAGATACGATCGGGACCCGAGAGGATTTCACACCATCGCGCGCGACGCGAAACGGCCTCGGCGCACTGTAATATCAATATCGCCGGACTAAATTCAAATCGGAGGGCCGACATTGACTTTGGAGTGCCCAACCGTTACTAAAAACGACCTCCTGTCCGCCATCCCTTGTTATACCTAACTACAGAGCGCTCGCAAAGGTGGGATGAGGCGGCCAGTGAGTACTACGGTCCGGCGGAAAAAAAACATAATTAATTTAAATCAGAAAAATAAATGCACTCGTGTCACCACGTCTTCGTACAATATTGGTATATAAATAATTTCATTATTTACATACCAACGTACAAAGCTGTAAAACAAACCCTACGTACCTCTGAATACTCTGTCTGTGTGATTTAAATTCCCGGGTCTTGGACGGTATGTGTACTTAACTATTTTCAAAAATGTCTAGCTTGTTTAATACGATTTCTCGTGAAATCAAAAAAAAAAAACCGAATAATTACGAGGCGAAACGTTTACGAACTCTCTGTATTTACGTATACTACGACCGTATACTTTTCAACGTGACGAAATATATATATGTATGTATGTCGTTCGAAAAACGGGCAGGCACGTAGCCCACGAAAACACGTCTGCTGCGTACACGCGTTCGATAATGTGTTTTCGCGTTTTAATCGACAAAAAATAATAGTAATAGTAACAAAATAAAATAACCCTATAGAATGAAAAACAGCGAAACGAAATAAGATTCGTGTTTTTCGATTAGTCGAACATAATCTCTGTAACAAAAACGTACGATAATTATGCGGATTTGAAATATTTTCAAACGCGTTCGGTTAGGTTATCTGTTATACAACACGATAACGAAACGTAATTTTTTTATCCGCTTTAATTTGTAGACATCATACGCCGCGCGAATAATACGAAAACACGATTTTGTATACGTTTTTCGTTTTTTTTTCGTCTATCGTTTTCTCGAACGCCGAGCGTCCGTCTCGTAATAATAAAAAGCAATCATTCCAATTAATATTATTTACACGGCGACATACACGTTTCTACAATGCCACGCAGGTGACCTATAATAATCGCGTTTTGCGCGCACATAACAGCGGCGGACTAAGAATGTCCCGAACGCTTGACGCGTCATTCGAAAATGTCTAGAAGCCATCGTGGATTTATTATTCCTTTCGGACGCCGTTTTTACGAAATGTAAATTTTTTTTTTTCAAATTCATAACGTTACCGTCTCGCGCGGATACGGGATTGGATTCACCGCGGGTCTCGTCGTAACACGTAAAATAAACGCGACGGAAAATGACGAGCACATTGGACACGTGGAAACCGAAAAGAAAACGACGGGTCACACAATCGGTACGAGAATCGTTTTCCGCGCGTCTGGTCGATCGCGAAATCAGAGAACGGAGACACTTTCCTCGATGATCACAATTTTTCCCGGCACCGGGCCCTCCCCGACTTCCAAACGACCTCCCTGTAACGTCGAGCATATGTCGTAACGTCCGGCCGGGTCGGCACGCTCGATCGCGTTTCGTGTGGCGAACAAAATTTAAAAAACAAAAATTCGTACGCTCGTGTTTGTTATGCGCAATCGCACGACCTGGTCGCGGGGCACGTGTTGCATAACACACGTGCACACGCACAGTTATATATATATATGTATACAAATGTATGTAGTTCATCGGAACCGGATGACCTTGTACGTATACGTACTCGTGACCGTACGTCGTATTCACCTGTACGTTATTATCGACACGGGGAGACTGACCACCGAAACCGGTTGTGTACACAGAAAGCGACGCGAAAGAAAACGCATTAGTTTTACACGGGCGCAATCGTTACGTCGTTATCGTTATTATTATTATTATTATTATTATTTTGTTTTTAACGCGTACCGAAATTCCGTCGGCCGCGCCCGAAAAAAAACATCTTCCTTCGTCTTCCGCTCGCCATCCCGTCCGGTCGCCGATACAGGATTATACCGACACCGGAACGTACGCGCTTATCTCGCGCGCTCGCTGTGTGGAATTCACGTCTCGTCACACGATCCGCCTAAAAAAGCGTGTATACACGCATACATATGTGTACAGACGCGCTTTGGGCACGGCTCTGGAAAATAACGTGTTGACGTGAACGTCTTGAGAGAATGTTACTGCGATCCGAAGAAGAGCGGACTTCAACGCGCTGCCACCAAATATACGGTCTACAAAAACACGCACTGACGTATCGAATAAACGTTTTTTTAAAAACTTCGAACCGACAAAAAAACAACGTACAAATAACAAAAAATAGACGTGCGTTAAAAATGTGTTGATCGTAAATTACGAATTCGCTTTTTAATTTTTAGTCGATTCGAGCGGCAGTGCCTAAAAAATCGTGGTGTTTTGCTTGCCACTGCACAAACAATGATTTCTTTATTGTACCACCTCAACAAAATAAATATAAATATTAATCGAGTTGAATACGAACATGGACCGATAAAAGTTCCGGGCGTCGCAGTAATTTTTTTGACGGACGTCACGAAATTCAACTATAAAATTACAACGTATAAATAAATGTTGAACGTTGAAAATAACGTAAATATTTCTACTGTTGCACATTCGGTATTTGCTACTGCACACAATTTTAGGCCCTGATTTAAGCTAAAAAAACAGTGTCCGTTATCTGTACCGGGCTGTACACCTACACATTGGAAAACGATCGATAACGTTTCAATTAAATTGTAAAAAATTCCGTGATAATGGATTGTTAAAATTATAATTACCGGAAAAAAAAAATATATACATTGACTATACATTTTAATATAATGCTTTTACGCAACACAAAAATGTTTGTTTTGTAAACGTTACGAAATACGTTTCTATTCTATTCTGCGACATTAATCGTTCAACGAGTTTAAGTCTGTCTGTTGCGCTAACCCCCGGAACGATTATCACCGATCTTCGACCAACCGAATCCGGACATGGCGCGTCGGAAGCCGAACGCGGCAAATATGACAAACACGCGCGCGTCCGGATACGATCAGAAGCCGGAACGAGGACGTCTGTTCGTTTCTCTGACCGTTTCCGTTTTTGATTTCGCGCGGTCTGATCAACGAGGACGGCGCTTTTTCGCGTGGGCGCCCGCGGACGGGGACAAATGGCCACCTCGCGAATGTCGGCCCCGCGGGACGACCGGCTTCAGTCGAAACGGCAGCGAACCGACCAGTACAAGCAGCAAACGCGGGCGAAACGACAATCGATTCACAAGCCGGAACTTGTGTCGTTTCAGTCGTTTCGGAGTCGTCGACGGGATGTCAAGGGCCATCGCGCCGAAAGCAAAAACGTGTGAGACGCGCAGTGTTGCCCTTCGTGAGTCCGGTAGTCTTTCGACTCTACCCAAAACGTACATCCGCACTTCCCACGGTATACCCATGAGAATAATTTCGGCGAGAAGAACCCGTACTCGATTACGTAGTGATTTCAACCGGTTTCCACACGGGATCGGCGGCCGCGTCCCGGTGAGCGGGTGTTCCCGAGTGCGGACCGCCCGACGCTTACGGCCAACAACCGAACGCGTCTCACACGGTCGTCCGCCCCGCGAGGCGTTCGAGTGGGCCGGAAACGACCTTACGCGCGTTTTGGACTGGTCGCCGAAAACGCTGGAGTCGCCCCCGGCCGAGTGGGAAGCCCGATTCGCGTCGACCGTGACGGGTGCAAAGGCCAGGGAACGGAGCGCGAGACGCAGTCTCCCGCGGGGGATAGCTCCATCGCGTCGCCGGAGTAGGCGATTGTATTATCCCACCCAGCGTTCGGTATTGTTCGGTTTTTTTTTTTTTTATTTTTAAATCGACGACGGCGACCCACTGGCCCAAGTACTGCTTGTTAACGGGCGCTTTCGCGGCGGTGGGTGTATTGCCGATTGACAAAAAAAAAAACCCGTACTTAATTAACACCTTCAAAACAAGGACGTGCGGAAGGTCCGCGAAAAGTGTTGCGGCCGCTTAATATTTATCGCGCGCGGCGAACAACACGCGTAAGAACGGGCTCCGTTACAGTCCTCGTGCGGTCCTCCTACCCGCGAAATCGTATCCGACGCGAGTCGGTTTACTAAAAAAAAAAAAAACCAACAACAACAACAACAATAACGGTCACGTCGACATCCAAACGCAGTGGATTCGTCGCCGAAACGCGTGAACGGAACGGACGACATAAAAACCACTATCGTCGTGCACGTGAAACGCGAGGGGCCGTCCACCGATCGTTTGCGAATAAAACGTGATAATCAGTGTTTTACGGTCATGTATAAAACTCGCCGCCCCCCCCCAATATTAGCGAACCACGTCGCGTACAAATCGAAACGAAACCCGATCGTACTGAACCCGGTGAAGACCGTTGTTTCCGACCGTTTATGTTTTCATCGGACATTACCGAGTGATTACGTTATCGTCAACGATTCAGAGAACACCGTCGGGTTATAAACGTCGACGTGTACATTCCTACGGAACGCCAAGTAGTTATATAAATAAATATTGCGATTACGTTAATTTAACGTTTAATAGTAAATAAATTCAAAATTTGACGTTAATGAGGAATGTTATTGTTTTCAAACATTTCAAACCGTCGAATATCCAGAGAACTACATTGATCCGATAACCGACACACGTAATACACGTCCCCTATCGATCACACTTCAATCGTGTATGGTTGGCGAGGCGAACGTCGGTCGTTACACAGTATCTAAACCTGTGCTCTACAAATTTTCGCTACAAAACAAAAAAAAAAAGGACCGAAACGACACCTAACCTAACGGCCGTGACTCGTAGACGACTTGTGTTTCACGGTAAAGCGGAACCGTGTGAGATGTGGTTTTCGTAAAAACCTACGACGACGGTGAAACAAAAGGACTCGGGGGGGGGGCGGGGGATTCGTGTTTGTGTTCACTTGTCGTCGAGCGTCTGCCGGGACGCGAAGGCCGCGGCGTCCGTCGCCATTTCCGCGCAGACCCACGTGGAGGCCTTGGTTCGGACGACGGGAAACCACGAAATCCGGGCGCCGGAAAACGGACGAAAGCGCTGCGCGGGGGAGAGCTAGGATACGACCGACGAGTTATGTACGTCCGCCGCACTCGGTGCGTTCTCGTCCACCCGGTTCGAATAGCTTCGAACGCCCAACCGGCGGCGGCGGCGGTCGTAGACGTCAATCTCGGCCGTTACTGGATTTTCGTTTCTCTCTAGGCGTACGTTTCATCGGCACCGGAACCGGATCATTTTTTTTTTTTTTTGTTTTTCTTTCCAAACGTATTTTGGCGCTCTTTTGGACAAAATAATTACGTACGTTTTTAACTTTTTACCCGCGAACGCATCGATCGATAAAAATTCGATCCGACCAGGCCTCCGCCCGCCAATACATTTTTCCACTACCGTACACCGTGAATAAGTCCCCGGGCCCTCAATTGTATTATTATTAGTGTTCGAAATAAGTTTTATACGAATTCTAACGTTTCATTTTCTATTTTCACAAAAGTTACCTAAAAAACATTTCCGGCGCACGGCTTCTTTCGCTGTCATACGCCTCTATGGAATAATATCGGTTGTTTCAATAACCCCGAAAAACAAGTCTAAAACACGTACACCGTGTGTACGGGCGGGCAGACCTCTCCCGAACCGAACGCAAAGTGATAGCAATGTTGAAACCCATCCTAACCTGCGCGGCAATACATTCGTTCATTGTTCCGTGAATAAACATACGACACACGGCGCACGTGACAAGTTCGGGAACGCGGCGGCGGACGGGGTCCGATCGGGTTTTCCGCGACGCGTTCGGACGTTTCTCTGTTGCGTAAGAACGACCCTAACCGCTGTGGCTGACGGGGTATCGATACCGAAAAAAAAACGTAAGAACGATTTGGTGTCGTTTCCGAAACCGGGTTGTCTCCAAACGTTCACGTGAAAACGATTGTCGCGTTCTCACGACATTTAAAAACGGTATTCGAACACTTTCAACGCGACGACGAGTATTTTAAGCGACGATAACAATGGAACGTGCGCGATGGTATACAACGAAAATGAGATTTTTTTTTTTTACGGGAAGGTCGTTCGGATTTCGTGCCCACCGTCTTCTTCTTCTTCTTCTTCTTTCGGTCACGCACATCGTAAACCATTGTTACGTAACCAAATAAATGTATGCATACCGTACGTGTGAATCACCGCGTGCGCGTACGGGAAAAAACCATAATTATACCGTATTTTGTTGCCACGACGAAAAGCAAATCGAACAGAGAATCGGTTCCGTACGGTCAAAAACTGCGTGGCTTCAGTTTTTGAAACAGTTAAGGGGAGGGAGGCAAACGTTTTAACCGGCCGATTTAACGAGATTTAAACAATATCGTTGACGACTAGTAAGTATTACCTGAGATTCAAGTTGTGCAAGTTCCTGTCTTCTCGTCACATTCAACGTGTTAGAAATGTTTTGTGAACAGCTCCGAGCAGCTCGTCCGAGTTCAATTTCTATCTCTCTCTCTCGTCTTGGCTGAACCGCCGTTCGATTTTTTCGTTTTTATTTTTAGTAAAATACGTACAAAAAATAAAACGAAACAATAAACGCGTACACCGCCACGGACACATACTTTGAATTCAGGTCGATAATTTACACACTGCCTTTAACCATAACCGTTACCGTGTTAATCGAGCAAGCACATAACCGCGGTAAGCTATAACCACGATTCAAGACGTCATAATCGTGGTTTGCATCATACTTTCGATATAAAGTTTAACCGATATCGTTTTATTTGACATCCGCCGTTCGCCATGAGGTCTGTTGTCGACCTTACGTCATATATCATATAAGCGTTCCACGACTAGCAAATCGTTAAGCGTTCCGTTCGAACGATATTACCGTTCGTCTTTGATTATATTTGATATTCGACGTGATATTTCACGGTTCGGAAAACGAATATCATCAGGCCTGACGTTGATCCATATAATTTATTTATCACTACTCTTGCACAGAATATATCAATACGCGTCTGGAAAAGGGGATGGTCGGTTGGTTCAGGTTAGGGTTACTACTGGGGGGGGTGGGGTTTTTATTTTCCCCCACGTGCGCGGCAAGGAGGTCACAGGAATTCGAAATACCTCGCTGGCTTTACCGACGAAAACTCCGCACGATCAAAACACGGGAAGTGTGGTCACGCGGTAACGCGTCCACGAGGCACGACCGGTTTTGCGCGCGAGTCGTCGTCTCGTTCGGTTGACCGTCCCGAACAAGCACGGGCGACGGCGACGGGCGTTTTATCTCGTTACGTAATCGCGTTTCAAATTGGCCCGTCCGTTGACTCGTGCGCGTTCGACGCGGCATTCCCGTTTTCGTGTTTTTCGCCGCGTTTGCCACGTCCCGAGGCGGACGAAACGTTGTTTTCATACCCTGTCGGCGGTACACAAGGGGTTTTTTACCGTGTTTGTAACACGCGATTGGAAACGATTAAACCCGACGACTTGACCGGTTCGTAAGACAATCGGGGGAAACCCCCCCCCCCCCACCTCCCGTCATAACGTTTTGTACAACTTCGTGACCCGAACGTCGTAGCTGAAAATCTGTATAATAATAATACTGTCGCAAGGTACGTATTCATTTTTTTTTTTATTATTAATTGCTAGCGGTTCATTTTTTGCAACGTTTAAGCGGTCGGCGGTTTCGCTCGGCGGTCTTGGAGATTGTTGTCACCGTCCGTGTACCGCGCCCGGTTGCGCAACCGACACCGTTCGTGGTTAGGACGTCGTATCGTGTGAATCCGTCGCCGATCGTTACCATTTGAGAAACGCGGTACACGCGATTCGTCGTTAAGGATTTCGTCGGCAATCGATTACGTTACGGTTTTGCCCTGTTTTCTCGGCCGGCAGGAAAAATTACCGAAAATATAAAAACGGCGAAATTGTTCACGTCGTCGTCCGTAGCACGTTATCCGTTTATTTTTTTTTGTAAAATTTTTATGAATTTGACGACGTTACCGTTCGGTTCCTATCGCATTCATGGCCGTCGATAACATCGTCGCTATCTTCGATCGACAATCTCGTCGAGAACAAATATAAACAAGAATATTTATTCCGACAAGGTTCTGCTCTACAACTCTGGTTGTCCGACGGACGAAAACCCACGAATCGTGATTTTCTCGGGATTTTTGTTTTTTTAACGTTTGATAAAAATAAATACGAAAAAAAAAACTATATTTATAATAAGCGCTGGACACAAAGAACAAACGTTGCGCCGACAAGCACGCAAATCCGACGAAATCGGCGCGTTGGCTATGGACGAAACAAAGTGTCTTACGCAGATCGTAAAACCGTAAAAAATACACGTCGTCCGATCGAGGTCTGTCGTCTGCACTGGCGGCCGCATCGAAATCGAATCCGTCTGGAGATACGGATAAATTGCCGACGATAAATCCCAATACAAGGCGGGGCCGGGCGAGTTATTTCGGACCGGGTTCGGTTTTCCGAGACTTGGCCGTGCCGCGTGTAATTAATGTTTGCGTATTTGTTTTAACGAGACGGGACGCAACGTACGTCCTTATAGTTGTATTTTCGTTTCGGAAATCGCCCAAGTACGATACGGTCAACGTTGAGAACTCTGGCCACGCAAACATCGAGAATTTCAACAAAACATCTGCTGCTCGAATGGCCGGGTGTGATAGAAGAATGTCAGTACCTTCTCCGGGCACGTAGTTCGGGGTGGTGTTTGGTTTTTTTTACTTTAATAAACACGTGTAAATATTACGTTACGTTCACCGGCTGAAGGAAAATAAAATCTCACTACTAACGGATTTCGTACGTTAAAAACAAACATTTTCAAAAACACCCATAAAACTTTTTTTCTTTCGTACGTCCCCGACCTTCCGATAATACGTTTCTTGAAAAAAAAAAAAAGTACTAATTCGTATATTATAAAATTTAAACTGACTCGGATGAAATAAACAGAACGAAGCGCTTACCGTATTCGCGGCCGGCAGGAAAAATTACCGAAAATATAAGAACGGCGAAATTGTTCACGTCGTCGTCCGTAGCACGTTATCCGTTTATTTTATTTTGTAAAATTTTTATGAATCTGACGACGTTCGGTTCCTAATTCGGCCCATTCATCGCCGTCGATAACATCGTCGCAAACCGTCGTTTCGACTTCGATCGACAATCTCGTCGAGAACAAATATAAACAAGAATATTTATTCCGACAAGGTTCTGCTCTACAACTCTAGTTGTCCGACGGACGAAAACCCACGAATCGTGATTTTCTCGGGATTTTTGTTTTTTTAACGTTTGATAAAAATAAATACGAAAAAAAAACTGTATTTATAATAAGCGCTGGACACAAAGAACAAACGTTGCGCCGACAAGCACGTAAATCCGACGAAATCGGAGCGTTGGCTATGGACGAAACAAAGTGTCTTACGCAGATCGTAAAACCGTAAAAAATACACGTCGTCCGATCGAGGTCTGTCGTCTGCACTGGCGGCCGCATCGAAATCGAATCCGTCTGGAGATACGGATAAATTGCCGACGATAAATCCCAATACAAGGCGGCCGGGCGAGTTATTTCGGACCGGGTTCGGTTTTCCGCGACTTGGCCGTGCCGCGTGTAATTAATGTTTGCGTATTTGTTTTAACGAGACGGGACGCAACGTACGTCCTTATAGTTGTATTTTCGTTTCGGAAATCGCCCAAGTACGATACGGTCAACGTTGAGAACTCTGGCCACGCAAACATCGAGAATTTCAACAAAACATCTGCTGCTCGAATGGCCGGGTGTGATAGAAGAAGGTCAGTACCTTCTCCGGGCACGTAGTTCGGGGTGGTGTTTGGTTTTTTTTACTTTAATAAACACGTATAAATATTACGTTACGTTCACCGGCTGAAGGAAAATAAAATCTCACTACTTTTCGTACGTTAAAAACAAACATTTTCAAAAACACCAACAAAACTTTTTTTCTGCGTACGTCCCCGACCTCCCGATAATACGTTTCTTAAAAAAAAAAAGTACTAATTCGTATATTATAAAATTTAAACTGATCTTTGAAATGACTTGGATGAAATAAACAGAACGAAAACCGACAGGAGTCGTCGTTAACCGGTACAATAAATAAATACGAGCGCTTACCGTATTCGCGGACGAGGAACGACGACGAGTTGTCCGCCGCGTACGCGTGCCGTTGCCGTTGCTGTTGTCGCGGCGGCGGCGGCGGCGGCGGCTCCGTGTCGTGCTTCGTCGCGGGCGGACGTTCGCACCCGTCGTGGCCGAGCACGCGGTGGTCCGGGACGAGCGTCGTCGACACGCACACGGCGATCAACAGACGAAACGACGGTAACGCCGCCATCGTAGCCGGTGGTAGCTGACGGTGAACGACGAAACGACGGTTGGACACGACGGCGAAGATACGCGGGGGTATCGCGTGTACTATTTATTATTTCGTCGGTTTCTCGTGCCGGCGGGAAAGCGCGTCGTCGGACAGGGGAAGATCCGTGTTCGCGGCGCGGTCGTCGACTGACTGCGGTCGTCCGGCCGCGACTCGACCGTCCCACGTGCCGCCGCCGCCGCCGCCGCCGCCCCTCTATGCGCGCGCGCCAGTGGCGTCATTTCGGTTTTCGAAAGGCCGGTGGGGACGGGCGACAAACGTTTTAACGAGATTTAAATAACGATAGGAATTCGTCACGCGTTCGGCTAAGACTATTGTCGTCGATGACCGGAGTACCCGGAGTTCAAGTTGTGTGTGGGGGAGTTGCTCGCTTCTCTCATTCGCGTTCGACGTGTTATACAGAAATGTTTAGCGAAAGAAAACGAAAAACGAAACGTCAAATACCAAATGTGAGATCGGACGGCCCGAACAATAACCACGAGGCCTTGGTGATCGTGGTTTTCATCACACTTTCGTTTAACTGATATCGTTTATCGTTCAATCGAAGGTTATTACTATAAAATTCGTTTAGATTAAACGCGACGATTGGGCGTCTAGGCTATTGCCATTTGCGATTGAAATTATTATCAAATAATACAGGAGAAGAAAAAAAAATATATCATCTCTTGAAAATTGCCCGATGTCAGACGTGCGATCCGGAGTACGGTCGGTTTTACGTGAAAACAAATAGACGACTTCAGTTCTAAAAACTTTTCAACGACATTTTTCCACCTTCCCGCCGCGTTCCGGTACGTCGAATTTTATTTGTTTGATAATAATTTGAATAATAATAATAATAATGTTTATTGACAAATAAAACGCGCGCGTTATCCGTCACCGGGTGAAACGGCGGTTTGGTACCGTGTTCGCAGACGGTCGCGAAAACTCGCTAAAACTAACCTAAGCGAGACTTCTTTGTAGAGGGTACAAAAAAAAAAACAAAAACAGACTTTTGCGCGTCGCGAGCCTTTTTCTCGAGATCGGTCGCGCATGCGCGCCGTCTCATTTCGGTCGCGACCAATGGGCGTGCTAGCGGACGCGCTTTGCCGTCCCCGTGCACCCGCGCGCGCCAAACGATTCACGCGGAAGTGCCGTCGGACCGCTTTTTGGTGCGTTCTTTCCGTCGTTCGATTTACATTTACCGCACACGCCCGGCGGGCTGCGCGGACTCGGGATCGGTGAACCGAGTGTAACCCGTTTCTCAAAGTGTCCAGCGCCGGCGACCAAGTAAGCACACAAGTAAGCACACAAGTGAACGACGTTACGCTTCGTGCGCGCGTACTCGTAACCACGCGCAATCTCTTTGGTCTAACGTCTTTTCTCCCCTTCTGCGTACGCGCTCGCCGTCCGTGTTTTCCGCCGGTTAGTGTGTCGGTTTCGTTTCGCGCTCGTTCGGGAACAGCCAAGAAAGTCGCACGGAGCTTTTAAAAAGTACGCGTCCAAAACCGAAACGTCAAAAATTTTACAGTTTTCGTGTTTCTGTTTCGATAAGCTTAAGGAAATTACTGGCAAGATCGAAAAACGTGTCGAATAAAACACCGACTAACGGAACGCAACGCACGTCGAGATCACCACAAGAAAAAGTGTCGTAAGTAAAAAAAGAAGCCATAACTGTAAAATCGATCGCTTAACACTCAGAATCTAAAAATGAAAAAAAGTTTTTAATTTACATAAATTACGATTAAGTAAAATTTAAAAAAAAAATAGAACCGTTCGAAATGCTTCTCTTAAAATGGGCTTGTCCGAGTTGCGAAGAACGTGTTTATTTATTTTTCTTCTTTTTTTTTGTGTGTGTTTTAAAACTCTTTTTCGTACAGAACGAGTGAACCGATGTAACTTTTATACCTACAATCTATATTATAACCAAATTTTTTCTATATATATATATATATATAATGGGAAAGGAATCGCATAAGGAACGAGTTCCCTTTTTATTATTAATTAGAACGAGATCAAAAGGAACGTACGCGTTGAGATTTCACACAATCGTACGTCGTAGGAGCATCCGGAGCTTGTAACCATCGCCCACAATAATAATTCGTACGTAATATATATTAATAACGTTGTGTTACCGTCTCGGTTGTTTCGATGATAATTGTGTTTGTTCCGGCCGCGAAGTACCGTCTCGGAATACCCATTTGCCAAAATAGGCCAATACCTGTTACTCGATTTGAGACGGCCGTTTGTGCGAAAAGAGGGGTTATGTGCCGGCCGTGCAATTATTTCAGTCGTTGCGTAACTTCAAAGAGTACATCAAATAATTCCGCGGCGTACTTAATATGTATACACATTATACAAGGACACAGTACATTAGTAGAAACCATTTGAACGAATATCATTGGGAATACAAAAATGAAAAAAAAAAAAGACAAGGCAAAAATCATACTACTTACCCATAGGAAGATCTGCGAGATAGAAATTAAGGTTTTTTTGCTTTTTCGTTTAAATTGTACACACAATTATGACTGTTTCGTTACGTAAAATACGGTATAAGAATACGTTAAATATTTGTATTTTGTCACGGCGTCAACACATTTCGACAAAACTAAAATTTAAATATGTCCGCAGGGAGTCGGTGTATCATACAACGTTAAAAACGGATCAAACTTTTATTATTTTAATTTTTTTTTACATTTTAGTCTATTATTCGTATTAGATTAAAAAATGATATTTTGTAACTAACTGATCACAAACTGTGTAAATTATACCGATATCTTTCTATATAGCATCCAATTAATTACATTTAAAAAAAAATATATTTTTTTAATCAAACGAAAAAATTAACGTTTATGGGCACTGGTAAATTATTATTGTTATATTATTGTTTTAATGCAAAATCGTTATTACTTTACGTCGATCTGATAATATTGTTCTTCGTGTAGAGACGGATGGCTTTCCACCCATTCCGTTCGTTCAGCGCCGACCTTACGGGGCAATTTTTTATTTAAGGCCACACGATGTAATTTGTTCCGATCATACTGTTAGCGTGTATATGTCTATATGTTAGTACAAAAAGTTTGGTATACAAATGCACAGATCTTTAAAATCGTCACGCGACCATTAACGATATTTTATTGCGCAAACGTTCACACGAAGTTCAGTTTTCTTGTTCTATTCATTTTACGCGTTCGTTCGTTACTCGTTTACAGTCGACAACTACGTCCTATCCGAATGATTGCCCGGAGAAGTTAGCCATTGTTCGTACGTAAGCAAATACGATTTAATTAGCTTGGCGTTAATCGTCCCGCACTAATATTAGATATAGTCGACATTGTGCCGTAGAGAAACATTTGGAAAAGGATTCTGAAGATCGACACCGAAAAATCAATCCAGCGCCATCGATATCGTGTTTTTCACAATTCCCTAGGGAAAAATCCATGTCCAACGAACATTCCTTTAAATCTTGTCCACTCGTGTTTATCGTTCATTAATTATTAACGTAACTGGTTCGTTTCGCCAAGACTTTGTACGAAAAACGTAAACGTCCCTAATATATATATACATCAGTCACACGATCTTGCCTCAGAAAATTTCGAGTCTCGTGATATTTTCGGTCTTCTCGATCGCAGGGCCCAATACTTCGAACGCGATTTCGTTTGTTTGCACGCACTCGCGTTGTGTAAATACTCGTGTCTGCGCCAAGGTTTTTTCGGGTGTTGGACATTTGCATCATCTCCACAACGTCGACCATACCATACGGTTTTATCGTGCATTTACGATGCACTGTACGTTACGTACGTTATCGCAATTATACAGCAACCAGTTTTGCAATTAGACAACCGAGTACGTGGGTAGAGTCGTATAGCCACGTCGCACACACGCGGTAACACACGCGGTCGTTCGTAGACGTAAAATTTGTTGTCGATTTTTAACGGATGGTTGTACACTTCGGTGCACACGCGTTACAACTATCGTTTTCACGGCGGTAAAAGATGAGCCAACGGGTCGATAAAATCGTTTGTTAAAAATTAATTGCATTCGAATTTATAGCGTATTATACATCCAGCGAGTGAAATCGCCCGGTTCGCGAATCGGTCGTCGGTATTTATACATTTAATAACAATATTTCGTGTTGTTTTCCATTTTTTTTTTTTTATAACTAATCAGTAACGAGGATTTACATTTACCTACAAAATCCAATTTTCTTGAGCATTTGATTTTTTCTTTTTTAACAAAATATCGATAACCTAACCCTATGACGCGACCGGTTTCCCACGATTTTCAAACATATCTGTTTATTGGTGATTTTCACCGTGTCTTGTTTTACTCGTTTAAACCTTCGTTAGCCGCGTGTTCTACGATTGTAGACCGTTGTAATTTATGATCAATTCAATTCATTTTTAATCATATTTTTGTTCGAATTATGGATCTGGTGTTTTAGTATTAACATAAGGAATCGTGTAAATACTGAAATATCCAAAAATACCTACACGTATTTGAAAAAACATAATTACTCGTTAGTAGTGAAACGCATTTCTATTTTTGGACCTACTTTCCCAATTTTATTCCAACCGTTATGAAACAATAAATATTTTCAATCGACGTGTTTACAAACGACGGGAAATCAATATGAAATTTATATTTATATTTTCTTGAAAGTTATCGTCAGACAAAAATAAGTATTATTTCTATACGAAAAATGTTGAATTGTATGGGTTTCCGCCAGTATTATTATTCTTCGTAATAATTTCTTGTTGTCAACGAAGAACCATCATATTGATATAAAGTGTTATGAATGGATTTTTTAGTTTAGATATAATTATTACTTGGTAAATTGACGATCATAACAGTATAACATAATATATTAATACTATTGTCTAAAGAGAAGTGAACAAAACAATTATCATAGTTAAATATTACATAAAAAACATTAATAAATTATACAAGCTCCATGCGTCCATTTTTGTGTGTAGACATTTACCTATATTTACCTATAATAAATACATAAAAACTTAATAGAAAATCTGTATACTCGTTTAAATGTTTCACGAGTTTTAATTTTTACTTACTGTTTGTGTTTGGTTTAAATTAAAATGAAAAATGCAATTGAAAAAAAAATCAACGATTCCGTAAAATTATAAAAATTTATTACATAGTTGAATCAAAAGTTATTGTTATGTTTTACGGCGACGTAAAAAAGACGACGATTTATGTTAAAAACGCGTTCGATTTGCGAATTCGAACCCGTCGTGATTCGTGGACTAGAACTCGTTGAGTAGAATGCAAAATGTAAAAAAACACCTCGTCGTGTAACACGATTAAAATTAGTCGGACTTTTAAGCAGCCCGTCTTCGACTTCTTAACTCGTATCATCATAATGATGATGGACTTGTGTGACCGAAACCTCGCGAAAAAACTCGTGTCACTACTAGATCGCGACGAAATCAACGATGCGATTTCGGACGTGTCAACAAGTACAGCGATATTCGGTAAAAACGTTTGCAACAAAATGCATTTGGCGCAAAATCAAATATGTACGGGAATCGAGGTGATCGGTTCATCGATCAGTAGGTGGCCAACGAGTGATCTGCTGTATCGGAATCGACAAGGTCCCCGCCACCATACTGCTTGAACGCGATACGGTCTACGGGAACCGAAGGACTAAAAATCAATGAAAAACTAAAAATACAAGATAACTCTTACGTTTATTTAGTAAACAAACCGAAAAAAAAACAACGAAAAAGTGTATTACCTTCTGTTAGCACGAATACGTACGACTTTACAAAATAAGACTGATAATGTTAACTACTTTTTTTCGCGCGCCATTATTAATTTTTATGAGAAAAAAAATTTACGTAAAAAAAAAAAGAAACGTTTGTAAAACATTTAAAGGACGACGGGAAAAACAATAATAATATTCGGACCACGTGTGTTTCGACGTGTATTTGTTGTGTTACGCAGTCACGTGTTATGAACGATATTGATAATGTATATCTCCCCCTCCGCGTTGCACGCATGTACCGGTACAGTGTATTTTTTATAGACTTTTCACGAGCTGTTCCCGCTGTTCGGGATCGAGCGAAAATCTAGCAACGAACGTTACGACTGCACTACAAAAATGTCAGGTTAGGCTAGTGAACAGGGTTGGTAAAATACACGTTTTTTTAAAAAAAAACAAAAAAACCGTTTTAAACGTTTAAAACGTTAAAAACGGCGTTTAAAACGATTTTTTGAGGTGTTTTTTTTAAAGTGTTTTAAACATGTTTTAAATTTGTTTTTTTTTGTTTAAAACGTTTTTTTTTTGTTTTTGTGCTTTTGAAATGGTGCGCTTTATTTTTCATTGACAAAAGTGTCTATTATTGAATTTTCATTTGTTTTCAAATAAAAATAATTAATTAAAGAAAAAAATGAACGAGTCAAATAAAATGGCAACTTTAAAGTTTTCGTCTTCAAGTAATGAGGACGATGATTATGTAACAGTATACACAAAATATAAATTGTAAATCGTTATCATAGATAAAATAATTGATAACAATAAAAATTGTGTTTCATATGATTCTGAACTGGATTGCACTGGGCAAATTTTCGAGTAATATTATTCAGAGAACATTATTTACACGCTTTAGGTGCGACAGTGCAGTCATATGAAAAACGCTACAAATTATTTTCAATGTTATCAGTAATCACTTTTCTGTTATCATATTTTCACGAGTTCACGACCACGGCTATTTATAGCCATATTCACGCTGACGATATTAAAAACAAAATCAAATTACGATTACATTAATTATTATTCATGTTCATTTGTATTTTGTAATATCAATTATTAAATAATCAATTAACTGATCGATTAATTATAATTATAATAATGTTTACGGGAACCGGAAGAAAAAAAGATATTGTTTGGAATTATTTTTCTGAAGTAAAGACAAATTCCAAATCAAATAGAGCAAAATGTAACAACTGCGACACTGAAATGTCAGCTTTAGTGTCAAGAATGAAAACGCATATATATGAAAGATGTTCAGGAGCTGGAAGTTCAAATAATATTGATAATCCATCGTCTTCAAGTAATTATATAATAAATTAATTACCTAAATAATATTATTAAGATTGTCTCGATGTGGGGTAGACAACCCTTTATACCAAAAATTGTTTTAAATGGGATAATAATAATAACAAAAAGTGTTTTGTATCTAAATTTTAATTGCATATAACTATATGTGGGATGTACATAGGTACCTATCTGGTTCAGTCTATAAATGTATATTATTATCATTAATCATTTAAATTGTAATTATATTTACTTATTTTATACATTTTACTTCTTATGTATAAATATAATATAAATATTATATTGTATTAATAATTATGTTATACATATTAAAATATTTGGTAAATATATTAACACATAAAATACAATTTTAATTAATATTTATTTTTGTAGATATTGACAATTTACCAGTTAAAAATGAAAACTCAGTCCAAGATATTTCAGTTAACACGACTTCCACACATGACAATCATGTTTCTTCAGTTAATTCAAATACAACGATCCAATTAAATAAAAAGAAAAAGACTACTCATCTATCACCATCATTAAATACATTTGTTATGCGAACAACAGAAGCTGATAAACATAATTTGGATACCCAAGTTGCACGATTTATTTATGCAACAAATGCCGCTTTTCGTGCAGTTGAACATAAAGAGTTTGTAAAATTGGTAAATATGTTACGTCCTGGTTATGTTCCACCAAATAGGCATTCTATTTCCAATGAATTATTAAATCAGGTTTATGATTCTCTCACTAGCTTAAATAAACAAGAGTTGGAAGGAAAGACAGTTTGTATGGCATTGGACGGTTGGTCTAATGTTCATAATGAGTCCATTATTTGTGTTTGTGTAACCGATATTGATGGGGATTTGGTTTATTTATTAGACACAATAGATACAAAAGACAATAGTCATTCGTGGGATTATTTAGTAAATTTAGTAGAGTCTTCTATCAAATTTTGTGAAACTTTTGGTTGTACTGTTGGCAGTGTTGTTACTGATAATGCTGCCAATATGAATAAAATGAGAAAGAATCTAGCCACTTGTGAAGGTTTAAAAATAAACATGTAATTACATTAGGATGTTCAGCACACTTACTAAACTTGTTAGCGCATGACATAGAAATCCCTGGTGTCAAAAGTCATATAAAAACAATATTTAAATATTTTAAAAATTCTCATTTTTTTGGAGCCAGGTATAAATTAGAAGGAGGAAAGGCATTAGTTCTTCCTCAAGATATTCGATGGAATACACTTGCTGATACTATACAATGTTATTTGAATAACTGGCATATATTATATAAAGTTTGCAATGATAATCGTGCAGCCATTGATGAAACTATTTTTATTAAAGTTAAAGATCTACATATTAAATCTATGGCCCAAGAATATTTGGTGATCCTTAAAAAAGTAGCTATAGCATTAGACTTAATGCAGGCAGATAGTTGCACCATTAGTGAGGCAACTCATATATGGTTAGATCTAAAACGTTTTTTTGAAATTGAGACACATAATTCTTCAATGATCGATTTATTCAATTATAGGTTTGATATGGCAATAACTGAGTATCATTTATTAGCTTATATTTTAGATCCTAGATATTTTGGTACAAAACTGACCGATGACCAATTAGACTCTACTTTAAATTTTGTAAATATATATCACCAAGAGATAATGTCTGAAATTATAAAATTTCAAGCTCGTTCATTTCCATTCAAAGAATATCTTTTTTCTGAAAGCACAGTTAAAAATATTAAACCATTAACTTGGTGGTTAGCCTTAAAAAATACAATTTCACACGAAATGTTAGAATTGGTTATAAAACTATATACAGCTGTAGCTTCTTCGGCGGGCATAGAACGTATTTTTTCAACGTATGGTTTAGTTCATTCCAAATTAAGGAATAGGTTAGGAATTGAAAAATCTTCCAAATTAGTAGCTATTTTTAAATCCTTAAATAAACATTGTGATAATAAAATTGATGATTAATTTATTATTTAATATTAATGAATATGTTTATAATATGTTTTATAATATAGACATTTAAATTTTAAATTTAATAAAAATGTTGTTTTAAACGCTGTTTTTTATGTATGTTTAAAACAAGTGTTTTAAACGTTTTAAACAAAAGCATAATGTTTTTTTTAAAGATGTTTTAAACGTGTTTAAAACACATGTTTTAAACAAAATGATTTAAACATAACAACCCTGCTAGTGAATAATTAGATTCGCGCGGTCGGACGGGCAAACGTAGAACATGGTTGACGATCAGTTAGTTAGTCGTTTTACTCCGAGCCGACGGAACCGAGTTGTTTTTACTACAGTTCATTCCGAACGCATCCCGTTCGATAACGACGAACGGTAAGTCCCGCGAAACGGAATGGAATGGAATCGTACGCTCGTAAAACGACAAACGCGACCAAAGCTGGCTTCGACGTCGACCGGGTCAATCGAAATTCGAATCGTGTGTTTACGATCAAACGACCGTATTCGGTAACGAACGGTTCCGACTTGAAGCAAAACGTTATTCGGCCCCACGTGCTCGTTGTTAATTGTTACATAACGTGCTGTTGATATTTGGGTTATGATGGCTCGTGAACGGTGTTTTATTATCACTTTTACTTTCGACTATTTTTTTTTTGTTCAAAATATAACACATTTTGATATGCGATCATGCGTGCCGTAACGTTATGTTACAATTGACACAAAACCAATGGCCAATAACGAATGAAATACCCACCGCAGTCGATAATGCCCGAGTTGAAGGGACTCGTGAAAAACGTCGCCAACGTCACAAAAAACATGCAATTCAAACGTGCGAAACTACATTTTTGATGCGATTCGAGTTCAATACGTGATTTACGATTTACGTTTTCAGGTGTTTTTCTGTGGAAAAACACGCGTTCGACATCGACACCTCGTTATCGTTCGTCGTTTTGTAGCAGCTTATAATAACACGATCTATTTTTAAATTCACGTCGTTGCCGTTTGACGAAGCGTTGTATTGTTTTAAAATATCGTGTTCAGGATTTTTTTCAAATACCGATTGAAGTTTTTCATAGAGTATTCGTCCGTTTTCGTTTTCAATCTGCTCAACCATTTTTTCCACTATGTCTATTTGATAATTCATGTTGTATTCGTCAAAAAGCATACATTGGTTGTGACGGAAACACTGCACCATTAGTCGTAGACTACACGTGCCATAAATCGTCGTTATCTCTATTGCGCCTTATTATATTTAGATACGAAAGTCCGGTGAAAACGATTAAGTGACACGGATTAATACGAAAACTGAAAGTCGGGAAAACACGTGCGTTTTAATGCAAAACCCCTTGAAACGTGCAGTCTTGTGCAGAATACACACTCGTGTTTGAATTAATCCACTTGACTTGAATAAATTTAAATCCGCGCTTGTCCCGGAACGAACGTGTCGTCTTAAACGAAGAGAACGCTATAAATATGAACGTAAATAGGTATATAGTTCAGCCTAGGGCACGGTTTTTACGAGTTTTGTGTTGAAACGTTTATTTAATTTTTTTTTCTAATCAAATAATGGAGTAGTCCAACAACGAAAGAGTTTTTTGATTTATATCACGAAAAACAAATACTATGGGACCAAATTCAACCTGAGTTTATGAATTTAAAAAAAAACGATACACGGTGTGAAATTTCAAAAACACTTAGTGTTGACAAATCGGAAGTCGGAAAAACTTAATTGGTCGATTTTATCACGTTTAAGATCGATTAAATCATTGATCACTGGTATGTGTCCTCTGCTAAATGACTAGAACGAATCCAATACCATTTTTTTTTTTTTTTAGAGGTCTTTTTCAATATCGACGTCATTTTCGTTGCACATTTCGTCCGAAATTAATTGATTACTAAAATGTTTGTCGGATACGGTATGGACGAGCGCGTTTCTAAATTTCGTCGGTGACTTTTTTGGGAAACATTTTGTCGCCGACAAATAGCGAAACCGTGTAAGTCATTTTTGTTTTGGTCAACTAAAAACGATTTGTTTATCTCAAGCTAGACAAAACACTATTAGGCAAAACGAAAATCATTTGTCAAAATGTCATCCGATGACGATGTTGCAATTTGCATGTGGTACACACTACAACGTTTAGAAGAGAATGGATAAACAAAATATTATGGGTTCATCCGTTAAATAAAAAACGCATCAGTCATGGTGTAATTATATCTTAATTGTGCGAACTGCGTTCAGACGAAAGTAAATTATAAAAATATGAACACAAAAAATATAGGTACACCAGTTTTATTTGTTATTTTTGTCTGAGTGTGACGATCGAAAAACGTGAACACGTCAGACCGAGTATGTCGGTCATGACCGGGGCTTGGAAGTCGTAGCACTAAAGAAATTGATTTTTAGCACGTAAATACGCCAAAATATACGCTATAAATGACACTAACAATTTTGAAACATGGAAAATAATGTCACGAAACAATTATTTTATTATTTTCAAACAAGTATCTAGATACTTTTGAATTAAAAAAAAATTAGATAAGTAAGTCAAGCAGTCGAGCAGGTATTTTCAGGTATTTGGAACGACTGTTCTGTTAACAAAATAAAAAAAAATATCCGTCGCACACATCTAAATCACGGCGAAACACTAAAATAAAATCACGTTAACCCAACCCCTAGTGATCGGCCCAATCGTTGATTAAATTATGGAACAGTGGTCAGTGCGCGTTCGTGTCCAGTAACGATTACAAAATCGATAAGATAGATTAGAACAATTAGAATCGTGCACGCGATAACAAAATGTTTTGCGATAGAATTTTTCATTTGGTTAACGTTTGACAACTTTAAGCTGGTGTTTTTGTTTTTTTTTTTTTTTTTTAATAATAATTAAACCCTTATTAAGCGAAATAACTCCAAAATAAATCAAAATGACCACGAGACGAGAACGTGAGTGTTTCTCTTATGGATTCGCGTAAACGAGATTTACGAAAAATACAAAATAAATCACTGAACTATGCGTATGAGCAAAAAAAAAAAAAAATAGCACTAAAAATCTGATTTGCATCAAATATATGCATAAAAAAATAGCAATATAAAAAAATCTCGCAATTGGTGTCCGTAATGGGCGGACAAAACAAATCTGCAATCAGATAACCGAGCCGCTGGCCATGAATTGAATCGTGTTTGAAACGCCGTCTCGGTTTCGGTTTCGTGCGACGTGATCCAGTGACCGCACGTGCCGTTCTCACGGGAAAAGTTCTCACTTCTCGCGGAAGAAAACCCGGCCGCCCGTCCGCGTACGATTTCCGTGACGCGCGGTACGGGTTACCATTACAGTGGTACAGGATTTGCAACTTCGCGACCAAACTGAAAACGAACGAAAATTCGACGCGACGCCGTCGCCGCGTCGTTGTGAATCCGCCGTACGTGTGTTCACCGACGACTTTCACTTTTGATTTTTGCAATCGGAAAAACGAATTCGACCGGTACGCGTGACCGTCATGTATATATTAATTTTTTTAATTTAACCTGAAACGTTCTCGTCGATGTTCGCATGGTGGTATCGTATCGTGATTTTGCGATCGGTTGATTCTATCGCTATCCTTTGCCGACGAACTGATCGATAATTGCCGTCTCGCAGAAACCGATAAAAATATGACTTGACGAAATCTGGTAGGTCTTCCAAACGGGTTCCTACGGAACGACCGGAAATCAACGATTTTTTTCGGTCGAACGGGCGTTTTGTTTTTAATTCGATAAAATCGTCCGATCAAGCACGGCGAACATCACACCAGACCTCTGCAATGATGTACACGGTTCCGCCAAAGTATAAAATCACATACGTAAAAAAAAAACGTACGATGAAGTTAGCCCCATCCGGATTCGCTGCAAACTAACGTTGCAGTTTAGCAAATTGTTTAATTAGGGTCCGGTGCATAGCGAGCCGGCGGAATCACGATTTCCCTTAACCCACCAACGTCGGCAAAATAATTTAAACCAATTTATTTGCAATCGATTCGCCAAAATGCAACGTTTAGTCTTAAAACGAATCGCGGACGATCTAACGTCAGCCCGCGGACGGTCACGTGTGGTGGTGGACGACGTGTTAACACACATCGCGACGTGCGAACAAGTACTCGATCGGTGACGCCAGTGGACACTTTCGAATAACACCGTTTATTAGCAGCAGTACTCGAAATACCGACCGAAAACCGACGCTGTTGTTACCGCGTTGTGGCTACTGTATGAACGACCTAGTGTTTATTATTGTCCCCCTATTGACACCGTAAAGTGCCGTCGGGCACTGACAAAATGAAGCGGAAATGATTTTTCTAAACTACCAGTACAATAAAGTACTTGGACACCGACCGATTCGGGCATGCTTTTAGAGTTTTTTTAATGATCTTCACTGTCCGTGTCGAGTCCAGATATACGTCGGGGAGGGGAGGGGGGCCTCTTGTTAAACGTGCGCAAATAAATAATTGATTAAATAATAAAAAAAATTTTCACCGGTCTCAGTAAACGTTCACGCGGCCCGTCAATAATAATATGATATAATCGGAAATTCCAATTCGGTATCGACGGCGGCATAACATGAAACGGAATATTGTGTTTTTTATGTCGCGGTCTGCGCCGCTATAAAATGCCTTATCGTTGACAAAGACTGTTTGTGACGATAATTGTTATTATTGTCGTAATAGTCTTGTCCGTCGTTTTGTTTATTATTGTATACAGTTATTGTGACGACCGTCTACTATTAATATTTGTTTTGTTGGGATAGCTGGGATACACGCACCGTGCCAGGTGCCTGTACGTATGGATACGCGAGACACCACCGTGTGCAGTTGACGAAAAACTTCACTGTTACAGTTAATAACAACGTAGTAGAAAGAGTAATGTACAGTGTACAATCGTGAACGGGACAAAACACACTTCAACACTGTTGAAGATCTACCAATTGACCACAAAGATTTGTATACAACAAAAAAAATAAAAAATTCGCTTCATATAATCTATACGTTTTTTAAATATTAAATGATTTAAACACGTTTTTATAAGCTAAGTTATAAGCATAAATATGGAAAAGTTGGTGAATTTATTTTAAATTAATTCCACCTCTCACAGTGCTGGCCCCCCCATTAGAAAAACGTCTGTCAACGTGTGTTCGTAGCTCGATCGTCGTCGTAACGGATTAAAAAAAAATTATAATAATAATAACCTATTTCCATCAATTAGGGGTTTTGATAAAACAAATATATCGTAATTTTAGACGAGATTACATTCACTTTTTGTTGTTTTTTTTTTATTATCATTATTATAACGAGTACCATTATTGTTTGTGCAATTTATGTTTGTTCCTAACGCAAGACAAATAAGCCGATGAGTCGTCAAAAAAAGTAATAATAATAAATCGTCTCATAACTCATACAAAAAGGTCAGCACGTGATTGGTTTGAGTATAAAATTGCGTAATTATTACGTCTGCGATACGGACGCGGTATGTGTTGTCCGTAAAAGGTTCCAGACGCCACGAGAAACGCAAAAACTAAGTACGCGAAATTCACGTGTTTTTAGTCATCGGTGTTCGGCACGGAAATTAAAAAACCTAGTGTTTTTTTTAATAGACGTCGGACGCGGACGTACGGATTTCACCACGAAAACTCCGTCTCCCGTTCTACGGGACAACCGTTTCCGTCGAATTTCAGTTCTGAAATTCAGCGACTTTTTACCGCGGTTCACACACACTGGTGGGGGGGGGAAATAAATCAATATATCATTTTGTTGCCGTCGAATTAGTCACGTGACGAACGCTGAAAGGCCAAACGTCCGTAATCCTGTTGCGATTTTACTTTTTCAGTTGTCGCTGATAAAATTTTATCGTTTTCGTCGTGCGCGCCCCGTCCGACAAATACGTCGCGGAATGTGTTTTCAGTAGCACCCGACGTATGCTCAACGATAATCAAACGATCGACACAAATCGACGAAGAAAAAAAATAAACAATATCGAGTCTCGATCGAATTCAACCGAATCGTCAAAAAACACGTCAGCAAACAACGAATTGTTTTTAGTCGCGAATAACGGCGACGATCCGACGTACTTTCGCCGTCGTCGTTCATATACACATGACAGTATAAAATGGATCTTTTCTCGTCGGCTGCCCGTTATAACTTGTTGAACGGTATTTGACATTTCCGTATCGATTTCTTGTGTTTCATACCGTTTCTTTAAACTATCGGAGTGTCTTCAAACCATCTAGCGATATGTCGTTATTGTTTTGATAACGATATTTTTAGTGTGAATAATTTTTGTCCCCGAACGTGTACAACGTAATTACGGTCTCCGGACGGAAAACGCACAGTAACGGTCACAGAACATTATCGTGTCATAAATGACAAATGGAATTATTAAATGCAATGAATTGGATTCGGTATTCCTTTATTTATAATCTGTAGATGATAACGTGTATACACGTACGCAACAACAACGCGGTTCAAAACGTGTCTCGACCGGTTCCACCGCGATGTCACCGCCCGTAGCCGCGTCGTCATTTGACGAGTACATTTGACGTTAACTCTATGCTCGAAACGTTTTACGTTCGCCGTTTAATTTTACACGGTTGTGTCGATGTAAAACCGATGAAAAGTTCTTTGGCGATTTAAAAAAAAAACCTCTTGAAATACTATAATACGATTGTTTTACGATCCGTTGATTTGAACACACTCGAAACCGAAACGACAGTAACCCAAAAATATTGTTTTGAAACTGAGTAGACGACCGATCAAACTATGACGCCGGCGAAACGATCAAGTCTCGACAAGAGAACAAATCTTTTACGAAACTTTTTAATTTGACGCTAACCGGATGCCAACGTCATTAGCGTCGTGTCATTTGAAATATCGAAAGATTAGATTACGATTTCGTATACCGTAAACAAAACGGACAAATATTATTATTTATTGTTTTTGGTTTTTCGTGTAATAGTGTGCCCAACATATTTTATCGCTCTCTGCGCGGATCCAAGGGGGGGGGGGCGATCGCTAGACTCTTGTTAAATTTTTTTATTAGTATCGTTTTATAATTCTAACTCTTATCTATGATACTATAGAAAGACAATTTAAAATGAAGTTGTAGCTATGGGATTTTTCGGTGTATCGCAAACGATTTCCAAATAAAACGTTTTGGAAAATATTTTATTATCCGATGCGACGAAATGAGGATTAAAGTCGTTTTGATTAAGATGCCCCCCCCCGGTAAATAAGTTCTGGTAACCTGGTCCGATCAAACCGGCGAGCAGAGCACGTCTCGAAAATGGCCACGCGCGTGATAATAACGTGCGATAAAAATATCATCAAAAGACAACCGCGAACGGGTACGGTCTGTGACGTCATGAAAAACCGACAGATATCACATCACGACGAACTGTCCTACGATCTACGTCGTTAGATCCGTCGCGTTTCGACAATAACCGTGCGGTTACAATCAATGCGTTGAAATTTTCATTTACGACAACGTAAAACGTACCGTTATAATTATCGAAACGAAAAAAAAACAAACGACCTTAACGAACGCAAAAAGAAAAACCGATAACAATTTTTGCATGTACGTCGTTGTAGTCGATGTTCAGACTTGTTTATATGTATGTACTCACAACGTAAATAAATTTCAAATAAAAAAAAAACAATAGGCGTACCCACCGCGTATTATTTTAATTTTAATAATTATTTTTAGATTACAACACGTTATACGAGCGCGCGCGTAATTGGACACGAAAACCAGTTCAATCGAAATCTCTCGAACAATCGTGTCAGGGGCATGACGATGACATTGCGGTGCATTTGTGAATTACAGACGATTTTTTGTCGTGTACGATTCACGCGGCCTACCGTCGTTCGTTTTGATTATTTGCACCGTATAGCGTACCCGCGTGTCCACGTCCTGTACGCGTTCGGGTTTAGGTCGCATTTGTATTGGTCTCCTCGAAAATATGCATTCGTGCACTGGATCGCGGTCGCTTTTGGTGTAATTTGGTTGGGGGTTTTTTTTTCATTTTATTTACAATTCGAACAGAGCACACGAAATTAGACCAAAAAAAAAAAAAAAAAAACAAAAACAAATATTGACGTATTTATACATTTTTTTTTTTTTCGTAAAGCCCTTCGAATTAATAGATCGTTTTTTCATTACTGCGCAGCTGTAGCAACTCTGTGCAACGAAAATCGTAAAATGACCGAACTGTTACCGTACTCACAGTTTTGAACACATTTCTAGAATAATATCGTCTTTAAACAATTCCCAATAAAATGTGTTTGAAATAATGCGGAAAAAGAATTTACAATATAATAGTTTAGATATGAAAAAAAAATGTTTATTTATATTAATATTTTCTTCTGTTCGTCATTTTGAATTTACTATTAAATAATTTTCAAAACCGGGTACCTGCACAAAACATAATTTTACAAAGTTTTTCGTATCTTTTCCATTACACGGTTCATGGAAGACTTCTTTCTTTGATCGTGGAAGCGAAATAATAATTGCTTGGAAACGGAAATCTTTCGATACAACTACTCTTTTAATATCACCTGATCGAAACCGATTATAATTAAAAGTATATTACGGTACATATTTTTGACTGTTTATTTTATTTGTTAATACATCAAATATATATTTTTTTAAGCTGTTGTGGATACTTCGATACAGAGCCAATTACCCAAGACCATATTTTTTATATTATACTCAATAACAATATTGATTAACGTTCGTCGTAGAACACACTTTTACAGTTGAACATCTAAAAATAAAATAACAAACGGGTTCATCGATTCTGTATACGTTCGGGTTGTTTGTTTAAACCGTAAAATACAATTCAAAAAGCATCTTTTTTTTTTGTCACGCAAAATAATTACAAATATTTAACAGTCGTGACTATTAAAACCCGAACTGTGATAAAGTTATTTTTATGAATATTGTTTGCTATTGCCTAACATAAGTTGTCCGACTCTTGAACAGTGGGGGGGGGGGGGTAAACCGTTGCACTCGAATCTTGTTAGCTGTGCAACGAAAACGTGTCTACATAGATGTTTTAGGTACGTCGGATGGTTTAACAAGCTAAGCCCAAGGTGAACAGGTGTTTCAACCATATATGTGTAATTCACTAACCTTCCGACGAATAAAGAAGCCACCTCAGCGATGAAGGTCTTCGACACCAACGTTTGTGTAGGTACGAGGGACGTTCGGAAAATAATGATAAATTTTTATTTGAAAAAAAATTACACGTTAGTGTAGGCGCACGTATCGTCATTTATTCGCATAATCGCCGTTAAGTTCTATGCACATACGATATCGTGGGATGAGTTTTTGTGTCCCGCCAAAGCTTCTTTTAACCTTTGTAAACACGTGGATATTCGCTTGGGACCAAGTCGGGACGAGCCAAAACATTTTCCTGTTCTTTTCTGTGTTCTTCCGTAAGCGTTTTTGGCACCCGGCGAGCATACGGTTGTCAGGGTAACCGATTTGAAATTTTTTTTAAAAAAATGTCACACTCGCTCACGACCACAGTTGTCGAGCTAGAGATCCCGGAAACGTGTCGTTCTGTCCGTGAGAAAAAAAATTCCATGTAGTCGTGAGGGTGTTTTTGTGTCTTTACTTTCCGAACTTCCCTCGTGTATATATATATATATATACACACGTCGAACGCACGATGGCCGACGTCAAACGAAATGCGATTTACTCTATGAGAAATCCTCTCACGACGTGCGTTAAAGTTTTCCGGTTTAAAACGTACCCCATTTTGATTACGTGCCGAAACAACCGGAGGCGTTTGCCAGACCGGCCGGCCGTTCGTTAGGGGCAAACGAGGACATTTCGGACGCGAAACAAAATGCGAAATGAACGCACGGTTGTTCGCGGCAGCTTTTTAAACGCATCGGTCGTGTGTTGTATTTTATGTAGACATTATTATTAGAGTAGCAGTGGCGTCGTTTGCCCCGGTCCAGCGTTCAGCTCGATCTCGAGTAGTAGGAAAATTATCGACACGTCAACGGCCGATCTTCCACTGTTAATACTTGTGTTGTTGACATTATTCCGTGTACGGAAATAAACATTTGATCGGGCCAGAGTATCGTTGTAATACCGCCGGCGGGCAGCGCGTGCGTTATTTATAAATTATTATTGTAGTCTATTTTGAGATTCAATTATCATATTGATTTTTAGTCAATGTACACGGTAATCGTTGTCGTCCGCGACAACAGTGTCCGGCGGGATACCTTTTAGATCAACGTTCGCCAAACTTTTCTTCCGGCGGACTCCTTAACAAAAATAAAAACCATAATAAATAATAATAATTTTATTGTTTTATTTTCTTGACTAAATGTACGGATTTGTAAGTCAATTTAAAACTATTGAATATATACATATAATGTGTATAATTATTAAAAAAAAAAAATTCAGTATGATGAGCGGCGTCGTTTTTTCGATACTAAATCGGCTATATTAGGATCTATATTAGACAGTCGGATTCGTAAATCTGATTCTACTCGTAATCGATCTTTATTATTTTGTAAACAGCGTTTCATTATAAGAAAAATTAATAAAATTAAAATATACATGACGACTTTGTAAGTAATAAAATCAAACCGACACCAGTCAGCTGCAACGAACACGCTGACTATCGGTTGTCTGACCATCGCGATTAAGATTCCACGTGTATTTAATACCACCAATACTCGCGTTGTTATCTAAATCGCTTTTCAAACGATAGTTCCGATTGTGTACTCATACTTAACAGTGTTATACGAATATTGTATCGGTATTAATATTAATTATTTCAATATTTATAGACGAGTTCACGGACCCCCCCCCACCAGAGGTCCGCGGACCACAGTTTGGGACCCGCTGTCTTAGATGATATTTTGTTCACCAACCGATCGTCTTTTGTAATGCATAACACGCGGTCGTGTGAACGGCGAAACGTTCGCGTGGGGAAAAACGTATAGAAAATAAATTTCGTATGTTGGTGGTTTTCGCGTTTGTTTCGCCTCAAGCTATTGACGAACCCGACGCGGGAATATCCCATCGTTTGTCAGAAGTCCCCTGAACGTTCTATGATTAGCCACCCAACGGCCGGACATACGTTCATATATATTTATATACATATATATATTTGAGTCGTTTATTAGTTTAGAGTTCTCTCTCGTCTGTTGAACACGTAAACTATACACAAAAATATATTTAGGGGGGGCCGCTAGTCATATAGTATAATTACAATTACGAGAAATGGATTTTGTATTTGTGTCGTTTTGTGTTCAGTTTTGAGTATACGAGTAAAAAAAAATAAATAAATAAAAGGACGCTAACAATTCGGCCCGCGAACTTTTTTTTTGAAAAAAACATATGGCCCGTGCAGGTAATTTGAGTTTGAGACCACTGCTGTATGATTATCGATTATCGGCGAGGGGGAAATGCTCTCTTGACGTGACGTTATGTCCTAACCGAATCCGTGCGTTGCGTTAGGAAAATAGGACGTGTTCTATTTTGTGCGGGGAGTCGTTTAAAAACAGCTTGCTGGGCGTACATCATAAAGGACGTTAAACCGAAATGTTTCCCTTTGGTATGGTGTTCTTATCACCAACAGTGCCGGAGTTATAGCAAAACCAAAAAAAAAAAACGAAGCGAGGGGTATATTTTTAGTACGATACACACAGATGTATCCTGTACTCAATAGTGGTATGCCGATCGCTCTACGACTAGAACTAAACGTGTAATGAAGATTCCAAAAATTAAACCCTCCTCCCCCTCAGCTTATGGTAATATGGAATTCAGAAAGACCACTTATAAAGGGACTTTTGGCGTATACCCCTTGAAAGATACCGAATCAAAATAATTAATCTCGTTAGAACAGTGTACCTACCCGTCGACAGCGCTAAAACGATAGTAAAATCAAAAAAAATGAAAGGCACAATTTATAGTACGTGAGTATGTTTAGTAACAGTTGATAAGTTTGGTCACGAAAATATTCGACGTGGCGGGTTCTCGAGGCAACGTCGACGACGCGAGAAACACTATTACTATAACGTCCGTCACGTCACATTATCACAAAACGATAAGCGAAAAACCGTGGTGGTCGAACGATTTCGAATCGCCGCGAAACGCGGTGTTCGGCACAACGCGACGAGACGCGATGGACAACAGTGGCGGCGGGGCAAAACGAAATAAAATGCAAAAACGGACTACAAAGACAATGTAAAACAAAAACGTTGTATGGTAAACGATGTATCGAATAATGTTTCATGTCGGATACGTCGTCAATTGTTATATTATAAGATCGTTACTGCCACTCGTTCGGACGTTCGGCATTTAAACGAGTCCGGTAAAGGTAAAATAAAAACAATTATGTTTAATAATCCGGTGCCGAAGCGTCACAATCGCGTTGTACCGATCCTACACAGGAATCTCCGGATACGTGTTTATATATATATACGTGTGCGTGTGTGTGTCGACTAGCCGACGGAATATCGTTATGCTATTATTAGAATGCCGATAAAGAAATATTTTACCACGTATCTGTACTGTATGGTAAACAACGTTCAGTTTCCGTCCCGTACGCGTTCTCGGTCGTTTCGCTCGCGCCGAAGTATGCCGTCTTCGTGAAACATCCGGGAAACGCGTCCCGCACGTAACTCGCGCGAATATGATCGACAACGTGATCTTCTCAGATACCGGCGAATCGAGATTAATCCGTCTTCCCGGACACGGTCCCGCGGCGATCCTTTGAGCAAAATTATTTCGGACGGAGGGGGCTAACAGTCATTACGTCGTCACGACACAACGCCGCCCACCGCCTCCCTCCCCGCGTCGCGGTTCCGGTGGCCCGTCCGGCGCGCCGACACCGCGTCTAATACGGATTTCGTCGAAAACGTCGACGTTCGTCTAGTGGCCTTTGTACCGTCCCGCGTCTCCCGCCCCCCTCCCCACCCACTCGTCACGCGGCCGTCGTTTCCGTGTCGCCCGATTCGCGTTCCGTTCGCGTTTCATTTCGTTTCTCGCGTCCGCCGCCTCCGTCTCGTCCGTCTCGCGATCGTCGCCGCAGCTAACACACACGCGCACGGGTGAGTACGATTGAAATTTTCTCGACCGGTTTTTTTTTATTCTTCTTCGGTGTTCCGGTCGTCGTCGACTTACCCGCGCGCCGGGCTCACGTCGGAAGAGTATTCGATACTAGCCTACTATTTTTTCCCCGCTTCGTCGTTCACCGATATCGTTAACAAATTTATCTAATTATCGTAGCACACGCACGTGCCTGGTTCGCAGGTCCGCGCGAGTTCACCATTTTTACCATGTCACACGTCCGCTTACACTAGCAGAACGACAGCGGAGTTGTGCAGCAGAGTGAAAATGACGGCTAACCCTCCGCAGTGATTATTAACTGTACTCCACCGATTATTGCCTTTGGCACTATGTGTTTACATTTATGCTAGTAATAGTCGAGTACTTACCACCACACCAAATACTCTTCCAATGTAAACCCGGCTGGACCGACGGCGACCGCCACATTTGTGGAAATCGAAATCGCCGGCTTATTGGTTATCAATTTGCTAAAACGAAACGATTTTTTCAAATCGTTCGTTTAAATTCGAAAACAATTGCCTACGACGATTACGGACAGCGTATTGAATAATTCCATCGGACGCCTACTACACCCGTACGATTATTCGACGGACGGCAAATTGTTTTTTACGAGTTCATTTTATTGAACACTAAAACGTCTAAGGTATCATGCGGATTCAATTCAATTCGCGAATTGTATAACGTTAATTAAATAATTGTTTACTCAAAACTTTTTTTCTACTAAAGTGCGCAAAGATAAAAATCTTATCATATGTTGTTGTATTACTTAAAAACAATTGTATGTATGTTTTACAGTGCTCGTTGTTCCTCATTGTTGATTTAAACACTAAATGTGTCGAGACATATCACACATCTCCCTTATAATTCCAATGGGCCGCGGTCCAAATCATCCGGCCGATTTATAGTACAGTAGACACTGGTTGTTGAACTCGCTTTGGAACCCATTCGAGTCTATTAACCAAATGAGACAATATGGTGAAAGGCCCATAATAAAAAAGATACAAATAAAATTATTTTTGCCCATTTTGTTCGTGAGTTCTTCGGCTTTAAGGCGTAATATTGGTCCTTGGACATTTGTCAGTTATGCATCAAGCAAACTTTGAGACCAACCAAAACCAATCATTACTATGCTCAGAATAAAAACATAACTGGTTGGTAATTTAATTTATCTCTATTTATTGGCACATTAGCTGTTACCCAACAAAGCCGCCAAACTATTGTTGTATTTTTGTTATTTATCAAATTATGGACAGTTTAATTGACTCCATTAATTGGTGTAATGAGTCCAGTAGACAAATTTTTTGTTAATACATATAATACCTTATGTTAATATACTCGTTAATCGGGACTAGCCCGTTTGAGTCCAATAGGCAAACAAGTCAATTGGCCTGGAGTCCAATAAGCGGCGTCTACTACTGTGTATATATATATATAAATTTATTTTTTTAAGGCATATTTGTGGTGTTCAATTTTCCAATGTGTATTTTATGTTTATGGTACATGTATCAAAATGTTTGTCTTAACCCTAGAATAGTATTGTTGTACCATAGTACAGTATAGATAATAGTGTATACATTTAAGTACATATATATATATATATATATATATTTTTTTTTTTTATTTATACTTCAGCAAAATATGTAGTTTAAACATTTCAAAAGAAAATATTGCTTATTAAAATTATATTTAAAAAATTAAGTTTAATTTAAGTTGAATGTGTTAAAACTTTCATGGACTGTTAATATCTTCCGATTGTTTTCAAATATATCCATGTGTGTAGTTTTCAGCTGACGTTTCGGATTCCTTTCAGAGCGTAATTACCTGGTCGAATGTTGTAACTATACTGTATAGTTACAACATTCGACTAAGTAACTACGCTCTGAAGATAGACTCTGAAAGGAGTCCGAACCGTCAGCTGAAAACTACACACATGGATACATCTGAAAACAATCTAAAGATGTTAATTAAAATTTTTTTAAAAAAAAGACAAGCATAAAATACAAAATTTTGTATAAATAAAATTGTCCTCAACATTCAATACATTTTTTTTTCTGATTGGTAAAACTTACGTGTGATATTTTCGAAATGAAAAGATACTTACGACTAAACAACTATCTACTATTATAGTCAAACAATTAGAACATAACAAGAATTTCGAGTTGTTATTATCCATCAACTACAAAGCCACCACTTATTGAATAATGAATATATATATACATTACCATTTTAGGGTTAATTTTTTTACTTTAATTAATACATTTTCAAAATATTAATTACATGTTTAGTAAGTTAAATTTGTAATCTATTATTTAGATGCTATTGCATTGAAAATACAAAAATGATGACAAAAAATATACTAAACATGTCATTAATAATTTTTTTATTTTTTATTTATTTAAAATATTTTGTTATGAAATACTAATGTTTTTTTTTCATATATTAATTTTAGGCTGAAATAATGATTCCTATAATTTAATATTTAATAAACAATTGATTGGAATAAAAACAATTTTTAAACCTTAATTACATTGAATAATATGTGTTTTTAGTTTTTTAATTTAAAGAAAAGGTACATTTTAAATAAATTAAATTATTTGTTCTTAGGTCTTAGGGTAATAATTTTCTTTCATCAGATAATATTTCACTATTTTACTTTATTATTACTATTTTTATTAATATCAATAATCTGAAATGATTTGAAATTTTAATTGATTATAGATTTTATTGTAATATTTGTAAAGTTAAATGTTCAAATTATTTTTATTAATTTTAGTTGACTAATAGAATTTTTCCAATTTTAAGAATCTAAACCTTTTAATTTAATACACCCTTTATCAAATGGTATGCTAACAATATGTAGTTTGTCAATTTTATTTCCTAACTTGTTGGTTTAAATTTGTATAATATTGTGTTTCGATTATTTATACATAATTTGATGAATTTTTAAATTAAAATGTGTAGAAACAGTAATTTTTGTATTAAAAAGTCAAAAATGTATTACAATATTTATGATGTACAATTTCTTAAAATATATTTTAAAATTAAAAAAAAGTTATCACGGTAATGTATAAGCATTTAAAAAAGTTAATTTTTGGCAAAATTATTGATTTCGTCAATTTTGTAGAACAATTTGATAGTATTTTTTCATATACATTTTACATGAACATTTTAAATAAATTAAAAAAATTCTAGATTTTATCATGAAATATTAATCATGCCACTCTTATCATATTCAATTAATTAAAATGAATTAACACAGTTTCACTCAAAAATGTATTTGATATACAAAGATTATTTTAAAATAAATTAAAAATAATAATACAACTGTACCAACAACCACAACTTGTGATATCTAAGCTTATTGAGCTTATTTAAAACCAAATTTGATCAGTTTAAAAAATAATTTGCAATAAAATAATATCTAAGTTCTAGTAATAACAGTAATCGCTTTAAATTAATATTAAAATAAGAAAATGCGTATAATGTGAGGTAACATATGACAGTATTTCTGTCTTATTGTTTAGACAATAAAAATATTTTTATGTGGTTAATCAAATGAAAATTTATCGTTTAACTAATATGTAAATATTTAATAATTATACTATGTAACGTGATAACACTAAATTTTTATCAGTTGAAAAAAAATATACATTTACTGTGATTAAACATGTTTATAAGTGATAACATCTTATAATGATAATAGTCAAATAATATTTTGATAATGTTTTTGTTAAATCGATGTGATACTAGTCTTTCAGTTTAATAGAATTTATTTGGTACTGAGTTTCAACATATTTTTAATTTTTTATATCTAGATGTTTAAAATGAATTGTAGAATCCGGACAAATAGTATAGTTTATAGGTATGATATTATTAATTTATATTGAATATTATTAATGTAGGCAATAACATTAAATGATTGTGGTCTGATACAACTTTTAACACAATCATGAACATTATAAGTATATCAGAATTATTGTGTTGGTATATTTTATAATTGAAATTTATTGCAATGAAAATATTACATATGAAAACATGTATAATAGATATAAGAATTGACAAATTATTGTTGCAAACCATAAATTCAATCTGTATTTAATTTTTCCTTTAAAGATTACATATTTATAATTATTTTTTATACTTGCTGTAATTCTATTGAATAACATTCATCATCTTGAAAACATGACTTCCAAAAATATGTTTTACTCTTAAATATTTGTATATAAATATATAACCAACATAAAACGTTACTGTCATATATAATTTACAATATACTGACAGATAAACACATATTTTATCATATCAAATTTATGCAAAATTATTAAAGAAAAAAATATTAGTCATATAAATATGTATAAAAAACTTAGGATATTTTATTTCATAGTATAACACAGTATATAATAAATCTACTTATTTAAAAAAAGCATTTATATATATGTAGTTAAATGAATCGCTTAATGTCATCTACAAATTAGATTGCATATTTAATCGAAACTAATTTTTAATATTTTCTGTATTTAATTGCCTATTCTTTATTTTATTAATTAAAAAAATCAAGTTATACTTTGGAGATTTAAATTTGCACTGATTATATGAATGATGTTTCTTATAGTTAAAAATCATGCTAATTAAATTTAAAAATAGTATAAAATAGTTGTCAAACAAGTATTACTATTATATTATACTACATTAAAAAATACTATTATTTTTATTTCAAAAATATTTTAAATATAAAATGTGTATAAATTTACATTATTCATAAAACAAATTTTTGTTATTTGGAAATGTATTTTTATTTATTCAAAATTTATATACATGTCCATATTAACATAATTAGTATTAATGTATAATTTGGAATGGTATTTTTCCTTATGTAATTTGGTTATTTGTATTAAATTTTTTAATTTTTCTTAATATATGCTTAATAAAAATATCAGTGTAGATTAATTAACACTAACATTTTTTATTTTAAAAAGTTTAAGAATTTAATTTTCATTATCTTAGTGATTATTGCTTACTTATATATAAAACATATTTGAACATAAAGAAAATAGAATATTATTAAATGTTTTTCTTCTTTTTGATATTTGTAATTTATATTCATAAAATAAAAGTATCCAATTAGTAACAGAAACTTATTTTTATTAATCAGTATATAAATATAAATGATGGTATCCAATTTGTAACAGAAACTTATTTTTATTAATCAGTATATAAATATAAATGATGGTATTTTAATTTGTACATTTTAAAAAATAAATTATTCAAGTTTTCTTTTCTTTATTTTGTTTTAGAAATGGCAGGTCGTGGGTTTTTAAAAGCCCGTCTTGCTCAGTTGGCCGCTCAACAATCGTCCGAGGAACAACCAAAACCAGAACAACCACCACCATCAGGAGAACTATCAAAATCAGAAGAACAACCAAAAGCCGAAGAAGTAACAAAATCACAAGATGATAATATTCTAAATGTTCAGATCCCAGTAGTTGGTGACCAATTTTTAATTTCTGGACAGCAACAAATTATTGGAGGAAGACGAGTAATTATTACTATCATTATGAATTATTTTATTGATAACTTTGTCTCAATAAAATCTGCTACTGAGGTGTAAGGAATGTTATATATATATATTATATATATATATATATATATATATATATATGTGGAATGTGAGATGAAATAGCGCTTTGGAGGACATCAGCTAAGATAGGAGACAAGTTTGAAAATTCATAGCCTACTTTTGTAACAATATGATGAGTTTTAAGTATGATTTGCAATATAAAAAACGTTCTTTTAATTTAAACAGAAGTCCAGAATAGCAAACATTGTCGAAAGCTTGAGCAGAAAGGCAGAGCAATAGTGTACTTGATGAAAGGTTGAATGCTTATTACGGATTCCAAAAGAATGTGAAGAGTAATTTTTTTTTTAATGGTTTTGGATTGGATACACGCTTTAGAATTAATTTTTGCACAGTTAATCAAAAAGGGCAGAATACATATTGGGCGATAGGAAAATACAACGAATATCAGAAGGTTTACCTGGTTTAGGAATTAAGATTATTACTGATCTTTTCCAGTGGAGAAAGAAGTAGGGAAAGTTTTAGAATAAAATTAAGTGTGTGTGTTAGGTGAGCTATTGATTTTTTTGATAGTTAACTAACTACTTCAATGGTTAGTTAAATTAAATTTACTTCAGGTATTTTTTTGAGAGGAAATAAATGTATATAATATTGGATTTAACTTTGAGAAAAAGGATGGGGCAAGATTAAGTGGTAAAGGAGAAATAAAAGAATAAATCTTAATTATTTAATATATCTTATAAATGTGTTATTGTCAGTGTCATGGTGTGGTTGAAAAATTTCAGTACTTATTGTATATTTTTTTAAAAGACATCTATAGGTTGCTCTGCAAATGCAACCTATCTTTTGTTGCGAGTGAGGAAATCCAATTATTAAAATAATAATAATTTCTTAATTAAATTAGAATGAATGAAATTTAATTAGGTTACATTTTTTTTTTGCTTTCATATTTTCAGTCCTTAAAATAATTTTGATTTTATCATCATATTATTTTTATTTTTATAACCGATTCTAAATATATTTTAAATATTATGTTAAGTTTTAGAATGCAATTATAGTGTATTTAGTTTTTCAACATATAGTCTACACATTTAACATTTTTTTGTCAATTTAATTTACTGAAAATTAAATTAACACATAATTTAAACACATTGATGAAATACACAATTCTTTACTGTTTGAATATAATAAATATATAAATAGTACTGTTCATCATATTTTAATAAAATAGTTTAGTTTTAAATTAATTATTTATTTACAGGCAATTATGGCGCGTAGGGGACAATTATCACTACAAAATCCTCCAGGATTAGGCAGAGGTCTAGCAGACAATTTATTAAAGTTGAAACTAATTAGGTTTGTACAATTTTAATGTTTTTTATTATAATAATTATGAGTATATCATATGTTAATGTATAAGTAATTTTTATTTTCTAAAATAATTAATTTGCATTCTTATTATTGAAAAAATATGTAAGAAAATTAATGGTTAATATTGATCGAATGCTGAACAAATTATTCATTGCCCATATTAATACTTCTTTAAATTTAGTTTGGATTAAATATTAAAGAAATAGGTGTATGTATTAATATGTAATTATCACTTTTTGTATTTTATTGTAGCACTCCAGCTGATATTCCAGTATGTAAAAGTGTTGAAACAAAATTACCATCACTTCCAGTACAACCGGATTTTGTCAAATCACCAATGATTGAAATGCCTCCAGTAGTATGCAGAGTCCCAAACTTATCTGCTAAAGACTCCTATCGCATGTATGATATAATTAATTAAAATTATTAGTTTATTTATTTTAAAGGCTTTATAATTATTATAAATATATTATAAACCACTTAATAATTCTGTGGTAATGTTAATCCTGATTTTTATATATTATAAAGATAATATAAAAGTTATAAGCTTCAGGAAATTTTTTTTTCTCATCATATCTCTTTAATAATTTAATTAAAAAATATAATAGCGTATTTCCAATTTAAAATATAACTACTTTCACGTGTAATTATATTATTTTATAATATGTATACAAATATATTACATTTTTTGTTATATTTATTTAGAACACAATTATCATCAAATTATATAAAAATATTGATGGAAGAAAATAAAGGTATATATGAATACAGAGTGGATTTCAATCCTATAATTGATGCCAAATCTGTAAGGTTTTATTTATTCAATGAACATCGAGATATGTTTCCTGTGAAAACATTTGATGGAACATCACTTTATATTCCAACAATATTGCCAAACAACGTAATTATTTTGGTTATTTTAATTGTTGTATAAGATTTTTTGTTTAAAAACGGTTTTATTTATTATTTAGGTAACTATTTTAGAAAGCAAATTGAAAGATGAAACTAAGGTTACATTGACAGTTACCTTTAAACGTAAAAATTCTATGCGTGAATGTATACATTTTTACAACGTTTTCTTACGTACGATAATGAAGATTTTAGGCCTAGTAGAATTTGGCCGAAGTTGTTTTGATAAAGATAAAAGGATACTCGTACCTGAATTCAAGTTTGTTATTCAAAATATATTCTAATGTTTTTTGTATTTATACTTTTTTGAATATTTATTGTAGGCTCGAAATTTGGCCAGGATACATAACTACAATAGACGAGTTTGAGGGTGGACTTTTTATGTGTTGTGAAGTTTCACACAGAATTTTACGCACCCAAAATGTGTTTCAAATTATGTAAGTAGATATTATTTTGAATTACATGTAAAAAATATAATCAATTTACATGTTTCTAACAATTTATTTAATTACCTATTCTATTTATTATCTTATATTATTATACTAAGTGAAATACTTCATAACTAATTTTTTATTATTTGGAGGTAAAAATAACTTTTAAAATTTTTTTAAAAATATCTTTTTTCAAAATTTGTAAACTATTATTTTAAATTCACGTAATGTTGGTCCAACGACTTTAGATGCTTCAAATTAATTGTTAAATACACGAGTATTTCTGGTAATTGATTTATTCACGATGTAGTCATGAACATTCACAGTTTTGTTTTATATAGATACAAGTTAGTATAGTTTAATTCAATTTATTTATATGATGAATTACAATGTATTTTAGATGCTGAGGGAATCGATGAATATATTGGTGTTTCACTATATGTTTATTTTCTTGTCTGAACGTTTAAGTATGAGTGTTCGGATAATTTTTACATGCACAATTTTCCAATAACATAGTAAAAATTGTCCAAAAATTGTAAAACTATTGTTATATATCTTTTGGACATGGAAAATTTTTGTATTTAGGAGTTCAAAATATAATATAAATTTTAGATATATACTTTAACAATATTTATCATGTTTATTAATTATAATAAACTACTAGTGTTATCAGAATCGTTTTTTTGAATACAATAATTTATCATTGTTTTAAAATTCAAGTATTAAGACATCTCTAAAATATCTAAGTTACTTGAACTGACATACATTGCAACCACTTGTTAACAATTTTACAATTTAAGATACATACTATAATATGTACTATTGACATATGTGTTATCATCAGTCGTTAATGTTGTTTTTACTGTAAATATTATGTTTACTTTAACTGTAGTACTACTAAAAAATTTACAAAATTACTTGAAATTATTTAATTTTTTCGAAATTGCACCTATGTAGTATGCACTTAGTGTAATGATATCTAGCTTTAGTCTTTAAATTAGTATGCAGATAAAAATGTATCATATTTACACACACACATATATATATATATATTTGAAATTTATAATTGCATAGTTTAATTATGTTTTTCTTTACAGGTTAGAAATAGGCTTGCAATCAAAAGCTGATAATAGAGACACTAAACAAGAAATAATGGCTGCGTTATGTGGTTCCACAATAATAACACATTATAACCGTAAAACATACAGAATTGATGATGTAGACTTTACTATGACACCTTTATCCACATTTGAAAAAAATGGTACTCAAGTAAGTTTCTTAAATGTTTATATTTAATTAAATCTTCAGAGATGTCCAATCGATATTTGGTGTTTCTCTCTATTGAACAATATTGTAAAAAATTATAATATATTAAATTTAAATTTATAGTGTTGAAATTAAATTTTTCAATTCAACATTTTTCACCAAATAGGAAGAGAAGAATATTTTTGAAACTATGATTTTTCATCTAAAATTTTTTCTACAAAAGAAGTTATTTTAAGATTTTTGTTCTTCTAAATAGTTACATTTTTTTGTTAAATAATATTTTATATTAAGTCTGCATTTCTTTTGAAAATATTCTTCTCATTTTTGGTAATAATTATTTAAACTTTAAATTCTACCCAAACACCATAGTTTATGATCTATTTATTGTTATTTTGGTATATTATCCATTATTTAAACATAAATAAGCAGTCTTCTTAATATTATTGACATGATATATAAGTAACTATGAATGTAAATGTAATGAATGTTTCAATATTTTCCTGTTTTAGGTATCATATGTAGACTATTATAAGACAATGTATGATGTTGTAATTCAAAATTGTAAACAGCCTATGATCATAACAAAGGCCAAGAAATCGAATATTAATAAGACAGTGGAACAAAAGGTTTGAAATAAAACATATATTTATAAAAATAGTTACACATAGAATGTATGCCTTATAAGTTTTTCTACCTACAGGATTCAGATATATGTTGTTTAGTACCAGAACTTTGTAATTTAACTGGTTTAACTGAAGCCATGAAATCTGATTTTAAATTGATGAAGGCACTTCAAATGCATACCTTGATTACACCATCAGTACGACAAATGGCCATCATTGATTTTGTAAATCGTATAAATGGTATGAATATTCAGATAATTTAATTAAATTTAATATCTAATTAAATATTATTATTTGTTATTAATCAAATTACATTTTAATTTGCAGATGATGAAAAAGCTAGTAAGAAACTTAAAGATTGGGGTTTAATAATACGGCCAACACCAGTAAAATTAGAAGGCCCAGTGTATAAACAAGAAACTATATTATTGGGTAATGGTTTAAGAAAGCAAGTTGGCATTAATATGGATTGGGGAATAGATGTAGCTAGAAATGCAATGTTTGTTGCAGTAAGTAGATATTATATTTCATATTTATTAAATTGGTGTAAAATGTACAATCTTTATGTTTTTGTTCTTAATTAAAATTTGATTTGATTAATTGGAAATTGAATTGTATATAATATTTTTTGTATAGGTTAATTTGACAAATTGGGCTATTATGTATAATCCAAGAGATGAATCTACAGCTAAATCATTTTGTCAACAACTGTCAGATTGTGGGAAATCTTTGGGTATGGTTATACATTCGCCATTGCCTATAAAAACTCAAGGAGTAAATCCAGAGCTTTTCGTTAGTGCCATTAACAAAACTGTAAGGTCTAATTCTGAATTGCAATTAGTGGTTATTATATTTCCAAATCGAAGAGAAGACAGGTATAATGCAGTGAAACGGATTTGTTGTGCAGAAATTGGAATACCATCACAAGTAATGAAGTGATCAAGTCAACTTGTTGAACATCGTTATTATTTTGTGAAAATATGTTTTTTAGGTCATAATTGCAAAGACATTATCTAAGCCAGAACGATTACAATCAGTTACTCAGAAAATCGCTTTACAAATTAATTGTAAATTAGGAGGTGCGTGTTGGGCCATCGACATTCCATTGGTATGATTATTAAGTTTCAAATTTGTTTTTCTTAAGAATGTTCATGAAAAACGGTCAATTTATATATGTAGTTTTGGATTATTTCAGTCCAATTTAAGTGTTGTTGTTTGAAAGCTCTTTTAAAATTTCAGTATTTTGATTAATATCTATTGGGTTTTGATTATCCTTCTGGTTTTGCCAGTGATTTTTTTGATTATTTTCCATTTGTTATTTGAACAATCAAAATAATACAAATATAAATTTGTGTAACAACTTAAATTTAGAGAAAATTATATAGTTAAATTATTATGTTTTTATTGTAGATAATGAAATAAAATGTCAAGTTTTATTAATAATTCACTACATACATTTTATACAATTTATGTTTAAATTACATTTTATATGTATTTCCTTTGTTAATATATAATTACTTTTTAGAAAAATACTATGATCATTGGCATTGATGTGTATCACGAAAAAGGTAAACAATTAAGTAGTGTTGTTGGATTTGTTGCTTCAATGGATAAAACATTCACTGAATGGTATTCAGTGGCAGGCATGCAAAAGAGTACCCATCAAGAACTCATGAAAACTATTCAAGAGGCTTTCCATAAAGTTGTATTCAAATATAAAGAAGTCAGTTTTATTTAATTTGCTCTGTAGAGTCATAAAGTATCAAATTTAAATACAATATTCTGTTCTAGAAAAATGGGCAGTTACCTGAAAAAATAATTATCTATAGAGATGGTGTATCAGATGGAGATTTAAAACAAGTGGAAGACATTGAATTATACGATTTAGAAGAATCGTTTAAAAGCTATCCTGGAAGTTATCGTCCCATGGTCACTTGCATAATTGTTCAAAAACGCATTAATACAAGAGTATTTAAGGTTAAGTTTAAGTATTAAACTAATATAAAAACAAAAAAAATTAATGCTAGGATTACAAGGATGCTACAAGGACATTTATACATACCTAACATGTAACATTGTTTAATGTATTACTGATATATACTGTGTGTAATATTATAAAATAACACTCATTGTTTGCAATAATAACAAACTCTGTGGAAATAAACGTGTAAAACTATTAATTTAACATAAATGTCATGCCATTAAGAGTTGAAAGCTGGATTTTTTTTTATATATTTTTTCCATGTAGTATATGACCAGTGATCTTGGTATTATTAATTCTTTTAACGAGCTTATCTATTAAACTCTTATTTTCGACTATCAACTTATATATAAATTATATTATTTATATACTTAAATAATAACTTAACAATTGACTTATCATCCCAATGTGTTTAACATTGTTTATTTTAACCAGTTTGTATTTATAAATTCATATTTGAATTATATATATATATATTTTCTATACCGTTTAAAATCACAAATAATTGTTTATATTTTTCCTATAGACTCTAATCTCTATTGTTGCTCTCTGGAGATTTTAATGTAATAATAATTAATAATACTAATGTCCCTTGCGTACTTGCTATTTGAAGATTTCATTATTGCTAATTAACAAAACACTTTATTAAACATTATTTGATAACATTTATTTAATATTAAAACACATTATTAAATGTGGATTCTGATGTATATCACATATGATATTCTTGTTTTCATTTATATTATTGCAATTGTTTGATATAGTTTCTGGATCAAATATACTCCAATCCGAGTCCAGGAACTGTGATCGATAATACTGTAACCAGAAGAAATTACTTTGATTTTTTTTTGGTGTCTCAGCATGTGCGCCAGGTTTGTTCAATTATTGATTGTTAACGTTTCCGATAGTTTTTGATGTTTGCTAAACCAATTTTTTGTCTTTATCCAGGGTACTGTAAATCCAACTCATTATATAGTGTTGAAAAACGGTTGTAATTTGAGTACTGAAAACGTACAAAGACTGTCTTATAAATTGTGTCACTTGTATTACAACTGGTGTGGTACAGTTAAAGTTCCAGCTCCTGTTCAGGTAATTATAATTTAATAATAAAACAATTTATATTCACTAGAAGAAAGAAAACAAATACTATTATTTTGTTTTGAGCCAATTTTTTTAAACAATAATAATAATACACATATATATATATTGTTTTTTTTCAGTACGCACATAAACTGGCATATCTTATAGGACAAAATGTCAGACAAATGCCCGTCGAAAACTTGTGCGACACACTATATTTCCTTTAAGACGCATAAAACAGCGTGCTTGCTCAGACCACGGTGGTCATTTACTAAATACATTTTTTTTTATTATTACTTACCTAAACAGTTAAATTGACATGGAAAAATGTTACGAAATGCTTGTATGTTTACTGAGCCATACACATTTAACTAATCGGTTTGAACTTATCAAGTTTAATAACTTTTTTATTGATAACATTTATTGAAGTACCCATGTTTAAATTTATTGTTTTTTTTTTGTTTTGTTATTTTATTGACTTCATATCAAATAAAATGCGTTTGTTTTAGTGTACTTAATATCGAATTGTTGTTTTTACGTTTTGTTTCATTGTTTTTTATTATTATATTACCATGTCAACAATTGAATTACACGGTACGGAAGACATATGTTTCAGTAGAGAAAAAAATATAAATAAGAAACGCATTGAACGTTGTGGATTTAACTATGGGCAAGCGCAAGTAGAATACCTTTTTGAAATCGCGGATCGTATGGAAAAACAAAAATTTAAAAAAAAACTCAACGCGCCATTATATCTTTAGCCGGCGATGATTAAATGATGGGAACCGCCGCACGTGGCGGTTCACGCCGTGCAATAATTTATTGTCGTGAAAACGCATTCGAAATGTGAACCCGGGGCTACGCGCATTCCAAATGCAATTCTTTCTCGCGTATCCGACCGTTTGGTGCAACGGAACTTCCCGACGTCTTGCCCGTTATCCCGTTGCAAAACCGCGAGCGAGTTTATTCCGGCTGGTCCGGACGGCGGTGATTTCGTCCGGTTCGTTTCGGTGGACGCGGAAGCGACACGAGAACGAACGCGAAAAGCGCACCGTGTCGAGTACGAGCGGAGAAGGAACAGTGCACGCACAACCGCGTGAGTTTTTTCACTGACGTACGGTTAATTTACGGAAGGTTTCACACACGGCACGATCGATTAATTTTGTCTGCGATTTCCGGGCGTTTCTGTTCCGGCCTGTTCTACGAGCGCACGCGATTATCACGGATGTCGGTTAGCATTAATCTCTCGCTTGTAGAAAGTCGTCCAGTATCGTGGCATAAAACATCATAAAAACAGGAATTGAAACCAAGAAGGGGATTTGGAAAGAAGCGCGTACGGAGCGATTTCATTATTAACAAGCGAATAACAACCGACGACGGGCACGGCGTTCGTCGACCGACACGCACCGTTCGAACCGGAAGCGAACGCGCGTCGTCAACGCTTGTTTTCAACGTCTTTGGTCGACGTCTCGTCGAACGCGATTGGTCGATCCAGCGGCGTCCGGCAACCGCGACGACAACCGCGTCTCTCCCCCGCCGCCCCCGGCCGGCCGTTCGTTTTCGAACGCGTCGTCGTCTTTTGTTCGCCGTTCCCGCCGCGTCGTCAATCGTTTTCGTTTCGTACGTCGTGTCGTGTCGTTTGCACTGTCCGCGTAAACGGACGTCTGCCCGGGCTCGAAACGATCTCCGTCGCGTTCACGCTGTTGCCCGAAGTCAAACCCGACGTCGCTCTCCGGAAATGGCCACGAATCGTTATCACCCGCCGTCCGGCCGTCCGTCCGCCGACGATGTGTTACGGGTAAGAAAATCGTGTTTTTCGTCTCGTCACGTGTCCGCGGAACTCTTCTCTCCGATGCCCGTTCGACACCAACTCGCCCTTAAACGCCGTTCTGTTCCATATAATCTATTCGTAAATACAATTGTCGCTATCATGTCTATTTGCTTTCTTGAACGTGTACGCGAGAGAGTGCGCACTGCCACCGGCGGCACTCACGCATACGTCCCGTTCGGTTTCTTACACCGACCGGCCGACATCGTCCAACGATTTTTCTCTATCCGCAATAGCCGTGTGCGTAGGCTTATTCTCTCTAATCTTTTCCACGATAACTGTTCCTGACGCCGGCGGTGCCCATGTTCTTCCGGCATAATGGTTTCAAACCCGTTTCCCATTCTTCTTGACATGATTTCAATCAGTATTTTCGACACATTCGTCTGCAGGCTAATTGTATGGTACCGACAACGACGACTAGTAAATACTAGAATACAATATCTGGTCGATTAATTTAATGAGTGAAATATGTTTAATGCGTGCTGACGGTTTGATAATTTTTTAACGCCACTAAATACTGTATTGAGAAAAAAAAAATTGTAATCCATGTGTACAACAATTATCCTGTGAATATATATATATTTTTTTGTTAATATTATTGTTCAAGCTCTCTTATTGGAATCGCATTCGCTGTAGCTTGACTATAACTATTTAATAACGAATACATCCAAACTAAAAACCAAACCCAATATGTTTTCTTTTGTGTATCAGTTACCAATATATTATTTTTTATACTTAGAAATTACCGAAAACAGTAGTAAGACGGGTGAAGGCTTTGAAAGAACTACTTAAAGCACAATATCATGTTGAACAAAATTTCAATACTGAACTTCATCTCCTTGAACGTAAATATCACAAATACTATACGGACATTTACAATAAGGTAAAATGCATTATGATTAAACATCATGTTTATAGTTTTAACATTTTTGTTTTGTTGATAATCGTTTAATTTGTAGCGGAGTGATATTGTTTCCGGAAACTATGAGCCGACTGAAGAAGAATGTGATTATACATCAGACGATGAAAACTATGATGACAAATATGCGTCCGTTGACATGGCAGAAGTAGTAAAACTTACACAATCTAAACCGTTAGTATATGTCGTGACTTATAAGTCTAACGTACATAATGTATTTCATTTTATTATCATTTAATTTAACAGAGCAACACCAAACGTAAGCGATGGCAGTGACCTAATCAAAGGCATTCCAAATTTTTGGTCGACCGTTATACAGAATACACTTCCGATCAGCGATCTAATACAACCATGCGATGAACCTATTCTTAGTTATTTGACTGATATCAAGATTCATTTGTCAAAAGAACCTGTAACATTTCAATTTTGTTCGAACAACTTCTATTCCGATTCATTTTTTAAAAATTATTTTAGGGCTTTACTTTGGCATTCTGTTTCTCTCCAAATAAATGGTTCACCAATGCTGTATTGACGAAGGAATATAAATTGAAACATGTGTTGGCTGAAAACAGTACATTAGATTTGGACACACCTACACTTTGCCAGTGTAGAGTATGTGTTAAATTAATTTTTAATTTTTTAAAAACAATCTAATCATAATCGTGTTGATTAATAGGGATGCATAATTCAGTGGAAAGAAGGAATGAACGTGACCGTTAAACTAGTGAAGGATGTGGATGACCTTGTGATAAAGGTGCAGGACGAGCTCATATTTGAGGTTGTCGAAAAAACCATTCCCAGCAATTCGTTTTTTCATTTTTTCAGTCCTTCTGTCGGTGAGTTGTATTCAAATTTGTGTGTTTTTAAAAATAAAATATCGTTATATTATTTCACTGCTATTATCCGGAAATAATGATTTTACTCGATCCTGTTAGTAGACACCTACTGTTTAGATGTTAACATTTTCCTCGGTATGTATATATACACGCGTGTGCGTTACATAATTCCTTGTACAATTATTGTATTTTTTTAATTGTTATTAATTTGGTGTGTTGAACACTGCCAACAAAGGTTAAAATTACATTCACTTATAATACGCATACGTTAAATTATTATTATTTTTTTTTTTGTAAGTTTAAAACTTAAACAATTGTGAAATGATATGTTCACACGTGTATTTTAAACTATGTTGCGTTTAATTTTAGCGCTGAACGACGTGAAACGTGCAACCGAACAGGAAATCGCCCGGTTGTTAGCAGACGACTACGAGGTCGGCAATTACATCCGCGAAAGGGTCGTGCCCAGAGCTGTACTCTACTATACAGGTTTGCGATCGTCCTCGTTACCAAAACGTTCTTGCGTTTATTTGCCGATCGTGATTGTTTCCGACCAGGCGAGGCGTTGATTGATATAATCGAAGCGGACCAACGTGAAAACGCACACGATTTGGACGACGACGACGACGACGACGACAACAACGAAAAATACGCCGCGGAGGTCGAAGCCGGCATCCGTGCGGCCCCGTCGGACGAGGAGGTTTTGAACAGGTCCGACTTCGCAGGCGAATGCAAACACCATTGAACGACGACAGCGGTCGAACGTGCACCGCGCGCGTTTGTTCTTATGTAAATTGTGATTGAAAAATTATACGTCCATTTTTTTAAAAAAAACAACCGTATACGCCTATTACTGATGTGGTCCCGGTCGTCGACAATAGAAATTTTCCGATTTTCACAGTCAAACAAACGGACGATAATATTCGGCGACTGGTTATTCGGAAGCGACCGCCGTGAAAAGCTAGTTGTGATGCAAGCAGGTGGTGTGCACTCACCGTAGATAGACGTGTTAATGGGTGGCCGTACAACCGGTGTTAATCGAATGTTCGTTCGAATGATATTGCGAACGTCGATCGAATACCGGTTATCATTTGATTATCGCTGTTTTTTGCGTATTATTACAATGTATTTAATTTGATATTATATTATAATTTAATTATGAAAAATCGCTGGCAATAAGCGTCGGTGTTTAAATCGTGGAAAATCGAAGAGACACGAAAGATTAGAAATTCGGGTAAGTAAATAGTTTAAATTTATAACAATGAAGAAAGATGTAGATTTATGTTTTGAAAAACTCACACGTGTAGTAAACTGCGTTTACACCGAAAAATGTGTTCAATAATAAATCGTTATGTACAGGGATGGAGGTTTGAAGTTTTGTAAAACGTTTTACTCGAGTCGGCTAAATAAATAAAAGGGCACTTTACAAATAAAAATAATGTACAATTATATGATTAATCGGTGCCTGATGTTAATGAACATTAAACGTCTACATATCCGTTTCGGTAGCATATAATTGAATTGACATCGATTTATTTGGTGTTGGGGGAGGCAGGATTCAATCGGAGTACCGGGTGCTCGTTCGAGTCAAGTACTTTCCCAGCGAAATTCGCCACTGGAAAACGGATATGACGATCAGAGCACAATTTGAAATCGTGAAGAAACACCGTAAACCGTTGTAAGCCACGGCTTGGCAAACCGACAAAATAGCTTCCCTCCGCCTTGTTCAGAACGTAAAATCGGAATTGCGTCCAACGGTGTACTCGTTGTGTGATGCGACGTAACCGACTCCGAACGCGTTCCCGCGATATATTTCTTATCGCGCAACGTGATCGACAAACACGACCGGGCGCAGAATCGTTTTCGTTTTCCCGGCGTACGAACGCACTGTTACCGCGGTTCAGTACGCGGGAACCGGACCATTCGCGCGGTCGAAACGGTGACCATTTTCGTTGTCGTTGCTTTTTCCGGAAACGAGTAAAACCACCGTCGGAACTCTACCAAAAACACAATATCGGACGGCACACGGTGTACGGGAATCAAGACCGCACCCCGTTATTCACCATCAGGTCTTACACGGCGTTATGTAGTCGTGAAGCTCGCGCCCCACACATCGTCAGTTTGGATCGGGACGAACAAATATCCGGGGTATGGCGAACGATCCGATTTCTCGTGACGGTCTGCGCGCGCGTTTATTTTGATCTCGTGAGATACCGGTGTACGCGCACGGCGTGGAAACGTGTTTCGGGGCGACTACAACGTTTACGGATCACCGACATTTGCGGCGACCGGGGTTACCGCGGTTCGAGAAGTTTCACCGGGCGGTCCACGGTCCGGACTGCGCGTTTTCATTTACGCGATTGTACTGCTTCGCGAGTCGTGTGTGTGTGAGAGGTATTCAATCGTAACGCACGACGATTATTTTTACCCGCCGAGAGTCGTTCGGCGGTTTCCCGTCGGCGTCGGACACGACACTCGTCGTGCGTGACTCGTGCTGATAAGAAATTTAATTTTGGATTTCCCTCCAAGACACAGGCTATTATTTGTTGTTAATATCATTATTTTGCCAGTAATAGTAGTCGCGGCACGTCAGTATTTAAATAGTTTTTAATTATTATCGTATAATTTTTTTTTTTTTTCAAATATACATACCTATTTGCGTTACTAGAATTTCATCGAAACGGAGTGGTCCGATGAAAATCGATTTGGAATTTTTGTCGCTATTTAAAGAAGGATTCAAACAAAATAACAAAACATGTTTTGGCGGTTACGACCGGTGGTGTAGGAGCAAACAATAATCACAAACATCGTACATTGCTCGCCGAGCACACGACTCGTGTGGGACCGGGTTCAAGCACGAAAAAGAACGGACACCAGTCGGTCGGGTAAATGTACCATTTTTAAATTCTCCGCGAATATTATACCAGTTGTCCGGCTACTGAATTTCCATAAACGGTCGTCGTTTACGTCGACGTGCGATTGTGTTCCCGACGTTTTTTGTCATGTCCGGTTTTACGATGTCCGGGTTGTCTGGTTATTATTTTCGTACGCGAAAACGACGTTAACGACCCAAGACGGACGACAACGATCTCGCCCGGTCTCGCGGACGTCTGAAATTTAATTACAACGAGCGCCGTTGGGTTTCTTTTTAAATATGTATCTCCATTCCATGATATTCGCGTTTATTATTATGTCGTTTTTATTATCGTTATTGTCATTATTAGCGACGTGCTTCCAGTCGTTTTACACTGTGGTTCCTGTTTATATGTGTTTACTCTCACGGCCGGGGAACAATAATAATAATAAAAAAAAGGAAATCATTACGTGAAACGTACACGTATACGTCACACACAAATCATCGTGGGACCCGAATAGAAATTGAAGAACGTCAACGGACGAGTTGTTCGAACGACGTACGGTTTTTTTTATTAGTTACCATTAGTAATAACGCGTACTTGTTGCCGACGGGACGGATAGAAAAACAGTCGTAAAAATTTAATTCGACGTTTAACGGCGTTGCAGTGACGCCCGAACTTGGCTTCGTACATGGGTGGTATTTTTTTTCGCTTTTGGAAATCCAAATCTCGATTTACGCGTCTCCGGGTTTCCAGACGTATTAAAAAATAAATATGCGTTTCGACGAGAAGGATGGCGGGGGTTTCATCGACGGTCGGCCAGCCTGTTTAGCGTGAAGGAACACTTCGTTCTTTTTCTTCGTTGAAAACGGCCGCCAAATCCCGAACTGTTGACCGCTTTGGGAACCACTGCTCCGAACGATCCGATTTTTCGGACGGGACGACGGCGGGGCGGTTACAGGCGTTCGAGAGCCCAGTGGGAAACGATGTCTTGTCGGGAAAAATAGTCCGGAGGACGGCCGTTTTCGGCAATGGTTTTCGCCGGATCAAGAAAAACGGGGAAAAACACGAGGAAACGTAACGACGAGGCGTTTGAAGCAAATGCGCACCCCCCCCGCCGGTCGTCAAACGGCTCGAGTAAAAAACGTTCGGCGTTACCACCGATTCGGGTCACGCGCGACCGCGGTCGCGGTTCAAGAACGCGGTCGTGGACCATCATCAGACGATGATCGTTTGGGTCGGGGAAACGCGACGCGAAAAATATTCCGGGGGGGAGGCGGAGGGGGGCGCATATCACAGATCGCTGGGTCGGCAGCACAAATCCGTCTGTTCCATGAAGTCGTTTCGGGGCGGGATTCGAAGGGAACGAAAACCGATTGTTTCATCTATCGCACTGACAATCATTCGACAAGCCAAAAATGGAATTGTATCGCCAATTTAAACGAAACGTATCCAAAAGCGTATCGTCAGTTTTCGACCCTGGACATTTATGACGACTGGTACCCGGGATCCGGAAAAAGACTCGGTTTAATAACCTTAGACTTTCTCCAAAACAGTTCTCCTCTTTGCACTCTTCCCGCGTGTCATAAACGTCGGTTCTCTCATTGAAAATCACGTTTTGAGTACTTTGAGTACTCGACACGAAAAATAATGGAAATATCGTCGATAAAATTAATTCCTTTTGTTCTGTATGTTTTTGGCTTCTCGGTTGCGTCCGGTTCTGACGATGAATCGCCCGGGAAAATTCCAATAAAAATAAACACACATACCAGAGAACGTACGGGCCTCGCGCTTTCACGGGTTCACGTCGTAACGGTCGCGATATTTGTTACGCGCGCGGCGAGAAATCTGAACGCAGGCACGCGCGGAAACCAAAAAGACCACGACGACAACAACAGCAACAATAAAACAACGATAAAAAACTGGTCGTTTTCCGATCCGACGTAATATCGCGTTCGAGAACGTTTCGCCGTCGTATCGGTGTCGTTCGCGCGCGCTGCGTCGTTACGTCGTCACGTTCGAAAGCGCGAAAATGACGCCCGACTTTCGAGAACGGTGTCGTTCTAACCTAACCTAACGGACGGCTTCGGGGCCTGTCCGTCTGCAGTCCTCCGCGGTGGACCTATCGGGATCCTCGTGACACGGGCACCGTCTTTTCTAAAAAAAAATAAAAGTAAAATATGATTTTTTTTGAGTATCTTCTTTTACGGTAAAATGCGTGCGAGCGAACGAGTTCGTCGAATAATCGGGTGTAAAAAAACGTACGTTTTACAAATATCCGAAATAAAGTCGAATTGGCCGACACACGAATATTACTTTGTCCGTGATACGACCGAATCATGCTTCCCCTCCCCACCATCCGCTGTCCGAGTATATGTATTTTTTTTTTTTTTGAAGGTTATTGTTTTTTTTCAATAAAAAATCATTACTGATGCGAGTTCGAAATTTTGAATATATTTGATCGCTACCCGTCGGCCACCGCGAAACAATTATTCTTTTAATTAATCGTCAACGCGATATAAAAGTAGTGGCATTTTTAATTCCACTGATCTGTATTATATATACAACTGTTTGATCATAACGTTCTCTAAATAAAAATTATTTCATTATCTGATTGTTAATACGATAACACTATACTGTGACGGGTGCGTACGCGATTTGTTTGTTGTGGTTTTTTTTTCACTGTTCTCACAGCCAATTTAAAAACACAATAAAAATACAGCGAGTAAATATTCAATTACAGTGATTTGGTTCGCAATACTGTACACAGTAAACAAATTCAAAACGTTTTTAACGCGCATGTTTGCAGTAGCAGTATCCAGAATTTTTCCCCGGAGAACCACCGGACTGGCCCGGACCGCTAGTCGGACGAGGCCGCGATAAAATTATGGTCCTTTTTTACACTCGTTAATAGTAATTTAAAAAATATCAAACAATAATAATGCCTCCTAATAGGTGTAGTGGCTATTCCATCAGATTACAACACAACACGAAAAGAAACGGAAAAACAACCGAAATATGAGGAACCTTAGAGCCAACGTAATCGCATCAGGATGTCATCAAAATTGAAAACAACGCCCTGGGTGCACTCGGTGTTACCAAACAAATACAACCTTAGCCCAGTTAAGTGGAGCCGATAGATAATAATAATAATAATAATAATAATTGAAATATGCAAATCATTAGCGTACACGCGCACGTAAGAGGAATGGGTTGTGATCAGACTAGTATGTCCCGAGAAAAAGGGGAGCTGGATTTCCTAATGAAAAAAAATTATCGTTTCTTTTGTTTTTTATTTGCTCATTGACTTTTTGGTGACACTCTCTCCCTCTCCCAGTGTAACTTAGTTCGTTCTATTTTGGTTGGGAGCCTTTTGGAAAAATCGCGGACGAGGGGGGGGATTTTTGAAGCCAGTCCGACACTGACCACATGGGTTAGACTATTATCACCCAAACGAATGTCTGCGCTTACGAACGGATAGAAAAAATAACGAGGTCTCGTGTCTTTCTCTCTCCCGGCAACGGTGTTCACGTCACACGGAGTTTCTCGACACACGCCAACTGCGTCTCAGCAGAGAGCCACGTGATTTTCGTAGCTACGTGAAAGTCTGACGGGAAACGGTCCTTGAGAGTTATACGGTTGACCTTTCGAAAAGAATAACAAAATCAAATGTCAAATGTGTTGAATGGAAATACGATATTCGGCAACGCGGTGTCGTGGTATATTTTTTTATCAATTTTTTTTTCTTTTTTTTTAATGTCGACAGAAAGATATTGAGTTTATATATATATATTTGTATGACTTTAAAGTTCAGGTTTACAGTTTTAGTTTTCGTCGTGGCCGATAGCGGTCGGACTAGCATATAGGTATGATTCAACAGAGATTCGGCGATTTATCGAGCGTAGAAAAATATCTAAAAAATAATTTTCAAGTTCTTAACGCGTATTACACACGTGTGTATATATACAAAGAAGAAAGAAAACGATTGAATAATTGAACCCACTCAAACGCACGATGGTAACGAGTCGGACAACGGAATTGCGACGCAATCGTTTCCAAAGAACACGTGTCACTGGATACCCAAACGTTATTTAAACGCGACTCAATAACGGCGATAACAACCAAAATAAAAAAATACAAAAACTCGCTTGTTTACAATGGGATTTCAACGAGATGCGTCCGTAAGCTGTAACGATCGAGACGAATCGTACGCGCGTAACACGCAGTAGATCGTCTGAAAGTCAACACGTTTTGTTCGTTCTCGGCGGAATAAATGAACAGCGTTCGTTTGCGGAGAACGGAGAGGAGCCGTAGTCGTCGTGAGCATCGAAACGGAAGATAGCGTGCGCTTGCACGGCAAACACACTCAAAAACAACACTGCGGTCAACATGAATATCGTCCAAAAGCCGTGTTCAAATATGAAACGCAAACAGTGGCGGGGATGTGTTTAACTTATCGACGGCTTACGCTCGGCGAGCGGATTTCGAAGTATCCGTGGGTTTCGAACGCGCGCCAACAAAACTCGGAACCGTTATCCGGATACCGTAATACGTTTGAACGCGCGTCGAAAATGATCAACGCATACGAGTCCGCGTCGAGTGAGACATTTTATGTCTTATGCGTGCGAAAATTTTTTTTTTCAAATTCAAATTTAAATTTGGTTTCACGGTTGATTTAGGTAACGCTTTTTCGTGGACGCTTTTTCGTGACGGTTTTTTATTTTAATGTGCCAAAGTGAAGACGTAAAATGTCAATAACCCGAAACACCCGTCTCGCCCCGCGACCGTAATGGACGCGCGAAACAACATACACGGGAGAAGATGTTCGAAATCAGCGGTGTTTTGACCAACGGTCCGGATATTCGAACGTGACGAACAACGTTTTAACTCACGCGCGCTCGGCGACGGAATTGTATACTGGCGGCGGTTCAACGAGAGAAAAACTTACAAAAAACGAGAAGGAGAAGAGAAACGTTTCGCGCGCTCTACGCGTGATAACGGTGTCGGACGAGTCGCACGGTTGTCAGAGTTTTACGGAATCAAAACGAACGCGTTTCGAGAGAGCGCGGCCGTTGCCGACGACGTACGGCCCGTGTAATCGTGTTTCGCCCGTGATCGACGGGTCCGTCACCCCGACGGATGTCCACTTCAAACAGTCCACTTCAAACAGGGTGACGCTATAGGGGGCCCGCGGTATCGAAAAACCCGTTTTGAAGGGTTTGAAGCGGACTTTTCGATTTTTTTTTGTGGTTACAAATGATTACAAACGATATTACATAATTTTGAATATTTTTTTTTCCAAAACGAAAAGTGGCAAGGCCAGGGCGACGGACCTCTGTAATCGACGGCCGCAAAACAAATTCGCAACACTCCTATTCGAAATGCGTTTACAAGGCGCGCGCAATGTCGCGAACGACCGCGAAGAAAACGTTTTTTTTTTTTGGCCCACCAACGCGACACGTATTTCGTGTTCACAGATCGTCCGCGGGGAACTAGGAACTCCGTGAAATCGGTATTTCGTCGTGTGTGTCCGCGGTTTTTTTTTTGTTGTTTTTTTGTTGATACGAACGGCCGTGATAAGGCGCCCGTGAATCACACGCGAACATTCGGCGACATTCGATTGTCGTGCCGCCGGGGACCGTGGCGCACGACGGGCGGAGGACTGCGTTTCACGATAATTAAAAAAATAAAAAAATCACAACGACGCGTGCGCAATATATTGTACATTGGCGTGTACAGACGGCGTGGTAGCGACAGGCTGGAAAACGTGTGGACTTGTGACGAAAAAACGCAATACGCGCGTCGAACTTGTTGACGAATGTTTAATGCAGTGGTTCCCAACCTTTTTGACACTACGGACCACTTGGATAACTTTCAATACGTCACGGACCACCATCGTTTTTAGAGATTATTTTTTCTCATAAATAAGAATCAATTTCTTCACAGATATTAGAATTTAGGTACGTAATATTTGTAACACGCCCAAAGGAAAATTGAAATATTTTTAAATTTTATAGGTATGCCTCGCGGACCATAGGTTGGGAACCGCTGGTTTAATGTAATATCGCGGTCGTGAGCAAAACCAATTCATCTCAACAATACGGTTTCTGTACGTCTGTGCTTCGGATAACGAACGCGTTTGGTTTTCTGTGATTCTCCGCGATGTATGTGTACGTGCCCACTACGTCGATGATTTTATCGCGAGCACGGCGATAGGTTTAATAGTGGGTCATGCATTTAACGGACTTTTATTAAAACATAAACGTGTTTTATTGTTCGGATGACGTTTATTATTTCGTTTGAAGACGGGCGTCTCCCCGGGCAAATCGAACGAGAACGGGCAGACGAGAAAGACGACGACGACGGAGAAATTGCGTAACCCGTTACGGGTAAAAAACGAGAAAAACGCGTGGCGCGCGTGCGGTATCGTCTACGGGGCACGATCGCGTCGGACGACGGAAACGGATAAATTAAAAAACGAAACCGGTTTCCCGGAGACGGTACAACGTAAGTATTATGCACGCGACGACGGACGAAAGTCCGGAAGAAACGAAAGTCGTTCGGTAACGCGACCGCGATATCCGAACCGGAAGTTTTTTATTGCATCTCGTCCGCCACCACCGCCGCGAATACCTCGACGTCCGGCGGCCGCTTCGTCTCGCGAACAGATCTCGACGTCAATCGTTGCTGACCGGCCGAGAACCGAACAAGCGGACCGTCCGTACACCGTCCAGAGCGCCGCAGATTCCAAAGACGCACCCGGACCAAGTCGATCGACGCCGCACTACCCGCGTATCGATTTCTCTTCGCTCGGTAAGCAAGCAAGCGCGCGCGCGCCACTCGACTTTGGCGACAAACCGTTTTTTTTTGTCTTTGACGTTTTGAAACGTTGTCGATCACGCCGCCGTTTCCTTTCGACAAAATCGGTGTTGTTGTGTTTTACCGCGTGGATTTCATACTCGCCCGAAACGCGCGCCACGTAATCTTTCGTTCGTCCGATACGCGTTTTTGTACCTTTTCCATTTTTATTCTGTACCCGTCGGGGTTGATATTTATTTGTACGAACACAATTATGTTCAGCCGACGTGACGTTCACGCGATTTCAAGCGTTAACGAAAATGTCGTTTCCTCGAAACGAAATCTCAAGAGACCGGTCCACATTAAACATCAGTTCCAGAAACATTTGTATTATGAACAGGGTTTTGGGTTTGAACCTGCTGGAATCGAACCGATTTCCTTGACCGACCGACATTTCGAGAGAAACCCATTTCGGCGTCTTCTCCTACATTTCAACGTGGCGTTTTACAAAAAAAAAAAAAAAATCGCTGAAATTATTTATTTTCACGCTGTTTCAGTCACGTATAAGAAACAATCACGTTTTTGTTACGTGCAGTGTCGTGTCGATATTTTCTAATCCCCGTTGATTTCGAATTGATCGAATCTTGTCATTCGACAGACGTTTTCAACGTCTCGTAGGAAAACTCGACACTAGTTGAGCGATACCAATCACTGACGACGAAGAGTGTAACTGGTGGGGACGTTTCAACGTTCTAGTCGATTCGGTCAATACGCAGTCGGTTTTTTTTCCCACTGGGCCGGGTATCGGAACGAGAAATTAACTCGGAAACTAGAACCGACACGAAACGTAATTCGGAACCACGATCGAAACACGTAAAGGAACCGGGACCGAAATCGGAAACGATTCTTTTTCTTTCTTTTTCTTTCCGATTGAAAATAAAATCCGTGAGGGTTCAGTGGGGAAATTCGAAGTCATATCGAGGCGATCCGAGTAATTCGATTGGTATTCGACGCGTTTTGCGGACAAACGGTAAAACGACGCAGCGGTGCAGTTGAACAATTCAACGCGCGACACGTTTTCCGGACGAACCGAGTTCCGGCACGAACGGCGAAGGGCCCGTACTTACGTGGACTTTGTTTTTTTCGTTCGAAATTTTCGTTCGACGCACGAATCAATCAGTTCGTCGACCGTTTACGAGCGGTGCCCGAGCTCACATGATTTCACCAGCGGGTTTGTCCGTCGGACAACCGGCTGTTCGAACGTTTCGGTGGCCACGGATATTCATGAATCGACGTTTGACGACGTGTTGAGTACGGGTTGTGTCCGGGAATCGTTCCAGAACGGATGAGAACGTAATCGTATACAGACGACCGAACGAATCCGATAGACGCGTCACTCGAACTTTCACTTTTGGTTTTGAATACGTTTCAACGTAATACGCCCACGAAAACGCGTATGAAATCAAATAGACGGTTGTGTATAATAATAAAAAAACCACCGCGAGAATAAACATAAATTATTTCAAATACCGAATTTAATTTATACACATAATGGGTTACGTGTATGGCGGAAAACGTATAAATGTTGTTGTGAAACCGTTTTTTTTTTTCCGAACGTTAAACGATTGTTACGTTCTCGACAGACCGACCGGTGAAGTTGACTTTAAATTATGTGCCTAACGTCTAGTTGCGCACGGGTACGGCGTTTCGGATACGCGCGTACAAAAAGTTCCGAACAATTAAAACGCTCGCGAACAACAGAATATCGTGAGCACGTTCTGAAATCGTAGCAGAAACAACAATATTAACGCTCGCGGACCATCTTTCACAAGTTTTGATTACTTTTGAAATACTTCTTATGGTCCCTTTAAACTCGGGTAAATCATATTACTACGCGATATTAAATTTTCGAAACGACCGTTCGGAGTGTTGTGTAAACGCGTCAAAGTTTTCCGATCGAGTCGCACACGGCCGAAGCCCGTCACGGAATTCGATTCGCCGCGTTCGTACGGTGTTGCGGTGTCTGTTACATACCTATATCGATACAAGTACCTAAAGCGCGATCGCACTTTCTCAAACGATCGGCTAGATTTTATTCGGGCCACGTTTTATTAAGAAAAACGTCCGGTTGAAAATACGTGTTGAAAAAAAAAAAACGCCGTCTTTGAACTAATGGCATGATGTTTTATAACGGCTCCAGCGTGGAAGCGAAAAGCGTAAATATACATTTACCGGTGAAAACGATCGACGTTAACGTTTTAAAAAAAAAAATAGTGAAAAAACGTCCGAAAAACTCGACCGGGCATAACGAGAGCCCGCTCGGTACACGCGTGTATTTGTAATTGATTCGTTTTCGACAGTTTTCGATTTTCGTTGCCGGCAGACGACCAGTCATGAGGTTCGCGATGATCGGATTCCTGGTGCTGGTGATGGGCGCTGCCGTCAAAGCGCACATCCACTTCATCCGGCTGGCTCTGCTGGCGGCCATGGGACTGGCCGGCATGTGGATGATGCACAAGCTGGCGCAGGACTGGCACAAGATATCGTCCAGGCCGATGAAGCCCGCCGGCATGGCCGTCAAACTTCTGGGACTCTGGAAGAGGTCTATCCCCGAAGAGGTGAGCGCGTTTTTCGAATTCCGTCGTCATCCCACTCCCCCGTCCGTCCGTCCGTCGTCGCCGCGGACCGAATCGTTCGCACAGGCGGGTTCGTTGCGTCCTGTTCACGTCACCGGGACGTTATCAGACGTTACAGCAAGTGCTGTAAATCGTTATCGTCGTCGTTATTATTATTATTATTATTATTGTTGTTGTTATTCGATTCAGTAATTATTTCCCCCGACGTGAACAGTTCGTCCGACAATGCGGAGCCCGCCGGGCGTGTGATGATCCACGGAATCGTTTGATCCGTTACCCGTGTGATTCACGGGATATCCTCGACGCTCCGGGGCGCGCCTGTTTGATTCTCGTCCCGACCAGTGTCGGCCCCCGCCCCATCCCCACTCGAGCGACTGTAGCGACCGGAAGAACTCGGTAAAATCGGTTTCCAACGACAAAGTCAAAGTAAAAAGTCTGACGTAACACGTTTGGTCGACTCGTCTACGAGACGTTTTCAACAGAGTCTGTTGTTCACGGTAGCTATAAAAAAAAAAAAAAAAACAAAACGAAATTTCGTTTCCGGTTTCGCGGTGCGAGTGAACGGCGTCGTACAGTCCGACAGTGTTTTTTGTTTGCTCGTGCGCACGAGACTAAAAATGTTTTAACGAGAAAAATAAAAACACAAACAAGCCGAACGAATCGATGGCGACTTGATTTACGTGTTCTCGTCGGACGGTTTCGGCGTCCGAGACAAACGTATTAAAAAAAAAATAGAAGAACATTTGACAATAAACACGAGAGCGGAATTCGTTAGAACCAAGTTGGCGCGTCGCGTTATGTCATACAGTCGACGAGCGCGCATCACCAGATAAATGTAAAACATTGGTTTTCACTAAAAAATTATCGTACGCGATTTTCTCTTTTCCGTGTGTACGCGTGTCGTGTTTCTATTTTCGGGGTCAGAATCGTTTACGTCACACACACACACACACAATATGAAATGCACTCCGGTCCGTTTCACCTGCAGCGTTATGATTATCACCACGCGGATCCGGTTTTCGGGCCGTGCAGTTTCGTTGTCACGGCGAGAGCACGTTCGAGACACGGATAGAATCGACCCGGGGGGGGGGGGGGGAGGGGGAGGCGGTCTAGCGGATCCGGCAAGTACGGCAAACACGGTTCGGACGCATCTGGAGATCGTTTGCGACAGCGGTTCAAAGTGGAGCCCGACCGTTCGAACAATTAGAAACGTTCGAAAATACGTTTTACCGCGTCGTACCGGAACAAAAGCGCGCACGATGTTATATCGTTGGGCACGGCCGTTCCGTACGTACGACCTCCGGACGTATACTCGGGACACGATTCCATTAGCACGTGTGGAGGTTTGTTACGTTCGTTTTTCGTCGCGTTTTACACGCGCGCGTTGCGCAACGCACGATACCGCGATTTCACGTTCGTGTTTTACTATCATTATCATACACACGTGTTGTGTATTTTGTTTTCTCCGTCAAACGAAATACAAAAAAACAAACAAAACAATTACGGGTTCCGCGCGCGTTCGTCCGGATAGTGTGCATTCCGTTAGATAACGTTTCGGAAACGACCGCGCGAATTCGTCAACGCCCGACGCGGCGGTGGGTTCGCCTTAAAACAGTACAACGGTCCCGTTGAGTCGTCCGCGTGAGAACGTCGCCGGGTTACGAATGTTTCACCGCGTTTCGGTCGTCGTCTTCGACCGTTCGGGTTTTTCTACCGCGGACAAACGACGAGCTGGCCGACCTGAAATCCGCGTGTCGTAAACGGAAAACGGTCCGAACGGTTTCCAGTCCACGATCACGCCCCACGGTTAGTTCGCCGTCGCGGGTTAGGTCGTGCGATCGCATTTGCATTCGACGATTTTTCGTTTTTTTGATTCGGACGTCGTCGACGAAAATTAGTTTTTGATAACCCGTAGGACTCGAGACGTGCGAATCGTTTGGATTGCCATCAGGTTCGCGGCGATCGACGTTCAGTCTGCTTGACGGCGTGTGTGGCCGACTCGGTTCCGTCTTTTCTTCGTCTGATTTTTGTTTTCTCTCTCGCCGGAACGTTGAAAATAATAATGATAATATCGAAAAGTGTACAACAGCCGACGGTTCTCAGCGTGAGAACAAACGTCAAACGCATCTCGGCTTCAGTCAGTCTCCTGGAAATCACCGGTCCAGTTGTTATTATCGTTGTCGTTAATGTTATTGAACTGAAACCACGACGGCTGTCCGTCTGCGTGTAAGTCGTGACCGCACGCTGGTAAAGCAAAACTGCTAAAGTCGCTTTATCATGACTAATCAAAAATAAAACGTTTATATTTTATGGAAAACACGCACACTGATAAAGCATAGTGGAAACAAAACAGTTTTGTCTTCAGTCGTGTCTAATATTGTTTTATTGAAATAGAACGTGCGCTATTAAAACTATGCCAAATATTATTTATTTATGCTAAACAATTAAATTGTCTACAATATAAAGATAGGTAATTTATAAATTATAATATGTTATACAAGTACTGAAACACGTAATTTTGAATTGAAAAACATTTATTTGATTTTTCGTTGTTATTTTTAAATAGTATAGTGTATTTATATTATTATTTGAGTATAAGGTTTTTTTTTATTATTTTCTTCTTGTTCGAATAGCAACCGTCCTCCAACCGTCGGACGACATTTCGACGACTACTTGATTTACTTTGATTTGACTAATTACGTTTTATCTGGCGTGCGATAACAATGCTTTATTACGACTAAAAGCAAAACGACTAGATGTGACTTAGATTTCTTCGGTCAATTTCGCTTTGCCAGCGTGCTAACGGCGCTGGTCGTCGTCGAGAGTTGTGTACACACGTCGCATAACGCCGGCCGGCCGGACGATCGTGTTCCGCGCACATCTGGTTTTTTTTTTTTTTTGGTCGTGGAATGTCGTCGCGGCACGTGTTTGGTTATCGATTTCGAAACCCACCGGGTTCCTGTTGGACGACCGCACAAAAGACAAAGACAAACACCCGCGACCGTAAACCGTCGCCGACCGGATCATACGCAATGCACGCGCGCGTTCATGTCGACGGCGAACGTACGACGAAACGTGTTTTCCGTTCGCGGTTTCCAAACCGGAAGTCCGGCGTGAACGATGTTCCGCAGCGACCGAGCATTGCGCCCTTTTGGTTTCAACGTCGTCACTGATTGGTTATTGATTTTATAAATTTTCGATTTGAACGAATTATCGTTAAGAACAATGAAAAATAATAGTACGGCAAAGTAAATAATACCGGATTATTTCAAAAATTTAACTTCAATTATTAACAAAAGCAATGTAATTATTGATTTACGAGACGCACGCACCTTTCGCCCCCCCATCACTTACTACGGCTCTGCGTACTTGATCGCCTACAGAACGATGTTCGCGACGGTCGTACAATGCGTACCGGCGTTGAAACAGACACGAGAACAACGGTCGACGAACCACGTGCATAATTTATCGAACGGTCGCGATCCGCTCGATCTTTTCGATCGACGACGACTGCCGCGGTTTACCGTGGATCTAGAATCATACGAAATCACGTGTTGTCGACTTTCACCCGATCGAATCGCAACAGCCGCCGGCTGTTTCGGAAAGAAAGACGTTCCATTTTTATTTTTTTCCTTTTCCATTCCCGGATTGTCGGATTGCGGCGATTAATTGAAAAAAAAAAATCAATTGTTTTTCAGCGCGTCGACGCGTACGTCGAAGACTCGTTGCTGAACGATTTCTACAAGTTCGACGAAATCCTCAAGCAAGACCGGTCGACGTGCGCGAGAAAGATGATATGTCAGATAGCGGCCACGCCTGAAAATCAGCTCGACCAGGTGGAAACGAACTTGCTCAAATTGCTCAGGTGATTAATTTTCTCGTTCCGATTTCGCGGCCTGCGCGACCGGACGATTGTTTTTCGACAACCGTTTTAAACGGGAAATCGTGCGTTTCGTGAAGTGTCTGACGCGGTCCGTTGTTGTTGTTTTTTTTTCCCAATTCGATCGCGTATAGTTGGATAGCCTCTTTTCGAAAATGACGGCGTCGCGCGAGCCCGTTCCGGTGGAAACGGGCGAGTGTTGATACTGTTACTCCCTGTCCCCCCCATACTGGGAGTTTTGTTTATTTTATCGAGGTCTCGAGGACTCGACCTCGGTGTGTGTAATACTTATTATTATGGATTGCGGTTACCTTAAATGGAAATAAATCAAGAAACAAGAACGCCGAGGGTCCTAAAGCGAGGTGATGGATGAGGTCCTCCGCCGTTCGACTCTTTGTCTTGTCCCATACACAAACCTTCGTACCGTCTAGGTCACGCCCCGGAGACCCTCGATCGGCACTTCTCTCGCCCCGGCAAAGTAGCAGTACACGATGTCTCGTCACTCACCGTTACAACACTAAACGCCGCGTCGCGCGCTCGTTTTCCAGCCCCCGCGAACACTTTGGCGAGAACACGGCCAAGGACATATTTCGGAGGGCCATGGACCTCGGACGGCGCAAGAGGGACCCGAAGGCGTGCCACTCGGAGTACAAAAAGTGCCGGTTCAACACCAGACAGATGTTCAAGCTGTTCGCGTCGTTCGTGTAGCCCCGGCTTCGTTCTCCGCAACTAACCCGCGCTGTATATAATAGTTTTGTGCCAAATACGCGTGTTGTTGTTTTATATATATATACATATATATAGTCTAGCCGACGGCAGTGTAAACTACATAAACCAACATAAACATAAGTATAAGCATAGAAAACGTACCGTAGGCGTGCGCGTTTGAAATCACCGACCTGCGTGTCACCGGGTGGGTTTTTTAAAAACACACCGACGGCAGCAGCAATTTCGAGCAATTCGATCAGCGTTATTATTATTGTGTGTTTTTTTTTTTTGATTTTCTGATTCTACTCGTGAATGATTGATGGAAATGTAAATCAACACGCGAAACGATCAACTACGATTTCTAACAAATCATACAGCCACTTATCGACTGGACGGAGTCGGTCCATAATCAGTAGACGTCATCGAGTGATATCGTACGCGTACGCTAATAAAATATCGACGTATTCAAAAAAAATAAAATAAAAAACCGTGGAAATATTCCAAAACGTTTCGATTGCCACGCACGCACGCACGCCTAACGTTTGTCGTACTATTTGTATTTTTTTTTTTGTATTTTTGTATTTTTATTGTAATCTCACCGTTTCTGTAGATAAGTAGACACGCGCGAAACGTGTGTAATCCGAGCACGACGACGCCGCCGGTGTTAGCGACGCTGTTCACGAACGCGTTGTAAGACACGTGTTTAGCGTCACGCATAGATTCGTTTCGATGGGTCGATCTTGATAGTTTTAACCGTTCTGGAAACGTTTCCGAGTTGCTTGAAACGCGGTACCAACACCTTTATACGCTTTTGACACCGCGTCTTACATATATATATATTTTACCGTTAATTAGATGTCTTAAGTCCTGTTAAATCGCTATTTTCGAACGAATAAATAAAACGCAGTGGTATATTGTAAATGGTCTTCATTCCGCTTTTCGTTTACGTGAACGGTGTCGCGTAAACGAACATTCCTGGCAAACAACAATTGGTACCCGCGCTGCTGATCGTCAACCGATTTCCGACGAGTACGAGAACGCACACACATGTACGTTTGGTCCGATATCGTTTTGTGCATTCGCCACGAAAATGGAAAAACTCCGTTTGACCAAATGAACCGGCGCACAATGAAATGAGTACGACGAACGATTACGACGTCTCGGTCGATTGTTGTTATTTTTGTCGGTAGGAAATCGTTCAGGAACCGCGTGAGCGTTACTTACTTTGTTTTTAAGTTGTAAAAATACACAAACATAAATAGAAACTTCCTACTGGAAGGCATCTCCAGTACAACAGTCACAGCCGTAAAGAATACTTTCGAAAAGTATTTCAGTTAACATATAAAACGACATGATTCGTTCCGAATGCTTGTCGGTCGTTGTGAGTCCGCTTTTTTTGTTAACGTAGCAATACCCCCACACACGTTAAATATCCTTTGAACGGAAACGCTGCCGGGGAAAGGGCGTACTGTATATTTAACTATCCAACGGAAATACAAATTGATAAGATCTGTATCGTAAAATGTTTGAGTTTACTTATTCAAGCGTGGGAAATCGATTGCGAACAATCCGAATCGTTCGCTGGCCAAGCCGCGTTGGATATCGACCGGTTTCGTGCGCGTCGCGTAACATTTTGGGTTTTCGATAAAACCGTTTGCAATGAATTAGTGTTTTGAATAGCTCGGAACAAAAAACAAAAAGAAGAAATTTGAATGCCGACATTCGAACGCTTCTGACGACGGCACGTCCCGTCCCCATCCCCTCGATGTCGACCTACAGCCCGTGACGGTTCGTAACGCGACCGGTCCGACTAGTCCACCTGTTGCCAAGGGTCCCCGTCTTACCGTGTGATATCTGAGACTCGCGACAGACAAGTCCTTCTGGGACGGGTTTTTATTCTTTCGTCGGATTTCGTTCCCACCCCGCGGTAAGTCCGTGTACGATCCGGATAATCTCGACAGCACAGCTCCGCAGGTTTCTTTTAGCGTAACCGAAGGGACACGTTCGAAAACCACGACAGCTCCGTTTTTTCAAAACTTTTCGATCGCGGGCGGTGGTAGTGTGAACTGTCGTGTAAAAAATATCGAGAGAGTTCACAATAAAACGGGGCGCGAGAACAAATATAAAGTCACGCGGCACTGGCCGAATTGATTTTCGTCGTTTCTTCGAGATCTAATAACAGTTGTTTCTTTTCTCGCCGGAACTCTGTAGTCGAGACATCCATTCTAGTCTCACGAAATCCAGGTTTTGTCCGTTTTTGAACACGATCGTGTTCTCCAGACGTTACCGTAACGAATACGGTTTAAACGAGTGTCGTAAACATTTCATTATCAATTTGTCTCGTCCGGGGCGCACGGAAACACTGTACAACGCTGTACAGACACGCTCTCCTTTATCTCTGCTAGGATGGACAGTCAATCAAAAACGTGGTTGATCAAGAAAATCGACAAGACGAGACGGACACCGAGGAAACCTAGCGAAACCCGGTGGATCGACGTTAGTGGCCGACCTTACAGAGACAGCGCGTCAGAGAGACGGAGAGATGGTGAGAGATTTAAGACGGCAGCGCCGGTCCCGAGCGGACCGTCGAGCTGATGACGACGACGATGAAGAAGATTATTGGAAAACGTAACGTGATAATAAAACTGCGAAACGTGCGTCGCGTGCGTTCAAACGAAATAGAGCGAAACGCGTGCGCTTGCGTGCGCCGCGACAATTAAAACGCGCGCCACGTCGCCACGTCGGTCGTGGTCGTCTCCTAGGCCGCGGCGTTTATCGCGTTGTTCGAAGGCGTTTTCGCCTTTTTCCGGTCGCGAGCAATTCTCCCGTTCGTGTTATCGACCAGTTCGGACCCACAACGCGGTTTCACTCAAAACTCGAATTCGATCCATTGTAGGGGTTTTTTTTTTCGAATCGAACGTCCGAATGTCCACAATGTTGTCGCGCGGAAGCGTGTCGACGTGCGTTCCACTCATCGTCCGACCTGTTTCCGACGTCGTCGGGACTTTGTTCGGCCAGAGTTGTGTAAAACCGAAATTTCGAAAAAAAACGAAAAACGTTCGGACGCGCACGATTATTACAATTGTCGAAACGCAATGCACAGACACAATAATATCGTTTTCCCGATACAATCGTGTTGGGTTCGTTCGCGAAACGATTGCTACGCCTGTACGATTTTTGTTGTTTTTTTCGTAAAACGTAGCGGTTGTCGGTTACGGTTTGTTTTTGACTTTTATTATTTTTACGATTTTACAAATTTAGTTTACATAACGAAGCGTCAGTCTTGGTTATTTTCAGGCTTCAGCAGAGAACCATACGTTTTTCTAGAATCTATGCAGTCGAAAAAATTACGATTTCGTGACGACGCGGAAAGTGGGTCGTACGAAACAAAAAAAACGAAAAAAATAAAAACCGATAACAACGAAAACGAAAAAAAAATACCGACAGGTGTTCGTTCGGCGGGCGCAAGTGTGCGAGGAGCACGTGTGCACATAACGTACGAGGTGTTGTGCGCGAGTTTCGCGGCGTAACGACGACACGTCGACACAAGCGTATTCGAAACGTGCCAGCCCGAGGAGACACCGCGGACTCGAAGAAGTTTCCCGGCGAAGTCGTCGGATCCGTTCCCGAGGCGGACGAGCCGCAGCATCTTGCGATGCGGATCAAATACAAATTCGAAGCGGTAACCGTCACGTCCGGCCTGTTGATGTTGCTGACCGCGTACACGCTGCCGGTGGCCACTTATTTCGAAGTAATTACCACACGTTTATACACCCCCCCCGGACTTGACCGCCGAGTGTCGAACGTTCGATTCGTATACACGTGCACGTGTTCGACCATAAGCGCGATTCGACTAAGCCGTCCCGTCCCCCCCAGTCACCAAATGGTTTGTATTTGATATAGTATTGGGAAGAATTAAAATCCGTTTTGAAAATCGAAAAATTATTTTTTTTACAAATATAACAGCCTCCCCACTATCCGAGTTTAAAGCGAGTTTTAAAACCCTCGGCTGATTTCCCGACGTCCGTTCGACCAACAGCATGTTCCGCTGACAGCACGACCTACGTCTAACCTCATCGACAACTTGCGTTCCGGTTAGCGCCTCCGACGCATCGAATTGAAATCTGAGAACCCAGAATACACGTCGCGTGTTAAATCGGAAATCAACACGACGTAAGTCGAATCGGACCGAGTTCATTTCTCGCGGCCGTCCCAACCTCGGCACGTACATTTCATTCGAGTTCCAGACCCATTAACGTTTCGGTTCGGCCGTCGAGTCCAGTACGTTCTGTCCGGACGTCCGGCACTGCACACGAAAATCGATTCGCCGCATTCCCATACGACTCCGTTTCGTGAAACCGAAAGCCACGCGCCGGTCCGCGTACAGCGCTCGCGAGAAACCGACCGTATTGAAGCAGTCTTTTGTCTATTACAGGTGTTTCCAAGGACTGGCCGTTCAGCTGTTGTTGCCGTTGTTATTACAAATGTGAGTGAGAACCGTACACGCGTACGATCAGAACGTCCTAACCGTTTCCCGTCGACGCGCGAACGTCACAAATCGATACAATTCGTCACGCGTTCGGTTTCCCCGTGATCGCACGACCCCCGTAACCCGTTCCGTCGATGTCCGCGTCGGATCCGCTCGCGGCGTGCCCGGCGCCCGAAATCCAAACGTCACGTCCGGATCGATAACTCGGCTCCTCGTCAACCGAGGCCCCCGACCGTTTCGGATTTGGCGACGCGTCGGGTGCCGACGGACTTAGAACCATTATGCCCATAGAACTCCGTCGAGACGGTCGGCGAATACCGTTTCCATTCGATGGTCGTCGTGAGGTCGTCGGACGCGCGCCGGATCGTTTTCGTTTTTTTCGTTTTCGTTTAATCCATTCTAATGCACGGACGTGCAACCCAACTAAACGACTAGACGATTTCCGGATGATGTCTATTTCGATTATCGCGGAGGGGGCGGGGGGGCTTTTGAGAAACTTTTTATACTAAAAATTACGGTCGACCTTAAAAACGTTAATTGTTGTTAATGTTGTTTGGTTTCATGAATTTGCGGCAGTCGAAATAAATAAACGCATTTTTTTCTGAAAACCCGACAAATAATTAGTCGAACGTTTTAGAAAAGAGTAAAGAAAAAAAAAGAAAAATTTGTGGTTGGTTGGGGGGTCACCTATTCTGGTGGACGGACACAACGGCATGGCGTATTGAACGTTTAAAACGTATCTCGTTTCATCATAATGTATGTACGCAGAGGAAACGAAAACAACAAAACACGCGGAAAAACGAAAACGAATAATAAAATAATTGTTGTTCTTTCGCGTTAGCCGAGTGCCGTCGCAGGGGGGGGAAAGCCACTCCATACGAGTGAACGTGACGTTGTTTAATAAAAAAAAATTACGAAAATTACGAGTGGCGTGGTTGTTGTGAACCGGCGCGAAGAGGTCAAAATTTGACTTTTTTCGTTTTTCGTTCTCGTCATTGTTCGAGGCGATTAGAACGGACGAGAAATCAACGCGGATAACGGCCGGCTCGTTTACGCAATATATTCATCGAACACCGGTTGCGTTCTCCCGCGTCGCCGTTGCTTCGGTTTTAATCGGTTCTGTTCGTTTTCAATTTCGACATTTGGACGTCCGCAACGCGTTCCGACGAGCGTTCAAGACCGTACAACGATACGGGAGGGTTTTTTTTTCGCCGCAGAGAGAGGAAATCGTAAAAAAAAAATAAAAATAAAACGTACGTTCGACATTACCTACGGGAAACGGTTAAAACGTTCATCGATTCAATAGGATACGCCATGGTTACGAGACAACGTATTTCCGTCCGGCGCGGCGATCGTGTCTCCACGCGAACGCCGAATTCCGGAATAGCACGGAAAACGCTGACGTCGTCGCGCACCACCGTTGAAAGTCACACGTTGTTCGTTTTCGAGGGACTTACCCCGTCACGTTTTGTACGCTTACCACGTTTTCCGTATGAAGCGTTCAACCGCGTTCGTTTCGAATACGAAAAATTCGCCGACTACCGTCGGGGGGGACATCGAGCGCGTTAGGTTGGGTCGAATGATATTTTGAAAAAAAAAAAACGCGGCGACTTGATCGTTTGAATTTCGTGACATCGATTTTTTTTCAAATACCGTGTGTTGTTTTTTGTTGTTGTTGATATATATATATACTTACGAGAATCGGAAAAATAAACGGATAATTACGAAAATATACTCGTATACTCGCACGCGCACATTTCAAACGATTGTCTGACTTCAAAGGACCGTGAAAAAAAAAAAAAAACGGTCGACAATCGAGTTTATCTTACGAGAACGAATACGCGCTATACTTTGTAAACGTCTGCAACGTCATAACGGACGTTTTCGGCCGCGCGAACGGTAATGAAAATATCGAATCGCGGCACGTATTTTACGTGTTGAATGGAAATCGGCTGACGAACCGGGCGCGAATGAATTGTTTTTCGAAACCCGCGTGAAGATATCCGAGGAGAATTCGTCCGTTCGGTTTTTAAACTACTCGTGACCTTAAATCGCGATCATGATTTTTTCTCGCGTTTTATGTTCACGGGACGGAAATGTTTGGAAAACGAGTTTTCGTAAAAAAAATTTTTACGAAAAATTCCCTTCTTGAACATTACCGGATCGCCTGTTTAAATATTAATTCGGGAATTACGTTTATGAGTTTTTTTTTCTTTTGCGGACACAAATATACGTAGACGCGTTGGTAGGAAACCGTATCCAACAACGAGAGAAATTGAAAACAAAAAAAAAAAAAAAAATTATGGCCATTTCACAAATGTAAAAATATTCGAAAACTTATTCAGAACGAAACGTCGGATGTTTATTCGAACACGCAGAAAGCAAAAAAAAAAAAGCAAAAAACTAAAGTACTCTCCAAGAAGTTAGAGATAATTCAATAACCGTGACGTTTTCGTCGACGTTGATTTGCCTTTCTATCCTTCACGCCGTCAACCTGTTACCCGGTACCTACGCGGTATTTAGTGTTCACGTCGAAATCAATCATTTCGCTTGATATTTCAATTGATTTCCATGGCGTTCTCGAAAATACTTTAAACAGCTCTTTGTGGCACACGTCGTTTTCACATTTCATCGTTTATGATTCTCTACCGTCGAGCAGCGAAACAGAAACTCGACACAACAATTTTCGTAGCGATAATCTTGACAGTATACATCAAAAAAAAAAAACGATAATAAAATTTCGCCGAGCGTATTACCTTCACGAGTGCTTAGCGATATACATATATAAATGTATATAAGTATGCGCGCGAAACGCTTTTAAAGACAACGTGGTCTCGTGCGCGTCAAACGATTTGTCCGCTTACACCGTGATTTTTCGTAGTGATACCGTCGCGCGATAAATTTCGTACCCGAGAACTCCGGTATTCGACGTCGTCGTCGGAGTTTTGTTTGTTTTGAAACGATACGTTTGCCGGAATCCCCGGGGACGGTGTTCGAGAAGCGTGTCGAATTTTATTCGATCGGTTTTCGCGAAACAAAGCGGCGCACACAGACCGACCGAGTCCGTAGGATCGTATTCACGGATTCGCGGCGCGAACCTCCGAGGTTCCGATCCGAAACGCAGGCGACCGCGTCCGAGTCGAGGTTAACGCGCGTCCCGTCCAAGACCCGGAAGGACGAACCGACAAGTTCTGACATCGTCTGATGTGTACGACCATCGAACGTGTAAGAGAATCAAAACAAAAAACGTTTCGTCGGCGTTCACGGCGTAACGGGAATAACGGCGACCGCAGTTTTCTCGGGACAACAGCAAATCCAAACGCATACGTGTGTACGCGAGGTCCGATCAAAAAGTTTCTCAACAATTCTTTATTGAAATTTTCTGACAATTTTGAAACACTATCCCCTTGAAAACACTCCCCGTGGCTACGTATATACTTCGTCCAGCGTTTTTTCCATTTGGCCCACGCACTGAGGAACAGCAAAAGGTCTAGGGGGCCGCCAGGTCAGGTGAATAATGGGAGGCTGGGGAAAGACGGTCATCGCGTTTTTGGCGCGAAACTGGCGCATCAGGAGGGCGGTTAGGTTAGGTTAGGTTACCTTACCCACTGCCCTAAGTACTGCTTACCAGGTCTTCAGGGCAGTGGGTGTAAACGCCGATTTTTCAAAAAAAAAAAAAAAAAGGCTAACCTAACCTAACCTAACCTAACCTCGCCACTCGCCGCTCGTCCACATTTGTGTGTCGAAATTTCCAGCCAATTTCACGGATCGTCAGACGGCCGTTCGAACGAAGCCACGTGAGCGAGGGTTTTCGAAGACGGACCAAGTTCGACCGAAACAAGGGTTAGGTTTTAGGACGGTTGAACGTCGGTAGTTTACGAACAGCATTTTTGGACTCGAACACAATCGGATTGCCGGGATGACGATACTTCGTGAATGGCGTTGTAGACTTTATGGGACGTTAGAAATCGAGTCGCGCGCATCTCGAACTTCGATCGAATGATTTTCCCGAATGTAAAAACGTTTAGTTAGTACAAACGTAAGCCAGTCGGGTTAAAAGCGTTATTGAAAAAATTGAATGTTCGACTAGTTAACTAGGTTTTAAACGTAACGAAACGCGATTATTTAGAACCCAACGTCACTCGATTTGATTTAAGACGTTGGCAAACTTAACGGTTATTCATACTCGGGGTAATAATGAAATCTGTCATTTTAGACGTTTTCGAAAAGAAGAAGAAAAGTTCTTTTGAGAAGAAAAAGAAAAAAAAAGTCGCATAACGTTCGTTTGCGAATAATAATTTATACACGAAAAAGAACTCCGAAATCATTTCCGGACATGACAATTTCATAAATTTGTAAACGATATCGTATGCGTAATACGAACGAGTCGTTGTCACCGAAGAAAGTCGAACGCCGAAACGGATTTCACCAACAATCTCTACACACAGTGGCGTAGATACGATTTTTTTCTAGGCGGGGGGGGGGTCAAAGGAACTTCTAAAAATTAGAATATTACTGAATAAATAGGAAATTTTTTAATAAACAAATAGTAAATATTTTATAATTATAATTTATATTTACAATAAGTGTGTTCGTGAATATCATATTTTAGCTTCGTGTGCACACGAAATCAATGAAATGATATTTCAAAATTTTAATGGAAGATAACGAGCTTTTTTAGAGTGTAACCCCCCGTATCAACGCCAAAACCGTTAGTTTTACACGCGAGTAATATTGATGACGTCAAATGACCGGTATCTGCCGTTGAACGTGTTATTCAGCGGATCGTCCGGCCGCGTATTTTGTTGTTTACTCGTCACGTCTCCGACGGTCGTGTGCGCCACGCGAATTTCGGACGGTCTCGTTTTTAATGCTCTCCGGACCGACGGAATACGATCGCCGTACTTTCGAACGCGCCGTCGTCAAACTTGTACGGACGCGCGCGCGCGAAGATGTTATCGATTCGGCGTGGCTACGCGACCTCGAACGACGGACATTTCAATCGTCGACGAAACGTTCGAATCTGAAGTGACATTTTTTTTCGAAACCCCTCCCGGGCGCGTTCGCCACGTTGTTTTGGCCGGCGAACTTTTTTCCTCTGCGCGAAATGCCGTTTTGCGCGTACCTGCGCTAGAGTCCAGCGAAAACGCGAACCACACCGGTCGGTAAACGTCTGATGGAACGTCGTTTACTGTTTACTGTAGAGACGCGATCGTCAACGAGAAATCGATAACGGAGACGCTAACTTTGTGACGATATCACGTGCCCCGCGGCGGATCTGCCATTTCGACGTTCGCACCGAGCACACGTGATAACAATCCAGAAACGCGTGCGTACGTACGTTTTCGAAAATCGCATATTGTTCGTTTCGTCGTGATTACAACGGGCCGAGCGGTTCGGGGGCGTTTTTTTTTTTTTTTTGGATCTTGCGATTTCGTTTTTTTTTGTCCCTCGCCCGACGTTTCGTAACGACGTCGAGCACACACGTAGTCGATTGAAATCCTTTTCGCGTGATTAAATAATAAAAAAAAAAAAAAATACGTTCGCGTAGAAAACGCGTCCGAAAATCGCCGAAAATATATCTCGCGGTCTCTTCAGTCCGTACCGATCATGTCGATAAATGATATTTTAAAACGGTTGTTAGACGACATAAGTAAAAAAATCTTTCACGCCATAAAATAATAACTTTATTGGGTACAATTACGAATACCGTCAGAAAAAAAAAACGTTTCCATTTAAATTTTCTAACGTCGTATATTATTTTTTTCGAATGTCGGCAACGGTCCTTGAAATTATACGCGATGTTTATGTGTGTATTTTTTTGTTGACAAAATATCATAAATTTCAAAACGGTCATAACTCTTACGATTAAACTGGATAAAAAAAAAATACCCAAAGGTTATTTTCATTCAAATATTCTGATTTCACTATAACATAATATCAATACGAAATTCTCGACTTTCACCTCGTGTAGACGTTTCGCGGCCAACGGTTATTGTTTTCGCGGGAATTGAATTATTATTGTTTTATTGGTTTTGTTCGTCATAGAAAACGGGAAAATATCGATTCAGTAACGCTCCGCGATTCCATCCGAACGAAAGAAAACAATCGCGACGTGTCTTGTCGGCTCATTGACGTTACGTAAACGTCGCGTCGTGCCCGCGGTGCTTTGAAATAATTATTCCCCGCGACACCGAAACGACGTAACGCGCGGCATATATATATTATTATCGTGAAAACCGTACTGGAATTCGTGAGGTAACACGCGCAAATAAATAATACTGTAGGGAAACGTACTTCCGGGCGTCGGCGTTACACGGAGTTCAGAATGAATTTACGCGAATTTAATGGAAATCGTTCGAAGGCGTAAATTTTGTTTCGATTCAAACGCGAAACGTGCTCGCGACGGTCAACAACGTTCGGGAAGAAGAGAACGAAACGGATTCGACAAACGCGGTGTTCGGATTAGTAAAGTAACGGAGACTGGGTTTTTTTTTTTTGATTTTTTGACATTTTATACAGTTTTTACTTTGGCACATTAAAATAAAAAACCGTCACGAAAAAGTGTCCACCAAAAAGCGTCGCCTAAATTAAGATACCCACTGGGGACTGTCACGAAAAAGCGTTACAGAGAAAAAAACCTAAATCTCCCTTATGGTTTGTTTCCATGGCAACCATTGTTTCGGTTTTGAAAACAATTAAATTTGAATTTGAAAATTTTCACGCATAAGACATAAAATGTCTCACTTAACGCGAACTCGTACGCGTCAATCATTTTTATCGGGTTTTCCGTCCGATTAAAACGACTGTTTTAACGATTAACGTCGAGACGATGTTTCCGGAGCGGTTCCGGGACTCGGACGCTGGGAATAGTAATCACTGACGTTTAAGGACTTGAGGACGCGCTTAAAGCCGGACGAACAACGGGGCCGAGGCTTCCCCCCCCCGAACAAAATTCCTGCGACTAATCGGTTAGGTTAGGTCACCCAACCTACGAATGATTTTTTGTGCTAACGGTGTTCGGTAGACGTTGCACCTGACTTTCCGTCCATCGCGATCGTCACGACATAGGACCGGAGGCGTGTTTTTATTGCTGTTCACACCGTGTGATATGAATCCAACGACTAATAACTGAAACGATACACGACTGATAAGAGAGAGAGAGAGAGAGAAAAATGGTCGCCGCCCTAAAACGTTTTCGAGTTGTCGTCGTCTTCGTCATAGCTTTGTCTGAGCCGCGGATGTTTTTTTCGTTTGTTCCAGACTCATACCCACGTACGCCGACGACAACGCCGACGACGGATCGATTCTGTTTTGGGTTTTGGACATCGTCGAATACGTAATGTACTCCACGACGATATTCCTCGCGAAAAGAGTGATCACGCTGTCCAGATCGATGTGAGCCACGCCAAACAACACGGGGACGCGACGCGGACGTCGTTTGTTAAACGCTCTTCGTACGATTTTCGATCCGGAACCATCCGAACCCTCCGAACTCGCCGCCGCCGCCGGTTATCAACGCGCCACCCGTGTTGCTTCGTCCGCGACGACCGACAAACCGTAACACACCAAGTGTATATTGATTTAAAACAATATTCATTCATGTCACCAGTTTTATATCGTTTTGTTTGTATTTGTTTCTTCTTCTTCTTTCTTCTTCTCCTCGTACTTTGCTTTTCCCGCTCCCACGTGGGCTCGACATTTTTTGTCGATCTTCTCCAATCGAGTCTGTCGCGTACTTCACTTCCTGATATATTCTTCTCCCTCGACACAGTTCTCCTGCTCTCCACGCTCTCATACTGTCCGTCCTTCTGACGATGTTATCCTCTTCCCTTCTTTCAACGTGTCCAAACCACTGTAATCGTCTCTCTTGCACTTTCCCCCTTATAATGTCATTTCTGATCCGATCCATTCCTCGTCACGCTACACGTCCATCGTAACATCCTCTCATCTCTGCCGCTTCCAACTTCTTCTCCTGCGCCCTCTTTGCAGGCCGGGTTTCGACGCCGTACAACATTGCCGGTCTAATTACTGTTTAGCGTATTTGTTTGTATTTTCTGTGTCGCCTTGATTGTCGCTAGCCCACCGCACGTAATGTGAACAACGAATCAGTCGAATTCTATAAATCAGCTGCAATCCGAAAACAAAGATATTAAAACGTGTTGTTTTTATTCTCGCACTCGGGTAAGTCGTAGCACACGATCGAAAAAACAGAAAAAACAAAACGAATGTCAATACATTGATCACGCATTGGATGTGACGGAGCCGACGATTTTCGACCATAACACATGCCTGGTCGGGTACGACGAAAACACGTTTTAAAAAATCAAATCAAAATTGTTCTTCGCGTGTTGTCCGCGTGAAAACGTACGTATTTCAGTCAAAAACATATAATGTTTATTTATTTGTCTACAATGATACTTTGTGCGGCTTTTATATTTATGCGTGTATTATTATTATTATTTTTTTTTTTCGGAAATAACGAATTTAAACTAGCCCCCTATTGATTCCAACGAGCGGTCATATTTAATTACTTGAGACGTCGCTTTGTTTTTTTCGACCTACGTACGTATATATAAAATCATTCCGAAAACAGTGCCATTCGTACTCGATCGGAACGATAAAATCGTCGGTTTTACGACCGACCCACGAGCAGACTTGTCCCCGCGCGACGAACGCGATGTTTCGATAAGGAAACCCGTCGTGACAAAAACCGCTAATGGCTGTCGAGTGCAGTTTTGAGAACGCGATTTTCGAACGTACGAAAACACGCGGAACGATTATCACGAGATGTGACGGACGAGAGCCGGAAACGTTTTTAAACGTGAACGTTGACGACCGAAACGAGTCGAGGTTTCGACGGGAAACGATTTTATTTCCACCGTGTTCCAACCGCCCTCGTACACGCGCCGGTCCGCCAAGCCGCGACCCGTTACACTCGGCAGACGGTACTTCGTCTTACGTCATTTAGATTTTCGTTTGGGAATTTCGTTTTGCGTGTTCTGACGCGCTTGGACAATCGACTTCACGATCATATTGTTTGGTAACGCGTCGACATGTCGTGTGACAGAGGTTCGATCATCACTATTGAAAAATAAAAAAAAACGCTATTATTTACAAAACTAGTATAATGACGAATAACGTACACACACATATTACGGTTGTCCTCCAGTAAAACGTTATCATATCACTGTTCTCGCGTGTTCGATTAACTGGCCGTGTCCACACACAACGGATACCAGTCTATATTATTTCGCTCGGAAATATCGAAAACAACCGCGTCGATTAACGTGTTGTTCTTTTATGCTGCACGTTCCGGTGTACGCGTCGTTTAACATTGACATATCCAGTAAGCACGATAAATTATAATAATTTATACGTAACGTATTCGAGCACACACATAAAATATGCAGTGATATTAAAAATGATCGTTCAACCTTCGTTTGAAATCGCATGAAATATTAAAACGATTACGTGTTAATTATTGAAATACGGAACAATTGTGGACTTGATTCAAGACCACGAAAATATATATCGCGCGGTTTTATTATGGACGTGTTTGTCAGCGTGCGAAAGTTATATTTTATCTCGAGCGAAACATGCGTTCGGCGCGTTCGTTTGGGTCCGTTTCACGACCACGGGGTCGGAAACTTGTACGGGCGACCTCGACGGATATCTCGCGACAGACACTTTTCCCGAGTCGACGCGATATCTGGACGACGGCCGGTCCCGGACTTGGGCTGGGATCGACAACGGTTTCAAAAGCATTGGCGCTCGGTCTGCACCACTCTCTCTCTCGCTCTATCTCTCGAAATCGAATTTCTCACTTGCATACGGGACGGCCCGAACGTCACGTTGTTCAGGGACGACTGGCCAATTATTCGTTTGTCTGTCGACAATTAGCATAATCAGCACTTCCGGACGCGTATGAATTATGCATTTCCCCCCCCCTCCTCTTCAATCGATCGATTTGATTTCAATAATCGCTATCGTCGCATTAATTTTTTATTATTTTGTTTTTTTATCGAATAACGACGGCATATTGTATTTTTTCGTGATTTTCGTCCGTTCCGTTTATTTTCCCGCGGCTCGGCAAAACGTTATGTTGGTCGTAAAAGATTCGTGCACTGGCAAGACGGCGCGATAACGTCGCGGATAAGGAACGACCGAACGAACGGGACAAGCCGCGGCGACGTGCCCGACAAACGTTAACCGAACACGGGACCGTCCGCATTGCCGTGTGAATATTTTCGAAAACGCGGACAACACGAACGTCGGGTGCCGACAATTGCGATCTTCAATGGCTGGCCGCGGTAAGTTTTCGGAATGCTTCGGGACGGGGAAGAAGTTCGAGCGCATAAGCCGAGTTCGGACAACTTCACCGCGCGCGATTCGATTGCAAAACAAAAACCAACTCGCCGCGTTTAAATTACGCGCGCCGCGAACTGGCGTTAAGTCGGCGGCGGCTTAATGAAAACGTCCGCGACCCCGAAATTAATTTCGAACTCTCCGACCGCTGCGACCGGAAACGCGACGAAGTCGTTCGTTTTACCCCTCCCCCTCGCATTTTTTTTTCGTTTCGGTCGGCAATTATCGCGCGAAACAATGACGTTCTGTCGATTTCATTCGATTTCATTCGTAAACGACAACGTCTTGTCAAACAGAAACGACGTCATCATTGCCCGTCGTATAGTTTCGCGTGGAGCGCGTTGCAGTCTTCAGCCGGCGTTTGACAACGATTCGGTGGACTTCGGCGTTTCGAATCAACGCTCGACTAAATAACGCTAACACTAAAGTCCGTTCGCAGCCGCGGCTAAGTAAGATATCTTAGCGATATTAAATCGTTATTATTGATTTTCGATCGACGTTAAACCGTGCACGTGTCCATAGAACAATAAACGAATCGTCGACAGCAGTGCGGGACCCGAACGCCGTCCGTCGTGTCTGTTTCGTTATTCACGCGCCGTCGCCGAAGTTACGGGCAAGACGGTCACCCCGAAGCTTTTTACGATAAAATCGCGTGCACGCAAGTTCGTTTACGCGATTCGCGAGCGTTTGAATAGAATATCCGTCGGCAACGTTCACGGGGAGTAGAGCTGCAGCGAAGTATACGTCGTGTGCTCGTATGGCTCGTCATCGAGTCTATCTAAGCTATTCCATCGAACCCCACTTATAGCTCGGTTTTTCAATTCAATACTAGAGCAACCAAGAAGTGACCATACGCGTACAATATGCCAGATACAAATATTCTATTGTAAATGTATTACGATCTTAAAAAAAAGTTGTCTTCTAGAATTCTAGAATTTGAAATACTCAATTTTTTGTTAACAAGATTACTTAATTTATCGTTCAAAGACCATACATTCAAAATCTATAAACTGTTATAATAATCGCGTAAATTTTTATTTTATTTACATATAAAATATTATCGGTTTTACTAGAAATCACACAATAAATATTAAAATATTAATAATCATACTTCACGTTTGTGCGCGAACTCATCGATGTCCAGATTAACTGTTACGTCTTTTTCGCGACTTAACACGAACAAGTCCATTTTGGATCTTACGTAACTTTTTCAATTGATTTAAATTTTCCAATACACTCTTTCGTTGTATGCAATAGTAACAGGAACAGTTAAACTGCTGAACGACAAACCCGTTTAGCCCACGGAAGAATGGATTCTGGTGACTCAGATTTTTCGAAAATGTTGATTAAATGTTTTTCATCACGTTGGTTTGACAGAGTTTCTATTTCAATATCAATTGTCAATATCAATATCGTGTCATTTCAGTAAATGATTTTAGCATAACCGTAATGTTTTTCTTTTTATCGTTTTGAGACGACTGAAAGTCTAATATCGCCGAGTAGGTGGGTTGGAGGGGGTTTGGGTGTGACTAAACGTCATAATCACGATTGTCTTTCTGATCCGTGCGCGCAATTTTCACGTTCGTTGCACCCGAACGTAACCGAACGGTGATAACAAACACGTGACCCAATATGGCAATAACACGATAATCAATCGTGTCCTAACGGGACGCGACTGTTGCGGAGGAGATCGAACAAGGCCGCGTAGTGTTTACGGCTTGCACGCGAAATACGTGTGTGCATCCGATGTTACTAGTCAACGCGAGAATCCACGCGAGTCGTGGAAAATTATTACTCCGACGTTATTATTAAATAATACGGATGTTACATCGTTTTAACGTCGTCGTGTTGAAGTCGAAGATCAGAGATTACGCGGAAATCCGCCGTTATCGAAACGTAATCATTTGATCGTCAGCGGATCGCCTAGTGAAACGTAGTGTTCCCGAAGCTCGGCGATCCGCAGATAAATTGCCGCCGTAGATCCCCCCCGTCCCCTTGATTTTTTTTCAGTTTTCGATATTCTTATTTACAACAGCCAATAGGTGTGATGTTGCGAAGCGCTCTTCAGGTCAATAAAATATTTTGACATTTTATGTCTTTACTTTGGCGCATTAAAATAAAAAACCGTCACCAAAAAGTTTCCACCAAAAAGCGTTACCTAAACTAAGATACCCACTGGGGACTGTCACGAAAAAGCGTTACAGAAAAAAACATCTAAATCTCCCTTATGGTTTGTTTCCATGGCAACCATTGTTTCGGTTTTGAAAAAATTTAAATTTAAATTTGAAAAAAAAATTTTCACACATAAGACATAAAATGTCTCACTTAACGCGGACTCGTACGCGTTAATCATTTTTCTTAATAGGCTTATATAGAATGTGTGCGTGTGTGTGTGTTATGGTAACATATTTTTTATTATATATCCCCCTCCCCCTAGACGAAATCCTAAATAAAACTCCCGCGGCCAGTCGCCACGCCGGTCGGATCGCACCGGGTTTCCTGACGTTTTTCGTCCGCCTGCTTTTTGGCGCGTACGGGTCGACGGACTCACGTGGTCGCGGCGCGGCGTTTGGGCCTACACGCTGTTCGTTTCGCGCGCGACCGCTCTGGCGAACGATCCAAACGAAAGTAAACGAACAACGCGAAATTCAAAAAATAATAACCAAACGAGTCCAAACGGACGAGCGATGTGCTCGACGGTCCACACAAAAGCACGACGCCCAATCTGACTGACACGTGTTGTTTCGATGTGACGAGATCGGGCCGCTTGGCCGTCGGCAGACGAGCGGCGGGACGCGCGGGTGTTTGAAAACGTATAATTTTTTTCCACTATTATTATTATTCGCGAATACTTTAAAAAAAAAAATGTTGGTTTTTATTGCACCGGACCGCAGCAGCGAACAGCCGAACGAACGAGCATTTCAGTCGCCTTTTGTACGGACAACAGAAATTATCGCGTGTACAAAACGAGGGCCCGTGTACAGCGCCGTAGTGCCGATTTGACGGGTTTGTCGAATCCCCGTCGCCTGTCGTTCGGTTGCTGCCGTGACGGGCGATCGCGTCGCGTCCGGACGATTCGGTCGTTCGAGACGTGCGAACAAACGTCGTCGACGACATTCGCCGACGGCGTGAACGCGTGTGTTGTCCGGGGGGGAAAACGACGCGAACGACCGGATTCTCGTCGAAACGATCGCAAAAAAAAAAGAAAGAAAATCAAGTCCGGACCGCGAACATCGGCCGCCGTGTGCGAACGGTGAATTTCGTCCGATCGGCTCGCTGGGATCGATATCGTCGGGGCAGGTTAGGTTCCGATCACGTCGGACGTTCAGATAAATCAGTGCCGGCCAAGGTCGGACGGGCAATAAATTCACCGTCCGAAAATTTAAATACGCGGCGCGCCGGGTCACGCGCGAACCGAGAAGACGTTAATACGCGTGTAATTATCGTAACATTTATTATTATTAATTTTTTTTTTTTTTGAACACTCATCGAGTTATTTATTTCCGCGAACGTTAAGGACTCCGTTAAGGATAAAAAAATAATAATAATAAATAATAAACACCGACGATGTTTACGTGTTTACGCCATGAATTTAAACCGTTCGATAATTGTTCGATCTTAACACCCGTTCCCGACCGACGACGTGTTTTTTATTTTTTTTTTTTTTGGTCGAGAAAAAGCGTTCGGAAAATCGGTCCGCGGTCGCGTGATTAAAACAATGATAACAAAAAAATATTTTTCAAACGTATGCGGAAATATGCGAAATAACAGCACGTTCGCGCATTGTCCCGGGCGCATTAAAAACCCGTAGCGATTCCGAAAATGACCGTTCATAAAAAATACGATCGCGTACGAAAAAACGCCAGCATTAATTATAATATTTCGAATACGCGGTTGAAAGTAGTTACGAATCCTTGGCCAGCGTTTTCCGTGAAATCGAATAGACCATTTTTTTTATTAACGTTGAGTTACGCACAACGCTTATTCAATATAAAAACAGTGTTTGCAAAAAAATATGCCGATAAAAACTGTTTAAAACACCATGTGGTGTTTCATTTCAGTCGTTCGAAATAAAAATCGTCGTTGCCAATAAAAACGTGATTTCAATATGAATGAAACATGACATTCGTGTGCTTGAATTTAACAAACCGTTGTTACGTAACGAGATTCAGGTGATAACGATGAATTTTTTTTTTTTGTTTTGCGTTATTTGAAAGTCGTTTTGTATAAGCGATATTATTTGCTATTCCTAAAAAACAAAAAAAAAAGGTACATTTAGGTACAAACAAATTGTATTATTTAAAATATCCTCGAGAATAAAACATATTCAAAAGACCGTGCGACACCTACAAGAGTATTTACAATACAAATCGTAACGTGCGCTATGACTAAAAAAAACCCCGTACGACAAATATAGGTCACAACTGGTATGCTCTATTGTCGTGGTTTACTATTGTTTCGTAATAACATTACCCAGGCCGCTATTACAAGTGTGTTAATCGTGAATCGCGTATGGAATTCATTGATCGCAGTGCACAACTGACGTTTTATAAACGTCGTTATAATACGATTTCGCCATTCGAACGAGGCGACACGAGGAAACAAATATTTCAGGTCAATCGACACGAACAAATTAGGCGTTTTCGATAAAGAAGATTTAATTTTTTTTCTTTTTCTTTCTTTCCAACAAACACGTTTTCGCGTGTGTCCGTCACCCGGTCGGGATCCGTTCAAACATATGTTTACATTATCGACACGAGAGCGCGACAGTTCCCCCGCTCGATGCCAGTCGGGCAGGCGTACGTGGTGTTATTTTGTACGCGGCCGATTTTCGCGAAACGTATTTTATCAAACCGCTCGTGCCAAATACGGGCGATATTTCCTGTAAAGCCAATCGTTTCTTTCGGGACGCGGATGGAAACGGGTTCGCTGATTTACACTCGCGTCGACCGTGGTCAATAGATGTGATAAGATATCCCAAAGTCCCCCCCCGTTACGGTCGCGAATTCATGACGTTTCGTCGTGTACAACGTATAACAAATTTATTACGAAAATCGTTTTGAGTTTTTTCGATTAACGTCGAAAACGTTCATTCGACGCCGATTCAAAGCCTCTTGAAGTTTAACAATATTAAAATAACGAATACGGCGATCGTTATTGAATATAGTAAAAACGAAAATCAAAGGTTTTAACAAATCAATAATCGAATAAGTATCGAAAATATTATTATTATTTTTTGTTATTAAACACATTCATTATATCGGCTGTTATATTTTTGAAAAATATTCAAAAACTAAACGTTTTATCTCGATTAATTAATAAAAAATATATATATATATATCTCCACTCAAATATTCATTGCGTATATTTGTTAACCGTTCCGGGCGACTCTAACGTTCTATTTTTTTTTTGTATTTATCGTGATGGATCCCAACAACCTATCGCGCGATTTCGGTCTCGTCTACCTCCGTGGTAATATTTTTATTTTTATATTTTGTTTTTCGTTATTTATTAGTGTCAATTTACAATGACGATTTCGCGTGACGTATCATGTATATAACAAGAAAAGCACTAACTTTCCGGTCATACTCGGTAAAGTTGAAAACCGATGATTTGTACACTTCGCGTCGATTATCTGCTCGGTTTGCCGTCATTCGAAATTGTTTCTATTCCCCGCGCACAGTGCGGAAGGAGAACGTTCGTCGACGGAACGCTGATCATATTTTAGACTCGGAACGGAACGAAGTCAGATAATACAACGATTCCCTCCCCTCCCCCGCCAGTATGTCATTCGCAGACGGGTACTTTGTTTCATACGTTTTTGGACGGCACTTTTATCGAGCGCGTGAGTAATAACCGTAGGAAAGTTTACCGGAAAAAGAAAGCCGGTAAAATTGACGACGCGTCCGTTCGGGACACGGTAAATCGATTTGTCCATTGTTTTCAAACGACACGAACACTTACGGATCCGCAATCATCCACTTCGCGTACACCGTATAAAATATAGATGTATCATTATCGACAACGACGTCTTTTTTTTTTCAATGTTTATCAATTTGTTGGTTCTAAGGAACATCGTCGCGACGTGTCAACGGGGCGTATGTTTTTTTATCAATGGGGACTTACTTACGACCGTATTCCACGAGGAGCCGTGTACGGTTAGGTTAGGTTAGTTAAATTTCAAGAAATTCGCGAATCCGAACCCCCGGCGTTATGGTACTCTAACTTAACGGTGAACGCGAAAACGGAATTCGCGCGTGTTATTGTCGACGCGTACGTGTCGGACGAATAAAACACGACGTTGAACGGAAGTTTTTTCGGGTTCGGCTTCTGAACGTGATGACGGCGGACGGCGATAAAGTGATATTTATAATAACGTGTACGAGAAATATTTATAAAATCGATTTCACGAAAAAAAACAAAACAACAACAACAACGTTCTCCGCTTTACGTCTTCGGAGTGGAGTAAATATATTTTCTAAAAGAATATTTATGTCCGCGGACATTATGATTGCGTGCCGACGATTCTCGGAATACACGGTAAAAAAACACGGTGTCGAATTCGTTTCGATCCAAAACGTAAATATTAAATTAATGCGGATTACAAACGGTGTGTCGGAAACGCGTCGTTCCGAAAATGAAGAATAAGCAACACGTTTCACTCGTACGGAAATAATACGTTTCCGTCGGGAATTCTATTTGCCTTTATTTTTGCCGTGAGCGACGATTTATATATATATATATATACATGATTCGATACGCTTAAATTTGAATACCGCGCGTTTTTTATTTATATAAAAAAAAAACACCTCAAACGGACACGAGTCAGTCGAAAACTGTAAAAAGTCGCGTACGATTTTATTTCAATGTCCTTATTCTGTTCTAAGTTCACTCCGTGTAAACTTATCATTAGACTACACTGTCAAAACATGGAACGCAGTCCGAAATGTTATCGTCTTTGTTTTCAGAATAAACAGCGTGTTCGTACGCGAAGTACTCCACCGGTATGTTACATCGAACACAAACTATTGTAATTAATGTGATGTAAACTGTAATTGAAAACGGTCGACTAAGCCGTAGTCGGGCATCGGATACGGGGTCATGGATTCAATGCCACGGGAAATTTTTTTTAAAAATAATATAAAAAAAAAAAATACTCTACCGGAACGTAAGAAAAAAAATATATTTAAAATATTTCACGTGTTTATTGTGTACATAGTGTGTAGGCACAAAAATATACGCGAGGCGGACTCGGTTTGAAATTTTTCAAAACCCCTCTGAATTTTCGTTTTTTTTGATTCGATGTATAAGATAAATACTTTTTGATACTTACATAACGAATATTTTCGAATATTAAAAATCTTCTGTTCATAAGTGTTAATCAAATTGAAGCTAAATTATTGTTTTCAATAAATATCACTATATTATCAGTGCGTTAGACATAACAAATTTGAACATTGTTCAAAATGTGTTTTTTGCTTTTGAAAAATTCTGGTCTTGTTCGTGAAAAAGTTCACGTGTTTTAAACAGAAAATCCTAATAGGAATATGCAATTGTTATCGATAAGAAGACGAACGAAATTTTTCGTCAGTGTTGTACGGAACACGATATGGAATATTGTCAAAAACAAGTATTTAAAATAGGCGAGTCCGGTGTTAGGAAAGCCAAATTACTTAATTTGCAATTTTAATCAAGTTCACCAGCATTATACATTATCGTTACCAGTCGACCAAAACAATAATAATAATAATAATAACGTCAGTGGTTTGTTGCCCAACTAGCGGTAACGAGCGCAACGACTAGATAAATTAGTTAGTCGAAAAATATAGTACCAATATCTTATCTAGATAGACAGAGAAACACATATTTTATTATTATCTAAGATGACATTTAGATAAATAGCGTTTACGGATGCTATTAGTTTTATTATACAGGTTTTTGAGTTTACCGCAATTATTAACCACGACGACGATGATAATAGTAAAAATACGTGTTTTCCGTTCTACAGTCAAAAAAAAAAAAAAATAAATTATACCGCTCTGAGCACGATGATAATCTCGATTCGATCATTCCCTTTTGGCTAGAGAACAAACAGAATAACGTTCACTGTGCCGTTTATTATTTTTTACGAACGTAACGAACGGACCGGACACGCGGCGCCTAATCTCAGTACACAATAGATTTCGTTCGACACGGTGTCCCTCTAACACTGTTGTCGAACGCGATCGACTCGTCGGCTTATCCGTTTTCCCGTGAATTTCGTTCGACTCGCGTACACAGTATTCCTATACGATCTGCCGACCGCTATGGGCACAATAACAATTATTAATCGTTCTAAAGGAAAAAGAAAAAACGGGGTCTTTCGGTGTGAAAATGTAGTGATCATCCAATGGACACGTCCGGCGCAGCGTTTTTCGTTGCAGTTGTGCGCAGAGGCGAAATGGGGATGGAAACGTCTTGTTATTACGATACAAGTAAAACGCATCGGCCCGACGAAGAATCGACGAGGCCTTTCTCGCGACGCGTAATTAAAAACACGATAGTGACCTCTAAACGTAACATCCGAATCGACGATAATTACCGTCAAACAATTATACCTGAATGCTGACTTCGACGGGAATCAATATGGATATGATCCGATAGCCTTGGACGCGTAATGGCCGGGCTATTACCGCGAGTATCGTTTTGCGATTGAAACCATTAATCCGTGGTCGGATAGAGAAAACAATTAAAATTATTATTTTGAAAATTGCGGTGCGATGCGTCGGGCCTGAGACCTAGAACGCAACAGTCGAACACGTGAAAACAACACGTTTTCATGGTCGTGTGCGTCGCTACGAGCGGTCGCGACGACGACGTGGCCGGACCACGACGTCGCTTGATAGACCTTCCGGAACTTCCGGTCCGGGACGGCGAAATATCGGTTAGGCGCGCGTCCGGACGTCTCGGAACTCTGGTTAGGTAACCAACGAGCATTGTTGGTCGTACGCGTTTTTCGTCTCGCCGAAATCGTCCGAACGCGTTTTGGAGAAAAAAAATTGAAAAAAACCGTGACGCGCGCGCGTCGTTTCACGAGATCGGGCCGCGTCGGCATTCCGTAGACGGTACCCGTTCGTGGAGCTGGAGAACGATGACGACACGCGACGAGGGCCCGCGTTACGCGAAAATTTCAGACCGACCGCGACGAAAAAAGGTGTTATTTAATTCCTACCGGCTCCGTCCTGTCGACACGTGTTCGGATCTCAACAGCCGATCGTGTGTGTCGTAAGGCCGCGCGTGCGCCGAAGAAGGCGACGGCCTTGCGCGCGTTTTATTGTCGTCCGACGACAGTCGTGATCGTGGGCAGACGCAATAAAATATAATAATAATAATAATGAGCGAAAAAAACAACGCACGTAAAAAATAAACGGACTTCTGTGCGGCGTGTCGGTGAAAAACACAGACGTAACCTTATATCGATTTGCGGGCGGCACGCTCGACAGAGGTCTTTGCACGGCTGACAAACACCGTCCGTACCCACCACGTCCGTCGACCCCCGTCGGTACGCGTTCCGTAGTCGTGTTTGGTCTCGCGAGTATGCGGAGAACTAGCTTTTTCTAGGGTCGAGTGACACAAGTCACTCGGACATTAGCGACTGGCCGGACGGCACGCGCTCGAATTGCATTTCTGTTGAATAGTCGCGACGATTTTTTTTTTAAATTCCAAAACGAAAAATTCACAATCCACGCGTGACGAGCGCGATGAGTCTAATCGAATTCACATCAACGCCCGCCCGCCCGACCGGGTTAACTGTTTCTCCGTTCGTCGGTGTTATCGTTGTTCTGTAATCGGTCTGGTTTTGGTTCGAGTCATTGTGTAAGTTTTCGTTTGAGACATACCGTTTGGGCCAATTAAACGTCATACGCTGCTTCGCTGCCCCGATAGTCTGAAGCGACGATCATGAAAATTATTTTTAAAATCGTCAATTGAGACAGCGGTGCCCGTTTTCTTTGTACATGACGTTTTTCCGGACCGTTCGCCGCCTTCCGTTGTCGCTGTTGCACGTATTGTAATTGTGAATCGTATATTTTTATCGTGTTTCGTCGCGGGCGCTAATGGCCACAATAAATTGCAAAAATCATTTTGTAAACCGTTTTTTTTTTGTTTTGTTCGAACCCATCGTCGTGCACGCGTCAAATCGTATTTGTCAAGGGACGGTGGTAAGCAAGCACGTCGACTGGAAAGGCCGTATGGGTCCACGGTCTGTATCCCGTACTGTCGGGCCGCACGAATCATCCGATTTGGATTTTACTTGGTGGTGGGAAGAGGAGGAGGAGGAGGAGTGGGTAAAGCGGTTATTAACACGCGCACAGTTAACCGTGACCGAATGCCGTACGTTATTGTTGCTGTTGTTGTCGTTGTTATTATTATCGTTAAAAAACGACCGGACGCTTGTCGGGGACAAGAGGAGCGGAGGCGAGGAAATAAAAAATAAACGAAATCGATTACGTACAGCCGTATTAGGAACGCGCGCGACGATCGTGACAATCGATCCGTCCGCGGATAAAATCCCGCGCGCGTTTCGTTTCCGGTTTGCGTTTCCTCCGGCGAACGCCGACTCGATTTTATCGCGCGTACATTCGTTACGATGACGATTATCGTTATCGTCATTATCGTAATTATTTTATGCCAGCGGCTTCGCTCCGGGGCTTCGTTCGTCTCGCCGTCAAAATCTAATCATCCGATAATTGTTCGTCGTTCGAACGTGACGATTCGCCCGTACGTGCACAACGCTGAAATCCCGGCGAGAAAATATAACTGTCCGAATTTCAGAATTGTTGACGGTACACGTTCGGACTTCCGGCGTTACACCCTGCCCACGGCAAACATGTTGCACGTCGTTCGAGTTGACTTCTGTGCGGGGCTACCATATCTCGTCTAGGAATTCTAGGACGGCGTACAGGAACAAATATCGCGATGAAAATTATTCAGTTCATATAGGTTACACGCAACAGTGTTTTTAATTTATTGCAGAAGTACTCGGATGGCCATAATTTTCAGTAGGTTTTGCCGTGTTCAACAGTTCTTCGTTCCCCTCTAACATATCTGTAGAACTATGCGCGAGTCATGTTTATAACCGCAGTAAGATCCGACCGATACGATTCTAAAAATAATCAAACTATTGAGAACGACGCAAACAACAATGTCCAGCGATCGACACGACCGATTCAATTGGATTTTTAATTTGTACGAATTCAAAACCTAAATCGTTCGTTGCCGATCGCATGTTCGTTAGACATAGCAACCGTACTTCCGTGACAGTATCGATTTTCAGTAACCACAACCAGTTCCGTTCCCGTCCGGTCGATCCGAACGGTGAACGATGTTTTCGCCGGTCTTTTCGTCGCGGTCGTTGCTGTTTATTGACGAGCGTCTTGTCGTCCTCGCCTTTACGGTCGCGCTGCTACACACCAGAGCACGGGCAGACGAGACGCAACGTCAAACGATTCGGGTGACGGAAACGCGAAAAATCTTTCGGCCACGAACCGCGTTGACAACAACAGAACAATCGGCATCGGTTAGTTGTCGGAAACAGCGTTTTGCGAGCCCGCGAGTCTTTCCGGCCGTCGTGCGGTTCAGCTCACCGTCGTGAACCATGTAGTTTTCTCCGTTCGCGTTATTCAATGAAGTCCCCTCCGACATCTGGCTTGTAATTCTTCCGCGCCGCGATGACCGTCGAAACGGAGTTCGCCTTCGAACGACGTGACCCTGCAACCTAAACGTCCGAGCACTTCGGGAGCCCACGCGAAAACCGATAGTCGAATCGGACGTCAACGCTCTACGTCTGTAGGATTTCGGCGCGTCCGGACGGTCCGGAGCCGGTCGCGCGAAAATAATAACAATCGAAATAATGCTTTTTTTTTTAATACGGCGTCGTATAAATTACCGGTCGGCGCGCGCGATCGCCTTATCGATTGTGTTTTTGGTTTTTGTTTTTTTTATTTTCTCCCGGTGTCTGGGCGTTTCGCGTCCAGCAAACAAAACAAACCCCGAAATCACCCGGTCCGGCGACAGTGCGACGCGACGCATATTTTACGAAGCGTTCAATGTCGAACGAAAAAAAAAATTAGTCGAATTGAACCAGTTGATCAAATTTACCCGAACGAAATGATAAACGATTAACGCATACGAGTCCGCGTTAAGTGAGACATTTCATGTTCAGTGGGTATCTTAATTTAGGTAACGCTTTTTGGTGGACACTTTTTCGTGACGGTTTTTTATTTTAATGTGCCAAAGTAAAGACATAAAATGTCAAAATGTGCCAAAGTAAAGACATAAAATGTCAAAAACGTTTCTCGACCCGAACGACCGGATCGTTTCCGACGTCGACAGAAGCCCCCCAGCCCAAGGCGAACGAACGGTAACGACGCGAGCCCAGACCTGGTCGATCGGCCAGACGCCGGGAACGGTTTTTTCCGTTTTTCCGTTCGTGTTTCACCGCGCCGACGAGAACAATGGACGGGGCTTTCGGCCTGTCGACAATAGAAGGTCCTCACGACGACGACCACGATGACGATCGCGTGGCTGTACCGGTCGTCGGGGTAACGCGCGCGCGTCAACAACGTCGTAAACATCGGGATCGATAGGTTTGTGAACGGACGTGACGAAATTGAAAACCAGTCGAGTCTCGTGTTTTTCCCGTTTTGTTTTTAGAGGCCAAACGCAGACACTCGTCTCCTTGCCGCGTCCTTTACCACGCGAACATTTTGTTGCGCTGTCGCGTGTTTATTGCGCGACACGTGTACACGAGAACCACGTCCGTTTTTTTTTTTTTTGTCGGCTCGTTTTTAACGCGAAAATTGTTTTGTTTTCGGTTTTTCGTAAACCGTCTCGGCACGCGCCAGGAAATTTCCCGTCCGTTCGGCACCGCAAACAATCCATCACGCGTTCGACCAGTCGGACGATTATTCCCTAAACCTGGACGGACGATGGCGTTTTTTCCGCGACATCCAACGGTCAAGACGAACGTAGTAGACCCGTGGGCACAGGTCGAAACGTGACTGACAGCACTGGTCTACTGCGGCATAGTCGGTCGGTCAACGTGACGATAAAAAAAACCGGCATAAAGCGTTCGTTTCTCGTAAGTCGCGGTGGCGCGGTTTTTTTACATAAAATATAACTAGTAAAAATCGAGACCGACGCCGAGATACCGTACAAGACCAAAATCCGTTTATTCCGAACCTCTTCAGGATCGCGGTCACACAGCAAACCCATTATTTACGGGTAATCGAAAACAAACGTTAAAACACTGTTTTAACAGACGAGCGAGTCGTTTGGATTCGGACGGACGTCCACGTTGCGAGTGTCGTAAGGTCCGGTACGTCGGAAAGAAAACAAAACCGGTCGATTGGATTATTCGATGAGTTTTACACCGATGCGTTCTGTCAGAACTCACGGTCCAACCTTTTCGAGACACCGGGACGTCGTCACGAATTAACCTGACGCGATTTCGCTGTTCGTATTTTGCGTTTTGCGCGTCCGCGACTTCCCGTACACCACCGAGCCGGTCGTCGCGATTTCGGTCGGCCGACTCCGAATCGCCTTACAAACAACAACAACAACTATATTTACATTGCGACCGTGACGTCACAGTCGTGTCCGCCGGACGACGAAACGACACACTCGAATACGTCCGAACGATTAACGAGGTCTTACGCACGTTTTTATTTTTCAAACGCGATCACTTTAGTCGACCGCGTACAAAAGTATCCAGTCGAATTTTCGTCTCGCACGCGTATAATATACATATCGAAAATGTGCTTGTTTTCTCAGACATTTATTGAAGGTCTTACAGATTTCTTTTTTATTATTATAATTAAAAATCGTCAACATTCAATCAAGTGAAATCACATTTTATTGAAAGTCGATCAATGCGTATTAGTCATTTTTAACTTGACGTATATTCGTTTTTCACTCTAACCGAATTAAACGAGTTATAAAGTTTATTAACTCGCCCGCCCGCGAGAAAACGTCTACACACTCTATCCCCCACTCGCTGTCGAACACCAGTTGCGATCCGTTTGGTCTTACTGTCCTTCCAGCCACAATTAAAGTATATATATATAAAAAAAATGTAAAAAATACATAATAAGGCATTACGGACGTGGATTCGTTATGTTACGATAACCATTTATGACACTCGTGTCGTTTCGTCCGTAATAGCGTTTAGTCATCGGCAATTCAAACGCTATCTTACGTACATCGATGACTGTACCCATTTCACGCACACGTACACGTGTATACACGTTTGAGTGGCGCCGAGGTGATTGAGGTGTAGAGTACGGATTACTCCGTTTTTCCACTTAGAACGTCCGTCCGAAAGACCGTCCAAGGACGTTCAACTCGACGACTCCTGTAATGTTTATTAGCTTACATCTCTGAATCGTCTTCCGGGACGCGAGCCGCGACAGTTTCATGGCTGTATCTCCTTTCACCCTTGACAAAGATCGGTCCGTCCGAACGATAACGCCGGCGCACGACGTCTTCATTGCGATTTCTTTTTTGTTTTCTCGAAATCTCTACGTCGTCGAAAACCTAAACGCCGGTTTCCGACATTAAACCACGTACAGTTGATCGGTAACGTCGATTAGACGGTAAAACACACAACATACGCGGAGTCGTTTCGTAGACGGGCATGTTTGATTTATTTATTTACTCGAACTCAAAGTGTTAAGCGCGTTAATGTTCCCGGCCGTTAAGACGAAATACGGTCTGTCGCTAATTCACGAGATCCAGATTTGTTGAGATGGCCGTCAACGGGACACAACACGATAGACAATAAAACGTCGTACACAAATGTTCAAAACTCGAAATCACAATAATAATTGTACACGATATCCGCGTATACGTGGTTGTCGAAATACGACAATATAATGTTTGTGATTTCGGGTTTTAAACATTTGTGTATAAAATAATCACAAGTTCTCTTATATATTTTATAATAAAAACGTTGTAATAATAATATTGTATCGCTGTGTAATCATGCGCGGGTCAGGTCGTCGCGTTGCTGGTCGAAGGGTGTTTCGGGGTTTTGAACGGATTCGCGCGGCAATGCGATCCCCGTTCGGTACGCGTGTGCGATTCGTGCGGTGCAGCACGAACGACCTAACCTAACCTAACACGCGAGGAGATATCGTTTTTCCATTCGGTCCCGTTTCGTCGACAGGCACGACGCGGCTGACTTGACGTTGTCGTCGAGTACGATACCGTCTCGGTATCCGAAATTCGTCCGAGAACCGTTGGAAAGTCGATCGGAAACAGGCAAACGCTAAGCGCGTGAGCCATAATCGGTTATTCGATTTTTTTTGAGACGCTTAAACGTTTCGATATGTTTCCGCCAGTCTTCGTCTTCGGACGGGGTCATTACCGCTCCCGCGATTATTTAAAAATCGAAACGGTCAAGTCAAAACATTTCGTTCTAAACCGGTATCGTCTCAAAAGACATTGGGGCGACTTTCAAAACGAACGAAACGGATTCAATTGATATTGAAAAAATAATCACGGTGATGGTACACCGCCAATAGCGTCGGAACAGTAAATAGCAAAAATAATAGTGATGATAACAAGAGAAAAACGCCAGTCGGGGTTTTATCGCTGGACACTCCGCCCTCGTACGAAAATTCATAGTTATCAAATCGCTTATCGCGTAGCTTAAATTGTGTGTATAAACGCAAATGAAAAATATAAGAACATTGTCAAACGACACGTTATCAATTACGGTATGCGACTTTTACTGTTACGAGAAATCGGGATGAACCGAAATGCGTTATCTCCGTCCGAGTAAAAAAAAAAGAAAAAACATTTAGATTTGCCTGGAACGTAGCAACAACAGGGACGTTTCGAAACACGTTTTGATCGAACCCGTCAGGTCTGTAGACTTATGCAGCGGTGATGAAAAACTACCGACGGAAGAATAATAGTCGTCACGAAACTCGTGTAACGTTATCAATACGGAAAACGCGCGAAATATTTCGAATAGTTGAACAGTTCAAACACTCGAAATCGGAGTACGGCGAATTTTCCGAAAATCACGTCGAATAATCTCGAAAACTGCACTTGTCATCGACCGCCGGCGGTCTTCGTCACCGTTGGATTGTCGTTTGCGATCCGCAGTCGGCAATTTTTCGACAGTTTGTCGTGTTATTATGTTTTTTGCGTTTTTTTTTTTTTTATTAGAAAACGTTTATTTACAATGTGAACGGTCGAACAATAAACGAAACGAACGTAATCAACACCCTCGTGTGAGAAATCGTATTGTAACGGGTCGGTTCCTTTTAAGGCGTCGTTCCGGGTTATCGGGTAGGGCGTGTTTATAGCGGTTTGTGTGAAGTGAGTCAAGAATCGTCCGTAGTGAGTAGAGACAAACTAGTCCTTTGACGGTCGTGACGTCAAGGTGTTTGCAAAGGGAAGCGTTGTCGATGTAGTGTCGTATCGGGTCTCGAATTTGAATCTGGTCGGCGTGACGAAAATTAATTTTAACATCAACCCACCAACTCGACTCCTCCGTTCCGTTCAAGGAATACTTTTGTATTTTCCAACGGGTTCCGTTTCGATTCCGTACCGTTCGAAGCGTTTTCATATCGCGCCCAGGCAGGCGAACGCACACACACATATATATATACACGGGCACCCATTAGATAGTATTTAGAGGGGGACAAAATAATTTATTATTTTTGATAAGCAAAAAAAAAAAGGTTAGGCTTGTGTTATTTCATCAATGTATTGATATCGATTTTAATTTCCAATAATCATACCAAATTAAACCATTTATATTTAACTGTTGTATTATCACAGAAGAAACAGAAGGGAAATTTGTTCAATAAACATAAAATTACTTAAAATATTTTTATTTACGTTAAAAAAATAAAACAGAAATAAAACGTCGACCTTTACAGTGGCAATGTGAAAATACCAATTTTAGCAACTATACTTATTTTCCAGAGGGGGGGACATGTCCCCCCCCCAACGGGCGCCCACGTACACGGGAATAGCCGAGACGCGTTAACAGTTGCAGCCGGTGGCGCGCGATTTCGACGGTGTTGTGAGACGATAACTCGGCTCGGGCGCGTACGTACACGTGAGCATAACGATTAATGGCGTCGTAAATAATTGAACCGTAAATATAACGCGTGTTGCCGACGGTGTTGGCCACGGGCACGTTACTGCGGTCGTTATCGAGTACCCCGTCTTTCGGACGATGAAGTATTAAAGGCGTGTTTATTTTTTTTTGATCTGTCCCGAGAATATGTCTGTTTAAAACTCATTCGGATTGATGAAGCCCAACATGATGTGTTTGAGTTGTATTGTCGTTTCGAATTTGAAAAAAAAAACCGTGAGAAACGTTGTCTGCTACTACTGTTTTCGTGGATGATTCGTTGAACCATCACGGTGCTACGCTCGTGATGCGTTTTGCAGATCTTAAATCCGAAAACGGCACTCGCGTAAACAGTGGTCAACAATATTTTTTTTTTCGACGGGTCTCACGCGTCGAGTAAACCCGTCGTTGAGTCATGACCCGGAATTTAGACCTTGACGATCGACGTAGCCTCCGCGGCCGGCGCGCTGACAAAAAAAACGACATCCAAGATAATTGTTGACGGAAAAAAGCGTGGTTGTTTGAAAAAAAATTTTCCCCCGTCAACACGCCCGCGCTCGTTCACCGGCGGTCTTGGCGCGTCTATGAAGTCCCAGGACCGTTTTCTCGAAGACGCGCGGCAAAGGAGCAAACCGTTACGAACGCGCCGGATTTCGCAAGCGGCTATCCTTGCCCCGGGCGTCTCGGAACCGATCGAAGGATGAGTGATTTATAAGTGCCCGCGAGACGAATTCCCGGACGGGACACAAGGCGAAGGCGAAAAAATGTGTCGACAATATACGCTCGTGATCGTGTGTTACGGGCGACGCCGAGTCGGAAATTTTATTCGTCCGAGTCGTCACATAACCCCGACGGTCGAGTTATACGGGAATTTTCACGCTCGCTTCCGCAGTAACGTTCGGTCTTCGGGTGGCGGCGACCGTCGCGTAACGAAAACACGTTTCAACGAAAAACGATGACTACAAACCGTAGTCTTTTCAGTTCGCACGTATGGACGTATTGTGAGGTTGGTCCACTCGGGCTACAACGAATTCGTTCAATTCGTATTCGACGAGTGTTGACTTGAAAAACGGTATGGATTCTTCTGACGGAGAGGACGGTGGACTGAAACCGTTCCGTCAAACCGACATTCATTTCTCCGTTCGTTTCGCGTTAGATCACTCGTCGATTCGTCGGACGCACTTCGTTATTCGGAATTATATTATTCGCATGCCAAGTGGTGGGGGGGGGGGTTATAGACAATCGCGTCTTCGTGTTCTCGTGATGTCGACGGACGTCTTGCTAACTCGTTTTGACCGTTCGATCATATCATTCGTCGTGGCGTGACGATCTCGTGGGCAAAAGTCCTTAGTCGAAAACCAAATAACCGTACGCCACACACCGCGTGTCGTAAAAAATGGACCACCGACTAATTGCCGTTATCTCACGTCGGACGTATCACGAACAGAAGATTGCGCAGGCAGTTCTAATATCGACCCGCGGACGTCGACGAGTTCGCGTTATCAGGTGCAGCGTAATAAATGTATTGTCGACATCGCTCTGTTTTCCGCGAGACACGACAAGTCGATTCAACTGGTAATTAAGGGTCTGGCACGTAGTTGAAGATCAATTTCTACTCGTTGTTATATGAGATTATTATTATTTATTTATTTATTTTTTGATCATAGTCCTATTAGTCTTACTTGTATTTGTTATAACCGTATCGACGCGGCAATCCACGATTTCGTTATCGTGTCGCGTGTCGTTTTTTGAGGTCCGGTGCGTATTATTTTCGAGTTACGAACATTTGAATTCATCACGTTCTCGTTAATCTCGTTTAAGACGTTTCACACTCACGGACCGGCCGGACGGTGCACGACGAGTAATAAAACCAATAACAACGACAACACGTAACGAACCGAATGAATGTCGTGTGCGCTCCACTCGGACGGATCCGCTTATACATATATATAACTATATATATAGAGAGAGAGAAAAGAAAAAAGAAATATGTATACGTATAATAACTGATTCGGTAGATGGTCACGGTTAAGTTCATTACTTTAAGCGGTTTATTTGACGGAAAAAAATCTAAAAAAAGAATGCCATAACGTTATATAAAAACGTGTTGCGAGAAGACGTTCGTTCCGAAAGCGACACGTATGTTCAACGAAGTCGTACGAAACGCGGTAGGCCAGGTGCGTTTGTATGACAACGTGCTGTTTGACGGGACGAGTTTTGTCTCGGTCCCCCCCGGGGCGACCGTCGACACGTGTTCGTACGGTAAAACGGAAAAAAAACGGAAAAAACAAACGGTCGGAGCGGCGGCGACGGCAAAACGTTTGCGGCCCGCGAACTGTGATCGGAAACAGCAAGAACGCGGAATCGGAAAAAAAGCCAAAAACGAAAACAGTTTTTTGGTGCGAGGCGGACGGAAACGACCGGCGCGCCGAACGGTGTTAGGTTAGATTCCGACCGCGTTAGGTTACGGCAGGCCTACGAAACAAAAAACAAAAAACGAAAACCAAACGAAATTGTTAACTCCGTCACGACGTTATCGTCCGTTTGCCGCGTCCCCCGCCCGACCCGACGGAACCTCGTAAGCGTTCGCGTACGATTCGAATAACAATAACAATACCGAAGACGACGACGACGACGTACGCGACCGTAGCGATCCGGACGGGTCCCTCTCTCCTCTGGCCGCGTGACGCGAAGGTCGCCCCGGACGCGACGTTACCGCACCGGGGGTATCCACCGCGGTCTGCGAAATTCCGCACGCCATCGACGCGCCGGGTTCAGTCGGCCGGCCCCAAAGGTTCAATGAAAACGTCTCCGTCGGCCGTGTCCCCACCCTCCCCCCACGGGTAGTCCGTATTATATATAAACGCGGACGGACGCGCGTCGTCTCCGCAAACGACCGCGGCCGACCGAAGCCGACGCACGCGAGCGTTTTTTAAATTTTTTCATTTTCGCGTGTCGTTCCGTTCCCACACACACCCCCCCAAAAGGGGGGCGACGCGGACCCCGTACCGCGAACGCGTCCGCCGGGCCACGACCAGCCGCACGGAGCAAGGACCCGTAGCCGACGTGAACAATGCAACAGCTCGTATTCGGTAACTATTGTAACGAACGTTGATTGCCGTTATCGGTCCGTTTCGATTTTACTCGTAACGGGTCCGCCCGAAAAAACAATCCGGTTTCCGATCAATTTTTATTTGTTTTTTTTTTTTGACGTTCTTGAGTCGACGCCAACCGACGTTATGAAATACCGTCCGCGCGCGCGCGCGCCGTATAATAAATCGATTGTTTCGAAACGGACACAAACAAACAAACAAAAAACGGTCGCGTACGTGCGTCGTGGTCGTGTTCCAACGCTTGTGCTGCACGACGAATCGATTAATGTGTGATTTGATTTCGATTTAAAACTTTGCGAATCGTACGAAATCACTTCACTCGCCCGTGACAAATTTCAATTTTTTTTTACATTTAATTTCACTTTTTGTTTTTAAATATATATATATAATTGAATCCGTCTGAACGCGTCAACGCGGCGGACGGACCGCGCCTTTATCGTCAAAAAATGTGTCCGTTTCGCACAAACGCACGTTTCTGGCGGTCGTTTATTTCCACGGAAGTTGCTGCCTGGGAGGTTAGGCGTCAGACCGTTTCCGCACACGGTCGATAATATCCCCTCCGACCGACCGATTGATCGTACGTTTACGAGGACGCGATTCAAGCACGTCGGTCGCCGAAACGTCACAGAAGACTTCGTCGTTTGCCGTTCTGCCGGGCAATCGCGTGCTCTATTAAAACCGCTTGTGACGATTACCGCGGAAAGCCGGCGCTCGCGTCCCGGCAATCGAATGCGTCCGTGTGTGTCTCACGTGGCGGCGGGATGGGTTGAAGGCTCTGAACCACAACGTTATTGAGTCAAACGCGCGGCACCCGTGAGACCACGTCGCGATCGGCGTATCGACCGTTCCGGAAGTCCGGAAGGACGCGGTTTCGTCCGGCGAATCTTTATCGCGACGGCGGTCGCGTGACTCCGCGCGCTACCTGCGCCCGTTAACGTCGGGGGGAGAATCGATGTGTTATTTGCCGCGTTTGTGACGAATGCGCTTTTCTCACGGCTCTAGCGGCGTTTTTTTTCATCACATCCGACGAACACAATGTCGGCCCCCGACGTAGCCAAACGTTCCGAAAAGTATCCGTCCCGTCCGTGTCGTTTGTCGGTCCGGTACACAAATCCGGTAAATCGTCAATGATATTCGTTCGAAACGTCTTATTACGGTCCGCGACGGACGTACTGAAGCCAGGAATCGATTTCGGAATATCGGACGTCGGGATGCGTCGGATTTCGGAAGTGTCTAAACGCCCCGGGTTTCGATAACGACCGTACGAATGCGAAAACACCGTAATCGAAATCGCAGACAGAGAGAGAAGCGTCGGCGTGGTCGATACGTTTCGTCGCAATGTTTTTTTCTTTTTAACACGTATAATTTGATGAAATTAAACGTATAGGGTTTTTTTTAATTCAATCAGTTGCAATGACCGTCACGATTGTCGTGTCGTTCACCACTCGCACTTATAAACACGGACAAATCGATTGCACGCGAACCCGTTCTCGACGCACACACTCGTTTCCTGCTCGGTCAGCCGGACGGAAATCAACGTACGTTTTTTTTCCTCGCGAATATTTTGTACAATGACGTCGAAAAGCGAGTCGCGCCGGATCGCATAACGGTTGTTATTGTTTAATCGATTCGCCGCGTGTACGTATTAATACGTGCGTACGGACTAACACACGTTTCGTTTTCCGTGACCTACAGACGCTTCACACGGCGTCGTGTTCTCGCCGATAACGAAACGGATCGATTCATTCGCGACGAAACGGTCGAAGACGGTCCGCGGATCGTTCGCAGGTCTGATCCGATCGATTCGGCCGTTTCGAACGCGACCTACACGCCGGGCGAACGGTCCAGAGAACACGAGCGTGGTGAGCGAAATCAGTCCTGACGGTCGAGTCGGGTCGGGCGACCTCATATCGCAGTCGATTCGGACGAGACCGGACGACAGCGTTTCATCAAATCGAACGCGCTCGCGTCACAACGGAATTCCCCCCCACTGATCTTCGGCACGCGTTATTTTGTCGGACGTGTGGCATTTTGTTGTCGTTCGTCTATTATTTTCGCACCCGGCGCGGAAAACGAGCGGCGCGCGCGTTTCGCAAACGGTCAAAACGCCAGGCCAGGCCGTCGCGCATACTTAAACGCGGCATACCCGGGTCGGCGCGTGTGGGTACCGTCGGACGGATCCTGGCGTGTGTCCCCCTCACTGTCGGCCGGTTGCGACACGATTGCGACCGCGGTACGTGTTGACGCGTCGGAGACGGAGGTGACGTCGCGAACGAGAGACGGTTGGGTTTCGCCTGTTGTCCTAGTTACGTCCGCGCGCAACGGTCCCGTGACGAAAACGTCGTTGACATTGGACCGGTTCGTCGGTTGCGCGGCGCGGTCGTGTCGGCCAAAACGAACGCGCGCGTTATATAACGTTTCCCGTACGTGCGCGCGTTCTCGGGCCAAACACCGCGGACTTCACGAGAGCTAACCCGACGTGTCCGGACCCGCTTAACGCGCGCAAACCAGAAAAAACGAAAACGCTTCGCCAAACGCGTAATCTCGTCGGACACACCGTCAATATCTTAGTGGTTTATTGTTTTATGTTTACGAATAGTTATTTTCCAAACTGTGAACGTCGAATATCAAATAGCCCCGAAAAAAACGTGACGATTTTTCGTATTGTACGTGATTTTTATAAGAATTATTACATATATTTATTTTCCTATAATATTTTTATATCAAATGACGCGTCGAACTTGTTTTCTTTGCTTTCTAAATGTTCCAATAACGAATTCTCCCTCGATTTCGATCCGATCGAAAATTCACGGTCTTCCACGGTTTGCACGAAATCACGAGGTCCGCGGAGAACGTTGAACCGAAAAACGTACCAAACGAATGTCCGCCTTTCGGTCGGCTAGATTTGCTCGGTTCAAGTCCTGTTCTGCCACGGGAACGGGCAAATCGCACGTATCGACTGTGTTGCTCGTACGAAACACGGGCTCACACATTTCAATCGTTTCTCACGTTATCACAACGTTCAGTTAACAGTGTCGGCGTGTTCGACGAAAATCCGCACGAACGTACCGGAAACATAGAAACGAACCGTTTGATATGTCAAATGTTGTTTTCGTTTCTAGTTTTTAGTATGTTTTATTTTCGTTACTTGATAACGTGCACGTGGTACGGTCGCTTTACGCCGTTAATAACAATTGTCAGTAATGTTGCCTTTGAACACGGACGAATTTACAAATATTTTTACTGGTAACGCGAACGCGCCAAACACGATCAATCCAATCGGTCGTCGTCTGACTCAACGTTTTCGAAACCGTAAAAACGATACCGGACCATATTTAATCGATCGAGTCAATACTTTTTACGGGTCGAAAAATCATTATGAACCGACCGAATAACACACTGTACGGTCGCTAATGCCGATGAAACATTTGGGTTTTTATTATTTCCTCTCCAAACGCGCTCTTGGAATTACAAACGCTAAAAACTCCCAGCTTCCTCTGTTTTTCATTTTATTTTGTTGGTCTTCGATTTCGTCAAATCTCTCTTTTCCTCGTAAAACACGTCGTTCCTTCCATCTTTCTTTTGAACGATTCCTCAAACAACGATTTCGAGCCGGTCTCCAGAAACGTCACACTATCCCGTCGTTTCGATTTTTCATCCGTTTTCTTCATTCATAACGTACATTGTGATTGCCGGTGTTTTAATAATTTTTTAAATCGTTGTCGTTGTCGTCGGTTTAGTCGTACAAGCGAATCGTCGGACGGTGAACTCGTGAAAAGTCGGTTTTCGGGACGTTCCGTTGGCGAATTTCTCGAGTTCGGTTTCCGAAGTCGTCGTCACAACAACGCAGCCCGCACAGACGTTTTGGGGGTTCTGTGTAACCGCGTAGCCGTTTAAATCCTTTGTGCGGCAACCGCGTCGAAATCCCGTGCAAATATCGGTCTGACCGTGTTCGTCGCGTTTTCGCGTAAAAATCTACGAGGCCCAAGGCTTCAGGCCGAACCGGTCTCGGGCCCGTTGTGACGCACGGACGGTTTTCACGTTCGCGTTCGTGTCGGTCGCGTGGGGTTACGGTCGCCGCCGCGAGTTCGCGGAGAAGAAGCCGAAAACGCGAGCAAACCCGGGCACGTGTCCCGCCGAAGTGGTAACCCGCCACTGCGCTTACAACCCGTTTCGAAAACCGGCTCGCTTTTGAGTTTTCGTACCGTTCCGTCCAAGTACGGTCGGTCTCGTTTCGTTTTTTGTTTTTCCGATCCGCGTAAACGCGCGCGCCCCCGAGCGCGTCGACCCAAACGACCGCGGTTAAAAAGCGTGTCGAAAAAAAAAAAATGTTAATCGTATCGTATGGTTTTTGTTTTGTTCCCAGGAAACGCTAGGCACGGTCTATGCGGTTTTGGTCTGCTCGTCCTTTCGCACCTGTTGTTCTTCTTCAACCCGGTGGAAATCATCAAATCGGCAGTACGTATACGCGCGACATGTATATCCGCAAACGTCGGAAAACGTTCCAACACGTGTCGGAACACAATTTGATTTGGACCGGAACGGGACGTGGCGGGGGCAACGTGCTGTTTCACGTACTACACGATTTCGAAAGCGGTTGTCTTTTTGGGATTTCGGCAAACGTGATCGGTCTGGTAATTTTTTCCGCCGACCGCCGAGCACACACACTTAGGTTAACAAACGGTTCGGGAAATCGATTTGCATACGTTGGCGGCCGAACAACGTCGTTAATCGTAATCTCAACCATCGCGGGTTTGTCGTTTTTCGTTTCTCTCCGGCCCGGCCGTTAGTGTGCTACACTTAAACGCGCCGAGTTCAGAACGATTATATTTCCATCGTGTACATTTTTTTTCCGTCGTTCACTCGGACGTTCGCCGGCGACGGTGGCGTTTTATTGTTTTTATCGAGTACTTCGCTCCGTTACATAATTCCGTCCCGCGTGTTTCGTTTTTTTATCGCCTCTTTTTGTCCGGGGAAACGAACCGATCGAACCCGCGACACGGCTACGCCACGCGTAATGCACCCCAAGTCCATACGTGATTTATCGTCCGAAATAATCGTGAAGTTACGAATACGTCATTCGTCGTGGCTAATTGCGGGCTGACCCGTCGTCGTCGAAACGTTCCCAATCGCTCGCCGGACGCAATGTCATATGCGATTTCCCGATGATTGCGCGAACGCGCGCGCGGTCGTGTCGTGAGTTTTTTATTTGATTTTTTTTCACCCAGACATCCGTCAAACACTCGTGCGCACCACTCGACGACGTGCTAAGCTCACGGGCCGAATGGGCCTCCAGGACGGGGCGGGTTTTAAACCGATCGTCTTACGATTGTTTGACGTCGATCCATTGACTTTCAATTATTACGTTGACGCGGAGAAAACATAATCGTAATTAACAGTGAATCAGGAGTTGAAAGAAATCGTCGCGTAAATAATCGTGCAACACACAATTCAATCAAAGACTTAATTATTATTATTAAAACGAAAAATTATTCGTGTCATTATTTGCTCACCAGTTGGTATTTTTTGGAAATAGGAGTTTTGACCCCCCCACCCCAAACCTCCCTCGCTCCGACCCGTAAAACGAAATATTCGTTTCGACCGTGAAAACGCGTTTGACTTATCGGTTTCACCGCGCAGTTACGGTTCGTTCAGACGTCGACTAGTCAGATAACACACGGCATAAAAAGAAACAAAACAAACCATAAGATTTTAGGATCCGCTTCGCCCAATGTAATTTCCGCCGTACTACAATATTTTTCCAAAGTTGGCTTTCTTGTTTAATCAGGTTTTTATTTAATATTAAAATCCTTTTTTTTATTTTTTCTATTATTTTCTTTTTTTATTCATTATATATATATACACACACTTTTTTTTCTTCTCTCTTTTTCTTATTATATTCATAATGCATGATTAGTACTGTTAATATTATCTTTTGTTTTGTTTATTTTTGTTTCTGATTTCATTTAATTTTCTGTTAAACATTGTTTATTGTAATTGTCGAGCTACAATGCCTATCGGCCAAAGCTCTGTTTTTTTTTCTCAATAACAAACCATAAGGGAGATTTTAGGTTTTTTTTTTTCTGTAACGCTTTTTCGTGACGGTCCCCAGTGGGTATCTTAATTTAGGTGACGCTTTTTGGTGGACGCTTTTTCGTGACGGTTTTTTATTTTAACGCGCCAAAGTAAAGACGTAAAATGTCAACGATATTAGCGTGTTTTGTCGGACGGTGTGCGTTTGCCGATAATGTGTCGGGACGATTTTCGTTGGACGAACCGAGTGCAAGCGACACGTTTTCACAACACCGCGGCGACTCTCTCGCGTTTACCTTAAACGTTCGAACGGATTGTTTTTTATACGCGTGGTTCGCCGGGTCTGGAAACCGATCGGACGACAATGTCGCGCAACACATAATTGACTGATGTGTCGCTGTTGGTTCGATTTACAGAAATTGAAATTCGTCGAGGGATCGTACGCGTATCAGCTATGGCAAAAGCCTCCGGTGAAGGTGTACGTCAACGTGTACATATTCAACGTGACCAACGCCGACAGATTTTTGTCGGGCGAGGACGACAAATTGAACGTCGAAGAAATCGGCCCGTACGTCTACTGGTGAGTGACAGAACGAACATTCGTGTCCGACACCGAAACGCGTGACGAGTTCGTGTACGCGTACACGTGTATCGCGTTTTTATATTGTTATTATAGAGGCCTGCATGCAATTCGAAACGGCGGGAAAGCCATTTTGAACCGATTGAAAATATATTGTAAAAGATTTACTGATACTCTAGGACTAGTGTTTTTGCACTCTCGGCCGCATTCGCGAATCGAAACGTTTTCGCGGGCCGAGAGAAGAAACAACACAAATTCGATACCGCCCATTTAACGGAACATAAATACGGTTAGGTTGGATTGAATTTCGTTAACGTTTCATTTGTCGACAAAGTGTTGTTTTTTAAGAGTTCCGCGTTATTCGTCACGGGATTTTTTTTTTTTTTTTTTTAATTTCCTATTTTACGTTCTGCGCGCCCTTGCACAACGACGTTCGAATTCGGGCGCGCGCCCGTTTCGTTCGGAAGATTTACAATTTTCACCAGTCGAAAAATCATAGACGAGGAATCTTCGCGAACAACAAGCGCGACGGTATTATTACTTGACGACTTATCGTTCGAAAAACAATCAAACACGCACACGAACAAATGAATTATACATTTTACGACGTTGTTGTTGTATGTGTACGCGCGGTCGACGAACTGACAGAAAAACAAACCTCCGGCACGACGAAAGTTTCCGCCGTACGCCATCGTACCCGTCTGTTGTCGACGACTGGAAGACAAACAAGCGAATAGACAAATAGAAAACCGTAAAAAAACCCGCCGTCTCGTTGCATTATTTATTGGCGAGCGCCCGAGGGACCGGCGAAACGACACTCCCGGTCACACATTGACTTGCGATTCTTTTCAAAAAGAACAAAAACACGAAACGCGCAACGATAACCATATCGTTCGTTGTCCCGTCGACGCGAATGTCCGGTGAAACAATCAAACCGGTGTGTCGCCGCAAACGACCCAATGCGATCCGCAAAGTAAAGTTTAAACGAGCCACGTTGTCACGGAAAAAAACGAACGGCAAACGTCACGTACCGTGATGCACTTCGGTCGACGATGCGGTACGTGTTAGACACAAACGGAATTCGGTCGGGTACCGTTTTAGACGGTCCAAGTGTATTGTGATCAATGTACTAGATAGACACTTAAACGGGAACGATCGCAATTGTCGCCCATGCCGGTGCGGTCGGGCGCCACCTCAAAAATGAAACATTAACCTATACAATATTATAGTAATGATGTACACGAACGATTGCAAAAGTGTAACAAGGGGATGTACCACGGGATAACCACAACAAAGTTAACCAAAGGCTCGACGCGTGGAGATCAGCTGTTGAAGCAAAGGGATTAGAAAGTTACTTAGAGCGAAAGAGAACGAGGAGTGTAATGACAATAAGTGGAGACGAGGTTGAAAGTTTTAAGCGTTCAGGGCGCTTTGTACAAAAGAACGGGGCGGTTTCGACGAGGATGTGAAACATAGGATCAAGCGGAGGGAATCGTCTGGTGTTTTGTGCGATAAGAGGATTCCAAAGAGGCCGAAAGGTAAGTTCTATGAGGGTGTTAGTGAGACCGACTGCGTTGTACGGTTCAGAGTGTCGGGCAGTTGACAAGAAAACCGAACAGAAAACGAGTGTAGCCTAAGAATGGTCAGACGGATGAGTGGAGTGACACAGAGAAGATGTTGACACGGAATGAATACCCGAGAGGAAGCGTAGGGGATCGCGGATAAGATGAGAGAGAAAAAACTCAGGTCATGTCATTAGGACAGAAAATCGGGAATTATGGAAATGAACGTTGAAGGACGAAGAGAGGAAGACCGAAGAAAAAGTGGACTGCGGATGTGTGTGTGCGTAGAGGATCGCGTCAAGCGGAAGTTTAAGACCCGGAATAGCTGAGATAATGGCGAGCCAGTAGACGTTATATACAAACGACTGATTTGGCCGACCAGTCCGTCGTCGTACGTGTCGTTCCGAACTGTTGTTTTCGGACGAGCTGCCGTGACGCACGTGGGCGATATCGTGCCGTTCGCGAGGTCGATTCCGTTCGGTCGGGGACGCGGACCGCGGCGAGGTTTCTACAAACCGGCCGTCGCGAACGAACGAGGAAACGGGGCAGCGCGGACGTTGTGACGTTTCCGCGTGCGTTTCTCGTCGCCGGACGCCGCGACACAATCTAATATAACGACCCGTTCGTCTTGCAGGGAGGAGCTGGAGAACACCAACTGCACGTTTCACGACAACGACACCATAACGTACACGCCGATAAGGAGACTTCACTTCGAGCTCGGCGCGTCCGTCGGCAACCCCGAGACCGATCGCATCGTAGTGCCCAACATCCCGCTGCTGGTGAGTACGGGCTAACCGGTTTGTTTCGACGTCCCGTTCATCGTGAACCGTTGTGAAACCAACGGCGATCGTCTCGCGAACGTTTGAAATCGTCGGACGGCCACGCCGTTTCGCTACGGAAAAGCCGTCCTGTTCTTGCAAGGTTAGGTTAGGTTAGGTTAACCTAACCTAACCTAACCGCTCATAACCCGTCAATAACTTTCTGTAATTGTTTTCCAAAACGCGTTCCGGTCTTGATCGCTGTACGTTTACGTTGGCACCACGTGATCCATACCACGTTCAATTACTGTGTTTGTATTTTGTTATTTGACATCACGTGCGTAACGGCAACGGCAACGTACGCCGTCGGAGAATATTGAAATCGTCCTGGTAATTGTTTAGGCGGCGCTCTGCACAACATAATTGGTCCCGTCGTTGTTAACGCGATCGAACACGATCGACGAAAGCAAAACGTTTTGTACCCGAAAATATCGTCGTTGTGTTCGGAGTTTATCGACAAGCGCCGTCTGTGCGGCGATTTATTCGATTTATAATCGTCCGACAAACCTAAAATGATTGTTTCTAATGCGCGTTGTGATCGTCGATGTTTGACGAGCCGTCGAAACCGTATGCCCCACGCGGTTTTGTCGTTGCCCGGGATCGCGTGTGAAAACATTGTCGAGCGTGCGGAACGGCGTGTTTTCGGGACTTCCGATCGCGCGGCACGCATACGAGTCGAATGTGTGATCGGCAAACTTGTTATTTTTCATTGAACGAAATCCGGCACGTTGTTGCGCGAACACGAGGTTGGTTAAGATTTTACAAGACGGGAACGGTCGACGCGAAGTAATCGACATTTTCTAGTGCCGATCGTCACACAAATCGGTATTGAACAAATACCGGACTGTATACGACGAATTTTATAGTACGATCGATGAAAAGTATTAATAATTTCCATTGTCGTTGACTTGATCAGTAAAAATAATTCGTTTTATAATACGGAAGTTATATGTGTGTGTGTGTGTGTGTGGTGGGGTGGGGGGTTATGCGAGTATACGAAAATTATAGAAGAAATTCCTGTTTACGTCGCTGAACGGATTATTCGAAAACGTTTTCTGTGACTAATCGATATCGGATCGTCGTGCTCTAAACGGGTTTTTGTAGAAAAAAAAACAATAACAAACAAATTACCAATGTATATTATTATATTTCGATCGACAAAAATCGTTTTAACGTCTGCGCGCACGAACGAATAATCAAATAATAATCAAAAAAATATATATGTGTGTGTGTGCGTGCGTGTGTATAGGGATTCAGTTCGATGCTGACGAGTTCGCCGATGTTCGTCAACCTGGTGTTCAACTCGCTGGTGGAATACCTGGACTCGAAGCCGATACTCAACCTGTCGGTAAAGGAATTCTTGTGGGGATACGACGACCGACTGGTGAAGATGGCCAGCAACGTGTTGCCCTCGTGGATCAACTTCGCGAAGTTCGGCCTTCTGGATCGGGTAATCATCATTGTCCGCCGGTTCCCGTATCCGTCGGTCCGTTGTTTCCTTTGTGAATTTTTTTTTCGACCGCGTATCCGGTCGAGCTTTCGCCTCGACGACACGCCGTATTATTTTTTCTTCTTCCGTTGGGTACGGGCGTGTCGCCGGGGGTCGACCTCACGAACGCACGGGGTTTTCGACCGTTTGGCACGGCACGTTTCACGAGCACCGATAATTTCACTAGCGCGATTGTTTTTGCGTCGACAAGAAATCGTTGTTATCTCGACGGGAGTCCCAGACAGTTTTTTTTTATGTTCAGTTCGTTAATCGAATGTAATATTTAAGGTAAACGTTTATAAATTGTTTCGTGTTCTTTAGGATGCATTGGAATCCATCAATAGTAGAATATAAAAGTATTCGTAATAGTCGTACGTTCTAAAAAAGATTCCGTGTTTTTTTTTGTATCAGTTAAATCGTTTTGATGTTTTGCTTAGTGAACGCTCTGACGGTTTTTCACGCCATCATTTGTTCGTCATGATTGGACACCGGACGAATACAAATAAACAGTTAATGTGTTTTGATCGTACCGTACGTGCGTTAGAAGGTGTCGCTGTGGCAATACGCTTCTTATAAATTATAATCAAACGATACGATCTGTTTTTGTCAACACGAAATATTTATTACGGTCGATTTTTTCTTTTTTTTACCGACCGTTCGCTCGTACGCATCCCATTTCCGTTCTATTCGTGTACTTATTTTTTTTTCGTTGTCATTGAACAGTACCGATCGGTATTTTTCTCGATCACCTTATAAACGCGCGCGTGTAGCTTTCCGTCCGTCCGTGTTCGAAACGTCATTTCGATGATAACGTCGTAACGAGAACCCGTTCGATCGTCGTCCGCGTCCAGTGGAAACGCGTTTCACTCGAAACGACACGCGCGCGAAGGGTCGCAGGTACAACGCGTGATCGTGTGATAATTTGATATCTATGACGTCGCGGCGGCGGCACGTGAGTAGAAACTCGTTCTCGGGCGAGCGATAAAACAAAAGTTTCAAATCGTATCCGATCTTTTCGCGTTAGTTTCGACGGCAAAAGTTAAATGATTCATCGTCGTCGTCACGCGAGAACGTGCTTCGCTCATAACGAGCTATTCTTCTTCTTTTGTATTTTTTATCTTTTTATCTTTTTATCGAAACGTACGATTACGAAAAAAAATAATCGAAAACACCCACGATTTCCATTCGAACGCGGAGACACCGTGTACGACAGACGTCATCGGTCGGAATAATACGTGAACGATTGATCGTAACGCGCGATCACACAAGGTCTGCGAAACGTTTCACGGAGAATCGCGTCGAGTTTTTCGTGAAATCTGTTGGGTATTTAAAAGAAACCGCACGACACGCATCGGAACAACTGGAGAGGCAAGCCCGCCAACGTGGGCTTAAGTAACATTGATTTTTTTTTTGGTTAATAGCCCTTTAAATGCATTGTAATAAAACGTTTAGAAAATATGTTTGTTCCGGTGTGTAATTTTTCTTTTAATATATTGAACGTTAATATTAAAAATAATTGTTTCCCAATCAGTTTCAACAATAACCTAACACTGGATCACTATGTTATTCTTGAAGTCGGGATGCGAGAATTCATTAATAATTGTCTATAGTTACTGTATCTATATTTTACTGTTCATATATTTTACGGTAAACAAATTGCACGACTAAATTTAAGTCTAACCTAACGATGTATGCAAATCGATATGTATTTTTTCATGTTAAAAGTTATATTTTCTAACCGAATTCTATACGTTTTAAAGCGAAAACAATTTTCACGGCAACTGTGAACATTTGTTGAAGCGAGTCAAGCATGATAAGTCGGGTTCCCAACGTCCGATTTGCGTGTCGAAAAACAATTATTGAGGCCAATTTTTTAATTATTTTTTAACGGGAAATGAAGGCAGGTGCTTTAATTTTCACGCATTAATCTGACGAACTCGAAGAAGTGTTGTAATTTAATAACACTACGCGAACCGAATTATATTTATCGCGATTTAATCAGCCAACACGATATACGTTCCAATTTCAATTAGCGAAGATAACGCGAGAAGTTATTTTGTTAAAACATCTAATCTCTCGAATGAAGACCGAGTCGATATATTTATCGTCGAGGCAGTTATTAATCTCGGCCAAAATCGTCGTTGTCGATCTCGAGCGATTTGTGCGATGTCGCGACGACAACACGACAAATGTCGACTTAACATTTCGACTACAGTAATTGGCGCGGTCGATAATTCTCTCTGCGTTTTTCCCCGCACAATTTTAGCCAAAATTTGGCTTTTGTACCGTCTAGATAAATTCAAACGGAAATCGTCAACGACAGATCCGATCAATTGTATGATAAGTCTTGGTACAGTTCAACTGTTCGAAAGTTCGAACTGTTTATCAGGTCTTGACGGGGAAGGTTAGGTGATAACGACGGCAGTGACGGTAAGAAGAACTGCGGACGGAACGTCTCAACGTGAAATTTGAGTTATCACTGTAGGCTCCGGCGTTAGACGTCTGACGAATAAAATACAATCGAGAATCTACGAACTTTTTGTCACGCGTCAACGCACACGTTTGTGCCGGAACAATTCCGAACGACTACACGAGTACCGTATTAATGTTTGCAGATGTTGGACGAAGGGACTAATATCATAACAATGAACGTGCCCACCGGACGACAGACAAAACGTCCTTATTCAATAGACCAATTTAACGGGTCGCCGATCCTACGTCAATGGGTCAAAGACGGCGACCACAAAGAGACGTAAGCATAACCGTAGAGTACAACGGACCAGATAATCATTCGCGAAGGACGTGTTAACATCGCTTCTATGTATTTATTTATTTTTTTATTAACTGCATTTAAACGCATCTCCGCGACAATAGTTTCATAGCGAAATAGGCGACCAATGTAATCGCCACGTTCTATAGGGCATCCGGTGTTGTGGATTCGACGTTCTTCGTCGAGCTCACGGTCATCAGATACAATTCACATTTTCTATTCATCGCCAAAATAGACGATTTCGCACACGTTTCGTAGATACGTACGTGTTCTCGTATTTACGAGTGGCTCTTCAGTGGGGTAACATCATGATTCTATGCTCGACGTTTGAACATGTACGTTTAAACGTGTTCAACAGATAACAAACGATTCAGAATATATAAATAACCGGTCATTATAAAAAAAAAATTGACGTATACATAATCGTACGTACGTATTGTCGGGGGGAAAAAAACGATTATCGCCCGAAAGGTCGTCCGACGAGAACGAATTCGATAACGTTTTTATCACGTCGGATCGATCATTTTTTATTTTATGTCGGACACGGTTTGTTCGCGACGTTAGTGCGGGATAGTGCTTGGTGAGACGTACGCCGTCTAGTCGGGGGTCCGGACAATGTCCACGTCGTCTAACGTGAGACGCGTCCGTGCCCGCAGGGACAAGTGTTCGTTGGACGGAGCGGCCGAGGGAGTGCTGTTCCCCAGACACCTGACGGCGGACATGGACTTCCCGATCTACCGGAAAGCCTTTTGCAGGACGTTGCCGCTGACCTACGACTCCACGGGAAAGATGCCGGACGGCTACCCGGTGTACCTGTACAAATTCCGCACCGAAGTGTTCAACTCGTCTCTGGACGAGAACCGGTGCTATTGTCCGCAAGACGGATGCCTGCCGTCCGGGCTGTCCGACATATCGCCGTGTTACTACAGTGAGTCGAACGATCGCGCGTCATTGCCGCCAGCACGTTTTGCCCTGGCGCTGGGAGCTCACGCCGGAATACTAACCGGTCGACGACGTTACTCGCGCACGAGCTTAGTGAACTCGGACCGCCGTGGTCCACTGTACCGGTCCGACGGGACCATCAAACCAGTATCCGAACACTTCGATCAAACCTAACCCTCCGACGTGTCCCGATCGCGCCCTTCACGAAGTGTGACGGTAACACGGTATTCCAAAATTCACCGCCCGTCCAAAGCCGCTAGTCAAAGAGCTAGGCCCCGGAAATGTACACCCGACGACACCCCGAGACGTCCGGGGCGACTTAAAGACATCTTGAAGACATAGCTTGAAACAAATAAAACTCACGTCGCACGGTATTGCCTGTCAATGGGGGCGATCCCCATAACCCGAGCCTGTCCGCGTCGTCCGACGGCCGTTTTAATCGCGAATTCTAAATTGTTGTTTGCATTCACGGTCGTCACGTCATATATATATATATATATCGATCCGGATTAATTCCTAGTCGATTTTTTTTTTTTTAGAGAAAGTAAAACTGTTCAGTAAATAAACTTTTAAGCAACGACGAGTAAGTGTAATTTAAAACGTTATACTGTTGTACTTTACCAAGGAAACGGTATGACTCATGTATATATCAAAGGTAGGCGTCGACCAATTAAAAAAGTGTAATTAAAAAAAGTCATTTGACCCTATAGCTTAAACAGTTAACTTATTCTGTTATTAACCAATTAACATATTTAGTTTAAATTTAAATTTGATTTGAAACTAAATTTGAAGTTTAAGTTTACGTTTGTGACTTTGGGGTTATAGTGTATATGGTATCCTGTAGAAGCTATTCATTTGTATGTTGAATTATAACGAAGCACAAAAACGGCTTAATACGGAAACTAAAAACGATAAAAATTATTTCATTGTTAACAACCTTTTAACACGGAGCGCATGTTCCAGTACAACACAATTTTACAACGGCGGATACCGAATTCATGCCGTACCACGTACTCTTGTGTTTTTACGATTTCGTAGTTTTGCGTGTCGGGCAAGTTGAAATTAGCAGGTTATCGTTGAAATCGATTTCGCGCGTGTATCGCTTGATCGACGTATGGTTCGTTGTCGACATTGTATTCTGCAACGACCACCGCCCTCTTAATTGCTCTGAGCCCGTTTCAGATATTCCCGTGGCAGTGTCGTTTCCTCATTTTTACGGAGGCGACCCGTCGCTGGTGGACAACGTCGACGGCATCCGTCCGGACGTCAACAAACACGAATCCCTAGTTGCAGTGCAACCGGTAATGAACATTCGATTATTTTTCGAACGTTTTAGAGGCGAGTCGGTAAAGTCGCATAGTTTACGATTTTCGTGCACTTTATTTTGATTGGAAAAAAAAAAAATTAATTTAAAAACTGATTAGCCGTAACGAAATGCCACGACTCGCCAACAATATTGTTCGCACGTTTGTCGTTCCAAAAAAATTGAACATTGACCGTGACGGTGTTTCTCGTTTTCTCAGGATCTCGGTTTGCCGCTGTCCGTCAACATTAAGATCCAGTTGAACCTGATCGTAAAGGCCACCAAATTCGTGAGACGAGCCAAGAAGTTCAACGAGCTGACGTTGCCAGTATGTTGGCTACACATGGTAAGCGTTCACACGGTTCTGCCATGGGATTACAGTTTATTATTTCCAAATAATTCAACAAATAACCGAAAACCGATAGTTACGTCGGCAGGAATCGTTTCGGATGTTAAATGAGGTTTCCGGCGAAGGACGCTTATCACGGGCTCGCGTTTCGGAACGACGCGAACGGTTTTGTAGTGGGAGAGAAGACGTCGGAGACGACGATCGTCCTGGTCGTTCAGCCGCGTCTTTAACAAACGGAAACGAAATTGAAAACATCGACGAAATTATTCTTCCCCGTGGACTTCATTTAACACTCGAAACGATTCGGTTTTATTTAATTTAACGTTAACGTGTTGTTCGATTATTGTTCGCAATATATTTCCGGCGATTTCGACAGAACACGCACTAATAGTAACAAGGTAAATAAATATAAGAAAGATACACCGATTTCATTAATGCCGATAGTATTCTTAGGTAAATGTTTAATAACGATATTACAACAGTTCGCTAAGCAGATAACGTTAACAGTTTGGGTTTTATTGCGAGAGTCTCGTTATTTTTGTGTCACACCTCGCACACAGAAATCGAAAATTGATTTCGTGACATGACCGATTTGACATTTCGTATTAAATGTACATTTTAATTTTTCAATTTTTCTAACCAACTTTACCGCGAATAAACTATTATTATAGTATTCGTATGTATATTCTTAAGCCGTATTGATTTTAACGTAATATTGTCAAGACTTTTACGGAAACGTGAAAAATTCGATAAAAAAAATGTCGCGTTCTGGTTAATTTAAATAAATAAATTTATGAAAATTCGCACGCGACAATAATTCGCTTTGCGTTTTTATATATATAAAAAAAAAAAACGATAAAACACATTTTAACTAGATTTGCGTTTGCGCACGCTGAAAAACTTGGCACCGACGTATGAAATTGTTCGCAGAAATCTATAGAAAAACGTACGGAAAAGAAACGTTATGAATCGGATACTAAAACTGTGTTATTACGATTGGACTTTTCTCGAACGATTTCGACGCGTACGCTGTTCGTAATTAAACCCGGAGCACGCAAATAACGAACGAACGGAATCGTATCGGTCAGAATAACGCGCTGAATGATCAAACGAAACTCAATAATCACGCGATCAAATCCATTCACGTCCGTACACGTCTGTTGCGCCACGGCGTTGTGTTTCGAACCGTTTATTTGATGAAAATCGCGCGCCTAACGTTGAATATCGCCAACACAACGCAATACGGATTCTTCGGGTGCATTGTATCAAAGTGAATTGTACGCCCGGCGTACAACATGAATATAATCCGATTTTAACACGGTAAACACGCGACGAGTTTTACGGTATTTGTTTAGCCGACACGACGTGGTTTTCAAGAACGGCGGAGGAAATGTAGAAATAGTCAAAAAAAAAAAAAATTATTGCGATTTACGTACAGATTTTTCCGAAAAACACGTCTGTCCGAAAATATACCTATACCGTTCTTTTGTTCGGTGTCCTAAAGACACGTGCGGTGCAATTGCGTCTTTTCGTCCGGACGAGCGAATCGAATGCGACATGGCGAATAGGAGCGGAAAAATCCAAAATATTTACGTGCACTTCGCGAATCGGATACATTTTCCAAAAAAAAAAAAACCAGCAAATTCAATTTTCCGAACGTAAAAAACGTGTCAACGTTCTGGTTTCTCGGTGCGGACGTCGCGTCACGTAATCTCACAAATTGTTGGTGCGACCAACTGTTGTGATATCCATCGCGAAACGCCTCGGACTCTGTGCGCGGACGTTGTTTTTAACGTCGAGTCGTTATCGGTTCTCGACGAGATCGATTTGTTCTGAACGCCCGCGCTCGTACGATTGAGCAATCTGAACGCGGTCTCGACGTTCCGAGGCCGCTTGGCCGCCGCGAAAAACGCTCGAGGCGACTGCGGACGATTCGTCCGGCGACAATACCGTCACGACGTCGACGAGACCATTGCGTTGGACGCGTCCGAAGCAAACGGGTATCCGGATCGGGCTCAGGTCGCCCGGACGCTGTGCACACGGCGATGAACATCGTCAACAAATCGACAACACCGCGGGGAAACGTCGACTTCGCTCGGTTGTGTTCCCCACCCAGAAAACCTCCGGACTCGGGGTGCGCGCGAAGCGGTCGACGTCGACGTTCGCGCAGAAAAAGCGAAAATGGCGTGAACGGGATAATTTTACGAATAGAAACTGATAGAAATGATCTGGTCGAGTTTCGCCACGTGCCGGTCGGCTGTTAGAGCTGAATACGAAATGACAGAAACGTTCGGTCGGTTCGCGAAATGAAAATCATTTATCACTTGAACAAGGTCGCCGCACAAGAAATTGTACGCGGCACAAAACGCGTACGAGAATATGATTACTATTCCGTAATCACGGTCGATAACAACGGTTCAAAGCGATGATTGTGGTATCGGGTACACGCGCGAAACGGGATGCGAAATGTCGTCCGTCGGTCGAAAACGAAGGCGAATCGTACGGGCCAGCACGTCGCGCGGCGTCGGTTTAGTTTTTTGTCCCGTTGACGCGCACGTACCGAACGGGTCTTTGCGCGTCCGCAACCGTTGCAAGCGCGTCCCGTCCCCCCGGAGATTACCGCCGGGGCAGCCGCGCAGGGTTAGGTGCGCGCATAGGATAATATTAAGGCGGGGGGACAAAATAATTTCATGTTTTTGATAAGCAAAAAAAAAAAAAAGGTTAGGTTCAATATATTTTTAATGTAGGCTTGTGTTATTTCATCGATGTATTGATATCGATTTTAATTTCCAATAATCATACCAAGTTAAACCGTTTACATTTGACTGTTGTATTATCACAGAAGAAACAGAAGGGAAATTTGTTCAACAAACATAAAATTACTTAAAATATTTTTGTTTATGTTAAAAAAAAAATAAAACGTCGACCTTTAACAACGGCAATGTGAAAATACCAATTTTATCGACTATACTTATTTTCCAGGGGGGGGGGGGAGGCCACGTCCATGCGCGCGAAGATTTCAACGCCCTCGCGTCAGCCAACGGCCACGCCGACCCAACATTTGTTTGTGACGATCCGATTACGTTTACTCGGCCCAGACGGTAAAAAATAACGGAAAACGATCGACCTGGTACTGCTCTCGCGGTCTACTTGACGTTTCTCATCTCCGACATCCGGTGCCCACAAGATCCGCCGTGAACGTCCGGGGACTCGTTGATATTATTCATATAAACAATTATAATACAACAAACGCGTGTATCTATAAATTACACACGCGGCCTCGGGACGCACGCGTTAAATACAATAGACACGCACAAGGTGATCTGTCGTCGTCGTCGTTGTTGTTGTCGTTGTTTTTTACCCGACGCAAGACGATTTTTATTAGTTTTTTTTTCCGTAACGGCACACAATGCTGTCGGTTTTTTTTTTCTAAAACGTTTTATCTCGATTTCCTGTTTCTGACAAACTTGACATTTCAGCAGACGTCCGTTTTGCACGGGACACCGGTTTCGTTTTGTATTTTTCGATCGCACCGCTCCCGGAAATGACGAGAAAACCGTGAAACGCGTCTCTCGAGAGCCTGTCCGCCCGCGTCGATTATCAATCGGACGAGTGCCCCGTCCGAACGGGAAATAATCGCCGTGTCGACCAGGTCCGACGAAAACGGTGACGTCCACTCGTGCTTCACGGCTCTGGCCGACACGCGGTTTTCCTTGACATTCGACCGTCGGCGGCGACGCGTTTCGTTCGGCATTGTCGTCCGCGTGGGTCCGCCAAGGGTACGTGCAATCGAAAACAACAAACGACGGAACACGGTCCGGTCCGGTCCGACGACGACGACGACGACGATGACGTTTGGCGCGCGACACGTTTTTTTCTTAGATCAAAAGGTGATGACGGACGGGTCCACACACCCGGTCGGAAACCGTAAACCGAGTTTCGATCCGGCAGATCGACTCAAACGGCTTCCCCGCGAAACGTGCCCGACGTTTCCGTAAGCGTGTCCGGGCCCGGGGGTTTTCGCGAAAACAACAAAATCCACCCGAAACGTCATCGGACCGTTCGAACGGTTTTTTTTTTGGTTTGTTTGCTTGTTACGACCGCGGAGTCGAACGATTCACTTGGTCCGATGGTCCGCTGTGGTCGACACGCGTTATTGCCGGTCCGGACCGATCCGATCGAGAAACGCGTCGCTAACCCCGTCGCCATGACAATTGCGAAACGCGTTCGACGATATTATTGCCGCGCGCCCAACACGTATCACGTACAGATTCTGGAAGTCGTTTCTTTTTTCTCGTCCCCGTGCCCAACACGAACGCATAAAACGCGTATCGATATTGTTGTCTTCGAACTTGTTTTGTACGCTAATTTTTTTTTTTTTTAGTTATAATTAAATGTACTCGGTTACGAGTTTTGGAAAAAGTGTACAAGACACGCTAACGTCTGTGAATTAAATAGAACGAATTCGCCGTTGAACGATCACAACGTAGTGGAGGCCCCAGTGCTGCACCCCACTCCGGTCCTGACCGGCGCGAACTAAATAAACCCATCCCGAAAACAACATTTTCCCTAGTCGCTTTGTAACGGCTCTGCTTGAACGTTCGTCGGCAACTGAGGCCATTAGTATACACAAGTATTTTACACGTTTTTATGTAATATATTTTCTATAAACCAAATTTAATTGGATTATATAATTTTGGATTTTTTTTTAAAAAAAACTATTAGTTTAGTCTAGAACAACGACCGGCGTGCCGCGAAACATCATGATTATTGATAAACGCGTACAATCTCGACGGTAAAATATTTTTAACGATTCTCTTGTCGGCGATTTCCTAACTCGTACTGTTTTGAATTCTTGTGAAAATAACGCAATAGAAATTATTTTCGTTCAATATTTCTTGTCAAATTGTATTATCCACTTGGTGGTCGCTAGTCTCGTTAGTCGTCCGTTATGAAGTAAATTTATTATTATTATTATTGTGTTTTTGTTCAAAGGAATCGTACAATTATTATACAAATTACATAATGGATTCTTTTTTATCTTGTCGATTACTACAATATATACATGTATATGAGTGAGTGTCGAGTGTGCCGAGAGGCATAAAGGTCGGGAAACGCCGATCTCCAATGTTTGGGCACCAACGTTTGATCCGTTTGCACGGAGATTAATTAATCGTTCTCGGTTATCTTCATATGTATAGCGTCGAGTATGACTCCGCATAGTTCACATGATGGGGCGCGTTTTGTCCGGTCATGAGACAGCTGTGTCGACGTTCCGTCGATAGAACTCGTGTTCGATTTTAAAGTCGAAACGGCAAACTTTGTAAGACCGTGATTTTTAAAGTGTCGGGTCCGGCGTCGAACGTCGAAATATCAATATGAAAACATAACGGTACCCGCACGCGATCGGTAGAAATCGCGAGTTCTCTCTGTCATCATTGTCGGAACCGAAAATAAATCGCCGCTGTGAGTTTCGCGCGTTTCAGCAGGTTTTCGGAATGCGTCCGGCGGTCGTTTTCGTGCGCTGAACTATCGGAGAAACGTCGAAGAGCCTGTCGATAGCAGAGTACTGTCCGTGTGAAGTTTTCGTACTCGAAAACGTATTTACGGACAACAGAAACGGTCGTCCGAAAACGCGTGACCGTTCTATTCGTCTCGCTTGGAATTCAATATAAACACACCGGGAAACCGGGAAACCGGGAACCTTAGCCGTTGCCGCACGTCGCCTACGGTCGCGCGACATTTATCGGAAAGGAAACAGACTCAAGTGCGGGCGGGACGAGAATTTTTAAGTACGGTCGAGGTTTTATTTGCGCCGAGACGTGTGTTGTGCGACACGAATCTGTTGCTACTCGTAACGCGTATCGTGTTTCCAGCGGCGAGCCGTACTACACGGTAAGCGAATAAATAAAAACTAAAACTGTCGAAACTGTTCGATAATATTATTCGCGTAATAGAACGAAAACAGAACCGAAACCGTTCGGTTCGCGTTTTCAACCACATCGATTCACGAGATCGTTTTTTTTGAGTGTCGTGTCTGGACATTTCGATTTACGGCCGACGGATACTCTGCGAGTCCATTACGGCCGGACCGATATTCACTTAGTGACCGTTCAGCGCACGTCACAAACATTGTGTCAAAATACGACCCCTTTTAAATTCGATCGATTTGACCGACGGACAATTTAGTTACGGGTCGTCGGCACTCTAGAGATTTCCCAGCAGTATTTGGAAAAATCGCCGACGAGTGTCGAAATGTACGGCCGACCGTTTTGATCGAAATCCTTTCCGGGTTGTTTGGTTGTAACTCGAAAAACGATAGTTCGATAGGACACTGGTGATGTCGACCTGTTAATAATGGTTTTAGTATTTTAAAACCGTTTTCCCGGAACTCTACACGCTTCCGGACAATCCGTACGATTTCGAAAATGTGTTGTTGTATTTTCCAGTTGACGGTTTAGACCATAAACCAACGTGATCGTGTTTTACAACGCGCTAAACATACGTTCTCGCGCTGAAACGTAAATATTCGTACGCATTAAAACGTTCAAATCATCCGTCGAACCGTCTAAAAATCACGAACAAACGCCGTGTCCCCCCACGTGCGTGTAATCGTTTTGAATAAATATATAATTCACGTGAAATCCGACGTTTACAATAAAAATAAGGATTCCCCCCCGCGCGTTTAAAAAACACGAGATGTGCACGTTTGTCGTAGTCGTGCCTGCAATTTGAAAGAATACGCAATATCAGATTAACAATAAACGTATATATGTACACCGAATTATCGGGTTCGGTATGAAAGGGATCTAAATATAATCTTTCTTTTTCAAATGTACTCTTTTACCGAAATGGCTTTCGGTTATAAGGACGCATATTTAAATACGCACGTCCGTGAACGAGGTGTCTCTGATGAATTGAACGCGAGTAAAAGTTTCTGTCTGACGAGATCCCGGAACCGATGAATTCGTATTTCGTTTTTTATGAAAACGTCGCGTACGGCGCACGTGTTGCTGATAACGCGATAAACACGATGGACTCGACGTGGCCGTATCGCCGTTGAACGTATCCGATCAGTATCCGATCGTTTGCAGGATGCAAAGGCTATTTGCTTTCGCGCGGATACAAATTTACCCGATTGTGTACACTTCCGTCAGTATGCGAAAACGGTCAGTTTCAAATTTTTTATTTTCGACTCGCTTGAGTCGAATGAAATCGAAAAAATAATCCGTAATCGACGGCGTTAAAATCGGCACGCTTGAAAATCGATAACAAGCGTAACAACATTGTTCGCGTGCATAAAACTGAAATCATACTATCAGTCGAGTTAAGTCGCACGGAAATGCGTTGTTGGCGAATTATGTTATTATGCGGTTTCTCGTGAACCGCCCGAACATAATGAACATGATATTATGTACGACAGGTAAACACATTTATCGTATCGGTAGGTTGACTGGGATTTACATTGACCGTGACCAAACCAGTTGACGGCCTTACTCGTCCGAACAGATATCACCACCGCCGAAAATTCTGTTTCAAACACAATCGTGTTCGGCTTTCTTTTCACGTGGAAACGGTTTTGGCAAATTCAACGCGTTTGAAATCGTCTTGAAATTAAAAACCGCTTTTTTCTCGGTTTACCGTCAACAAACGTATCGGTTATACATTCGAAATTCACTTTCCGAGCCGTTTCCTCGTCGGATTCGAACCACTAATTATAAGTGTCCATTTACGATTTCAAGTTCAGCAAATGATCTTTCCGCAACAGCAGTCGTGACGGCGGGGATCGTTGAAAACGATAAAACAACCGTACGGAAACACTCGACTGCCGTTAAACACGATTTTTGATCGTTAAGAGACGAGTTCTCTGGTCTTATTTCGTATCGTTTTTTAGAACGGTTAATCACTCGGACGTCTATTCGTTTATGTTTTCTCACGAGTTCAATGGGTTCTTTTCAAAGTCGTCGAGGTTATTGGAAAAGACGGACGAAAATAGCGTGTAAACCGAATAAAAAAAAAAAAAAAATTTCGATACCGTCCGTAATGAATACAGTTCGCGTCGAGCAATGCGATTGAATGATAGATTTCCAAGACCGGTTTCAGTGTAACCGCGGCGGACTTACGTATCGAACAAACACGTGGCCGGGGGGGGGGGACGTCCGGACGGCGGTTCCGGAACGTTAAAAAAAAAAACGAAACTAAACGCGCGTCGTTGTCTGTCCGCAGGAAGTGAAGAAACTGCCGGACTCGTTGAACGCGCTGCTCTACCTGTGCTTCAACGTGGGCCCGGCGCTGGTGAAGGCCGCGGTCGCGCTCTCGGCCGCCGTCGGCTTCTTCCTGGTCGGGGTCGCGGTCATGCGGCTGGGACGCGACCGACGGAAACGCGGGCGACGGCCGACCGACAACGGGTCGGTCGCGGCAGACCACGGGCGCGGCGACGACTCGCCGCCGGACGACCTCGACGACGACGACCTCGACGGCGACCTCGACTTCTACGACGGGCCGATCGTGAAGCGCCAAGGACCCGGACCGTCGTGCCTGTTGCCGTTGCGCGTCGTTCCGTCGGTCGCGGTCGATTGTCCGCGGGACCGCGCCAGGGGCCGATGACGACGTTACCGCTCGCCTTCTCAACTATCCCGTTGTCGTCTCGCGAACCGACCGAGAACCGCCGGGACGGGTCCGGCAGAAGTCGCACGTGTTGCGAGGTCACCGCCGCGGTCACCGGCCGGTCACGGAGCCACCGACCGTGCTAACCACATGCGTTGCGTTCGGCGCGCGCGCGACCAAAGGTTCAGGTTCGTTACCGGGACTGTCCGCTTCGCGACCGGGCGGGACGAACGGTTGTGTTCTGCGTTTGTAACCGGGTCAAGCGTGCGAGACGAGTGCGAACACGTGTATGGACGACGATTACGTTCGCGACGATTTACAAAACGGTCGTTTTCGAGCTTTCGGCCGTTTGGCGAACTCGTACGACTCTTTCCGCGACGAGGAAAAAAATAAAATCGTCCTACACACACCGGTCTTAAATAACCAAAGGACAGTTCAATAAATACACGAAATTATAAGCGTTTTTGTTTTGTTTTTCTGTATGTTGTGAACCGACATCAAACGTATCGGATGCGATCTGAATAGCGTTTCCGCCTACGTCCGGACGTTAAATCCGAACCGGTTTCGCGTTTAAGTCTCACGGCCTCTCGGGCCGACGGATCGCGTTCGCGGTGCAGCGTACCGCACCCGACTGCGGACGACCGAGACGGTGAGTCCGAACGGTCCATCGTGCGTGCAGCGTCATCACTATTATTGTTATGATTTTTCGCGGTCGTTGAACTTGTATGTTCTCCGTCCGTTAAGGCATTCGACCGTTCGATCGAGACGATTTATCGAAGATCTACACGTTGATTTCAGAAAAACTGTTGTTGACGATTTTTCGTCGACAAAACAACGGACGGTCATGTTTTATCCGTGAAATTCACGCCGTACATTCGACCTGACGTACGGTCGGGTTTAGGCACGTGCGACGACACTGTTCGGATGTGAACGTTTCGCGTTCCCGTAGAACGCATCGCTGAAATCCCCGCACGTCATACACGATCCGATATGGTATCTAAATTAGACTTACCTGCGTTCGGATCGGCCAGTTGCATAGTCAGTTGGCGCGTGTAATATATATATATATAAATGAAAACAAACAAATTTAACATCGACTATATATATATATATTAAACACGTGTATTGGTACAACATGATAATTTTTTTTTTTTTTTTTACGTAGGATTTAAACAATAAAACTATAGTATTATTATCGAACGGTAAACGTAATTATTTAACTCTAGAACAAAATTTCGGTTCACCTAAGTACAATAATGATGATATAAACGATAGGTAGCCGGGCGGCGTACGTTTCAAATCTCTCTCTGACGAAAACGTGTCTCCGTTGATTTTATCATATTTACAAAGAAAACAATTTATTCAAAAAAACCCGAAAAAAAAAAAACGTATACATATAATTTTCGTTTTTCTTTTAAATCTATTCGACCGCGTACCCGACCCGACTTGTAGAATTTACCAACTCAGACTTTATCAAACTCCGTTCTGCAAAATGTTTTTTTTTTTTAATGTGGTTTTTAACTTGTCTACGTACATCGTCCGGTACAGGTACAGGTATATGAACATAATGAGAAATGTACAGCGAACCCGTACGGCCGATACAACACAGTGTTGAAAACGTGTTCGCGAAAATCGGCATCGCAAGTGTATTACAAACGTAAGACAACGACGAAAGTTGGGCGGAAACACAAAAAAACGACAACGAACATGCAAACGCAAACTACGCGATACAAATATACAAATCATAAGTCTACGGTATACATCGTTCGATCATGGTTTATCGTTAATTTTTCGTCTAACGAAAATCAAAAACAATAATGAAAAAAAAAAAAAATACATTACCATTACCCTCTTATGTTTTCAAGTGATATGTCTGTTGTAACGTTTAAATTAATACAATTGAACTATTCGATTTGTTTTTAAAAAAAAAAAAAGAATAAAACTCGCTAACTTATTGATATTTTAGCTTACGTTTAATCTAATGTACACGTACGTTTCAAATAAAAATAGTATATATATATTATTATTAGTATTATTTTTTGTTTAAATTTATTTTTTATCACATCATATGATATGTGTTTGACAGTTAATCGTATGAAGCTTTTATGCACACGGTTGGTCGTGTATATACGAACGTGATTATACATGTCGTCGGTCGAACGGCCAGATGGGGGACCTACCGGCACGAGACGATAGCAACCACGCTGGTCGGCGCAACTACGTCCGGGGGTGAGGCCGACGTACGTGTCAGGTCAGGTTGTCCAAGAACGAAGACGGGTCTGTTCCGGTCGGTCGCTGTTCCCTACATTCGCGTCCTGACCCGTCGATTTACAAAAGAACGGTTCCCGTCAGTCGAGACCCGGACCCTCGCGCCGTCTCGCAACCGAACCCGTCGCGGAAAATCGAAACGCGATATTGTGTAATCATTGTCACGACCGTTCGAATTTTCATTGTCCGTCGTCACCGTCGTGCGCAGTTGGAAACGAGAATATTCAAATGACCGACGGAACGTCGGACGAAAAATTATCGACCTACTGATTGTTAAACGGGGAGGAAACGTGTCCGTTTTCTATAACCGTCCTAGGCGACCGTTTCCACTCGCCCCTCTTGTTCGTTTATTTATAACGGGAACCTGCGATTTTTCGGAAGTCGGACCACTCCCTAAGATAATTTGCTTTCAGAAAATACTCGTGATAATTCTAAACAACGCGGTCTCGGGCGCTGCGATGGGAATGATATGAAAATCAACGTACACATAGCGTACCGTCCGTCGCGTACAGGTTACGCGCCTATGGCCGTGAAAAATATTCATTAAACTTACCCGACTATGTACACTTATAATGATAACCTTAAACGATAATATCAATAATCCGTATTTTCTAAGGTACTCGCGTTACAATTAAAACAGGCCATCAAAGTTTATAGCGTTCGATATGATTCGGGAAATCTATTTCGATCCTAATCACTAATTTCTTATTACGAAATGAGCTTAGCGTTTGTACGCGAACCGTACGGTACGGATTGTGTAGTCTCGTGTCATGTACACATGAAGTTTGTGTACATTGTCACGGTAATGTCGTTGAAAAATATTATTTAACTGAAATTTGTCCACCCGTTTTACTACAACGAATGCTAAACCGTACGGACGTACATAATATCGTTTTATAAATACATACAAACATTAATATCTCGGGGGTTTTTTTCTTCTTTTGCGACGTAGTCAAATAATAATTCCCGATAATGACTTCAATTAAGAGAGTGTTTCAAAAAAGTATACGTATCTAAATCAATATTTAATAAATGTCACGTTACATTCGATTGCAGATGACATGTCTTAACAACATCGGGCCGATATATTAACACGCTGCTAATATAATTCGTCGCAGTAGTACGAGGTGTTCAGAGGGTCGAGTCCGTATTTTATTACGTTTACCATTTGGATTCGGAAAGGACGTTTTTCGGCGTACGCAGGTGTACGAGCGCGAGTTGTAAATATCCTAAAAACCTTTTTGATATTTTATTTGATAAGTCTCTTTAAAAGTCCGTCTTTACGGACAAAAAAAAAAACACCATGATTATTATTTCAGAGTTTTTCTCAAAGAACGAAAATACGTTGAAACTATTGTTTAACCACGTTAGAAAAAATGAACTACGCAATCGCTGTTATAATTATATATATCATTATTATTATTATTATTATCATTATTATTATTATATTATTATTATGTTATAATTGTTTCGTAGCAATTGTGTGTGTATATGAATCGGTGAAAAATCAAAACGACCATTTCTAGCGGGATTCGAACGAGTTAAAATTAATGTAAATACATGACATTTTAGTTTGTCGATCGCCAACAACTCTGTCCGTCGATCTACACCGTTACCCTCTACGTCGGAACTGTAACGGGTCCTGAATTTCCCAACCGATCACGATCGCTAAGGTTTTGATCGTTTTGTAGCACGATAATTTTCAGAAAATTCGAAAACTCCCGTATGTTCCGTTATTTGTTTGCATGTTTATTTCCAATATTTTTAATTAATTTGGTAAACAAACTTGTTGTTCGTTTTATTTGAAATCCGCCAAAGAACACGACTTGGAATTGGCTCGATAAAAAACTCGTGGATTGGTTGCTTCACGTCGGTTAACGTTTCTAAAACTTTGTATGTGAATTCTGTATTGAATATGCTAAAAACGTATATAATAAATAATTTTAGAAGAACCGTACTAACGAAAACAGATCCAAACAGTTTTTACGGGAAAAAATAATAAAAATTTCACCTATATATCGATAAAAGCCCGAAACATAAACGAAGAAGTTCGAAACGTCCGAAACAAAATGATGAACATCTAAAAGCCACGCGACTCGTTGAAATGCTTTGTATTCGTAGCTTAGTTTCGAAACATACAAAATATTTGTAAGCACGCGATTAGCACGCGTTCGTCCGTATTGCATCGAAACAATTGTCATATGAATTCTAAGTGTCACCTCGCGGTGCGGATCGTCGTCTCATATTTCTATAGCTTTTTCTTTTTTTTTTTTTGTCGCAAAGCTGTGAAAACGTACATTTTCACCTTCGACAGCGTCTGTTAAAAAAAAACGCCCGGTCAACTCGCACAATTTTCACGGTCCGGACTACACGCGCTGCAGACACACAAATCCTAGCTGTTACAATCGGCGCGGCAATCGCGTTAAATATCGACGGACTTGACGAAACGAAACGAAAAACGATTTCTGTTTTTCGACATCCGCTCGACGGCGGTCCGTCCGTTTGTCGGTATCGAACGGCTAGATAATCCACACACCGGTAAACACAATTTTGGATTCCATCTGACCGTACGAAACCCGCCCTTGCCTATTCACTGAACCGTTAAATGTTTTCGTACCGTCTTGTTAACCGTATCGATAATAACGGCGGCCCCGGACACGTTGATGATCGACCGCTCCGCGTTCGCGGCCTACTTCGGAAACACCGAATCCTCCTTCCCCACCGTATTCCCTCGCGTCGCCCGTCGTACGATATTTCCACTTGTTTGCGTACGCGGTGTAGCAGTTTTCCGTACTCTGGCTCTGGTGGGCCCGAGAGCTCACCGTCCACTTTGAACTTTATAACACGTAGCGATTAACGTTTTCGGTTGAACGGGAAAAAAAAAAAAAATGGAAAAAATCGGTTTTAATTCATTTTCCGTCACAGACGTATATTACGACCGGACGGTCGAGTTTTCGACGTCGAATACCGAAACCGGAATAACGCTCTTCAACACGCCTAAAAATGTAGATTTTACGAAAAGGTCCGCGTTTACAGCTCGTTCAACGACAAGGTGCGAATAACGATTATGTTTTTGGGTAATTATCATTTTCCATGTTGGATATGTAACGTTTTTTCAATAAATATTATTTATAATTAGCCCGTTACTGCTCGTCGAGCTTAGACATTAGCTGAAAAAAATTTCCAAACGAGCGCAATCTTAAATATTTCACAACCAAAAGAGAAATGAAAAACATTTCGTGAGGTGCATCGAATGAAGACGCATTACACGATTAATCTTTAGACATATTTACGTTTAGGAATAACTTGTTTTTCAACAAAATTAACCATAGCATATGGGTCTTGTTACTATTCAAAGCCAAAAGTGAACTCCGCTCTCAGACACGGTTTTATTATGCTATTTCTAAAACAAAACATTTTAAATATCATTTGAGATTAAATTTTCGGTTTATACGGAGTTATAAAATATTTATATTCACAAAATTCAGAAATGGTAAAATGCGTCTCTCGTCAATTGTAAACACGGAACTATTTTGAAAGGAAAATTCGATCATTTGCACGTCTTCAGTATTAACGGCAATTCGATCATCAATATGAAAGAATTCGGTAAAAAAACGAATTTACGACATAAATAAAATGTATTTAATTTCGTATTGCATCTAGATGTATAATTAGTTAGATACACCTAATTATTATTTTCATCGATCGTTTTAAACCGACCGTCGTTTTGGGTTTTTTTTTCCGTAACTTGAATCGCACTTGTAAACGTTATAAATTTTTGTTTCTGGGCACGCTTCTGCTGGCATTATGTTTATAATAATAATAATAACAATAGTAATAAAAGCGTGTTCGTTAATGGTTTATATTTATTGTAAACTCGTAGCAGTCGCGTTTCCGCTGTACGAACCCTACTCGAGTTCCACGTAGTTTAAACTTTAATATATGTATGTATCTGCTCCCATACGCGTTGTACGTTGAACAAAACTGTTTCGGAAACTGCCGAACTAATGTGTTCTCCGATCCAATATTTACGCGGCCTCGGAACGCAGAAAAACTATAAACGCGTAACCCTAAAGTCGTCCGGGATGGGCGACCAACGACCGTACACAATCATAAATATTCGACCGCGTCGAGATTCACGTTACAAACGAGAACGTCGAACGTCGAACCGCGCCTTCCACTCCGTCCGCAATTTACTTGGCCCTCGTGTTGAACGACCTCGTGTACAGGGGGATCGTTGCGGTTTATTTAACCTAAATATAAAGAAACCGACCCCTCCAACTTCTTAATAGCGTAGGGCCGGCCGTCCCTTCTTTGATTATAGGTTCATGCGCCGTCGCGGCGGAAACTCTTGGCTTGTGTATATTAATATTTTAAAATGTTGTTTCCAAGAGCTCTTGAATTACCCATGTAATTTTCCGGCTTCGGGCTAAGTCGCGTTTTTCCGCGCGTTCGCTTTTTTTTTTTTTTTTTTGGCCCCCCATATATCGTATCATCCCAATGTATTTTTAAATTCGTAGTTTTTCCCTTCGCCTCTCTGAACATCTAGACTTCTGTCCGCTCGTTAACCAACACGCGTCGATTATAATTTTACTTCGTATCCGATTTGAGAGCGATTGATAAAAGTTAAATGCGTGTAACGTACACGTGCGTATTTGAAACACTCTCTTAAACGTAATACAGCTAACCCACTACTACACTACGACCGCGGTAAGAGTACCGTTTTAACAATAACAATCGTAATCGAGGACGTCCATTAAACGTTTGAGCGATTCAAATGGCGTAAAACAATAACGTTTCGATAACGTTACGTACACGGTTGTTCCGGAGGGAAATCAATAGACGTCCGTGAAAACATGACGGCGTTTAAGAACCGAGAAGCGGTCAAGAACATGTATGTTTACTGATGCGAAGTTACGTGTTCGTCGACACGAACCGACGGGGATCCAATGATAACGTGATCGATAAAACTATACCGGACGTCGGACCGTCACCGGTTTTTAGACCGATCGACGACGACGTCTACCGCGGGTCCGAACAAATGTAATAAAAAAAAATAAATACAAGAAAAAAGATCAAATCGAAACAAAAAAAAAAAACCTTACAAGTTACTTATGTATGTATATATATACGTTTTGGGTTCGACGATGGTCTTGTTCAGAATAGGGTCGTCATAATTACCAGAGCCGACGCTATTGTGCGGACATCGGGCAACACGTTCGCACTCCACGAGTTGGACGCCGGCAACAGCACGTCGACCTCGGCGATTTTCAGCACCGACAGCAGCATGTTCGTTTTCACTTGTAGCGATTGCGTGGTGACGAGGTACGAGAAGTTCTTTAGGATCTCGAAACACGCCGTCTGCAAAATTTCGCGCGGCGCCCACCGAAATAAATGGCAGTCGTCACGCACCGGCGGTTCGCCGTCGATTGTCTCGGACAAACTACGTCTCTGTAAATCGCGATTTCTACGCGCGGAAATCGACCGGACCGGTTAAAATAGAGGTATCGGATCGTTTCGAGGTCCAAAGCCCGCGTGAGATCCCGTGGATCGAGAGCGTTACGAACACGAGCACCGGCACTAGGGATTTCACAGAGTCCCTCCGCTGCCGTGCGCGGTGAACGAGTTTCGAAAATTTACCACTTCGGACGCGTCGGTTTATTATGTTCGTAACGAAATCAAATGCGGTGCTGTACGTCGTTCGTTCGACGGGACGCATTTTGTGTACGGGAAGAAAACACTCGAACGGGCCACGACACGCTTTCGCCGTGTTCGTTAATGTGGATGTTACGCGTCTTCCAGATAACATTGATGCTGTTGCGACGAACGACAACCGGGGAAATCGCCCGAACGGTCTCCGGGTGTACGCGTCCGAGAACACGAACCGCGTTCGCAATAAAACGTATCGACCGGAATTGATAACCGGACACGACCGAAGACGAATAAACAACGCAAAGTCTCGCTCGCCTGAGTGCCAGGGGCGTGTTTGAAGGGATAATACTGGGGGGGATGGACTAAAGCCTAAACCGCCAAGAAATATTGCACACCATAAATCACTAAACGGAATGATAATACAAAACAATATTTATTTGCATAGGAAAAAAATAAAATAAAATATCAAAAAAACCTAAACAAATTTAAAACGTAACTAATTGTAACTGCAGTGAGAAATGTTAAAATATATTATCAGGGGAGTTCGCTAAAGTATTAAATAGTAATATTAAAATCGCGTGCAATGCTAATAATAATTTAATCAAACAATTTCCAATTGATAATCTCAATGAATTGTATGTTGTGTCTAAGATAATATTGGAAAAAGCCAATCTAAATTCGTTTTCCTTTGTTTTACGTAATACTCTTTGGCTTTGTCGTCTGTTCAAGTACAGCGTGGAGAGGGTACCGTGTGCATGCGCCCTCGGCACTGCATCCGATACAAATAATAACGACATGGGCGACGCAATCGGTAATAGGCGAGTAGGACTAATAATAAATAAGCAATAGAACGAATAGGACGAATGCCCCTGTCGGCCCACTAAGGCACGCCGCCGATTGCGGGTAAGTGAACCGTGTCAGTGTTAACAATAACGTCATTATCGTCCGTGTACCGAACGTCGCGATTTTGTGTCGCAAACGTACGAGAGGCATGCCCGCGACGTCGTATGCAGACGACATCTGTCCCCGTAAATGGCGTGTGAAAAAACAACCGAATGACGAGAAACGAACACGGAATAAATTATAGACGTGTTTTTATGCCGATTTATTGACGCGGCGGCCGTTCGGACGATTTTACCGGACGGTCGGGCGACACGAAACGAACGGGCACTGTGCGTTCGCGACCTCCGTTTTGAAGATTTCTCGACCGGTCCAATTCAAACGGTCACGTTGAACCGTCGGACGAAAACCGGACGGACGGAGTTCGCGATTCGTGATGGCGACTGCACTCAGAAAACGCGACTCCACGTGGTCAGCGGGGAAAACCAAGAAGCTTGGTCGGGGGCTCGTTATTCGTTCGGTTCACCAACAGGGGGAAAAAAAAGAACAACAAAAAACTCGGGAACGACTCGTTTTTCCAAAAAAAAAACGGTGATGACGAACGCGGTTACCGAGCGCTCCGATAAAAGCAAAGATGGCAGTTCTTGCCCGAGACGGCGAATCATTAAAACGACCAGTCCGGTACATTTCCGCGGCTGGTTTGCGGGACAGCCGTCGTATACGAGTGCTTACGTTAGGACTTACATTGTCTTGGAGAACGGAAGACCGGATGTCCGTCGCGTCGTTCTTCAGATAACCTCCGGCGGTGAGTTTCTGGGACGCTTTCCCCATGATGATCATGTTCTCGAACGACATGCTGTGCAGTTGCAATTTGCACGTAGTCTGAAACCATGCGAGATAACCTCTCATTAATGACGTGGTCGATGGCGCCCCCGTCATTGTCATCAGCTCGCACAGACACGGTCACGTACGTAAATCATGTAAAATGACTTTTCTCGCCCCTTTCCGTTTCTCATCGATTGACGGGCGAGGTTATCACTCGACAACCCTCCCGCCCCCACAAAACACGTTAAATGCCCACGTTCGTAAAAAGGGATCCGCGTCGGAACAAACGTGTAACGGTCGTCCACAAGCAATATTCGCTGCGCTGATACCGGTACGAAAACCATCGAGACGATTACCAAAAACACCGTTTTCATTGGTAATATTTCGCTCGTAAAACTATTTCACTGATCGTTTGCAAATAACGAGTCGACCATGTGAAACGCTGATCATTTTATCGGCCGACCGTTTTACTACGGTTCAACGCATTCCTATCACGCCTAAGAGCCGTTTCACATTTTGGCGACTGAGCATAAGTATATTAGACATTTCATACTTTACCGATAAATATCATTGTCGTATAAACGATTAACGACTGTCGTGCTATTGCAGCGAGAAGCCCACTACAATGGCCGACTGTCGTTGTCGTCTAGACGATAAGAGTACAATAGCGGGAATGGGCAATATATGGAGAGGTACACATCTAGCCGGCACGTGTCGAACTGTCGTTTATAAACAATAATGTTTGTTTTTGCATTTCAATTGAATCAATTCACGCTATTATATATATATAATAATCTATAATAATTAGTTATTTTAAATAGTTATATTTGAGGTTTAATGCTTTCGACGTGTATACACTTGGGATATCGCCGTGCTACTAACCGTGTGAATATCGTGTTTATGTGAAATACATAAAAAAAATTTTAAAAAAACGTGTCGTGTCGTGTCGGTGTCGGCTATATATCGTTTACACGACAGTCGTCATTAAATGTGAAACGGCTCTAACCGCGTAACATTTCCGTATTCCGATAACTAATTGGCAAACGTCTCCGATGTCAACTTGGACGCGATCAACATAATTATATCGTCGGACACACACGGTGCAAATGATCGAAAACCGCGTGTTTTCCTGTTTATGACCGACCGGAAACGTCGAGACTACCGAGCCCGGACACCGAACAATCGTTCCGCGTTACCGAAATAGTTCACGCTGGCGTTAGCCACGGCGCACAATCCGTCGGCAGCTCGCGCGATTGAACATTTAATTACGTTCAACACACGTTTGTACTCACGTTAAACACCATGTGCTCTTGAATAAACTTCTGTACCGCGTAGATGACGTCCTTAATCTCAAAGTTCATGATGTCCAGACTTTTCAACAGCAGTTCGTCTTTCTCGCTGTACCCCAAGAACAGGAACACGCCCGGCACCAACGTGTACGAACCTGTTTCGACAAAAACCACAGCACGCCGTTTATAATAATAATAATGATAATAATAATAATAATAATAATAATAACGACGACGAAGACGACGGCAACAGTGATTAGAAAAAAACCTGTTGTCGAACGATTTATTGTATGTGTATGTACCCATTTTCGGTCGCATGCAGATGAACCGGCCGACGTAGCACATGCACCGGCCGCGGAACGCGATGTACGCCGGCGATTCGTGATGATAGTACGCGATTTCCGTCTCGCACGGTATCACTTCCACGCAGATCGTCTGACAAGTCAGACTTTCTCCGGGCTTGCAGTGACACACCTCGGAGCACGAATTGTCCTCTAAACTGTGTAGCTGAAAACGAAATACGAAAAATCGATTTCGTCACGCGAATAAAAACAACACGAGCGACAAATACGTTTTGTTTTTAGTATTTTTTTTTTTTTTTTTTGGCAATCCGCATATTTCGCGACCACAGCAATCGTTTTACAGTGTTCGAACATTAATTTTACAAATACACGACACGGCCGATACGTTTTTTTGGAACGCGCACAAACGTACTCGTTTATAAACGGACGGTCCAGTTTGCAAACCATTTGTCAATGTTCGTATGCTGTTTTCGTTACCACGATATTTCATGATATTTTATGATATGTTGTGTTTCTTATTCGTTTGCAAAATAATGATTGAACTAAAGGGGCCAGTGAAGAAAAATAATAATGACTTGCTGGTACAAGATTAAGAGTTCATGTGAGTATAAGTAACGAAATTGTACGAGCACTTCCCACGGTAAACAATTCGTCAAGACAAACTCACAACAAGAGATTGAACATCACAAACAAAAAGCAATTTTAAATTTAAATTTTTGGAATTTATTACCATCAACAAATCACTGGGGAAATCGATTGAAGTGACAGTCCTGAACTTAACGAACAAACGATTCTCAGACGGTCGACTTTATTTTTAGACATCACGAACAAAAGACCTAACAACGTACATATGAATTCGGTCACTGACGAAGAAAAAAGAACACAAACGATTTCGTGTAAAGTGAAGCATTATAATTAAATCGCTTACATAATTCTCAATATGATTGGGTAGCGAAGTATTTATTTATTTTTTTTTTTTTAAAATTGTAAACATATTCAACTGAAATGATTAACAACCATTCGTATATTCACAAGAAATGTCATTCTAATACGCTCTAACAATCCGAATTTGTTTTGTTAATTATATAAAACGTATTCACGTCTTTCCATTTCGTGATCGCATTTCAACGCTTTATCCATTAATTCTTTGAAATATTTTTTCGCAATCATGTGTTTCAGACGTATGCCGTCGATAAATGTTGACGTGTACGTTTTGTTCAGGTCGTAAACCTTCGAATGAACATAAGCCTCTTCGATCGTCAACAGAATCGTGTTCGACGGCGACCAGTCCAATTCCTTACACCATCTGACCAATCTCAATTGGACTGTATCCTTGGACTCGCTAACGGCCGATTTCGCTTTCCATATGACCGTCACTAGGTAATATATGTCTTCCACGGTCAACATGAACGCTATACTGGACTCCGCGCTCAGTTTCATCTCGTTGGTCTTGATGTTTTGCAATATGACCTCGTGGGGCGCCAGACTTATTCGTTCCGACGTGATGCGACGCAAGTGTCTGCAACCGTCGCAAGTGGCGATTCTTTTTAAATTCGACACCGCCACAATCATGTTCGGCGATTTCAGTCTTCTACAGTTGAAACATTTCACGAGCTTCACGTGTTTCGGCGTTCTGTTAAGCGCCGGATTTATGTCCGGGTTCATTATGAAACACAGGAATAATATTTCGATACGTTTTCTCAACGTTTTGAGTTGGCCGTCGTTGAGATGGACGACGTTCAACAGAATCAGCTCCCTGTCTATCAGACCGACGATCGGTGTCGTCAGATTCGTTTTCTTGAAACACTCCAACATTTCCTTCAAGTAACGCAGGAATTCGATTCGTTCGTTTTTGTTCAGGTCGTTCCGTCTTAATGCGGTGAACAGTCTCGTCAGCTGTTTGGCTTGATACGTTTCCGGAGTTTCAACGAAAACCGTTTTTCCATTTGACCCCGTCATGGAAATCGGTTCGGAAACGTCGTTCAACAATTGGAACCATTTGTTTTCGTTCGCCGTCTTGTTTCGCTCGAAACCTGCGGTCCGCGATCCCTCTCAGACACTCGCATTTTATTCGCCAAGCGTAATCTGTTGTTTTCGATTCGCGTGGACTCTGCGCGCGGTGCACTTTCAAAGCGGTTCCTTGACGTTTGCATCGTGCTGGTCGACGGCCGAATACAGAGCTTCGAAGTCCTCGGTTTTAGTGGGATACTGTAAATTGATAATGGCTCGCTGCCGCTCGGCGTAGACGATATTTTTGATGTCTCGCTCTTCGTCAAACGTTGCTCGGCTTATATACTTATAACGCTCCAACATGAGTTCAAACTTCTTCCTAGTCGACCATCTGCGCCAAAATCGCTGTATTTTATGAACGTATTCGTTTTGATCCTCCGCGGGTTCCGGTTCGAGGAAAATATTTCGCGGAAAAGCACCTGTCAGCACATAAAACACAAACACTCAAAATCCGTTTACGCACGTTAGAAACGTTAGGTTAGGTTAGGTTAGGTTAGGTTAGGAAACGTACGTTTCTCAATACGGCGTTTTCAACAATTACGAAAACGCCGATTCGACGATAATCGTATGTGTGTATTTAATTTTTGGAATCAAAAATGTTTTGAGCCGGCGCCAAGTTCTGTCGAATTCGGTAAAAAGTCGAACAAAACACGAAAATCGGATATTTTCGTTTCAAAACCCGACGTTGTTCGCGCGCAAACGAACACGTGGAATCGTAAACGGTTATGTGTTGTGTGTGTGTCGAATATCCGTCCGCCGAACGCCGTTCTAGAGTGGTTACTTATTCGTTTCACGGACGTCGCGAGGAGTGCGGCCGGATCGGCGGTCTGCACGCCGCGGTGCCGGTCGACGTCGGTGCTCGCGTCCCGCGTCCGCACCGTCTGCACGGCGCGCGAGCTCTTGCCGGCGGCGCGCCGCCCGGCCGCTGACTCGGTCTCCGTCTGCACGGCCGCGTGTCCGTACGTCTTGCCGGGCTTCGGACGCGCGTCCCGGCCCCGTGCACGCGGTCGCGGTCGGACGCACGCGGCCACCATGCGGACGGGACGGTCCCGGTAGTCCCGGTCCCGGTACCGAATCAGCGCGGTCAGGTGGTCGGTCACCACGGCCGGTCGGCCGCGGCCGTCGCACGCGACCACGCGCAGCTGTCGGACGGCGTTCACGCGGGCCGGCAACGCCGGCAGCACGAAACGCACCACGTCGGACACGGTGTCGCGCAACGCGAAACTGGTGCGCAGCACCGCGCCCGTGTCCGGCAACGCGACCCGCACCGGGATGGCGTGCGGCCGGCCCGGCGGCACGCACGCGTTCGGGCGCGTCATCGCGCGTCCGTCCGGCGAATGTCTTCGTCCGGCGAATGTCTTCGTCCGCGAATGTCTTCGTCCGGCGAAGTCGCCGCGCGGTCATCAAAACGCCCTGTGGCGTGCGGTGACGGGGAAACGGCCGCGGCTCGTTTGTTCGGCCAACACGTCGTCAACGACGATCTCGCCGGTTTTCCCACGTCATTATTGTTATTTTCTACTTCCGAGGCTTTAATAAACGCACAGTTTTTCGTTCGGTGCCGGGCGGACGGCCCGTGTCGGTCTTCCGAAGCGACTGCGCGCGTGACGCCCCTTTTCGGTGCCACGTTCAAACGTTCAACGTTTTTACGTTCAAACAGGCAATGTGGTCGAATGAAATCGACACTGATTACCGGTGATTATTTTAGTTATTGCGCAAACGATATATTGCGATGCGATCGATTTGTTCGTTTATCGGAACTTTACCGCAGTACTTATTGTTTCAAAGAGTTAACTTCACCACACGTTTCTAACGACATTTCACAAAATCATCATAGTCTCCAAAGACAATTCAGTGTCAAACAATAAATCTAATTTAGCGTTAGATTTATACAGTTTTTTACAATTCGAATTCCCTACCGGAAACACCACCCTAGATTTAATTCTGTTGTATTCAGATGTATAAAATGTAATAATAATTGAAATGCTATTCAACACCGTGTCTCGTACGACTTACCCTGATGACGTCGCCTTCGGACATGAACTGTTTGTTATAGTGCGGCGATCTCTGCAAACTGCATCCTCCTGTTAAAACGTGTTTTTACACGTGAGTACAATCTTAACGACAAAAAAAAAAACCACAGAAACGATTTTATTTTTCCCCCGGGGAGGGAGTGGGAACGAAATATATACGTTTTATTATAGAACCGGCCGTGTCGATTCGTCGCTGTCCGGTTTTCAGATCAGGCGTTTTCATTTACATTGGGAATCGCCCAGTTACGACCCCGACAACTGTGGTCGTTGCGCACAATTGACCGGAGGCCACTTCTCGGGCGTATCCGTTTGGAAATAAATATTCCGCCAACTCCGTTCACCGTTCCGAGGCGTATTAATAAAGTCAACCAGCTACCCAATACAACGCAATTGAAAACGGCGGAAACCGTGACCGCATAACGTACGGCGACGGAGCACGTCCGACCGGCGATTAATCGGTAACGCGGGCGAGGAGAAGCGCCCGGTCGGGTCAGCCCCCAGACCCGGTCGACCCCTCGGAGCAGAATCCTCCGTCGGCATCAGTCAAGGCCCACCCTGACGTACTCAATAACATAATAATGTAACCACGTATTTTCTTTCGAATTCATTTTGATTGTATAGAACTGTTTCGTGCTTATGCATCAAAAGCGTATTATTATTTGTTAGTCGTTATATAAATTCTAACTCGTGTTCACGTGTAGACAAAATGATTTTTTTCGTCTAGTCCACCCCCCCCCCTATCCTCTCTTTTTTCATTTCTAGATCCGTCCCTGGTGACGGGTGAGCAGAACCCATGTGCGTGGCAAGAGCGATCGATCGCGCGTCGGGGACGGTCGTCGTAGTGACGTTAGGGTTGACTCACGTATGGGCATTTGAGACGCGGGCGCGACAGTGGTCGTCGAGGTCGTCGAAGTCGCCGTGGTCGTCGTGGTCGTCGTGGTCGCCGCGGTGGTGGTCGTCGTCGCGACGGCTCTCGGCGTCGTCACGGTGGTCACGGGTCGGAATTTCTTACCGGCGACCAGCACTCTGGCCGCGGCTTCGGTGGTCGCGGTCGGCGCGTCCGCGGCTCTGGTCGGCGGCGGCACCGTCGGGGTGGACGACGGTGCGATCGCGACCGCCGTCGTCTTCTGGTCGTCGTGGCGGCCGCCGACCCCCGCGGGCGTCGCGTACGAGGCGTGCCGTGACGACGACTTCGCCAGGTTCTTGATCTTGTCCATGTGGAAATCTCGTTGAGCTTCCACTGAAACGACACGATCGCGACGCAAAAAAAAAAAACGAACATTAATTTCGATGGTTTTTTTTTTTAAAAAGAAATGTCGTGCTATATTTAACGTTCATTCTAACATTTCTCAGGACTACAAAACGATCGGAAACGACGGCTGTCGTATCGTCGAAATGAATCTCAAACGGTCATTTTACCGGTTCAAACATCCGATTTCGTTATCCGATTTCGTTCTAACGCGTTGGCCGATGTAATAACGTTTATCAGTTTTTTGAAAACAGATATCTCGAGGGATTCGACTGAAATCGATTCTAACAAATATTCCTTCTCCTGAGCCGTAACAAATTAAATACGAATCAAAAAAAATGAACCAAATAACAATATAGTATACATTATAATATTATTCCAAATAAACAATACAATAGACGAATTCATGTATACGAATGCTCGACGTTCGGGAAGGCGTAAAACGAAAAACATTTATTATTATTTTATCCTGATATTAAGTATATTCCGTAAGATATCTATTTCCGAGAGTTGTAGAAATAGACGTGCTTAACGGTTGTTTTAGACAATTGAAAAGTTAAATAAAAGGTATGCTCGAACAAACGTTGAAAGTGATTTAAAAGCGGTTTCGAGTCCAACCAAATAGTAACGTTATTGATTATCATTAGTTGTCGAGTAATCACGAAATTCGTTCAAGAACTCGTTTTCGTGTTTACAGCAGGGTACATTGACGTACCCAAAGTATACCATTTTCACCCAAGGTGAACCTGAAAACTATTACCAAGAGTCGGCATATGATTGTATTTTTAATAAATTCATTACATTGTTATATATTATATAGCTATAAAAAAAAAAAAAATGATTTTGTGTATTTGAAAAACTGCGTTTGAGAGACGCGTAAACGTCGGTGATCGGTTTTTTTGTTCGATTCCGATAAATTCCCTTTTTTGGTTTCGGATCCGGCGTAACTGTTGTTGACGCTACACAAATAAGAACTCTAAAGTTGTTGATGTCAGTGTACACACTGCCTATACTTTACAAATACAATATATTTTCACGTAAACAAATAACAACTAATAACGTGCCAACATTGGCAATATACGTAATTACGGTATTTTCGATAAAAATATAATAATACACGTGTCCTCGAACGCAGTATACTAATGTCATATGTGTGTAACTAACATAACCGCGCTACAGTATTTCCATGTTTGTTTGAACATTAAGAGTATTATTTCAATAGAATATTGTATTGTGTTTGAAACAATTTAAACAATTGAAATTTTAATGTTGCATTATCATTTTTAGTACCATATATTATAATAAATAACAATGTTTTTGTAATCAGCGGGGTTGCGTTCGTGTTTTAGTTTGCATAAAATTCAAGTAGACTACATTTCGGCGCATAATGTAAATATTTTTGGCATTTTATAATTTGTCGAAAAAATCGGCTTTTTTTTTATAACAATTAGCAATGAAAAATTCTTTTAATAATTTAAAAGTTATAGTTATGTTAGTTTTAGTAAGTAACTTGCCGGTACTTAAAATGACGAACCGTACGGTACACGCTTTTACAACAGTTTACAAATAGTTATGGGTAAAAAAAATTATACCTCACTTCGTAGTACGTGGATATAACACGAGACAATTGTCTAAGACAAATGCGCTGGTTATGCGTGTGAAAAACGAACAAATAGGTCCAAAAAACGTACGACAATCGATAACCGTCGTTGTTCGGTTAGTTTAGTCGGCGCGTGTTATCCGATTGTTTCGTTGCGACTCGCGAACTTGTCCGGCCGCGGCCCGCGCCTCGCGGAGAAACAATCGGATATCGTAACACGTTACGTAACTACGGTCCGCGACGCGATCGTCTGGACTCCGTTCGTAGACGCCCGTCGTAACACCGGCGAGAGGAATAGAAAACACGGCGGTAGCCCGCGCGCATACGTACCGACACACGAGTTGAACCAGAACACGCGTTGCCATCCCATGCAATCGTAGAACTTGGACGGGGACGTGTCCTTGCACGCGCAGTTGGTCCTCAACATCGTCCCGAGTATACCGATGATGGATTCGCGGCACGCCGACGGAGACCCCGCGCAGCGACTCGTCATCTGGTCCACAGCGCACGTCTGTTCGAAAGCTTCGAGCCGGGACCTGTGTCGCACACGGGCAAACGTAAATGGCGATTGTGCGTTACGGTTTTTAACACACCGACGTGCCGCGTGACGCGGCCCCGTGGGTTTTGGTCGAATTCGTCTTTTTTTGTTTTTTAAACGTGTATCATATGCCACCGTATGTTAAAAAAGCGAATGAAAAACACAAAGAAGAAAGTAACGGCCAAACTTCGATGCTGATAAACCCGTCAGTTTTTGTCAAAATCGTACGCGACTCTTTTTTCGTTAGCGTAAACGAAAAACGGTTTTTATTTTTTAATATTTAACTTTATGAGTCATGAATCAAAAAAAAAATATAAAGTTTTTTTTTTTTTGTAGAACAAGAAGTTGAAAAATACATCGTGTTAAACGTTATACCATTTTTATTTCTGATCCTGTTAAATCTTTAAATGTGTTTTAATTTTTATGTTACGTTACTTGATTTTGTTGATCTAAACGACAAAACTAATTTTCACTCACGTTTACACGACAAATTTCTAGTATGTTTAAAAATTCAAACATACCGTTTGTGTGTGCTTAATTTATAAACATGTATCCATAAATTAGTAACATAACGGTCTAGGTTCCTCGTGTGCTATATTACAACGGATATTTCGTCTTTTGTTTGTCAACAGGGTAAATTTCCAAAATTTCTACACATTTTAAAACATTTTAATTAGTACGGGCATTTGTTTTTCACTAATTCGCTGCCGTACTCGGAGACATTGGGAATGGAGAGCATATGATAATAATTCCGACCTTACGACAACGTATCGTGAGACTTCGGCTGATCTTATTTCGACGTATCCGTAGACGCTCGGCGACGTGTTCGTCGAGAAGTTGTTTTGGAGTTACATTTGTCGACTGGCACTGTCGTTTTACTTTCCGTCGTGTTCTATATTGCCGACAACGTTCAGCGTTTGATTTCGGCGCGTTTCATACTCGAAATTTTTGATTGAACGATATCGTTGTCGCGCCGGGCGAATAGACCGAACGGGACCGTACGAGACGCGGGCGTACTCGGTCACCACCGCCGTCAGGCACATTGAGATCGGTCGTGAGTCCGATCGTAACGTAGTAAATGGTAACGAAAATAAATGGAATACGACGCACGGAGAACGGTCGACACGGACGACAGACGGGGTCGTGGCCATTTCGTTCGCACCGTACGGCCGGGCGCGCGCGCGCAAACGGCAAATGACGCGACGGGCCGGTACGCGGGTAGTGCCGGACGCGGTGAAACCGGTGGTGACGGCCGGAGCGGGTCGGCTCGCGCGCTCATTGGCCGCGAAACTGCGACCGCGGTATTAGTGGGTAATAGCGGTAAGTAGGTTGGTAACGTGCGCGACTAATCTCGTGGAAAAAAAAAAAACACCACTCGTGACGGTGACGCGCGAAAATCTTTTCGTTTGTTTCTTTTCTTTTCTTGTACCCGCCGTAAATGAGTCTCGCTTCGAATTGTCTCGAATTGACCCGTGCGACGCGGGCAGCGTCGAACTTTCGAGTAGATCACGCGACATTGTCCGAACACCGCACGGACGTGTGTTTTCGGTGTTGGATTTCGACGTCGTGTCTGGAACACGTTCCAGAGAAAGCGCACACGTAATGCACGAGGGGGTGGCGAACAGGGGCGTCATTTGGGGGTGGCAGGGTGGGCATTTGCCCCCCCCCCTTGTTAACAGTGGGCCGGTGTCTGGGTGGATATGGGCCGGTGTCCGGATGGATATGGGCCGGTGCCCGACATCGGGCTCGTTATTGTTATATTAATTATTATGAACAAAGTGAACTTTTTTCTTTATAAATCCGCCTTGATTACGGTATCATAGATTAATAGAATAAATAAAGTAATGAGTTCTACACTGATAACATTGTGGAACAAGTTACTGCTATTCTGGGGCAGTGATGGAGAGTAGGACTAAAGAAGGCATCTTATACTAATAGACGGAGCATGGTAGTAGTTCACGCGGTCAACGGTGGCTGCACTGCACATGATTTTCCACAATTTTGGACTTGTGCAAAGGATAAACCAAGTTGTGCAGTATTTCGATAAAAATGTACATTATGTGGGCCGGTCAAAACTTTTGCCACCCCCTCTCAAGAACTGAAATGACGGCACTGGTGGCGAACGAAAGCTCGCGGGAGTCGATTTCATCGGGTGCGACGCGTGTACGGTTATAAATAATAATACAAACAAATTGTCGACGGCGTTTTTGGGATTATAGAAGACCATCGATTAATTTTTTGCATCCCCGTCGAATTCAACAACAACCATAACCGAGGTTATTACGGTTCACAAAACAACACGCGCACTCGTCGAGAGTGTACACATCGGAAAAAAACCACAACAACAACACAACCAAATGTGTTCTTCCCCCGGTCTGTGGGAAAATCAATTAACTTTTTTAGTGCAAGTCGTCTACTAGAAAAAAACGAAACACTAACGACGCGTACCAATATCGTTGTAAATAACGGTGTACGCGGTTCATCGCGTCATTCAATGTTTACGTGTTGTTTGTTAATTAAACCGTTTACTAAGTGTATTGTTTAACGTTGTGGTTTCGTTTAATTACATTAATCGTTTTTCGTTTGTCGTTACCTGGTTAGGTAACTGCGTTTGCGTACGTCAACCGTTTTTAATGTTATTACGGCGTTTCCGGGCTATTGGGTTAGGTATTTTTATTTATTATTTCGTTTTGCCGAAATTTTCGGAAACGGCGTGTACACGTTTCGGCGGTAAATTTTTTAATAGAAACACACTTGAATTCTTTCATGACGCGTGAACGATTTCGCCCACAGCGGAGTGACCAAATATTTGCTAACCGGTTATGACAAAACGGTATAAACGTTTATAATAATAATATGCCTTTACCGGAACGGACATTTTATCTGGAAATCCGTTTGTATATATATATATATTATATAGGGGTTTTTTTTTGTGGGGAGGATTCCAGTAACGCGTATGATAACCTCAACGGTTACGGATACTGATTTGTCGGTTCAAAAGTATTTAATTGTTAGTGGATAAGGGTACCGATTTAAAATTTGCTTCTACCAACATTTGTGTGAAATTTTTAAATTACCATGCCGCGCCATACGAAACTTCAATTAGAGTTTAATGAGTCGTTAAATATTTAAAAGTTCTTTAAACATCAAATAATTTCTCAAGATTATTCAATTATATCTTAACGAATTGTTAAGACTTAATAATATTTCACGAGACTTGGTTATATTCTTTGAAGTAATTATAAATGTACGTTTTTTTTTACGAGGAAAATGTATTTATTTTTTAAATCTACGACAATTCTTTCAAACATGTTTTCGATAAAAGTAATTTACACACTAATGAAAACCTATTTATCAAATTACCATATTTTATTTCAATAAAAAAAAAGTCGTTTAGCCGTTAACTAAAGTATATTGTATATATTATTATCATTTTATTCTTATATATATTTATCCGAGAAATAATTTATTTCATACTAAAAGCTAAAAGTATTATATTGTTAAATACGTGAAAATTGATTAAATATAAGAAATGTTTAGAATTTGGAACATCGCGTCACGATTTGGTCATAAAGCTTTCAAAATCTGAACTATTTCAACTAGTATTTAATGTGTGGTAGATTAAATGTACCCAATTCAAGTATATCATACAAAACTTGTTTAAATTGAAAAAAAAATTATAATGAAAAGTTAGTATTCTAAATACGAAAATTGCACGAATCCAAAACGAATATATTGAACATTTTGCCTATTTCTTTTTCGCAAGTTTTTGAAAATGTTCAGTCATTTCTCCGTAATTCAAAAAACTATTGAAAAGGTAGAAAAACGTGTCAAACGAAACACCAACTACATACAATTTCCTTTTGTGTAGTAACGCATGTAAATATCAACCAAATTCTTTTTCCAAAAAAAAAAAAAAAAAAATAAAGTGTTTTAAAACGAAATAAAAAGCATATGCTTCGCTCGGAGTTTAAAATATAAATTATTTTAAGTTAGTATAAGAGACTTTCGCTGGTTATATACATTGTCGAATAATTTCTTGGAACTATTAGGTATGGGGATTGTATTATTCATATATAAGTATGTGGAAATAATACTATGGGATCATTTTATTCTATATTGAACATGGTGCATATCTTACTTTAAAAACTAATAATCAAAATACTGATGAAAGTTTTGAAAATAAAAAAAATTAAACACGTGTAAATAATGAACACGATAATTATGTTTTTTTTATCTATTTTAGCTTCTTGCTCTTTCCTAAAAAAATTTCCAAATTTACGTATCACCAAGTGATCTCATTCATTAATAAATAAATAAATACTAGAATAAAAATAATAATAATTGTTGACGCAGACTAAAATATACAATATTAATTAACAATAAATATTTTATTAACAATAAATATATACAAATTATTATTATTATTATATATATTATTAAGTTTTCTTTAAAGTCACGCAATATGTGTGTGACACTTCATATTTCGTATTCAATTCTGTAAACAAATTAAATGAAAAAGTCCGATTCTTTAAAAATGCCAAAGTTAAAAAAAAAAGGCGATATAAAAATATAAATAATTTACCTATACCGACCACTCGTAAGTTAGCTTTAAAGCCCTACATAAAACGGGCTTCTGAAGTTTTGCTATTTTAACATCACGTTACGTGTGACGTCATTGGTTATTCAAACGGTATAAACGGATACGTAATACTACGAATTATAATATAATAAATACTTCGTGCCATATACATATTTACCACTCATGACACAAACTTCAGTTCATCAATGGTCATATAAATTGAATGTTTAATATGTAAATTATACGTATTGCAATAATATCAATAATAATGATAATAATAATGTCAATAACAGTATTTAATAGTATCCACGATGAAATAAACAAATTATTTAAATCTATGGACGTCCGTGATTATTAAGCGTTATAATATTAAAAATTTGCACGAGGAAAAATTGATTGACGAAATAAAGAGACTTTTGCTTACAGATATTGGACAACTAAAGATTCTAAGCCGGATTGACCGTTACGAAAGTGACGAGTCAAGAAACGTTCAATCAATGACCCGTGAAAATGAACGAAAAAAGAACACGCAGTAAATTAAAACCCCGTTTATGTAACGTTTATTTGATATAATTTACGTACAATAGCGAACTGACGAGGCATACGAGGACTCGCAGCGGAAAAACCATTTTCGTGTGACGTATGCATGAAATCCTTCACACAAGGTTCTGTTTTGACGAAACACATGAGACCCCAAAGTGGAGAAACATTAGGAGGGGTGACTAAAAACGCTATATTACTTCGATTTATAATCTGTATCTATGTATCTAAAAATATTTGAACGATGATTCAACGTGATTGTCTTTCTTAGTTATAATTATAATAAAAACCATAAACGACTGAAATCGACTTCTGTTTTAAATTCTGTCATATTTATAGACGATATTATAATTATTAAGCGCGTAATATATAGTTTGTTCTTATATGTATTACTCAATCGTGTGTAAACGTGAATACATATTTTATTTTAAAATAGTACGTACACGATTAAGCAATACCGTTCAAAAATATAGCGCGAGATATAATAATTTAAAAACTACTTTGGGCTGTTTAAAAATATAATTTATGTTTCAAAAATAAATACACGCAATAATAATAATACACATCGAACAACACGCCGAAACACGAACTACTTCATTTTCGTTTTATTCGTCGAATTTATTTATAAACATTTTATTTTTTCAGATATTCAGTTGATTTTTTTTTACCGTAAAGTTAACTCGAATATGCTGTCCTATTAATATCGCGTATGAAATTGAAACATACAGTTACTGTACGGACCGCGGTTGTTACGTATAATTGCATGGCTAAATGCTTAATCGTCAGATGAATGTAAAACAAACTGGAAAAACGTGAAAAAATAATGAACAACACCAGTTCGTCGAATGATAATCGTTTGCTCGACTTTTTTTATTTTTTATTGGTTCACTTATCCGTACAGTGTTTTCCAGACGAATTAATTGATATATATATATGTTACGGTCAGTGTCGAGTGGCCAGGCAGTATAATCAGTCTCCGGTTTATGTGCACACTGATCGAATGCGTATTGAGCGATGTAAATCACTATTGCGAGAATGACAATAGATTTTATGTTGGTAAAAAATAAAAATAAAAAATATCCTTATGTCGTAGAGCCATCGATATAGGATTTGTGAACTATATACATTTAGTTTGTATGTAACAAACGCTTTACAGACGTTGAATGAACATAACTAAAAATATATACAACCAACAATTACCGGTTAGATAATAATGAATTGTTTTAAACCATAACATATGTTTGTTAGGCTCAAACACCGAAATTCATAATATTCAATGTATATTAAATTATTGTTTTTATTGATAAAATTTCCCAGGAACTCGTTCCGTAACATTTGGAAATTCGTTATTCTCTCCGTACGAAATATATACAGAGCGCATTTTTTTCTAGAAAAAAAAATGGAAAATAAAGACGTATCAACCGTAATCAATAAATTAATAACATCCGTTCAACGTTGCGATAAGAATAATGGAAAATATCGTTCGGAATAACCCGACGTGAATTACGTGTGATGTTACGTGGGTGAGGTAGATACGGCATGAAAAGCGACCGTGTCGGATAATCTTCGTTGTTTGGGAAACAATTATGAATGAATAAATTAACTATGTAAAATGATTTTCGACGCGTCAAGTAAGAGCGCAAGTAGACGTGTTTGGCGATGCAAGTTATCTATATGTGGTCGGGTCCAGATAAATTTCACGCAACATGATCACCGGTATTCGTTTGCGATCGATACTATTGTTAATGTGTTGGAAAACGAAAAAACAGTTTTGGGTATTGTCTGGTATTCACTAAATACGTGAACTCGCGAGTCCCGCTATTCGACATTTACGATGATAGGACCACGTTCTATTATGTGGTATATAAATTGCCATAAACGCGTCGCGTAAACACTTAAATATTGCAATACGACCAAAATGCACATCGGACGGCGCGCGAGACTAATTGATATGTGTCAGTCGCACAGACATTTTCCGTTTTCGCGTGCGCCTCGCTTAACTGTTTGGTCTCGATACTACCGTCTGTCCGTTTTGCTCAAAATAGTGATTTTCAAACAAATCACACCGCGCGTGTTCGCGAGATTGGTGTCCTAGGACGGACGACGAATAATTGTTATTTCACTCGTGTCTTCGGGTGTATAGTTTTGAAAGTCATTGTTCCCCGTGTTTCGTGAAATGTACACACGGAATAATGAAAAACATTGTTTAGCGTTGATCGCGTGTGTTCCGAACATTTATGTGAATTTGGTTCGCAGGTAGCCCGCGACTACACACAATTCGAATGGGAGCGTTTTTGTTGATGTGTGGTACATACGCGCGCCGGCAACTAAAATATTATGTAACTTACGGGAATTCAAAATGGAAAATATTGGAAATTATATGTTATGTTCTCCTATATCGTAAACAACTGTTACACGTATGCCGACTGCAGACTGGACGTATTGTTTGACACGGAAAGCAAACAGATCACACCGATTCCCACATATTGTCGAGACGAAATCATCTGATAGTCGTACGTATCGGTAAATTAAGACGACTATTGTGGTGTTCGTCGAACAAGTCATTAAGAATCGGAATAGTATGAAACAGTCTCCACTCACTAAGCTTGTCGAAACTTGTTGTTGTGCGAGACTCGGCCTGTTTAAAACCGTCTAACGCGGACGAGTGATTACAAAATATTACATTACGTCGTTGAGTACTCAGTGTTTGAAATTATATCTCGGCTTGATGATCAAAGGTGTTTTTTTACGTTTTTCGTTATCGCGGAGTGCTTTCGACACGATTGTTATTACGAGCAGAATCGATGTGATTTTCGAGTTAATGTTATTCCTGCAGAATGTATACGCGTTCAACTCGGACGATATTACGAAATGAGTCTTGTGTCGGTTTTGGTTTATGCGTAAAATTTTCTTATCAAACTGTCTTCTACCAAACAACTGTTGTTGCCACGTGTATTAGTATATACATACTGTATGTAATCACAATTATCCGACGTTCCGAAACTATTAACAAAGACAACAACGCCGTGTGATTTAGTGCGAACATTATTCGGAGTAATACAACTTTTTCAATTGTCGCGGTCTTTCTCCGCTGCGAGCCCGCGCGTTATTAATCAGTCTGCCGCCGTACGTAAATGATTCCAAACAAACGTTACGCGAATACGGATTTTCTTCGTCGCCGCGCGTTGCGTACGTGCGTTCTCGTGGACTTTTCACGGCACGTTTTCCAGTTCACTCCGTACGAACACGGAGTTTTTTTTTTTAGTGACGTTCGATCCAGTTCACGGACCCTCGTTATCGTCTCATGTTTATTGACCGTGCACGTCCCTCTACCTCGAACGTTCGTCAACGTGTATTTTTATTCACTTATTTTTTCAATGTCAGTTTCTTCGGAAATCCCGGAAAAGCATAGTTTTAGTGTACTTCGTATGTTTCACCATGAGTACTATTGATAATATCGTGTGATTGTTGAATCGAATACAATAAGATCAAATATTTGTTTACATTTAGTTTTTGAAATGTTTCGTGCATCGAATAACAATAATAATAATTTATTATGTTTTATCGATAACACAATTTTTTTTAAGCCAAATGAGTTACGTCCATTTCGTATTGACTTAAAATCAATAATACAAAAAAAAACACATGATAATATCTATATGTGTAAGCTCGTCGGTACTTTGACCGGCGAAATTTCCATATTTCTCGATACACTTATACGCGCCGGTACTCACTTAACATTAGGTGAGACATCGTTTTTGTTTTTGGTGCACTAGAAATCGCTTGAAAACAAACGGTAGTTTTAACTGAATTAAATTCAATGCGTTTCGGGTTTTCTGCGTGTTTCATTTACAGTAACGACTACAATGGTGTATTGGGAGATATCTGAAAACGATAAACCGATCATACAATTTTTTTTCGTCGACGGCGTATAATTTTTCTAGTAACCAACTGCTAAGGTACACGAGTATGTATCAACATAACTAAGTTATATACGAGTACGTTTTGCCTACTTTGTCCTTTCGAGCGAAATCGACCAATTTCGTTTTAATGGCCAGTCAGTTGCCAATTTCCTACCGTATCGCGATCGACTTTGTTCGGTTAAATAAAGATGGTTTTTTCGTTTGATTTTTGAAGTAAGATTAGTCAGATCATAGTAACTGTATTATAACCTATAACACAGATGAACCGTTTGTTCGGCGACGAAACAAGCGGAAATGAGACGTTTTTGCGATGGACGTAATTGACGATGAAAATGTTCTACTCGATACCGTTTTCTTTGTTATCGTTCTTTTTTTTTCGAATGGGTTATTAAAATTCATTGGTGGATTACATAATACTTAAAGTTTATAGTATTTTATTTTATAACTCATTTTCACGTTTTTATATTTGTATAATCCAAGTTTATTAGACTTTCTTATTTAAATTTCTGAATGTTTTATAGAAAAGGCCTGACAAGCGCATAATTCATCAAAAATTATAAATTATTTTATATAATGGTAAACCCAAGTAGCTCGTCGTGATTCAAATAAATATGACCACTTATATAGTAGTAATAAATCATAATTAATACCAACACGACTAGCGAATTCAATTGGAGTGAAAATATAATTATAGAGTTTTAAAATAGTGAAAGCACCGTTTACGATTAGTAAAACATAACTTTTTTGACTTTAAATGAATTCATTACAATTTTTCAAATCTTCCATTATGATAAATAACTAAAAATTTTTTGATAAAACGATAGTTTACGCGTACAAAACCCCAAATTACATTGTTTCGAAAATATTCTCCTCTTCAGAGTTGGTAAAAAGTCAAGCCAGAATTATGTTGTCTATTAGATGGACGGCAAGAAAAAATGTGAGATGAGAGAATGATGAGAATCTTGCAATTGTACCGGTAACTTTAGCCGACACCAGCCAGTTTCAAGTTTGACTAAACACGTGTTTGGTAAAAAAACAATTTATATTTTATTAGCCGTACAATGAACGTTTAATTTACGATTTTACATTCAACACAGTTATGTATTTTTGTTACCTATATACTGCGCCGTGTTTCACATGACGTCAAAAATGTCGGACAAACGATTTTTTCTTAAAATCATACATTGGTTAATATTTCTATAATACGTATCATTATTAATCTCAACTCTTGGCCGTACTTTTCCAGACTCGTGTACTTGATTTAATTAAATTACATTTTTGTTTTAAAACTTTGAACATTCATTACTTATTGCGCTCGATATTGCAGTATCGTGTAATCATTTGCCATACTTAGCTTGAAATTTTCCAAAACCGTATCCTCTCCTATTCTGCCTATATTTTTAAATCGACCCATTCACATCACGACTGTTCACACGTGAGTTGGAGTATTCTTACACCCTTGTCCCGTGATGGCCATGATGCCGACCCCCAATATATTTCTACCATTTATAACAAATACACGTGGTTCTTTCAAATATTGGTTTTGGCGTTCGTCTCTATTTATCCGAAATCGCACTACATTTTTGGACGTTCTCACTCTGCATTTTGCGGTCAGAATCATCCAACGAATATTTAATTCCCTTAATAATGCACTATGAGTTAAGCCAACTGAACTATCAATAAGACGTTGGTTTTTAAGTTAGTTTCACGTTATATTGTCGGTATTGTGTATTTATCTAATTGTAAATCTATCTATTTAAATATATCACTGTACTTATAATAATAATGTTTGTCTTCTATATGACCAAACGTAAATAATTGAACGATGTTATCAACGTCTAGATTTGGCTTCACTCACTGTTTATTGTTCTTGGAAAATGACAGTGTCGTGATTATTATGAAAGGCGGTAATGTGTACTTGTAATTCGGCCATGCGAACACAACAATTTAATTGCAAACACAAATGTTTCATTTTAATTTGATTTATTATGTAAAACATGTACTGTATTTTATTTGTAAAACAATTATTTAAATTTTCACGTGATTTAATATAATATAATACACGTTAAGGAAAATTCACGAGGGGTTTTAAGACCGATTAAATTCATTGTCTGTTAAGGTATGTTTGCGTCTCATAACAAATGACACCGATTTTGATAGTGAAACTTTTACCTATTTATTCCGCCCAGCAAAATGTATTCGAAATCGGAACCCAAAATACATTGTAAGATTGATAAAGGCGTTATTATGAAATTCTACAAAAGTCATTTACGGTTTCCGCACATTTCTCTTACCTGCAATCGGATTTCCCACGACAACTGTCGGCCAAGTAATGACATGGCACCTTTGCCGGGCCGTCAACGCGCTGAGCACATTCCGGATGCAGCATTTCCTGAGCTATTATGCATTTGTCTTTGTTAGCTCCAGATTTCCTGTTTAAAAAAAAAACCCACATGTAAAATCATTGAAAATAAAATTGTACACGTGCATAGTTCTGTTAGCGCGTTAAAAATACAGCCAATTATATTAAAGTATAAATAAAAATAAGCATACATATTTTGATACACAAAAAATGTTATTAGGTCCTACTGTATTATATTCGACTTAATATATGATATTATCAATAATGCTTATGCTGAAATAAACCATTACTTCTGAAATCTGTTGAAATAATTAACATTGAAACTCCTTAATAAATGGTTGGCTGCTAATTTTTTAAACAATACAGTAATTATTTAGTTCATAAGCCTTGTGCAAATGTATTAATTTGTTATTTTTGCTTATAGTGATAAAGAATACAATATTATTGTCTTACGTATCATGATAAAAAAACACAACTAACATTTTATGTTCAATATTTATCCAAATTCTTTAAAAAATTTGTTAGACACACATATTTGTTATTTATTAATGAAGTAATTACTTCAATAATAATCAATGCATGGAGCTCCGTCGTCAAACTTTATTTTTAAGTAGTCGGTAAAATTATTGTTTTAAATTAATTGTTATTTCGATCCAATTCTTGAATCGTGAAAAATCCAAATGTAAATTTCGATAATGGTCGGAAATATGGGTTAGGATTACATAGAGGACAAACATAAAATATTAAACATTCTTGTGTATTAAATCAACTAGATTACTTATGTTTGATTTTTTTTTATAATTTCGGAAAATTGTTGAGGTGACTAAGTGATATTTTTAAACATATTTATTTGTAATTTTATATCCACGGTCGCTACAAACATGCATTCATATATGAACTTTTAACAAATTTATAAATGTATTCAGTTCTGAAATTGGGAAATAAAATTTATAATTCAAATGTTTGTTCTACGCGTAAAATCGAGTTGTCGTAATTTTCGGGTTATTATTATTAATGTTTTGTACATTTTCCAAAACCGATAAATCAATTAATCGAAATATATTTGAACTCTCTATGTATATGCGAAAAACGATAAAACGTATTTATCTCAATGAAAAAAGGACATGTCTTATGCGTAACGATAAAGTTTTCACGCATAATTAAGGTTTCTAATTTCACATAAATCCCGATGACATTGTCACTGAAAATAATAATTGTAATATTACAAGCGTTCGGCGATTTAATTTTCTCACCTCACTATGATTTACTGTAAACGACAGATTTCTACACAATAATAAAATAACGTAAACTGCAGCAGTATATTATTAATATTATTATAAACAGTAACACAACCGCGTATTTTATTAACTACCGGAATAGTTGTAATCGACCATTGCTTGTCCACACGATTCAGTCGATTTCGTCCGTAAATATACGTACAATATATTATACGTTTTCAATTACGGAATATACGTATCAAATAATATGTAATCTAATTTATTGTATAATTCCAATCAGCGGTCGTTACGTTGTGTTCGAAAAATTTGAAGCCCCTAAATTTCTTGCGGCAATCGCAGATAATAACGAATAACTTACGTAGGTAAGGACGAGAATTCTTAAAACACTATTAAGGATACGTGTTTATAATGGCTGTATAAAAGAGGTGACATTAGTCCAATATAGAGCGAGAACTGTTATACTTATGTGTTTCCTTGGACGTTTCAACTCGAAAATATCGGAACATTCACGTGATTATCGTGTTTGAGAAAGTAATATTTATTTCGGTCTAGAATATCGGGAATCTTATAATTAGTGGATTAATTAAATATACTGATTTTGTTGTTGACAGGTCACTATCGATTATTTTTTATTATTGGTTCAGTCATTTTATGTTTAGACATTTATATTGTTTCGGTTTACCCTGGATTCGGTCATATATTATTAATCTTGATTATTTTGACATATTACGACAATCTATTAAAATAAAGCGTATTCGTCGTACTGTGCAATGGTTTATATTTTGTTATAAAATCATTTAAAGAAGATAATTTACAAAGAATTCCCAAAATCATATTCCTTATATGTTAACTACATGTAACAATTTGAGTTTACATTTATTTTACACTCTTTTATAGAACTAAAATAAATAAATAAAACTGTTTTTTAAATTTGTATTTCCAATATTCCGTTAATGAGAAATTAACATGTTATCATGACATAAAAGTTGTTTTTTGTGTAGAACTATAGAAACGTTAACACACATAACTGTACCAAAATAATAAATTATTATTTGATAAATATATATATATATATATTGCCCTATGTTAATAACCTAACCTTGATTAGAAGGGACATTTAACTACCAGTCTTAAACATTCCCGATAAAGCATCTCTAAGAGGATAGATTTTATAATGTACTACAGTATTTTTATACCTCACTGTATCTTGAATTTACTCATAAAATATTCATAGGATTTTAAAAATTAACACGTATGAATTCACATCAAAACAGATTGGTGCGAGTAAGGAAGGGTTATACAATCTCTTGACTCTCACTGAATTATACTATAGAATAATCAATTACGTTGCTGAGTGGACTGTATGATTTATTGTTTTTCAATTGTAAGTTAAGTATCGCGAAAATGTTAATCGACGGTAGGATGCACTAGACGGTCGGATACTGACTCGACAGGGAGACAGTACAATGATCGTCGTTATCTGCGTTCAATTTTTTTTGACAATTCATTATTGCCTTAATACAGATAATAATATAATAACATAGGACGCTACACGGATTTTTCAAGAATTTATAATTGAATTATAGTTAGTCATTTGAAAATCAAAATTCGTTACAGTTACAACAAATAAGGGATAGGCGTACAAATATTAATATTACGAAAAAATATAGAATGGGATATGACAGAAACTTTTCAAAAAAGTATATATATTTAACAAAAACTATTCATATTTTCTGAGATTTAAAATTAAAAAAATCACGTTACATAAGGTGTGTTTATCGAACAAAGCAATATAATGGTACATTGTTATTGAAAAATTAAAAGAAATAAAATTATAACAAAAGTAAAAATGTATTAATCCTGTCATAAATTAATTCACTTGTTTTCTTTCGGCAGTACTATTTTTGTTTTCTAATATAATCACCGAATTTGTTTTTGCAAACATGTTTTCGTATTACCGAAATTGTTCGATTTAGAATTGGTATAATCGAGTTAAAACGCGTAAGTAAGTAGTGTTCGACGGGAAATAAATTTTCGACATTCAAATATGTAATATGTGAACAGTGAAAGATTTTGATCAATTGTTAATAACTATGACAATTCGTCAGAGAATATACTTTACATTTATGATTAGAATTACATTAAAAATCTGTTCTTCAGACAAAAAAAATTGTTTACAATATATATAATACTATATTCTGTTTTGGAAATGGTACTTACATTGAAACAAGTTGTCCTTTGGACAGTGTACACATCAAATTAATATTCGTATGCTATATTATTATGTATACCGTCGTACTCACTTGCACAGACAAAACGCGATTTCGATGGCGTACGAATGCATCGATTCGTTCCGGTAAAAGTTCTGCAACGACTCCATGCAGTTGACTTTCTTACACTGTTTATGATTGCAATTGCGAAAAATTGACGCTACCATTTCCTGGCAATGCGGGTGTTTGTTGCAATTTTCCAACGCTTCGTGACACGTGCTTTGGAAATTCAATATGGAATTGTCGATTGGAATTGATTTTGAACCTACAATAATAAACGTATTGTAAAATAGTATAACGATATGCACCTCAATTATTTATGCGTGACATTCAAAAATGTACAATTGTCGCTTTACAGCTTTTTTTTCAGGATAGGTAAATTTATACTGTGAACATTTGAAAAGCGGTAAACAAAACTGAACTAATGTTAAAAATTATTAAAAATACATTAAAATATAATCATTTTGATGTAACAGTAATATTAAAATTTAAGTACATATCACTTTTATTATAAATTTTAATATGTTAATTTTATCAAAACGTACTATTACATTTCCTAATGGTACTTAACAATGAAAACAATACTTTGTAATAATATTGCTTGACAATTATTAAAAAGGTCAAACGATTTAATAAATATTACAAATTACATAATTTTTATAAAATATCAAAGATATTATCTTTATACATAACTTATATGAATTTAACATGAAAATATTTTTTATCCATATACAAATTATTATTTTCTACTTGTCATTTATTATTATTATTATTATATTATTATTATTATTATATTTATTACATTCAATATGAATTAATTCTAAAAATTTGTATCACTCATATAACTATGCAATTATATGCGTTTGAAGAAAGAAAATGCGTTTTGATTGTACAAATTTGAAATTCTAATTTTCAAAAATGTAATATTTAACTACAACAATAATTGAAATACCACGTCATTTGCGATGGAGTCGAATGTTTTTATTTGTTTCTTGAGACAAAATATATTAAAATTTATCAAAAGTGGTCTCTCACCAGCCCCTCCAAAAAAGTTACCAAAATAATATAATATTTTAATGGGTGTAATTTATTTGTGATCGTTTGGTTTCAATTCAAAATTGTATCTTATGAGTGACAAAAGTAGTTAATTATTATTAAATCGTTATAACAAACGGTTAATTCTAATAAAATATTTTTAAATAGTTGACCTTTATAATAGAGTGCATTTTTTATTTACGAGTGATGTGATAAAAAAAAATACATTTCCAACATTTATATAGTTTTAAAAATTTAATTACATCAAAATAATACTAGTATATTCAATATAACATTCACTTAATATTGAATTATGATTTATTTAAGATTTTATCTGAAAATGTAATTAATTATCAAGCAATTAAATTATTGATTTATAAAAAATAAGTAGTCACTAAACAATGAGTCAGTCAAAATAATTTTCACTTGTATATCTCCAATATGATTCAAGAAATAAAAATATACAAATTGTATTTTTTATTTCTATATTAAATTAATATATTAATTAAAATTATTATTATTATTATTAGTAGTAGTAGTAGTAGTAGTAGTATTAATACTTTAAATTATTTATGGTAAATGTACATATAAAATAACTTTCCATTGTTATAATATGTAATCCGTTTAATCGTGTACAACCACTAGTATCATCCATATAGTTGAAAAAGTTTTAATGACCAAGAAAATGTTAAGTGACTTGTTTGTTGTAATATGGCTATATACATTTAAAATGAAATTATATTATTGCATTACAGTTCAATATAAATATTGTGAATCAAATTAATAATTCGTAAATATTTCGATTATGTATCTGTTGGGTTTAGTTAAGAACCTATAATAGTTTGATCAATTCTTAATGAAATCGTAATATTCTATGATAAAATGAATCATACGTCCTTCCTCTGTCTGCACGTTTAAAATTGTCCTTAATTTTTTATATTTTTCCCGAACACAATACAAAACTCTTTAAATATTATTTATGTTGTTTATGTAATACTATCGGAATTTTATAGCGTTGGAGCAACTAAAAATTTCACCGAATTTCATACACCGTTGCTAAATTATTTCTTTACGTTATACAACACGACAACACTATAGGTCAACTGTTAGAATGGTCAAGTGTTATGTCATAGGATTATGTTGTAGGGAGGGTTATGTCATATTCATTAGTGTATAGTGTTATTGTCTATTGTGTATTGTACACGGGGAAAAAATCATGAACATGGTAGTGAACCCAACCGTTATAGTCGCAATGTTATTAACGTACTCGCGTCGTCGCGGTAGACTTGACAATTATCCGACCACAATATATTATCATTTTCTTCGATCGTTTTACGTTGAAAATATCGTTATGAATGGGATTTATCCGAGTTCTAACGACGAAGAAACTAAAAAAAATCTCAAAAACAATGAATACTGTATAACGTTCGGAAAACCACTAAATACCCAACAATAACAACATGTACTTTCTTTATGTAACGGTGATTTTTGCGAAATCGTCGTAAATATTTATTAATATTGGTTTTTGTCGTTTCAATGAATAATTTATACAAATTTAGTAGCATTCAAGTGGATTTTAACATTAAGTATTTTTTTACGCCCCTTCTTATTTCATATAATAATAATATGCTCGGGGATGTAAATGACGAGAAGAAGGACGACCGACATTTGTGGAACATGTTGCAGTGAAAAAATGAAGAATATTTTTAAATTCTATTTTTTTTTCTTAGTTTTTTACAATTATTGCGATACGTTGTGTATCTTATCGAATACAAACTACGATGACGTCATTTGAAAATTACAATTAATTTAAATACGCAGGCTAATATGTATATATATATGCTGTAAGTAAGCACTTATGCTGTAAGTAAATATAACAAATAATCTTATTTGAATTCGGACGAACGAACATACTTTATTTGTGTTCAAAAGGCATAGCGTATTATCGTATACACGCACATGCTTATTAAATTTTCGGCACATGTAATTTCAAAGGTTACGTTAGTAAATGTGTTATTACGGTGCATTTAAATGGGTTTTGGCTAACGTGAAACGTACTAATTTATGTAGAATTCTCAATGCCCGGGTTATTTTCGAGACCATCATTTATGGACATGGCATATAAAGAAAAATCATTACTCCCGGACTTATAAGTAAGAAAAAAAACAATATAATACTTTATTTATAAAGGAAATATGATATAATAATAATAATAATAATATCTCAATTACAATCAGAACGTTGTATAATCTTATTTAAAAGTTTAAATACGTACTAAAAAATAAATAATAATAAAACGGTTTCGATTACCTATTTAATTTATTATACGAAATACTCGTAATGTTACAGATCACTCTTGGATTAAGATAATTTTTTTTTTTTTGATATTATATCCGAATACTTTTTTAACAAACAAATAATACTATTGAGACAGGAAAATGTATTTTAAAGATTAAAACATTTTTTTTTACCATAAATTAAACAAATGAAAATATACGTATATTTATATGAAAGTTAAAAATAACACTCCGCATCTAATAAAAAGGAAATTTAATTGAAAATTGAATCATTATCATAATATCAATGAAGTGCAGAAATAACATAAAATCACGAAATGTTCGTAATGTGCTATAACATATTTAATGTCTTAACAAATTTCAACAAACAAAAAACTAATTCACGACGAAGTATAAATTTTAAAATTCAACATTTGAGGTAAAGTCAACATCTATAATTATAAGCTAAGTTATTTTATTTTGTTTTGTAAAGTTGTTCAAGTGGATGGTTTTAATCCGAGTTTATTTTGGAACCAAAAACTATTATTTTTCTTTTTCGTTAGTGTATTTGTTTGTTAAAATTACGCAATAGTCGTTGTTATGGTTTCGGTTAGTTTCTCAAGCAGTGGTCAAAATTTCATTCGAAAACAATTTCAATTGTCTTTGGCTAACAGCATTCACCTGCTTCAATGATTAATTCTAGAAAATTGCTGTTTTGAATATTGTCGAAACTAAATTCGATCTTGGCAATACTTATGTGAGATATTCAAGAGATTTTGACTTAACGTTATTCCACTTGACTACAGTTTCAACAGATAACTGCTCGTTAAAATAGATCAAAAGAAGACTTTTACGCAGAAACGCTACGAATCTCATCAACTGTATTACGGAAAGCTTTATACATTTATATTTGGCCTGTTAAAGCTATTATTTTCAAACATGATTATAATAATTTTTCATATATAAATATATTTACCAAATAATTGTGATGTTTTTTTTTGTTTCATAAGCTTAGGTAATAAAATTAACGTCTACGCCTTAGTGATGAATTTAAATAACAATTATTTTTATTATAATTCAGTAGTTATATCATGAATTATACACAATTTAAATTATTCTTTCTATATATTTCATTTGCATTTTAAATTGTAAAAATAAACACCGAAATCCATTTTAGGACAACGTTCACAATAATACAAATATTAATTTATCATAAAAACGAGCGAAGAGGATTTTCAAGATAGTATGACTGAACCATAATACGTTGTAACAAAAGAACACAGCAAACAAACCTATGTTGGCCAGCTAGTGATGTTACGAACCCAGATTTTTGAGGTTGAACCGAACCCAAGTCGCATTTATTTAAATTACAATAAACTCAAACCAAATCAAACTTTTCAATTTAAATATCGATCTCGAACCCTAAATTCATAAAAGGTTCAAAAGATTTAAATTAATTTGAAACATCAAAATGTTCGTTTGATTTGGAAGTTGGTTAACTTAAGTAATTAATTATTAATTCTTGAAATAAATAATAAAGGTGTTTATCATTTATAACCAAATTTTTTTGAGTTATAACAAAAAATTTGGTACCAAGGGACAAATTCAGTACGAATTTCATTTTCATTGATTTGATATTCGAACCGAACTATTTTGTGTTTAGTTCCGTTCGAATATTTCCAATTGCGTTTCGGAAATTGAACAGTTCGCAACATCACTATGGCCAGCCAATCAACGAGACCATAGGAAATAATTACATTTTAAGAAACCGCACAAATCAAGACATTTCGAATAATGGCTAATTAGGATTAGGAAGAAATACTCAAAACGTTTATGGCGGTAATAATGTACTTGGGCCGTCACAAAACATTATGAATTAACATCATAGAAAAATCGTTATAGATGCATTTCTAAGCATCCAAATAGTATTTTTCTGTTGCCGCATTTAGTTTGTCACAAATTCATACACAGTTTATAAAGGAACAAATGGAAAACTGTTTTGACTGTGCTTTTTGTAATAAATACGTTTCATTTTTAACAAAAATAAAAATCATGTTATTGTCAACAGTTATAAAATAAAAGTAATAAATATAAGTAAAAAAAATACTTTCGGAATTCATGTAAATAAGAGAATTCTCATACTTTTTATTATACAAGTTAATAAGATTATAAAAGTCATTATTTTCAAACACGGCAAACTGTTTATTTGACTTTTTCTTTTTAAAGGTCGATTAAAAAAAAAAAAAAAAGATTACAATATTAAATAATTAAGAACAATTGTTGTTTAATATACATAATTGATACGTATTTTGTATAAGTATGATTTTTAAGACAAAATTATTCACAGTTACAAAAACGCGCATTTTCAAACAAAAAACTTTTAAAAATCATATGATTAATACAAAATATTAATATCCAGACATACTCGATGTATTTACTATAAAATGAAAAAAAAAATGCAAAATATAAAAATATAGGCATTAACTTTTAAGAGAGAAAAGTTAAAAAATAAAAAAATATCGTTATCAAAACTATTGCAGTTGGAGTCACAGAACAAATTTAGCACAGCGACCAAATTGACATTTGCCAGCTAGGTAAATGAATATTTAAACATTCGCTGAGATGGATTGACAGACAGGACGCAAACTAAACAGTAAAACGTGTGATAGTAACATACATATATATAAAACATATATTTATATATTTATGTATTTACATATTTTTCTTGAAACGTTAAATATGAAGATAACATTTAAAAAATATAATGTATAAAATATAAAATAAAAAAATAGTTGAAAACTGGAGAATTCACAAATACACATTACATATTCGTTGGAATTTGTTGATAAAAATTATTATTATTATTATTTAACGAATGATATATCGTACGTCTTTAATAATCAACTCAATCGTGTCCCTGTAAATTACTAGTAGGTCGGTACACAACGTCAGTATATATACCGTCGGAAAAAATGGGAATTCCTATTCACAACATCTATAGTTCAATATAATAATATTGGGTCATGCCGACGCACTTGAATAGTATATGCAAATAATGAAATACTAAATATACACCTATTGTACCAGTTGTCGACAAAATGTCTATTATGTTCATGAAACCGAATTCGTTTTCACGTATAATCGCCCATTCCTTCGTAGTATTTTCCTCATGACAGTCGAATTTTGACACGTTCGAAGACGGATCTCGAATTTATTTACGGGTCGAGATTTATTTCGTCTCGTTAACGTGAAAATAAATCGCATTCGCTTCACACACGTAAGAACACTCACCAACAAATCATTCCAAAACAAGATTAAACTACACATTTTAGGTTTCGATCGATTCGGATAATACATGATTACTATTATATACAAATACGCGTTTTTTTCTGTCTGCGAACAATTTTTCGTGCAGCATGAGTGCCCAGATGATCTTTACGCGCGTTACGTTTCGGTAACAAACGTTATTTCTGGTCGGTACTTTGGTTAATAGGGTTTTTAAAATTTTTCCCATTAATTATTCTAGACCGTAAGCAAAAATTACACGAAAATTTGCAAAACACCGGTAAAGATTGCCGACTTGAATAATTGTCGTATCCGAGAGATCAAAATGTAAGAAGATCTATGAATTTATATGATATTCATTAATTATAATTACTAGCGCAACGCAGAATGGATTTTCGAAAAAAATGATTTATCGCCGGTTTCGAATTGAAAGTGATACTCTGTCTATGTAATTCACTTGATTCGGCGGCATCCACGGCAACCTGAGCTCGTTGCCTAACTAACATTTAGAAACGGTAAAAACCCAACGACATAATGATGCTATCATATATTTGTGTTTATAATCGTTTATTAATTATGATCGATTTCAAACTAGATTATGTTTTAGAAATATATATTTATTGCTATTTTAAACGTATTGAGAAACCCCGTCCTACTTTGAAATAAATGCAACCAAACAAAAATAATGAAATTTAAATTCTCGAAGAACGAGTTTTGGCGAACGATTAAAATATATCATAGCCTGTTTATACTATATTACAAATACAGGAGATAAGAAAACGGTTTTGTGAGGTATCTATTCTTAGTTATGTTACAACAAAAACAAATTTAGCAAATTTTTTAAAAGATATTTCGTTAGTAATAGAATTTAGTGAATAGTTCCAAATATTTTCTAATAATAATAGAACTATAAATATTTTGTCAGCAAATTATAAAAACACTATCGAAGCACAGAGATCTCAAAATTGGAACTAACTTCTCCGCCCTCATTGTGATTTGAAACTAGTAATAGAAAAACTCACGAGTTCTAGAGTATAAACTAATGTCTATAAACACTTTCTAATAATAGCGTTTTATTGGTTTTTTGGGGTCCATTTAGTTTTTATTTTTTTGCGCGGCCAAATTAAACGATATTAAATCGAATTAATATATTAATGATTAAATATAGTTCAATGGTTGAAAGGTCGAGTGTTATAACACACGAAAACATAATTTTACAAGAGACATTTAAAACATAATATTAATTAATATTTATTGTTTTTTAACGTGTAAATTACATATTATGTGCTCTATAATAGTTAAGAAATCAATTTATTTTGACATTGAACATTTGAAATAATTATTGACATTATTAAAAAACTTTTTTTTTATGACAGTCGAGAATTTCACCAATTTACCACATTACAATATAATGTAAATTATAATAATAATAGATATAAATAGATTAATAAATAATGATTTTATCAAAATATTGCGCTCGATTATAATTATTATTATTTATTATTAATATAATAATAATTATAACTAATAGTTATAATAATAATGATGTGAATATAAATTTATTATAAATATATATATATATTTCCCTCTGATACAATTTCATTATAATTACTTGAATTGTGTTAAAAAAAAAAATACGATTTTGACGAAAAATTTAATCATTGTACTGGAACATTTATAGTTTTTTTTTTTTTAAACAATTTTGAAGGTACATACATTATTGTCTTAGTCGTAAATAAAATCCTTTCATATACTTGGTATAAACTTAATTTTTTTTTCAAATAATATTACGTAGGATAATGAATCATTGTATTTATCTTAGGAACATAGGAAATATTGCATAATATAAGTGTTACAACTACAACATCAAACGAAAAATATAAATTATTGTTCATTATAAATCTAAAAATATTTTAAAGTGTCTTACGTCATTTGTTATCAAATTTCTTTATGATGTTTGAAATAAAATATAGAAAATGATAAAAATTTAATGTAGACAAGATATTTACACTATTTGGTAAAAACACGTTTTCGACAAAATTAAACTACAAGACATTTGGTTTTTCCACCATCGAATATATATTATATTTGTATTACGTTGAAAACTATTTTATTATTCTGTTTCGTTATATTCTTCATTCTAATCTAATCTCGTACCTAGTCGAATAAAGTCGTGTGTAACCGATATAATATATTGCAAGGTTGGCGCCAATATACTTCACACGATCGACGAAATAATATACGTGCGATGTGACATTCGTGTTTTTTGTCGTAACAAACACAACAAAAATCATAAAACCACCATAAATGTACTTACTGATGCACGGGTTTTCATTTATCAGCGAGAAAATACGGTCGCAACGTTTTTTCATTTGATTCTGCGGGCATATGCACCCGAACAACGGCGTTTTTCTCATGCGTAGCCAGTCTCTGTGACATTTTTCCCTGTATAAACAAATAACGTCCGTTAAAATTAGATATGTTCGAATTGTTGATGTTCGCGAATATTAATGGAATAGTGCTTAGAAGTGATCGATCGTGTATTCCCAGTTACCATACGTAATTCACTGCAGTGTTCCGCCAAATATTTGTTCAATTACATTTCTGATAAAAGTTATATATATATCCAATAATAAATTTAAAGTAAACTCTTTGATTGTGATTATCGATATTACTGTTATTTAATCATTCGTTATTAACTATCATGATACAGTATTTGTTATCATAAAGTTGGTATCGGATGATATATTGGTATAATTCGAGTTCACTATTATTTTCCTACCAAATTTCGTTTTTTTTCGTACTCGTGGACCATTTTTTGTATTTAGCAAATACAAATTTTATAGAAGAACGTTCGAGATTATACATAATGTATACTACAATTAGCATAAAACGAAACAGCGTTTCTGTTCGAGTTCGTAATATTCCCTAACAATACGATACAACATGAAATTGTTGTAATTCAAATACATAGTTAAATACTTGAAAGTAAAATTATTTTTAAACGGGTACAATACTGACAAAAGTGTTTAAACACCGGCACTTAAATACTATGACGTAGGTAATTAATATAGTTGAGTATGTTGTAATATTATTGCGTGTGTAATGTATGATTAGTAGAAATTAGTATGGAGTATATATCAAGGATTCAAAAAAAAAAATAAAATAAAATAAAAAAATTATTAACAAACGCGTGTTTTGTTCGGTTTTTTCGGATTTGTCTCGGTATTTCTGACGCTATAAACTATAAGTAATATGATTTTAATATACCCGTTACATTGACACGTACCCGAGCTGTTATGAATTATGATCGACGAGTCCATATTAGACGGTTTGACGATCATTTTTCGAAATTTACGATAATCATTTTTCGGATGATATATTGTATTATGATTACCTATATGGTACTAATATAATTTATGCACGTGCTACAAAACTTTTGCCGAGCGTTGGCGGCGATACGGCGAGACAGTGGCGAAGTTTTAATTAAAATTATACGTTTGTTATTCGAACGAGTATTTTATAACAAACCACACGTTAGTGTACAATAATAATAATACTGATAATAATAATATCATACAAAAATAATTTTAATATGCGAGAGCCGACGAAAATTCCATTACAAGCATTACCACTTAGTGGATTGTTTTTCCGACACGACCGTTAGACCTCGTTTAAGCCGAATAACTGACGTAGGTGTGAATATAAAACCCGTACAACCGAAATTCCGAAAACGTACAACACGAAACTCAACCGAGCAGATTTCGGAAACCCGATACCTCTTCACCGTTTCTGTCTTCGCTGTCGTCAACATCATCACCATCACGCCACCGACGATGATCCAAATTACAATGTACTGCTGTAACAAGCTACAGTATTGCACATGAAACGTTTATGAGAGTTTATTCGTTGAACTATTGCCGAAGTCGTTTTTCAGGAAAATAATATTATGAAAAAAAAAAAAAATGCTAACGATAAGCAAAAGACAACGTGTATGAGTAGTGATTTTAAATAAACGACAATTCTGTTCGTTGTAAATTGATCCAGTGTTCAGATATTCGATATATGTGTAAATCATTAGAAGGAGACAGTGAAAATTATTTTTTTTATATTTGTATTGTTTTAAACAAATTGACGAAAATTATTTGTCTTAAAACGCGATACATTCAAATAAACGAAAAAAATAAAATATTATGCGATACTTTTGAATTTTATATTTTATTACTATATATATATATATGTCATTATAATGCCAGAGTTATCGTAAATTATATAAAATTGATATTGCACTTGTTATTTTAAAAAAAAAAACGTCTGAGCATCATTATGGTTTTCAAAAAATTGTTTTCTATACTACTGCATATATCCACGATTATGTATATATATATATATATTTTTTTTTAGCAATATAATCTCAATAATTTTACGCCTTTATCACAACAACATATACGGTTTATCACACAATTCGAAGAAATATCCTAGGTACGTCACTGATTTGAGAGTTAAATAGATATTGTTATTTATTTTACATCTGTGTAAACCTGCTATACTCAACCTGCCACCCTCAAAGCTTTTTTTGTGGCCCCAAAAAAAACTTATCGAATATAAATTTTTTTTAATTGTTCTATTTTTACGTTTTCTAAAGAATCCCTCCCCCTAGTCACCTTAATTACTATGTTGTGACCCAAGTGAAAAAAAGGTTGAGTATAGCTTGTTTAAACAATAAATATTTTTCGTCGTTTCATACTTGTATCGAATATTTGTAATAATTATTATATTATGTTTCCTTAAATGTTTTCAAAGAATTCGTTTTATAATGTTATACGTCTTATTTGTTATTATAATTAGAAAAAAATCGATTCTACAGATAGACTCGGTTTAACACTTCACCACTGTGTTATATTTAAGGACTCTTTATGTAACGTATTCAAGAAAAATGTTAACGTAATACCTACCGGTCATCAAAAAAGTAAACCGTCAAACACTTCAGTAACGTACAAATTGTAAATTTTCAGTCGTCAAATATACAATTACTTACCACGTAAACCATATAATTAACAGTTTGTTTCCGCACAGTACGAGTTTTTACCGAATTGTACAAATAATAACTGCGAAACTTCTGTGAACGAACGTGATATTACACGTTAAATTGAACGGAACGTGCTGTATTTTAAAGTGTTGCCCGCGGTTTTATATCATGTTATAGTTTCCCTCTTGTCCGTCATTCACACGTGGAGGTTCTTAACGTGCATTAGCGCAAAGGATCGCATTTCGCACATGCGTACGGTATTCGCAGTCTGGTCGAGTACACGGTGTTCGTTATAATCGTTGTTATAATAACGTACTGTATGCGCTTTCCGTGCGCTCGAAAGCGTTTTCGAGGAGGTCGATCGTTTCGTTTTTCATGTTTTTAAAATCTCATTATGAAAAATATAGGTGGGTAGTACTGTGTACTTCGATTATAAATAATAAACGATCTGCGTGATAAAAAGAACATTTAAACCGTACCGATACGTAATTCGGCTGGATGCAACCGTGACATTCTACTCGTGAAATTTAAAAAAAATTTTTTCAAATCGATTTTATTTTCATACTCTCGCATATTTTAAATTCTGATGATAAAGAAGAATAGTATGTACATGGGTAATGCAATAATATATTATGTATAAATTTATGTCGATACTTTTTTAGAGACAGATGAACATAGCATAAACTTTTAGAAGACGTGCCTACATTCACTGAAAACTGAAAACGGATTGCACTTCAAACGCATGATGATATCCCTGATTTTTTTTTTCGAGAAAATTGTGTACAACGAGTTCGCTGTTTTTAGTACGTGAAAATAACTTGTTTCTTTTATCTTTGATTTATTCATTCGGACACTAAAAACAAATAGCTAAAAACATAAATGTCGAATAAATATCGATTCATCCCAAGTTATTAATTAAATACGTTCTATGTTACCGTCGCCCAAAGACATTTTGCCGAAAGACGGCAGAGAAAACGTGAAACTTTGAACAATTAATTAATATTGTTATTATTTTTAATTGTATTTTAATTCAATTAATTTGATACAGACACTTTCGCATTTTATAAGAATAATTTCTGTGATTTATATACAAGTTGTAATCGGCAATATAGAAAATTCCTAAAATCACTAGTTAATTGTACATAATTTGTACTTTGTCTTCATATTTTAAGAATATGGTTTTGGTGGATATACGTTATTATTTCTAATATTGCATTTGTTGGTCTCCATGTCAGCTGTTTTATCGACATTTTTTTAGTCTCTTTATATTGTGATGCGAAATTATCTACATGAATTTGAAATTTTATGAGTGGCTTTTCAGATTGGGACTTTTGAGCGATTGCGTGTGATCTCAGTGAGAGTTTTTTAAATTTATTTACTTATTTAAGTTTTGAAAATACAATTAGCCTTGACAATTATTTTAGGGATTACATGGTAAGGAGGAGGGAAATAAAAAGCGTAAAAAAATGAAAAAATATATAAATAAATAAATAGAAAAAAGTTAAACTAGAAAGCCTAAAAGGTTAATAATGAATAAAACGGATAGAATGAGAAGTGGAAAAAAGATTTTTTTTATTAATGCTAATAAAACACTGATGGAATTATTAATTACGAATATTTCATTTCAATCAAATTAGTTGGACGGATTTAGATTGATTTTTTCAAAGATGGCGTACACGTTCACGGTCAATATACATTAGTAACACGAAGAATATTGTGTCGAATAACGGTCTGTCAAATTTATTATGATATTTGGTAACGTAATTATTACCATAATAGCGCGACACGCGAATTGATTTTTTACGTTGCCTAACAGGAATTCGTCATTTTGCATAATGTCTAAAAGAGTAATGTCGAGAAAAAACGAGTGACTTACGTTTCAATCACGTTGCCGTGGTAACATGTGCAATATGAGAATTTCGCGTACAAATTATTGTACCAATAACGGCGATAAAGGGCAATAAAGAGATATACTGCCACCAATCGTATTGCTAAAGACCCAGAGGGATTGTTGCACATTGTAAACTATTTATTGTCACGCGTACTCGAGAATATATATATATTGGAAACGATAGTCCCACACTTAGGATAAGGTAGGTAATTTATTTAGGGTGGATAATTGGTTTTTCACTATTTTGTATTGTCAATTGCGCACATATCGTTTCGTGTTTTTAGTTAAATTCAGATTTTTCGCACTTGGAACGGATGTATGCAAAACGATCGGACGCGATGAAATTACGTTTCAACAAATCGTAACGGTATTTTATAGAAATTACAACCGTCCATTTACAACACATGGATGCGCTTTGATAATCGCAGGTAAAAAATAATAATGACAATGATCCTATATATATGTTTTTATCTACGAGCTTCGCAGTTAGTTGAAATTCCGCAAATAATGTGATCATTTGTAATGTTTTTATTCACATTATTGTAATATAAATCAATTGTCTATAGTTCGTGTTATTAACAATAATATGAACTATAATATACAAATATTAATAATTGTAATATTGTAACAATTGTTAATAACAATAATATGATATACAATATCATACAGTACTAAGTGTATATACAATAATATCGTATAATTAATATCCATTGTTATGTTGCAACTAGAAATAAGTAAATACCTAATTTGTCGACATTTTGTGTAGTCGCACGGCGTAACGTGTACGCAAAAAATGTACATGACTGTGTTGGGGACAAAATTGTACACGATCAATAAAATAAAGAACAAACCGATTATAATCTATAAACCGACAAAGATAAAATAAATGTCGGTAACGATTATTCGTTTTTTTTTTAACATAAAAAGTGATATTATAATTAACTCTATTTTTCGGAGCAAATGTATAAACGCACAAAAGTCGTGTTAAATATTTATAAAAAAAAATTCATATTGCGTGTTTATAAGTGTTTAGAATTTTGTACGAATAAATGTATTCATTACGAACGGTCCGTTGGCAGGGTGAACAGTGTTGATTGCGGATCGATGGGTTTCAACGGACAAATAAACGTTTTGAAATAAAATAAAAAATATCGGCGGCGGTTATGGTCGGAGGCGGTACGCGTGACAACAGAAAATCAGACCATTTCGAAATGGCCACCAGCACGGCGGCGGCCACGGAGGAACGGTGCGACACGTTCGACGAGCTGTTGGCGAGCGCGTGGTGCGCGTGCGCGGACGACCGGTGGTTGCGCGCGCAGCCGTCGTACGGCCGGCTGCGCGATTGGCTGGCCGCGTTGTCGTCGACGTGTCCGCGCGGCCCCGACGAGCTGACCAAGCTGCGGTGCGCGGTGCGCGCGCTCGCGGCCCGCGACGGACGGTGCCTGGACGGGCTGCTGCGGGACGACGGACGGTGTCCGCCGGCGCCGCGGAGACGCGGTGGCCGGCGGCGGGCGCGTTCGCCGGGGACGGCCGCGCGGACGCCGCGCGCCGACGACGGCGCGGCCGACTGCGCGCTGCTGACCGCGCTGGACGCCGTGGACGGGTGCGCGGGGCTGCAGCGGTTCTTCCGCGAGGTGGCCGTGCACACGTGCGACCGCGGCGAGCTGCTGGCCCGCGTCACCGCCGGCGTGCTGGCCGACTTCCGCGCGTTCGTCGACGACATGTTCAGCAACCGCGCGTCCCACATCGGCATGGTGCTGGCCCGCGAGCAGATGGCCCTGCGCGACCGGTACGCCGAGCTGGAGGGCCGCACCGTGAACCGCGCCCAGCTGGCGCTGACGCACGTGCGCTACGTGATGCCCACGTTCGTGTGGCAGCGGTACGCCACCGAGGACGGGTACATCAAGACGGTGGTCGCGTCCCGGTCCGCGGACGACGCGCCGCCGGACGAGCCGGACGCGGACGCGGACCGCGGCCAGAGCCTGCTCTACCAGCTCAACTGGCTGCGGTCCGAGATCGACCGGACCGAGTGCGAGGCGCGCGGCCTCAAGCGGCAGCACAACGCGTTCGTCGTCCAGCTGGCCGCCGTCAACGGCGACATCGCGGGCGTGCAGTGCCGCGCCGCCGACGACATGGCCGCCAAGGTGGCCGAGCTGGACGCGCTCAGGGCCCAGTCGGTCGAACAGGTGTGCACCATCGACCGGCTGATGGAGAACATAAACGTGGCTTTGCGGGACGCCAACAGCGTTCCGGGCGCGGCCACGACCGCCGTGGCCGGACGACACGCCAAATGATGTCGCACGTCGGTAACGATCCCCGCTGACAATCAGTGGCGTAGTTAATATTATTGTTACGTTATACAATTTAACCGTATACAATAGCATTAAAACAACCCGTGTGGGTGACGGAATTATCTATCCCCCCCCCCCATCACGGATACATAACCATAACTACGCCGCTGCTTATAACTAAAGGGAAGGAAATATTACAATTTCGTTTTTGGACGTATGAATAATTGTTCACTAATAACGTTGAAAAATGTTTTCTTTTACGTGTACCGGGAACGTCGTACAAATAATTCATTATTTATTAACTGGTTAGGTTAGGTTAGGCGCGATATTTTCGACCAAACTACCGTCTTATTCGGTAAATTAACGACATGGCAAATTATAGCTCTAAACTTTTTTAGATAGCAAAAAAAATTATTTTTACAAGTATGGACATCACTTCGTGTACAAATGTACAAGTCAATTGTTAATAATATCAACGATAATTTTTTTAATTATTTAATATAATTTTATATAATTTTTTACCGGCCATAACAATAGAAGGATCGGGTGATTGTTGCTAAAAGATTAGTCGTTTCGTTTTAGTATTTTTATTGTTTTCTTTTAATTCGAAGAGTACTATTTCGTATTTAATTTCGCGTCCCTTTGATCAGCGACCACGAGCCGCCACTGAAACTGGTGTACATACACACTGTCAAGGGGATCCGTACGAATACGCATTAAACTGTACAAACATTATCTCGTCAATAAATTATCACTTTCGTATTTATAATTACAGATAAATATGTCGAAGACGCGGCAGAGAGCGAGTTATCGACGGGGACGTATGGCTGATCCGAATGATCTGCGTTCTTTTTTATTGATTTTAAAATAGTATTACATTTTATTTGAAAAACATTCACTCTCGAATCGATAAAGTATTCCCTCCGGCGCCGAACACATTATACGTCATTTACACTTTATAATTTATGCTGATCAGGATTGTGCTACTAAGAACGTGTTCCGGCGTACGTATTTGTGACGTGGTTAATACTTATAATAATGGTATGATAATTTTACTGACATGAAAAAATCAAAAAAAAAAAAATCAGAAGATACCATACATTGAAGTATATACACAAACACATTATATATTTAGAATATGTTTTTCAAAAATATAAAAATTAAAACCGTTTTATAACATTTTTTTAAGAATTAAATTCGGATCATTAGATTTTCAAATTTTATATAGCTTTTAGATCTAAAATCGTACAAAAAATAAACAGTTTTTCATATTAATGCTATTTCATTATTTAAACTTTAAACACCTTGATAGGACTTTGGATTTCGGAACATATAAATGAATATTTTTCCGACAAGATATTCCAATACGTCCATTGGAGTATATTATTATAATTTGTAAAGAGGTTTCTGACGTTGAAAGGTGTCCATAAGCTTAGATGTTTTATACCATACCTACCTATAAATATACATATATGTGTGTGTGTGTGTGTGTGTGTGTGTGTTGTGTGTGTGTGTGGTGTGTGTGTGTGTGTGTGTGTGTGTAAATTCTGTATTTTGTTGTTTGATTGTAAGATCTTTTAATATTGTTTAACGCTACACACCGTAATGGATAGTGACAGCCGATTGTGATTGTATTATCTAGTATATTATGTTATTATGATTATACTTCCATTATATCATGTGTATAAAATCATCCAATACTATTTCCCACTCGATTTAAACGAATTTCGAGTGAAAATTGGTTGAATTATTTGTTTTTTTTTTAAATTATTTTCTCATACTTTTATACATTTACTTATAGGTATATGTAAAAACAAAATTTACACATTTGTGTATTTATCAGTTGTTCATTATAATCAAAGAGAATCCAATTATGTGTTGATAGTGACTGCTAGTATACAATTGTAGCAATTCGCTGACTATACCCACTTATTAAAACCAATAATCATGCAGAGGATGCGAGTAACAGGATAAATATAGAAAAGAAAGTGTGCATACCAACAATTTGGATATTTATAAATTTCTTGAAATGATATCAAACGGGCCATAATGTCTTTCTTACATTGTTTATTTCCGGCCAAGGGTCCCCCATGAAGATCCTATAAATTTAATAATTTTTATAATCTAAAATATAGATGTGCAAAACACAGCATTGCTCGTGTCGTTCTTAAAATAAAAATATTAATAAAGTTACTTAACATTGTGAAGACGGTGGACTATACATTATATTTCATGATACATACACCAGTAAAAAAAAAGTACATCTCCGGCGTATGGTTGTGAAATCATTATTTTCGGGTTTCTTCTATGGGATAACAATGAAAATTATTGATGTTTAACGGCTCTCCGAGGGTTCTGATAATTCATCGACGTAACTATTCAAATCGGCTGATTAGATTTTATGATTAGCTCGAATACTTCCGAAAAAAAAAATATTTTCTTTTACATAAAGTATAGATATATGATTAGTAGTTATCAACGGTAATTATTCGTTTGTAAATGTCCTACAAGCAAATATTTTGTTTTCTAATTTAGAACGTAACTTATGATGAGTAAGTAACTGTATAGACGATGAATTATATTTTTGCATTTGTGGAAAAGGCAAAAAACATAAAAACGAAACATTTTTTCGTTTTCGGTAATATAACACCGGGGATTGTTTTTATGGTTTTTATGTGCTCTACGACAACGTGTAGAACACCGCGTTAATTTACGATATGGAAGACGTACTCGTTAAAAAAATCGCAAGGATTATTTACGAATTTAATATAATCCACGTCATTTTTGAAGCGTACAATTTTAATAACCTTGTATTCACGTGAGAATCGCGTACAATATATTTCACAGAAATGAAGATAAATAGAACATATACATATGTATACACACACACACACACACACACACATATATATATATAAATAATGCGCTCAATTACACCTCAAGCGTCTTCAATTTTCTATCGATAATAATTCTATAAACAGACACGTCATACTGCAGACCATAGGTCGCGTCGACGCGTTATTTTTAATACCATATAGCGGTTGAAAAAAAAACGTATAATGTGTATTTTCATATAATTTCGTTTCAGTTTTTTTTTTTAATTGAAATACAGTGTATCGCAAAAACACCGTTGTAAATAATAATTATAAATTATATGTAATATTGGCTTCAAGAAAACATCTGTTTAAAAGAAAAAAATAATAATACAAAGAAAATCGTTTTTTTTTTCGAATTTCTTACAGTTTGAAATATAAGCTGTCAAAATTAAAATACGTTATCAACCCACAGCTTATTACAGTATAATATAAAGCTTTTTGTTTTATTATGTAACGTATAGATTGAATCTACATTGATCCAATGGATCTCTCTGTATTGTGTAAGCAACCGATGAACAATTCAATACCTCGTGTAGAAACAGATCCTAACCGGAACCGTTATTTCAAATTATTTAGAGTCCAAACCTATTTTAAAAAGTTTATTTTCGGTTTTAATTGTACCACGTTTTCCGAAATTACTCTGATTATTTTTATATTTTTGTAATTGAAAATATCGTATTGAACTATATTTATAATTTATACTACTGTCCGTATAGGCAGAGTTTATATATGTGTATAAAATATAATCATGTTGGGAATTACGTCCTCGTAAATGTGATCAGAATTAAAATATAATTTAAAAAATAATATTGTCTGTGTGGAGGTCAACTTTCACTCTATTTGTAAACGAATTTTAATTATTTATTCTGAGTGCATGTCATCGATCGAATTACAGTCTAGGGCTGAATTTTTTATGAAACTAATATTTATTTTTAGAATTAACAGGTCAGCGGTTTATATTATGATATACGATACTCGTTTGGTTTGAATCTGTTCTGTGTTTTTATTAAACTTTGTATGATATTTTATTTTAAATTTGTTGAATTTTTAAAAACATTTTTCACTAATATTCGATTTTATTGATTTTTCTGTAGTTATATGTACATTGCACGAATAATAGTTAATTAATAAATTTTATTGATTTATTTATTGTGCGAATCGGTAACATGCGTCTTTAATAGAATTTGGAAATTATAGATTTCTAATCAAATATAATTAAATATTTTAAATTATCAGTTTGACAAATATTAATAATATTTAGAAATCATATTTTGAATAAATGTACATTTCTTTAACAAAGTAAATTATTCTGTACATATTAAATGAATAAACAAAAAAAAAGTTGTAGAGCACTTTATAAATGCATTATTTTGAATTTGTTAGGCTATTTGTTGATTCTGTAAAGCGTTATTTCCCAATTATAACGTTTACGACAAAAGACAAAAAACACGAGACGTACAAACTCATTAGTCTCCTGTTTATTAAAAACTGGCCTCACTGTTAACGGCCGATCCATACATGATTACATTGATAATGGAATTTAATTTTTAATGTTTTTTATGATAAAATTTAGTATTAAAAATGATATTGAATAATTTTATTTATTTTTTATACACGAAAATTCCCTGAAAATAATTCATAACAATTAATACCAGTTATGATCGCATACGTATAAAGAACCGAAATGTCGTATTTCTAAGAACACCGACCATGACCGGCAACTAACAAATGCATTTTTGAAAACCAAAACCAATGAAAAATAGATAAAAACAACGGAAGAAGTACAAATGTTTACTAGGGATCAAAAATTCACGCGTACGATGTTTAAAACGTCTGAAAGTATCGTTCACTTGTTTTATTTATTTTACTAGGAGATGCTATTTATGATGCACGAATTTTCGATGGAAAATAATGTTTCTGTTCAAAATAACCATAGCCTGAAGGTAGCCTATACATTATGAATCCGAGGTTCTACTAATGATTAACAAATATGATCGTGTTCGATTATCATAAACTACACGCAAAACCATTAACAACTAAAACAATGACGCCGTTATACGCGATGGCTTGAACGTATTAAATGCAACACGCATTAATTCGTTCCGCGCGTTGTTTCACCCGAAACACCCTTTATTTTACATAACACGTAACAAGGGGATATGCCATCTCCGTTATTACGCGAAGCCCCGACTGAAGAACGCACGGTTCGTATTTCGTTTTTTAAGCGTTTTCGGATAAATTCAGATATCCACAGACGTGACGTACATTTTCTATTGGCCGAGAATTTAACATTTCACAACAAAACCGTCGACGGTTATGTACAGTTCAGGATCGGGTCGAGTGCCCGACAATATTCGACACGTTGAGAACTGTTGAAACTATGCTGCTCATACAGACTTCAAGTATATTCAATTGTAAAATATATACAATTCGGCGTCCCTTTTTTTAAGACTTTTGAATTATTCACATTGCAACTTGCATTTCGTTCTTTGGCATAGGAATGCAATCTGGGTTAAAATTGGTCATGATAATTCACGTGCGACACGTGAGTCGATTATTTATTTATTTTTTTTTTTTTGAAGCATTATATTAACAATTCAGATATTATTTCGCATGTAATGAACAATATATTATCGAATCCATATGTATGTATGATGTAACATTTTTTCTGAATGAATCTCGATATCCATATCATACAGGAATATGTGAATTTTCAGGTCAAGTACGCTCAACTTTCTAGTAACCTCGAAACTCATCAAACTGGTAGATTATTAGATCTAATCGTTTATTGTTTTTATTGTTTTCGGTATAGTTTTTAAAATCTATTCGCGCGTGTATTAACACGATTTTATTTCTTTGCGGTTGCCTCTGGTAACTATCACTAATCAACAACAACAATATTAATAATAATAATAATAATAATAAATAGTATAATATTAAATGTTTATGATTATGGATTTGTAAATATATGAAGATTAAAGTATTATAATAATTTGCTTTTTAAAACTAAAAAAATATTATTATTATTATTATTATTAGTACATTACTATTTAAAATAACTTTAAATAATATACTTATTGTTAAATTAAAAAAAAAACAAAATAGTTTTCTGTGCTGCTATTAAAAGATCAATTGCGACAGATAAACATTTTCATTGGACTCAAACATTAAACTATCTCCACAGATTATAACGTTCATGGTCATATATTTTTCGAAAAATTATCGTAATTCATGTGATTTCAAAAATGATTTTGAAAAAATAACATTAAATGTCTGCATTCCTTATGATTAAAATTCGATTAATGAGCTATTTCTTTTGTTTTTTATGATTAATAAAATTGTATTATGTAACATATTTTTGTCAACGAAAAGTTTACCCTCTATTGGAGAAGTATTAGTGTTTGTTTGATAAATTCAGCAAATATTTTATGACAAAATTATTATGAAAAAATGTTTTACAACCAACTAAATTATTAACCACAAACCATAATATGACAACAAAGTTTTGGTGAAACTCGATTCACGTTTTATATCACAATAAAAAGTATTTACAATAAAAATAAAAAAAAAGCTATTAAGTTCTCGGCTCAAAAATAAAACCGATAAACTAAGAAAACAAGTATTGCACGTTAAATACAAAATCTCTGAGAAGATTATAAATAAATATATAAATATATATTATAGTAATTTTGTTAAAGCCATATACACATTTTTATTACAATTGGACCACTTTGGATATTCCGAGCAAATTGTATGCGTTGGATGGTAAAGTCAAAAGTTTTTACAAGCGATGTATAAAATTGTGATAATCATAAACTTTCCATTGAGTTGATCCGAAATAATAAAAAAGTATTTAAATGTGTACTCCGAAGACAAAACAATGTACGAGTATGTATGATATATGTATATTATATATCATATATATATATAGTCTCCTTAACCCCATTTCATAATTATACCACAATCACAAAAAATAACATACTTTAATGTTATAGAAAACAAAGTATTCACGTTTGTATTTTTTTTAAATGTATATTTTACGTGTTATTATAATAACTTATTTTTCATATGCGTATTTGTCTTATGCGTTGTATGCGTTCTAACATTTCATTTGTCCGTCGCAGGTATACATATATATATATATATATATACCCGTGCAAAGTAACATAACTTATTGTTTCTTATTAAAATATAATATTTTAGCTACAAAAAAAAGCCCCTTATATTTATACACACAGTTTTATTAAATATAACTGTAAGGTTTTTCATTTTTAAATCGAATTACATTTTATTGGTCCGTTGATGCATGGTTGAAAAGTAAGAAATTGAATATTGTGCATAATGACCAAAATCAAGGTGGACAAAGTAGATGATTTATCAATTTTTGTTTTAATCGATAAAAATAAACACGATTAAACATTTTGTAAGCGAGACCTGATATTGTCTCGTTTAAAGTTGAAAGTAAGTATCGTAGTACTATTAGTTTAGTTTAATTAATTAAATTATTTATAATTGCTCTAGTCGTGTGACCGACTCCGCAGTACATATTAATTTGTATTGTCTTGATTTTTCTTAGATAAAATACTGTTGTGACACGCAAAGTTGGAAAGGAATTTGATCTTTTGAAATTGGCGTACTGGATATTTACAGACAAATGCGATTTAATAACACGATCGGACATGCACAGTTGTTTAAAAGCCGAGATGCGTGACACGCAGGTTACACTAAAAATAGTTTTATTTCGATTCGATAAAAAATAAAATAACTGATTTAGTAATAAATGTCCGAGTGGTAAGCACAATTCTTACGGAATGAATCAAGCAAACGTGGTTTGCAAACCTGTATACACTTTAATAATTCAATCCATTTCACGATTCCCAGAGAATCATGAGAAGATAATTATGGAGTCCGGGCATTCTCAAACTGTGGTGGCCGTGCAGAAACGTCATTTTGACCACGCAATATATACATTTGAAATTTCGTATTTTAACATTTTGGCGTGCGAGGTTAATATTAGCTCTAATCAATATATTATTTTATGAAAATATAATAAAATAATTTTTTTTTTTCAATGACACTTTCGTATAAAAAATTATTTCATAATAATATAATAACTCTAACTCGTTTAAAAATGTCTAATTAGTGATACTTTAATTTCCTTCTAGGAATAAGTAAACTTTTATTTTTAAGATAAACTGAAATTTAATATTAAAACCAAATTTGAACGTACAAATACACAATTATTACAAATCATGTACGATAAAAACCTTAATAATAAAGTAACTATCGGCTACAAATTTGTAATCGTTTTCTATACGCCATTTGAGTATTATCAATATTATTATTATGGTCATTTTTTCGTGTCACATACAACGGCTATATACATGTTTACAATTCGATATTATTCTCTTTGTATCATTGTCATTTGTGACTAAGACTAGTACAACTAGACACCATTACTTAATATTATATTTATATGCGTTTATAATTAATTTACGTTTATCCAACTGATCGTTTTCTTTATTACGTATTTCTTTTTAAACAATTTTTGGGGACAAACGTAAAGATGGCCCAGCAATAAACCCGTCAAAATTAAAAAAAATTATTATTCCATTTTATTTTTCCAATCCAATCAAATATTTTTCCTTTTTGCATACGATTGTAATACGAGTGTAATTAATTAATTGATAATTTGATAACTATTACAAAGTGTAATATACTGTTTATTTATTTATTGTGGAGTCGAATATGTGTACAGATAGATTTATCGTTTATTGGTTTTTGTTCTTAGAAGTGATGAATTATTAAAAGATGTATACGAGTTATTCGTAAAAGTAGAACATTTATTATGCTTTTTTCAGAATATTTTATATTTTATATATATAAAATATACATATGAACTTCAATTGGTTTAAACCCCAATCAACCAGTCAAGAGTAAATATTATATAAACTAAACATTGTTATCGGCATATTCAGCTACTTTTCCTTAGTTTATTCCTATCACAAATAAAAAAATCCAAAAACGGTCGACGGTCTGGTCTGCATAAAAATGTGCATCTTAAAAATAATAATCAAATGATGACACAGAATACATGCTATCATACTCTTTCGTCTGCTTACCTACGCAAAATATTTATAATGTGGAACGATAGTCGCCAACTCTAAAGTCACAAAAATTAATATATATTGAGTGTGAGAACGAAAACTTATCGGTTCACAACCCTTTTTTATATTCAGCATAAAAAATACTATAACCTATTGACAATTTGGATATCGCTATGAACACGTCAAATGACAGAATATTACGTTGTGTGAACCGTAAATATATTTAAGTTTATAGGAATATAATACTTTTGTTTTAACGATTTTACGTCAATTTCGTGCAAACAGTGGTAGAAACCGACCGACGCCATACGACAATGTCCACCGACCGAAGTCTCATAAATGCCTTTGCGACATCGACAAATATTATTTATTACCTACCTACCTAACCTACGAACGGCGAGCATTACCTATGTCACTTGCTGGATTAAATTACAAGGCCACCTTTGAAAGATATCATGTGTTTGCCATGTTTTTAACCCGCGTTCGACTTCAACTGTTTTTGAAACATCGCATTTATTTAAACATGCTACTTAACCGATAATATTTTTATCGTTCCATAAATTTAATAAACATATTTGCAGTCTTTACTCGAATGGTGTATCATAGCCAACTTTTTGGTAAAAAATTACAATGAAAAAAAATTATAACTTTTTGTGGACGGATCGTGTTAGCGAGATCTGAAAATCAGAACTGTATGTGAAGAGATACGTGTAATTCTAAGACTTGGATGTGACTAAAGTTTGTGATAGATATTTTTCAATGTTTTCTTTTTGTCAAATTAACTAATATAAACAAAGTTCCTATAAAGTGGATATTCATGAAAATAAATGTACTAAAATGTTTGAATTCTTCACAATCGTATTTTGTGCCTAAATCGGTCTTATAAATTCGTATGCTTTTAGTTCATTTTTAATTTGTCCATTTCCAATAATTTGTTACCTTGAACGATATGATATTGAATCACAACTGACATACATTTGACTCGAATTACACATTTAAATGCGTATGTTAAATAAATACATCATTTTATACAGCTAATGATATTGTTAATGTACTTACGGATTAATAGTCTCGCATTTATTTTCTTTAGCCATTTTACAACTGTTCTTGTAGTCCTCGAAAATTTGTCGACAATCGGGCGATGACTCGCAAACTGTCAACGCGTGGCTGCACGATGCCAAAGTGTCGATGTGGAATGCATCGTGTTCTGTACACAGACAAAAAAACCAAAATAAATAATGATTAATTATATTTTTCATAATGTAAAATAATGCTTTTTTTTAAAACGACAATCATGTTGTTTTTAGATAAATTATTTGTATTTTGAAGATACTTGTAAATGACATTTAAGCAAAACTAAATTAAAATTATAATACTTTATATTAATACTTTACTCCGTTTGGTTTTTATAATCAAACAAATTTTTAAATGATATCGCTTTTTTATTTTTGTGAGCTATTTTTTACATTAAAATCCCAGCTCTCTAATAAAAAAATGAATTTGAAATAGTTTTAACTGAATTAATTAATTCTTTTTCAATTTTAACAGTATATTAAATTAGTTGAAAATATCCTTTTTACTTTACAATTTTAACTACAGGTCTTATAATTCATTCAACTTATTTGATTTAAATTTTTTTATTTACGTGTGTTTTTGGTTAAACAAGCCTTCATGTACTCAATTCAATTGTTTTAATTTTGTTGACGGAAACATGAAAATTCCAATGAAATAATGTATTATGAAAATACATTCTTCATAACCAAGACCGGAATTTGGCTTAAGTTCGATTAAGTGTTAGATTTTAGTGTGCACCGATTTTTTACTGAATTAGTTAAAAAAAGAACTATTCGCGGATGCTAACGATATTGATTCAAGTGGGACATCAAAACAGACATTTTAGAGTTTTATAAGTATTTTGAAATTGAAAACAATGACTAGTCATTATATTCTAAAAATGATTTTAGCGACACTAGTAAATTATAATTAATGAAAGTTATGAATATCATTATAATAACTTATGTGTATAAACTTGAATTATATTTTAGTTTTTTAAAAGTACAAGAGTTGCCCAAAACAAATATGTTGAAATTTTGACTCATTTTCTGCCATTATTAAGTATTTTTCCCCTTCGCTTAAGTGTGGGGAAATTGAAAAACGTGCCAAATAAAGTATCAACCAGATACGATTTACTACCAGAACGTAACGCATTTCAAGATTATAGGAGCACTCCCTTTACACGATAAAATGTTCATAAATAAAAACACATCACTGTAAAACCAGTACATTCTTCGATTCGTTCAGAAACATTAATTATGTCTATGAGCATTTCTTCGTGTAGGAATTCCTGGATGAACGTTACACGCGTTACCTTCCCGGTAAAACATTTATCCTTGTTGATACGTTATATGACGCGTTTTTCGATTTTTCCTAGTTTCCTTGACCCTAAGGAAAACAACTCGAAAACGGCAGATAAACTGTCAGCCTCGCTTAGAGTCGTTTTTCGAATAGAACGATTTATAATCACGTTCAAATTCTACTATAAATTATAATGCAACTCTAAAATCTTTGTCTGATCAACCTCCGAAACATACACTATATCGTCAATGCCCGTAGCTCACTAACATTGTTTCTATCGTAAACCAGAAGATGTTCAAGCGATTCATTATTTGTTTTCGACCGCTCAGAAATGTAGTGTACAGTGTCACGAAATTGTCACTCTCGTGAAATCAACTTAAAATATTCAAATTTCTTACTAGACGAAAGTCATAACTACACGATAACTGCGGCCGAAAAGAGGTCAAGTAACATTTTTTTTTTGTTCTGTAACGATTAGATAATCAAATGATAAATGGTTTTTATGGTCTTGAATAATCGAAAACCACGAGTGAAAGTCTCGTGACATCCCGTCAACTATAGGTTTCCCAAGTGTTTTGCTAATAATACAATTGTAATGTGTACATTTACATAAGTATAGTTTAATCGTATTATCAGTAGATTATCTCTTTGTATTTATTATATGCCAACGTATCGTCTATAAATAAAGTATAACATAACGTCTTTTATAATGTTGACTCGTACGCAAACTGCAACAGAAAATATTTCGACGCTTTTTAAACGCCCTGTATATGTATTTTATAGTTGTGACCTTGCGATAAAAATACCTACAAACACATCGCATGTAGGGTAAATATTTAATTGACTGTTTTTTTAAAGAAAAAGTTCGACTCCAACATATAAGAATACCATTAATAAATCATATAAAATAATGTATTGTCGGCGAAGTATTTAATTTAGGTAAACTGTATATAAAATGTCCAGTCATTAAATGACGTCCGATAAGTTTGTGTGTATTAATATAATAGTGGATACGGATCGTTTACTATCATTTTACAAACAATTAGTCATACGAAAATATGTTTGTCAACGTGCAAGTATGCTATTTTGGAATAATATAGGTTTTGTTTGAAAAATAATAATAATACTATACACATATTAAATATGTTAAAAAAATATTTTTTACAATATTATTTGATAATGCAATTATTTAAATTCGATTACGCTTTTGATTTTATTATCGAAACGTATGACGTCATATAGAATTACTAAATTTTGAATTTATTTCTGTTTAAGCAAATAAATTTTGCTCTGATGTTTAATTTTTTTCAAGTACCTGTATTTTACATAGTTTTATTAATTATCAAGTTACTGTGGTGTATTATGCAAATTGTAAGTGCCTTTATATTTGAACCTCTAGCGTTTCATATTCCACGATCTCATTTATAGTTAATATTTTACACTTAACCGGGTCATAATTTTGTATTCCGTCGAATTCGTCGAAATTTCATAGAGTTTTGGATCCAGTATTTTATGTAGTATTATTTACTAGTGAATTTTTTACTTGACTTCGCCCAAGTAATAACTAATGTTTTATTTTTATTGCTGAAGTGACTTTTATATAATATATAATTTAAAAAAATTCAAAATATCATCAAAAATCTCGAAGTTCTTCTATCTTATTATTATTCTATGTTATCGTTTAATCGATTATGGCAAATCCATATGTAAATTACGTAATGTAGATGTAGATTAAGTGGTTAGGATCTTTGCGAATAACAAAGTATCGATAATTAACACCAGGTTTTCTTATACAAATTATAATATAATGTATAAATTCACGTTGCAACGAAGGCTGTACAATATGGTTCATACACCAATGATATATTAACACGTTTGTTGTGTATCATGATTTATTTCGTTTCAGTGTCAATATGCATATCAATCGCCATGTCAATAAACGCGTCGTCGTCGTCGTCGTGTCGTCAAACGCGTATATGAAAATATATGGCCCGTAAAAATCTATTCGTGTCCTACTATGTGAATTTAATGAGGTTTTAATGTACATCGTATATAATATACGGCGTTTTTTTTTTCACTTTACTTTATTACAGGCAAGCGCAACGTACACAGCGAAATAATTTTGGCACACCTTAAAATATTTATCGTCACATAAACTATCTTAATTTACATTTGTGTACGTTACGTCCACCCGATTTATGCGAAATAATGCATAAACGCGTACTTGTTTTAACTCATAAGTTATGTAATATACACACATACGCGTAGTTGATTTACTTATCATTATATGCATGTATATACGTCCTCCGCACGCATACAAAATATCAAGTTATAATGACTGGACGTTTGAATAACTACAGCTATAATGCGTACAGAGTATGTTTAATCGGAATTTTCGCTTAAGAAAAAATAAATAATTAATCGATGAAACAATTTGTATAATGAAAAATAAATTAAATACAGAATATATACATGTGTATTTACTATTAATTGTATTGGTTAAATAATTTATTATTAATGGTAAATCAAAATTATTTATTGGGCATATAATACGTGAATCGATAAAGTACTGCCGTAAATAGTTTTAGTAATTGTAATCAAATAAATGCTCGCTTTTTTTTGGAAGCTCGTCAGCTGGATTGGTAAAAACGCGATTTTAAGTAGTTCTGAAAATAAAATGTGTGTGTGTGAGAGAAGAGATGTAGTAAATAGCTACACTCTTATCGATGACGGGAATAAAAAGTACGAATATAAGGGAAAGGTCAATGTTTTCGTCCGGCGCAGCCTTTATTAACTTTTCGAAGAAGAAACTTCAACGTCCGTAACATTTGTTCGGCCCGAGATTAGCGTTTTCATTGCACTTTACGATTATGTGCATTATTCATTTCATGGTCGTCGATTTAGAGGTTTGAAAAAATATAATCAAATTTCGTTACGGATTCGTACGGTTTCCGATTTCGTATACATTTACATCACAAACTACACAATATACGTACACAAGCGTGAGTAAGATGGTGAACACCGCTGCCTCAAAACTGCCAACATCAAAACAATTATCTACTTAAATTAATAGTTAATACATTCCAGATTTCATTTCGATTTGTTGCGCTCGTTGACTTATGGAAATTCGTTTTTAACGAAAAAACTGTCCTTGTAATAATTTAAATTTATGAGTTAGATTACAGTTACAGGTTTAATTAGTTGCGTATTTACGAGGGGGTCCAAGAGTACTGCCCCCCCTCCCCCGACATTCTGTAGTGATCCAAATTCTAGTAACTAAAACACTAGCATATTTTTTTTTATATTAATTTATGGTACTATTTTTTTTTTTTTTTTTGGACCCCCCTTAGAAATTTTTTGAAAATCCACGATCCATAATTATCGATATCCGTGTCTTCGTCCCACCGTAGTACACTATTGAAATGAACACATTCATTAGAATTTATTATTTCTTTTGGAGAAAACAGAATTTCTTTCGGCCTTGTGCTGTAAAATGTAATCGACAACTGTGAGAACAAATTTTTTAATTTGACCCTAAAATTTGGCGCCCCGGTCGGCTTTCCCCGCTGAATGCGCCACCGGCTTAAACGTGGCAGTCCGCGACTCGACGCGAGAAACGTCAATATCGTGCGCGCCATAGGCAGGCGCGTGTTTTTACGACGGCGTGTCCGTGCGGTGTGTATTGTGTGCACTCGTTAATTTAAATAATACCTCACCGAGTCGGGTTAGACTACGTCGAGTGTTGCTAAACGACCACGTGTACGTGAATATATTGTACGCGATTGATTCGCAGTACGTTTAGATTTTGAATGCTGATCGAGGCGATCGTCGCGTCGCGTTTTCAAAAACTAATTTACTCGCGTTGTTCCGGTAGTGCAGACACACACGCGGTGCACTCGCAGTTATTATTCGTTTTTATTCGTTTTGTCACGACGAACATTGCACAATAATAAGAGAATGCACGCGTTGGTAGTTTGGCGCGAGCGCGAATGTATTGCGGCACGTCGAGCTGTTTGCGTTTCGGTTTTCGTTCGCGCTGCACGCGTAGAATTTTCGTGAAAAACCAACTGCGAGTACATTCCGTGCGCCCGGTATTATACTATCGAGCAAATATTATTATTACACTCGGAACCGAATCGTTCGTTTTCACGAACTTCCGCGCACGTGGATTTCTGAAGAGTGCACAACGACTGCCGGTTTTTTTCGAAATACTCGACAAACATCCGTGAGTTCAAACCCGTGCCGAAGTTCGTTCGTGCACGATAGATTCAACGTTATAATCAAACTTCAGACTAAACGTTCGTTGACGCTTTGCACAGTACTAAGGAATAACACCAATTTATTCTTTTGTACAATTTAAATTTTGTACGGGTCGAAAATACATAGCTAGACATTATATACGAACTATTGATTTTTATTTTTCAACCCCCTTTTTGTCAGAAAATTTTTTTCCAGGTTGTCGGATGGTTTAAGCTCTTATGAACGTGTAGTTGTTTATATTTTAAAAAATCATTTGATTCGATTTAAATCATTCCATTGATATGATTAAAAAAAAAAAAACGACAGTGGCATTCAATTAAATCTTTTACATTATATGCAGTCACAATAGCAATGTCATTTTAACACTGTACACGAACGATGTCGTACATTTGTGTCCGACTACGATTAGTTTATATACGGTACTTCATTACCGTCGACTTAACCGAGTGGCTGCAAGCATTTGATCGAATTATAAAACGTCGTTGCACGTAAACACGTCCGTTCCAAAATTACATCGCACGACTCGTCAATACATAAGCAATACGAATTTAGTTTAAGCCGACTAGTTAGATACAAGGAAGTGAACCAATTTCGCGAAATTCAATCAGACGAGCATGTGCTATGAAATACGCTTAAGTCAGGTAAATCCTATTTAAAGAAACCTCTACAGTCCTATGAAAAACTCGTCGGCTGACGCAGCTAATATAATGGCGTTTGCATAAAACTGCCGCCACAGTCATTAGTTACCTCGGATGAAGGGGACGTATTTTCGAAATATTTTGATTTTTTTTAAATTCTGAATTTCATATTTAAGTTCTATATGCACGACCAGGCTATTTTCATATATTCATCGAAAGTTTGTGTTTTTTTTTTATACAACGCGCTGCGTGTTTGAAACAATGCAGATACATTTTTATCATTCTATAGGATTTATGAAATTAACGGTCGTTTTTAATTTTCAGACATTAATGAATAGACAACGTGAAGTATAATAACCTTTCAGGCAATTAAAATATGACATCGTAACAATATAATATTTTTTTAAATATAAAATTAAATGTAATATTGACAAGAAACATAAGACTTAAATGTATGATTAAGTTTATGACGGTTACCTACGATGGTATAGAAAACAATTTCGGTAATATTCTACTTATTCTAACCATCATCCAAACATATCGTAATTTGATTTGTGATGCGATTTTGTACGTAGATCGCGACTAACACAATATATTTTCATACGGAAATTTCCATTGTTCGTACATTTTGGAAATAGATCACACCACATTAAAGTATTGGTCGATAGCACACCCGAATATTATTTTCCAAAATATTTAAAAGGTTTAGTAATTTATAATATAAAATTTGGGAAAGTAAATGTCACAGCAATAGTATGTTATTATGGACGTCACCTATTAATGCGCAGTCGAGTTTTTTGAATTAAAAATTCATTCCATTTGAATGTGATTTTTATAATTTTAAATTTTAAAAATATTAAAAGAATCTTCAATAATCGTATCGAAATGTGTAAAAGGTTCGATAAAAAATAAAAAAACCATGAAATTTGTCGATTTAAATGTAACTATGATATAATAATAAATTTATCCATTTTACACGTCAACTATGACGAGGGTCATTGTTGTTGTTATTTAATAATGCACATATTACTAAACCATTTATGTCACTTGTTGTTTTGATTTTATGCACTGCATAATAGACGTATAGTATTCTCAATACTACACGTTAACACAAAAAGTATATATTATATATTCTGAATATTTTGTTATTTTCTGGTGTTTTTTTTTTTTTTTGTGTGTGAATAGTTTATTATTCATTATAAATACATTTAAAAGTGTTTTGCCTTAGTCTGTTACGTTCAACGAACGAATAATGGAGTATTGTTTATTTTTCACACGATATTCGGACATATCATCGAAGTAATATAAAACACGATATGGATCGATTTATTCGCAACAAAAAAAGTTTTCATTGTGTCAAGGACTCGTGGATAAAATTTACAAAACAGCTTTTATGCACTATTTGTACATTACGTTCGAAAACACAAGAACGAGCGGAACGCTTAAAATTCGTGTTTCCATATTACGTACCTACGAACCGAGCTCAACGAAACCGAAATAATATTATTGCGCTCTGCGAGCGTCGTCGCAATATATATATTACATTGATCTCGGGTAGGTGCTCCACGTCTAGTCTACGCGTAAGTTTATTTGAAGAATGTTTTCTACCGTACACATTGTCAAGTTTAATATTAATAATTTAACGAAACGATCCGCAGATGTAGCGCGTGTGACATATATACTTACTTGATTATACGTAATATATAATTAAAAATTACAGCGATAATAGTCAAGATTGTTACGCGAAAAACATGTTTATGAAATCGTGTAAATTATTAATAAATGTATACGTTCGTTTTTTGTTCATGAATTATATTAATTTCCGAAAAATACGGAGCAGCGATTCGAATTCATCTAATAACATTTAATAAACAAATAATTTAGATAAAATTACACGAAATTGTAATGGATTCCACTCGAATTAAATTTTCCGATAATTTAAAAATATGATGTATTTTTAATTTGCGATTTTCATAACGTATTTATATCACTAAAGTACGATTAATAATATGTGTGAAGTACTTATGTATCGTTGTTACATATGAATGAAAATTTTCGATGTACATATTGTTGAACATTGAAATTGTGCAGGAAACTCATTTTAAAAAACATTTTTCTTTATACGATTATCAGTTTAAATTATAAATAATGTAGTCATTTATTGCATTGAATTGCATATACATTTAATATCATTAGGTGGACATTACAAAATCTAAATAAAATGTATTTTTATTGTTGAAATATCAATTTTGACTCTTTTTTAAGAGAAAATCTTAAAATCTGGGTATCCACCAATTCTATAAAAATATTATAATAGTTACGAAAATTAATTTTTATTTTCACTTTTTTTTTTCGACACCTTGGTAAATTGAAATAAAATAAAATTTCTTTATTTATTACTTCGTTATCTTCAAACCTGTAATTTTAAAATATATATAGGTATAAAATTGTTTGAAATGTATAATATACGTACATTTTTTTAAATATTAAATAAAAACTAAATCAATTTGCCGTATTTATACAAATCGTGTATTTAAATATAATGTCTAATATATAATATTCGTATATTCAATTTGTCAGTTTTAACGACAATTTAGCACGATTGTGTCGAAGTTCCAATAATTACTATTGATTAAATAATCATTAAGTATTAATTATAAATTTATAAACATAAACATTTTTATAAGATTTTTAAAAGATTCATTTAAAAAATTATTTGAGTCTTTAACGGTAATACCATGATATACATTGTGTGAAAATCATTTTGTTATCACCATAATATTGCCTTAATAATAATAATAAAATCATTTAATTTTGAGGTGACTGTATATCCATTGAATCATAATTATTTAATATTAATTATTATGTGATTTTATATCATATATTGATTGATATTTTATTCTGAAATTCGGTAATTTATCAAAATTATAACGTACATTCAGTTGTGTTTTACCGAGTGTTCGACGAATTGTTCTGATTATTTAAGTCTCATAATCGCTATATTAGGTCATTTGCTGTTCGTTTTTACTCCCTTAATATTTATGTGAGTAAAAAAAAAGTAAACCACGTGATATGCAGCGATTCCAATTACAACGTTGAACGTATAAATACGTAAACACACAAGCACGAAGATAAAACGGAAAACATATTTACCCATCTGTTAACGGGAATCGTTTTCGGCAATTTCACAAACTACCGTAATGTGCTACCAATAACGAAATAACAACGGAATATTTTGTTTATTAATCGCACCGTATGCGCCTCGGGTGCTTCTAATAAAAAAAAAACACTTATCTATATTTCATACGTGCCAATGTTAGAAAAAACATGCTCGTTGAAAAAAAATCGTTTTACACGTCTACGAAGAAATATCGAATAAAAAAAAACAAATACACGTACATTTGATTGTCAACTAACAGTCATCAGAATGCAATTTTATTAGAACCAATATGCAAATATCTTAATGTTTGTTTTATTATCTTACTACATTTATAGAAATATAATCAATATATGTATTTAGTTTTTAATTTAGACCGAATGTCATCATCATTTTTTCTCATTTCAAACGTATTTTCCCTAGGTTTGAGTGTAGACTTTGTATTTAATAAAACGTAGCTGAATATGTTTGTTTACGACGTTGATGTTGTTGTCGTATCAGCAGGGAGTCATAAATCGGGTTTCTGTTTTCGTCTCCGTAAATAGTTTCAAGTTGTTCCGAATTTTCGGGTCACGAATTGGGTTCACAATTTTTTTGAGGATAACATTTTTTTTTTAATAACATTTCTGAAATCAAAACTAGAAATCAGCCAAAAATAAATTGATTTTGTTTAAAGTTTATAAAATCAAATAAAATAAAAATATAATTTCAAAAAAAAAAGTTTAAATATAATATATATGGTACTTGGTTTGATATACTGACGAAAATCTAAAGACGATTTCTAAATTCTTCCGACAAGTTCTATTATGAGCTACATGCTAGCAATACAAAACAATATAAATCATTATAAACAATATAAACCATACTATCAATAAACACTGATAATATAAAATTTGTACGGCAAAATAAACTGTGAACTTTGCCCGGCCCTAGTACATAAATTATTGATTTTAGTGGTCGCGGTAAGAAAAAGCTTACATTGTCCGGGCATTGTACACAACGACCAAATCAAAGTATATGTAATATTATGTTTTAATTTTATGAAAAAAAAAACACGTTAAAGAATAAACGCGAAATATAAATTTTGATTATGAGCAAAATATATTTGTATGGTTTTAGTTGTTATACGAACTATTGTTGGGACACTTGTAATTACCAAATCGCCTAAACATTTTTGAGATACACAATTATGTTTACAGATTAATACGATTTCATAAGACGATCGACGAGTATGCTGACACGCACTTACGTAAGTTATATTTATATTTATACATATTTTCAATTGTACGGGGACAAATTTTCACAAACCAAAGTTTGTGATATAGAGCGTTTATAAAATGTATTGATATTTACTTATATTTTTATTTTTGAGTTAAAAATAAATATAATAATTGATATAGTAATATGTGTTCAAATGTCCGAAAAAAGTTGTTAGCAACTAAAGAAATATGATGTGTCACCTATATATAACTTTTGGTAATTCGAATCTATTCACTTTGTCCACAGGATCAGAATCCAGATTTTTGGACTGCGGTTGAAAACGAATTCGGTTTATTTCATTTGAAAAGTTTCAATCTTTATTTTGTTACCTGGGCTTTTCGACAGGTTTCAAACCCATTTTGTCTCCTTGGTTACAAATCCATAAATATTTTAATTTCATCATTATATGATGTCGAAATTCAATTTTTTTAATTTTCTTTTTTTTATGTGGCATAAAACGAAGAGTTCATCTCGAGTTTTTAATGATTTCTCGATTCCTCAATATAAAGTTATTATATATTATCGGAAATGAGACGAATGAGATGAATTTTTAAACAAATTTTTTTCTTACATTAAGAACGATTAAATGCGCTTACAGTACTTCAGACGCTTATAATATAAAATACGACATTTCCTTATTCTGCTATGTTTGTTACTTTATTGTATTTGTCGGTCATTTTCCACTTACCACTGTCTGCAAAAGGATAACAATGTTGAAGAAAAATGGGAAGAGTAAATTTATTACACGCGAGAACACGACACATTTCATTTCATTAAGAAAATATATAATACGTCATAGTGTTTGTTATAAAATGTATGTTGGACAGGTAAGATGACAATTTCCCTAAGATATTATTATGATATCTTATATGCTGGTACAATTTAAAGTACTGACTTAAGGTAATGTTAGAAAAATTCGTCTCAAAGACAAATTAAACTCACTGTATATACATTTTATTTTATCTTTATAACAATAAAAGAGAAAATAACAATATATTAAGATCATATAGTGGTGCTTGTAGGGTCTTTGCATAAGTGGATAGTTTCAAAAATTTTATCACAATACGGCATTGCTTTTTGGTACAAATCTAAATAATGAATTGTACAACTTACGTATTATTTAATAACATTAAGTAATGCAAGTTAAGTTTGCGTGCGTAGAATCTTTATTAACATATAATTATTTGTTTTTCTTATCTGTATTATAAGGGGTTTTTTAATACTTTCTCTAGATTGATATAAAATAATGTTATATATAATGTTATCACAATTAAATGTTTTTGTTAAATCTGATAATACCATTGAATCCAATGAATCCCTCACACGCATGATCTCAAGTAATTATAAATTATTTTTAACGTCGAAAAATTTTTCGTTATAACAATTACTTAGGTGTACACAAAAGCATTTTCAGAGCATTATCGACATAATGCTCAATCAAGCCATTCTCTCTGATTAATATTAACATGTTTTGATTCATTTCTGGGACTATATAGTTTTCTTTTGATAAACACGTTGGAAGTGTCCTAAAATTCACAAATTTATTTGGAAAGAATGTTCTTAAATCATTGACATGATTTTTATGAGAAATTGCAACATCATCACGTAGTTCTACTATGATAATTGTTGATAAACGAAAAAAAATGAATATTCATTTAAAAGTTTAAGCTCAAATTTAATTCTTTCAAAAACTGTTGTTTTTATAGCATTCGTATTCATTGTCAGGCCGTAAAACGTTTATATAAGAACTAAAACTTTTATAAAAAAATTCTTATAAATTTCACCACAAATTATGCCACTGAAGGGCATTCACCACACCGTGAAACATTAACGTGATCGTATTATCGTATTAATCTTTTCCGAAAATTTGTTCAATTAAACATAAATCATTTTTAAAAATGCTATAAAAAAATAAATAAAGGACGCACATGTATAAACAAATGGTTTTAGTTGTAACAATAATTATACAGTGAGTTATGAAACGCGATGTTTGTTTATTTTATTATTTTGTATTTAACAACCATCAGTATCCGTTTCTTCGTCCACGTGAGAAATTATGCGAAACGTCAAAACAAGAAAAAAGGTTGTGCACGAAATGTTCCTAAAAATATATATATCATTTAAACTTTATAATACACACGGGGCACGCCGTTATGGGTTTTTGTGACGTTTGAAATGTGCATACACGTTTATTGTTTATATTTAACTACGATTCGATATGAAACCGATAGTATTATAAACCGACGGATTATCGATTATCATTTTAATGACTTTTAATCATTAAAATGTTCACTACAAAAAAAAAAAACTAGAACAATTCCTTTAGACATTATACGCTTTAGTAATTGAAGTCTAAAAATTAACAACGAAACGTTTAAATGTTATATCACACTTAATATTATACGACACGATTTAGCGAACCATTATATAACGTCGAACGGAAGGAGGATAGGAAAATATGGTTTGCACAACAAATAATTCGTACGAGTAATTTATTGTGTAATATATATTTAGTTATTTATAACATACTGTTGAAATTTAACTTGTTTGTGTAACTCAATATTGACATTAAATTATTGATGTTTATACAGTATTAATAACACTATTTGCAAGTTATCAAGTATTGAATGGTGATGGCGATGGAGCAATGCGGTTACTGGGATAAGCCAAAAAGTATGTACAAAAACAATAACGGGAAAATAAAATGAAGGGACGGTGGAAACACTTCGGAATCACTTAAACTCGATCAATATCTATAAAACTGAATAAATAGACGTTTATATCTTTTTATAGGAAAAAAATTCCCAAAGGCAAATTCATATATTGTTATATCTTCAACATTTCAAATCCCCGACTGAGATCTGCCACCGATGTTTGACGTTCAGTCCGTTTATACTACAACAATCCTCATTGATATTCGCGTTCTCATAGGAAATTTAATTTTAAAAAACCGTCACAAAATTCAGTCATTGAAAAGAAATCGAACGAAATCCCCCTTAAAAAGTAAATAAAAAATATAATATGAATTTACAATATATATTAGTATGAACAACAGTACTGAATACGTCATGAGTCGGGACGACATATATATATACAGTACGACGTATGTATTACGTCCTATTTAATCGATCTTCTAACGAAAATGAAACTGTAAAATTCATTTATTTCGATTTTTTTCTTAGGATTTATTTACGGTATCACAAACGTCAAAAAATTTTTAAAAACATTCTAACGTATTCAGGTTAAAATTTAAATTTAAGATTATATATATTTGATGTATAAATGAATCATTACGATTATTGGAATAATTTCCAAATAATAATTTTAATAAATTTAATTTTCCTGGTATTTACAAATTTAAATGTAGTTATAATACGTTTTATGTTGGTAAAACGAATAGAAATTTTAATACCAGATATAAAGAACACATCTCTGAAATAAGATTTTAAAAAAACTAATTCAAATTTTGCAAAACATGTTTTAGAAAATAATCATCTTACTACTTTTAATATACATAATGAATTAGAAATTTTAAATATACAACATAATATTTATATTAATTCCGTTTTGGAAGAATTACATATTTATAAAAAAATTAAACACAATAAATTTAAAAATATCTTAACTGTATAAACAGATTTTAAAAATAACATTCTATATCAATATATATTAGATAATATTAATATCAAACCATAGTTGCTTTTATTATACACACAATTTCTTTGCTTTTTGATATATTTTTATTATATAATTATTATTTTTTCTTTTCATCTAACTCAATGTCTTTTTATTGTAATATTCATAATATTCCTATGTAATTTCTGTCTTGTTTGTCTATGCAATTTTTTCTTATTAACTTTACTTTTAATTTATTCCTCAGTTTTTATATTTTTATCTTATTTGTATAACCTGATGATAACATTTTGTCGAATCCGGTAATAATAAACATACATATACATTAACTTTTATATTTTCTTTCTTTTTTCTTTAATCAACGTAATAGTCATTGGCTTTTTGTATATTTAAGTATGCATATATATATTTTATATAATTAGTACTAATTATATATACTATTTCAAATATTTGAATTGTTTTTGTGAAACGTTTATATTTGATTGTTAAAAGATTGATTAAACCGGTTAAACTTTATAATTTTGAAGTACATTATAATAACAGACAAGATTTAAAACAAAATCAAACATAAACGGGGTTTTCGGTTATCGATTACTTTTTTTAAATGTTATTATTGCTGAAATGTAAAAAGGAAAATTCCGTAAATTATATTTAAGCATATATAGCATATATAGTGCTGAAAATGTACACATAAAGGATACCTTGATTTGATGAAATTTCATTGGCTTGTAAAAGGTAATACTTTTCTCTCAATTTCGTAAGCGAATATCGTTTATTTAGACATAATATTGTAACGTATACATACACACATAAATTTATACATAAATCGTAGTCGAAATTTAATATCTCGAAACGGCAAAATTTAACATTGCCGGAGTGTGGTTTTCACGCTCGTTATGTAAATAACAAATGTAGCATATTTAAACTGAATATTTAATATATCTTCGTACACACGTGTACGACGGAATCCCGATAACTCTAATTTCGTTTTTGACTCATTACATACATTTGCTATGTATGTGTGTGTGTGTGTATGTGTTTGGATTGTCATTCAGTATTCGTCAAATGTGTAAGTGCTAACAACAGTGTGATATTGCATACATTTCAGACCGAAACTTAAGTCGACTTTATTATATAATTTTAAATATATAAATGGAAATACGTTTTACTTTTATTAAATTTAATAATATACATTTTATTTATGATAATAATATCTCAAGTGAACTGTGATTGTGAATGTGCGAGCGAAATTTAACCTTACAAGCTGATACCTAACATCCATTATTGTATAACGCTGCAAACTCGAGAGTGTTAGATCGACATTTGATTACGACTTATACAGGACGCTCGATGATGGCGACGTGTCGGGCATTAACGTCAACGGCGTTTCTGATTGCTAGTGTATGCATTATATATATATGTATTATTATAACCGTTCTAACCGAGAAGTCCAATAGGTAATATAATATTTCACATTCCAAACAAAGAATTATAAACATATATAATGTTACGTAGTTAACAACTAAGTTAATTGACCCGTTCGACGTACATTCCGCATAATATATACTGTTGATTTTCTATACGTGTTGCCTTATCTCTCTTCACTGTTGAAACGCTTATTGCCGACTGCCATAGATACGGCATGCCGAGCGTTCGAAACTTTGACCCACGATTGTCATGAATAAATAATTCAAGACATTCTGTATCGCGCGCAACGGGGAAGTACAGCGGGAGCTCGGGAGCCTACTGGGAGTCGGCAATTAAGTGATCGAGATTGAGTTGAGTAATGCTTACAATTAAACAGAGCGTCGAGGCCATGTCGGGTTGTTCTATAACAGGGGTGTGCTAAAAGGGAGGACGAAAATGCCGTATCAACCCCACCCCCTCCCCAATCATTATGATCATTAATAACGATGATTTTTGTTTAATCTGTTTTTTAAATATCTCTCGGTTAACGGTACACACATTTTCTAGTAATTGCCCAGCACGTTTTCAATCAAATAAAATGAAAAAAAAATGAAAAATGATTGCCTTCAAATTTAAATCTCTCGTGAAATAAAAATTTAATTTTAAACTAACATTGTACCATTTAAAACGAAATTATAAGAGATTTTTAAAATTATACGTTAAAAATTTGCCAAATTTGTAGATAAGTTATTACTTGAACTGTTTCATATAATTCATATATATATATGCAATTTCTGAATTTATTTATTTTCAAGATTACAAATTCTGGAAATATTAATCTGAACACGACCGTTTGATTCACTGTATTGAGTGGAAATGTGTGCCATCGATATATTATTCATGTCGAATTAATTTAGAAATTGTATTATATGCTTAAACTAATTATGTAAAATAAAATAACAAAAATATAAAGATATTTTCAACGAAATTAGTAGTTTACTTAATATATTATACGTTGAAAGTAATTATTTCAGACTTTTCGAGAAGAAAGTTTCTAAGTCCAACGTGTGATAATTTTTTGAAACGAAATTATCAAAAAAAAAAAATGGTGTAAATCAATCAAGATGTGTTTTTTTTTATTTTCCCTATTGTCATGGTACATAAATTACAAACTTATTTACCTTTATAAGTTATGTTATTTTTAAATTATTTTTGAATCCAAGAGTTGATATTAATTGATTTCATACATTATACGAGTATATTATGATTAAACACGTTGGTTCTGTAAGATGTTGAACGGATTTTTTTCTCCGAAGCACAATTACAATTACGAAATACATACACAATTACAGTGCAGTAAACTAACAAAGTCGCTTACTAAAAAATATGTTCGTCGTGTATTATTGATTATTATTGGTTCAATCCGATTATACACGTAAGCTTTGCGGACAATAATAAATAATTAACGAGTTCATCATCTTCTCACGTCCTAATAACACTCGATGTCCAGACACTTGACTCAATATATTATAGTGATAGTTCTTTCAGTTTTGCAGTTCGTCTGTGATATAAACTGACCTCAGATCTACGTTTTGTTGCCCAGCAATGGAACTCTGGATCACAGTAAATCTTTTGTAGTTTTTAAACGCGTAATATTATTAATTTAGATAAATTAAAACGTAAACATAAACATAAACATTTATTACTAAAAATATATGTGCTAATATTGAACGTCTCCTCTAAACGGAAACGAACGAAATTTGTATTTCGTGGAACGAGAACGTTGCGTATACTACAACGGCATACGTGAAAACTTAAAATATTTTTATTCGTGTTTTTTAGCTATAAGCTTTTTAATTTGTTTATTCGTTTTTATTCGCAACAATATTTGCGTCCGGAATTATACTGAATCCGTATTTTATTAGCGTTATTGAAAAAAAGTTTAAATTACGTCTCGAGAGGTCAGCGAAGAAGTAAGCGAACTTTATATAATACCAGTAAAGGCAGATATAATGTAATTATAATGAGGTGACTGACGAAAAAAAATATCACGAATTGCTTAAGCGCGTCGAGCCCCTTGAGAATACGTTTGCAGAACTTGAAACTTTGTGCATAACTGTACGCAGGAAGTTCATACTTAAAATTTGATTATTACCGTTCCGAACACTATAGACAAAATCCGATTCTAAAAACGTTTGGCGAACTATATTTTTGCGTATAATATTTATTGCGAAAACCCGTTCACGCGTTTTGGCCAATATTCATTCATAGTCTTAGCGATTTAGCGACAATACTTTTACAACGACAGGTTTTTAAATATTTCAAGAAATATTTCTCAGAGAAGAATGATTTTAAAATGTTATAAAATATAAACCCGTCAATATTAATCAAGAATCGGCACTGGCAATAGTATTTTAATATTTTTGGAATATTCCTTTGGTCTTATAAATGAAATCGAAAAATCGTTACCTGAATATGTATGTATATATATATATAGTTTAATTCCTAACATTTCATAGTATTTTACGACTTCACAGTAATAACATTAAAGTTTTGACATATGATTGTTTTAAGATTTTATAGATGTGATTTATTCTATATATAAATAATTTTTGAAACGTCAGAAATGCAATTATTACTATTATTATTATTATTATTATACATAAATGTTTTATGTTGGAGTACCGTGTAATGTATTATTTTCAAGAATGATATTAAATATTTTAATATTCGTGATTAATCAATCACGAATATTTATAATTCATTACTCATGGACACTAAAAACACTTAAATATGTATACGTTTCTGCTATAATGTGATTATTACGCAAATACTGTTCGTCGTGCACTATAACGAGGAAAATTAGTTTTGAAATATTATTAAAACTTTTATTTTATTGTTATCAAGTTCACCGTAACAACGCGTTCTATCGCGTGTCTTTGACGCCATTTTAGTTTTTTTAGTTTTTTCTATGAAAAATACTATGAGACCATATTTAATCGTAATAGCTTAGTCTGCATTCGTTTCGAGGTCCATAGTGCAGCAACGAGTGTAAGTTGAAATTAATAACTGAAACATTTGATCGACAACAATAGATTTTTACAATAGAGACTTATATCGATTTGATATTGTATCTAAATGATAACAAATTGCATTAACATTATATAGGTAATTGAAATTAACGTTTAAAAAAAAAAAAATATATTAATTGTTATTTTAAGTTTAAATGCACGTTGATTAGTATACACTACTAATACATTTCATTCATAACAATTCTACACGACAGGATTTTAACATAATTACTATTTTCCTGAGCATTTCAAACATTTAATTATAGACTAGTATCGATTATTAGTGCAACGAACAATATTTTAAATCGTGTGACTAACAATATGCAGCGTTTTTACTTTTTACATGGTCAGTTACATAATAATTTTACACTCGTAAAAAACACTGATTCGGCACTTTGAACTAGAGTTATATTGTGAGTGAATCGGATTGATCGAACACCTACGATCTCAGTGTATAGTGATGTGTTTGTTCTTTTGGAAAACAATTATTTGGCGGACAATAAAAGTTCTTTAAAAATTTCAACTTGAACTCAGTTATTGCGGTACTTTGGAAAGGTAACTTTTGTAATTTCCCAGTAGTGTTTTCATCATGATCGAGAAAAACTTTAACCCGCACATTTTTTTGGATAAGTTTCGATCAGAGTTTTTATTTGGTTTACAATGGTGTTCACAGATATATATATCGTGTGTCACGTATTAAATGAAAGGACCTACAGTATTGGCCACTACGAGATCTTTGGTATAACGATATGATAATACCAATTTAACAAGTAAGCGATATAATAATTAAATGATAAATCGTACATATATATTATTTTTGCGTATGCGACCATACGATATGGTGAACTATATTTTTCAAAGGTGACCGAATGCGAGTTTCAACAGGGTAGTTTTTGTGGGCACAGTCGCTTGCGCAGTTCCGAAATTGGCCACTGAATTTTAAAAATACAATATAATTATATTTCATCGTGATTATAACAACGGAAAAATGTGATTACGATAAAAATAATGTAACAATTCGAATGCCTGTCTATTCCCGATAAAATCGGTCAACACACATTTATTGATTCGTGTGCTGTCGCGTGTTTGTCTGATCCTGTCACACTAACTGATGAACGGTGCGGCTCATCGAACACAATTGTTTTGGATCTTTTTAGAAAATTGTTTTTTTTTTTTTTTATCGTAAAATGTATAAAACGGAAGTTTAGTCGCGATCAGAAGGCGGAGCGCAGTTTGCCTTATGTCCAAGTTAGTCTGCATAGCTCGCCAAACGTAGTATTATTGTACACGAGCCCGACGAACATTAGAAATGTTCGCGCATCGATTGGAAAAAAAAAACCGAAATAGAAACGGATGAAAAAAATGCTGTCGTGGACCGACGATGCTCTCATTTTTCATTCACGTCGTCAAAATAAAAAAAAATCTAAAAAAATAAAAACATAAACGACAAGGTTCGTTGACAAACAACGGCGTGTCGGCGAATTACACGAACCGAGTTTTCACAGTGAACACCAAAAGCACTTTTTCTTTTTTCTTTTCGTGTACGTGTACGTGTAGAAATCGGTTTTTATTTCACGGGCTGTAAAAAAAAAAAAAAAAAAAATCTACGTGCTCGCCCCTTAACCGGAAAATGTATTCTTATCTTTTTTATTCATTTACATTTGGACTGTTTAAATTACCCGACTAAATATTCACACCGCCGTCGCAAGTCCAATCGCCCCACGTGGGGGGCGCGCAGGTAAAAAATCACCCCGTAAAACCGTCGCCCGTTTTAACGTTATACATTTGTATACGTATATTGTGACTATAACGTTATAACTCGTACGGTGTCGCCGAATCGCCGCGCAACGAACCGAGATTTTATGAACAACGATTTTTTTTTCTTTTTTTTCTTTTTATTTCTTTTTTATTCTTTATTCTTTATTCTTTATTTTTTTTTGTCATTTCGTGTTCCGCGGCAATCTCGTCACGATAATTATTATCACGCATTACATAGACCATTTATCATATCATATTATCAATACGTACAGACGGATTTAACGAAACGAGTATTTTCTTATTATTATTATTATTATTTTTTTTTTTTACTTAAAAGCGTGCCCTACGCCTTTTCCCTTTTTAATTTTTACAAGACAACGCATTCGTCAGCGTTTCGATTTCCCGTTTTTCCCGTTCGCCGTGCACACACGGACTCGTTCGCCGTAATGAACTAACCGTTTGACAATATTCGTATTGTGGCCATCGTACATCGTTGTCGCCGCGCCACACCGTGCAGATTACGACGACGCGGAATTGCCGGCCGGCCGGAGTTGTGCGGCGAGTTCCACGACGATTCGAAATTTCGCCGTCCGGTCACGCGTGTTCAACAGTAATCGCGTCGAAAAACATTGCGCGCGGTCAAAACGTCCGGTTCAATTAATTTCGTATTTGAAATATACGGCGCGCGGCTGGCGTACGCGATTACTCGTGTATCCGTGTAGATCGAAATCGATTATTTGAACAGTGTTCAGCTCGACGGAAACGCTTGCGCGCGCAGAATATTATATTTTTTAATTTGCACCCATTACGCGCGTGCGATTCGTTCGGGCGGACAAAAAAAAAACCGCCTAAACCGTCCGGGCGAATTCGCATCCGGCGCTTCGGTGCTCGTGTAAAGCTTGCCCAACAGCACGCGTGCCGGTAGATGGTTTTTTCCTATTTTCGTATCTAGAAAACGTGTCCGTCTCGAGAATCAGATCCGTACGAGGCGCGGAGCCTGTCAACGTACGTTCGATCATCGCGCGCATCGTTTTAAACAATCGTATTTTATACACACAGTGAAGCAATTCTTGTGGTTTCACTGATGACAACCAAAACGCACGTCACGAAAAACCCGCCGAAAAGAGATATTTTTACAATCAATAGCAATAATTGACGAACTAAGAAGTGTGAGGTCCATTCACGCACAAATGTACATCATGATCTACATTAGTATTGCAGCAAATAAACGATTTTTTTGTTGAAGCGGGACTCTGCACAATCGTAATCAACTGTATGTTTATGGAAAAATAAAAACCTCGTGTGTAAAAATAGTTTAGTTTAATTTTGTGGTACAAATTAAGACACGAAATAAAAATACCGAATTACATAGACTTAACTTTTGTATCACATTGTCTTACAATGTGTGAAGAACAAATGCATTGTAAAATAGCAGTGATTATCATGACCCGCGTTATTTAATTTTTATAAAAAAAAATTATTTTTATAAATTTTATAGAGCCGATGCAGATCTCGTAATTCTTTGTAATATTTATTTAGTATATGATATTCTATTAGAATTATTCTCGTAATATGGTCAAAGAAGTGTTTATTCGGTGGTCACGTGGCAGCTAAACTTCCTAACAAATTTTCCATTGACCGGTCAACCGATTAATTTACATATAAACATCAAAATGCATCTGACATACATGATTTAATTAAATAAATGTTTTTTGTTTCAGTATAAAAAATAATAAGAAGAATAACGTAAAAGTCGTTATGAAAATAATGTCAAATAAAATATTTCAAATAACGGTTACTATAGTAACACCGCCAAATAACACGAAACAAAAACGTTTCTAACAAGAACGACAAAAGAATTAGTGGTCAAACTTTCTGTAGGTAAACCTGGAACAGTTTTTTACTTACACTCACTTGAACAATTCAAACTTGAAAAGTTACGCGGATATCAGTTTTTTTTTAACGCACTAAATAATTTAATCCACTTTTTATGCGGCAAGTATAATTCATTTCTTATTCTATTTATTTATTCTTTTTGCCGTTTATTTTCATCATATATTTTTAGAGAACTCGACTTATTATATATATACTAGCCCTACATAATTGTCCTCATCGAACATTAAGACGCCAAGATCGTCATCGTCCCAACCGCCGTGTTACGATTAAATAGTGGCATCCAGGCGAAATTTATATGATGAAAAAGAAATAAAGCGCACAGTGAGAATGGTTTAAACCACAATAACCAAAAAATTTAAAATTTTTAAAAATGGAAAGATCATTATAAGGAACCAAGTTATATCTAATGAAAGCACCGATGTTTCTAATAATGACTATAGATCAGAATCATGGACGCTCAACATGGCATTTCATCGAATAATAGAGACTTTTGATATGACTACGTAAAAATAATGCTAGTAAATCAACGGTCCACTAACAGAACACAACATCCAAATCCAAACACGTATTTTACCTTGAATTCAACGTCATTCTTTGACTATTTGGCCATGTAATAGGAATCAATGGCATTTAAACGATTATAATACAAGTATTATAATAGAAGGGGAGAAGAGCAGAAAGTTAAGTCGACTACACAATGTTTAGGACGAATTCAAATAAGGACGCACACATCATAAACACGTCAAACAAAGATATTACACGTAAAACATGAAAATGAAAAGTCTGTAGAAATACGACGAATCGAAATCATATGTTTACAAAAAGGTTCACGACGTTCAAATCGAATCTTATTATTTTTATTAATTTCATTTTCCATTTATTTTGAACATAAACATTTAAACTCTTGAAAGCACTCGACTAGGTATATTAATATACTCTCTCATACATTTCGAACGTTGACACATTACAACAGTCGTGTTACCATAAGTTGTGACACATGAATTGTAACAACGAAACGTGAATTTGTAAACCTAATCAACAAATCTACGAAATCATTGAATTAATCAGCTGATGGTCCAAAGAAAATAAAAATTAAAGAGATAAGAAAAATGTCGTATCTTATGGATGATTGGCGCTAGAAAACGTTTGCTTTTGATCAAAAATCGACTAAATTACACGAGAACGATTAAATTTATTGACTATTATTATTTTGGTATCAATAAAATTCATTTTAAATAATTATTGTAAAGCTTCTTATGAAATTATCATGTCATAAATGTATTATACTCGTTAATTTTTTGAAAATTAATTAGTTTTTTGTCAAATTCTGATTTTTGTCAAAAACTGACCATACAGTACTAATGAAATTTAGCCGTTTTATAATTAACCAATTCTATGCAATTGTTCAAATCCATTGTAATACTTATTTAATGTGTTTTTTGGCCATAAAAATATTGTGAATTATCATCGGTGAGGCCTGTAATATAATTTTGCAGATTAACCCCTAGTTCCTTTCTATACGTAAAAACTGTGATAAAAGTAATGCGTTCCTCAAATTGTCGATATAAAAATAATAATATAATATTCGTTTATAGTCTGACCATTTAGGTTGATCGTAAACAGGATAATATTAAAATAATCATAAAATCATATATGAACTGCCAAAATTCGATAAATCTAAACACATGCCGTACGTGATTGGACATATTTCACTCTGTGAATTACTTTTATAGGCTATAACGATATCTTTTCTCGGGATAACTATTCTCAGATAACTGTATGTGACTATTTGTTATATGTACGTTACATCTACTTATCTGCACATCTTTGTTATTATTCGTAAAACCATAGTGATCGTAACCTTCACAAATTACTATGTATATAAAATACAATATTATTATTTATAAAATTATATACGGTTAAACCTATATTTTGATAGGTTCCTTATTTCGTATAAAGTATTATCATTAAAAAGCATAAGCGAGACCATTATAGTCGCATTTATTTGAGAAGCTTTGTAAAAAATGAGAAGTATTCTCAAATCATTTATTTTTTATACATAATTATTCCGGTGTATGCCAACAAGAATTGAAAAATGTATGGAACTAAGTCACCATACTTTTTGGATGAAAAAATCATTTACACAGTATTGTTGTGTGATGATAAGTTTATTTTCAAACTTACGTAATTTGTTGATATATTTTAAAAATTAAATGAACTTAATATACACTTACAAAGAGTAGATGAGAATATAAATGCAGTTCGTAAATAAAATTCGGCCATTAATGAAAAAAAAAAGTTTATGGTGAGAAAGGTAACAGTTTTAAAACATTATCTAATTTTATATTTGACAATGAGATAAAACTTGACAATAGCAATATCACAACTGTCTGTAATCATTTGGACACGTTAAAAGAAAATTTCGATTCATATCTTCGTAGTGAGACGAAGAGAAATGAACAAATTAATTGGATTTCAAATCATTTTCAAGAACATGATGAACTGGTTATCAATAAAAACCGAGTGATAATTATTTGAACTATTTGAAAGTGTTTCGTTAAAAACAAGTTTCAACTGAAAACGATTAACTAACTTCTGATTGTTTGTTCAAAATCTACCTACACTTTGAAAACCAAAATTGTGAATATGTTACTTTCATTTATTTCGTTATATAATTATGATCAAAACAAAATTAGGGAACAAATTACAATTATTAAATTCTCGCCAACGTCTTCACTACAGTCGAAAACGTATTCACGAAAGAATGTATGTTTTCTTTTTGTTTTTTAAGCAAGGTTATTTTTCAGACACGCTTATCGTGTTTTTTGCGGTTTTAAGTACTCAGCCCAAACGTTTGCACAGCCCCAGCCCCACCGCACTTTACGTCATCGATCTCAGTTCGCTGTCGCAGTGTCAACGTTGCTCGTGCACCGTATAAACATGAATTCGGAATTGCGGGTTTTATTTTTATTTTTATTTTTTTTTTTTGTCATGCGTGTTTACCAGTAATCGTGTTATACTATTATTATTATTATTATTATTATTATTATTATTATATTATTATTATTATTATTATTATTATTATGACGCCGCGTGCGGAGTAGACTTTATTTTTACATGAACTACTACTACGTCACACGTATCCATATACAGTATTTATATTATTTTTACCTGCCGTAAAAGTGTAACCACGCTATTTTTATGAGAAAATGCATTTCACATTGTTTTTACTCGTGTTTTCTTTTTTTTTATTATTGTTTATATTTGACGGCGCATACAGTTCATGCAATTATGTGCGTAATTTTCCCCTTTTATATTCATGGTTTTTTTATTCGTTTATTTATTTATTTTATTTTTTATTTAACCAATATTATACTTATGCCAAAAGTAATCCACGGATTTACCGTTGTTCGCATGATATAAAACGCTTTATACCGATTCGCCAAGGACGAAATTATAAACGTGGAATGCAAGTTTGTGATTCCCGTAATAACTCCAAATAGTCGCATAAATCAATCGTAATAATCGTGAAACCGTAGCGCACATACACCGATACGATATGTTGCGAGACGATATTTTATTCGGAATGCATTTTGCCCGCATCGCGGCCAAACGAAAATAGCTATACGGCACGACGTCAACATGCTTCGAATATTAAAGCGTGTATAATAAATTTAAACGGTATGTTTCGCTTTACCAACAAGTCGTACGATTTATATTATTCAGTAGGTATACACGTTCAAAGTTCACTAATATAGAATAAATTATAACTGTATACGACTTTGTTGTTCTCAGCCCTATGTAATTATTGTGCGTTGTGCTCCAATAACTGCGTAAGTCACGGAATTATGTACGTCACACCTAACGCGCAATCGATATAATATTAGGCGGATCCTATTATGTTTGGAACATACGACCGTGTGTGTTTTATACAAATCAAATATAATAAAATCTAGTGATATTAAAAAAAAAAAAATCAGTTTATAACCCAATAAGCTTACAGAATATTTTTCATTTTTTACAAGATTTGGAAATTTTCTTCGTTGTAGTCAACAAATTCATCACAAAATGTGTTTAAAAGCGTGTTTCCGTATCGGCTGTAGCTTATAGAATACACAAAGATTAATATTTGTTTTATAATTATTCCGCATACGATTAAGAACAAAAAAAAAAAAACAAATAGGTTTTAGAATAACCCCTCCCCATTTTTTTCTTAAAATCATAATTTTTCTTAACCCATGGCAAGTTGAACTTCGATTTTAAATATTGTAATTGGTTATCAAACCGTAAAATGTTTTTTATAATTAAATATAGAACTATCATGATGTGAAAAATAGCCTAAAATGACTTAAAAACATTAGAAAATTCATTGAAAACTCTAAAAAATTACCGTTAAAATAAAATAAATAAATAATCAATTATAAATTTCAAAATGAAATTTAAAGTTTATCTGTAAGATTCAATATTAATCGTAACAGGTAAAACCACAATAAATCCGTTCAAACATCTATGTCAATAAGAAAATATAATATTCATTGAATAGTTATATAATATGGCAAAGCAAGTATATATTACACAAGCTAATACGACAAAACTAAAATTTTTTGAAGATATACAATTTTACGAAAGAAAATTAACAATATTCAATATGTAATATATTATTAAAAAATGCATTTAAAATGAAAAATGAAGGAGGAAAAATGCAAAGTAAAAATTACATGTTTTGAATCATTGTTATATAAAAAAAAAAATGTGTAGCTTGATTAAAATTACAAAGAACTTACAATAATAACTTAACTCTAATAATAAAAATAATATCATCAAAATTCTATACCTAATTATAATTCTGGCTCTCAAAAGTTTTGATTTGTAAATGCAAACATTGTAATTTAAATACAACATAATTATATTAAAATTGTAGAAAAAATAAAAATAGGGTAAAAATGTAATTTTCGTCATGAGAACTTATCGATGACTACGTTACGTGGACAGTATCGATTTTTGTATTTTTTCAAAATGTATACTTTACGTGTGATTTTATTCTAACTTTGTATCTAACTTATTATTTGTTCATTCGCGTTTTACTAGTTTATCGCTTTTCTATTTTAATTGTAAAATTGTAAATCCAAAATAAATCATATATTTTATACATGCCATCATATATGCAATCGATTACAATATTACTAAGTGTATTATTGTTAGTAAACCAATCACATTACATCGACCGAACTGTGTTTTCGACGCACAAACAAAATAGATAATTAAAATGACAAAAAGAAGTGAATTATAAAATTGTTTTTTTCGTTTGGTCGGACGAGTTTTATTTTTACCGAAAACGTTAATTATCCACCAAATGAAATAATTACGCATGTTATTTTATTTTTCATACGCTTTTTTGTATTTTCGTGATTATTCATGAGACAATTCGTCGAAAAGCGTTTTCAAATTTCGTTGATTAATGAAACCGCCGTTGATTTTAATAATTGACACGTGTTTTTCTACTTGTTTATGTAGTACGATCATATGGATAACGGAAAAAAAGAATGACAATTTTTTAAGACATTATGTACAAGTGTGGAAACGGCTTGATTCCTGTCGGTCGTTATACGCGGTACGCCGGAAAAAGAAACGGTATTTTACAGTACGCATTTATCATTTTTTAGTCGACTATTTTTTTAAATTAATGTTCTAAATTCGAGTTATGCATTATTTTAATGTCACTTAATATTTTTGTTTATTTACTGGAGTTTTTAATTATTCTTTGTCAACTTTCGTAATATATTCCAGCTACGTGTTTGTGGACGGTGGTGAGATAGGTGAAACAGGTCCCCAATGACCTATTTTCTTCATCTTATATACTTATTTGTATATCATTTCATGTTTTGTTTAATGTATTGTTATTAAAGTATTTTTTTAAAATTATAATACTATCTAACCTAAACATAGTAGGAATCATTTTAATAATTATCGCGTATAAAAATCTATATTAATAATAAATTCATAATAGATATTATTTATATGTATATGTATATCATAAATATAAAAAAAAGAAAATGTCATCGAGACACTTATTACGAATCAATACGATTCGTTATAGTTATATAAGTACATTTGTGAAAAAAATTACTAAACTCAAATTCGAAAACGAACTGCTGCTAATGTTTGATATTAATTTCGTTATCTACGGGATTATACCTTTTTACAACATAGAAATATTATAAGTCGACTTACTTAAATTGAATAATGTACACGAATATCCTTATAATAATAACTACATAAGAACTGCAAAGTACTAAATAGGTATTATAGAAAAACAAATCATTGTTTCTAAAGAATTGAGATAGAATTATGTCAAAATGATTCGAGACAATGCAAAGCAAGACGAACAATATTGCCATCTTTATAGGATTAAAATAAAAAACGCATTGTGATTCGCATTATTTCATTTTTCGTACGACGTAATCAAATGACGCGAGTTTGAAGATGAAAGCCGGAGTTACATTTCTCCAGCTCCCTCACCACCAGTCTGGCGTATTTACGGTTGGGAGTGTGTAGGGGTTTCCAAACCATATATAGAATTTTTTTAAGACTACACATTTACAATCAGGTCCGTGATATTGCACTTTTTACACTATTTCTACATTTATATAAAACCCAGATTATTTCATTACGATTACACCGTCACTCCCTTTTTTGTAAATATAAATACGCCACCACTGCTCACCATGGAATATTTTATTCTCAACAACACTGTTTGTTTTGCGCTACTTAAAAATTTAGTTGTATACCTACATTACAATTTATTTTTTTGTCAGCACACTGCAGTCACGATCTCTTAAAGTCTAGTATGACGATTACTAATGAGAATAATTTTAACACCGTAAAATATGTAACCCGAGTTTACAAGATCCATTAAATAAACACAGAAATCACATTAATAATACCTCCAACGCTCGTTTTATACAAATACCAATATACTCGTACATTCTTTCTACGTATTGTTTTACGCAGGTATACTAAATTTTGCAAAAGGTTAACGATAAATGCTGATTAACGCGTGTGTATGCGACTGTCTATTACGTAACGAAATCGATATTGTCGTTAATTCTTATTTTGTAGCAGTTGTATACGTACAGTTGGAGTTCGAGTCAGCGAAACATAAAACAGCTTTTACAGACGATTTACCGAGAAGCACAAAAACACACATATCTTAATTTTCAAAGAAACAATAAATAGTTTTTGAAAATGTGTGATAAACGTCGAATGATACTTATATCGCAGATACCAACGCAGTATTTTTCATTTCTCATCCCATTGTACAGTATACAATCGACATATAATGGGAACGAAGGACATAATAATATCACTCCAAATTCAAAATCTAGCTGAAAAATCTCTTAAAAACATCACTTAAAAATATGGTTATTAATTTTAGTTGGACATTAAATGGAGTCGTTAGTGTCTTCGCAAACACGAGTCTGATGATTAATAAAACATTATAAATGAGAAATCGTCGAACGGGAAACCGCTACGAGAAATTAAACTAAAAGTGTTAGTAGTTTTTACGCTTAAGGGACGTTTAATTGGGAAGCTTAAAAACGGTTGATAATTGCATGGCTCTCTTGTCTCGTGCACCGTCTAATATCTGTGCGTATAGTATTATAAACTTTTGAAAACTTTTTTGCACGGCACCTCCAGTTGGAATTTCGCATCGTCGGCTTAACAATGGCCGTTTTTCATAACACTATTTTTCTACGGTTAATAACACTATGGTCTTGGGCTCGATAGTTTTACACTCGAGATGTAAGTATACTTACATATACTCGTATAAATATCTTCCAAAGCTACTTGCACGGTTCGCACGGTCGAGTAGAAAAAATAAGTATTACATTCTTACGTACATTGGTTAGATATACACATTACAGGAATAATCGATCTTTAGAATATAATTTTGTTTTGTTTTGATTATATACATTTTGGTAAATTCTATTAATGTTGTCATTATCTATGAAGGAGTAAAAAAACATAGCCAATATGGAGGTGTACTTCATCGTTTCAACATTTATTTTATTTTCTTGTTAAAATTCTGCCCAGTCACAGCGAACCATACTAAATATTTACTCGAAAACACGTCAATGTGGTTATAATTTATTAAAATCGATTAATTCGCCTTGTTAAATCTTTCATAAATATCTTAATGACGGAGTGTGTTATTCATCGGAATATTTAGCGATTGTAATTTTATTAATTTTAAATAGTATTTTTCGAAAAACCGGGCACGTATCTACGAAACATAATGAATTGCCTATACGTTTTAATATAATAACTTATAAGCCATTATACATGACATAAGAAAATAAAATCATTCTGAATCTCTACCTGAAATTAAAAAAATTAATTCTATGTATGTATGTTACTGAATTAATAAACAAAAATATATTAATAAAGTTGTGAAAATAAAAAATAAATAAATAAAGAGTAAAAACACTAAAGAAATAAAAGAGAAGAGAAATAAAAGAATTAACGAATAGAAATAAAATAAAAATATTTATATTAAATAAATAAATATATATATATATATATATATATGTGTGTGTGTGTGTGTGTGTGTGTATACTTAAATATACAAAAATCCAATGAGTATTACGTTGATTAAAGAAAAAAGAAAATATAAAAATATGAAAAAAAGATATATTTTTATTGTGATGTAAAGTGTAATATTCAATTTAAATCATAAAACAAAAATTTAAAACACGCAAAACAATTATACAAATAACCACTATACGTGTGATATACTGTAATAGTCGTATTAAAAAAATACTTAAAACCACTAACTTACAAATTTCATACACATAACTTATATGATTAATTTTATTTAAATAAATATAGTATATATATCTATATTATCATCATTTTATTATAAATTATCTCAACACGAAATCGAAATGAGTATGCGTGGACTTAAAATAATGTACGCGTAGTTATTACTTATGATTAAAACGCGTATTACTTTCTATTAAAATGCATAAAATAGTATAACATACACTTAAAAATACTCAAACACTTTTTTAACATTCTTAAAATATATGTATCTATTAAAATAGTCTCATAAATAATAAAAAACTTGTGCGTGTCATGAAACACCCGGCCGTGGGGAAACTTTTTAAAAGAATAATTTTGTAGCGTTTTCCTCGAGGACCGTTTATTGGATATTTTTTATTTTAGAGTTTGAAACTGATTTCGAAAACTATTTATGAAACCGTTACAAACCATAACGTAACGAAATCAATATCCGAACCGACATCAAAATCATGAAAAATCAAAATCAGTATTCTACACCATAACAAATCAATGTGAATATTCAAAATGAAAAACTTCGTCAAAATATAAATAAATAATGGTGAGCCAAAATAGTATCTTAAATACTAAAAACTTAAAACCAATAGATAAAACTGTAATAAGGTGAAAATTAAAATTAAAATATAACATCAGTGCGCGGGTGGATTTGTACGAAGAATTGACGGATAGCATTGAGATAAACTAGAATTATTCAAATTAGCATTGAACTTATACTTTGACGCACACCAAATACCTGTATTCGTACTTTGCGGTATGGTTAATATGCAATAAACAAATTTTGTTTTCGATAGAATTGATACGTGCCGCCGGTTGATGATACGAGTACGAGTATTGAGTATTGAAGTATAATGTCGAATTTTCTTCGACTAGTGTACCACTCAAAATTAATTACTAAAAAATTATAAAATAATATAGTACTATAGCATATCCAATCTTCTATAGCATATAGATACATATATTATTTCAATTATAGTAATAATGTCTATTCGTACAATAACTAATAAAAACCAACAACACACAATTTAATTTAAATTTCTGAAAACCTATATTCAAAACTAAAATCGAAATATTTATTAAAATTAATTGTTGAGCTCTCTAAATAAAACCGAAATAATTATAAACTGGTAATCAAAATAATTGTTGAAAACTCATAATCGAAATCAAAATTAATAATCAAAAAGTTGTAATTCGGATTCAAGCTCTGGTTTAGTTTAAATTACAAGTAACATTTAAATTTTAGATTCGTTTTTACGGTATTCCTTCAATTTTCTCCTCGCCACCGTGACATAAAATGTTTCAATTCTATATACTCAAATTTTTGTTATCAACTTAGGTTGATAATTAGAAGATGAATTAGAAAAAAGTTTTCGTTTTCTAAAACAAATAAAAATGGGCATTCGTGTATGTGGTGTACTTTCAAGTTAAATATTTTGAATACCATATATTATTATAATTATGTTTTTGATGAGTTATATATAATATATAGTCAACAATTAACATTCTGATGAAAAAAAAATAATTTTCTTGAATATAAATTGATTTAAAACACGTAATTTTTGAAAAAATAATTTTTTTAAACTTGTTTTTTCAAATTTTTAATACAAAATTGTCAGCGTTAGAAACTACTCATTTCAAAAAATATCACGTAGCTCGTAAACTAGATTTATAACCAATCTACTTTTTTAGAAACATGTTGTAATATAAATGTAATTACTTTTTGGAAGTTAAAAAATATTTCGAATCCTTATAACTGGCGGAAGAACAAAATATTATTATATACGTTGGAATTTTGTCGACTAAACGACTACTGTTTCCATTACTGGTTATGATTTCAATGAAATTTGTCATTTTACACGTTGTCGCGTGGACGTGTATAACGTATCAGACATACGTTCTATTCTTCTGTAAATGTTTGGTTTTGTCCTAAACTACTGTCAATATTTTGTCTCGTTATAAATCAAACGGTGTTGGTTTTCTCGTCGTGTCGATCGTAGAAGGTCTCGAAATGATTTCGAAATATATATTTTTATTATATCTCCAAGCGATTCGTCGAAAACACTACAATCAACTTGCGTCGCATTTACTCAAAATACAACTCGTTTGCGCGCAAAGATTTAAACAATAAAAATCAATTAAAAATAATAATCAGTGAAAAATGCAGTTTTTAATGTAGCTTGCGCACTTTTCGTGCTGTATGCATAACTAAAAATCGTCATATTTTTCAATGCCTAATAACGTAAGATTTTAAATAAAGATGACACATGATATATTATTATTACTCATTGTCGTTGGCGACGAGTTTACTAATATAAATTTCATCGAACACACGACTGACGAATAAATGATAAGAGTAATCAAATGAAATAATTGATAATTTACGGTAATTTTTCGTGATTGCTATACATAGTTTTCATCAGCCATACTCAAAGATATTTTTAAAATGTCAGTAAGAGCAAAATCTAAACCAGTCCTATTATTTTCGAAAAACAGTCAACAAGTCTACATGATTTTAATAAACTATTGATTTTGACTGTAATTATTTTATGACGGGTTTTCTACTGTGATGTATACGTAATGAAAACTATAAATCGTCATTAATCGCAATATATGACGATAATAACCGTACGTCTGCATGTATTCATTACACTAAAACCATATTTAATACGACCACGAAGATCTATAATAATCACTCTAGTTATGTTAGTGGAAGTGGAAGTTATTTTAGGCAAGTGCCTCTCTCACCTCCCCAAAGCGCGCCCATAATTACGTATTATATACGACGATAGTAATAATAGTATATGTACGAGTATATCGCGCGATTGCCGCTCGCTAATGTGCTCGTAATTATTATCGTTATATGCCTCATGATAAGTAGTCGTTTCTCTCGATAATATTTTTTCCGGAAACTCAAATGACATAATGATGTTAGATACAACGAACTTGAAAAAATTTAAAGAAAAACAATAATAATAATAATAATAAAGCGCATGCGATAATATTTTAATCGAAGTATGCATCAAATCGTTTACTCGCACGAACACAACGATATGATGGCAGATATTTTATCATATAGTAAGTGTACAACGGTTATTACTAAAAATAAAAACAAAACTGTAATTTTTTTTCGCATTGGATATCCTACTACGGTTTATTTCAATTTTCAGGTAGGAACCTCACTCGCTTTTTATTTTTGCCAAACATACCCGTGGGGGAAATCGAAAATCCCTATTCACGCCCCCTTCCCACTAACCCCGTTTATGTTGAATCCGCCGGGGAAAAAATGCCAATCTTACACGGTTAAAAAAACCCCTTTTTTTATGTACGTATATTATATTTACGAGTGTGACCGTACTCAATTGCACTATGATGCACGATAAATTTATAACCGAATAAACGTCTACGTTCGTATTTAATTGCTTTAACGCAGAAGAAAGATATTACTTGATTATTTGTATAACGTAACGTGGTATTAGAATATAACCCATTTTTTCCGTGAGATCATTAATTCACTTTATGAATGCGAAAATAGTTTTATGAGGTGACTACTGAACTACAGTTTTCAGTTTTTCGACTAATCGGTTTTTAATTTAAAACTTTATTGTAAAACCAAAAGATCATTCGCTTCACTTCGAATCTAACATAATATTGCACTATAATTAGTTTAAAAAATTATGAATTGTCTTAGTTCTATTTTTGTATCCCTTCTTTATTCCAATAAAAAAATTCTAAATCCTTATTCTGAAGAATATTGTATTATTTCTCTACTTAAAACATCTCATTTTAATCCACTCAGTTAACGTTTACGCATTCAGAGACCAGCAAGATCTTCCTTTTATACGAAAAAATGGTCACAGACAAAAATAAATAAATAAAAATACATCATTATAAAAGTAAAACATTTTTCAGTTCAATCGAAACCTAAAATAAATTGAAGTGCACGTAGGATTATAAGACACGGACCATGCATTAATCAATATATGTAATAACAATAATACTAATGTGTACGATCAAACTAATATATGCCCTTATAAAAGTTTGGACTCGATTCGAAGCGCCGGCCTAACACGTTGCACGACCCTCGTTAAATAGGCCACTGCTATATATATATACATACTGTTATACATTTCAACAAAATCGATATTTCGTATTATGCGCAATAATAGTATATTAAGTATACGAGTGTTGTGTATTACACGAACATTATACATACTGGTATCGTGCAAAATCCACTCAGATAAAAATATAAAAACCTTCTGGTATAATACAAACTTATAAACTACGTCTGGTGACACCATCTGCAGCGACTTGTTATCCGGATGGAATAGCCGTGGACAAGCTGGGTACAGGAAAATGTTCGAAACCATCATTTTTAATCGAACCTCGCGAAAATTGGCTGGGATAACGGTTTTTCAAACCGCGGGAAACTCGTTAGAATTGCCTCCACACACACACACGCACACACACCTACACACACATATACACACAAACACGCTTAAACATATTATATATGGACACAGAAGCGCTGTAGTTTTTACTTTACCCGCGAATCCGATCGATAACTGACGATTACAACAATATACTAGTGTCAATATGTTTACATATCTAATACATGACGTATCGATGATAATTTTACGAAGTTTAAGTAATTTTTAGTCATGTGTGTGGTTTTGTTTTTACTTTTTAAATCCACACTTACCGCTACCACGCTACAATCGCAGCCGCCGCCACTCCGACACACAACGTCGGGAATCACGATTACTACGTATAGATTTTTCCGCTGGCATAAATCATAATGCGCCACAACCAACAGCAACTCCCAAAAACATATATATGATTCATTGGTTTTCTATGCAGCGGAGAAAATATCAAGTAGCGCGTTACGTTTGTGTATCAGGATTACCTATCCTATGCGCCGTGTGATCTATGAAGATTTTATTTATTTATATATCATTGAACCGGTCGACGAACAGTTATATAACTGTAACATAAAAATAACAGTTAATATAACTAATAGGTTTACCTACTATCTTTTTAATAAACATTTAACGTATGTAACGATGTCATTAGTTTCTTAAAGCTTCATTTTTGTCTTAATAAAATGAAGCATACTCATAAATTGACGCACATTTCGTGCCTCTCGAAAATGTAACACTCCTATAAAGTTAGCGTTGATACATTTCCCCGTTTTCTACTGAATGTACTACTTACTACTTAGTCTTAATTTAAACCATATAGTTGTATTGTGTGCATATATATATTTACAACGTCTATATCAATTGTATAATATATAAATTTCTTGGATTATATTTTTAGAATCAGATTTAAGAATTTAATTAGAAAACTTTCGAATAATTTACAAAAAAATTTTGGAATTTTATGTTAAGTAATTTTTAATACTCTGAAAACTTTATAAAAAGTGTTTATTATTTGTATTTTAGATTCTGAGCGAAGCGAAGAATGTATTCGTTTTACAATAATGCGTTTCTTTTTTCTGTGAATTTTTTTTTGTGTAACAAGATGATTTTAACGTATATTACATTCAGAACGTTCGCAAACTGTATGTATTTGATACCTAATTTAACAATTTTCTCTATTTTCTCAGTAGTTTCTTGAGCGTAAGTACTAGTAGCGTTAGTAGCGAGCGTACTAAAAAATTTAGCAATAAAAAAAGACTGGTAAAATTGCTAACATATTTTTTTTGGACATGGTTTTCTTAGTTTTTAAATATTCAAAATGTAAAATAACATCATATGTATATAATATTTGAATGAAATATATCATATTCATTAATTATTAACGATTAATTGCAAGCGTCACTCAAACCATTTTTTCACCTATAAAGATTATAGGGTTATTGTATACATATAAATACATTATGGAGTTATAGTATAACTCACTTAAACAGATATCCACTGCACTTGCGGCTCGTTAATATTTTTTTTTATAATATAAAATTCAGAAAATAATATATCAAAAGTTATAACAAAACTCATCCAACGAATTAAAAATATATTATTAATTAAATACGGGTAACACATATATAGTGATAGGAAAAATCATTATTATATATTAGTAATATAGTAAGTATTATAGCTATCGTCGTTATTCACGTACCTAAGTAATTCACGACAACAAAAAAACAGTTTACCCAGGGATTCATGGAGTCCATAGAGCCCTGAGTGGTTCGTAAATGGATCCGCGGTGATTCATAACTCGGAAATTTCTTTATTTATTTCGAGGCTAAAATTAAAATATGAATTTTTTTATACTGATGATATAATATTAGGTTTTATTATTAAAACTAAACGATAATTAAATCAAAAATTGTGTTTGGAGATCTGTGGGTTGTTCATATTTATACGCCAAATGTATTAATGACCCAAAAGTTTAGTTAACCGAATAATCAGTAATGTGTCCGATTAAATGGATACACTCGGATTGGAATGAATGAAAACGTCATATGACGACAAAATATATTTTTGCTATCTTCATATTCGTTGATGAGAGAAATAATTCGATAATGTTAATCAATTTTTCTGATAATCGTATTTGAGACCTGTGGCTAAAAACTCAAAGAATACATTTTAAGTTTATTTTTAACGCTTATTTTGAAATTTGTTTAGGTTTAATCGCATATTTTATGATTATAAAATTATATTTAATTTAATTAGTACATATTAATTCTAGTATTTTTTAATAGGACGTGTATATTATTAAACGTAATTCCATATTGTGAAAGAAAAGTAATTTCCCTTTAGTATTCCATTACTCTAGCCGGATAAACTCGTTGATATAATCATTATCATATTCTTTAATAATTTAGCGAAAATAAATAAAAATGTGATAATGAAAAAAGTCTTAAGCCCTATTATCGTGTACGTATTAATACTCGCTTATTGAATATCATCGAAATGACGGAATCGGCATTATAAATTTGAAAAGAAAAATATCGATTTATTATTCATAACAGTACAATTGAACAATTGAACTTTGCCAAACGTGTAGGCTAGTGAATTGTATTGTTTGTTCATATCACATCGTCACTTAGGTTTAACGAGGCAAATACGTTCCACCTTGCCTGCGATTATATCGTATTATTCCGTCGGGACTACATAAAATACGCGTATTGCAGGTATTATTTTAGTTTTTTTTTATGCTTCATTTGTGTCTAGTCGAAAAACAATGAATCGTTTTTATAGACAAATTGTGTGCAATAAAACAATGAAATAATTAAAATAATTTAGGGATTGAAAACGCTACTCCGTGCATATTCCTTGTGCATTCGTCGGAATTAAGAACGTTAAATTATGTATTTAAATAAACACCAGGAGAAAAAATTTCAATAGCAACAAAAGTGTGACAGTAAATCAATAACGATATCGTACACAATCTCTTTTTCTCTCTCTCTATATATATATATATATATATATATATATATACATGATATAACGTTATAGAATGGAGAATGAGTAGTAATAGTAGGTAGTTATAAATGATAATAATAGATTTTAACCACGTCGAAAGAAATAAAAAAATCAATAACATATTTATATATTCTAAAATTAACGTTACTCGACCAAATATCAGTAAACGGTTAACACGTTATATTGTTTTCAAAATGTAGCAATTTTATTCAAACGGTTATAATTAAAAAAAGAAAAATAACATAAAAGAATATGAGTTTATTAAAAAAGGATAACTTCCTATTCCTAACTTACTCGTCGGTAAATATGACTGAACAGTGCATTCAATTAATCCAATCTGTCATATTAAATCATGCATTTAAACAAAAAACAAAAATGCATAGTTCTATTTAAGTTCGTATATGTAGAAACAATATTTCATTTTCTATGTACTGTAATATATATTTTGATTGCATTTAAATTTTTTCATACTGAATATTATATTATTCTTACTTAACACTGAAAGTTATTTTTAATTAATTTAATATTGTTAAAGCACCAATTAATATCTCGAAGAAAAATCTCATTATTTCTTGCATAGTTTTTATTTCATATTAAGTTTACTTTTTGGACCAACTGTTAAGATATAAATTATAGCGTGTTAGTTAGTACCTACTGATTGTAAATACGGCATACAAAGTATTTTAATCACTATTTGTAAAGTGTAATACAAGTATTACTCAAATAAATTTTCTTTCAGAAGTATATATATATATATATGTATACTTCTGAAAGAAAATTTATATACATATATAAAGTCTGTATAGTTTTTTTTATTACATTTTAAAAGTATTATTTACGACTTTTGTTTAGTACATTATTGGGTATTTACAATGAATTTCTAAAGAGTACAAACAGCACATGTGTACTTTAATCAAAATCAAACTCCGCGTAATAGTGCTCGCCCGTTTGCAAGACGAGTGAGGTTTTATTCGATAAAAACATAAATTTAAAAACTGTATTCGAATTTAAAACTTTTACTACACTGACTCCACGTAAATATTACATACTTTTTCAAAAATTCGATACCTATGGTTTGGTAGTTTGTCCGTGTAATAACGAGTGTTCCTCGATATTCGAATGAATTGTATTTAACTGTTGGTTGAATATGTGATTAAAAATACGTGTACGATAGTATTTAAAATGAGATTTTTGAATTTTCAATCTTGACCGACCTAACTACAATGCTAGTCTATACACGTACTAGTATAAACAAGTCTGACCATTAACAAGTTTTTAAGTAAAAATTTAGGAGAAAAAGTGTGTTCTGTGTTATTATCTGTCATTATTAATCGCAAGCCAAAAGAAGTGATAAACTTTTTTTTTGTACCCAATTATACAAATGTTGATGTAAATGTTGTTCCAAAAATAATTGTTTTCTTCAAACAAATTCTACGTATTATACCGTTAAATACATCACTCTTGAAAACAAACAAAAAAGTCATTCAGTATACTTATAATTATAAATACGTATTATATAGATAGAAAACACGTATACCTTATAAGTTTAACGAAAACATCAAACACTTTCCAAGTTGATAATGTTTAATTTAAATAATTATAATGAATAACTTAATCGACATTAGACTACAAATTATTTATATTAGATAAAATGATCGCTTCGTTCGCCGTAGACACCTTACGATAAACTATTTATTTGTACAATTTATCCAAATCGCTTTAAAATCAAATACTATGAAGTGGTTTTTTTAATTTTTGTAAGATAATAATTTTATATGTTTACCAATATTATTTTTTTAATAAATTTAAATTTGAGTCACATTATTATATATATTTACAATATGTGTATTTATGAGTTTGTAGACATTTTAAAAAATAATAGTAACATAATAGTTACAGGTATTGGTAAAATTAAATTCTTTATAATAATAACATCGTAATGGAAAAAAAATGAAATCCTTTGTAGTAAATTATAAAAACATAAAAGTAATGACTATAATAATAATAATAATAATAATAATAATAATAATAATAATAATAATAATAATAATAAAATACATAATAATAACAATATAATACAAATAAAATGGTAAAAAGTCTTTGATGTAATACACTTTTTCCTTGCTATCTGTAATGCAAATTCCATTAATGTTTGCTTAAAACTGATGTTTCGCCAACCATCATTTTTGGTATATAAAATGATTAAAAATGACAACAGTGGAGATTTATTATTTTTTAAAACTATGGTTAGCTTAGGAAATAATCTTATCACGATAGAATCACAGCTACTGGGAAAGTGAGATTTATATATTCTATGAGTAATACGGTTTATCATTCGTAAGGTGCATATTTCAAAATAGGCTTGCTGTTACTTTTTTCGTCTTATTTTTAAAACTTTTTTTTCATATATGTACATATAAAAATTTATGTATAGGCGTCAAATTTATGATTTTATACTAAAAAATAAAATAAAAACAGATGAACTCTTTAATTTTAGGCCGACAACACAAAAAGCCTCTTACACCAATTGTCCCGGACACTTTCCCCTCTCCACTTAATGTGAGCTTGAACTTATTTTCGTTGCGTTTCAATGATTTTTTTAAAAACACCTTCGAGTGCTGTTCGAATTTTGTATTACAACTTATAGTTTACTCGTATACCATTGTAAACATGATGCTCGTCTCGAATGTATGTAATGTCTCAGAATGAAACGCATAACTTTAGATTTCATATAAATTGTTGAAAAATGTATTCGAATAAATGGTTTATTTTTTCATACAAAAAATAATCAAACGGAAAGTGAAAAATACAAACTTAAATTAAGTTAATAGTATTTTTTCGATTAAATTTTTAACATAATTGAAATACTTGAACTATCCACTTTAACATAGTTAAAAGCAATTGTGATTAACTTAATTTTAGCAAGTTAAACGAAATCATTAACTTGCCCTGCTTAGATTACAAGAACATAACTTAATATCACATTTCCATTGTCCGCAAATCGTCCAGTAGGTAAAAGGACTTTTTTTGCTCATCCAAAGAACATGACTTAAACTATGTCAGCCAGTCAACCTTGTCATGCAGTACCACTTGGCCTCAAACGCACCTTCTTTTCTTTTCTTTTTTGGTCATACTCTTCACAACGAGACGGCGGTCGTAACTCATTCCGTACTGCTATCTGTCTGTCTATCACTCTGTCTCTCTCTTTCACTTTCTCTCTCTCTTTCTCTCTCATTCTAAATCTCTCTTTCTACTGCAATGTTCGTTCTTGTTCAACGATAATAAAAAAAAATCCATACGAATCCCTCGCCGACCTTCTACTACTACTAATGGTACACCGATGTGACGTTGTAGGTATGAGATTTCGGGACATTTCATCAATCGTGACCGAATGTTACACGCGCGCATATCATCCTTCTCGACATCTCTTCGTGTCACTTCTCGCGTCGTGTTATATTTATCTACTCGTACATGTCATCAGAAAAGTTGCCGGGAATTCTCAAAGGAAGGCGTTATCAAAAATGTCTATATTTAATTACATAGAATAATATATATATATATATATATATGTTACATACTGTGTATTTTAAAATCATTAAACGCGAGTACAAATTTTTTGATTACATAAATAGCAAAATAGTTTTTCCGTTACGAAATTAAATTCAGACTTCAAAAGAATTAAAAACGAAACATTAATTTCGCGTTTTTCGTCGATTTTTTAATCTTTTTTTGAAATTTTGAGCATTTTTAAAGACAATCTATATGATATTATATTATATTTTTAATTTTTATGTAGAATTCAAAATGATTTTCTTAGGAAATAATAAATGTTTGCAAAATATTTTAAGCTTTAAAATTGTGTTTTTCAATTATTATTAAGTACACTATATATATACAAAACATATGTCAAATACCTTTTTCAATTATTATTGTATAAATAAATAAAATCTAAAAAACTTAAATAAATAGGTCGTTTTTTATTGCTGTTATGGAAATTGTATTGAGCAACTATTAATTCGTTTTTAAATGCATTATTTTTTTGTATTTTCAAGTTGTAAATGCATTAAGATCCTACTTATGTTACCAGATTTGTACAGTTTTCAATTTCGTCGAAAAGTCTTGCCAACTTCGAATGTATGTACATAGTTAGGTACCTCTTAAACGGATCGATAAAGACGCACAATTTTTACATGAATAAAAATCTAAAAACTAGATACGAAATACTAGATATCTGTGTTAGATAATGTTTAAAATTTAATTGTGACACTATTATTGATACTTATTTAATAGATGAGTAGCTCATTGAATAGAGCAAAAAAAAAAAATATTACACTAAATAATATTATAATTGGAAAAATATAAGTAAATAGCCAATAACTATAAAAATAAAATTATTTACATAAAAAAATAGTTTAATAAACACTCAGAACTGAGTGTTAGTCTTAAAAGATATTTGTATAATTAATGTAATAAACGTTGAAAATAATAAGTTTGAGTAATTAAAAATTAACAAATACACAAAAATAAAAATATCAATGAAAACCAGCATATATATTCGTGATTTAAAATAAAGTAGAACATTGGTTTTCTCAGTCAATTTTTATGTTTCATTTGATGTTTTCATAATAATAATATATTATCATTGCATTGAATCTAATAATAAAAAAAAATGATCAAAGCCGACTGATAAATTGAGTTTCTCGTGCTATACGAATCACGCGATGTACATACAATATTGTTAGTATAATTCAATTTGCTTTTAAGATTAGAATTTTTATTATTGATTACGCAAAAACTCGTATTGTAACGCATACACTTGAATGTATTTGGCAAAGTCATTAACTATCTGACGTAACACTGTAATACAATTTGTTGTCATTAAAAAATAAATGATATTTGCTTAATCGACCCGAATCGTTAGTAACCTCTTTAAAATTTGATAATTATGATATATTATAATATACGAGAAACCAGACCGTTGCGTTACGGTTTCTGTGAGTATATCGATAAATGGGGTTTGAGGGTTTGAACATCTACATAATATTTTTAAAATTTCCATGACATTGATACCTTTGAGTTATTTGTGAAGTAGGGATCGGTCGTATGCAATTTACACTTGTATTTAATATAAGTAAAAATATATTATGTCGCTTAAATAATAAAAAAAAAAAAAAATCAAATAGCGTTGAACAAAAAAATGTCCAATTACGTTTTAATTTATAACGACACGTTAAACACAATTTATATTTTCAACCGCTGAATGCATCTAATACAATATACCTGTCCACGGTCGTGCTGACCACCATAATACGCGATTACCGTGACTCGCGCAACTGTGGGTTTTGTTTTTACTTTTTGTTTTTTTCCGGTTTTAGACACTTTGATACGCGTTGGGGGACGCATTAAAGAGTAAGTACACGCGTAATACGACAGAAAGTAATGATATACGACGAGATTAAATGTCATACGTTTTCTTCGAGCTCCGTGTTGTGTAATATTTATCATCATAACTACGTTCTGTGGACGGTCCGCCGTCTCGAAAACTCCGAACGTTAATGGGACGAAGATATTTTATGGGCTAAAGTGTGCTTACTGTGTGCCCGGCGAAACGTTAATAATTTTTGATTTTTACCAATACGCATTCTACCAAAAAAACATAGTACACACTAGTCTATACCGATGGGCTATGTTTAAGTACGTGCCATATCGTGTATCATCTCATATAATATATCCGCGTGTCACTGTTATTGTTGCCATAAATTAAGTATAAACATGAATTAATTTAAGTTAAAATTACCTATAGTTATTTCGTCAAATTTAAAAATTTTAAATTAACTCAAGTACATAATTGATTTGACTTAATTGTTTTTGATTGACGAAAAATAATATTTACAATCTATATTATAAAATAGTATATTATTATATACTAGACTCTCTTAAATGGATGTTGTTTCCATTGGCACTACTTCAAAACTTAACTTAGTTCAAAGTTAAAGTTTCCTAATTAGCAATAAAAAGTAAATGAATTGAAAAACCATTGACAATGTCAATGAAAAGTTATAGTTTTATAATAAAATATTAAAAATTACACGTAATATTTAAAAATGTAGGATATTGTATTTAAATTATTATATTTATCTTTAATATTTATTTTATTTAGAAATAAAAGTCTTCCATTCCACGCTTTCAGAAAATTTGTATTACTCTTCGGACGAAATTTAACTTAACTTTAATACCATCGTACAATGTTAACACGTCAAGTTTTTAAGAAAACATTAATAAATTATGTTAAAAGTTAATTTAAAAAATACATACAATGCATTAAGTAATTTAAATTAAATTAACTTAACCTTCAAACTTAACTTCAACTTTTAACCCGTTAATGCCCACCCTTGCTAAAGACGCTTACAAACTTTACGATAATATAGTATTAGTGATATGACACGTACACATACTATTTATTAAGCATAAAATATGTTTGGAATGAATAGTTTTGCAACAGTTAAACATAGAAATATTGTCTTAAAATAAGTAGTACAGTAGTTATTTATGGAAAATTATTTATCAATATGTTTATAATTTTATATGAAGTTCACCCTATATTTTGTTTACATTTTTATCGTGTATATATGTATACATATATTTAAAAATTTTAATTATTTATACAAAATAACTGCAAATATACAATTAGAGGATGAAAAATCATCGTATTTTTCAGGAGTGCTAAGATTTTTCTTTAAAACTTAGAAGATAACTAATACTCGTAAGTCGCTTCCCTCACCGATTTTTGTCAATAAATAAACTAATGTACAATAGTCGGGATCAGAGCCTAAACTTGTGGCTACAATTTTAATTGCAATGAATCTTACGACACATTCTGTGTAGTAAGAAATTTGATACAACTTCGTAATGATATTTAGGCGGTCTTAATAGTTTAATTATTCAGATTTTTTGTTTTGAATTATTCCAAAATAACTTGTTTAAACCAAAGTGTACAGACAAATATGCAAGTAGCAATTCGGTCGTAAATAAACTAATTTAATTTCGCAATTTAGACGACTAAACTTGAAATATGTGCGATCAAACGAAAATCTTAGATCATGATTCTTCATGTATATTTCGAAAACCAACTCGTATCAAAAATCACAAAAGTCGTATTTTGTTTACATAAAAAATTGATGTCTTCGCGAGATTTATCGATATCAAAATCTCCTATTTCGATATATCTGATGCAATGTCTGGCAAAATTGCAAAAAAAAACGTGTAAACAAAATAAATGTTTAGAGATAAGAAATCTTGCGTGATACAATCAGTATTTCAATAATTTACAAATCTAACGAAATTGCAACTGTGTGGATAACTTTGAATAATAATTTTCCAACTTGAAAAACATAAAATAGGATTCTATTCAATTAATGAGAGTTTGTTTTCAAAGATAAGTTACACTCGTGTTTAAAGCAAATAGAAACATAACCATTCAATGTAAATTATTATAATTATCGTTGTGTATAACTAATAAATTATATTATAGATTAAAATACGGCATGAAATTAATTACTTTGTTTTCATGCGACTGTGTATAATATTTTGTGACTTTCAACCATAAAAATTAGAGCTTAATTTTGTAATTTCAATAAGTGATATACTTATTATGACATAGGTTTTTCAATAATTTTGATTATTTGGACATACTGTATTTATTTTAAATGTAATATTTGTAAAGCCAATTTTATTTTTATTTAGCAAACATGGGTTTACGCCAAAACGGCATCACGCCAAAATGACCATGGAAAAACAACTCGAACAAGAAATGTGTTCACTACGAAATATCTCATAGACAGATAAATGGCAAACTAAGACCTATCAATTTATAGTATGCTAATTTCTCAAAACCGGTACTTATATTACGCATCGATGTAAACACTTGGGTATCGAGGTAAGTTACTGTAGGAGTGGTGATAACCGCAATGATGTCATACTAATAAGGCAATTTTTTCGAGAACTCATTGAAATTGAACATTTTTAACAAAACATCAACAACGAGTTATTAGTGGTAGATGAATTAATTGCATTTTATGATAACCTTTATTTATAAACAATTCAACCTATTCATTAGAAGATATTGATGATAGTTTTTCACGTGATCAAATAAATCAAGTAACTAAAATGAAAAAATATTTACCAAATACATGAGAAAAATATTTTATAATATCAATATGTCTGGATTGATTTTAACACCGTTATCACTTTAACAGAAATTAATTCCAATGTCTTGTTATTATTAATATTCAACGTCAACACCTAAGAAAATTAGTTATCACTGTTATTGACTAGACGTCGTCGACATTGACCGATGTTCCGGTAACATGTATATGAACTTATAAAATGTCCGTGTCCCCGATCGTGTTTTCAATTCATGCAGACCCTTTCTGTAGCGAGTGCGTGTAATATTTCTTACGCAAGACAGTCAGCGCCGTCTTCGGATACAGCGGACGAGACCGCACGTTACATACATTACAACATACACGCTTTGTATTCATAATCAGCACGCGTACGTATACGTGCGTATTATACACGTTTACGTACGGCACGCGCTAGTAATCGATAATTGTGTTTGGTACCTTTGCGCTGTGTAAAGTTACACGGGTGGTCGAACAAAAAATTACGGAAGGAGTTGCATTCGTAATCGATTTTGGGTTCCCGGCACAGGCACGTCGGCTTGAAGAATGGGAACGCTTGGAGAGTTTTCAAAGCCGCACGGCACTTGATTACCGTGTTCGTCGAACAAGACACTGTAAAACGAACAATAAAAACACATGTTTAAAAAAAATCCACATCGTATGTATCGTATTATGTATAAAAAAATAAAAAAATTGTTAAAATTCACTTCAAAAATACCGGTAGAACATTGTAAAATATACCCATCGTTTTTTTTATTCATAAAATATTTATTTTTTCATGATCATAAATATTCCATAAAATATTATGATTCCAATTGATTGGGAAATGTTTGTACCCCATCAATTGTTGTTAGTTATTTCTTAATTTTGGTGCTGCGTTCAGCGGCTATTTTTTATTACTGTTGTTACTACACACATTTCGAAATCTAAAAACTATACCATTTGGTTTATCGTTATTTTATTGGACATTGGTCAGTGGATAGGTCTCTTGAAATTCTCACGGACGGGAAGAGGGCCTCTATGATAAATACCAAAGCTTTCCAAAAATTAAGTGCAACATCTTCATCCTCTTTCAATAGAATATTTTATCTACCACCCAATTTAGAACTACAACTACTGAAAACAGAACTATAAAATGCATTTTCTATACGAACATATAATTATGTTATCCCATAACATAGAAGTACTCAATGACGATTAACAATTTATATAATTGCATTTTTTAATTTCAATTGTTTTGAAAAATAAAAATAATGTTGCAGTTAATTTTTTAGTCAATTTATTTGTTTTGTTGCAGTCTTCCACTGAATGGTCGATATTTGAAAATAGTATTACTAAATACTATTCCCATCCCAAAATTTTTGTTTTCCATTCTTTTCGGTATGGACAACAATGGGAAACACATTTTAAAAATTACTAAAGCTTACTTAAATTAAATATAATTAACTTAAAATATGTATAATAAAAAAATGTTTTTGTTTAACTTATATGTTATATATTTCATTATTTGTGATATTGTAACTTGGAAATGAAAAAGTTATATTTTATGTTATATTTTGAAATTTAAAAAAAAAATGTATTTATATTTCAAGTAGCTTAATTAATCCAACAATCAGCTTAAATTATAAATAAAATTTTAAACGATTTTTTCAATTTCAATGTTTTTGATTCAAACATTTTTATCGAAATAATAGTAAATTAGAATTCTTTGCCAAAGAATATATAAGCGAAATTATGTTTCAACATAGAAAAGGTTCCAAACATATGAAACTTTTAGAAAATGAACTTTTCGAAGTAGAATCTTTTCTAAAGAAGTATTAATTAAGAAAATTAATTTTGAACTTTCATTTATTCTTTTAAAAGCATCTTGGTAAATTTAAATAAAATGCAATCTCTTTGTGTATTATCAAGTACTTTATCTTCAAAACAACAGTTATAAAATTTGTATAAATATATAATTGTTTTAAACGTAATAGATTATATGAACAAAATATGATCACTTCGATCTAGGTACAATATTATCGTATCGTATATTTTTATAACATCGTACACTACAATATTATATCACAATATACACACAATATTTATTATAGAACATGTTTTTTTCTACAAAGTATTACTTTTAAAAAGTTCTGTGTTATGTGACACTAAATAAAATATATTTCACTCATACAACATCGAAAATAATCATATTGCGTACCCCCTTTAATAATCATTATGGGCTTAAAACAGACATTTTTTTGTAACATAATGAATATAATGAAAAAGCGTATTATAGAAACGTGACTTCATACAACTTTTTCATTCAAAGACAATGGGGCATACACTCGGAGAAAGGGGATTATAGAGAGAGATATATAGTGAATACATAGAGGGATTGATCCTCAATTGCGATTTTTTTTATATGAAATTTTGCTTGTCATTTTGTTGGTTACGAAAAATGAAATATAAAATATACAACTGATATAATATTATTATATTCAATTATATTAAACCGCACTATTGTTTATTTACGTTGACTGCTATAATTATGCATCGAGTTGAGTTACAAAGTTGGTTGAACAAAAATTTTCTTAAAGTTAAAAGTTAATGATTTTCAGTAACATTATAACGCCATTCTAACTCGTTAATTTCTAGCCTTGACGCCTCAATGTCGATCACAGAAAACCTCCCAAAAAACATAAAAAAAATAAACTAACCTAACCGATGATAAGTTTGTTTGTACATCACTGGACGGTATCTTGGACATGTATTTGTACGTATATACACAATATGCATTTATACTTCATCCTAGTCCGTTCAATTGTCGAATGTTTGATTTAGTGCACACATTTGACAAAAGGCAAATCGCGTGTTATACGTGTTCAAAGCCGATTTCTTGATTACGACACTTGCGTCCTCGGGATACGCTGATCCCTACACGATCACCACATTATCGGTCGCGCCACCCTGAAAGTAATAAGCCGTTTCTTCTCACCGCATCGATGCTACTGACCTTAATTCTATCTCTTCTCTCCGTAATGGCTACCCAGACGATTCCAAACGCATAATTTATTCCTCGCTACAATACAATATTGTGATTCCGTATTTTCTTACATTTCACGAGAAGCAGTTTTCTGTTTTTCACGTGTACCTATTTTCATCCAAACGAAAACCTAATCATGCGTCAAACTTAACACAAAACGCGTAATAATAATCGTTTTCTCTGGTCTTTTCCACTACTTCAACGACATCATTGTGCCTCAATAATCATATTTAGCGATATATAGTCAAGACAATTTATTTTAATTCGGGTCATCGCTCATTTCGGTGTTCTCAAAGCGGGTGTGAGGGATGGTCCCCTTATACAGTGGGATGCTATCCTTGTCCAATTATTTTAGTTAATGTTTTCATACAGCTACATATCTCATCTAAAATAATGTACCCTCTTGGCTCTTGGCATTCGTAAAATTTGTTTGTTTTTATGTAAAATATATAAATATATGTAGATTACATAAATTATGTCTATATAATCTTCAATATTATTATGTGATGAAATACTATATACAATACCACAAAATAATTTTACCATTGTTCAATCAACATCATTAAAATACTTTTATAATAATAATTAACAAGTTATGTTAAAAACACAGTAATTTGCCAAGTTAAATTTAGCTCTTGAAAATTGAAGTGTTACGTATGTAACTTAATCAAAATTAGTTTTTTAAAAAAAACATTTTTAATCTAATTTTTAATTTTTACTCGTTAATGTTCTCTTTTCTGGTAATATTATAAACTCAGTATACTATGATACCTATTATCTACTAGTATATATGATGATTATTCGAATATTATGAATTTTGGGCGAAAACGGTATTTGTGTTCACTTACTTCATGTTAAAAATATTTTTCAAGTTCTCAAGGTATATTTATATATAAAAGTATTTTTTAATGTGCACACAAAGCTATTTGTTGAAATATTAAAACTACGAGCCATATTAAATTGAATTTCATATCATAATACAATTATGAATACAATATTGTAAATCGCATTTTAAATAGAGGATAGAATATTTTCAAGCAGCGCATTTTCTTTGCTCGTTTCTATAATTGCAAATTCACTGTGTAAGCCCTTCAAAATATTGATGGGACTTGTGTGGATTATTATTATTTTTTTATGTATAATTTAATATACAAAATACTTTTAAATAAATCATGAATTGTACGCGTAGAATTATGATTACGTTGATGAGTACTAAGAGCGGACTGGAAACGGGTGAAAATCACGTCGACCAACTCGATAAAATCTCCCGTCCCTTAATTCACATTTTTTCTAAAGACTTCACTTACTATATTAAGACAGTACCTGTATATTGTGTTTTTCTTCCTTTTTGTTTTTTTTGTGTATGTGTAAGCATATTTATGGGCGGTAAGAGTGATTTCGTGCAAACGTAACGAAAATGTATATCGAAAAATTGGTGCTCTGTAGCTATAGAACTTATATTTCTACATTAAATTATGTATGTTTGATTAATTATTTTTTTGATCAAATAGTTAATGTGAATGTTTAAAAAACCATACGTATTAAATGTAAATTTTACGCGTCTTTCCGATCGTTTCAAAGTGCCTATAACTAACGCTCAAATCACATATCACATTTACCAGTAATTGTTTCACAATAAAATTCTTGCGTATCATAAGTTCTACTTTTTAATTTTTTCCGATGTGCAATTTTTATTGTTTCTATTTTATCCTGTTTCTGTCCAACTCTCATATCCGACCCTCCCGCTGTGTCTATGCAACCGGACGTTTACACATACGTTTGGTAGTACTAACTAGGTTTGCAATGGTTTTTTTTTTAAAAAAAAAAGAAAAAATCGAGTAAATTATTAAAAATTCTCCGCGACTCGATCGACGTACGAACGATAATTCTGGTTAGGCAATTCTGGTCCAGCCGTCCGCTGTGTAGTATACCGATATTTTATACGTTTTCTTTTACTTACCTACCTATTGTCGCTAACCAATGAAAAAAGCACAATAACATTTTGTTTTCGGTAAATGGGGCTTACATATTTTATCACGATACGTGTAAAACAGTCTGTAAAAACGGACGGCTTATCGGAAAATTTTCCAATTCGCCAATACGCCAATCCACATACATATTGATAGGTACGTATTTATTAGGAACATAAAAAAACAAATGCTCAATTTAAAGGCACTAAATATTTTTCCTTAATATTATATAGTCTACAATATTATTATTCAAAAGATGTTGCGTACAATACTAAAAAAAAATCATGTACAGAAGAGTCCGCATGAAATTCGTTTTTATGATTACTCTTATACGCATATTATATAATTTGATAAATGTAAATTTAAAGACGTCAAGTGGACACCGACACATTTTTTGAGCATTTTTAGACGATAATTTAAAATTTTCTAGGAGTTCGCTCGATTTCGCTTTTATGTAAATTATGCCAATACATCCTCATGTTAATTGATGCTTATTAGTTTGGTATGCCCACACGGTGTTACCTAACGATTCCGGTGCAAATAATTATCAATAGTTTGCGTTATAGTTTACTGAATTTCATTGGAAACGATACAGTCGCAATTATATTCTTATTGAATAACCTAGAATAAATCCGCAAAGGTTACGCAGTCCGTAGTTGTGGTTCTTTTATGTTTTAATCGTAGAAGAATAATTTTATAATAATAATTGTTATTATCATATTTTGTTTTAAGAAAATTGAATAAATAAAATCATTTGTTTATTAGTTTTTTGCGGGCGAAAATTCTTAAATTTCGCATCCACTGTCAAGAAGACCTGTGCACGCGTACCGTCGGTATCAATGTTTACGCGTATATAATACCGATACGCCGGCCATAAAAAACCTTATTCCTGGTATGATAATATATTATGTATGAGCGTTTTATTTTTTCGTCATAAAACACTCGCATATATAAATATTTAGTGTCGAAAAAAAACAATTCGCGGTGCATAACGTATGCGATATTATACTCTGTAACTGGGCTTACACACACACACACACACACACACACACACATATAATATATGTGTGTACGTATTGTAGAAGTGCGTGTGTATTATACCTACACAGTCGTCGACCGTCTGTACGATTCTTTTTCTTTATATATATATACATAATTTTTTTTCATACATGCTTTAGTTTTCCCAATGCGCGATGTATATATATATGTATGAAGTCTCGATTCTTTTTTTTTACGTACAAATATTATACGGGTTCCCGATAAAACCATACATTATAATTTTTTATTAGTCCCCGTCGTATCTATCATATACATGTATACGTTTACGTGTAATTTTTATTATTATTATTATTATTATTATTATTATATGACCGAGCTTCTGCATACGTCCGATCGAGAAAAAAAACATTATTTGCGAGAGCATACGACCCTTTTTCTAGACCTTTTTATCCCCAGACCCACAACGACGATAGTCAGACTATCGTACGTATGTATTTACGTGTATATTTCTAAGCATGTATATTGGTTTTTTATTTAGTCATGTGCGCGACGGTACAATTTAAAATTTCCCCGAAAAATAGGTCTACCGGTGTTCACGTATATTTGCTATTTATAATTTATACATATAACCTATATAATATATATATATGTGTGTGTGTGTGTGTGTGTGTGTGTGTGTGTGTACCGTACGGAAGTTAGCTCGATCTCGAGTATTCCCGAACCAGAATCTGGATTCGGTCCGATCCGGTCGAAATATTTTATTTAAGTTCGGTTTGAACTGAGATAAATCACGCATCTGCGTCCCAAAATTACACCTGGATAAACGTCCCGAGTAAAAATTGTATAACCCCAGACATAAAATAACCGTTTTATTGTATACTTCAAGTGTCCCAGTTCATTTGACGTTATCCAGAATGCACTGCAACGTAAAGGCGACCTTTTGTTTCGTTCGATTTCAGTATATTAATAATAATTATTTAATAAATTTCGTCTCCATATATTACCTTAGAGTTTCCAATTATTTTTTCTAAACATATTTCCTTCAAACTCTAACTCATAATGTACACATTTCCTTCACGTAGCACCAACTTTCAACATTTTATGAAATCTCGTCTTATAACCGTTTATAATCAAAACGTTTTTACCGTGTTGGCTGGCGACGGCAACGTACGTCGATTTGTATTAATAATATTATGTTTAAATACGCATATATGTGTTATACGAATCGATTGAATAAAATAAATACTAGCTGCATACACACTATACTACTTTTTTATATTACAAATAAAAAAAACTTTACCAAAATATAAGTTTCGTGTCGCCCGTAAAACCCAGCATGAAATCGTTGTGTATACTCGTATATATGCGAGAATAACTGTCGACACGTTAGAGAAATGATTCATTTATTATCGATAAAATTACTCTGACGAGCTATGTTAAAAATATTCGTGATACTACTGCGGACGTACATTGGAAAAAAGTATATTTTTTGACGAAACCGATTCCCCGTCCGAAATAATTATATACTAGGTTGGTCTAGTTCAGATGAAAATAATTACCAAATTCACTAGTGTACTCCGGTTCGGACTATATTATAATTAGGCTAGTCCGGTATGATTATTACATTTTTTTTCAATTTGGTCTGGTCTAATTATTGAATATCTATATGCCACGAACTGGACAAATATAATTATTAGTCAACACTCGATTCACAACTATTGTTATGTAAATAGCACGGTCACGTGTAGTATATATTTTCACCCCACATGCAGTTGTTCGACTGTGTCTTATTTTTCTGAAAATACGGTCGTCTTCACTTGTTATTTGTCGCGCATCGATCATTATTATTGTTTGCCATCAAAACAGCAAATACGAATAAATAATGTTTACTATTTAAAACATAGATTGTTAAAACCATTGACATTTGAAATGATCCAGTTTTAATTAATTATATTTTAGTCCAAGTAGTATTTTTACTTTTAAGTAATTGTACGTGTAGTATTGAATTCGAATGAAGAAATATTAGAATATACTTTATAGTCTAAGTACAAAAAAAAAAAAACAATTTGACTTGGTTTTATTTCAGTTTTCAATAATTTTGTTTTTAAATAATCAAATATGTTCTAAATAGTCCATGATTTTATTTAACGTTTTTTTGTCTGGGTCGGATTTTTAAGAAATATGTATATAATCCTATGCAGTGACGGACCGGATTTTTTAAAACTTTGTAGTCTCGATTTAAATTAGTCCAAGTTCCAAAATATATTTTTCAAAAAGGTCTGGTCATAACCATACCTTCTAAGGTCTGGTCATAACCATATTGTGGGTAACATAATTTATTTAATTAATCCTATTTCTATAGGCTCTATACTATAACGTATAAAATATTGTTATATAAGCGCACATTGTATTATCCACAGGGTGGATTAGCATTTTTTTCGTCGTGAATTAGTTTTATTATTATTATTGTTATTATTATTATTATTGTTGTTGTTATTATTATATACGAGCAGTATACAATATTATAAAGAATAATCTCTTACAAGTCGAATACAAATTATAATAATTGGCACGTATAATGTCATGCTTAGATTGAAACAATAAACGCGTAAATATCGTTAATTAAAATGTATAGTTCAAATAATTATTTGGTTCAGCATAACACGCGATACCGAACAGCAATGTAGTTACTGTGAATACCGTAAAACGGGATGTACAGAAACAATTTAATAAAGATAAACTCAATTTCGTATAAATTTGGTGCCTCTGTTGGGTCCGTGCTAAATATTTCGAGAAGTTTCATTGTGTCCAGTAACAACTAGCTTCTAAAATTATATTTTTTGTTTTAAAAATAATCAATGAAAGTTCGCCGGTTTCCTTTGGAAGACAACAGACAAATAACCAATCGACTCGTAAATGTTGGAATTTATATATTTATATGTTACGAACAAAATCCAAAATTGTACACCTTTCATGACATGCCCGGTGATTTTTCTACACTTTATATACAGATATTGTCTAAAGTTAGAATCACTAATTAAAATCTAGTCATTCAATTATGTATTTTATATTCACATTTTTTATAACATATTTGATAACTTACATATATGTTTGTATCATTAATATTGTAACATAGTAACATATTATAATAATATAGTAATATAGTAACATATTAATCAAACATTTAAAAATATATATACTAATGAGTTTCAAGTTTACATAACATTATATTGTAAAAAACTATGAAACGATAAATAATATTATTATTTGTTGAGACAAGTCAAAATTGAAGGTAATTCGTCAAATTTAACAATCGTCTATTGATTAAAAGTGTTTTAAAGCCCACGGGGGCATAATAAGAGTCGTAGTCACAGTTTGTCAAACATGTTTAACAACTCGAGTTGCCATGATTCATTAACTTGTCAAAATAATATATGTACGTCGTTAAACGTTTCAAAAAATAATATTTCTTTTTTCCAAATTAATTTATTAAAATTAACAATTATATATATATATATATATATATTTGACAATTATTTGCTTTTATGCAGTAATCAAATTATTTTTTTGTTTTAAGATAATAATGATTCATCTTCTACACATCATTTGTATACGATTATTTACGAGTATATTTAAAAATAATAACAATTATAAAGTTATTGGTATGAATATGAAATACCTAATTAAATATCAAGGTTTTAATAAGAATTCTTACTTTGTAGTACCATATTTGTATAAAATTCTCGTAGTGTACAATTATCCCCGTACACATTGTGAAATTCACAATCCCGGAATTTGTTCGAAGTATCGTAGGCGCCCATAATTTTGGGAGTGGGGGAAGACGAAATAATGTCATCTGTTCAAAGCCTTCAAAAAGCGATCGATACATAAATAAGTAATAATTATCAACGTTCGTGTGAAGACAAAGAACTTGTTCCCACTGTTTCCGGATCTCGAGACTTTGGGGTGTATATTGTTTTAATTTACTGACGTGTACGTTAATACGTAGTAGTATATTATCTCTATAAATATCAAATGTGAAACAATCGATACGAATCTACATAATAAAATAAATAAAAAAATTATAGAAATATAACAAAACTACAGGCAATTACGTTTAAGTAATTATACGTTAATAAAATATTAATGCGATCAAGTTACTACTGGCCACCAAACCGCAATCGTTTAGTCAACAGACCACAAATCGTTGCCGCGTAAAAGTAACAATAACAAAATGAAACTATGAAATCTATTTATATAAGGAATATCAAATAGTAAATTCTGATCATATCGGTTTGATAATAATTTGACGTTGCTTCAACAATATTTTTTTTTTTATGTGAACCGTCAATGATTTCACATTAGTATTTTTTCAGAGAGAGGATATGTCCTCCAGGTTCATCGAAAGTCCCATGAACGTCCGTTTATAGTATACATATATAAATGTAATTGAACACACGTATTGATCGCGTATCAATTATTAAAGCTGACACAGTTATCGAACAAATAATTCTATCAGGATCAAACCGGCCTAGACTTGTATAGTTATACTCTAGAACAGCAATTTCCAACTCAGTTCAAGTCACAGACCACTTTGGGACATTTTCAATCACCAAAAACCACTACTTAATGTCCATTAAGCCTTTTTCTGTAAAATTCGAACTTGATGTTTCCCAAATTTTGTTTTCTTTAATTTGCCTTCACGGCGTCTGTTTTTTTATTGACTAAGACTTATTTTTGCATGACTTCCAAGTCAATGAGAAGTTCCGATTCACTGTTGATAAAGTTTGTCGAAGGTTCTCGTCTGATTTTTCAACACATTTTAATTAAATACCTAACACGTTACACATAAATATAAACTATAAACTAAATTAATTTAAATAATTTTTAGTCTCGGCAAAAGAGAAAAATGACCACAACTGATACCAGACCACTATACACATATTTTCAGTCTGTTAAACCTAATTTACATAAAATCGAAATATTTGCTATTCATTAAATCATATTTTTTTTAAATTTTAAACCTTGATTTATTTATTGATTCCACGGTAATTTAACTGACGATTGATTGAATGTCTCTAAGTGATCAATACAAGTATCCATCCAGATAATATATATTTCATGTTCCATGATTCTCATGAATTGTATGTCCACTTTGTGAAAAGATCGAATACATCGTGTGGATTAGAAATATTATCACTATAATCGCCACGTTTTTCCCGATACAAATTGACACGTGAATGTTTAACATTAAAATCCTTTAATTTCTCCACGCCGAAAAACAAAATAAAAACATAATCCGGCTCTAACTAATTTCATTGACTTTTAACAGACGAGATTTTTTTTTCTCTTTTAAAGCATTACATTCATTGAATAACCTATTGAGACCCTAAATTACACGGCACCCTGGACTGCAACCCCTGGAAGCGCCAGCATATTGTATTGTAGCAACCTAGTAATATTTTCAAATAAATGTCTAGGTACGTCTAGCCATGTGCATATAGAGATGGTTGATATCAAAAACATCTGGTTTGATTTTCTTTTTTCATTCCGTAAACAATACAGAGTTCTCTGTGCTCCTCTCAGAAGAATATTCTTAAATCAGATTCTATTTCATTTTCCGGTTTACTGTTGTATAGATCTCAAGCTTCATAAAGTTAAAAACAACTTTTGAATTAAAAACCTCCTAGAAAATAATGACTGAAATGCATTTATTATGCAATATTCGTTGTTTTGTTTCTAGTGACAACAGTAATGAAACCTTTAATCTAATTATATATACTCGTATGTATAACATCAAACGTAGACGTAATATGATTTACGACATTAATTAATCGCAGTAAAAAAAAAATTATAATTAATTTTAGCTGAAGTGTCACATTGTATTAATATTTTTTTTTTACATTGTGAGCACATAATGAATATATGTAACTTATATATAGAGTATACTAAAATATGGCAGGTTAAATAATAAAATTATAACTTAATAAGTATGTATTTCGAAATCTCGCTTTTTTCAGGCTCCATATTTATGAAATTTAATTCATTCGTATAAAATTGTAACATTAAAACTATTCATTTTACTGAAATTTAAATAAGAAAATAATATAATATAGCGCATAAATTGTCATAACATATTGTGTTTTTATAGAACTCGCTCATCGTGTACTTTGTTTAATGATCTATTATTATGATCTAATTCCACGGTCGTTTCACACAAAAGTAGTTTTATTATTATACAATAGTATACAAAAAGGTACAAATGATAATATTTACCTATTTCGTTTCCGCATAGACTTGGAATAAGGTTGATGATTTTAAAACACGATGGATCCTCATTGCATAAAGATCTCGCCAACAAGCAGTTCAGACTTCCAGTTGGCGATTTTTCTTCTGAAAAATAAAATAACGATTGTTTCAATATCGGAGATGATATGATTTGAATTATCGATTAATTAACTAAATAAGATTAACCCTATCAGTTTAAATTTGGATGCCCATAAATCAAATGATTATTGCAATTATTGTTTAAATAAACGCGATATCTGTAAAAACACTAATATTAACACGATAATATTATTTTTAGTATACTTACTTATTTCTTGAGTACAACAAAATACAGTAATATGAAACTGTATATATATATAATACAGAATACATAACGTTGACATTGTAAACATTTCTCCTGCGTACTTAACAATGAAAAAGAAACAAACAAATTGAATAAAATACAAACAATTACAATACAAAATAAATGTATTTCATTTCAGAAAATCGTTTTATTTTTATAAATATTTCATTTTTGATCGTTTTACTCTTTTATTTTTTTACTGTGGAGATCTTTTATAACCCACGAAAATATTCTTAAATGACTATTATGTCATATTATTAATATAAGAAAATGTGGTTTTAACACTTTCAAAATAAAATTTTAAAATTCCTTTTTAAAAATAAACGAAAGAGCTAAAAAATGGCAGACCCTATTAAAAACTGTTCTTAACTTTAACTTTGCGTTAAGCTATATATATATATACAAATAACATAAATGTAGGACATGAAATTTCTTTTTGCTTCCTCCTCCCACAAATACACCCCTGATTGTATTAGCTACATAGTGTGTATAATGTAAATGTAAATGTATATATATTTTTAAATAATATTTGAACTCACAAAAGTCGTCTAAAACGGTATTTTTATTTTTAACAATTCGGTCATTTAAATAATCTGTTCAATCTTAAATTATGGTTTTAAAGTTATTTTTTTCTTAATGTCTAAATTTTACTATGAATAACATACATAGTAATACTGATATCAAATATATATTTTAAATCTTCTTATGTATTATGATCAACAATTTTTTATTGAAAACAAAGTTTTCTTTTTCATTATAAATACCATTTGGTGTTCGTTATCAAGCATGGGAAAATTAAATTATTTAAGACAAAGAGCAGATAGTACAATTTATAGACTATGCGGTTAAGTAAAATATATCATATAAAACAAAAATTATAAAAAAAAAAATATTGTATTCATAATAGATACTAGACGTTTTATCTTCCTGTTCCTCTTCCTTAAATAATTTTGCTACTAAACGCACAATTATCCGTCCTCGTCACTCGAAGTATTTACGTACATGGCTAGGAAAAAATAGACAATTTATTCAACCGAGTAAAAGATTTGTTCTCGAAAAGTACAGTACGTCTTACGTTTACATTATCGTATATTCCGGATGTACCCGTGTTTTGTTTTGATTTTTTTTTTTTTTTTTTTTTAATGATGACAAATCGTCGACGTTAAAAAAATGTACTATATTTTTCGTTTTTTCTGTTATCCGTGCCTGCCACTATAATAGCCTGAATCGCCACTATTTTCGTACGGAATATTCTATACATGTTCGTAACGAATGTACCTATAAAAACGTTACGAAAATCCATAAAACTCTCTCTGGGATACATACTGAATATATACATATATGCATAATTTATTAACAAACGTCTTCGCCAACGCACACACACTTTTGTACAACGATATAAATCGATAAAAATATGAAACATTTCACTTTGTAGTGTGTCAGATAATCCGACGCTAGGGAAGCGCATTCAAATAACATGTTACATAAAATAGAAAACTATATGTGTGTAGATAAATTGAAGTCTGTAGCACGATAAACTTAACGGTCTCGATCGTTTAATCCAAACAAGCTGCCGGCGATCTACATAGTATTAGTTTCGCCATTAATCTGCTAAATATCGCCACTGGTATTTGTCCAGTCGATTTTATACGACTATAAATGGCGTGGAAGCTGTATCGTTACGGTGATAGATTTAAACGATAATTAAGGCTTATGAAAAGATGACACGAAATAGTATTAAACCGCGTTTATCGAGAACATTTTTATCACTGCTGGCGTGTGTACAAACGGCGTGCTTAAGCTATTCAATAAAGTAAATCGACGCGTTTAATTAAATCGTAATAACATTTTAAAGGGACGGTTGATTAGTTTTTTATCGCTTTCGTTCCGTATTAATTCGTACTCCGCCTATTCAGCAATGACATTTACTAGATTATATATATTATAGATTTACGATCGATACGATCAATACGATCGTAATAATTATGCATACACAATCAAATGATTGTAAACAGAAAAACAGGTAGCGGGCTGCAGATATCGGCCGAAATGAATTATAATTAGGCAATGATTTTAGAATTTTATTATTACTCTGAATTTGAAAGCGATGACAGATCGTTGTATTTAAAAAAACATTTTCTGCAATTTCGGGTTGTTTTGACTTTTCAGGAAAATACTACAAGGAAAATCGAAAAACGCGTCAAATAAAGTGCCGACTGGATAAAATTTCACACCGGAACGTAACGAATATCATTATCATCCAAGCACTCCTTATACATGAAAAAGTGTTCACAGACAAAATAATAAAAAATATATCTTTGTAAAACGAATACATTCTTTACTCCACTCAGAATCCAAAATACAAATAATAAAAAATATTTAAACATTATTCAGAGCACTAAAAATGTACTCAACATAAAGTTTAAATACGTTTTTGGAAATATATACAAATATTCCGAATAAATACTCAAATCTGATTACATTATATACTATTCGGAGAATCTATACATAACACAATCGATAAAAACATCCGTAAATATATGTCTATACATCATAAAACGACATGCTAAAAACCAAGTTGTTTAGTGGGTGTGAGGGTGTTTGTTCAGTGGCGCATTTGACAGGCGGAAACAGAACTAATGTCATGAGCACAAAAAATTATAAGAAAAACACAAAATATATGTCAGGTTACGCCGCATTTTGTTATGAACAAATAATATCTTTAATTTAAAATGTTATTATAATTTCGAATGACCGAAATGTGGAAGAAGCCTTATTACTATTAAAACTATTTTAATGTATAACGAAAATATATTACAACAACATAATAGAAGAATTTGCGACACGCTAAGCAGGACATAAAGCTTAATCCCATGATAGCTATTTAGTTTTTATTATTTACTGTATATTTATATAGTTTCTGTATTTTTACCGTATCTGAATTTTTCTATGAATCGCCCCACAAAAAGTAAAAATATGTTAAAATAGCATATATTGATTAGCTTGCCAATAACAAAATGTTAAAGTAAAATATTAAACACTTTTCATTTTTTACAAAGTCGTCTGTTTTGCACTTTGTCACTGCATGCACGCACATGTCAATAATTTGAAAGAGTATAATGGTTTATGCGTACAGCACGACAAAACCTTGATAAAAACTCAGCAATTTAGAATGAATTATATATTATTCTGAAAAAGATTTGAATTAATAAACTATTTTGTCTAGATTGTTAAAGGATTTTTTTTTTTTATTATAACGATAAATATGTTTAAAAATGTAAAATATGTATTATAGTATTAGTTAAAATATTAAAAAGATAATTTCCATATTAAGCTTAAAAGGACAATAAGTTCAAATATTTTTCAAAATTAAATTCGATTCACTTTAAGTGGTCCAATTTTTATTTAACTTTTATGTCTAAAATTATATAAAATATCCACCGTTTCCAGTCCTTTTACGGTGGTACAATAATCGTCATTCGATTAATACTGATATATTATCAGACGACATGTTTCGAATATAACAATAGGCACTTTATTTGAAAAATATTTTGCGCCTATTAAAAAGAAGAAATCATTTTAGAAAATAGGACAAATAATTCCATTTGAAAAAATATATTTTATTAAGTACTAGAATATATATTTATAAAGAAACATTTATTGAAATCCAATTGATTATAGTTTCCGCTAAAGGAAATATTTTTTTTCTAACAATATAAATGTGTTTATTTATTTCAGAATTATAAACGTTATAACTTGGTTTTTTTAACAAAATATATTGTTGAAGTAAAGCGAATCAATCTGAAAATTATAAATGGGCATGAGCATTTATTATTTATCTTTTTATCATTTGAATTAAATATTCAAACATTCAATAATATAACAAATATTAACAAATTCTAAACGTAATGAAATACTTTATCTATGGTTTCAATAAACTATATAATTGCAAAAGTTTTTTTTATAAGTAGCCATGGATAATACGATTGTTAAAAAATAAAAAATCGTTAATAAGAACGTATAGAGAATTAATTTATGTAAAAAAAAATTTTTTAATAATTAGTTTTTTAAATACCTACGATTGTATTAAATATCAATGTACCAGTAATCTAAAGTAATTTTAATATTATAAATTGTATAATTTTTTATGATTGTTTTTTGAATACCTATTACTTTGTTAACAATAAACTTGTTTGATTTCAGAATTTTGTCTTCTGCTGTGTTTAAATATAAAATACATTTCACATTATACAATATTTTAAACTTTTTAGCAACTATATACTCTTGTGACTTAAATATTTTTAAGATAAAAATTGCCTTTAGCTTTATGCGAACCACATAAAATATAGTTTTCATATTCCTGGCGTAAGTATATATTACTTTTGATTAAATTGTGAAATAAAGTTTTTTCACGTTATTTATGTGTTGATGTTAATTAATTAATCACGACTTATCTACAATTGTTTCCTTTTATAATCTTGTATATTTACAGTAAATGAAATTTATTTCAACCATTAAATTTATAAGAAAAACTTATATTTCACCAAAAAATTAATTTCGAAACCATAAATAATATTACAATTAGTGTTTATAATTTGTAATTATTTATTTTTGCTGCCGGTAAGTCGGTGTAAAATTATAATCTCTAACATATTAATATCAAGTAACTTTGTTATAAATATTGTAATAAGTAATAATTAATCAAATAAGTTTGTTAATTTTAATCTATCATCTCGGTTCATTGCTTAAGTTATTTATCTACGCCTGAAAATGTTCCGTTTCGTGTAAGCAAGTATCTTCGTTCACAGTCTCCCTGTATTTTCAACATACTAATATCCACAACATTCGTGTGCACCAAATCGATTTATCATAACGACAATAATAATAACGATGATGATAATAATAATAATAATAATAATAGCGTACACCTTATCAACAAATCCGGCTAGAGACTTAGATTTATTGTATAGACTCGTGCGTCGCAATTTAAAGGGCCATATAATAGTAGATTTGGCCCACATTTTGGATCGACTCCAATTTTTCGAGAGCACCCGCTACTCGCAAACACTGCCAAACTATCGCCCGGCTTTATTGCGTCCGAATCGACGTTACGCGTATCGGTAATAAGGACACCAAGTAGAAATATTTTGGACGATTGTAATTCGAGTTTGTAAAATTCAATAACTTCGGCGATTACTTAGGTGCCGGTCGTAAATATAACCGTACGCGTCCCGGGTATCATGACGAAAACGTTACGATTTATCGGTACGAAATACGCCTGACCGTGTAAAACACGACGTCTGTAGGATAATCCGCGTATACCAAACGTATATATCGAAATGACGTGACGTCTTCGCGTATAACTGTAGACCGGTGTAACACACAAGGCGGCGTTAACCGCGGGGATTAATGAAAAGAGGTCGCGGTACAGCGCCAAAGATTTGCATACCGATTAAATTATTTTCTGGGATAGGCCGTCCGCTAATTTCGAACGAAAACAAACATCCCGTTCAATCTCCGTGATTATAAGGCAAAAGCAGTTTTCACCCTGGTCCGAACGTCCGCGTCGTCCGTACATGTGCGCGACGAAGTTGCCGTGACGATAATACATAGATAATAATCGTAATCTTTTTCGGACCGAGTGAACATTTTCGATTTCATCTCGCTATAATAATAATGCTCGAAATTCGCTTACGTACCTTCGACGCGCTATTATAGTCATCGTTCCATATCCGTAGTTATCACAGCGATAATATCACGCATATATTATATATATACAATATACATAATAATAATAATAATAATAATAACAATTATAATTATAAACATCGTTTTCCGTTTTGTAAGACTACCGACGTTCTCGACACGGTCATATTACGTAGTCGTGAAATTACACAGCCGTGACTATTCGATTATTCCCGATTCGATTATTCACGTAATACGCGTGTGCGTGTGAACGAATTCACATTTAAAGGTTATTTTTTTCGTGTTTGCCCGCGAAATGTCGAATATGTCAAAATGTTTAAGAGAAACGCACCGCATCATTGTGCACTGAGGCGTATTATCGATACAACTACACGCGTATGAATAAAATACGGAATAAAACCTTATTCCCATACAAAAAAAAGTCAAACAAAAATAGTCGAAATACGCGACAACGTCCAAATAGCATTATAGTATGTTATATTCGCAAACATAACGTATACATACGTAATGTTGTGTTAAAGGATAAACGAGGTCATGCCGATCACGTGTTATTCATTCATATACACCTTTTCACAAAATATACGAACTCACGCGTATTATAGTAGTGTATACAACCAATTTAAAAAAAAAAAATATAGAATAAAGTGAATACTGTGTAATAAATATAATTATATTTTTGATTTTCACAATGTTTTATATATAAAAAAATTGTTTCTTTTTTAATATTATGATTTGTGACAATTTCACAGTCAAAACTCAGGACTTACTCGTATTGCAATAAAAATTATCAAATTATCTACTGATTATTTAAAAATATTCACGTTTATACGCAATAATAAAAAACATTAAATATGTATATCAAACAAATAAAAATAAATAAAATAAAAAATAGCCAAATTCTAATTTATGGACGTCTCATCACTATGTGATTCAAATTTCACGAAATATTGTATAAAATGTTTAATGTTTAAAATTGTTAATTGGCAGTTTACTTATTGAATTTATTCTGTGATAATTTAATGTTTTTTAAATAAAATACAATTAAAGTTTAATAAATACTTTTTTTTTGCGTGTATAAATAATAAATATATCAAATATATTACGTTTTATTCATTCTTAGTTTATACAAATATGTTTTAAAAAAACGAATACATTTATTTTTTACCTATATAGTAACATTTAAATTATTGTCATTATTTTTTTTTATTATCATTATAAATGTTATAAAGAATCGACGAAGTTTACACGTCATTTATTTATTATCATCACAAAGAAAAAATGTGTTTTTGGTAATGTTTTTATTTATTTTTTTTATATATATAATCATGTAAAATATAAGTAACGTGTGTTAATCTTTTTACGTACTGTATACACGATGTATATATTCAAATGATTAATTGTGCGATATTCGAATTTCCAAAATTATTTAAGGCAATCATCGAAACTACACTATTACGATCCCACACTCATTTTATCGCCTAATTTTATATTTGAGTTTTTGGTGTTATTTCGATCTTGGATGAACGTAAAATTATTATAAAAATTTCTATTACATTAAGCAACTTTTTAAACCCTATTAAAAGAAACGTTGAAAATTTACAATTAAATTTAATTTAATTTCCCCATTATAATATTATATTTTGTCTCGTAGTTAAATTATTAAAATATTTTTAAAGAAGTACTTGAATAATTTAAAACTATAAAATATTAATATTTCAGACAAAATATAAAAGTTAATAAGCATATCAATCGAGTTTTTAAGTTTTGATTTTAAAATGTCTTCGTATAATAAAACATTTAAAAATTTTTACTTGGATTAGTTTTACAAAAACAATATACTGCATTTGGAAAACCTAAACTAAACTCTAAATTTCATATTATGATATATATTCATATTATATATTCACCACGAAGAAAATTAGCACATTTTTGTTATTAAATTCAAATATAAAGTATTGCACACCTATCATCACTTAAATATATGTATGACTTTTAAAACTATATCGTCAATATATTATACCGATTGTATTTATTTTAAATCTCCTAATCGAAATAAACTGAGATACAAATTTAATCGAAAATCCTATTGTCGTTTTATGTTGCATTCAATGGTTTTATTATCGTTTTCATACTTCACATATATTTTTAAAACCTAATTTTAAAAATATAACGAATATATCAGTTGAAGTGTTGAATTTTGTTTCATATTGAATTTTTTTTTTTTTAGAACTTGACAAGTACACAATACAAATAAATTTTCTTAATTCAAATGTAAAATAAAATATCATTATATGATTCAAATTAAAAAACGTAAACCAAAAGGATTTTTCGGTTTAATATTAGGATTTTGTTCAATAATTTATTTTTACTATAAACATCTTATTTATATTTCAATATAAAACGAATTGTTAATGTCAATATATATATGATATACGCTGTAATTTATATTTCAAACTATGGTTTGTAAAAGCCATGAAATATATTAAGAAAACTAATTTCAAACTAATGAAAACATGATGAAATTAGAACCCCTTTAAATACTTAAATCAAAAATATCAAATTTAATATTTAATGTGCGGATTAATATTATAAATACATAATCAAATTACATCTCTGACAAATTAATGAGCATAATTTATAAAAGACATAAGATTCATGGTGACAAATGCTTCACGAAGTCTACTGCCTATGGCACGTAATATTCTCATCAAAAATCTTGTCTCCACACTTCATAAAATAAAAATAAATATAATAGAATTTTTTTAGTTTATTTGTTTTTATCAGTATTCAGTACGCGAGTGCCGTTTTTCGTGTCAGAGGTGATATATCTCCTGGTTTTACTCTATACAGAATAAATGTTAAAAATATTAAAATGAGCGGTCGGGGTCGTGATAAAAATAATGAGTCCTGACGATGGACTTATCAAAAGGATGGAATAAACAATACCTGTAAAAAATTCACGACATTAATTTTATTGCCAAATGGTTTTACGTTTTCACCATAATCAACTATAAATTCAGATAATGATTTTCGTAACACAAATAACATTACAAAAGACCAGATATATTTTGATATAAATAAATACTTAAATATCAAGCGATTTAAACCCATAATCGGATCAATTTTTAATAAAGAAGAACTTCCTCCGTCAGAAAAATGAACGAATATCTAGATATTGATATTTTTAATAATAAAATAAATGAGAATTATAAATAAAACGAAATCACAACACATTTTAAAGTATAAATAAGTTTTAACTAAAATATGATTATAAATACGTAATTTTATGTAAATATTCAAAGATATCAAAACAACAATAATACATACTACCCATTATTGTTTAAAGTGCATTATGCAACTATCGTCAGCAAGTACCTTTAATATGTATATAATAGTAATTTTCCAAGCATGTATTGTTTATATTTACTTAGTTCAATGTTATTTGAATATTTTAATATTTAGTGTACTTGAGAGCTCGATTTTGTATCATGTTATATATAAACATGTATACATAATACAAATATTTAAATAGTCATAATTGTATCATAACTATATGGTTACAGAATTCAATTAAAAATAACTTCAATAAAATGAATAATTAATTTTAATTTCAATATTCAATATTTTTATGAATCGCCAATAATTTTGTTACTAATCTTAAACTCAACAAGTTGAGAAAAAAAGAAATTTTATAATTGTATTATTATTTGGAATTTGGAAGCAGCGGTGGTAATAGACGGTAATTTTGTATAGGAAAAGGGACTTCATAATTCTAAAAAGGTAATAAGAAATGTAATTAAATGTTAAAACATATTTAAAATAATTGAACAGATTTTTGATATATTTTTTAAAGGTAATTGCAAAACTAAATAAATAAACTGAATAAATGTGATATAATCTTTGTTGAGGTTGATAACTGAAGCCATGGTGGTGCGCAACGAGTCAGCCGCACATCTATGTATATGCGTACGCGGCCGTTGTTATTGTCTTAATTATCGTGGTTATTATTGGTATTGTCTTAATTATTGTGAATTATTATAGAATACTTTGAAATAGTAGTATTTACGAAACATATTTCGTTTTATATGCATAACATTGTAGACCTAGAACGCTCGCTTGAGCCATACATAATAATTGTTGTAGTTTGGTGTACGTCGTTCTGATGTAAATATTTTATGTGCAAGGCCGTACATTTTATTGGTAACCAAACAATTATACAGTCTACTAAAGATCGGGTAAGCCGGCCATATTCGGTACAGCCCCCGGTTAGAACAATCTTAATTTACTTGATCCAACACATCAATAATGTGATTGTAATAACACAAAAGTATATTAATTTAATGATAGGTAAATTTAAAAAAATTAAAAAATCGTTTTAGTTTTTAATACGACGTCAATAACTTCACCTATAAATGACTTACTTACATTATTTTTTGCCATCAGTACTTAAGTCGTTCCATGTGTTTATTTCAAAATCAAACGTATAAAGTATAAATAGTAATTAGTATTGATATAAATTATGTATTTCTATGTTTGTTACTATGTCTATAATATTAAATTTAGCTCAGAATATACTCGTATTTACGTTTTAATATAATAATACACAATTAATTTCACAACATAAGAATAATATAATTTTATTATATGACTCGTTTTATAACTTTGGAAATCAATATGGGTAATACTTACAACCGATTTTCATCACTGTATGGATTAAATAAACGTCACTTAAATACATTAAAATGATTCTTATTGTTGTAACTACGCATGCATAAATATTATTCTACTATATTGGGAAACTAATCATTGTTCGATTTAAATGAAAATTTAAAATACAAACTAATTAATTTTTTGTTGAGCTTACAAATTTAAACATTAAACAATCAACGTATGGTTTCCATAGTAACCAAATTGATTTTTTACAATAACGAATCCTCTCAATGACATTTTTTTAAATTTCAAAATCAACTAAACCGTTTTCTCGTTCTCGGATACATTAGATTCAGCCGTTTTCATAAAAGTTTTTCAAAATGGAATAGACATACGTACAATCGTTCATCTTTTAATAAAATTATATTTTAATGTATAACACATATTTTCCACCATCCAAATGTCAATTATATATTAAACTTAAATTAGAACTTAAAATTTACATTAGTTTATATATAAATAAGCTGATATTAAATACTGGATGTTGGAATTTTTGCCAGTATTCATTATCGATTTATTTTTGTCCAGGTTCATTGTATGATCAGATTAGACAAAATGGACTTTCAATTTGAAAATCTATTCAGTAATCCGTTTTGCGTTAAAAAAATATATCGTTTAACGAAAAAATGTGGTACTGACTAAACCTTAAGTTTTTCTTTCAACAATTTCAGATTTTACAATTAAATTTTTTACCCAGAGAATATTTGTTGAGAAATTGAAATAGTTTATAAGAAAAATATTTGAGCTGAGGCAATCAAATGGTGTGTTTCAATATATAATAATCGTAATTTCTCTGTATTATTTAAGAAAATTTGCTTCGACGATAAATATAATTTAGAATGCGATGGTTTACCATTGTTCTTAATTTTTAACAAAAATAATGGTTACTTTTTATAGATTAAATTTTGTTTAAGTTTCAAAATATATAACAGTGTAAAGACTATGCCCATAAAGATGTCAAATAAAAGCATTAAAAAATTAATATTAAAATATGCTTGAGAACTTGTAATTGTTCAATACTATACTACACACTAGTAGTTGGTTCGCGCTGAAAATAACAGCGTAGTAGTCGAAATACGTATACGCAGTTAAAGTGTATTATTATTTTTGTGATTTTCGGTTTTTTAGTGTATAGTAAAAAACAATATCGTTAGCAATATGTGCATTTATTAACTGTTAATAATATTAAAACAAAATGTTTAAGACATTTGTTTCACAATTAAGTATAATCGTAAATAATCAAATAAATGATGTCATCCAAAATAAAATTACAAGACATTAATACATTTATCATCATTTAAAAATAATACAAGTATACGTGGAATGATACATAACTATATAATATAAAAGTATATTATTCATCCATACGCACAAAATATTGGTTAAATAATTTGATGAGTAGTTAATAATAAGCAAATCGAAAAAAATTGACAATTATAAGAATATAAGTTTCTTGAAATTTATTAAAAATGCATACGTTTATTAAAAAATGGATGTACATTTCTAAACAAAAATATCAACGTTTCAAATTGATCAGAAGTTTGATCGAACTAGAAAAAAAGTTTAAAATTTTAGCTTTATCAGTGAATCATAATGAATTAAACAATTTTTCAGTAGTTTCAATTAAAAAAAAGTTCTTTAATGAAAAATGAATCACGGTTCGAGAAAAGTTTTAAATAATTCCATAACTGAAAATTGCAGGTTTTTAATTATATCTATAATTGATTTCGATGACAAAAATTAATAACTCTTGCAATTCAACCGTACTTAATCCCTATAATAGAATAAAGAATGTGTAATTAATATGTCGATAAAATATATCATTTCATTTTAATTAACAATGTTTAATCCCAACATTTTTCAATGCTCTTTCAACCCTGTTTAGTAGATAATAAAATATTTTATTAACTATGTGGTTTTCGGAAATATCCATGTGGTTAATGTTATTGTTCTGACGTTTCGGAACCGTTGCAGGTTCCATCCTCGGAGTTTTGTAGTACACGTCTGACTGTCGCGACTACACTCTAGTGTAGAGAATTTTTAAAACTCTAGTGTACACTCTAGAGTGTAGTCGCGACAGTCAGACGTGTACTACAAAACTCCGAGGATGGAACCTGCAACGGTTCCGAAACGTCAGAACAATAACATTAACCACATAGTTAATAAATTCTCAATCCATGAAAGCTTTAATAAACTCATAATAAAATATTTATTCAATATTTATTTAGCCGTTCTAACATTATTATACTTTTAAACTGAGCAATTTGTTATTTATATAGTTCGTAGCCACCGTGTTCAATAACCGAATGAGAGTGTTATATCCCCTGCCTAATGAATGTTTATAATCAGAAATTTGTATATATCTTGGTAAGGAGTATAAAAAATTTACGAATCTTTACCTAGCTCCATTTCAATGAACGCAAATTCAATTCCTTTTATTTTCTCGTTATTTTTCTTAAAAAAAATTAAGTCAAGATAGTATTTTGATATTATTATTTTTTTTTAAATAACTTGTTCGAATTCCTCCAGATATAAGAACGTAATTGTGAACCGAAAAGATATCATTAGAATCGAAATTTCATAAATTTTATACGTATTAAATGTTTGCCAGAGATATTGTGTATATTGAGTTTTTCGTATATACCAGCAGATTTAATACATATAATTAGTACAGATCATAAATGTAAATGACGATAATTGATATTTAGACGATTTTTCAAATTTTAACATTAAAAAATGTCCACGGGAGATCAATAAAAATGTTACCCGTCCATTAAAAATGTTTATACGTCTTATTTTGTAAATAATTAGTACGTCATTACTTATAAGCCATATATATGATATAAGTATGACATTATATTAAAAACATGATTATAAATTTCTAATGACTATAAATGGTAGTTATCGCTATCGATTTAATTTGTATCTTCAAACATTAAACCTATGATAAACTGCCATTGACACGCTATACTCACCCTTAAAAGCTAAACCTGCCACTGTAATTGCTTTCAATTTGTAAATGTATATCTATTACAATAATTTTAAATGTGCTTTACCGATTATTTAATTCACAAGACACTACTATATGAGATACCATACAGTATCATGAATAATTTCAATATTGTATATTGTGTTGTAAATGAGGAAGAAAGTATTTTTTAAGTGGTGCATTCTTCTTGCTCGCTTCTATCGTTTAAAATGTAACGTCGGCATCCTACAAAAATAAATTCACGGAAATCGTGCAGATTATTTTATTTATTTATTTATGTATATCATTTAAAGTGCCTTATAATTTTACAACAATCAATTTTTTTTTATGCGTGTGGAATTATAGTTGTGTAACTAAATACCAAATTTTTGTAAAACGTTTTCGAACCGGTAAACGGAAAAATTACGTCAACGAAATCTCCAGTCATCTAATTTACTACAAATAAAATATAATCGAAAAATTTTTATCGAAAACTTTACTTGCTGTATAAAAACGGTGTTTTGTGTTTTCACGTTCTTTGATAATGTGAAAATTGAGTACGTTATTAGAAATTTTCTACGAATCGATCTACAAACACACAGTGCCTTGGTTAGGTAATTATGATACACCCGTGCGCTCCGGGTTAAGTTTCAGTTTATTTACCTACCTACTGTGCAAACCAATAAATATTCAATATAAAAGCACCCTTAACATTTGTTTTCAGTAGACGACGTTTATATTTGTTACGAGGCACGGAATGTGTATAATAGATGGGCAGACTTATGGTTAGCTTAAATCTCCGAATTCAACTATAGCCACCAATAAATTCAACAATTTTAAATCATATTTAAACCAATAAATTGAATACGTGTAATAACGTTAAAGGGATAAAAAAAACCTGTTTATTTTTTATTTTTTTCTAATAATATTATTTTAAATCTGAAAATTAAACAAAAACCCGTCTTTTTCTACTATACTTAATTTCATTCTAAAAACGGATTCGAATTCATTAACGACTTCTTTTAGGTTATTTTGAAACTAGATTTTTGACTTCTCAGTTAACGTTAATTTTTATATTTTTAAACAATGGCTCAAATATGTATTAAAAGAAAAAAATTTAACATTTTATGAAAAATATAATCACACAATAATCTAGAAAAAACACTGATGAGTTAATATTATTTTTTAGAAATTACATTTTAATCTTTTTTAATTTTTGGTTATCTTTTTCATCTAAATCACTATACTATGTACATAAAACTATTAAACTTGTTCAAATTATGTATTTATTCATGTGTTTGTGCGCTTAATAGAAGTAATGCAAATTATTTAACAAATATATAAAATTAAAATTTACAAGCAGATAAAATGTTAGTTACTTAAAAAATGGTGTCCTATTCTCAAAAGATAATAATGGGAATTATATACGTATCAATATAATATGACGTATAAAATCGAAAAACTGTTTAATATAAAGTAGGCTGTGGAAATAAAGAGTTTTTAACCCAAATATGCACCGACTAGTTAACACTGAAAATGTATGTATGCCAGTCAAGTAATATTCCGATTTTTCAATGCCATAAACCACCTTTTATTAGGTACGTTTATTTTTCAAGTTAAATTTGTCTAATTATCACGTATATTATTATTAAATTGACATTGGGTACAATACTCGAAAACTTTTCTTTTACGTCTATAAGTTTACATAAAATTTAGTTTTGTATTTACTTCTATGCATATTTTTTGTTATAACTTTCTAGGCTTTGCTGTGGTCTCAACAATATACGTCTCCCTTCATTCGATGTTTGTTAATTAAATTCTCATGCGATATATAATAACAATTCAGACACGTCAATAAATGATTTTAAATATTTTGCATCGGATATTGCTGAATTTCGTCAAACACGATACATATGCAATGATGTATTCGCCGAATAACTTAGAATAAACCCGTAACACGTAACCAGTAATATGTAAGTGCACGTAATACGTGTATTATTTAAAATTTAACAGACTATGTACAATCACTAAGTACAATTCAATTAGTTATCACGCGAAATATTGAAATAATAAAATGTAGAAAAAACCGACGTTTTTTCAATTGTTGAATAATTTAAAAAAAGAAAAAGAATATACATATAAATATTGTAATACTATATCTACTTACGTAAACTATTGAAATAATTAAATCGATTAGTATTTTTTTAAATGTTATCTGTACTATAAACAAAAGTATTTGTCACAGTACGAATTATAAACGGTAATCATAATTAATGTATAGTTCAGTTTTAATATTAATGAACGCAGATTTTAAATCTTTGCCGAGAATAATTTCTCGGTCGATGAAAATCACGAATAAAATAAAAAGCAAATAAAGTGAACGTTTTTATGATGACGTCTAATATATCATTTCCGACGATAAATAATAAGTTTCATTTATTTTCCAATAATAATTACAACTTATTACAATATTGTCGAAATGAAAAACCGCCAAATTGAGCCACTGCATGATGTCTTATTCAATTTCGGCTATAGTTCTTGTAGTAAAAATTAGGGCATGTCTTCGGGTTCTTCGGGTCGTTAAATATTAATCAAAGTCGACTTGCAAAAAAAAAAAAAAAATGTATTATCATCCCTCGACATTTTACCGTAGTCCGTAATATGACGAGGTCAACAACGCAGTAGTCGTTCCAGTGAAACGGTATATATAAGGTAGGTACGTGTATTTTTTTAAGTGCCTATATAATATAATGTATGAAAAAAATTGTTTAAGAGAATGGTTTTTATATAGTTTTAGAACGGTACTAAAAAAAAATCGTACGTCATAATAACATCACATGCCCTCTAAGATATCGATTCGTATATTATATGTGTTACGACGACGACAGCGAAGACAGTTGAATGGAATGTTGCGTGTACAATGTTCGGCTGCCGTATAAGAGATATTCTTTTTTCCTTTTTTTTTTTTATTTCTTTCCCCCTCGTGGAAACATCTAAAGAAGACAACTGCGTGCGATCAAATCTTCATAAAAAAAAATACATACATATATATATATACATGTACATACGTATCCAAGTATCTCGGAGTTTTATACATTTTTTTTTCTGTTAAAACACGAACATCATCACGTATCACAATACCCGTGACGAACTTTGACGCGTTTTTTTTTTTTTTTCGTTAAACATAAATCCGTTTCAGTCATCGTAGAATAACTAGGATCGAACGAATTAATTTTGCGTTTTCGTAAATGTTTAAACGATATTTCAGAACGTTATTATATTCACTAGAGTACGTCCCAAACGAAACGTGTCGTATTGTGATAATAAATCGGTAAAAAAAAAAAAATCGATAAAAATATCTAGAATACATATCTGTTATCAACGTCATCGCGTGTAAACAAAATCCGTCGATTCAAACACACGTCAATGAATTTGTTCGGTGTGGAAATCCGCCACGCGTCACGTCGGATATTTAGAAAACCGAAACGCGTTGAAAACGTTTAGTTCGACGGTTATTTTTGATTAGTTCAATCGATGGCCGTTCGAACGTCCGGAAAGGGCCTCGACCGAGGATGGGAAGACGTGCCGTGGCGTACAAGCTCACGGTCAGGTTCTTGCACGCGGAACAACGGTGCTCGGCAGAAAGGGGACGGAAAACCGACAATGATAACAATTGACCGTCGTCGTCGTCGTCGTCGTAACGTTCGTACTACGTGTCCCGGTCTCAACAAAAAAAATTAGTAAATTTTATTTGTTTAACGAATAAATAGACTGTCGTGCGCGAACTCAACAAGACGCCGTTAAAACTGATTCACGTCCATCAGACGTACCCGTGACGTTTGTGCCGTAAACGTCGATCGTCATTTTAAGGGACGCACGCGCGTTGGAACTTGACCGTTAACGTCGATTTCGTATCGTGTCTCACGAAAAACGGGTCGGAGGGTTGAACGCTTACGGTGTTCGTCGGCGATGGCCGGCGTCGTGGAAGTGTGACGGCCGGCGGCGGCGGCGGCCGTAGCGTAGTCCGGGGCCCCGTACATGACGGACCCTCGGGGCGGCGTGTCGACGGGATCGCAACATTCACGTTCGGGGTACTCGCTGGCCACGGTCGAGCCGACCGCGATCGCGGCCAACAACAGTCGCGCGGCCGTGGACATGTCGGCCGGACACGAACCAGATCACGTGACGGACCTCGTCGTCGTCGTCGTCCGAACCGGAATCGAAGTCATCGCGACGAGACCGGCCGGCCGGAGGCGACAACCGCCGGGACGCGCGCCCGAAACGAGGAGAACGACGCGACGGGATGGTGAGAAAAACGAGACGCTATTGCACGTCGACGGCGACGACGCGGCGTGTGCGGTTGGTTAGCGCGCAGCGCCCCGTGTACGACTGAAGGAGGTCCCTTCTCGCTGTCGGTGCTTTCGACGTGGCGCGGAAACGTGTGCGTGCGCGCTGTGCGGCGCCGTCGACTCGGTGCGCCCGCGGGGCGAGGTGAGTACAGGGGACGCGGGGAATGATCCATTTAACGCGCTACCGCCCGTAGTCTAACCCACGTCGTCCGCGCCCCGGCGTCGATTCTTAAGATTTCGCGTACGTTCTCCACTGACTGCGCGGCCCGTTTTACCGTACGCTTACCGTCCGCTTACCGTCCGCTTGACCGACGGAGGGGGGGGTTTGAAACAATGTCGTTCACTTTGGTACGTCTGAAATCTCGTGTTGAACTATTGCAGTTATTTCCGTCTTGTTACATATCTGTAATTGTCCAACATTCGTGTAAATATTGTGACGTACCATCGCGAGCGTGCCGTTTAATTTTTTTCGCGTTTTTCGTTTCCGGAGACGGCCGAAAAAAGGGATCGTTTTCGACGTGGAACGATTTCGTAGTTTACGTTCGGACCGTTAAGTGATGCGTTATTGCTGACGCACATACCACGCGATCAAACGGTCCGAAGTTAAACAATGCGTGGCCATACCCCGTCTAACGAGTAATGACCATGCAACGTATCATTTCCGTCGACGCGAAGTCTACGCGGTCACTGACGCGAGGGTTTATAATTATTTTCGAAAGTAAATCGTCATGCACGCGCCCAAAGAATAACAGAACAAAGGACCGAATTTCGCCGGTGACGACGTTTATTGACGGCGAGGAGATGATTTTACCCGAATGGAACGACACCTCAACGGCACATGCAACATCGTTTACATATAGACTAGATATGTCCTGATAATCTTGGTACGACGGTAAAAATTAATTTTTTTGAAACCGTCACATGTCACATTGTGACTGATATCTGTTGCAAAAACGGTTAATATACAAATATTATTAACGACTAATCGCTATCACTATGACTAGAACTAAAGAACTGTAATTACGAGTATTTCAATATCGAAGGCCTGAAAATATAATAAAAGTTTTTCGTATGATATTCTAACAAAATAGTACAGACAACTATAAAATCGATATTTGAATGTAACCTTTATGTATTTCTCTACAGCGAGAATAGGGAAATAGTCGTCAGTAATTACATTGTATTTACTTACGATTTAAATAAATTATGGCATTCTATTTGAAACACGGGGATAAAATAATTATAATAATTAAATAACAATTATTTAGTAAAGCAACGTGCCAAAGTCTTATTGTTGTACAAATTAATACTGAACACTGATATGTCGTCTAGTGAAAATGATATTTAGTTGTAAAAATAATAATTATAATTTTTATAGTTATACAAAAAGTATTTGATAAAGAAAATAATAAAAACGATCACTTGGTTGGTTAACGTTTTAATAATAACTTCAAAACTAAAATTATTGGAAAACTGGTAATTGACAACTTTGGACAAATATTTTTGTCAACAGTAATTATACTCATTTAAGTGTATATTCTGGACTTAAAATAAATAAAGTCAAGGTATCATTTCATTGTTCTGTCTGTTGGCCACTTGATATCGTTGAAGTATGTATCTTAAATAATTTTTTTTCAATTCTCCCATATTCAAATTAAACAAATATATATTAAAAATGCATCTATCTATATATAATAATTATCATTCAAACTTATAACATCATTGGAAAGTTTTTACAAAATGGCGATATTTAGGAATTATATTTTTAAAAAACGGAAATTGCTTATAAATAATTTAGTAAGGAAATTACTTATGAACTCATATAACGTATGCGTTTATTATTTAAACAAATATAATAAATAAATAAACTCCCAGGACAGGAAGAAATGACATTAATGCTTACCTTATCATTCGAGTGAATAGCACTAATTAGATGTACTAGTAATACTGTAATAGTAGTACTTTCCGTTTTTCTTTTAATAATGCTCTTCCAAATACAAGTGGTGACTCGTGTACGTGTAAAATATGCAATAAATTACTTTTTATTTTTGATACAATTCATTTAAAAAAAAAAAATAAGCCCTTTACATTTATCACATTTTGAATTTTCATCTTTTGATATCATTATGAAAACAAACTATATGCGGAACATTCAAACTATATAAAAATATATTTTTACCCCCACTCTACTTCTAATCCAGCCATCTAATTGCCCACTTTCAGATTCACATTTGTAGTGGCCGCCATCATTAATCAAACCCGTCTGAGATCTTTATTGATCATGAAACCTATGTATTTTTATCCCCGCACGGTATACATTTAACTCAGCCGCCGAAAAACCCATTGGTGGTGACACATTTATTTTTTTCCAATTAAGAGAGAAAAAAATTGTTTGTAACGAAAAAAAAAAACAAAATAAGTAAGAATATCGAAATACAAACATAATTTGAATAAAGATCATACACCAAATTTAACTACAGAAGTTTTTACATTTTATACATTATCTACATCAATACATATATTATATTTTTTAATTTCAAATACAAATTCTATTATTTGACAGTTAATACTAGTACGAACCGTACTACATTCTCACTACATTACAAAACGATGTTTTTAAACGTATTATTTTTTTATTCGAAATATTTTTTGTCTGACATGTGTATTTTTTTGATTGACCATTGATTTCATCTATTTGCAACCATATTATTTATTAACTTTAAAGTATAAATATCAATGATTTTCGAGTCTGCAAAAGAAAAATGTTTTATATGTTCTACAATAACGAAATTGTTTTCAAATTCAAATATTATTTTTATTAGTATGTATTATAATACTGTTTATTCAAATGCGAACGATTAGGAATTAACTTCTGGTGATGCTTGAATAGTCGGAACTCTATGTAAGTCACTGTTACATAATAAACTGTAATTTATAAAAAATAATAATGTGACTTTTGAAATTTAAAATTTTGTTACAGAAGCATAAAAATGCCGATCCTGAAACAGGATTTCGGATTCCGGGCTTTTACCCAGCCGCCAAATGGCCTAATGCCGGTATTCGGATGCTATACTTATAATGTTGTTATTCAAATTCACTATTATCTTCATCAGTCGTGTAACTTTTTTTCCCCAAAATAACCGATGACTCCATTGGAATTACTGGCGCATTACTCCCAATTGCCCGCTATCGTTTATCAAAAAATAAAATAAAATACATAAACAAAAATAATGTACAGAATAATTTTTAAATACCCTCCCCTTTTCCAAAGTGTATCTTTAACATTTTAAATTGTATTTCTTATTATGCATTGTTACGGTCAAATTAATAGATCACTTATCAAGTAAAAGATTACCGGTCCAAGGTCCGATAACGACCCGGTCGACGAGCGTCGATACCGGGTCGTTTTCTTACGTGAAATCAGTCCTGGTGTGTCGTGCTCCTCATACGGGTGCTCCACCCGGACAAAACCAACGGCTATTTCTATGTTGTGCGCCATAACGTGTCTACATAATATGTCGGAGTAGGGGAGACATGTTACAACCCCGGGTAACATCGCCTGGGGCGATGTCTGAAGGCACGCACAAGGACTGACTTCACGTACGTAAACATTACTTAATGGATAAGCGTTTAATAAATTAAATTAATTAAAGCGAATAAGCGTTTAATAAATGCTTAATAAATATTAACATTTACATGAAAAATATCAAATATCGACATTATTATCTAAATAAATTTATCGTAAAAATAATAAAGGGCAATTTGTATAATTGAATTTAATGAATTTTTAAAAATTCATTCCCATATATATACATACTAATTGCTAATATGTCTCTATGTAAAACAGAATTAATATTATTTTAAATTCATTACATTTTTAAATTTCTAAACTATTCATGTACTGTAACTGAACATTTCATGTATACATTTCAGGCCCTACCCAAACAGACTTGCTGAATTAAGACATGTACAATTATTTTAACGAAAAATGTTTTAAAATTAATAATGTTAACCAAATTCATTGATCAATAAAACAATCAAAGATTCGGCGGTAGTTATTCAAATGCAGAGGATAATTACAATTGTCCTAATCTAATAACCCGGTTTTTAACCAATTAACCAATTTAAAAATATAAAAAACCTAGCGAGCCAAATTATGAATTTAGATTTAAACATAGGAAACTAGATTATAAAAATAGTATAACTTCCAAAAATATACCAAAATCAAATTTAATAACTAAAAACTATATCAATATCAAATAATATTATAATCATTTGTGTACGCAGTTAGTTCTATCGAGGTTGAAGAAAGATGTAATTTTAAAATATAACATATTGTTAGGCGCTGAGCCCCTAAATTTTAAAGAAAATTCAATATCAAAATTATTAATCACATATTTTTTAACCAATAATATAAAATATTAATAACTGATATACATGAATAGAACTTAATTAATTAGTGTACATTTTTGTAAAATATGCTCTTCCGGAATAAATATCCCAAAAACTATCCCCTTATGCACGCCAATTATTAGTTCTTATTTATTTGAATTTTTGATAAAAATTGATGTTAAGAATGTTGTGATATTCTTATGTTTTAATTAGTTGAATAAAGAATCATTTTAGTCATAATTTTTTTTTTTTTTAAGATATTGAAAAAATAATATAAGTTCTCAAATCTTGTTATGCAGTATTATAACTCGGAAAGAATCAAACATAAATCAATGTAGGCATACTATTTGTACTAATAAAACACATTTGCATGCGAGGTTTCATCGCTATTTAAACAAATATATTGACTCACTTCGCAGTATAATGTAAACTGTAAGAACTGAATTATGTTATTTATTCTACACATTTATGATTTTATACAGTTATTGCATTAGACTTTAGTGCTTTTCAGTTTCAATTTTATAGCAAAAACAAAATACTAAAATGAATACGGTTTCTACTATGCTTTATTTAATTCTATTAAATCTGGCCTTGTCTAACATTTTTGAGAACACATTAGCTCGGCTAGGTAATGTACATCGTTATTATAAATAATAACAATTTTTAATCATAAAAATCTATATTTATTTGATTCTCTTACAAATGGTAGGCTCTATGAATAAATTATATATAACTAATAATTTTAGTAATGAATTATTGTTTTCTATAGATAGAAATAACACTCCATTAGGTAGTAAATTATTTATTAATGTACGTTTATAAGACATAATTAGCTTAACACGTAAAAAGTTATGTAGTATAATAATAATTATAAAAGAGTAATAATAATATATTATTAAAAATATTGATAAAAAAATTATATTATTTTTGTTTACGCCAATGGCCGATTTGTGCTCGGCCTCTTACGCGTCAGTCCCACGAAATATACGTTAATAAAATGTTAGACCAAATGTTAATCACTGAATTAATTACATGTATATTAATACATGTAGTAAAAAGAGCTTAATTATAAGTGGCAAACCTTCTTGGCGAATACTGCACGTGATATAGAGCTACGATTAAGCAAGATACGAGTATATTCATGGCACTATTGAAGTCGAAGAAATGTCTAAACAATTGTACTTTACAAATTATTATAATACATACATGTATCTAAACAGGAATATGTATTAACAGAAGCTTAATTTCATAATATTGTGAAAAATTATAATTTTATATAAGTCAACTAATTACGTGTAAAATTACCCTTCAACTATTTCAATAGATGTCAATAAAATCCAATAACTTATAGACTACCAAATAGTGGTTTCTAATGGTTCAATAAAAAAAAACTTATAGACTATTATTTAAACAATTTTATTCTAATAAATAATGAAATGTATATTTATATTCTATACGTCGTAATTTAGGCTGTACTAACAACACACTATTCGTATATTTAATCTATGTTAAATAATCTTAATATTTGTATCATTGTTGTTGTTATTGTTATTATTAAAATTAACATTATAACTTATTTATTTATTTTAATTATTATTATATATGTATATAATACATACTGATATAATAATATACTTGTAATCTTACAATTTTAAATATTGAACACAATATACGACTATCTTAATTGTACTTACATTCTATGAGGAAATTCTGTAGGAAGAGTTACAAATTAATTGTTATTAAATGTATTTATTTTTTTATAGATAATAATAATGTAAATCGTAATAATAACAATTTTAACCGTGAGTTATTTTAAAATTTATATTTATACAATTTAATTATTAAATACAATAATGCAATGATTTTTCTATGTACATGGTTTGCTATTGATGAAATAAATAATTTATAAATAAGCAATATTATTTAATTGTAAAGAATATTATAATTTATACATAATCTGAAAAGAAATGTGTATTTATAAAAATCATAATTTCATAATATAGTATAACTGTTTATAAGTCAATTAATTACTTTAAATAAAATATTATTTTTTAGCTGTTTTAATAGATGTAATTAAAATCACACAACGTTGACTAATATTTAAGTCATTTTAAAACTATCATATATATATTTATCATATAATATTTCAGCACTTTAAATTTCGAAACTATTCATGAAAGTGAATATTTGAGTGAAAGTTGTTAATTTAAAAATAATGTAACATGTTATACAACTTAATTAAAAGTAATTTAAAAACTAACTAAAAACTAAATTAATAAAACAGTGAATAATGATCTAAATTTGCGATTGAAATTAAGTAGTACTGAACTTAAAATGTCTACGCTCATTGCAACATTACAACTTCATCCTTCTCACTGAAATTTCGTAATTTGTTGTAATAAATAAATAATAGATATTTTAGAAACTCATATTGTAATTTTTTATTGTACTATACTTTTAAAATAAATGTATAGAAATTTTGAAAAATTCTATTTTTAGTAATTAGTGGTACCTGACTGATTCGTAATAAACATAAGTATGACACGAAAAAATCATTTTGGAATTTCTGGTCTAGAATACTGCAGAAAAGATAGTATCTTCATATGTTACATATAGCATCTGTGGTATCATAGAATTTTCTATCACACGGAACACCTCTTTTCATAACACACGTATTTACAAAACAAATTTGCTTAACACTAATAATTATTACAAAAAATAATTTGTTTTTGATTTTTTAGAATGCTTAAGTAAGATTGAATATTACATTTAATAATAAATTATATTTCAATATGTATATAGTAACAAATAATATATATATATATATATATTTATTTATTTATTTATATATATTATATTCATTCCGGAATTATTGTATTCATTAAAAAGGGATATTTATTAGCGATCATTAGGCATTAAAATAATGATATTTTCGATAATAAATTGTCTTGTATGTAATGCGTTGGTTGTTCTATTGTATTGTTTGTATTGTTCTATTTCTATTGGTTGTATCAATAAGTACATTACGAACATATTGTTTAATGTATGGGTGAATTCGATATCACCCTTATCGTATAATACAATAATATTTATTTGACTTATTTAAGTAAAATTGTTGAGTCCTTTTAAAAAAGAATTAAATTATTCTCAAATGATCAAAAATATTATATCCATTAAAGAAATTATCATAAGAAATAATGTACAACTAATTTCGTTTTGATGTATAACCATAATAATGCAAAATGGTAATAAAAACTAAAAAATTTTAAAAATGATTTGACACTTCAATTCCACGTTCAATTTCATCATTATTTTTTTAATCAGATCTAATGTTAAACATATTATCGATCGGTAAATAACAAATTAAAAATTAACATAGGTCTTTTTAAAAACTAAGGATTTCTTTTATATTAAAAAAAATGTATATGGCACATCAAACAGATATTTTGTAGATCATTCATTTATTTCAAAAACAATTATTTTATTATTCACCACTTAATAAAAACATAATTCTTGTCGTTTACATTCATTAATTTCAATTGTATTAATTTATACTGTTATTTCAATTTTAATTATTTATTTAGGTGCAGTCCGAGATAGTGGAGGATTTTATGGTAAGCAATATTATACTAATATACATTATATAGATACAACATCTATTTATTGAAATTGTAAACAACTTTTTTAATAATACTTGTTAACTAGATTACTCTGCTTTTGACAGAAAAATTAATAATTTGCGTTTTATAAAACTATTGTGTTTTTTTATTAGTTAATGACGATGGTAGAAGTGCTTTCTTTTTAGCATATTATAGATGGTGTAAGTAAACAAAGTAAAAGAAAAACTATTTATAAATTCAATATATTGCTTTAATCATTTAAAGAAATATCTGAAAATTGCGACACCTATATCACTTAATAAAAATGTACCATTTATTTGAGTAAATTTTAACACTAAAATCGTAAACAAATTTCATAAAATTATAATTTTTTTAATATTAAAATATCATAATCTATGCCTAATAGTAATGTTTTTATTATTATATTCAATACTATATATATATATATATATATGTGTGTGTATGTGTATGTGTGTATATATATACTTGTATATCAAGTAGGGGTTTTAATGTTTCAGTTAATCCCCTATTATCATTATCACATATTAAATAAAATACAAATTTATCCATTTAAATGTAATTATGTTTTTTTAACGCAATCTATTACCTTTCCTCAGATAAAGTATTTATATATCTACTACTTTATAATTGATTTAAGTAGATATAAATGCCCTTAATCTGTTGTGTCTAATTATTAATTACATTTTGAATATTTAAACAGTGATTTCCTTCATCTGCGTGATTGTTTGTCTTATCCTTTTTCCTAAGTACAATTTGTGAACATGAGTTGAAAAAACCTACGCTACCAAAACCTCCTATCAGATGAACTCTCGCCACCGGCTAAGGTATTTCGATTTATAGCACTCAAGTTCTTCCCCACTCCCTCAATACTTTTCCAACTACGATGATATGAAGAATGATAAAAGATAAAAATAAAAGTGTAAGAGTGTGAACTATCGTCATTTGTATAAATGTGTATCTATTTTCAGTCTTTTACGTGTTGAAACATTATTGAAATTATTGAAACTATATGTCAGGCTGCAATGAAGTTACCTATGCATCAACTACAACGTATCTAGTCTGAGACCTGTGCATACCGCATCAATATCACCATCGTGTTTATATATAAATTATAATATAAAATTCGAGTATATTAGAATTTCTACCCAGAACATTGATCAATAATTTTGGTAAAACTAATTTTAAGATTTTTTTTTTATTTGTTATAGAAAAAATAAATATTAATTTGACTCACAAAAAAAAAATCTCCTTTTACCTAATGGAATTGTCCATTTATCATTTTTTCATTTTCATCTTATTTTCAAAATTCAAATATCAGAAACGTTTGAATAATTCCAACTATTGTAATTTATAAGTACATCTTTCCCTCATTACATATACATATATATATATTAGACTGATCTTTATTATTTAACTTTCGAATTTTTGATCTAAAACCGCCTATTTTTTTCATTAAATAATAAATGTTATTTGGACTTAATTTGATCGCCTTGTCTCGCCCCCTTCCTGTACCGAATAAGAGTTGACAAATTGCCAAAGAGGGCAATATTATGGTTTTTTAAATTTATTTTAAAACTGATAACAATTAGCATGAAAATATATAGAACTATAATTGTAGAATTCAATCTTATCTTTAAGAAATGTACTTACAATATTTTTCGTAAATCTATTATTTTCTAAGAAAAATAATTACATGTTATATATTTCATTTATTTGACAAAATTAATATTTTACAATTATTTAAATGTATTTCATAAAAAGTTAGAGTTAAGATAAAATATTTTGTATGAAATCATAACAATGAAATGTCCTGAAAGTGCATTGAAAAGCAGCAATTTTATTGGTTCAACCGTTTTATTGTTATAATCAAATGTATGTAATAAATTAAAGTTACAAATTAATGAAAACATAGTATCCACTTATTATTATTACGTAGTATTACTAGCGTCGTAGTATACAACACTTGTATTTCCAACAACTAAATAAACATTTTGAAAACATTTTATAAATTTCGTAAAACTAGAAATAAAATATTTTCCTCGACTTCAGAGAAGAAATGCTATATTACTGCCTATCAAACTATTTCCGCGTACATACTAGAAATAACTTAAATAGCTCAAACCTCTTTTCCAAAAAAAAAAAATTAATATGTATTTTCATATAGTACAAACATATGAGGTTAAATGATGTCTATGACAATGAAATACTTTATCAAAATAATCTCATAACAACTCAGGCAATGTCGATTTACACAGATTATTTTTTATAGAATTTAAAACAAGTATATTTTTTTTTCTTAGCCAATACTAATTTTCAAGATATAGAAGATATAGAAAAAAGAAGTAATATATAATTATATATTTTTACCATATCCTTATAAAGACAATTCTGTAATATGTTTTATTCTCTTTCTATAAAAAAAATAACTTATATTTTATTATTGAAAAATTATTCAATATATATTTGGTAATTATTTAGTTATAGTTAGTTATATATATTTTTTTTATTATTTCTACTAAATTTAAATTTAAAAGTTATTTAATTTTATATTATATTATTATATATATTATTATATTATATTATTATATATATTATTAAATATATTTAGGAGAATATTTTTTCCCCATTTTCACAAAAAATAAAAATCCATTTAGTTTCAACATATTATGTTTACCTAATATATAAGAAAAATAATTATATATAAATATATATGCGTGTACTAAAAAATAAATTATAATATATACTAGTTAATTCGGCCTAACTATATAAATATTTTTTTTTATTTTATAGATTATGTAATAAATTATATATCTATAATATATTTCAACGCAATTGATAGTATGTATAAAATATAATACAATAAAAACTACATGCATATATTTTTATTATTGTAAATAAATTATTTATTTTAATTCATTATTCATTATTTTAGGCTATCAATGTAATTATCATAAATAAATTTATTTTATTTTGTATAGTATATACAGAAATCAATGGGGAAAATCTTCAAAATGCAAATGATTGGTGCGACTTCCTTGATAATAATCCTAGTAATTATTCATTATATAACATTCATCTGTTTTAACTTACTTAAATTTCGAAAGATTTTTTTCTAATATTATACATTTTATATTCTAAATGCATTATTTAATATTTTGATTATTTACAACTTGTTTTATTAAAATTAGCAAATCATGTTTTATTTATGAAAAATAATAACTAAACTAATCTTGACTTTTTATTATTTTATGAAAGCTGTAACAATTAATGATGTACAAGATTGCAAAAGTATGTTTACAGTTATGAGTAAAATTGCTCTATGCATATATTTTTAAATTATTATACTAAAAAATCTTTATTCATATATTCCTACAAAACTATGCCTTTTTAGCATTTCAACTCCATAATAATAAAATTGCATATTATGCATTTAAAATATATGGCTTAAATGAACAATATAAATTTAAATATTCTTTTTATTTTTTGTTTTATAACATAATATTTGAGGAACACAGTGTTATAGCTTAAAATGCATCATAAATTTACTTCTTATTTGTCTATTATAATCATAAATTTAATATGTACACATGAATTTCATAACAGTCATATATAAGAAATAATAATAAATATATAAGAAACAATAACTCAGAAATTACCATTGATAATATAGAAGTATAATATTTTTAATTTGAATAATTGTGTAGATCAACTGGGAATCTTTGGTGGTAAGTAATTTGTTTGTAAATCAAATCAACGTTTACAAAGATTATTTTAAGAATACTTTAAATTGATATATATTAATATTATGAATAATCACTTTCTGTATTCAAATAATTTGTTTACTTAAAATCAATTGACATTTACAGTAATTGTCTTTTTCATTATTGCAGATACTATAAAAACGGCCTTGACATACGGATTTCAAAATTTGAGTGAGTAGATTTTAAAATACAATACATTACATTATTTCTTAATAAATATTAATATACGAATCTAACTCAGAGTCGATCATAGGTGCTTAACATTTTTTTGACATACAATAAAGATGATTCCATATATCGCATTAGTTGATTAAGTCTGTTATCTACACCTACTCGTAGGTAATTAATGCTAGGTCCCAACACGAGCCGTACGTTAAATTATACTACAACAAGTATGGTTAGAACAAGATATCGGTTACAACGAACTGTACTAACGAATTTCCGGTTACTACGGGCATTATCTTTTTCGTTTTTGTTCAATTAATAATTTTTTTTCATCAAATTCAATTACTTAAAAAATTTTGATTCTATAATCAAATTAATATAATAGATTCATTCATATTTTTATTTCGGTTTATTTTATAATCAATAATCAATTTCATTTATGTTTAAAAAATATAAATACAGTTTTTTTTTTTTTTATTTAAAAGGAAGTTTTGCGAATAAAATACAGTTTTAATCTCGATTATAATTTAAATAAAATCGTATGTATTTCCGATTTGCATTTGCAGCGAGCACTCGTTCAAAACAAATTAACGAGCAGACGGTTACGAGAAAATCTTACTGTCCCTTGAAACGTGTTATAACCAATTTCTAATATATATATAATTTATTATACACATTTATAGTTGAATCTATAAGAGTAACATAATTTAAACAATAATATTTGCTATAAATTATTACAATGTTATATTTTTTTAAATGTTTTTTATATATGCAAATATTTATTATTTGATATATTATTCCGTATCAATTTTTGTATTAAAAAAGATGTAAAATTATTTATAACTGTTTCATCCGAACATAAATAATCTTGAGTCATTATGGCATAGGAAGAAAAATTGAAATAGCATTTAAAATAATCTAAAACAATCAATACAAATATAACCTTTTTTAGCAACCTGGGAACCAATTCGGTCGTTTCGGAAATAGTTCAGATGTACCAGAAATAACAGCATTTGTATTAAAGATAAAAAATTCAATCCAATCGACCAATTGAAATTTAAAATAAATAAACTAAATTAAATATCAGATCATATCTTAGCAGCAAAAAAATATTGAAATGACAAATACATAGTCAAAATGAAACCTCAGAATCTTTAACGTTCTTATTTTTTAAGATAAATTTTATGTTTACATCAAGACAGAATTTCTTCAAAATGCAAATAATTAATGTAGAATTTCGTGAAATTTAAACAAGCCATATATCCATAAATGTATAATATCTATATTATAAAATATAAAAATCATAGCGATCTGCTAGTAGTAAACCAGAAATGTGTTTGTGGCATCGAGTAGATCACTCAATCGATTGTTTTAAAACTGAAATATTATAATGAAATTGAAAGCATTAATAAATCATTGTTTTTCTAAATGACTATTTTGACCAAACTGCGTTCATTTTTTTTTTTTTTTTTTTTGTAGTTTTTCCAAATTTAAGCATTAAATATTTTTAAAAAACATTAAATATTATAAAAATACAATATTTTTAATCTTGTATTCAGCTCTAAGCATTTAAATTAAAAATGTTCTATGTACAAATTTGGTGTTTTGTAAATGTTATCAAATTGTTATCATTTTAAGTATTTTTACTTAAAAAAATTAATATAATAATCGAAATACGGGAATAATTATGTAGCACATGTACAGAACTGCTACTAGAAAATTTAAAAACATGTAAAGATGGGCACATCTCATCTACTAGAAATAGTGTACACAATAAAACTGAAAAAAACTTTATCATTGTGGGACCAAAAGTATATAAAAAATGAATCTTATATTTTCCAACAAAACTAAAATTATTTCTACACGCATGTTTTAATATGTATTTTTTATACTTTTCAAAGTACTACATGATGAAAATTTGGGAGGTACGTTATAAATATAATTAATTACCCACATAATATAGTTACTTGATATTGTATTGGACGTTTTGCATTAAAATTAAAAAAAGAATTACTCAGAATGTAACATATTAATGTATATAAAATATAATGTACAATAATTTAAAAAACTCATGTTTGAAAGGTTAAAAATTATACATATATATGACTATAAATTAAATTCATACATATATAAATATAAAATAATATAATTAACAAAACCATTGCTAAGTGATTTTTCACAATTTTCTTGCTTTTTTATGTATTCCTAAGTTTGATGATTTATTACTAAAATGATTTCAACAATTTCTACGAGAAATAGTGTATGATATCATTAAGTTGAAACATTATATTATGAGTTTAATTGATTTATTAATATACTCGTTTTAAGTTAATGAAATATATTATTATGATAATGTATTTGTTTAGGATTTACACGATCATACTATACTGAGCTTGGCCAGTCTTTTTCACAAATAAATAACTGTACGTATGATAATAAAAAAAACAATATAGGACACAAATATTTTCCTATTTATAAAATCATGATATTATTCTAAAAAGTATAATAAATAATTTATTAATAGTCACCTAAAATCTTAATATTAACGAATAACTCTTTGATAATACAAATCAATTGTTGTTAATAATTGTCACGGATAAATATTCAGTGATATAGTACCGTGTTTTTACTTCAATAGAATCTATACAACAATAACAACTAGTGTTAATTATTATTAATGTGTTTTTCGGATATATCCATGTTGTCAATTTTATTCTGACGTTTCAAAACCGTTGCATGTTCCATCTTCACTGAGCGTAGTACCCGTCTAACTGTCGTTACTACACTGAGTAGTGTACACAATGTAGTAACGACAATTATACGGGTACTACGTTCTCTGAAGATAGAACATGCAACGGTTTTGAAACGTCAGAATAAAATTGACAACATGGATATATCCGAAAAACACATTAATAATAATACTCCAATTCATGAAAGTTTTAATAAATTCATAACTAGTGTTAATTTTGTTAATTTTTGTATCTTCACTTTTTAATATAAATCTTACGAAAGTATTTCATTTATCGAATTTTATAATAGTATTTTACTATGTTTGTACCATGCGTGAATTAAAACTCAATTTATATTGTACCCACCCACACGTATCAGCAATTACGACTACAATTTACATTAAGAAATCTTAATTCCAAAATACCGATCAATCCGATAATACGATTAGAATACTGAAAACCAAAATATGAGTAATTCGTTGTTAAATTTACCTTAAATCTGCTTTTTAACTTTTTTCTTTGGTCATAATATAATGTCAAAAATCTGAATATTGACTATTTTCAAACTTTCAACTTATTCAATTTATTTAAGTCAGATATATGAAAAACATTAAAATTGTGAGGATAAATAATTGAAAACAGTTTTCAAAATTTTATTGCACCATAATATGTAAACATTTATCGAAACTTTTGAAGTAAATATTGTTCAAATAACTGTGTCTGTGTAATATACAATGATCAATGATTTCAATCACTTGAACGGCTTATTTTAGATTCAAAGCCGTTTCTAAACTTACGGTTTCCTAAAACATAAGATAAGTGTAACCATTTAAAAACGGAGTTCGTGCAGTGTCTATATGATATAAAGGCATTGAGTCATAAATTATATTTTACAATCGTAATATTAGTTCCTATTAAAAATATAAACGGAATTGGCCTTTTGCTTTTGATTACAAAAATGATATTGTGTTCATTGATTTTTTCATTATTATTCTGAGTTTTTGTATTCGTGGTCTCCCATTAGATAATTTGATTTAATAAAATATATTGTATTTAATTTATTAGCTGTCGCTAAAACTTGATCTATACATCCTAATATATTTTTTAAATCTTCAGAAAGAAATTCTTTGTTTCATTAAATGACTGCAAATTAAATGAATGTATTGTAATTTCTTACATAGAATATACGGAATTACATGCTTCTGTCTTTGTGAATCTCACATATAAACGTGTTTGTAGAGTTGAATTAGGTTAACCGATCAAAAATCAGTTTGTTCGATAGTGAAAACTAAATTTCTAAAACCGGAAAGTCGCTTAGGGAAGGAAGTTGTGGAACTAACGTAATTAGGTACATTCATTTACAACAACATACGTATTATGTAATATATTTCAACATAATATTACATACGATACTGTAAGTTTTATATTTTCCGTATAAAATGTTCAAGGATTATTCATTTATAACGATAGTATATAAAATCTTTTCAAATAATAAACATACTACGTAAAACATTAAAATGTTTGCTAACTTCATGTTTGATTAATCCGTTTATAGATTATATTTAACACATTCAATATATATTTATCACTTTAAAAAATATCGTATCGGAAATTTTTTTTTTTAGATTTTACTAATATACCAAATCCGAGGACATATTGCGATAGCCTAAACCGTAATTAATTCCAATGAGAATAATATTAATTTGGAAGAAAACGTTAAGAAAGAAATATTTAAAGAATTTAATTTATAAATAAAAGAGATGAGTATACTATTGACAAAGCCATATTCAGTGTAATTTATGCCATCGAGTTCTATAATATTCTTCCCAATAATTTAAAAAAAATATTTTTTATTAACTACGTTCTTGTTCTAAAATTATTTTTTTTGTTTTTTGCTTATCAATTTATATGTAATTATTAAATTATTCATTTGTTCTGTTTTATAATTATTTAAATTATAAATATAATTATATTACTATTATTTTGAAATTGTAATTTATCTAATAATATTAAATATTGTCATTAAATAATTTATGACTTAAATTTTATTATGACATTATTTTATGCAATTAAAATTGAATTTATAAAATATAAATATGAAGTATAAATAAAAAACTAGAAATGTTATGAACTATTCGATTTTTAAACCAAACCGAACAGAACTCGAGTTGTTCAATTCGATTCAAAAACCGAACTCATAAATCGAACTCATAATTAGACATATTTGCACCGAACTAAACTCAAAATAGTTTGTTTCACTAATACAAACATTGAACCAAGAAAATAAATTCGTACCGAATTTGTCCTCCGGTACCCATTTTTTTGTTATAAATCAAAAAAAAAATTGATTGTACTCATAAATACTAAATAATTTTTATTCTTATAAATTATTATTCATTTTATAAATTAATAATTAATTATTTAGGTTAATCATTTTCTAAATTAAACGAGTACTTTGATTTTTTAAATTAATTTAAATCCTATAAACTTTTTATGAAGTTCAGGTTCATGTTCTAAATTTAAATGGGAGAGTTTGGTTTAAATTCAAAAAAAATTGTTTTATTCAATTTAGTTCGGGTACGTTATAATTTGAAAAAGTTTGGTTCCAGTTCGATTCGACTTCAAAAACCTGGGTTTGTAACATCACTAAAAATCCATATATATTTCGTATTTATAAATATTCAACGTGTTCGTATTTTATGGCTTAATACATACTTTAAATTTAATTAATTCTTTATTTACAATATAGTTGGTTAAATTCAATAATTTGTTAATTTCCAAATAAAATTTAATTTTTTTTTTTCATTGTACAAAATTAAGACAACATAAAATAATTAAGTTACTCAATAAAATAAATACGTTTTAGTTGATATAACAATTTACAATTTACCCTTTTATTTTGAGATATTTAAAAAATATTCATTATCATAACTTGATAACAGATGATTGTTTTTTGTGTTAAATAACTCGACCCCCACCGGGTTTGTGGGCAATCAGCGTTCATAAGACTAACTGAAAAAAATTGAAGGAATACACGACAAAGCAGAAGTTATTACAATCAATAAAAATACTATAGTCTCATTATTTATTGTTTCATTACAACATAAAAATATATATTTTCGTTTTTTACATTTTTAATCGTATTCCCAATTTAAACGTCCCGCGAATTGGCAAATATTGCGAAAAATGTTATTAAATATTTTTCAGCGTTATTTAAATTACTTAATTAAATGAATCAAAAGAAATGACAAATAAATTAATGAGCATTTATTATTCCGTCTCAAGTTTGATTTCAATTATCATTGTAAATGTAAAAACACGTTAAATATAGTGATCATCGACAAGATCAATCGCTAAACCGTTCAATTGTTTTGGAAGCGGAAAATCGAAAAAAACAACATCATTATATGGATAATGTGATCCACAACGTCATTCTCCGCTAAAAAATTAAAAATCATTTATTTTTTAACAAATTAAAATGATAATAAATACAAGTTAACACATCAATTCACTTCTTGATCTATACCCTTTACGGCTTATATACCAATTTCTATTATGTAGCCAAATGGAAAAAATCTATTTTAAATAAATACTAATAATTGTTTACACGCGAAACAACATCGCACGAACGGATGTATCGTACAAAGCGGAAGAAAACCGGGAAACGTTCTATTGTACAGCAGTTAATGAACACAATCATCCAAACGTGGCAGTATATTATTTTGGTGGGTATGATGAGTTACTCGAAGTTACCTGCTGGAAAGACAATTTTCAAAACTTAAAATGCTAGCAGGTCAGGTTATTTATTTTTTTTTATTACTATTATTATTATTATTATTACTACCGTGTAAAGTTAATTAATAAAGTATAGTTTCTATAACTTTATGATATAGTGCACACAATATACATTTTTTTACAGTACAAAGAAAAAATAATAAAATACAAAAAAACCAATACAATCCTCGATGTATAATATTAAATGATATTAAATTTCGTGCGTGTAGCCAAAAAAAAAGGTTCTAAATCGATTTTCCGAATTGTTCGGGAAAATAGTTTAAAGGGTTAATAGTTTATGTGTAATACCAATTTTATAATTTGTGAACACAAAATTATAAAAAAAAGCGTTTTCATTTATTTTTATCCTTTATAACCAATAATTAATGAAAATAATTAACAAAATCTTCAACTGAGAACTTTAAATTAAAATTAATTTTATAGTAACTTGATATCGAGATCAGTTGGACAAATTCATTATAGCTTTCAGACAATTAACTGCGCTTTAAATTTTATTTTTAAAAAAATTTCAATTTAAAAATGCAATGACAATTAGATAAATGTTTAAGCATTAGTGAGTTTTTATTCATTTTGGGATAACTCATACGTGTTAATATAAAAATAATGCTTTTTTAATCGCTTTCTGAAAAAAGTACTTTTTTGTGCTGTTGTAATTTTGAATTGAATAGTTAATATGTTTTAGCGAAGAAGGAAGGAAGACGTTGTACCTCATTTTTATGTCGAATAAATATCCTTTAGAAATTACCATAGAGGCTATATTTACTGATTTTAAAAAAATCGTTCCATATTTGGAGGGCTGTAAGCAATTTAGGAAATTAAGACTTCATCAAGTACACTGCTTACCTCCAATGATCACTAAAACAATGATCAATTAATGTGTACACTTTTTTGAATTTTAAATATGGACAGTGATAAAAATAATAGACTACTACTAAACTATAAACTATAAGCTACATACACACACACACCTATACTAGCTGACCTGGTAGTTATTTTCTTACATATGTCTTTATATATATAAAAGTTATACTTACCAAATAGAACCATAAAGTAAGTACACCTATATTATATGACCTATTCATAACATCGAATCCATAATATTATATAAGATCAAATATCCACGAAACAAAGATAAACATCAAATAGGTAACTTGTTTGGTAAGGATTGGCAAACCATGTCGTAGAAGACATAAATAATAAACATTTTCTATTCTCAGGAATTTATAATGTAGATTTTACTATATTGGATTGGTGACAGTAAATCGTATGAACCTAATCGCGTTATAGACTTAAACGTCTGTTCGTATTATGAATAGCATAAATACATTTTTTCAAACAAAATCCATTTGGAAACTTTTGGTATTAGGTTTCTCGGTCTAGTGCTTTATGGCGAAAACAATAATAATTGTTTCGCGGAGCTAAATAGCAATCTTCGTATAGGATTGCCGAGTTTTCAAACTTTTTGGTAATATCAGAGGGTGAAGATATTCTCGAGAACCCCGGATGGAGAAAAAAAACAAATTATTCCGGGTAACTTTGACAATAATATATGGTGGCACGTACGAGTGTTTAAAAAATGCATAACATGATAAATCACAATAGTTACTGTACAATACAATACAGAGTGATCACCATGAATATAGCGGTTTTTTAATTAAACGGTACTCGATCGATGTTGCAGTTGAAAATCATTTACTGCCATTGATTGAGTTATATGGATATTTCAATTGATGAAATAACATACCTCTAGAAATTATTATTGGAACGTTCAAGATCGTTATGTTTCATTATTTAATCTCGTGAATTTCATTTAATGTTTTTTTTAAACAAATACAATATTATAATAAAAATTATTACACGCAGTCTACTATTTGTTCACGTTCAGTCTTTTGCCACTACGGTCATCAGCGTTATCGTTATGATCTATGATGAGAATATACCAAACAATATTCTTCTGTGATATGCATTTTCATGCAAGTATGAAAGATCAATTTTAGATCAAATGTAAACTCATATTTACATAAATAGTTTACTATTTATGTACTATACCATATATTATCATATAACAACCAAGCAGTGTCTAAAATTGTATATTTTCAGAAAAAGTAATTTTGCATTTAAATAACTACTATATTATATTTATATACCATAAATGTAATTTTTTTTTTTTTTGTGATAATAGTTCAATATTAAAATTTGACGTCAATACGGTAAATTGGTAAATTATAAAAAACTATTTTTCAACTATTATTTTTATATAGTTGAATAACAAATCTCATTAACTAAAAAATATGAAAGATTTAATTTCCGCGTAAAAACGTATACGAATATTTACATACGTATAATATGTGTCCGTTATAAAAATCCGTACATTTTCCTTGCACAATCCAGTTTGTCACTAAAAACAATAATCAACTGTTTCTGTCTAATTAAAGTGTTTATTATGAATTTTAATTACGTTATTATGGTTTTCATTGTACCACATTATATTTTTAATTGCCGCGTAAACATCAATTGTAGTACAAGATCGATTCGACGTGAAGTTAAAAAGATCGCCGGAAAAATATTGCAAAATAATTTCAAAGAAGAAGTAAGGAATTACTGGCGTGAGGATGATCACATCTTCAAGACGTCTTTTGAACGTTTATTAAACGGCACGCACTTTCACTATTACAGTGGCAATAAATAATTGTTAACTGTGTACAGCTATATCAACTGAATACCGTTTATTTCGAAAATTTCATAGTCTCGGCGGTCATCGTGTAACCATATTGTAGCGTGGCCGGGTTGTAACCTTGTTAGATGAGAGATATTCGAGGAAGGTTTCCGGCTTTTTGAACAATGATAACCGTAACAATTGTGAGATTTTTAGCAAAGATTCGAAATAAAGATTAGTTTCAATACTTATTTAGACGTAATAGCTATTAAGCACTAAATAAAAATAGTTTGCAATACGTGTATAGAAGTACGATTAACTTGACTGACAATATAAGGTAGCTTTGTCGTAATCATACACATATGATATCGTTGAGTGGTATTCGTCGCGAACTAAATGTATCTTACAAAGTGTGTGAAAAGACCTTAGATTGTCATTAATTGGCTCCGGTCGAATTCAATGGTCTTGAAAAATTTAATCAATAAACTTTTTATGGAATTTTCAAATTCTTCTACTCAATTTACAAAAGTATATTCGAATCGATTATAAATCGACCAGATAGATTAAGTTTTCTACTACGGTAAGTAAAATACCGGTTATTAAAAATCGTATTTGAATTTAATATTACTATACACCTACTTATATGGCTAGTCGTGAAAAAATACGCGTTGAAACTGAACTAAACGTTTAGGTTTTAGGTTTTAGATTTTAGGTTTTTTTTTTTTGTTTCGGACAAAAATCAAATCTTCAACCCCGCTTAATCGGTTTTCAATGCAAATATGGGGATTATCGATAGCAGATAACCGTGAGAACAGGAAGGAACAACGACTTATTTTCAAAAACGTACGTTCGTTCCGAAAACGTAGACGTAGGGCGTTCGAACGGGACTTGTGGGACACGCCGTACGAACGAAAACACGCCGACGCTCGGCGTACGAGTTATGACTAAATGGGCGGGCACGCGGAGAAGAAGAAAAAACAAAAGAAAAGTGTGCGCAGTCGATAGACAGTGCACGAGAATGGGTCGTTTGTGCAGCGGAAGGACGACGTGGCGGGCCTTCCGTATGGAGCCCACGCGTGGGGACGAGGGGCGTGTAAAACAGTATATAACGAACATATATTTTTATGTCCTCGAACACGTGCGCTCGCGGAATTTCGCACGCTTTTGCCGTATACGTATACCACAAGTGCGTACGCGATTCTCGCGTCAGATTACACAGCGCGTTAATGATCACCGACCGACAACCGACGACCAATCTACACATGCACACGCATGTCCTCCGTTGTTTCAGAGCAGTGCCGCAAGTCATCATGGCTTCGAGACGGTGCTTTTGTGTTCACCTCTACCACGGTGCCAAAACGAGTTCCCTTCAATGCAGTTTTCACTTTCGGGAACAGATAAGAGTCGCAGGGAGCTAAATCTGCTGAATACGTGTGGTGCGCTGTAATGCGTTTGAAGGGTCCAGGGGAAAAACGGTAGTAGTCCATTTTTTTCGATATTGATTTTATGGTTTAATTCGATAGCACATTTGCAATAGAATCGAGTGTTGAAGTCTATTCGGTGAAAAAAGTTTTCAATTTGCTAATATTGAAGGGAAAAGATTAGGTATACAGGTGAAAAAAGATCGTAGTCCATGCGGTTGTGGAGAAAACAGGTTGAAGTCAACTCTGATACCTACTTACATTTCACTATCTGTTATACGAGTATAATAATAATACAGAATACTGTGGTATTTTAACGTATTAATTTTTTTTTTTTGTGTTCTAATAATAATAATTTTACCATTACACGTGTTTTCCAGTTATAACATGCACGTTTGCGCTTCGACAATATCTACATTACGATATTATTATTATCATCAATGATTACGTTTTCGTCGTTATTTTTTCTGTTGTTGCTAAAATCGCCTATTATTTCTATTACTTCTAGTATTTATTTTTCATAATGGACAGTGAATTTAGTGTTTCTAGTGATGGTATTCAAAAATTGCCGACCTTCAAATATCATTTTTGCTAATTTAAAAAAAATAATTTTCTCTTTAATAAGCAAAAAAAAAACACTAAAATTTACCGACTGTCAACTAATTTTATTACTAATAAGTTGTCGACTACCACCTTTTTTTTAAATAAGTGAACCTACACTAATAAGTGAAACTACACTCAAACTGCACAAACATTTTAATTAATTAGATATCTAATCAAAAACAATGTTGATATTATGACGTAAAAAATATTTACTGAAGGAAAAAGATTGAAGTCCACATGATTTTTTTTCATACATTTTTTTTCATAATGATCAACTAAATTTTTAATTTATTTCAATTTATTTTCAAAGTTAATCAATATTCATTTAATAAAAATATATAATGTGTCTTTTCTGTCTTACTATTAAGGGGATAGAAGTTTATGAACTTTATTTTTGCTCTCCTGAAAAATTTATAGAAATGGACTACTACCATATTTCCCCTGGACCCTTCATTTGTTGACTGACGATTGCTTGACGACGATATTATTTATATCTGTGTTCGTATGGTATATATGATACCGCAGCGCGGACGGGATCGTTTTTTTAATTATAATAGTTTTCGTTTAATTTTGCTCGATTAAATCACGATAATCCCACTACATAAATATTGGATACGATACTAAGATACTTGTTTATAATTGTAAACAAAGTAATATACACTTTATATATATCTATTACAGCACAGAACTAACAATTATTTGAAAAAAAAATCAAAACTCCGTTGCACACCATATATATATGTATACGATTTTTTTTTCCATCACACGTCGTTTGACGTATAACAATAGACAGCGTACAGATGCGTTTGAATGGATGCCGACAATTTAGCGAACTCGTTGCACCAACAACGCACAAACAAAATAGCCTACGAGGGGAAAAAGTAAAAGAAAATCGTATTTGAGCGTGATAAAGTATTTTCGATCTAAGGCGTAGTTAGATTTCGCACAATCTGTATCCCGTCGTGAAGAATCGTATAATTGTTATACTCGCAGCACGTTACACACCGCACCGACAACGTATTATTTAACGAATGGACATCACACACCTGGACAAGACAATGTTTCCGTACAATTCAACGGAAATCGTTTAACCAGACCGTGCATGCAATATATATATATATATATATATATATATACATATATACAAATGCTGTATTAAACAAAGAGTAGAACTCTTTGAGCGAACAGAAGCGAACGAATTCGTAAAATTAATTCGTTTCCAATTAACTGTTAATATGAATTTCCGAAATTAATAAAAAATGTATATACTGTTTATTTTTATGTAAAAAAAATAATTTAGTAGTTGGTTGTTCATATTATATATAGTCAAAAGAAAATATAAAATAATATTGTTTAATGAATTTTACCTTAAACAACATTACAATAATATACTTTTTGACTTTTCCGATTAAATGATTACATAAACTACACGAAAGAGTATTAAAAACGAAAATCCAGCAATAGCGTTATCGCTGTTTTACTGTCACCACTCTCGAATAACGATTAAATGTATTCGTGATGCTTTACATTTTTAAACCGTTTAGAAATGATATTAGTTGACTATTGAATAAAAAATAAAAAACTTTTGAACCTACGTGATTCCAATAAAAACATGTAATTCAATGATGATCGGACTCGAGTTTCAAACACGTCTGACGCGTCATTGATTCCGACCAAGGATCGGCATCAACTAGAAATGTTCACGATTTAAATCGTTCTTATTAAAAATGATGACAATTTTATTTTACAAATGTTTACATATTTTGGTATAACTATATGTTTTTACATATTTCGAAATAACGAATATTTTGGCGTTTTGTCGTTTATATGTATTTGAACCGTGTTGTAACAAACGAAAACTGCCGTTTGTACGCCTATCGGTTTGATTTATATTTTTAATCGTTGTCTTGTGTGTATCCACATTTATTTGCGATTGACGGTCGTCGATCAGCAATCGGTTTTCAGTTAAGTATTCGGCTGTTATTGAATTTAGTGTATACGCGGATAATACATAAATTTAAAGAATAATTCTAATTTATTTACAATCCAAAATCACGTTAGTGTCTAAACCAAAAGGTCTAAACGTCGATGAAAAGCTCCCAATATTTGGAATCGATATGCAATTTTTTTATATATATGTTTACGAAGTATAAAAATACCCATTAGGTATTTTTAATTCTTTTAGATAACATTTCCTCGATTATTTTTTTTTTTTTAATACGTAATACCATAAGCCCTAACACCTCATAATCTATCAAACCAAGACCGTGTCTCGATAATATGTAATAAATAACAATTAATAATATTATTCGATATTTCGTAAAAAGGAACAGCTATCACATACGCACGTGCGCATGTACATTATGTATATGTGTATATATATATATATTTTTTTTTTTTGCACGACGGATTCGATAGTCGAGTCGACCACGTGGTAAGGGGAGAACAAGAAACGTAGTTACCTCCGACCCCGATCGGCGGGCGGTCCGCTGCAGACGGTACGTGCGGTGGACGCGGGAGAGTGGAAGACAAATGCGCCAAAGTGTGTCGCAAGGAATGACTTTTTTCCCGCATTATGTTTACGCTATACTGTACCACGCACACCTTCGTATGTGTGCCGCAGCAGCTGGTCAAAAGAACAAATACGTTTTTGCGCGAATCGAATAATATATATATATATACGAGAAAAAAAGAAATTCCGTCGAAGCATACGATAGTGTGCGATCGGACGGGAAGAGCGGAGAACGTGGATAGACGATTGAATTCCCACCGACGTTACTTATAAGTGTACGTATAACGCGAAATACTAGACGCCGGTACAATACGGTTCTAATCTAAGATGGCCCCATGTTTAGGTAATTTAAAAACAGGACTTTTATTTTGGCTCGTCATACACGCTATATCCGAACATTTCAATATTTCGCTAACTCGAAATATCGTGATTTTTCAATATACCTGTTGAACTTAATAAACAAATTAATTTTTTATTATTTACGCATAACGTATACACGTCGTGTATCATGTTTCATTCGGTGTAGATACGTGTTGGGTTAGGTTAGGTGTAATCGAAGACTATTTTTTACGCTACACACGAGAATAACCGTCGAGATTGTTATCTGATGGCATTTCTCGCGTACGAGTACATTTGCAGTCGTCTGTATTAAAAATAGAATTTGGAACGATTTATAAAAATCGTAACTATATATATTATATTTGTTGAAAGTTTGGTAAGTGCAATCTTGTTGGTGTCTCCATTTGTCATTAGTTGTTACTCGACAAAACTTTTAATACACAAATACCTCGTTGAACAACTTCTGGGAAGTACATTAAACTTTTTTCGGGCATGCGAACAATAATCCTACAATCGCGTTACCGGAGACGCGCAATTTGACCACTTCGTAATAAATATTATATTAATTTTATGTTAAATTTAACAAACACACTCGTAAAACGTTAGTGACAATTTCACCAGGTAAATCGTAACTACGCGTTTGAAAACGATTATTTGTAACTTGTCGATAATTACCCAAGCTATTATTTTTGTAATTGAATGCACGTGCATGTTTCTGTATTATGTTTTGGTGAAAATGGAGAACTTGGATACATTTTCTACAGTAGATAATAGCAAAACAACTTTTTATTTTATTTGTAATACTATTTTTTTTTGAGGGGGTATACGACACGACAGTAATTCTTTCTTAGCTAAAACTAAAATAAAACTGCACGTCTTACATAATAGTCCTACTACAATAGAACAGTTTTCGCAGGTGTAAATTCAAATGGGTGATCTGTTCTGTTTTTATCGAATTGTATCTACTATAATTTTTTGAAAAAATCAATCGCCAGTGAAGCACTAGTGAACCAATTGTCAGTTGTTACATTACGTCACGTATTTTTGATTGGTTCTACTAATCGTTTCGCTATACTTGATGCCAAGTTATCAAGTTCGAATAAACCATCCGGCGTGTATTTTCTAGTTACATGTATTAAAACGTTTGCTATCAACTACAACAAACTATTTAATGCTGTGTTTAGCCGGTTTATTTGGAGTAACAAAATTACAGCAACCTCAAAACGCTGTTTAATATTTGGTCAATCGTAATGTTTTCAGAAACAGAGTATGTCTTTATACAATTTTTATCAAAATGTTCAATACACATTTAATGTGTTTCATTTTGTCCAAATTAATGCACACATCTCTACCCCGAACATCGTTGAAATGAATACATCTCAGTAAAACTTTAAAAGGCAATTCACTTTAAAACAGCAACGCACCCAGGATTTTTTCAAGGGGGGGGGGTCCTAAAATAATATGAAACCCCGATTTATACAATAAAGATAATTTTTATATTTTTATATTTTGAATTTGGATTTTCATCAATAAATTTAAAACTATTACACAGGTCAAGGGGGGGGGGTCCGGACCCGGAGTCCACCCCCTTGGGTGCGCCACTGCTTTAAAATATAATTTAATTTAAAAATATCGATTTTCTAAGCTCATAAAATGAAATATGAACACAAATTTCAGTTGAACAAAACGTTATACATTATATGTATTTAATGATACATAATAATAACTAGGGTTCGGAACTTATTGCACACAAATTGTAGGAAATATGCATGCACATATTCACTTAAAATAACCAAAATATGCAACTGATTTTTTTTTATAGCAATTAAACATATAGATGTATTAAATTTTAAATTTAGACAATTTTTTTTATTTACTAATTTTTTTGACAACAATAATGCTATAAACATAATAAAGTAGAGCTTCAATTATCCGAACCTCCGTTATACGAATCCCCTATTATCCGAATTATAATTAGCGTATCCGAATGTTCTGTTATCCGATCGTCAAAATTATCAGCCGGTTTACCGATTTTATCATTATCTTAATGTATTATTGACGCATTGAATTCGCAATATATGTGTATAAATGTTTTGTAGATAATCGAGATGCGATGGGTTTATCTAAATGACGTCCTCATGCTCTACTTGTCAGTCTAGTTTGGTTTTCTACCGTGACAGCAGTAGTAACGAAAGTATGAGTACACCTAAAGAACCATCAGCTGCTGAAACATTTGCTACATTTCCAACTGGTCTTGAATGGTTTGAAAAACATGCCGAATGTTGTCCAGCACAATTACTTCTTCTTAAACGTTTGCGAGATTTAGCTGCAAAAAAAACGCGTCGCAGCTTTTCGTCAAATGAAAATGGATAATTTTGTCAAAAACACGCTATAAATATATGTCAAATATATGTTACTATGTATTTCTAAATAATGTAATTCAAATATAATAATAATATATATATATATAATAAAAAAACTTATGTAATAAGATAATTATTTTCTAAAACGTGTTTTGAAAAATTTGAATTTAGATTAGTTTTTTTTAATCTTATTTCAGAAATGTGTTCTTTATATCTTGTATTAATATTTCTATTCGTTTTACCAACATAAAACTTATTACAACTACATTTAAGTTTGTAAATACCAAGAAAATTAAACTTATTAAAATTATTATTTGGAAATTGTTTTATTTTATAATTTATTTGTTTGATTATATTATTATTAGTATTGAATGCGATTTTAATATTAAACTTATGTTATTATATTAAAATTATAACTTAAAAATTGTGTAAATTTTTCCGATAATATATATTGACATTTCATACTACAATAATTAATTACATTAGACCTTCTTTTTGCGTATATAACATATTATTGTTCGGAAATAATTTTGGTTAATAATAACGTTAATTGATTATATAATTTCACGAATTTATTTGGATTAAAATCACTATTAAGAATAAGCTTATTTTTGAGTATATTTAATGCATCTAATTTAAGAATAAATGTATATACATTTTTTACATCAAGGGAAATCATTCTACAGCCAGGTAAAATATTAATATTATTTATTTTTTCAATAAAATCATAAAAAACTCGTTTTAAAGTTTCATTAGTATATTTTAATTTTTGTTTTATTAATTGATCTAAAAATTTAGCTAAATTATTTGAAGGAGCAGTTCTAAAATTAATTAATGGTCTGGTTGGATGATTGTCTTTATGTAATTTTTTAAAAAGATGTAATAGTGGAGTATTACTATATAATAGTAATATATATATATATATTAAATATATATCAAGATGTAACATAAACATTATATTTACAGTACATATTTATTGAAACAATTTCCAATATCAGAACTTTTGCGTATCCGAACTAGGTGGAGTCCCAATTAATTCGGATATTTGAGGTTCTACTGTATTACTCTATGTGGTTGATTTCATTTTCTTCTTTTCTATAATGAAAAAGGTTGAGCATTTTCAAAAATGTAAAAATAATGAAATGTTTACCTGTATAAATAACAATTAAATTACCAAAATTTGTCAAAAAAAAAAACGGCAAAATATGCAAAAATATGCAATTAAAATTTTTATATTTCAGTCCGCCATGTTTTGAAACAGATTTATATCTAACTTGAATTGTTCTACAGCTATTATTAAAGAATATGAAAATGCCACATGTCTTGAACCCTAATAATAACTGAAATATTTCATCGGAATGTGAATTATATTATGAGCAACCATATTAACGATAAAAATCATATTTTTATTTCATTCAAATATAAATATAAAACGTTTCCAGTGTATGTATAATTCGTATTTTACACTTCAGAAATTGAAAATGTACGCGCCATCTAGCAAAGTTTTTCGAACACATCCAATAACTACGTTTTTAGGCGTTAGAGTGGAGTATGTATATACATATAATACATATAATGTTTATTATGATTATACAAGTATAAAAGCATATTTTTGGAAACATTTTTATTATAAAATAATATCCACTTATATAGTGAAAATTTGTTCACAATGTCTCCCAATAATTAAATTATGTTTCCCGACGGACGTGGATCAAGTTTTCACATAAGCAAGTGCAAAATATGAAAAATTACTCGACCTCGACGAAAATAATACATTTATCATTGCTGCTCGGGACAGGAGACTTTCATTTAGTTCCACAAATTTCAATCCAACGTATTCTATTCTAGCTACAAAGAATATTAAGAATTTTGTCGTAAATTTTGATCAGTACACAATATACACAAATATTGTCTTCATTCGTCATGCATATTGCAGATTTCATGAAAAATATTTTAATAATTAACGTGTAACGAATTCAAACTCCAAGTAGGAAAAGACGCGATTTTCAACAGTAGTGCAACGAGTATGTTGAATTTTATGAAAATCAAAAATTGAAACTTATAATCGGAGATTCAAAATTTGACCGTATTTTTACGTTTATTTATATTATACAACAACTTTTATATTTTCTTTCTTTTTTCTTTAATCAACGCAATACTCATTGGCTTTTTGTAAATTTAATTATACATTTATATATATATATATATTAATAATAATAATATTAAGAACCTCGTTTAATAATGTATAATAATTTATACCCACGGGTAATAATTCTTTCATGTGATTACGTGTTAACAATTTTAAAACAACAAGTTGAAAAAGATGGGATTTTCAACGGTAATACAACGAGTATGTTGAATTTTATTAAAATCGCGGTGTGAAAATGAAGTTTCTCTACGCAATAGGATTAGGTTCTCTCATAGGCAATGGTGATATACGAAAACTTGCTCGATCTCTGCGAAAACATCGAATTAATCATTGTTTATCAAAAAACTGAAGATTTTGCATTAATGTCATCTGTTATTGTTTAAGCGATGCGATTCGAAAATTGAAACTAATAATCGGAGATTCAAAACATGACCGTATTTTTGTATCGACCAAATGCGTATAACAGTTTATTGTAATGATTATTAAACAATAATACTCGTAGAATTTTCAGACAAACATAAAAAAGTACATGATGACTTATAGTAACTAATTTAATAAATAATACTCAATAATGAATAATTAAACATGTGTAAAAAATCCAATATAATAAATAATCATTTTATGTTGTTCCTATCGTAAATGGATGACGTTATTAGACAACTATCGTGTAAATTGTAACTTAAGTACCGATTCTCGAAATATTTACCGAAAAATGTATAATAGACCTTTAAACATAGTGTAGTACTAAAATAACTAAAAGATAAAACCATCAGGTGTATGGATAAACCTTTTTTTAAAAAAACAATAGAATTCGATATTATAAAATCGGATGTTTTATCAAAATATTTGGGTAGTATTACATTACGCTTGATATAACTATTATGATTAAAAAAAAAATAATGTATTAACTAGATAAAATTATATTTGAAAAATAATGGAAACTCATAAAAACCAAAACGCATTTTTGCCAAACGAAACAGGTGTTCGCAAAAAAATACTGAACAAACAACATGGAGTTTTGTTAAGCGAATGCGTCATTCGCTATGTTTTAAATCTTCAAAACATTATAATTTGTAAAATACTGCGACTTTTTAATTTTCAGTGATAATTTATTTCCTTTGACATATATGTTTTACCCTGATCATGTCATCAGTTAAGTATAAAATAGTACTCAGAATATGAAATGTAATACTATTTTCCTGTTAACAATTATGAATAGTTATTCCTATAATTTTGGGTGTGTTTGACATTTTAACATATTAGATATAATATCGGAAAAAAATCCATGTTTCATGTTTATAAATTCTACGTTTCATAACTATAAAATAAGATTCAAACAAATGATTATTAATTATTATTATTAAAACGTGAAAAAATACTTGATATTTTACAGTAACTAATTTAATAAATAATACTACATAATGAATAATTGACTATGTGTGACAAAATCCAAATATAATAAATAATCCATTAACGTTATGCCTATCGTAAATGGATGAATTTATTAGACAACTATAGTGTACATTGTAACTGTAGGTACAGATTTTCGACATTCGTTCAGAAAATTATGCAATGAACCTTTACACGTCTCCGTATATGTTTAATATAAAAATAAATAATAGATACAACATTCGAGTGTATGATCAAATTTATTTTAGATTAACTATAAAACTTCGGTGGTCATTTCTTATGCAAAAGAAAACTATTATAATATAAGAGTGTAATAATGTATGAACTATCTAAAAAATTTATGAAAAATTATAGAAAAATATATAAGCCATGACGCATTTCTGCAATATATGAATACACCTGTACGCGGACAAATACCAAACAAACAAAAGTGTTAAACAGATTTTTGTTTTGTTATTAGTTGACTTACAACTATCGTGTAAAAAGTAACTCTAGCAACAGATTTTCGACATTAGTTCAGAAAATTATGTGATGGACCTTTATATTTTTTTTTATTAACTTTTACACATCTCCGTATATGTGTAATATAAAAATAAATAATAGATACAACATTCGAAAGTATGATCAAATTTATTTTAGATAAACTATAAAATTCCGGTGGTCATTTCTTATGCAAAAGAAAACTATTATAATTTAAGAGTATAATAATGTATAAACTAATTAAAAAATTTTAAGAAAAATTTTAGAAAAATGTATAAGCCATGACACATCTCTGCCATATATAAAACACCTGTACACGGACAAAAACTAAACAAAAAAATGTGAAATAGATTTTTGTTAAACTTAACAAAAGGGATTTTGAGAGATGTTCTGAATATTATAGAACAACAATTTTCATAATGTAAAATTGTATTATATATTAAGAGTTAGTTTGCAATATTTATCATTATATGATATTTTATTTGATATATTAAAGTTAAAATTTTAATAATTATTTGAATTTTCTGATTTGTACTTCTTAATTTTTTATTAAGTATTAATAAAATCCATTTTTTTCTTCTTTTTAAGAATAAAGTGAAATATAAGAGTTATTCAACATTAGGTGCAGTATAAATAAATAAATATATATATATATACATAAATGTATAAGTATACTGTATATAACAATAAACATCAAATATCTATAATATTAAATATCTCATACTTATTGTAAATTTCGAAAATATACTTTCAATATATAATTGACATATTTTATTATTTCATTTAAGGAACACAGTCGTTCAAATAAATTTTTGAAAATAATAACGATTAAATTTTGTGAAAAATGATAATTAAAATTGTAATAATAATTACAATATTGTCAATTCCTGAAAAATATAAAGGTATGTAAATTACATTAATTGAAATTCTTTATTGCATTGTATTATTTGTAATCATTGGCGTAAATTTGCATTAGGTTAAATTATATCGACCATTTTTAGTTTAAATTGAGTATATTCATTAATTGTGTTTAAACTATTAAATATAACTTCAACATGTATACTTATACCTTTGAATAAAGTGAATAAACATAATAAGTATAATACATTTCAATTTATTAATTCCCATTCAATAAAACAATAGTTAATACAATATGAATCTGTTTTTTGTTATATTTAATACCGTAATCAGAATCAAAAACACTCAATTTTTTTAGTGGTTCTGGTGCCGTACAAATTCCATTGATATGTATACAAATTCATAAAAATTGCGTAATAAATGTTTTCATAGAGAAAAATCCAAGAATTGTAACTTTTTACAGTGGATGGAGCTGAGAAAACGTTTAAAATCATTATAAATCAAAATAATTTATAAAATGTAAATAATTATTTTAATATAAATGGATTCCCTTGCATTTATTGGACCTTTTAATAACAATAATAGTACCTTTTAAATAAATGTTTTATACAATGACTCATAAACAATTGATTGGAAATTTGGTCACAGTTTCATATTTTTATAAGTGTGTAATTTTATTAATTCTATGAATTTAGTAAACCAATTTTGAATACAAAAAGATATTTTGTATTTTCATCTGGAAAATTTGATGTATTTGTAAATGTTTAAATGTTGTACATATACAGGTGCCAAATGTACAAATGATATTTCAGGTCAGTTATTATTTTTAAATATTACTTTATACATTTTAAGGAAATATTGTTCGAGTTAGTCATAGTATATGGTCGGCAAACACTAACAAGAATATGAAAATAAAAAAAAAAAATAAAAGCATCGATACATATAACTATAATAATTGAATGTGATGTTAAGTATGAAATCAAGAAAACATTAATCGTTATTAAGTTTTTATTAATTAAATTTGTAATATAACATTCAAGTCAAATAGGTTTGCTATATGAATACATCTTCTATAACAGCTAAACGGTCCTTTAACGACGTGCGCTGCCACTCATAAGCCTCTCCATCTTTCTCTGTCCAACGACCACTCTATTCTTGCATTTCCGTCTACCAGTCTCAAATGCTTTTCCACCGTGTCACTCCCTCTGCTCCTTGATCTACCGAGTGGTCATTTCTGATTTATTTGTACTGTCATTACATTCTTTAATTTATTATCATTATATATCTAACCGGGATACGAATACATAATAGTAAAATTTGAATTCTTGTGTTATTACATGTATATTTTCAATATTATATTTAATGTGATATTTGTAAAAATGTTATAGATCATATGGATGAATTTCAAATGAACGCAGTTGGTAAGTTATGAAATTATTATTTTTAAATTATTGATTAGTTTTAAGTTAATATATTACACAACGTACTCTTTTTTATTTATATGCATATATTTATGATTTAAAATCTACTAAATATTAATCTAATATATATTTACCAATTACATATGATAATATCATATGGCGTATACATCTAAAAATTACAAAATTACATTAAAACGCAATGGAAACAATAATACCTTATAATTTGAATATTTGAATTTAAATTTATTTATATAAATAGTTGTATAATATTGAATTATAATAATGTATTAATATATTCAATCTTAAATTATAATTAATAAGATGAAATTAATATATTTTAAATCATAAATTTTTTATTTGAGTTTTACAAAAGTATAAAAATACAATTTGTAAATTTAAACAGTCTAATTAGTATTAATTAAATGATTTTAGATGAATTTCATCTGGTATGCTATGTATCAATGTATGGTTATATACAGTTTGCACTAAATTTCCTGATGGATTATAAAAGTAATTTTATTTGAAAAATAGTTTTTATTATAACTCTACATCTGAACAAAATAATTAAACTAATAATGACATTATTTAATATGTATGTTTCTTTATGTAAAATGGTAGTGATGTTACGAACCCAACTTTCTTATTTTTTCACGAACTGGAGCATACAGAAATATCCAATTTAAATAATAAACATAAACCCAACTTCATGAAAAATACAAAGAACTTAAATTAATTAAAAACATTCAAATACTGATATAAAAATCGGCTAAATTAAACAATTAGTAATTAATTCATAAAATAAATAATTATTAAGTATTTAATTTTATTGAGCCATAAAAAAAATAAGGCACCGAAGAATAATGTAAAAATCAGACATACATTTATATAATGTAGCTATTCGTAAAATTACACTTAAATGACTACTAATTATATTACAACCACTATAGCCACAGTCTCGATAACAAATTACAATGTTTTGTAACTAACATACCATGTAATAAGAAATCTGTATACATAAAACAGTAACCTGACTCACTGACGGATCTATCAACGCCCAGCTCAAACCACTGGACAGATCGAGTTGAGATTTAGCATCCATGTAGATATTATGACGTAGGTGACCGCTAAGAATGGATTTGTTAAAATTCAACTTCTAAGGGGAACAAAACGGTTAAAAGAGTTAAAAATAGAAAAAATCACCTATCCGGAACCACTGATACTATGAGTATAAAATTTAGTCAGTAGTTTTGTTTTATGATGTTAAGACCCAATGAGAAAGAATTTTACAAAATACGACCCTAAATGGGGTAAAAAGGATCAAAGGGGTAAGAATGATAGATAAAAAATATGTAATAATACTAAACATTGGGACAAACAAAATTGTACGGGATTGCTATGTTGTATACGAAAATGTTTTTAAAGATAAAAAAATATATATAACAGATCAATCTAACCCGAGCAACACAGTGGTACACAGGTAGTAATCAATAAAAAGAAACAACAATGTATTTGCTCCGAATACTACGGATATGAATATAGGAAAATAAACGATAGAAAAAATAGTGAAATATTTCGTTACATTCATGTTACTGCGGATTATGGGAAAAAATTATATCTATCATTAAAGTTTAACTAGCCAAATTTTATTTTACTAAATACTGTTGATTTTTTTTTTTTTTTTTGTTATTCGACAAATTTGATACGTATTTCATTTTCCATGGTTTAAATTAGAACCGAACTATGTTGTGTTTAGTGCGGATTGAAATATCCAAATATGAGATCGATTTTTGAACCGTACCGAACATCTCGGTTTTGGCACAGTTCAGTTCGAAAATATAACAGTTCGTAACATCACAATAAAATGGTTGAATGATATATTAATAAAATAAAAACAATGGTTTTCATATTAGATGCTTCATCAGCGTATATAAAATTATTATTACAAGATATTGGCACCGTCCATATCAAACTGCTACAAGAAATTGGATGTAGGTATCATTGGACAAAAAGGTTCTATATAAATCTTAATATCGTTATGCTGTTTAAACAAATATACAAATTTGAAAAAAGGGTATTCGTAGTTTTTTTAAATTTAATTGAAATTCTATTTACTTATTAAAAATATATGTAATGATATTGGACTATTAGGCATAATGTTAAACAGTTCATCGCATTAAAGACGATACACTGGTGAAATGTGAACTTTATATTTATAAAATTAGCAAGTTCATATCAACAGGTATTGTATTAAAAAAATTATAAAATTGAATTAACTACAAATATTTCACTCAGTAATGTAACGAAAAAACTTGAAATTAATCATCTTGTAACTTCAATTCCAATAACAATTTATTTGCATAAAAGATAATGTCTTCGCATTAAGTTCAAATTACAGTATTTTTAATGACATATATATTATTTATTATATTATAATATTTAGTTTCAAGCAACGTATAAATCAAATATACTATATCGATTAATTTTAATTTTTACTGAAAACATAATTTAACCAAAATTTGAAACTACGATATGTTTTAGGGTTCAAGTATTTTTTAAATCAATCACCAATTATTATTCAGCAGAATTACCAAAACATAAACAGTAAGAAAATAATTCAATCAAAAAATATAGTTAGCGTTTACACAACTGATATTTAATAATATACGATTATTATCATCAATACCTTCATAATTTATGAGGGAATTTAACGATTTCACCAAAATTTTCAATTTCGAAAAAAGGTATATTTCCACTAAAACAGCAAATGTTCATAATAACTACTTATCGACACCTTATTGGAGATACATTATCTACCAGGTCACTGGCGTTTAAGTATAGTTTCAGATGAGGGTGATATGATTAAGGTAGGTAAAATAACGCTGGTGGTGTTGATTGTGGTGAATGTGCCGGTGGTGTCGGTGAAACAAAGTTTGTTGTTATTTATTATATGCGATCTACTAAAAATATATTATTTGAAACCAAAATTTATTACTTTTTGCTAATATAATGAGTATGTCGCTAATTATTGACGTGTCGATATAAAAACTTTTCATTAGATTGGATTGAACATCGTAATGTTGCGGATTTGAACAATTTGGTACGGACTGATGTAAATTTCACGATCCTAGGCAGGAAGTTTCTGCCAAATATGATCGAAAGATTAGTAACACCAAAAGGTAGATCAAAATTTGTTGGTACTTATTTATCAAATAGATATGTACGTTTATGTTTAAAAAAATCTTATCAAAATAATCCTTGTTTTTCAAATTAAGATCAATTTTGTTCAAGAAACTTCTAAAAAATTATAATTAAAAACTATAATACTCAAAAATTCGATATCATACGATTATTACAACGCTTTATTTCTTATTTTTTCCTTAAATTCTTTTGAAGTAGCAAAATAATATTAATGATTTTTAATATAATACGTGAACTAAATTTGTTCTAGTTACTCAAAAATTGTTGTATTACATTTTTAACTACTTAAATATTTATTTAAAATTTACTTAATTTATTTACTTAACTATGCCTACTTGTTTTTTTAGCGAAAAAATTTTTTGAACTATTTCAATCGAGTAGAAAAGAAGAATATGATCAATTGATAAAGACAACATTTGAATTTTGTAAAAAGACACTATTAACTCGTAAGTAAAACTATATATGTGCATGTACAATAAAGTATATTTTATTTTATTTTTTAAATTTACATATACATTTTTATGTACTCAACTCATATAGTTACAAAACAAACGGAGAATTATGAAGAAGTACTCATTCACCAATTTGTTAATAATGCAGCAATTTCCATAATTCCATGGACAACTAGTTATGGATTTATTGTATTACTGATGACAGAATGTTTGTGATATAAAAAATAATTTATATTAATGATTTATACAGATGAATTTTGTATTTCATTCAATTTTCAATGACCAAGTCAATAAAGCTTATTTGTGTACCTTTACTGACGGGAAAATATTTCCTATCATAGTATTTAAGACATTTTTCATGATGCTACGAAAAAACAATTAATATATTTAAAATATTTAATATTAATATTATTTAAATTTAATATATATTAACACACTGAATATTTCGATAAATAGTTCCAATGTAAGGATAATGTATAATTATATATAACTAACAATGTGAAAAAATAAAATTTCATTTAAGATATACGAAAATAATAATTTATTGATTCCATATTCATATATAATTTACAATATATTTATAATGTTTTAAAAACAAATATTTATGTGATCATATAATAGAATTTTATTAAATTAGTATTATTATACAAACTGTTTTCGTTGAAATATCCGATCACGTTTTATACTAAAATATTATAAACTAAAAAAATAGATCAAATAAATTTATTAAACTCGGAATGATCGAGAATTTAAATCTAGGAGATCGTCCTATTAAATTAATTAATTTAATAGATAAATATATTATGTGCATTTCAGATGAGTTTGAATATTATAATCACCTAAATAACTCTGACCATCAATGTGTGTATATTTTATTTTCATTTAATTATATGTTTTATGAAATGTTTAACAGAAACAAATGATTAATAGAAAGAAAATATATACTCTCATAGATGTCATAATACACATAATCATAAATTATTATATATTCCTGAGATAATTCTGTTTTTCATTATTAGTACAATATCTTACACGTGTAATGGATGAAGGATTAGAAAGCATCTATGATGGTATTATGTACATATTGAAAAAAATTGATAGTAAGAAATTTTTAATACATAACATATTTAAAACAACTAAAAATAGAATAAATAGTTAATTAGTATATACGAGATAGTAAAAAAATAAAACACGAAATTTTATTGAACAATATACTTAAATTTGGAAATAAAATTACTGGAATCATAATTTCTAGTTTTATAACCAAAATAGCAAATACATTGTAGAAGAACCCTTAAAAGTACAAAAATACACTATATTTTATATAGCATATAAATTTCTAATATAATCAAGTATTCCGGGAATATTATTCATGTGTCATGTGTAAATTATGATTTCATGATATACATGTTTGCACGTCTCTTATACATTAACCATATCATAGTATTTCACGTATAACAGCCATGTTTCGTTATTAATGTTCAACATATTGAAAATAATTGACAGTGACATTAATTTCTACTAAAAAATTATTTATTATATAACCATAAATTTTTGTGTAAAATAGTATCCAATATTATTCTGGAAGATTTAAAGAATTCCAATGATAGACGCACTGAAATTTCCTTATTAAAAATGACTATATCGATAATACATAGTGCATCAAATGCATCTGGATTACTGCATGATGCATGGAATTTACAAAGTACGTATTGTATAATACAAAAAAATTAACAAACTTTATTGGTTATTATAAAACAAAAGATTTTATACAGTTCATTATAATTATAAAGTTACAACTTATTATGGAAAATTCAATAGAAAAATTGTATAAGAATGCATATTTTATATTACATTTTTTAATTTATTTAGATATCGATGAAAATATATTTTCAACGTTATTTTCACGAGATATTCCATTTATCATATCTGAGAACTATTCTCAATTTATGGATGAATTAAAAGAGAGATGGAAAACAATATTCGATCAGAGTAATTATAATAACCAAACTAAAAATTCAATGACATAACATATGATTTGGTAAGATTAATTCTCATAGTTATGATCTAACTCATCAATGATCATTTTTAAAAAGTTTTGGGGACATCAAAGATGCATGTTCTATCTAATTATTATAAGTAAAATCAATTCAAAATATAACATTAATTTTATGTAATTCTGTTAGAAATATTTAAAATCAATTAAAAAGATACCCAACTGTAAAGTCTGCAAATGAGAATTATTTTTTTGTCTTATTTAGTTTGGTACTATTCATTTAAATGCATAAACATATTATAGTTATAATACGTCTTATATGTATAATAATAGTATTCTAGTATCACTTTTTTTTTTTGACACGAAAATCGTATAAATATTCAAATCGAATTACATCATTAGATGAAAATGTATATTTACAAAATAGATTAACAACAAAAATTATAATTTACAGTTAAAAACAATGGAAAAAAATCGAGTAATTAATATTTTTAATTTCAAACTCTTTTGGGAAATACAACTATTATTTATTCATTCATTAAATATTAAAGTTTAAAATTCCGTTGTTAAAAATGTAAATTATTTCACATAATATTGGAATTTTATTTTAATTTGTCTAACTAATATAAGTGATTCTATTAATTAAATTAGGAAATAAAAACAAGAATATAAGGTAATGTAATTTATTTTCATTAAATAAAATTGTACTAAATACTTGGCTCCGATTACATTATTCAATTAGAAATATGCTAGTAAAATGTTAGAAATTAGAAACCCTTATTAAAATTTTGAATAATTGATTTTGTAATTTCTATTTGGAAAATTTCGAATAGCATACGTTTAAAACTACTAAATATCAACTTGGTTTAGATTCATGAAAATTATGTATGTTATCTGGAATGATATTAATATAAAACTGTATAAAATAAATAAAATAAAACTAATGCATTAATTAATTAATTAATAATGAATTAATAAATTATGTTTTATAATATATTACTTATGTATAATGGGTAGTAAAATAAAATTGTTATTACCATAGTACATTTTTTTATTAGCTATTGTCAAAAATAACTTTATATTCAATATTTCAATGTAATTCCATGATACCCTAGTTTTTACGGATTATTTGAATATTACTTTTTTTAAACTGTTTTCAAAATATAATTCTTATAATTATTCATTGACAATTTGATTTTCGTCTTTTAAAATCACACAAACAGTAACTGAAGGACAAGGATCATCGTCACTTTGTGATGGTAAATTATATTATGATTACGACATTATGTTTACCGTTCCTTCGATAAAATATGAATTTGTTTATATTTTATTATTTATCATATGAATTTCTCAAGCCTTAGTATTGCGATCTGTAAATTATACACAAATCATAATATATATAATAAACATTTGATTTTATTCTATATTAATATCGATATTGTAAGTTTTCAGGTCGACTGATTCAGGATGAAAATGTTTTTCCGTCAATAATAGGATGTAAATATAATATAATAATGAGCGTTACATAGTTTTAATTAATGAAAAATTCTTTATTAGATCATTTGATTTACTCTCATATTATTATTGTAATCCAAAGACAACCAAATGTGTATAATAAAAGAAATTGGTTAAACGTGCCATTGTATTTTTTATGCATTATAATAATTTATATACATATATAAGTATTTATATGTTTAGATTATGCAGTATTTAATGAGTCATGGGACAATGATGAAGAACTTGACTATTCCAACAACACAGATAGGAGGAAAGTACTTCTAATGGAATTATATGCGTGGTCGAAAGTGTTCAGGAAGAAATCAGGCGAATTGTTTATTATGCTATCAGATATAAGTAATTTATTTTTATGTTTATGAATTATTAATACATTTAACATTATTATTCTATAAAATAAAATAGTACTATTAAAAAAATATATTTAATCAAAAAATAATTATAACTTGGTAAATAGTAAATGTGGTCTTCTATTCCAATAAAGATAATGTCCAAAAGAAGTCTTTTATACTATTCAATTTTTTAATACTACAATTTTATGCACTTTCCAAATATTTTTTGAAATGTAAATTTTTTTTTTTTTTGTTATTATACGATCTGTAAAGATAAGTTTTTACAATAAGACATAAAATTACATAAGAGAAAGAAAAATAAGATTAAATAAATAAATTAAATTAAATAATATAAAAAAAATTTTAAAAAATACGATAAGTAAATTAAATTAAATTAAATTAACTAGGTTTTTATAGACTGAGGACTTGAGTGAAGAAGCCATCCATTGATGGGACTTCATGACATGTATTAAAGGGGGTTAATCATTTAATAGATCACGACACCATGTTTGTTTTAAGTGCCTTGTGGGGTCACCAGAAATAGTGGGAATGGGAAGTTCTGAAATCAGGAGATTGCGATGGTTTTGGAGATTGTAGTGGAGACGTTTGTAGGATATCTTGGCAACGTTTTTTACTGTTGGGATGTTGAGATCTTTGTGGAGAGTTCATTTGAGACATAGTATGGGGCTTTGGTTATTTGTCGAAGGCATTTTGATTGAAATGCTTGGATTTTATTAATATCAGTAGGTTTAACAGCTCCCCATAACTGGATACCATAAGTCCAAATTGGTTTGAGGAGCAGTTTGTATAGGAGAAGTTTATTTTTAAGATTAACGTGTGTGGATGTGAGAAGAAAACGTAGTTGACAAGACCGGTTGTTTAAGGCAAGGCGTTTAGAGTGAATATGAGGTGCCCAAATTAGTCGTCGGTCTAAGTGAAGTCCTAGGTAGCGAACGTTTTGAGCAGATGATAAAGGTAGTTGATTGAGGTAGATAGAAGGGCAGATTGTTTATCGAAGCGTGACCGTAAAATTTTAAATTTCTCGCTCTAATGAAGATTGATTTTTACGAAAAATGTTTTTTATAACTTGTTTAACGATTTATACATTATTTTATTGTAATACGTACTATATCCGGCAAAAAATGCCCGTTCCAAACAGAACACCATTTTTTCAATTGTATCATATACTGGAATAATAAAATTGGTTTAATTAAAATAATAAAATTATCAAATCTATACTTTACAAAAAGTACTATGCTAATATAAATGTTTTTTTTAATTTTATTAGATATTTCAAATGCTATCGATGACATTAACTCACATCCAAGTTATCAAACAAATAATTTTAATACTGTAATAATTATATAAAAATAATTGTTTTACTAAACGCGACAAATTAACCTTTTCCTTATCCTACAGGAGTTCTTTTTAAGGTATCGGCGTCATTTCGTGTAAGCAAACTGCGAAAAAACTGTCTATTAAAATTATACATGGAAAGAAGTTATTTATTTTAAGTATTAGTAATAATTATACTGAATTCATCATAATTTTATTTACATATGATTAAGCTAAATAATAAGTAAACATTTTTAATTATACAAGTTATATCAAATTCACCATTTAACAAATGTCACTCTTTATGTATTACAACTGATATGATTCAATACACTGGTAGTTATTAATTATACATTGATTTAATTACTAGGATTTTGTAGTATTTTATTACAATCCTTGTTGATTTCTAGTTTATCTAATATATTTGTATCATTTTCTGCTTCGTTGTCGGTTAAAACATCATTTTGAATATATATATAGAGATATAATATAACTTCTTATTAGGTGAGTAACTTATCTTTTGTTGGACTTAATTATGTTTAATATTAATAATTTATTTGTCCAGAATAAATATTAATTATTGAACGAATAATAATACAAAATTATTAATCTTTAATAATTAATAGTATAATTAAACGAGAATAAATAATTAAAAAATAGTATTTCAAAAGTATTTGATTTCCGAAACCGACCGATTTTTCTAAGGTTGATCTCGAATTAAAAACATTAAAAACAATAAGAATATCTTCAATTGAATATTTTGGAATACACTATATACTCTTGATTAACAATAGAACTATTGCTCTATTATAAATTAATAATTATATACATTTATGTATTTATATAAATGAATATCTGTCAATATGTTCTGAATGCGTTCCTAAATTGTTGATCAGATTGTAATGAAACATCAGTGAGTTGTTGTGCATACCCTCTCAAAGGATTCTGCAATATAAATTTTGAAATACGACTAACGAGGGTGGTAGCTATACGAGCTATACGAGAAATTTTTGGATTCTAGGTGTTTAACAGATACCATGGTGACCATTTAAATTGTTATATATTTTAAATAATTATTTTAATTATTGTTTATAATTAATCATTGTTTATCAAAAAACTGAAGATTTTGCATTAATGTCATCTGTTATTGTTTAAGCGATGCGATTCGAAAATTGAAACTAATAATCGGAGATTCAAAACATGACCGTATTTTTGTATCGACCAAATGCGTATAACAGTTTATTGTAATGATTATTAAACAATAATACTCGTAGAATTTTCAGACAAACATAAAAAAGTACATGATGACTTATAGTAACTAATTTAATAAATAATACTCAATAATGAATAATTAAACATGTGTAAAAAATCCAATATAATAAATAATCATTTTATGTTGTTCCTATCGTAAATGGATGACGTTATTAGACAACTATCGTGTAAATTGTAACGTTAAGTACCGATTCTCGAAATATTTACCGAAAAATATATAATAGACCTTTAAACATATTTGTATATGCGTAGTACTAAAATAACTAAAAGATAAAACCATCAGGTGTATGATAAACCTTTTTTTAAAAAAACAATAGAATTCGATATTATAAAATCGGATGTTTTATCAAAATATTTGGGTAGTATTACATTACGCTTGATATAACTATTATGATTAAAGAAAAAAATAATGCATTAACTAGATAAAATTATATTTGAAAAATAATGGAAACATAAAAACCAAAACGCATTTTTGCCAAACGAAACAGGTGTTCACAAAAAAATACTGAACAAACAACATAGAGTTTTGTTAAGCGAATGCGTCATTAACTATGTTTTAAATCTTCAAAACATTATAATTTGTAAAATACTGCGACTTTTTAATTTTCAGTAATAATTTATTTCCTTTGACATATATGTTTTAACCTGATCATGTCATCAGTTAAGTATAAAATAGTACTCAGAATATGAAATGTAATACTATTTTCCTGTTAACAATTATGAATAGTTATTCCTATAATTTTGGGTGTGTTTGACATTTTAACATATTAGATATAATATCGGAAAAAAATCCATGTTTCATGTTTATAAATTCTACGTTTCATAACTATAAAATAAGATTCAAACAAATGATTATTAATTATTATTATTAAAACGTGAAAAAATACTTGATATTTTACAGTAACTAATTTAATAAATAATACTACATAATGAATAATTGACTATGTGTGACAAAATCCAAATATAATAAATAATCCATTAACGTTATGCCTATCGTAAATGGATGAATTTATTAGACAACTATAGTGTACATTGTAACTGTAAGTACAGATTTTCGACATTCGTTCAGAAAATTATGCAATGAACCTTTACACGTCTCCGTATACGTTTAATATAAAAATAAATAATAGATACAACATTCGAGTGTATGATCAAATTTATTTTAGATTAACTATAAAACTTCGGTGGTCATTTCTTATGCAAAAGAAAACTATTATAATATAAGAGTGTAATAATGTATGAACTATTTAAAAAAATTGATGAAAAATTATAGAAAAATATATAAGCCATGACGCATTTCTGCAATATATGAATACACCTGTACGCGGACAAATACCAAACAAACAAAAGTGTTAAACAGATTTTTGTTAAACAAAAGGGATTTCAAGTGTTGTTCTTCATATTATAAAACAACTATTTTCATAACGTACAATTGCACTTCATATTTGATATTTGCTTACAATATTTAACATAACACTGAACAAATCATTCTTAAATTTTAAGGTAAAATAATATTTTATAATATAAAATTTAAGGTACTCATAGTTGTTAGAATTTTAATATTTTACTTGGTATATTGAGTTTTTTAAGATTTAGATAATTATTTAAATTTTCTGATTTTTCCTTATTAATCTCTTATTAAATACTAATAAAATCTAATTTTTTTGTCTTAGGAATTAAGTGAAATATAACAGTATACCAGGCTTATTTAACAGTAGGTACGATATATCTATATATAAATCTTTAAATATACCATATATAACAATAAAAATCAAACTTTCATGATATTAAATGTCTTAGACTTATTGTGAATCTCGAAAATACACTTTCGACATATAATTGGTATTTATACATATTTTATTTCGTTTAGGAACACAATCGTTTAAAGAAATTTTTGAAAATAATCTCGATTTAATTTTATTTAGCAATGATTCTTAAAATTGTAATAGTAATTACAATATTGTCAATTTCTGGAGAATATAATGGTATGTAAATTACATAAATTAAAATTTTAATTTCCGTCAGATTATTTTTAACGTACATATCCTCAACTTCACATATTTGGATTTTCTAATTTTTTTTTTATGTTAAAATTGAGTACGTAATTTGTATGAATTTGTATGCCCATTCTCGGAATTTTTACAGTACTGTAACAATGAAAAAAATTGATTTTAGTATGGATGGAGCTGGGGAAACGTTTTTTCTGCTTCCACCCACTGTAAAATACAACGATTCGTGGATGTTTTTATGTTAACATTTAGTGCGTAATTTGCATGAATTCGTATGCCCATTCTCGGAATTTGTACGGTACCGGAACCTTTATTTTAAGACTATAAATGAAATTTAAAATAATAACAATTTATACTAAAATTTAGAATATTTGATTTCACTAATAGGTGTAGTTTGTTAAATGAATAGCAATTGTTTAATTATTGTATTATCGAAAAACTAAAAATCTTAAAATATAAATATAGTCCATCCCTATGTATTAGAAAGGTCTGGTAATTACAGTTAAAATAATTTTCCATTAAACATAGTTTTTAACCATTAGTATTTCAGGATAAATAATTTATTATCTCCTATGGTCTATCATCCCTTATTGTGAAAATATGTTTTCTATCTGTACGGCACCGGAAACGGAAACATAAAATACAATATTCAAATACGTATATTTGTAGATTTCTTTATTACTTAGTATTTGGTAAGTTGATTGACAAATCGTATTCAAATATTATTTTGTGTGCTACTTTTCGCATATATAGATATGATAGATATTCAAATTTTATTTAAATATAAATAGAAGAAAACCAGCTATGGCCCCAAATGGTTTTATTAATTCACAAGGTCCGATCTAAGAATTGAGTGGTTACAGAAGTAAATGGTATTATTAGCGACTATATTATTATTACGTAGAACCATTCGAGTTAAAATACTTAGCGATAGAATACATCAGGATTATTAAGTAGGATAAAAATGGGGTTTATGGACCATAGGGAAATCCATAGCACCGGCAGGTGCTGTACTATTAACACTGCCACCCACCGGAACTGCTGCAGGCGCTAAACTTTATTCAATCCTGGTACCTCAATACTGTTTCATCGCTGTACTTAACCCTTACATACCTCTATACTCCTCCCCACCACCATGGCATATCTAATTATTATACGAGATTGATCGCGGTGATTTTGTTTGATTGCGATTATTTACGATTGATAACAAACCTTATTCATCCTTGGACTTCCCATTGTATTTATCACATATACACGTAAGATCAGAAGCATATCGCACACATAATATATATTATAATAATAATTATCATATATCTCATTATTTATAGTACTATATAACAAACTCTAAAAACATTATTCATAACTTTATACAATAGTAATTTATATAATTCACATAAATATATCCATTTCTTACAAATTTAATGACTTATAATAATGTAGCGAAAAATTCCTCTATCATATAGACCGTTAAATAATAATATACAATACATTCTCATAACATAAATTATACAATAGTGTTATACAGAGACTTGTAGAGACCTATAGAAACCTGCATAATATGTTTTGTTAGCAAATGTAAATGCTAAATCGGTTTTGTCCCATTGTCAATAACGTTTTCACTTCCAAACAGTACAGTCGTTATTTACATCGCGCTATAATTGTGTTTTCTCTTTAATCGATATACTCATATATGTGTCACCATTTTTTCGTACATACGTACATTAAATAATAGAAATCATTCATTTACTAACTAAATCGATCTTGTACAGTTGTCAATAACATGTACACTTTCAAACAGTATAGATGTTTTATGCTTACGCTACAATTGTGCTCTCCCTTTATTTGATCTACTCGTTTGTGTCTCATCGTTTTTGTTCTCACATGTTTATATTAATATTTTTTTACATTTGTAATTGCTATAATATTATAATATATTATACAGAGTATTATATTCTTTTGAAAAATGTTTATTTGTACGGTATATAATAAAGTATTTACAGCCAAACGTAGCTTAGTAAGATATACTAAAGCTCACGACGAGAACAAATTTTCATGCAATATGTGCTCCAAAGTGTTTACACGTAAGGAATACCTAACACATTATACGAAAAAAACTCAGAGGAAGTATTTAAATTATTATTTATATGTTAATCATTATACACATTTATCATTTCTTTTAACACATAACAATGTTATTTTAATAGTTAAACAATAAAACACGGATTTGAGGTTATCTAAAAATAATACAGAAACCAAACATTCTTCTCTCCACAATTACGCCGATATTTTCAAACACATGATAGCTGAAAAAAATCATGGTTAAAATGATAATGGTAAACTTGTATAAATAAATATCTATTTAATTAAATTAATGTATATTGGATATTTTATTGTTATATTTTACATTATTTTTTAGTATAAATATTATATTCTCTATCTTTATATTACTTTAAATCTATTTTTTTCATGGTTATATTATAGATACTTTCAATTCACATAAACGGGAAAACGAGAATTCTGTTTGTGCAATTAAATTAAAAAGGGTTCGAATGGAATTAATAAAAACACCTGGCTTTACAGATATTTCTTCATCACATCATCGTAAAATCATTTGGTACTTTGCAAAAAATATCAACAATTTAAGTAATTATCGTTCATTTTTCAGCTCCATAAAGAAATATTTAATTAAAATACACATAACAGTACAATAACAGCAAACAATCGAAACTAAACCCGGATGCCGTATAATAATATGCCGGGTCTATTTTGTATGTGTTTAAACATAGGTCATGAAAATTTTCAAAAATATCGGCCAACAACAAGACATCCACTTTGAGATATAAATCAGAATATTCCCCTAAAGTCTTATATCCAAAGTGGTCATAGACTTTCTCAGCGTGCTTGTAGTAATCATCGAAAATCACTGTTTTTGTCAACGTACCATAAAAGGTATCCTTTGGCGGCAAACATAGTTCTTCCATACTATTTCAACTATCTATATACTCGTATGGATAAATACCTTTTTCGTATTATAAGTGATAAACGATAGAGTCAAAAACTTTGGATGTCTCACGAAACTTAGAAAAATCTTTGGTTATATGACTCGTTGCCAATGTCGCTAAACTTGACGCCATAAAACAGAATTTATCGATAAACCTTACAGTGAAGATTGAGGTTACATATTTTGAAAATGAAATAAATTTGTCTTCACTGTTTGGAATAATCGAAATGGTATTTTTTTTGTATTCGAGCTCTCGTACGATGAAGTGAGCGTCATAATGTAATAAGTTGTGTATAAAACATGGTACAAAATTTGGCGTAACCTAACCGTAAAATCTAAGGAATTAATTTAATTGTTTAATTGCATTTCTAGTGTAAATTGAGTATATTCATTAATTGTATTTAAACTATTAACCAAAACTTCTACTTGTATATTTATACCTTTGAATAAAGTGAATAAACATAATAAGTATAATACATTTCAATTTATTAATTCCCATTCAATAAAACAATAGTTAATATAATGTGAATCTGTTTTTTGTTATATTTAATACCGTAATCAGAATCAAAAACACTCAATTTTTTTAGTGGTTCTGGTGCCGTACAAATTCCATTGATATGTATACAAATTCATAAAAATAGCGTAATAAATGTTGACATAGAAAAAAATCCAAGAATTGTTGCTTTTTACAATGGGTGGAGCTGAGAAAACGTTTAAAATCATTATAAATCAAAATAATTTATAAAATGTAAATAATTATTTTAATATAAATGGATTCCCTTGCATTTATTGGACATTTTTAATAACAATAATAGTACCTTTTAAATAAATCTTTTATACAATGACTCATAAACAATCGATTGGAAATTTGGTCACAGTTTCATATTTTTATAAGTGTGTAATTTTATTAATTTTATGAATTTAGTAAACCAATTTTGAATACAAAAAGATATTTTGTATTTTCATCTGGAAAATTTGATGTATTTGTAAATGTTTAAATGTTGTACATATACAGGTGCCAAATGTACAAATGATATTTCAGGTCAGTTATTATTTTTAAATATTACTTTATACATTTTAAGGAAATATTGTTCGAGTTGGTCGGCAAACACTAACAAGAATATGAAAATAAAAAAAAAAATAAAAGCATCGATACATATAACTATAATAATTGAATGTGATGTTAAGTATGAAATCAAGAAAACATTAATCGTTATTAAGTTTTTATTAATTAAATTTGTAATATAACATTCAAGTCAAATAGGTTTGCTATATGAATACATCTTCTATAACAGCTAAACGGTCCTTTAACGACGTGCGCTGCCACTCATAAGCCTCTCCATCTTTCTCTGTCCAACGACCACTCTATTCTTGCATTTCCGTCTACCAGTCTCAAATGCTTTTCCACCGTGTCACTCCCTCTGCTCCTTGATCTACCGAGTAATCGTTTCTGATTTATTTGTACTGTCATTACATTCTTTAATTTATTATCGTTATTTATCTAACCGGGATACGAATACATAATAATAAAATTTGAATTCTTGTGTTATTACATGTATATTTTCAATATTATATTTAATATAGTATTTGTAAATTATTTTGTAGATCATGTGAAAGAAATTCATATGAATACAATTGGTAAAATATAAATTTAAAATTGTTTAAACATTTTTGGTTCTAAGTTGATATAAAACATCATAAATGTGTTTATTTAAAATTTATATATGTTTTACAATCCACAGTATTTTAATCACATTTATATTTATGTAATAAAAATGTTAAGTATAGTATGACGCGTATATTAAATTTTCAAAAAAACATTAGGATGCAATAGTAAACAATAGTATCCTATTACGTTGATATTTTAAATTCAATTTAATAAAATGAATAATTGAGTTAAAACAAATATGGAGATTAATCTATTTTAAAGTATAAAATTACTTTATTTGGATTTTATAAAAATATAGAAATACAATTTGTAAATTTAAACATTCTAATTAATGTTGATTGAATGACTTTAGATGAATTTAATTTTGTGTGTTATGTATCAATGTATGGTTATTTACAAACGGCACTTAAGAACCAAAGGAATAATAATGGTAATTAATTTGAAAAAGACTTTTCAATCATAAATGTATACATGAACAAAAATATTAAACTATTTCTATTAGTTATTATGTACGTTATTTTATGTAAAATAGTTAAATGGTATATTAATAAAATGAAAATCATTATTTTAGGTATTATATCACATTATCTACGAACATTAACACAAGATATTGGTATCGTCCATAATAAGCTGATTTTATTAAATGGCTGTATGTATCATTGAAAAATATGATATGAGTATATCGCTTTCTAAATTGTAATGTGTTTATGATATTAATTAGTGTACATTTATATTGAAAACTTTACTTATCCAAAATCTTAAAGTACGATGTGTTTTAGGGTTCAAATATTTGTTATATCAATCACCAGTTTTTATTCAGCAAAATTACCAAAACATAGACGGTAAGAAAATAAATCAATTAAAAAAATAGTTAGAATTCACATAACTGATGTTTTACAATATACAATTATTACCTTCAGTAGTTTATGGGGGAATTTCACATTGATTTCACAGAAACTTCTAGTTTTGATAAGATATATGTTTACTAAGCCAGCTTATTTTCATAAAAACTACTACTAACACCTTACTAGATATACCTTTCATAATACATTATATATCGTTTACATTTGCATCTTATTCAACTACGTTAAAATGTTTGAAACTAAGTAATAAAATATAAATGTATGTACAATATAACTTAAAATATATGTAATCTGTGGATCATCGTTTGACAGATATTCATTCATTCTCCTTTAATCATTATCCTCACATGAAAATGTATGAATATACCGTTAAACATTCTATATATCTATGACTTACAATATAAGCATGTGAAAGTTAGTCAGAATTGCCATTGATGTCGTTCAGTAATATGTACAAATGTAGTAGCGGGCGGAATCGATAGGTGAATTCTATGAATTATTAGCCCATACTACCCATAGAGTTGGTTGGATTATAATTATAGATCTATGGAGGCGATAGGATTAAGGTAGGTTTGAATAACGCTGGTGGCATTGGTGTTGGGGGATGTGCCAATGAATCATAATGAATCAATGTCGGTGAATCGCAGTTATTCATCATGCAGTTATTTATTTATTGTGATCTACTGAAGGTATAAGATTTATACACAAAATGTTTGAAACCCAAATCACAAAAATTTTGTGATTTGGGTTTCAAACATTTTGTGCATAAAATAATCACAAGTTCTCTTATATATATTTTATTATAAGATTTATAACCAAAATATTTTATTTTATGCCAATTGAATAAGTACGCCACTATTTTTTTACGTGACGATATGAAAACTTTTCATTAGATTGGATTCAACATCTAAGCACCGGGGAATTTGTAGAATCCATACAGGATGATATAGATTCAACGATCAATTACACCAAATTTGACCCAAGTTTTTTAGAAAATTTAGTAACACCAAAAGGTAGATTGAAATTTATTAGTATTTAGTAATTATTTTTTATTTAATCAATATATATGATTAATATTGAAATAATCGTTATCAAAATAATTCTCGTTTTTCAAATTAAGATCAACTTTGTCCAAAAACTTCTTAAAAATTATAATTGAAAACTAAAATACTTTACTTGACTATTACAACTCATTTCTTCAATTTCTTTAATTTTTTTTTTTTAATATCATAATAATATTAATGTTTTTTTTAATATAATATAAAATGTATTTTAAAAATAAATATAAAATAATACGTGTTCTACATTTTTCTAGTTACTCAAAACTTTTATACATTTTAACTTCTTAAATTTTTTATTTAAATTCATAATTTTTCTACATAACTATATTTTCTTGTTTTTTAGCAAAAAAATTTTTTGAACTATTTCGTTCCAACAGAGTAGAGGAATATAATCCATTAATAAATAAGTCATTTAAATTTTGTAAAAAAACCTTAATAACTCGTAAGTAAACCTATATATTTACATGTACAATAGAGTAGATTCTATAGTATTGTTTCAAGTTAACATATACTTATTTATGTATTTTACTCATATAGTCACAAAACGAATGGAGAATTATGAGGAACTACTCATTCAGCAATTTGTTAATAATGCAGCAATTTCCATAATTCCGTGGACATCCAGCTATGGATATATTATATTACTGATGACAGAATGTTTGTGATATAAAAAATACCTGATATTAATGATTTATATATATATTCTAGGTGACCTGGCAATGCATTGCTATTGCTAGATGTCATAAACAAATATATAATTAATAAACAGTTATTATATAATATAGCTGTATTACCCGGTTTCGCCCGTGTGCATTATTGATATGTAAAGTATTTCAAATTGAATTACTAGTGTAAACGGTAGCACGTTTGTTAAATATTGTTTTATAAAAATAATGATTTAAAAGACTAACGGTTTTGAATAAAATTGAATTAGTTTATTTATATTTTTTAAATAAATATTTTTTCTTAACGAACTAATAATATTTAGAAATGATTATTATAAAACCTTAATATAAATCACATCAGTATACCCGGCGTTAATTTGTTCTTAAATCACTAAAAATTTCTTAAAAGACAACATTTCGGGTAGTATTGTTTATATCAGGAATTAATACTGTTTATTCTTTTGATGAGCCATTTCATGAAATCTATGAATCTATACTAATATGTATAATGAAATAAATCGTAATTCATTGTTTTGGCAATCATTTAATAGCGGGAGGTAAATCTATGATATTTTTTTGGGGAGTGCTACGATTATAATTAGAAGTCACACACATATATTATTCTTTTTTAGATTCTGAGCGGAGCGAGGAATGTATTGATTTTACAATGATGTCTGTACACAAAAGTTCTATCAGAAGGAATACTCTGATCTTAATACGCTTAATTATTTTGCGATAATAAATGCTATCTAGTTGGTTCTTTAAAAAGCTCATGTATCGATTTTCTCAAAAATGTCTAAAAAAAATACTCAAAAATAACAGAAAAGCGGTAAAAATGCGATTATGACGTACTGTATCGTTAATCGTAAATTATGTTCTCTACACACTACATTATTATTAATATTACATCGAAGCTCCGGTCAGAATCGTTTTATCAAATGCAATGATTTATGATTATATTCAAATTTATAGTACCTAATATCAGTGCTCTAAAATTTTACCTAAGTAATTCACTTAAGCGACATCCACATTAACCCGCGGCTCACTACTTTTTTTTTAACATAGTACAAAAAAAACAAATAATAATTTTTCTTCATTTTTATCCATATATAAATAACTTGATAGATTTTACAAATATTTTACTTAAAAACTATAAATAAAAAAAAAACAAATTTGTTTGACCAGTCTTCCAACTCCATCCTTCTTTTCTTTTTTTTTGGAAATTAATCAACAATTTGATGAACATCAATTGATATATGTTTATGCATGTTCAATACAGCTAAACCATTTAGTCGTACTTCAGTCATTATAGAACGTAAATAATTTCACAATTTGATACAACTATTGCACACAATTATTGAATTATACCAGTTTTACCTATAGTATCATACCATTATTTTTCGAATACGTGATAGTGGCTATAGTGGTTTTATTGACTGACGACTGATAAAATAGTAGTATTAGTAACAGTAATAACCAGTACTCGTAAGTTTATACGTTTGCATGGTGTTTTTGCTTTATAAGAAAACACGCTAAGTGAAGTACAAATCCGTTTCATAAAAATAGTAATAAAAATATAAATTTTATTAGTGCATATTTTGAGTGTATAGGCATGTTTAGCATAAAGTTGATTTTTTGAAGTTATTAGCGCATATTATTTCCTATAAATTCAAAAAAATCGTTTTACAGCGTAGGTAAAACAAAAATTAGACAAATACCTAAATGCTTGAATTCATTCTTATTTACTTTTCCAAACATGTTTATAAAATCTTGGTATTTTGTTAGATTTATTTTTATTCTTATAAGACACTGTATGGGTTTATGAGTTTTACCCAGAACCACTGAAACAATATTATCGCGCTTCCACTTTCTGCCGAACAAAGTGCGTGTAGCAATTATCAATTTATTTTCGTCGGAACGAAACCTGTAGGTTCGTGTACAGACTGTACACGCGTGCAATGCTTCTGACCTGCTCGTAAACATTAATCTCATACTAGCGCCGTTAGTATCATTGACTGGGCGATTATAACTCGTATAGTTGGCTTGCTTTGCGCATACACCGACCGATATTTCGACGCCTCACTGGTGGCATTTTTTCCAAAGAAATAACCAACGAACTGAAATGTTTGCGACATACCAAATTAATGAATTTTACGGTTTTAGATGTTACGGTTATGTTCTCGTGATCGACTGTACCTAATGACTAAAAAAATAAATAAATAAACTCTAATTCAATAATATTCAAAACTATTTTTTTAAGCCATTATTTAACAAAAATGCTACCACACGTAACAAAACCGTAACAAATTTCCGACTTTTCAAATGGATTTTCTAAAAACGTACATATGTATCATACATGAGGCAATTCATTTATATTTATATAGATAGATTTATTACTGCACTGAATATTCCGATAAATAATTCCAATTTAAAAATAATGTATATCGAGAATAATGTAAATTATATTGTGAAAAAATAAATACCATTTAAGATATATGAAAAAAAATATTTATTGATTTTACATTTACATGTGATTTACAAGGTTTCTTATAATTTGTTTAAAACAAATATTTGTTACTACACAATAGAATTTTATTAAATTAGTGTTATTATTATTAAACAAACTGCCTTTGTTGTAATATAAGATCACATTTTTTACGAAACTAAAATATTATAATCTAAAAAATTGATTTAAATAAATATATTTAATTCGAAATGATCAGGAATTGAAATGAAGAAGATCCTCCAATTGAAATAATTATTTTATAGTAAAATATATTATGTACATTTCAGATGAATTTGAATATTTTTTATACCTAAATAACACTGACGATCAATGTGTGTATACTTTATTCTCATTTTAATTATAATTTTTATGCAATTTTTAATAAAAAAAAATGTATAGTATCAAAGTTGTCATAATACATGTAATTATAAATTATAATTATATAACTAAGAATTCTTTTCAGTTTCAATACAATTCCTTTTACGTGTAATTGACGGAGGTTTATTAGACATATATGAAGGCGTTATGCACATATTAAATGAAATTGATAGTAAGAAATTTTTAATATATAACATTAAAAACAACTAATCAAAACCACAAAAAAAGATAAAACGTATTAAAAATATTTAGGAGATCGCAGAAAAATAAAGGATGACATACATTTGTGCAATATATTTTTAATTTTAATTCGAATTATTAGAAATATTTCTAGTTTTTTTAACAAAATATCTATACACAGATAGTATAAGAATACTTACAGATTTAAAAATACACTGTAATACTTATTATTATAGTACTTAATCTCAAATACATTTAAAATATTCCGAGAATATTATTTATGTATTAGGTTTATACTACAATTTCGAGATAATCGTATTTGCATGTCTCTCATACATTAACTATATCATAGTATTCCACGTATAACATTTATGTTTCGTTATTAATGTTCAACACAATTAAAATAATTGACAGTGACATTAATTTCTGCTAATATTTTTTCTATTAAATATTGATTTGTTTGTAAAATAGTATCCGATATTAGTCTGGAAAATTTAAAAGAATCCAATAGTATACACATTGAAATTGATCTTTTGAATATGATTATATCAACGTTACACGTTGCATTAAATACAACTGGATTACTGCATGATGCATGGAACTCACAAGGTACGTGTTGTATAAAACAATAATTTAACAAATTTTCTTTGATTACTCTAAAACATAAAATGTTTTACCCGTTTCACTATAGTAATAAATCTAGAATACAACAAGCTGAAATCAATAGAAAAATTATATACGTACCATACAATAAATATACATACATAAATAAATATACATATTTGATATAAATGATTTGTATCTATTTAGTTGTCGAAGCAGATGATTTTACATCAGAATTTTTATCAAAAACACCATTTATCACATCTGAAAACTATTTTAAATTTATGGAAGAATTAAAAAGAAAATGGGAGATAATTTTCGATCAGAGTAATTATAAAAATCAAACTAAAAATCCATTGACCTAACGTATAATTTGATCAGATTAATTCTCATAGTATGATCTAAAGTCATCAATAAAAATTTTTAAGGTTTACGTAAAATAATAATATTCTAGTATCACTTTTTTTTTTGACACGAAAATCGTATAAATATTCAAATCAAAATACATCATTAAGGGAAAATATATAATACTTATAAAATGAATTAATAACAACAATTTATAATTTACAGTAAAAAGGAATGGAAATAATTCAAGTAATTAACATTTATAATTTCAAACTCTTTTGGGGAATACAACTATTATTTATTCATTCATTAAATATTAAAGTTTAAAATTCAGTTGTTAAAAATGTAAATTATTTCACATAATATTGAAATTTAATTTTAATTTTTCTAACTAATATAAGTGATTATATTAATTAAATTAGAAATGAAAAACAAGAATAAAGGTAATGTCATTTATTTTCATTAGATAAAATTGTACTAAATACTTGGCTCCGATTACATTATTCAATTAGATATACGCTAGTAAAATGTTAGAAATTAGAAACCCTTATTAAAATTCTGAATAATTGATTTTGTAATTTCTCTTTGGAAAATGTCGAATAGCATACGTTTAAAACTAATAAATACCAACTTGGTTTAGCAGCATGAAAATTATATATGTTATCTGGAATGATATTAATATAAAACTGTATAAAATAAATAAAATTAAACTAATGCATTAATTAATTAATTAATAATGAATTAATAAATTATGTTTTATAATATATTACTTCTGTATAATGGGTAGTAAAATAAAATTGTTATTACCATAGTACATTTTTTTATTAGCTATTGTCAAAAATAACTTTATATTCAATATTTCAATTTAATTCCATGATACCCTAGTTTTTACGGATTATTTGAATATTACTTTTTTTAAACTGTTTTCAAAATATAATTCTTATAATTATTATTATAATTATTCATTAACAATTTGATTTTCGTCTTTTAAAATCACACAAACAGTAACTGAAGGAGAAGGATCAAGTTCATGGTTACTTCACGATGGTAAATTATATTATGATTACGACATTATGTATACCGTTCCTTAATCGAGAAAATATGAACTTGTTAATAATTTATTGTTTATCACATAAATTTCTCAAGCCTAAGTGATGCACTCTATACATTATAAACAATTCATAATAGATAATAAACATTTGGTTTTATTCTATATTAATATCGAAATTGCAAGTTTTCAGGTCGATTGATCCAGAATGAAGAAGTTTTTCCGTCAATAATAGGATGTAAATATAATATAATAATGAGCGTTACATAGTTTTAATTAATGAAAAATTCTTTATTATATCATTTGATTTACTCTCATATTATTATTGTAATCCAAAGACAACCAAATGTGTACAATAAAAGAAATTGGTTAAACGTGCCATTGTATTTTTTATACATTATAATAATTTATATACATATATAAGTATTTATATGTTTAGATTATGCAGTATTTAATGAGTCATGGGACAATGATGAAGAACTTGACTATTCCAACAACACAGATAAGAGGAAAGTATTTCTAATGGAATTATATGCGTGGTCGAAAGTGTTCAGAAAGAAATCAAGCGAATTGTTTAGTTTACTATCAAGTATAGGTAATTTATTATATGTTTATGAATTATGAATACATTTAAAATTGTTATTCCATAAAACATAATCGTACTACAAAACAGGGACTATAACCTTAATGATTTTATCGGTTCTGTCTTCGGTTCTGTTCTTAAAAAAAAAAATCGGTTCCGATTCCGGTTCCGATTAATACCGGTACTAACCGATTCTTAAAATTATAGAAATTAGGATTAAAAAGTGATAATTCATCAATTATACTGTGGTGTAATTATTAAAGGTTTAATAATTTGTTTAGCTATCTTCAACTTATAAGTAATAGTACCAATTATTACATAGCCTGACTGATCACTAAAGTTTTATACATTTGTATACTTTTTAAGAAATTTATAAGACTTTTACACAATCACTTGAGAGAATATTTTTCTATCTTCTTATCGTCCATCAATGTCGATAATTTGATTTTAAATATTTTAGATTCTAAGATTAGTGAGGAATTTTAATTTTTTTTTTTATATGTCTTTACCAACAATATAATGTAGGTTTGCTAACCTAACAGACTAAGGCAATTGTGGTGTTCTATTCAAATAAGAATAATGTCCAAAACAAAATGTTTTTAGGCTGTTCAATTTTTTAATATTAAAAATGTTATGCACTTTCCGAATATATTTATGAATGTAATATTAAAAGTTCATCGCTTTATATCGTAAAATCGGTTACTCGAAATCGGTCACGAAAATAAAAAGTTGTATCCAGCCCAAAAACATATATAAGTTAATAATAAAATTAAAACCCTACTGCATACATCATATACTATGTAAGTATTAATGTATTTTTCATTTTATTAGATGTTATAGAAGAACCTGACGAAGTTTATCCACATCCGATGTTTTATCAATCTATTGTAATAACTTTTTAAAAATAATTGATTTATCAAACAAAAAATTAAAACTTTTTCTTTAATCAACAGGTGTTTTTTTTAGATTATCGGCATTATTTCAATTAAGCAATAATGCGAAATAATTTCAATTGAAATTAATTATTGGAAAAACGATTAGTATAATTATAATATAATCATAGATAAATGTTGGTTACAATTATATTGTATAATTTATTATTTTATTCATTAATAATTCATTCAAATAATTAGTATTAATTTTTAATTATATAAGTTATATAGGGTTTACCATTTAGCAAACGTTATTCTTTATACATTATAACTGGTATCTTTATGTTAACTCTTAGTTATTAATTATACTTTGATTTAATTACTAGAGTTTTGTAGTATTTTACTACGATCCTTGTTAACTCCTAATTTATCTAATACTTCTACATTATTTCCTGATTCGTTGTCGGTTACAACATCGCACTGAATATATGACTAGAAATATAAAGTCCAATGCAACCGCCATCAAATTAGGTAATATTAAATAATTGTTTTAATTCGCTCTACAACCATTAACCGACAAGACGTCTTTTATTATACTAATTTATAAATATACTACCTTTCGTTTTTACCAACTACATGGAGTAAACACTTTCTCCTTTATTTCGGAGTCGAAATTCGCCCTCGGCGATATATTGTGGACGTGTGTTTTCAGGCTTTTGCGTGAAAACAGTGGTAATGTATTATATATATATATATATATATAATTTATTTTCTTGGTCAGCCGGTATAATTTTGTATAAAAAAACATTTGCATGCATATAAAGTTCGGCTGTCCCCGTGTCTTCTAGCACTGTACAGTCCCCCGTGAGGTTTAGTCATTAACGTTCTCGTATCTTTTTTCCTAATGTAAAGGTTTTACGTCCATGCGAGGTTTCTTCTACACCAACATTTGTTAAAGTCTAAAAAAATATATTATGTCATTTAAAATGTTTGAAAACATGTTTTATTTATTTATTTTCCTATTTTTTACTCATTCCCCTATATATCGTTAGTCGTAATTTTTTTTTCAATTAGTTATTTATCTTAGAAAATGGTGATGCTCCGGTTCTCGATTATTGGCCGCAGGTTAGCGACCCTTTACCGTCCTAGGTCCGTCACACCGCGCTCACTTCTTCAGACCGGAACGAGACGTCACAATTTTCCTATAGACCAAATGCATATTACAATGCATTTTAATGATTTTGGAACAATACTAGTTTTAGAGATTTTAATATTTATATATAAATAATTGTAACGGTAGGTACAGATTTTCAAAACATATTCAGAAATAAATACGGTGGAGCTTAACATTTGTTAAACACTTTTTGAAACACTTCGTTTGTTTCATATTAAAATAATAATAAATACAACTTTTAAGTATTTTATACAACTTTTATACAATTTTAAAAAACAATGAAATTTGATATCATGAAGCTATTATAAGTGGTCCCTACATTGTATCCCGGTAAATTTTAATAAAATACTGACTAAATCAGTGCTATATCAAAAAATGTATTTCGAAGAGAAGTACTAAACTTCTTATCGTCATTTTTATAGTGCCAAAATATATACAAACTCGTTGCACCAGTCATTACATTTGCCCGAAACTATATGTATTATATTTTTCATTTAATAAAACGGTATTCAAAATGTTCATTGTCCATCTTTGTGTTAATAAATAATAAAAGGTAAATACAAATATGGAAATTTATAAACAGTGAACATATTAATATAATAATACAATTAAAAAATGAAATGCCAATGTACATTAAAAGGAAACGCTCTTTGTAATAATACAAAGATGAACGTAAACAAAATGATTATTAAACGCAGAGGTTCGAAAATTGTTTAAAAAAAAATGGGGAAAAATACAGCAAAAATTCAATAAATTGGAAGCAAAATTACTAAAACTGTATTTTCTTACTCCTTTGTCCGTATTTGGCTTTATATATCTGTAAATACAACTGACCGCGTATCAAGATTGAACGAATAGGATCGATGCTTTCACTTGAAGTTTAATTCACCAACAAATTTAAATACTCGTATACGTTGATGAGCAAAATTGAACTTGTCCTGTGAAAAGTCGATTTCGTTTGCATTAGTGGGTCCTCGCTGAAATGTGTGCACACTGGCGTGGAGACGAGATCATCAAAGTGTCTAGGGTAGTAATGTTACGAACCCATATTTTTGAGGTCATTTTAAAAATGTTGTAGAGCATATGAAAGATTTTCAAATGTATTTGGTAAAATATTAATTTTTAAATTTTTTTAAGAATTGATTATGCATTGATTGTGCTATCCATTTACACGTTAAGGTCACTAAAAATTAATGCAAATAGCTGTATCGTTTTATCGGACACGTAAACTTGTTTTTACTTTTTATTTTTTTTTTTTAATTATATATCTTTTTTGGTGGTCGTTTGTGTGATTATGTTTTACAGACGTTATAATTTTATATAATATCTCGGATAGAAATGTTTACATTATTTATTCAAAATTTCACAAAATGGACGGGGGTTTTTTTTAATTTACCTAGTAAATAAAAACAGTTTTATAACATGTGATTACTTATACTTATGCAAGCACGTAAAAAAAAATCTATATATGTATATACACGACAGTTATTCTTATTCATATAGTGCATTAGCTTATAATGATCTATTCAAGTCTAAGTTATCATAGTATTATACTTGATCAAAAAACTAATATTTCAATTACTGCCAACCAATAGATAATATAACAATGTATACGTTACTTATGTGTTTTTGACTTTATCTATGTATAGATAATTACATCATGTAACCTTATAACTATGGATGTTAAAAAGAAAAATATAAACAACGTTTAACACACACACGCACACATATACACACACACACACACACACACACACACACACACACACACATATATATATATATATATATGTTATCAATTATTGAACAGATCAAACATCATATTCTGTGTATTTATTAATATTTTTTTTTATGTCAAAACGTTAGGTTGAACAAGTTAGTTGATTTATGTTTATATAAATATATATATATATAAACATATATATATAAACATAAATTAAATAACTTGTTCAATCTAACGTTTTGACATAAAAAAAAATATTAATAAATTCACAGAATATGATGTTTGATCTGTTCAATAATTGATAATAATTAAATAATATTATAGATTGTAAAATAAATAATAATACGTCACGAAATATAAAAACATTTCAGAGACTGAAAGAATAACGTTTACTTTATGCATTCTGTATGATATTATATAACACATTTTTATTTTGTTTTTATAATAATCACTCTGACATTGAAAAAGGTCGATTTGTCTGTACGTATTTCAAGTTTATCATTGAATATATATGAGTAAGATATCAAGGACGATCTTTAAATTCGAGACCGCTATGGTAACTATGTTTTAAATGTGTTTCGTTTTGTACATAAAACATTTTAAAAACGGTGCGTTGCGTAAATGCTTTGTGCGTTTGTGTTTGTATACAGTCCGACTGAAAACGAAAGTTTTACTTTCGTTAGAGGGCAAATAATTCAAACATGGCTCGGTGCGCCTGAGTAATTAACCGGTTTAACCACTACCGATAATAAGCACACATTAAGGATTTTTTGATTTTTTTTTCAAAAATTCATTAAATATTAATTATTCAATCACAGCGAGCCAATCGATAAACAGTTTGCTGCAATCATACCGAGTGCAATATTTTTTTCATTATTTTAGTATGTTTAATATATAATGATTAAATCAAATTTAACGACTCAATTCATTAATAAACAAAAATTACTATTTCAAAACACCATTATTCAATCTGTATACATTTACGAATTATCGTTGCATCTAATGAACTGTGAAATAACAAAATAAAATCTCGTAAACCTTTGACTTTAAACATCTGTACCAGATTTGAAAAGCTTATTGTAGATGATCATTTCGTATAAAATAACTATTCATCATTGTTTTATATATATATACTTGAAATGCTTTGTCGGGCAATGTTTTATATATCTTAACATGTTGATATAGACAATAACATCTGTCCTTTATGTAAACGGCGACAGTAAACTCAAACGTATACCTAACAAAACATATACACAATAGTAAAGACTCTAGTTTTAAATCTAAAAAATATTATATTGTGATTCTTTAAACATTTATGTAGTTTAAACTCTCCAATGATAACGCTACTACTAAATACTTTGGAATTGAGATGTGTATATATATATATATACACGTACAATATATACATATTTATTACAAACTATTTTAATTTTTAATTATTTTTAAAAAATTTCAATAAAATATTATATGCATATTATTGCACTTTTTAGTATGCACATGTTACATTATTATACTAATAACCACAATAAGTATAATTGAAAGCATAACTGCACCGGTGTAATTTAACCAATTAATTATCCGAACAGAAATGCAGGGAAAAAAATAGAAAACTGTTCATCATTTTTATTAAGTGCGATAACAAAGTACATAGTATTATTTAATGATATATATAATATATATATTATATATGTATGTATATTATATGGTAAATTGAGAATTTCTTTAGAATAAGTATATCGTATAAATACAAATTATAAACATATTTTTAAAAGAATTACTAGTATTAATTTTTTTTTAAATAGTTAGTTTTTTTTTAATATACTAATTTTAAATTTTAAAATAATTTTTTTATCAATAATATTATTTCTAAAATTAAATTTAATAAGAAAACTAAATAAATGTAAAAAAATTAGCCACAATAAGCAGTTACATCTTTGCATCGAAAAAAAATCTTGGCATTTATAGATAAATAAATTTGGTAATTATTATGTTTATTAGTATAAATATTTGAACAATGATCATTTTATAATTTATTTCATTTTAACTAAAATATTAGCCAAAACTGTCAAGAATTTGCGTGACACTTTTTTTTTTGTAACACTATTGGCATGGTTACATTGTGTAATTCCTACTCGTCTCTCGGTACATTTACCTGTGGAAAGGCCTTTTTAATTGATCTAAAATATCTACTCGATGCGTAACGAGTGTAGAATTTAAGTTTTCTTAAAAATTATGTTAAAAAAAATGTTTATTTATTTGTCATCTGAAAAATGTTAAAAACTAGACGTGTCCGTTAATTGCTTTCAATCATGTACGTGTATAATGTTAGCGCAGTAGATACGAAAATTAATACATGTACTATACATCCGTATTACGATTTGTCAAGTTCGTCGATTGACTTCAATTGTATTTAATCGTTTGCATCCGAATGATTTTGTATAAAATCAAGTAATTATTTAGAACACATGTACAGTAATAAGTACAATTTCCTTGTTTTTCAATTTTTCTCTTGTAATTGTCGAACTATATATTTCCATTAACAAAAGCTATAAAAAAAGTACAATTTCCATGATATGAATATTTTTATTTTATGAAATGAACAATTTAGCGTCTAGAGTGTAACATACACATAAAAATATGATAATATAATATTGTTAATTAATAATCATCAAGCAACAACAATTATTATTATTATGTTCTTTCAAACAAAACAGAGTGATATCGATGCAATTAAATTGTGATGATTAATGATCACAAATACAACGTTATTTAAACGATAACTGCTTATGAATAACGTCAAATAGATTACCAGTGACCTTTTCTCCCCATTTTAATGATAATTTCTATAATACATGTTATATACATTCGTTCGATTTTCCCATCCACAATTACAAAATTATAAATACATTCGAATGTGTAAAACGTCCAAAAAGCCGTATCCTAAACTATGTATTCTTATATTTTATGATGCTCTCATAATATTATGATACGTATATATATTTGATTTAGGTATATTTTATTTTACAATCAATTCCATACGCGTACAATCTTAGGCATATTATTTATCATATTCATTAATTTTAGTAAAACCATTATATAATAAACGTCCCTCAGAATCGATTTACCAATATAATAATTAATCATTGTTTTCGAATTTAAAATAATAATGAAATTCTAAAATATCCTTTGAGTAACTTAATTGAGCCAATATCCACAGTACCTGCATCACATCACTTTTTTTAATAATTTGTTGTTACATAGAAGCGAAAACTATATCGATTTGTTATCAACGTTTTATAACGGGTTCGTAACCACCTGCGAACAAAATACATAAACACATTAAAAGATACGCTCTGACTTTTAACGTTTTTCTGCATTTTTTTTTACTATGCCAAACACTGCTTACATAGCGAATGTAACTGGCGATTTTCGAGGTTGCGATCTGTGACATATATTTCCCATTACCCATTAAGCCATACGTATATGAGTGCTTATATAACCTTCAATGTTTAATACCTCAAAATTTTCATTGAACCTTTTTCTTTAGCTGTACAAAATATAATTTGAAAGTGGTAAAAGTATACATGTATTATGTGTACTATATAGATATACATTTAAGAAACGGCCGCTCACGATAATTATATATTATACTACAACCCATACACATTCCCAAGCGTGGAAACAATTCCAAGACGGAGTTTGTCGAACCCATTACGTGTATATTAATTGTAGTAGTGAAAGGTTATTTTGTATTCTTAAAAGAACTAAAAGTAGACCATGAGCAACTTTGGTACGAGAAAACCTTAATCGTTTATCTGATGATTGAATAAATAAATAGAAATAAATGTAATTTAGAGAATAAATAGAAAGCGAAACGATTTTACTCCTGGAAATATTACATTACATTATTATCGACCGTTTGATGTGTTTTATATGCCTACAGCGACGTGATTCGATCATGTTGCTGCGACGGGTTGACCACAAAATGTTTTTAGACGCAAACGTGTTCGGCCGATAAAAATATCGATGTTGTAACTGAAATAACCCGCTAAATTAGTTATGCTGTCGATACCTAACTGTTGGAAATTGATTTGCGTCATAGGCGTGAGCACAGAGTGCGCAAGTTTTGCCGCTGCATGGTCAGCGACTTCAAGTAGGGACCCGTGTATATCTTATTGTAGCATGTTCGTTGTTCTGAAACAACCCGATATTGATAAATATGAAAATGTTGTTTTAGTATCAATTTTGTTCGGAAAATTCAATAATCGAGTGGGACCCGGAATTACCTATAATTTGCATGCTACATATTTTGTTTTCGTAAAATTACCACACAACTATACGTATGAGTCCGCCGCGGCCAAAACAAAAGTTCCGATTTGAAAACAAACGTTCTCTTCATATGACATTTATTTGTAATTCGCTGCGACCACGGACAAAGACGTCTGTTTTTACTATCGTTTTTGTAATAAAATTAATTGGAATTCAATTTTTTTTTACAAAATTCAACTACGGTGTTTTGAACATATGTTTTCAATAATGAAATCAAAATATTAAATCGTACCTGTAGAAAAATTTTAAAATTAAATTTCTTTCCACACCAACACGTCACGATAATATTTATCTGCAATATCAGTATTGGGAAAGTATATCGCAAATGTATAAGAATAATCCATTAAAAGTTGTACGTCTACAATTCTCAACCAATAAAGTGCTTCGTTTGCATACGTTACGTTCCGTCAGATTTATCCTTCGTATTTTATTTGACAAATTATGTCATTACGACATTTTACTTTACACACGACTTATTCGACTCCCGGTGTCTGACGAACGGCAATCGTCACGAACTACTCGGCCGACGCGAGTCGATTGCACGAAAAACAAAACACGCGCCGTAAACACACGCAGACGCTGGCGCACTTCGGCCTTCCCGGTTTCAATCGAGCCCGTCAAACGTCCGATTTGATTATTTTAAACCTGACCGCGATTTTATTTTCGCGTACCGCCGGATTTCGGCACGGTCCCGTACAGCACTCGAAGTAAACCGTCAAACGCCAGCCGACGTATCTGACAACAGTGTGTGCGTGTGCGTGTGCGTGTAAAGCGCACCGCGGACAGCGTTCGGCCGACAGAAACGGTCGATCGGATCTCGAGTCGAATAATCTCGAAATACGCGTACACATAAAACGTGCCGGTAGGTATCATCGACGGAACGACGTCATTTAATCATCGAAACGTTTTCCGCTCCGCACTACCCGCGGCCGCGTCGACGGCGTACGAGTAGACAATAGTAGTAGTGGAGGTAGTACTAGCGGCGGTAGTACCGGTTTAGAGCGTCGACCGTCGTCGCGCCACGCACGCACGCACGCACGCACGCCGCGCCCGGTTGTCCGTCCGACCGGTTTACCTGTTGTCCCGCCCGCCCGCCCGCCCGCCGCCAAACGCCAACGCACGCACGCGTGCAACGACCGCACACTTTGTACCCGAACCGGACAGCCGATAACCCGCCGGACCGCGACGCGTTCTGTCGTTATCGTGTTTCGCGTGCGTTCGTCTTCTCGTTTTTCGACGGTAAAATTTTTTTTGTTTACCCGTGTTGTTTTATGCCTTTATCGTTTTAACCTTCTCGACTCGTGTTCTCCGCGCGCCGTCGCCCGTCCGCGTTTACGCTCACAACGCCGCCGATTTCATTTTCGACACGTCCGCCGTCCTTGCCGGTCACTCCGTCCGCCGTTCATTACCGCCGAAACGATGGCAAACTATCACAAAATGGAAGCGTCGTCCGTGCAGACGCTCAAGGATTTGGCCAACAAGCTGAGAATCGACTCGATCGTCGCCACCAACGCTTCGAAATCCGGGTAATGAACGTTTTCGAAAACGTCCGACGTCGTTTCCGAACGATCGTTGCCGTTGGTACATTGTTCGCTTGCAACCCGTTCTCAAACACCGGTCGATCCGGTTGTTTTCCCGACGAGAACGTCGACAGGTGTAGGTCAGACTAAGTTTTAAACGCCCTTTTATCCGGTTCTTTCAGTCCTTACTTGTATTCGTACGGCCCAGAGAACTACACGGTCTTATTAAATCTTGCCAACGCTAGAAAAACTACACATTTTTCATTATGGAAAAAACAATTTTTTTGGTCCACTGGATCTTTAAGTGGAACTTTGAGAACAATTCGAGTTTCAAAAAACCTGATACCCTAACTAATAAATTGTTAAAATATTGAAGCCATGCGAGATATAAAATTTGTTCAAGACTCCAGGCTGTTACACTTTAAATGTTCTTAATTGTTACCACCTACCTATGCAAAGAATTATTTTATATATACATTATATATATTAGTATAAATATTAATTATTTGATATTTTAGGTAGTAGGTAACATTGCTTATATTTTTTTTTTATCAAATCATTAATTGATAATTATATTGGTATTTATTCTGTATAATATATTATACTATACCATTATTATTTTTACCAAGTGTGTTAAAGTACAAATATTAGTTTTATTACCTTTTGGATAAAATGTACTTTAATTAATTTATTAGTTGGAGGTCAGGTTAATGATAGGTTCATTTAAAAGATAATGCTTTTTATAATAAAAAAAAACAATAAATAAGTTATCAGGCAATACCTATATTATTTTTAATTTAATGATTGAAACAGATTTTTAATTATATTGTGCTTTGGTAGAAAATATCATTAAAACATGTAAAATTTAGGTTTAGCTTACTAATGTACTAAATCCTTGAAAAAACTTGACATTTTTTTTTTTAATAAACTGGTGTACACAAAATATATTAGTTATTAAATGTACTGCTAAATTATTATAATTAGGACAGAAAACTACCTACATATAATCATAACTTTTTTATTTATCATGATTAATGGTCATTAATATTTGGTATATTTATAAAAGAAAATTTTTAATATTTTAAATTCAAAATCATTTTCCATAGATTATCATTTATAGTACAAGGTACAAATTATTTAAAAACATTTCCGTCGCTGTTCTTATTAATTGCTTTACTCGATAAGAATAAGACGTGAATCAATAAACCAAGTTACATAATTCTGTACTACTATGCACAACATATTTATTATATACAATTAAAACCAAACCATTGACAGTCCACTATTTAATATTTTAAATACTTAAATACTTATGGTATTCATTAATTATATAATGCTAATTCCTAATATTTTTTTTATATTATTAAATGCAAATGCTTCACCATGCATAAGACCACTATAATTTTCAGCGTCTTTGTATTAATTTGTATCATTTTTGGTTTTGTTAAGACAGTTCTGTTTCTTTTATAGACTAAATAATTTCGTCATCTTTCAAAGTCTCAAGTCTCATATAATTTGCATCATTTTTTATCCAATCGTTCTCATCAACTTCTTTATTTTATTCGAGTCTAAAAATTGATTGCAATAAAATTGTGATTTTGTTAATCTCTTGTGCCTCTTGTTATTATTGAATTACTTCTGTAATTGGCCATATTTTATTCCAGGTATTTTTTCTATTTTGTATTATAAGTGATTCTCAAGATTCATTCAACATGTAACATGCGTATTTCATAATATGAATGATAAAACTGGAATTTATAAATTAATTTGTACAAAAAATTTGTAGTGCAGATAATTGACGTTCTACTGTTATATGAATGGTAAATGTAATTCACAAGTACAGTGGTGATTTTCCCCTACAGCGACACCCCAACTTAAATCTAAATAAATTGTGATACACTAAATGGATTTTTGAAAAAATAACAAAATGAAATGAACATTAAATGGTTGTGTAACTTATGTGTATTTCTTTTTCAATATCATTAAGCATAGATTTTTAAATTGTATTATTTTTATTTCTAATAATAAATATGCTGTTTTACATATATACAAAATTGAATATTGAAACCACTCACTGTATTCAGTCGTCCAAAATTTATTAATGGTATAAAAGTCAAAACAATTTTTTGGTGATGCATCACAATACTAAGTGATACACTGATTAAGAATTATGACACTAGTAATTAATATTTACTTAAAAAACTTTTTTTAAAACAAGCTTTAATTGTGAGTAATATTCATGCATTAGGTAGATTTCAAACTAGAAATAAATTCTTTTTTGTGATTATCTACCTATATCTACACTTAATTGAACGGAAAGGAACGTAAATTATTTTTTAAACCTTCTATAGTTTCATATTATAAACATTTACTGCATATTAAATGGACTAGTTTCTTCATTAAATATGCAAGGTAATTAATAATTATTAATTTTTACAGACATCCTACATCATGTGCTTCCATGGCAGAGATCATGTCTGTATTGTTCTTCCACACAATGCGTTACAAAGTCTCTAGCCCGAGAGATGCAGTTAACGACAGATTTATTTTGTCCAAAGGGCACGCTGCTCCCATTTTGTATGCAGGTAATATGAATAATATTATTAAACAACAGTTTTTGGTCTAATTCATTTTTTATTTATTAATTATTCGACATTTTTTTTCTAGCTTGGGCTGAAGCTGGTTTGTTTCCAGTGTCTGAATTAACCAATTTAAGGAAAATTGATAGTGATTTGGAAGGACACCCTACTCCGCGTTTGAATTTCATTGATGTTGGTACTGGTTCTCTTGGACAAGGACTTTCAGTTGCTTGTGGAATGGCATATGTTGGAAAATACTTTGACAAATCGTCATACAGGTAAAGTGTGTTATTCTAAATGAATATTTTTGTTTTAATCACTGCAATTTGTATTTTATATAATCAATTACATTTAAAGAAATGTATTTTCATAAATTGTTAACTAAAATGTAAAAACTAATTGTTTGCAATTTTCAAATAGGACCTTTTGCTTATTGGGTGATGGCGAGAGTGCGGAAGGTTCCGTTTGGGAAGCTTTGAACTTCGCATCGTTCTACAACTTGGATAATTTAGTGGTAATATTCGACATCAATCGCTTGGGTCAATCGGGTCCCGCACCTTTACAACATGACATGGAAGTCTATAGACAAAGATTGACAGCTTTCGGTCTTAATGCTATTGTTGTTGATGGTCATGACATTGAAGAACTAACCAAAGTAATTTAATTAGTATTTTATTTCAAAATCATTTCTAACATTCATTTTTTTTCAGGCTTTCCACGAAGCTTCAATAACAAAAGGAAAACCTACAGCTATTTTGGCAAAAACATACAAGGGAAAAGGATTTTTCAACATTGAAGATACTGAAAAATGGCATGGTACACCATTGAATGAAAAAGCTGTTAATGTTCTAGAAGTAAATACTGATATTTAAATTATTGATCGGTATAGGAACCATCAAAAGTTATGTTTTGATCACTAAACATTATTATGTCTGTAATAAAATATTCAACTAATTGTTGTTAAACTGACAATGTTTTTACATTTTTAAATTACTGAATTGTAATTAACACTTATTTCTGTTTATAGGAAATCAACGGTCAAATTAGAAACAAAAAATTTCCAGTTAATATCCAAAAACCAATTGCAACTGTACCAGTCATTAATATTAACAACGTTCGTTTATCAACTCCACCCAACTACACCCTTGGAGAGAAAATTGCTACTCGTCTAGCATACGGTACAGCTCTAGCCAAAATCGCTGACAACAACAATCGAGTAATCGCTTTAGATGCGGATACCAAAAACTCCACATATTCTGATAAAATCAAAGTGGTACGTTTTCATTGGTTTTTTTTTTCAAAAATAATGTAATTTGTACATTTTTTTACTGAGCGCTATTGGTTTTTCATGTAGAAATACCCAGAGAGGCATATCGAGTGTTTCATTGCTGAACAAAACATGGTTGGCATTGCCATTGGAGCTGCATGCAGAGACCGAACGATTGCTTTTGTGTCGACTTTTGCAACTTTCTTCACCAGAACTTTTGATCAAGTGCATATAAACATTTTTACATTATATAAATGAGGTTGAATAACTTTATGATTTCGATTCAATATAGATTCGTATGGGTGCCATATCTCAGACTAATGTTAACTTTGTCGGTTCTCATTGTGGAATTAGTATTGGCGAAGACGGCCCGAGCCAAATGGGACTTGAAGATATCGCCTTGTTCAGGAGCGTTCCAGGTGTGCTTCCTAGAATAATCTGTTCCTGATATTTGTTTGCAAATTACATTACCGAGCATTAATGCGCTCGCTTTTTTTCAACTATAGTACACTCACGTGCCATTGTATAATAATAAAATACCAAAACTAAAATCTGTATCTGTGCTAAAAATATAACTCTCCATTACTCTGATTGAATAAAGTGTTATAGAGTCATATAAAATCATGTACTAAATTTAGAAAATGATCAACTGAAACTATTGGAATTATAGTTTTAAGTGTTTAAAGTATAATAAAACATTTGAATGTATCATTTTTTAAACAGTAAACTGAATGTTAAATTAAATTAAATAGTTTTTAATTGATCACTTCGCCAGTTCATTCGTAAATTTAAAACTACCCTCCTAACATCAGTGTTACTGGGATGGTGTATTTATTAATTTTTACTTACACTGTTTGTGTTACAAAACAAATACTCGTAGTTTTAAAACCTATTTCCAACCAAAATTGGAAAACTTCATTTCATTTCAACAACTATATCGCTTACCTAAGTAATACGCCATAAAAGAAATATTCATGACCATTCAGTGTATAATCCATATCAATATTATCATTGACTCAAATCAATTTCTACTGCTCGATTTAATTTGTTTCATCTTTAGTGCTGTACAAAAACTTTGTGCTAAAATGCTTAATTATTCTATATATTTGGAATTAACACAAATTTCATCTTGGCAAATAACATTTTAAACAATTTATTTGTTTTCCTATTAGGTTCAACCATATTTTATCCAGCTGATGCAGTGAGCTGTGAACGTTCCATTGAAATTGCAGCAAACACCAAAGGTATTTGTTTCATCCGTACATCCAGACCACCGACAGCCGTTATTTACAAAAACGACGAGGTCTTCGAAGTGAGTATTGAGTATTTATTATTGGTGTTTGTTTTTAGTAACAGTTTAGTGGTTTTTTGCCGATAATTGATGTTATGTGCTGAAACATATTCATTTCAGGTTGGAAAAGCCAAGGTTGTCAAGAGTGGGCCCTCGGATAAGGTGTTGATAATCGGCGCTGGTGTAACACTCTACGAAGCTTTGAGTGCTGCCGGAGAGTTGGAAAAGTCTGGTATCAGCGTCCGTGTCCTTGATCCATTCACAATTAAGCCAATCGACGCCGCTACGATCATTAAAAACGCGAAGGAATGCGGTGGAAAAATAATCACTGTTGAAGATCATTACTCTCAAGGTATGCGCAATATACATAAACGCGTGTTGGGACCGTCTGTTTGGTTTGAACATTGTCGTTGATAATACCCTTTAAACGTGCATTGTTTTAGGTGGTTTGGGTGAAGCCGTATTGTCTGCCGTTGCCGAAGAAAGAGATGTCATCGTCAAGAAACTCGCTGTTACTGATATTCCTCGTTCCGGCCCGTCAAATGTATTGCTGGACCTCTTCGGAATTAGCGCCAAGAACGTCGTTGCAGCCGTGAAGAAATTCGTTAACTGATTGATTTCGTTATCGTGTGTAAACAATCGGGTTCTCTCATGTTTTAGTCAGATTCATGTTTATTTTTTTTTTCACTTCATAAAAAGACAATACATTCGATACATATTCGTCTGGCACTTATGTGTATCATTCAATAACTATACTTTACAATGAAAATGTTAAAGACCTGTTTGTTTATTAAATTAAAACTAATTATTATATTTATAGACTTGTTTGTTATTAATGGTGGCAGGGATGTATTTACGAAGGGAGCTGAAAAGGCAGCTCCCTCTCTTTCAAAATTTGTTTCTAAATAGGTCCTTGCATGACAGTAATCATCATATTATGTAATACAACAATAACATTGGTCAAAGTCAATTGTGTATTCGATGGAAATAATTGTTATACATTATTTTTGTAAAATACTTTTACAGCGAACGTTTTCTTAAAATTTAAATAAGCAAAGTACTTTTTATCATCTCCTGTGTAGATGTGTAATACGATCTTTAGGAAATGTGTATTTTAACTGTAAAATAATTTTTACAAAACAATATGTTTTAACATGGCATCAAATAATACTTATATACATTTGTAACAAATACAATTTGTTTAAACTTTTTATGATTTGCTCTTATTTAACTTAAAAAAATTATGAACACCCAATATTATGAACAAAGTTAACAAATTAAATAATTATCAAGCTGTACTTTAGTTTTATATACTCTATATGGAAACATAGCACATATTAATGTTTAAATAATAGTAATAGAATTTATTACCACGTTAATATTAACATAAATTTATTTAACTCCAATTTATATTAATTAATATAACAAATGAAAAGCAATGCAACACTTTTTTAACAATTAACTTTCTGGCGAATACCTGGTAATATGAATGTAACAAACAATTTTTAAAAAATGAATGTTCTTTTGTATGTATCGTTTTTTACTTTGAGTAGATGTTCTCCATACATTATGGACAAACAAGTGCGTTACATTTTTTACATATATACCTTGTTCTAAAAGTACATTCCACATCATGACATCTAGATAATTGTTTTTTTTTCTTAATGCCTAATAGCATCATACCTTACCACAGAAACTATAGTAAAAACATATTTTGGCTTTTTATTATTATTTTTTTTTTTTTTTTTTTTTTGATTGCCAGTTGATGTTATCTTTCCTCCTTTTATTGAAATGTTACATTAGCCGATATGTACACTGTTCACACAATTGAAGTTTTGAATTTAAGTAGATCATTAACATTTTATTTATAAATTATCCATGCATTTACAATACTTATGTTTAAAAATCAAAAAAAAAAAATATTCTCGAAAACCACTGTACTTAAATCCATGATGACTATTTTTCTATCCATGAGATCTACATCACTCATGAATTTGTTATAAATTCTTGTTACTTATGATCGACTAATTTCAATTCTTTCTTTCTCATTTCTGTAATCATAACGTGTAGTAGTGTCTTCAGTTATTACAACACCATATGTTGTTAGTTGATAGTGCGCACTAATTTTGTATCATTCCATTTAAAAATAGTTAGGTCGTCGCCTGATGTGGCAATTAAACATGAACCTCTTTCGAATGACTTTTCTTTTACTTTAATTCAGTCTATGGGTACAAAAACATGAATATATGTTCTTTTTCTTCTTCTACCTCGCTTTATCCCAGTTATTTAGGGTCGGCCACCTGTCTTAAAACCCACTTGACACGATCTCTCACATCCTCTACACAAACATCCGCAGTCCTAATATCACACCCAATCGCATCCAACCACTTTTTCGGTTTTCCTCTTCCTCTTCTCCCTTCATTGTTCATTTCCATAACCGTCCTTACAGATTAAGATTAAAACATGAATAAGAATAACAAAAACGATAGTTTTGCTTATAAAATGTGTACTTCATTACTACCAGAGCTTATCACATTTGGATAGGTTTTATTCATTATATATATAGTAGTCAATAATAAAATGATAGTTTATTATTTTATTATTAATACTACAATAATATTTAAAAAACAAGTATTCGAAATCCTTTAAACACAATATATATATAAAGTAACAAAAACTACAAAAAAGAAAGAAAAAAATGATTGTGATTGTTAAGTGTTTGGAAATGTTGGAAATGTTAAGTGATGAAAACATTAAAAAAATACAATTATGTTAAATAAACTATAATTATGATGAAGATAAATGTACGTGAATTAGTTGTCATTTTCAATATTGTATGGTGTTCTCTTGTCTAAACACCGTATTGTAAAGCCAAGGTATGATGTTCGGTAGTCGGTATTAGAAGACATATATTTTGTTGGGAGTTTTCATGTAATAGTTTTGCTCTCGTGATACATTTTCGGAAGTAGACAAGCGTTTGAGGTTTTAAGATTTCGAATGTGTTTCCTAAAACAATTTAAAAACTATTTAGTGAAAACAGTCTGTGAAATCGTTGAGTCAATAAGATAATCGGTACAGAAATCATAGCGATGTTCATATTATAGTTTACATACTATTTCGTACATATCATACGGAATTAAACAGTAAATCATCAATAAATTTTAAAACTTTAAAACGCGAATTAAAAAAAAAGTCCAATTACTCAAGTATCATTGTACTTTTGTTAGTTACAGATAGATAGATAGATGAACCCGACGAAGGTGGAATATTAAATTTAAAAATGTTTAGTTACAATCTATAGCAATGATCGCGAATAAATATATTTCTGTATAAATTCTCAAGCGATAGTTTATTTTCTTACCAGAGCTTTATGGTCCCTGCCATTTCTCAGATCTAAGAGCTTGGTTTGCAAGTAGTAATGGCCAATTTCTTATTTCGAGTGACAGTTCGAGGCGTTTGAACTCTGCTTTGAATACTGGCTTGGATTTTGGTCTATCGACATTTCATAATGCACACATTAATATATTTTTGAAGCCTTTGTTATTCAATAAAAATAAACGACATACCTTGGTTTGTTGTGTGTTTTTACGGTTGTTTCTGTTGCCATCCCATTGTCTGTCGATAACGTCTAATAGTCTCTCATCTTCGAACAGGAATAATTTTCCCTCTCTTTGTTCATAGGTCCATAAGAGATTTTCGAGTTCTCTTTCGACACGTGGTAATTCCTATAAAACACAAGAAATACATATATACAGATGTGATTGAAAAATATATACATCGAAAATAATAATGAAGAAGAACATTAAGAGCTGTTGATAAACATATAAATAATAACACTATGCATTACATTTAAACATAAACTAAAATTACCTTTTGTATCACTTTTCTTTCCTTTTCTTCTATTAGTAACTGTCCGCCTCTATTTTTCATTAATCTGGCAGGATCATTAACTCGTTCTTGTAATATAATCATCTTATTCCATAACTGTTCCCTGTCTTCAATCAATTGATATATTGAACTATAAACAACATAGTTATAGAGGTTTGTTATAATCATTAAAAATACGCTAATTTAAAAACAAACTACGAATTAGTCTTACATATTATCATTATAAAACTTTGTGACATCATCAACTTCAATACTCAATAAATTCAATACATCCTCATTAAACTCTGTGTTATAATAAATACGACACTGATTCCTTTGTCCCTTACCAAAATGACATTTGTCCCACAGATCATTTAATTCGTCACGTAGTTTCTTAACAAACTGTTCTATATTTTCTTTTTTTAAGATTTCACATCTCTCAATCTCCATTTTTAGCTAGAAAAAAATGTTTTCGGTAATTATTAAAAATAACTTAAGACTCTATACATACGTCATGAATAACTGTTTTGGCATAGCCTTTTTTGGTACTAATGAAATGTTCTCTATAAGTAAGATCAATTTGCAAACGTTCCCATAATAGACTGAGTTTTGTTTTTAACTCTAAAGCTATGCGTTTTTGATTCTCTGTTTGATCTTCCAAATATTTTACGAGTTTCTGGAAATTAATTAAATATATTTTTATTTGACTATAATTTGTGGTTTATGTTTTACCTGAAGTTCATCAAAATTTGATGCTGACAGTTGAAATTTGTTTGGGTCATCCAAGACTATTTTATCAAATTGTAGAAATTGTATTTCTCCCAGAGACACAATTAATGATTCCACCTGAGCTCTTTTCTCGGCAAATTTAGCTTGGCGTTTAATCTAAACATTAAGTAAAAACCAACCATACAATAAAATTATATTTGGCACTAAAAAAAAGCAATAAATAATATAAAATAAATATTACTTGGATATTTTTTAAGCCAATAACACGATGTTTGATAGTTTCCAGTTGTGCTGCAGAAGGCATATCTATAACTCCAGAGTATTTGGGTATTTTGCCAAGCAATTGACAAATTTGTTTTTCCTTCAAAATATACATATTTTAGTAATATAAGACAAAGTTTAAATCAATACTAGGCTGAAATCACCTCTTCTTGAAGCTTATGAAATTCAACCATTCTCTCTTGTTTTATTTTTCTATATTTTTGCAGTGCGTTATCAATACCGATTTGAAAATCAATCAATGAGTTAGTATAACTATTATCATCAATTCCAATTTGCAATTGCAGTTCCTAAATATATAAATAATTTATAAATAAATATATATATATGATAAAATCAATAAAGTTTAACTTTTTCTAAAACTTGTTTTTCTATTAACAATTCATCAATATCGTTGATAATATTATTTTTATCCCTTTGAGATTCTGAAATTATGTCATCGAAAAATGTCTGAAAAATAAATACAATTAAATAAATTATAATGGAGAGTGTAACAATTTTAACGAACTGCCTGCACATGTAAAACCAACATAAATTTTGTCAGAACACAAAAAAAAATACTAAGTGAAGGAAAATTAAATTATATTATTTATTAAATGTAAAACTTTATTATTATATATTTTTGTGTTCTGATTAAAAATTATGCGAGGCCTCTCTTTACACAGATAATTGATAAAATTACAGTTAAACGAAGTTTCAAATGACCATGAAGTTGATTTAAGCCATTTTTCTTTTCTTCTGAATGAGCTCCATAAATAACGTCTAGATTCTGTTCAACTTCACGAATCTTCTTTTTTGAATATGCAAAAATTTCATCCAAAATAAACATCTTATCAGTCAGAATCTTACCTGTAAAAATTTAAATGTTAATTAAGCTGAATCAATTACAATGGCTTTTATAAAATACATAATAATTAAAGTAATTTAAGGCCTGTTTTAGAAGTATATAATAAAACAATTACCTATTTAAATTGACTGAAAATAATGTTAGTACTTAATTGACCTGTAGTTATTTTTGATTTTCAAGATTCACCCAAGAGTAAAATCCAAATTTTGATTAGTCGTGAAACTGAAACAATAGATAATGATAAATATTAAACAAACAATAATATCATGTTTGACAATGTGAATGCTGCTCTAATCATGTGTCCTCAGACTAACTACATATTAAGATTAAATAATATATTACACACCTACATGTAATCAGTCCCATAAATTATTCTCAATTTCTAGTGGCTCAAAGCAATGTTTAATAGTATATGTATATATCAACCATATATTAAAAACACACCAACTTCCTTTTCTAACAATCAATCCTCTTTAAAATTTGATTACATAAATATGGAAAAAGTATTGGAATATTTTAAGTGAATGTTTCATTTTCATAATAATATAGGTAAAACACAAATGATAGAGCATGACACGCTATTTAATTTCAGACATATAAAATTGATTATTGTTTTGTTTCAAACGAAGTTGAGCACTCTTTCTATGGATAAGAGTTTGACTGAACTTATTATCGATGACTTGGCCAGTGAATGTTAATGTACTGACTTTTTTCAAGCCTTAATGTTACTAAATTGCTTAACCTTTCTCAATCCATAACATCATTGGAAATACATTTTCAAACAAGAAATAGTAAAGTAATTAATATTTTTATTTTTGAAAGTAGAAAATAAATACACTCACCTACAGTAACCACCTACAAGCTACCGATGTGGCTTTTTACAGTCAGTTGACAAAAAAATGATTAATAAATGCTTGAGAATGACATTAAACCTAATTTATTCACTATGCAACTGGAATTAGTGTGTAATTATCCCCCAATAATGGGTAAGCAAAATATGACTGATTTACAACAATCTATATTAAACAATGTAATTATATACACACATTATTATTGTAATCACAGTTTACACAAGCATTGTGTATTGATTTCTTTATGTATAATACCCATATGTAGCTATTTTATATTTTCTTTAAGTAAAAACATACTAATACTTAATTCTTTCGGAACACTGATAATATTTTAAAATAATAAAAAAAATAAATATTTAAGCCATAATACATGCGTTGCATATTTCTTTCATGGACACTCCAAATACAAAACAAAGTAACAAATAACTAGCACATAAGGAGGATACTGATCATCAGGGTCAAAACCATAAATTAATCATAGACATAACAAATTTCATACAACTTTTTAAAATACCATAACTCAACGGAGAAATAAATAAAAAGATTATTCAGTCAAGAAATATTTGTTTAAAGTAATAAACATGTAAAACAATGAAATAAATAAGAAAAAGGAAATACTGTTATCAAACAATTTTATACGACTATCTGAAATACCACAATACAGCAGAGTAACAAATAAAGGGATCATTTGATCCAGAACTAGTCGGTTAAACTAATACATAGAAATATAAAATAAGAAAAAAAATACCGTTGATGAGCAAATTTCATACTTTGAAAAGAACACATACGGCTTAGACAAAGCAAAGCACACATGCGTGGGAACTGACCCAAAACGAACAATCATAATGCCGCCTATCATGCAAACTATAATGGCCAAATGTCATTTTTGAATAGCAACTTGACTGTTGGTCAGCCAGACCGCCACCAGTCTGACATACCAAATAAATTACAAGAAACACAAAAAAGCTACACTCTAGACCCTTCTATATCATCGTCAGTGCGCATACACTCGAGCTACAAACTGCTACTTCAAATGAAATCAATGTATCGTGAGACAAGATTAGTTTTGCGAACCAATTCATACAAGTACAGAAAGAAAAGTGCTCAGAAAAATATTTGGCCCAGTTTTTAACATGGAAACAAGAACGTACGAAAGAAGACATAATAATGACTTACAAAATATGTATGGAAGGCCAAATATACTATCGTATAGCAGAAGCAAGAGGATAGAATGGGCTGGACATGTTTGGAGGGCAGATGGAAAAACTATAAAACAAGTTACAGAAGAAAGAATTGTAGGGAAAAGACCTTGCACGAAATAGTGGTGGCAGCGATGAATCTACATGGTCCGCTAAGCTGTTAAGAAGGAGAAGAATTCATACAAGTATTGACTAATTAATTGTATCAGTGAATTAATTTGCTTCCGATGTGAATACAACGACCCAACCTATAATTTTCAAACCTCTTTATATGGTCAACAATCTAGTTTGCGGAATTAATGAAGAATTCAAGTGCTAAGGCGAGCAAAAATATAAAATTTGATATTCTATTTTTTTTTCAAATTTATTCAATTTTTACTATTTATATGACATTCTTAAATTAACATTCTCGAACCCACTGCCCGTGTTATAGTTATAGTTATTTTATTTACTTCTTTTTTTTTTTTTTTGTATAATTGCAACAGTACACAACGTGAAGCGATCGTTATATTGTCGACAGACGTAAATATAGTAGGTACGTAATATCCTATATTTGATTCATACCTGGCGAACGTGTAACGTGACAGGAACGGCTGTTTGTTGCAGACCGCGGAACGGCGAGCACGCTCGTTTTTCGTACACGCGCGGAAAACACGAATTATACGCGGACGGAAAAAACGATTCGAGCGGTGACGTTCAGTCGCGTTTCCCGAACGGCACCGTGGGACTAGCCCGGGCGACGTTCACGGCAGACAACAAGCGGCTTACAAACGAACAGCGAATGATGCAAGAACGCCCGACGGACGATTGTTGGTCGGGGCCCCGAACACGACGTGCCGACGGTATCGCGGATACGAACGCCGTCGCACGACAAGAACGAACGGATCGGTCTGGACAGGGCGCGCGGGAATAGCGCAAATGTTTCAACGTACCGGTTGAAAGCGACGGGCCGCGGACGACAAAAAAGACACGGCGTGCACCGTACCGTGCGACGAACGCTTCGAGTCGACCGCGTTATCGCGCAATCTTGAACCGAAAAAACGCGTGGACCGTGTGGATCGGCGTACACGTGTCGCGATTCCGGCGATAACGTTGCCGCCGTCACCGGACGTGTGCTGGTGTTGCCAACACGATTGAAACAGCACACTGGGCACACCGTCCGGCCCGCGAGTTACGCGTCGCGACGCTGGCCTCGTCGGACGCGAGACCGGTACGGCCCGTCCGGCAATTCTCAACCGACGGATGACTGTTGCCGCCGTCCGCGTTCGGTGCGTTCACGTTTCGAGTCGGCCGCCGCCATCGCCCTCGTCACGGTTCGCGTTGGAAAAACGAATCGCACAGTTCCAATGTTTTTCCAAACCGTCCGTGAAGAATCGTATGTCCGACTTATGGAAGGTGGAGGTACGCCACGGCGTTCCGGGCGTCCCGTTAGGAACGATTACGCGGGATACAAAAAAACCCATTCGAGCGCCTCTACCCGCTCGTCCGCCGTGTTATCATGGCGTTAAACGAATACGGATTGTTCGTATAGATAAACCTAACAAAATTCGACATGGCTTCGACGGTATTTACAACCGACCTACACGATCGTACGCGACTTCGGAGAACGTAAAATCGCGGATTTAAGATTGCCGTCGTCATTGCGCAACAGACGCCAGCAGACCCTTTTTGTTCGAGGTTTTTATTTACGTTTCACACGACTGTAAACAACGCGTAAAATCATTACTAGCATTATTGTTCGATTGAACGCGCGATTTCCACCGCCGTTTCGGACGTTTCGTCGTACTCCACAACATGCGTAACATCGCCATAAAATTAATTGTGTTTTTTAATCGTCAACCGCGAGTTATACGTCGAATGTTTCAAGGTGCCTGTACGCGTCGCGTCGGATCAGTGTTTACCGTTTCCGTGAGCACGCACGTTTTCACTAACAAAAACATCACTGCGTTAATTTTTGATTTTTTTTAATTAAACGTTTTTCAAATTAACCCTTTCAGACTCGGTGTACGCTGTAACGTACCGTCATTTCAAATAATTATATGCAACTGATTGTACTAAGGTCATAAACCTAAGTATTGTTATGGAAATCGAACATTTTTCCGGAATTCTTTTTTCCGATGAAATATCGAACCGCGAAATGGGTTTTGTTTTTGTTTTTTTTTTTATTTATGGTTGAATTTCACTCCGATAAATCGCGTTATTTGTCGGCTGTTATTTTTCCCGATAACGCATGTTGATCGATTTATCAATTATTTTACGGTGTACTTATTGTTATTTATTATTTTATTATGGTGTACCCCGAGTCACGTACATTATCACATTCGCGTTCGTTTACACTTATTATATAAGAACGTATTTCTTAACGTTTCGACATATTAGCTTTATTAAGTGACGCAAATGTATCCGGATACTGATGAAGTCAACACCGACGTCGGATGCGAAAACATATTACCTGCAAAAGAACTCGATGAATTTTGTTTCTTTTACGGCGACCACGAACCGACCCGTATTTAATGCACTGAATGATATTCAGTTTTTGCCCAAGTCGGGCCAAGTTCCTCAGCCTTGTCCGTGACGTGCATACAAAAACGTATGTGCACACACGCGTTAAAAACTTTCAGTCGAAAAAAACATGAGCTGTGACACTGTTCGGAGTGATAAATTCATAGACTCTACGCGCCTCGAAACCGTTGTGTTTCCAGTACACTAGCAAACCTTACCGGATGCACGTTGCACGCCGTTATTCGTTTACAAACGACGACGATGTTCATCGGCATGTGTACGCCAGAAGCGGTGAGAACGCGACGTTTGGGTATACCGGAACGTCTCCTGCCGTGGTGATATTCCTCGTTCTCGTAGAGCCGTTGGACGTGATCACGCATCTGTGCACCGAATCAAACAAATTCAATCCGGTTGGCTGTTCGAAACAAGACGAACACACACACTTACTTGCAATGCACCGATCAGTCATTGATTTGTCGAAAACCATCATACGTAATGTGGTGACGGTATAGTGTAAATTTTCAATAAAAAAATTCAACTTACAAAATTTGTTTTTTTTTTTTCTGACAAAAAATAATGATGTTTACCATATAGTTGTTTTCCTAACTATCGTTTTATTCATTAGGTTCAATGAACAATTCGATATGATCGTTTCTTTTACGAATAATCACGAAATCTGTATGATATAAATGTTGTACGATTATTAATCATACATCACTTATAATATAAATTATACTAAACAATTTCATGGTTTCAAATAAAAGTTAAGTACAATTACACAACAATCAATAATAATGTCAAAATATTTTATTGTCTGCAGTCTACACTCTACAGGTCATTTTTTTATACATATGGTATATGCAGTTCATAATTTTTTAAATATACAAATATAATAATAATAATAATACAAAATTATATAAAAAAAAATTATTGTTCTAGTTGTGAGTATGAACATTTATTAATTTTGTTTTATGCTTGTAACATTAATAAAACTGAGTTATTACATAATTATTAATTTTTTTATCATTATTTACTTACTGCTAAAAAATATGTTTTAATAAAAAAAAATTGTTAAATTATAAAAAATTTCACTCATGCAATTTTAAATGATTAGATATGCCTTGTGCTTTCCGACAACATTTACCACAAACATTGCATTTTTCGTTGGTAACTGCTTTGATTTTCTTTAGTTTCCTTAACTGACATCTGATCAAATGACTTTTGAATCCTACTATAGTAGTCCTCTTCTTACAGAAAATGCATGTAAACTTATTGGTCTTGGAAATTAAATAACATCCATCATGGATAGTATACTTATGAACACTGAATGTCTTAATATCATCAAAAGTTATAGAGCACCTAATACATTTAAATGCAACATTACTATGAGAGTCATCCTTGGCTTTATGAATTTGCAAATCTTTATTGGGATACATTGTACAGCACTTCCAACAGAACGAATGCTGATCTTTAACTCTAAAGTGCTTGCGGTAATGTTTTTTAAAAGAATTAAAGTTTCTAAAGATTTGTTTACAAGTAGGTTTCAAACAAGCGTAAAGGCCTTGATTTACTGACAAATTTTTCTTATAATTCTGTATCGCTTTAGGTTTTACTACAATTTTCCTTTTCAAATTATTAATCTGATCTGTACGACAATCCTTAATGTGATTAGTTATCAACATTGGATCTAGAGACCATTTTTCGCAATGGAAACATAAATAATTTCCAAAATAGGTCTTAAGTGTACATTTATGCATTTGTAACTTGTGTTTAACGAATAATTTCATGTTTCCCAGTATAATATTACATGTGTAACACTTAAATAAATATGTTGTGTTACTATGAACATGCGCAACATTACCCAACTGAGATTTATCTTGAAAACAAACAGTACATATTTTTGTTCCTGGACCAACGCCTAAATGTTTTCGAAAATGAACCAAGAAAGATTTGTTTGATCTAAACAAAATGTTACAGTTAGGTATCAAACAAGTAGAAAATTGTTGGTTTTCCTCAAAACAATCGTGGTTTTCATATTTTTTCATTTTACATATGGAACAGTATAATTTATTATGACCTTGATTTTCAATTTCTGCAACATTATCATCAGATTCTTCAGGCTTTGATTCTGGTTCTGTAATTTCCATACTACTGTCATCTTCTTCTTCTTCTTTTTCTTCTTCAATATCCAATGTTACATCATTCTCCACATTGCCGTCAACAGAAACATCTTCGCTATTTGGTACATGTACTTGTCCATTATTCTCAATACTATCAACAGACTGATTTTTATAGTTGGTTATTTCTTTAGTGTTCACATTGTCAACAAATTCTTCTTTTATCGGTACTGTGGCAGATGTTTCTGGATATTCTTCTTTTATCGGAACTCTAGCAAATGTTTTTAGAAGTTTTTGTTGATTCGGAACTCTGGTCAATGTTGCTGGATATTCTTGTTTTATTGGAACTCTAGCAAAAGTTCCTGAAAATCCAGCACTTGAATTTGATGAAGGACCTGGTATTTGATTAATTTCTGATTTACTAGCATCGGCCTAAAAACAAAAGGATAAAAAACAATAACATATTAAATTAAGCGTTTTTATTTTATTGAAGTTTGATATTTACTAAATATTTATAAATATATATATACATGTATACATAAATATACAAAAAAGCCAATGAGTATTACTTTGATTAAAGAAGAAGAAAATATAAAAGTTGTTGTATATGTGTGTTTATTACTACCAGTTCGGACAAAAAGTCATCATCAGATTAATACAAATAAAATACAACAACTAAGGAATAAATTATAAGTAAAATTAATTAGAAAAAATTGCATAGACAAATTAGATAGAAATTACATAGAAAATATTATGAATATTACAATAAAAAGACAGAGTTAGATGAAAAGAAGAAAAAAATTATATAATAAATATATATCAAAAAGCAAAGAAATTGTGTATATAATGAAAGCAACTATGGTGTGATATTAATATTATCTAATATGTATTGATATAGAATGTTATTTTTAAATTCTATTTGTATATTTAAGATATTTTTTAATTTATTGTGTTTAATTTCTTTATAAATATGTAATTCTTCCAAAACAGAATTAATATAAATATTATGTTGTACATTTAAAATTTCTAAGTCATTATGTGTATTAAAAGTAATAAGATGATTATTTTCTAAAACATGTTTTGCAAAATTTGAATTTGGATTAGTTTTTTTTAATCTTATTCCAGAGATTTTTTCTTATGAACTTTACTTTTAATTTATTCTTCGGTTGTTGAGTACTAACAACAACATATATTATAATATATATAATGTAATTTAATAACATTTTTTATTTAAAAAAATGTTTAGTATAAAAATAATTGTTTATCTTTATAATTTTATTGATTTTCTTATTTTTATACCTTTAAAAATTATAAAATGTGTTTAGTAACTTAAACAATTTATTTAAATTTAATTAGCATAAGTTAAGGTAAATTAAATAAGTTTAAAACTTATAATTGAATTTTTTTTTTAAACATTAAACAAATAGACTATAAGTATTAAAATATTTATACTACTTTGAGACTGAAAAATAACATTACAAGTACAACTTGTATTATGGATTAAAATATAAAAAAATACATCATAATGTAATAATAAAATACCTATACATTTTAATATGCAAATGTACAAATTTCTAAACGTTACACAAATATACTTATATACGTCTACATATGACGTCATTGGTCATATTTTGACGACAATGTGCATGGTGAATAGTAGAAATTTACAAATACTTTTGGGTCTGTGAAAATCTAGAACCCAAAGTGCTGATATTTCATATTATCAGGCGCTTTTTGTACAAACAAGCCAAGTAATTTAAATGTAAATTAAATACAGAAATAAACATGCAGACAACAGACATTTCATATAAAAAGTAATGTATACATTTGACATTTACATCTTTCATTACAAAATAAACCAACAAGTTGAAAAGTACCTAATCAAAATGGCAGTCGAACACACATTATTGTATACTGAGTGTCGACCGATTTGAATGAGTCTTTCAACGAAACCAATCAATGTATTAACAATGTAGTTGTTTTTAACAATTCAATAATTATTTAAATAAATAGCATTTTTAATTGTGCACGAATGAACGTTCTTGGTTACTTCAGACCTATGTAAAATGATATCTGACGAAAACGCTGTATCACTGAACACTACACAAAAAACGAAAAAAACACTCATGTTGGGAAAAATATACTTACGTTGTTTTCCATATTGGAAACGATCGTTTTCTTTTGAACTGCGCGTCTCCTCATTGCGACAACACACGACCAAACGTGTACGAACGAAACTGACGAAATCGTTTTTCACTACGACGGGACGACAATGATGATAACGTCGGTAAATCGTGTACATACGCGGTGAAGAACGCGAAACAATACGGCCACAAGGTGATAAGACGACGAACACTGAACGCGCAACGGTATAAGCGTAATGTCGGTACGCCGTTTGAACGTCGAGCCACCGGACACGCGAACAGCAAAATTTCACGACGTCGATGGACAAGCGAAACGCGTTGATAAAATAATAGCGACTGCCGGCTACTCGCGCTTTGACCAACGTTCAACGGTGGCGTGACCAACCGCGAGAAAATAAATAATCCGCCTGTGGACCGGCTGTTTTATACTGGACATGCTACGCACAGATCACTCACAACGTTGGACACGATACACTGTCCGTTTTTAGACGTGTACGTTCGCGTGCGTGAGTGCGTTATGGGTGGGCGTGTGTGTATGTGTGTGTATATGTGCGGAATTTGTAGTCTCCCTTGTTTGATTGCACGTGATACACACTCGTTATCACCCACACGGTATAATGATATCGTCGTATTTTCGACTTTCCTTCCCGGTTTTTTCGTTTGTCCGACATGTGAGACCACATCATGTCGACTTCGTGTCGTCGTCTGTCCCGTTCTATATCACTGATCCAATGGCGTCCGTACCTTAATAATATTGTCTTTAACGTATTCGTTTTTTACACGAAGACCCATCCGTGTCGGGTGATCGGCCGTATTGCCGTGCGATACGGCGGCAACGTAAATCGGTACCGCGTGTGCATTCAGTACGGTCGCAAACCGTATTTTACCGAAAAAACGACCGTAAAAAACACACCGTAGGGTCGCGGCACGGTACGACAACCGTCATCCGGACCGAAAGACGACGCCGGATCGTTGGAGACGGCGTACACACGGTTCATCGTACGATGCATTGTTTGTATCGTATACAAGTGCTACGATATCCGAAATGACACGGCGGTGTATAAAGTTGTTGTTCGCGCGACTAGTAGTAAGTGTCGTACGATCAAAGTATCGTTCGACACCACGAAAACCGTCGGACACGCATTTTCGACTTTTGTACGTTTACGATCACGATTATCGATTTTTCGACCGAACCGTACGAAAGCAAATCGATTAGTACACACGAACGATGATTATCGTTCTAGAACACGGAAAGTTCACCATTCATCATGTCTTCTTCGGATAAAAGTGTTCGCTCCCTACTGGCGCGAACTCACCGTCACACCCAGTCGACTTTGTTGACGATTACTTAAATATTGATGTGATATTCTCATTAGTGTTAGTCCAAGCAATATTTTCACTTTGGGATGAAGTTTTAAATAATTATTCGGATAGGTACCTAAAAAGAGCGGCTTGGAAATACGTTTTTATTTTGTGAAGCCCAGATTATGAGACGCTATCGAGTCGACAACAAAAATTAATTGGTAAGTACAAATTTTCAATTCCACTTCTTCTTAACTTCTATTTTGTTATAAAATGAATGACAATATAAATATATAGTATATGTCTGCAATATAAATATGTAGGTCATATGACACGACCTTATTTCTTGTGTTAAGTAATGTTGGAATTATAATATTAAATTATGTTATAAGTATATGTATATACCTCATTTAACGACTAATCACGTATACCAATATTAAATAATATTACAACCATTGACACGTGCAGTTAGTTAAAGTGGGTCCAATCCTGATTTGTAATATTAAAATCAATGATCACCTTTTTCTAAATAATAATATAGAATATTATTAGTTTGATAGACTTAAGTAAGATTTAATCAAATAGTAGGTGTTATATATTTATGTTAATAAAAGGCTATTCTGAAATTTATATCCCAAATCCAAGTTTATGCATATCGATGAAATTTAAGTCCTACAAAGGTACCGAAAGTCAAAAAATCAATGTACTTGTAAATTAATGGTATAAAACACAATATAAACGGTTTCAAAAAAATAATAATGAAATAAAAGAATTGAAAAATTACATTATTATACTTTTAATAAATTACATTTTAGTGTATATGTAAATATGACAGCTGTAGGTACATTCTATGTCAACAATAACAGAAGTTTTATGCCAAAGCCATTTGCATTTAGACCACCAATATTATATCGTAAATAGTCAACAACATAATCTAGTAAAAATCACATTATTGTAAAACATATACATTTTTTTTTTTTTTTGCTCTGAATTTAAATTATAATTAAAATATTAATTCAGTTATATTAGGGTTGCAAATAGTTGCATGATAATTGTTATTAGAGAATAGAGATAGGTACTTAACATATACACCATATAGTTGTATATAATATATATAATTATTATGTATTAAAAACATTTAATGGTAAACATTATGTCTACTTATTAACTGTTAGTTAAAGTGGTGTACATATATGGCTATATAAGATATTTGCATGTACTATCCAAAAGTATAGATAATACTTAGATAAATTTTAGTAACATTTTAACTAAAACTAGAAATTGATTATTAACTAAGGATATTCCTAAGTTATAATTTGATGATCTCCTTGATAATTTGCTAATAAGTAATGTTTTTGCTAAAAATATTCTTAGAAAAAGCTTAGTATCATTTATAAATTAATGGTAAGCATTCATGTAGCTAAGTAAAACAAAGTAAATTTTTAATATGCTCTATATATTTGGGTAGTAATATTTAAATTTCATTTTTTATATGTGCTATACATTTTTATATTACTTATTTCTATTAAATAACTAACAATAATATTTTGGTAATATTAGGTATGTATATTAATATAATATACCTATAGGTATATATGTACATGTTATTTTGATCAAGATTTTTAAATAGTACAGTATAGTATTTTCATAAACATAAAAGTAAGTAAAAAATATATAAGTAGTAAATTCAAGTATCAAAAGAAATTTTTAACATAAGATTCTTCTTTAATTCAATTTGACAAAATAACAACTTTGAATTATATAAAGAAATGACTAAATAATGGTAAAATATTTCAAGTTGTCAATACAGTATTTAAACAAGATTACTCTACCTACCAAAAAACATGGTTTTTTAACTTGAGAAAAAATTATTAATCAATATTGACATAAGATTTATATCAAAATTATACAGCGAAACTTATGGTTTTTATTAACACTTAAATAAATATTTTTACGAACAGAATAAAAAAACATGTGAGAATTAAATAATGTTATTAATTCTGCAGTAATTCTTGTAATAAATTTTAGTACTCTTTCGATTCGATTTAAAAACAAAATATTAAAATGAATTTCATTTTTACTATACGCTTTTTAATATTATTAATTTTAACAAATTTTGACGTTTTCGAGAACACATTCGCTTCTTATGGTAAGTATATTTTTATCTGTGTAATATAAAATGTTAATTTTTGTTTATAAAATATTTATACATAGCTTATTTTATAATAAATATATATTTTCTATGTATACTGTTTATATAAGTAATAATTATAGTAATGAATTGTTTTCTACATATACAGATAATACTTCTTTGAATTTACAATTAACTTGTAAGTAATTTATTAGAACTTCACTAATTATTATAATATACACATATTAAGTGTATTTAAAGAAGCATAATTTCTTAAATAGTGGCTAATTAACTATTAACTACTATTATCATCAACCAGTTCAATAGATGTCAATAAAATTCAATGAGATATAGACTATTAATTAAATATTTTTTTCTAATAAATCATGTGCAAGGCATAATGTATACCGTCATTTTCTAATAGTTGTATTATTATTATTATTATATAGTGGTTTTTATTTGAATTTAATCTTGGAAATAAAAAGTCATAGAACAATGATTCACATGTTATGAAAATTGTATTGGCTGTAGTAGTAATAGATACACATGATTTATGTGGTTTAATCTTAATTATTATTATCATTAATTGTTTATTTATATAGTAATATACTTCTGTTTTAAATATTTTAAAATTAAACATAAAGTATCATTGCCTCAATTAATTTGCACTCTATGAGGAATTCTTGTGGATAAAATATCAGATTTATTGTTATTTTTTTTATAGATGATAATGATGAAAGCAATGATGTTGATGATTGGAGAAGTGAGTAGTTTTAAATTGAATATTTATAACACTTAATAAGTAAATATAACAATACAATAACATACTCATGTATATGTATATTGTTTGTTTTTGATTAATTTAAATAATTGATAAACAGGCAATATTATTGTAGTTTACTAAATACTATAGTATAAGTATATGTATATGTAGGCACCATAATTTTGTGATATAGTGACAAATTATTACTTCATATGAAGGGACTAATTATTTTTAATGTAATATTATCCGTAAACTGTTTCCATAGATGTCATTAAAATACAATTACATATAGACTAATGTCTAAATAATTTTATTTTCATAAAATATATACAAATTTTCTATACATAATAATTATTTTAAAGTTGTATTACTAGTATTTAGTAATGCTTTAAATGAATTTAATTTTGGAAATAAATAACTCATAGAACAATGATTCACATGTTATGAAAATTGTATTGGCTGTAGTAGTAATAGATACACATGATTTATGTGGTTTAATCTTAATTATTATTATCATTAATTGTTTATTTATATAATAATATACTTCTGTTTTAAATATTTTAAAATTAAACATAAAGTATCATTGCCTCAATTAATTTGCACTCTATGAGGAATTCTTGTGGATAAAATATCAGATTTATTGTTATTTTTTTTATAGATGATAATGATGAAAGCAATGATGTTGATGATTGGAGAAGTGAGTAGTTTTAAATTGAATATTTATAACACTTAATAAGTAAATGTAACAATAAAATAACATACTCATGTATATGTATATTGTTTGTTTTTGATTAATTTAAATAATTGATAAACAGGCAATATTATTGTAGTTTACCAAATACTATAATATAAGTATATGTATATGAAGGGACTAATTATTTTTAATGGAATATTATCCGTAAACTGTTTCCATAGATGTCATTAAAATGCAATTACATATAGACTAATGTTTAAGCAATTTTATTTCCATAAAATATAAACAAATTTTCTATACATAATAATTATTTTTCAGTTGCATTACTAGTATTTAGTAATGCTTTACATGAATTTAATTTTAGAAATAAATAACTCATAGGATTACAATTCACGTGTTATGAAAATTGCATAGGCTGTAGAGGCAACATAATATTCATATTTATGTGAATATTATATATTAATATAACAATATACTTCTGTTCTTAATATTTTAAAATTAAAATATCATTATTTCAATGGAATTTACACTCTATAAGAAATTCTTATAGAAAAAGTAACATATTTATTGTTATTACAATTTTTTTTTTTTTTTTTATAGTATATGCTGTTGACGGTAGTAGTAGTGATGATGATGATGATGACGATGATGATGGTATTAAGTGTGAATAATTTTTAATTAGATATTTATAAAAATTAATTAGTAAATATAAAATGCAATAAAATACTCATGTGTATGTGTAAATGTATATGGTTTATTTTTGATTAATTAAATAATTGATAAACAAGCAATATTATTGTATTTGGTCAAATATTATAATATACACTTGATTCAAAAAACATGTTTATGTATAGGAACAATAATTTCATAATATAGGGATAAATGATATCTATACATGAGTTGGACTAATTGCATTAGATGTAATATTATTTTTTTTAAGTTTCGATAGATATTATTTAAATCTAACGACATAATGTCATATTTAAGTTATTTTATTCCAATAAAATGTGTACAGCTTTTTATATGAGCTAAATTCTATAAATTGTAATACTATTCTAAAGTGATTTTTAACCTCATTCAGTTACAAATTAGTCATTACTTAAGTAAAATATTAATTAATTTTAAAAAAATGTAATGTGTTATGTAACTTAATTAAATCTATCTCAACTTAATTTTAACTATTAACTTGTTTAAATTTTAAATAATAATAATGTACAAACAAACTATACTTAACTTTATTTATATAAGATAATTTTTTTTATTTTATTTTAGTATGCTTAAGTAAGATTGAATATTATCTATTATATTTAATTATATTTCAATATGTACCTAAATAAAATTATTTTTTTTATCTTTTGTACCGGTAATGATGTATAATAGCGCTAAAAACTGAAAAATAATAGTTTGACACACTAATTTTCTAGTAGAATTTCACGATAAATTACACAGTAATATTTATACTCAGATTTGAATTCAAATATATTATCAATATATAAAAAAATTGAAAATGTACATACGTTTTTTACAAAAATTAATCATTTTACTTAGAAAAAAAATTATGTAGCACATCGAATACGAATATCATGGAAGAGATCATTCGTTTTTTAACCCTGTTCGTTATAAAGACAATTATTGAATAATTGTTCTCTTAATAATATAGAAATATAAGATAGTTACATAACAATAACATTATTATTGTTCTACTACAGTATTTCCCAAAGAATGTGCCGTAAAATTTGAAAGGTGTGCCGCGAACTTGAACTTTTTTTATTAAAAACCCATTATAAAAAATTATATAATTTTATTAAAAACAATTTTTGAAAATATTAAAATATTACTAATATTAAAATTAACTTTAAAATGTATTTAAAAGACTATATTGAGTTATTTAATTGAGTTACGAAATCACAGTTTGGATCTTCATTATTGAACAGTTGTAACAATTCATTTTTCAATTCATAAAGTCTGTTTAAAGCCTAATCTTCCGATAACCATTGAATTTTAGTATATAAAACTAATACTTCATAACGAGAATCTGTCTCTTCACATATTTTTTTAAGAATTCTTGTTTTTAGAGCTTTTGATTTAATATAATTTACCATTTTAATCACTAAATCAAAAATATTTTTAAGCTCATCTGGAATCGTTTTCGTCATTAAAGCTTCACGATCTATAAAACAATGGGTTGAAACAATATTTAGAAAATCTTGTTTTAATCTTGAAACAAAGCCTTTAAATTTGCCAGTCATTGCAGGAGCTCCATCTGTGCATACGGAAATACAATTTGTCCATAACAGTTTATTTTTTTCTAGAGTATCACTGACACAATTATATATATCTTGTCCGGTTTATGTTGTTAATAATTCAGTACAAGATAAAAATTATTCAATAGCCGCATTATTTTCAAGAAATCGTATATAACTTAATAATTGATATTTTTGCCTAATATCAGTCGATTCATCAATTTGTAATGAAAATTTTCTGCCATCACATAAAATTTCAGAAACGTGTTTTTGAATATCTGTAGACATGTTTTCAATTTGTCGAGATATAGTATTATTTGATAATGGAACACGAGAAACTTCCTTCTCAGCACTCTCACCTAACATTGATTTTACAATTTCTTTGCAAGTTGGTAATATTAAATTTTCAGCTATGGTGTGAGGCTACATTTTTTAAACTATTAATTCAGTAACTTTATAACTAGCAATCTGAGTTTTATCGGATATATTTATTAGTTTTTCCAATTGTTTTGATTGTTTTACATTTGATAATAATAAGCGACTAAAATAAGTTTTATCTGTATTTGACAAATGACTGTGTTTAGTAGTAAGATGTCTTTTTAATTTACTAGGTACCATAAATTCGTTACTGAGTTTTTCTCCACATACCAAACACTGAGGAATAGGACGAGTTTCTGATCCACAATGAGTGAAACCAAAATTTAAATAATTATCATGGTACGTCGTAATTATTACGACTAGCAACAGAAGATTATGTACTAGATTTGATGGTCTCAGTAACTGTTTTTTCTCCTTGTTTTTCTTACCATTATTTTCATCGTAATCATCAAACTTTCTATTTCTATTTAAAAACTTATCCATATTTTAATATAATGAACGTCGCAAACATTTGTTAAAATTCTTGCGTGTCGTGGTGTGGTTTGAACGTAACTGTTTCATACGACAGAACGAATTATCGTTTGATATTGAAAGGACAATAATATATATACAAGTAAACTAAACCGAGTAAACCGGTCTTAATCCAATTATATTTGGAAAGTGAATAAAATTTATCCAAAGTATGACGTGACTTATAATAAATAATAATAATGTGCCGCGATGAAAAATAAAGTTTGGGAACCACTGTTCTGCTCCAATAATGGAATGTATTCATATTTATTCATATTATTATTTGAATTTGAATTATTCATTTAGAAGCACTAGAAGAAGTTGGAAAATTTAATAGTAAGCAAAATTGACTAATATACTTTATATTATATATGTGATTTATTAATTGCAATTATTTATTATTTTTATAATAATGATAATAATAAACTCAATTGTGTAGTTTTTGACAGAAATGAATATTAATATATTTCTTACAAAATTATTATGTTTTTATTTCTAGCTAAGGGTTCTGGCAAAAACGCGTTCAGATATTCGTATTATAAATGGTGTGAGTAGAAAAATATAAATTATTTCCTAAAGTAATATATTTTATTTCCAAATTTTTTATGTATATCAAATCGTTTCTATTGAATGAAATATTTAGAAATTGCGAGGATTATATTTTAGTTTTAATATACCATTTGTCAGAGTAGTTTAATACATTAAAATTATAAAACAATAAATTTCTTAACATTATGATTATCATAATGTTGGTATAATAATATTTTTATTATTATAATTTATAATATGCATATATCAGTGCTTGAAATTTTAGAATTTTGCTACTATACACACAATATTTTCTTTAATATACCCTCACCAAAAATTACTATAAATATTAATTGAGTTAAATACGAATATAAATTATGAGCTTGGACCTATATGAATAAAAGTTCCGGGCGCCACGGTAATTTTTTTACGGACGTCATAAAATTAAACTATGAAATTATAACATATAAATAAATATTCAAAATAATGAAAAAAATTGGCTAAAAATGTACTGTGCTACTGCACACAATTTTAGGCCTGGGTATATATATATATATATATTAATGATATATAATGCCGATTTTTTTTATGTCTTGCGTAGTCCCTAACCTGTTATAATCACTAACGTACCAATACGTTTATCCGTATCAATAAATTTATTTTTATTTTTCGACAAACTTAACTAAAGAAAGAAGTATCTTTTTTACTTTATACTTGTTTTGAATACAATATGAATTCTCACTATTCAAAGTGTCTGATGGTTAACTGTCATTTGAATATGGAATCGGTGATTTTCTGTTTCTACGTGGTTATTTATCCTGTAAGTTCGTGAACATACATTAGTTAGGTATGTTACTCGTACAAGAAGCCGATAATAACAGCTCAGACACTTTTGAATAGATTATTAAATTATGAAAACAATAATTGTGAAATTATTATTTGTACAAACACGAGAAATAAAAATGCCCAACTAAAATATTGTTCATACTGCGTAATAACGTAAATGTGACCGCGTCGAATACGGACAGAAAAATCAGTATCAGCAGATAAACATTAATAAAAATTAGAAGAAAAATTATATTCGCGTGTTTGTGTAATGTTATTGATTTTAGCACTCCCCTATTTTGCAGACATAATATATATATATATCACATTGTGTGCGGATGTATATTATAATATTACTTCCTAATTGACCATGTATTAGGCAAGTGCTTTAGGGATACATAACACTATAAAGCTATATTGATTATTTTAATAATAAAATAGTACACGATACTTCAAAACAATAAAAAATATTATAAAAAAATAATCTCTTAAATACTAGAACAATACCGATTTATATCGGCTGGTATTTATAGAAATTATAACAGGAATATTTATAATTTAGTGCATTGTTTTTTTTTTTTTTACTAGCTGTGGACCTATTTGCCCATCTGAGAAACATAAACAACGGTTATATATTTATTTATATCCTTATAGAAACTGTAGTCTCTAATAAGCGTCTTTCTTTAAACAAAATAATTAATATTATGTCATTAAAAAATGTTCCTATATATATATTTTTTTCTCGTTAGACTCGTTAAATGATAGTTTAAGTAAGTTAGAAATAATATTATAATGTTGATGAATGGATTTAATGAAAATTTTTTATATTAGATTATGAACATTTTGACTTTGATAAATCTAAAATTACTTGAATATGAATACAATACATTTATAATTATTCATTTTATTATTTATTTATTTTATTTTATTTATTTATTCAATTATTATTTATAAATTATTCATAAATATAATCCTTACAAATTAGGGAAAATATATTAATTTTCCATTTGTATAAGTAATAATAAACATTAATTTCCAACATATTATATTTACCTAATATATGTTATAATAATAGTAATATGTTTGTGTAATATAATACATTATAATATTCTCTAGTTCATTCTTTTATGATTAGATTATGTTATGTTGTACGTTAGTCAGCTACTATTCAATGCAATTCATTGTATGTATACAATACATGTTATGTATTATAATTATAAAGAAATAAATGTGCATTAATACTTTATTTGAGGCCACTAATGTAATTATTACATGAAAATCAATTTTATGTTGAATAGCAAATTCAACGGAAATCCATCAAATAAATTTTCGAAATTACATACAGTGGTGCGAGTTTAAATTTGAAAATGGTTCGTATTCATTTTATGATAATTCATCTGTTTTAACTTGCTTGCATGTTTTTAATTATATGTGAATTATTTAAAATTTGTGCTAATATAAATAATATTTCATGTTTTTCTTATAAAAAATAATAACAATACTAAATTATTTTGTATTATTTCATGAAATGTATAGCAAATGATGATACAGAGATTTGCAAAAGTAAGTTTACGGTTACGAGTTTATGCATCAAATATATTTTTAATTGTTATTTTTAAAACCTTACCTCGTACATATTTAAAATATGTTTTTTAGCATTCTAAACTCCATAATAATAAAATTTTAAGATTTGTATTTAAAACCGTAAAAAATATACAATTAACGTGAATGATCAAAACTTGGTTATTAGTTTTTGTTATACGCTATAATATTTGAGATACACGGTATTACAGTTAATAATACATCATAATTTAACTTTTTTTTGGTCTATTTTAATTATTCAATTTATGGCATACACATGAACTGTATTGTAATATAATAGGTAAAAACTATTATTTGCATTATTACTATTGTTAACATGGAAGTAAAATATTTTATATTAAAATAATTGTGTAGCTGAACTGAGTATTTTTGGCCGTAAGTAAATTAATTGTAAAATAAATTAACGTTAACAAATGTCATTTTAAGGATAATTTAAATTGATAGATACATTAATATTATTATTAATAATTGATGATGTAGAAAATCAATTTATAATTACATTAATTGTATTTTTCATGGCTATAGGTGATATGTATACAGCTCTGGTGTATGCATATAAACATTTATGTGAGTAAATTATAAATTACAATAATTTAAAATAATTAAAAAATAATAATAATTCATTAGTTCTAAAGAAATATTAAAAAATAATTTAACCATTAGTTGATTTGGGTGGTAACCATATCTTAAAAAACAATGAGTTTATGATTCCACTCATCAACTAAATTAAATAGTTTTAAAAAATAATAATTCTGTTATGGCTAGGTAATTAAAATGAAAGTTCAGTTTTTTTCGGAATTACAATAATATTTGTGTCTGAAATGATTCCTTTTGATTTAAACGAATCAAATCATATCCAAATTGGCTCCCATTAATATGTCTTTATAATCTTCAGAACATGCATGGATTTTTATATAAAAAATTAATTTCAAAAAATGACGTATCACTAATATAATTTATAACTAATACTTGTTACAAATTGCTCTTAAAATAAAAAAAAAAATATATATATATATACTTATATACATATATAAATAAATTTATAAGTATATAAAATAATACATTTTATATTATATTTTTCATAAAATATGTCCAATGTTCAAATCGGGATGTTTTTTCAATTTTGGTATTTTTACTTAGAAAAATTACTGTAATAACCAAAATACGAGAATAATTATTTACTATATGTGCAGAATTTGTTATTGAAAAATGTGGAAACATATGAAGTTTGACACATTTCTTTTACTCGAAATAGTGTACTCAGTAAAACTAAAAAAAATATTATCATTGTGAACAAGGGTGGACTAGCCTGTCTTCTGTATTGAGTTTTTGTGGTCTCAGTTAGGCAACCCACTGCTACAGTACTGTTTAATAGGCTTTCAGAGCAGTGGGTGTATTGCCGGGGGGGGGGGGGAAGTTAGGCAGATAAAAAATTTGAGGAGAGGTGTGTCACGTCAATCAGTTTTTGGCCTTTGAGCCTCTCTCTGAAGGTCCGATGTATAAAAACCACCGGTTGGCCTATAACTCCCACCAGTCCGCCCCTGATTGAGAAACTAAAAAAATTTAATTAATATGTTTATCATAAAATAAATTTTATATTTTCCAACAAAAATAAAATATGTACACACACATCTTTTAACATGTAATTTTTATACGTTTTTAAAGTAATAGATGATCAAAATTTGCATGGTACGTTAAAAATTTAATGTAATACATCCATGAGGGTAACTTAATATTGTATTGAATGTTTTGCATTAATAATCAAAAAATAATTACTCGGAATACGAAAAACGAATTTATACAAAATGTAATTTACAATAATTTCTAAAAACTCTCATTTGGAAGGTTAAAAATTGTAAATATGATGAATTTAATATGGTAACGAAACCACCGAGTAGTGATTTTTCACAGTGTGCTTGCAATTTACTGCATATTCTTAAATTTCATGATTTATTGCTAAATTAAATGTCCGATCAGATTTCAAATAAATTTCAACGAGTAAAATTGCGTGTCATTAGGCTAATCTACTATAGTATGAGTTAAAATAATTGATTAATATATTTATTTTAAGTGAACATAATATAATTATATATTAAATTATTATTATTATTTTTATTATTTATTTATTTGTTTAGTACTTGTACGAGAATACTATATTGTGCTTGGACAAACGTTTATAGCAATGCATAACTGTACGTATGATAATGAAAGTCAAAATAGAACACAAATATTGTCATAATTATAAAATTATGATATTATCATAAAAATTATAATGAGTAATCTAATTGGTAATCATCTAAAATCTTAATACTAACGCAGTACTTTGTAGTAATACAAATTAATTGTTATCAATAATATTTACGAACAAATAGTCAATGACATAATATGTCATTATACACTTCAATAGATTGGTTTTCCCGTTTTTTTTCCACTCTATGATCTTCAATAATTGAATATTGACTGTTTTAAAAAACTTAAATATTTACAATATATTTTTTTTAGAAAAATATAGATTATGAATTATTTTTTTAGATTTTGCTACTGTACCAAGTCCAAAGACGTATTGCAAAAACCTACATGATTTTATTAATAACAATAATGATTAATAACCATAACGAATTCGATAATTATATGTAACGTATATAATTTATATTTAAAAGAAACGAGTAATATTATTGATTTAATAATCATAATCATTATTATCCGTACTATCGAATTATATATTATTTTTAATATTTTTATATTATTAAATTTTGATTTGTTTACAATATAAAAACATTTCACTTAAAAATTATAATATTATAAAATGTGTTTGAATATGTTTTAAATGAATACAATTTTGTTCTAATTAATTATTAGTACTTATATAAGTACTTATTGTTAAGTTTTTAATTTTATGAACTGTAATAATAAATAAATACTGTAATCATGTATTATGTTTATTCTGTATATTTATTTAGCTTTTATATCCTCTTACGTGGAGGTTTCACGCTCGTCAGAACTTTCCACACCAACGAATCCTGTGTGCTCCAATTTCCGAACCACTGTGCAAGTTTATAACTCTTTACTATTAAGTGGAGTCACACACAGCGCTCATCCGACTCAGATATCTAATTTGAAATTTGAAAAGCACATGGATATTGATAATGAAAAATAATAAACACTATACTATTAAACTTTTCGAAATCTGTGTTATGTTCTTCATAAACACGAATAGATAAAAGCACTTGTCCTACTACATGTTCACGGAAAATACAACAAAATCATACGTCGTTGAAAAAACCAATACATTCTTACTTCAATCATAAATTACCCCCCCCCCCCAACTGACCATGTGAGAATGACATACTAGGAATACATACTACAAGAAAAAAGAATTATAGTGTAATATAATTATGTATAATCTTCTTCTCCTTTACTTTATCCCAACTTTTTGGGATCAGCCACTTGTATCCTAAACCTCCATTTGATACAATCTCCCACATCCTCTACGCACACACCAGCAGTCCTCATATCACACCCAATCGCATAAAAACCACCTCTTCTTCGGACTTCTTCTTTCAACATGTAATTCCATAATCGTTCTTACAGCTTCCGAATTTTTCCTCCTCATAACATGACCAAAACATTTAAGTCTATTCTCTCTCACATTATCTACGATCGACGTTCTCCTATGCTTCTTCTTACATATTTATTTGTTATCCTATCTTCTCTCTACTCATTCATTTAAGCATTCTCATGTCTGCTACACTCATTCTTTGCTCTAATTTATTGTCAACCGCCTGACTCTAAACCATTCAACATAGTCTCCCTACACTCTTATAGTACTTAACTTTCAGTCTCGTTGGAATTCTCTTATTGCACAAAACACCAGACACTTCTCTCCACTTGATCCACCAGCACATAATCCTATGTTTCACATCCTCGTCAAAACCTCCGTTCTTTTGTACAAAGGACCCTAAATGTTTAAAACTTTCAACCTCATTTAATTTATGTTATATTTAAATTTAATTTTATTATCATTACACTCTTAGTTTCATCGACTTGTTCTGTGTTATCGAGTTCAATATTCCTCTTGAAGGTAATGCTCTTATAATTCAATCTTATAGTAGTATCATACATTTTAAAAAAACTGGTAACATTTAAACTTATAAAGGCAGTGTCAAAAAGTTAAAACTCCAAAGAAAAACCCAAATGTAAACCCAAAGAAAACATTGGGTGAAAGAGTCAAATGATTATCATTCAAAGCCCGGGACACTTAGCAAGGCGCTCAACCGTGCTGTGGTCACTGGACTTATCTGACAGAACTTTTCAAAAAATTGTGATCTACTTTTCCATATAAAATACGGATTATGCAAAAACTTCTTTCTAAGGATTTAGGTACAATAATTGTAATTTTTAGCATATTTCAGCAAAAGTTACACGAAAACCATGAAATTTGTCCAGTTTGATAGTCAGATGAAGTATATTTTAATTTATGAGGGCTAGTGAATAAATAAAATTGTCGATTTTTGGTTTCAGCCCTAAATTGTCACATAAATCTCCTTTGTGCTCTAAAAAAAGTGACGGTAGACACTGAATTTTAGTGTTTGATATTTTAGGCCCATTATTAGAATTATAAGAAAACATTAAATGATAAATTACAACTATCAATGTGAATTTGCTACGGATAGTTCTTGGACAGTATGCATAGGTTAGACAGCTAACTAAATAGAAAACGATGGAGGTCATACATGACACTCTTTTACTTAAAAGTAATGTTATTTTAAAAACTTATAATTTTGCTTGTAACAATTAAAATTTATTTTTTCGAATTTTTACATTATTTTCCTGATATACTTGGTTCATAAATTTGGATAAACCTTATCAAAACTTATTGCTGCACCTTGTTGGATCATATTATAGTTTCAACTATGATCAACAGTCTATGCAGATAGGGATATTCCAAATAACATTTTCAGTATCAGCTGGTTTTGGGCAGGCAATACAAGAACGTGAATTTGTATTCAAATCAAATTCAAATAAGGCTTGTAGCGTAGTTAATTGTTGATCACCAATGCCAAACATATTCAATTCTTCCAATTCAGGAACATTATTTTTTATTTTCCTCCACAATGAAGTTGAGCTAAAAAACAGTTTCATAATATTACCATTTTTAAATTAAAAGCTACAGAAACTACTTACTATAAAAGTGTAATACCAATATTGTGACAACGATTTACAGATAATACTTTCAGTTTTAATTTATTGTCTATCATAAGATACAAAATGTTTAAAGTAATAACTAAATTATCACTAATGTCTAATTCGATTAGTTGTGAACAGCGGGAAAACACCCATATCAAATCTGAAAATATCCCAATTATTCAAAATGCTGAATGTCGAATAAGTAATTATAACATGTATACTTTAACAAAATGAATTATTTTACCTAGGTCAATTAATTTCCTCAAAAAACCACTAATGTTGAGACGCTTTATACTTGGCATTATTCTTTGTGTTAGGTAATGCAAATCCTCATCTTCCATATGAGCCCATGATACATTTAATTCTTCCAAGCTGAAATATGAATATATATATGAAATACTAATAAATAATCCATTTCAAGAAACATAATATAATATACATTTAATTTACTTTTTAAGAGATAAAATGTGATTTATTCCAGTTAAATTAAGACCAGTTGTATATGCCAAATTTAATACTTTCAAATTGGTATTGTATCCAATATGTTTGCAACACATTGAATCTACTTTACAATTCACCAAACTTAATTTTACTAAATTGCAACATTGACTTAATAACGAACTCAAATCTAAAGATAAAAATAAAATTATTGTATTGAATTTTATGTTTGCTATTATTATTATTATTATTATTACTCTCAACTGTCACAAATACATCACTCATATCCAAGTACTGTAATGTAGTCAGTGGTGTTTCAAATGAATAATCTGTATCAATATAAATCTGAAATTTGGTCATTATGGTAAATATTAAATTAAAAATATAAAACAGATAACTTACTTTTGCATAAGATATTGATAAGAGTTTGATATTACGTCTGAGAAGATGGTCTAAAGTCATAATATTCATATGACGATATGGTATATTCAAGCATTTCCATAAAGACTCATCATATGCAATACGTCGCCATTGTTTACATACAAAGGCACATTTTGTTAACGTATACTTATTTAACATTTTAAATATGTGCAGTATTACTTCTTCGGGTAACCCTTCAAAATTAACTGTTAACATTTTTTAAATAGATAATTGCAACTTATTTAAATTAAACTTTAGCTTACAGTTAAATGTTGCAGTAGGTTTTTTATTTCTATACTTGGACATAGAAGTGACCAAACCAACATATCCCATAGGTCGTACCTAATCACATGAAATATCAAATTAATATTTTACAATTTTTTTTCTTTTATAATTGATAATAGGCCCAAACATAAATATAATTCTCATTTATTAATTAACCAAAACAACTACAATCAGGCTTGGCATTATAGGTGATCGGTCCATGTAGCTGCAAAATCGAAAAAATGGTAACCGTTCAAGGGGGCTGTAGTAGTAACAATGTTTAAATTAAAAGTTTTTTCATTAATTACATAAAACTGATTAGGGACAATAAGAACACATGTACAAAAAACAATAGCTGTAAGCACAGCAACTATTATATCGGTTATAATAGGAAATAGGACTTCTATCAGTTCGCATGTTTTTCAATAATCATTCAAAACATAGCTAAGTAACATAGAAATTTGTTTCATAGCAATACGAGTTTATATTTTAAATTTATAGTTGCATATTTTGCATATTTGATCATTTTTTATATAAAAGATGTAAGTTTATAAAAAAAACATAATTTTAAATAGATATCTTGGCTCTGAGATATTAGTTTAATGGCTTTATTTATATAAAATTAGTGCCTGTATTTTCCTAGCCAATCATCTATCGCGTTGTTACTTACTGGTACACCGCACAAGTGATTCCCGACAATGATACCAAAATAACATTCTACAGACTATGGCCTGTACTCATGTAGACAGTACGTGAATATTTTAATTTTCAATAAGTTGATAGTTGGTGTGCGTTCTTTGTATCGGGTTTTCGTACAGTGTTTTTTTTCTTTTCGAAAAATGAATATTAAAATAAAAATGTTTTATTAAATATTATGAGTTGTTTTAATGCATAGTTTAATTACAATTATATAATAATAATAAATAATAAGAATTTAGTGATTCTTTAGGGCATAAATGCATGCATGATTTAAGATTTTTTTAGGAAGTCCCTAATCCTAGTTATAATATAATATATTATATTAATGAACATCTTTTAGAATTGGTCAAAATATTTGCTGGCAAAAACCGTGGAAAATTAATTTTTATTATTATTTTATTTTTTTATAATTATATTCTCATTTACTAAAATATTGAATTACACAGATAATATTGATAATAAGTTATTATTAATAATTATATATATATATATACACACATAAACAGAATATATCTAAAACGAGTTTCACTCGTTAGTTGGTTATATTCTGTAGAGCGAGATGATAATAGAAAAATTGTTTTCCGTTTTTCTTTATTACCAATATTTTGGACATTGCCTATTTACTTGTTAAATAATATTTTAAACTAAAAATGACCCATACCCCGTGATTCCTTGCAAAATTCTTCTCTAAAATAATGGGTCACATCGTATTTTACTAAAATGTCGCGAGGTAGTACTTATCTTGTCATACCTGGCCTCATTTTGGTGAAAAATTATGTGACATATCATTTTTGGAGTAGTAATTTTACAAGAAATCACGTGGTATAGGTTATTTTTAGTTTAGAATATTATTTAACGAGTAAATAGTTTAAGTCCAAAATATTGGAGGAGATAAAGAAAAACTGAAAAAGTTTCATTTTCTCGATCTACAGAATATAATCTACTAACGAGTTAGGTTAGGAAACTCATTTTAGATACACCTATATATATCATGAATTAAGCCAAGATGAATATTTAAAATATAATTTATATATATTTATACCTAACTACTTACCATGCTATTCGGGTCGTAACTTTCGTCAATCACGTTCTCCAATATACTAACATCGAGGTATTCATAACCTGTGTGGAAATCCGTCATACTTGGGTGGCGAGTGATTATTCTACGATAACTAAAGAACAATTCAATTATTTACAGACAGTAATTATTAAATGACACACCGAAAAATTGTGCAGACACTTACTTATTCTCGTTTTCGTTGTTCACGGTCGAATCCATTTTCCTTATATGGCGTAAAATAAAGTTGTTTTTTGTTACTGTCTTGAGTGATTTTGATATTTTACGCACAAATTAAAATGCAATTGAAACGTGTAATCTAGTTTCCAAATGAGCAAAGTCATACAACAATTGGACAAATACCATTAACTTCAATCTGGACAAACAAGACATTGAATGCAACCTAACTCATTTACACTTACACGTAAATTTTCCTTCTAAACATAATAAAGTGGTTCATAACTAGACCTATATAAAAAATGAGTCGTAGAAAAAGAAATTACATAAACACTTACCATGGAATTACGTATTAAAGGAACAACTGAATTCTCAACATACAGTATCAGCCGTTGTAGTGATATATTCCTATGGTTCCTTATGGTTCGACAAATTATCTTTATCAGTATTTCGCTTATCGTCTGAGATGTAATTCCATTTTCACGCGTGATTCACAATGAGTCGACGTTTATACATACATAAGGTTATGAAATATAAACAAGATATTATACATATGTATTACTATATATATATATATATTGTAGTAACCAATTTCGGTATTGGATAACAAATTCCGGTACCTATGATTACAGTTCTCGTTTATAACATCACGATAAAGCATCGAATTCTCTTTGGCGGATAATGACATCCGCGATCTAGAACTTAGGAGGCTCTTTGAAATATTTTTGAGGATTTTCGACTAGGTTGCAGCATTGAACACTAATTATAGTGGCGGTACATCAATAATGAATTTCGCTCGATTCAAATTTCAAGATACCCATAAACATCAAAATTTGTACGTCTATTAAACCGTGTGACCGGCCTTCGTTGTCATATTTCGTTAATTCATGGCAAATGCTGTACGAAAATATATCACCATAAAATGATGTTGTTAATAATAATATGTGACCATAGATTGAATAATTGATAATATTAAATTATAAATTTATATAAATTAATATTTATTGAAATATATTGCTCCAATTTCTGTTGCACACACAATAATTATCAAAATGGAATACAAAACTAGACGAGAAGACCCGCGTGAGGCATCTGCAATAGGCAAGAGGACGACGCAATAAATATTCATATGATGAACTCTGTAACACGATTTAAACCATAACAACCAAACAGCATCAATCCATACAAGTATAAAAACATTTAAAAACCCGTTTTACTTTTATCATAAACTATATGATATGCACTACAAATAACATTATTGATAATAATAATTTTTATATTTTCAATAATCGATTGAAGTCACGAGAAGAAATGTCTATCGATATTTCAGTTGTTATCACTAATTGTACACATAATCTGCGTATCATGGTTAAAACCAATACATTCATAAAGTATTGGTTATGGAATTCAACTGTTTTGATAATTTTGATAGTTAATAATGGATCGATAAATCTAATCATTAAACACCACTCGAAATCATATATTGATGTAAGTTGTTATTAATTACATAAAAACAAATTTAATACAAATTAAACGTTATAATGTATGCCAAGTAAACAAAATGTTTTCAGCCGAAAGCTGTGTAATGTACTGAATCACTTTTGCTCTATTTTGTTCCGAAACGTCTCTTTCTAATCCATGAAATTACATGTGTAGAGCCTGTGGACCTTGACTGTACATATGTATGTATTTAGTATTCGAGCTACGTCATACTATGGATTGTGCCTGCGTGAAGTGTAATTTGTTTGTGTAACATAATATTAATTGCATTAAACGACTACCTACCTACATAGTTTTTGTTAGAACATTTCAATAATCGTAATCGGCACTCTTGTCGTCTGTGAATTATAAAATATGGTGAATGAAAAATAAATCTACCTCAATTGCCGTTTTTCATGAAGACAGCAAACACACTTCCAAAATCTAGCATTCGACCAACAGCTATTGTGGATTACTCAACGCTATAACTAACAAACATCTATACGAAAATGGAAGCGGTACGTACAAACGATTTTCGAGTTATTTGATTAATATTTTCATGGATTTAATAAATGCTAACTTGTTGTTATTCTGATAACGATAGTGACTCTGTGATTTTATAGTAAAATATCAATACCTAGTCTGACCATCGATATTATGTATTTAGAATACCTGTAAATAATGAACATGATGAGGTGACACATACACATTTTCCACTATAAGTAATATATTGTTTTTTTCCAGTCAATTATGCCTGATAATTTGCAATACGTATCAGAAGTTAAATTGATAAAAAAATGCATGGCATGCCCGAATATATATGACCCCTTGTCGAAGATTACTTTTTATCAATTCCCGAATAATTATATAAGGTAAATATTATAATATTACAATAAATATATTAATAACTTATAACAAAAACATATTAAATGGTTCACTATGTAAAAACTAATAATATAAAAATAATCACTCATTAAGAGTGTAGAAAACATGTATAATTTAAGATCTGGAGATCTTGGATAGTAATTATATATTTATTGTATAGGAGATGTCTACCATACATTTATTTCTTTTTGATTCAATCTATTCAAGTAAAACTTTATACTTTTAACTGTGTTATGATTTTATGGTAGTAATGATTTCTTAAGAAATTATAGTTAGATACCAAAACTACCTAGGTTGTCCTTACATGTTGGTGCCAATTACATGAGACTGATGAAGCTCTTGTACTATATACAATTTTTTGTTTGAGATTTACCTTTAATAAATATTTAGAATATGATATAAATACAAGCAGATAAATTAATTTTAATTGTATATTAACAATTCTGATTTTTTTTTAAAAAAAAGTTAAAATAATTTATATAATTGGCTTATAAAATTTTAATTCATTTATATAACTGATCTGATTTGTTCTTTCTTTTATATATATATACATATACATTACCTATATAAATTTTTTCTGACTAACATAAACAAAAATTAGATGAACTCCAAACAATGCAGTGAATTGTACAAGTTTTAAGATATTTGACAAAAAACCTGTTTAGAATTATAAATTTACAAAATGAGAATTTAAGCAGTTTTATATAATGCTTTTACATCAAGAGCTTTGAAGAAAAGATTTATTAATTGATGTAATTATTTCAAAAATATGTATTTAAAAATTATTAAATACAATAGTTTTCATTATTTATTTTTCTAAATCATGTTCTTCAATTGCTTATCACATTTTTAATTTTTATACTTTGATGTTAAGAATAAATTTTAATATAAGATTCATGCCTTAATTGTATGAATAGTATTTAACAGTGTAAAAATAAATAGTTAAAAATTATTATTTTTTGTATACACATTCAAATATTTTATATAATTGGAAATTTTTAGATTTAAGGCCATATTATAATATAATAAAATAACATTTCTTTAAAATAAATGAAAAATGATATAGGAATTAATATTACTTGTAACATTATACAAAAATTAAAACTATACTGCATTTTACATTTCTATATGGTAGACTAATCAATTGCACTATAACCTAATAATTGGTGAAATAAATTATATACCATTATATTACATATATTGTGTACTTTTCTAATATGCAGGTGGATAGAATTTTTATATAGATAATTTATTGGACTAGTATAATACTTGGTATTTATTTGTTTACAATTGTTTAGATACAGAAGATGGGTTTATGTATGTGGTCGGTATGATTTGCTTGATGTAAACAAAGATTATAATAATAGCAAATATCATTTGTGTTCAGCCCACTTTGCACCATCACAAATCAATTCCAATGGCTTAGATAGTGATGCTATTCCTTCCATATTTAATTTACCTGTCCAAACGAATTTAGAAAATGAATTGAAAACAATAGTATCATCTTTATCAATCAATACAGTGAAAAATGTTTCTGAACTCCCAAGGATAGTGGTTGAAGGTATTTAAATATTTATCTAATATAAACTATTACTTATTAGAAATTGACTTTTAATACTAGTTATATTTTTATAATATTTTATATAATGGTCATGCAGACAATGATGAGGGTAATAAGGCAATAGTAACCAGTACATCTCATTCATCTTTTAAATGTAAATATATATTATTAAATAATAAATAATAACTGTGAAGATATAATAATAGCATATTACATATTTTGCAGCAAGTTTTGAAGACTCAACATGTTTTTTGAATATTGAATCATTAAAAACATATTCTACATTAAAATCTCCTTCAAAAACTGATCAAGAAAGTATATTATTAAAATGTAATCCAAATAAAATGTTAAAAACTCAAAATGATAAATATCATGAATTATGTAAGGATTTTCATAAATTGAAATTTGTTTATGATACTGATAAAAAAAAATCACTTGAACATAAACATTTAAATTTAATATGCGAAAAATTTTTAAGTAACGGGCTCATATATTTTATGAAATTCCAGAACTTATTGCTATCAAAGATGATAGCTGGAGGAAAATATGATTATTATAAGTCAAAACTATTTACACTTATGATATATTTCTTAGGCCCAATGGTGTATAATTTTCTTAAAAAATATTTGTATTTACCCTCTCCTGAAAATCTACAATCAATTACAAAAATTTGGGAAATTAATCCTGCTTTTAATGAGTCTTTATTTGAAATTCTTTCAGTGAAAGCAAAATTATTAAAACCAAGGTCTAAAGAATGTGTCTTAACTGTGGGAAAAATGTCACTTAAATCTTTTCTGTTTTATAATTATAAAAAAGATACAATAATAGGATGTGAACATGTAGATATGTTTAATACAAATCATTTAGCTAAATTTGTTGTAGTTGTAATGATCCATGGCCTACATGAATTGTGGAAGCAACCTGTTAGTTATTTTTTTGTTGAAACTACTTGTGCTCAATTTAATTTACAAAATATTATTTATCGCTCTATTCAAGAATTACGTAATATCTCTTATGATGTTAAAGTCATGATTTCCGATTTAGACAAAATGTCTGATATTTTTGAAAATCAAAACTCAATTACCCCAGAAAAGCCATACTTCAAAGTTGGAGACAAGGAAATCGTGTACATGTATGATTCATTAAATTTGATAAAAGAGACTAGAAATAAATTTTTTCGTTATTGTTTCAAATCAGGAGATAGAATAGCAAACAAAATTTATCTTGAAATGTTTTATAATAAAGATGAAAAACATCAATTAGCGCCTAAATTAACTTGTATACATATGAATCCAAATAGTTTTCAAAAAAAAAAAGTTAAGTATGCTGCAGAACTTTTTAGTAACACAATAGCTAGGGAAATGACTATCCTAGTTCATCATAACGAATTAAGTCAAGATTCCTTTGATACAATTAATTTTATTGAATCTATGAATCAACTTTTTGATATTTTCAATTCGAATATTAAGCATGTCAATGATTCTATCAAAGTAAAAAATTATTACGGTACTTCATTAAAAAATAATGATTATCAAAAAACATTCTTAATCTATATGTTCGATTATTTCAAGTATTTAGAATTGCAAAAATTAGAAACTGAAAGTAATGAGTGGATCAATATATCTAAACAATCTTATCTTAAATTTGTGAAATCCTGGTTAATAACAATATCTGGATTACGTAGACTTTACACAAATTTATCTATAGAATATGGATCTGAAACCGAGCTTTCTACAAATAGATTGAATCGCGAATGCTTAGAAAACTTCTTTGAAATCATTAAAATTAAAAATGGACATTGCAATATTACATGCAATCAGTTCAAACGTACATTTAAACAAATTTTTTGTGTTGATTATTTTGAGCACTTAAAAGATATCAAACATGTTAATGGTTTAGATGATATTTTAAATATTGTTAATAATTATCATGTTGATAACTTGAAATTAATTTTCCCACAAAAAAATTGTTCTGAAATTAATTTATTCATTAATAATATCAATGATTATAAATGTATTAATTTACCCAAAGAAAATACTTTAATTTATTTCTGTGGCTACTTGATTGAGCATTGTTTAAAAATTCATCAGTGTGAAATTTGTTTGAATTTTGCACAAGCATCCACTAATTTATCCAATGAACATTCTTATTCAAATCTCAAAGCAAATGAAGAAAACCCACATATATTATTCGGTAATTCAATAAACCCAAGTTCTAGTTTTTTTCAGTATATTGCTGAACTTGATGAAGTTTTTAATAAAATTTTTGTTTCAATGATTCATCTATCCAACGTGGGTAGATCTATGAGAGATCATTTGCTATATTCAATTGTTTTCCATCACCCATGTATACATTTTCCGAAAACTTTTTTGGTTAATCTTTTTATACGATTGCGTATTTATATTGTGTTACACAGAACAAACAAAGAATATCAAGTATCCCGTATAAACAAAACAAACAAACAAATAACTATAATTCCTAACATACATATTTAATTTAACTGAATCACAGATATGAAACAGTTTTAATTTGATTGAAATTTGGATATTTTGTGGCGTTTTAATTTTGTATGAATATGTTTATTACAATGGACTCTACAGGATTACAGGATATTCCATTAATTTCAAAACTCTAATTGGTTATATATTTGTTTATATTTTTATGTTTTATATATAAATATTTCCCCATGTACATTTATGAATAACATTTTTTATGTATGTATGTAAATCCCTTCTAGAAGATTAAAGACAAGTTGATGTAGAGATTTAATCTAATCAAACCAATAAGTACCACAACTGACCCACTACTTTAGTCTTGATAATCATGTCCTAAAAAATACTCAATATTTAATATGCTTATTGTAAATATTTTTACGGATTTTATAAACATAAGATTTTAAAAATAAGTTATATATACTCATTTTTTTTTCATTTTTTTTTTTAATGGCATTTTTTATTTAAATTGTAATTAATGAATTATAATTACTAAATGTATGAAAGTTACAAAATCTATTTTTTCAAAAACGTTTACACACATTATTGACTATGCACATTATTAATTATTGAATACATTTTTTTCTTGTAATTGAAAAATATCAATCTTCAACTAATTTGAATTAATTGTTTTTTCCCTTAAAACAAATAATAATAACTTTTACAAAAATATTTAATTTAAATGAATGGCTATGATACTGTTTTAATACAATTACATTATTGATGATTTTTTTAATGCTTTATTTGTTGTAAAGATGCTTATACTTGTATTTTATATTTTAATTTAATATTATGTATATGGTTATTCTATTAATTTTAAGATTTTTGATTATAATTGTTTAATTTTTAATTTGTATGTATGTACTATTATAAATGTTAAGACTTAATAAGAAGTTTGATGTAGAAATATTTATTTTAAATTTCTATTTTGTCAAATGATTTATCATTTTTATGTTCTATATTTATATTTTTACTTAATAAAACAATGCAAATGTGTATTACTGCTATATAATTATATAATTTTAATTATAAATAAACTTATTTTATTTAATTGACTTGAAATGTTTATTATATGGTATTTTATAATTAAATAATGTAACAAGGTGTATATTTTTAACAAATGAAGAAACTCCCACTCTACAAGTGATAGGTTTACGTATTTTTATAAATTGTATACATTTTTTAACAAGAATGTGAAACATAGGATTCAAGTAAAATGAAGCGTCTAGTGTTTTGTGCGATTAGAGAATTCCAATGAGGCTGAAAGATAAGTTTTATAAGAATGTACCAACAATGTTGTATGGTTCAGAGTGTTGGGCGGTTTATAAGAAAATAGAGTAAATAGTGTAGTAGAAATGATAATGCTTAGATGGATGAGTGGAATGACCAGAGAAGATAAAATAATGAACGAATATGTTTAATTATAAGTTACCCTACAAGGAATTTTCAGGGCACTAAAACAACAGACAGATAGTATAGAATGGGCCTGCACTATATTCATAGCATATTTAAAAACCCTAAAATCATCAACATTTTATTATTAGTAGATATTAATTAAAATAAATAAAAAAAGTTTTAATTGGATTTGATAAAAACCAAGACTTAGGGACCTTACAGTGCTAAAAAGTACTCAAATATGTGCATACGTATGCGTTAAAAAGGAAAATATATGGTATAATATGCAATTAAAATTGGAATAATATGCAAAAATATGCAATTTATTGTTTGAATTTATATTAAATGGAGAACATTTTGACTACAAAAAATTATTTTATAAAGTTATAAAGTTCAAAAAAAAAAAAAAAAAATTATAAAATAAGAAATTAACATTTTAAAATACTTGTCTTTATTTAGTTCTATTTCGTGTATACCAACATGAGTTTGCAAAATAAAGTTTTTTTATGATCAGCGGAAAACACATTTTCACCGAACTCTGAAATTAAACATCTAAGGCGACTAGACAACGATTGTTAATCATAAAAGCACTGGCGAATCGGTAGTAAAAAAAACAGTTTTTATTAAAATACGGAATAACAAAACTAAACAACGCAAAAACAAGAGGAACGCACTACAACGGGCGAGAGACTGACCGGCGCGCGTCGTTACGCGTCGCGGCTCGCACACTAATACATATTTACCGGGTATCATATTTTGGGATTTCCGAACCGAAATGCATTACACGAAAACACTGGCCAAGATAATTTCTTAGAAATATAGAAACTATAAATTGTGTCTTGCATACGTGTGGTCGCAATAAACCAAAAATAGCCTTTGAAAAATTAATTTCGTCAAACTGTATCAAAAATGTTTTGGCAGTCTTGAGAACAATTTGTAATGGGGTCATTTCTCTGTGGTTTCCAAACTAACGGTTTTAACGTCACTGGACACTTTTATGATCGTTTAAATAATATTGAACAATTTATTAAGAAAAAAAATAATAAAATAACAACGGACCGTGAAAAACAATAAAAATGAAAACGTGAGTAAAACGGCTACGAACGGACTGACGATTATATCGATTCCAACGGAAAGATTATAAATTTTATAAATCCGTCGATTAATGTACTTTCGGGCGATACGAACAGATACGAATATTTCGTTGCTCGTGTCCGGCGACCGGTGGTGACTATTATTGCGACGGAATAAGTATTTTCGTCCGTGACGGAAGGGAAGGTCGAATTATCATCTCATGTAAGTTCACTATTTGTCATACTTTCCGGTTATTAGAATTCATCGCACGTCATTTTCTCGTCCGACTCCAAAACCGTTGTTGTGCGTTTATAGATACGTATATCGATCGGAAAATACATTCGATGTTTAAAAGAAACGATGAACACCGTCAAACGCCACACTCGAACGTCGTCCGTTTATGAACGCACAACAATATTTATAATATGTGAATTTATTTATAACACTCACGAGGCCAATAAAAACGCCGGGCCCGTTTTTCCCGATGGCAATATTTTGTATTGTTGGTTATCGATTTATTTGTTCAGTGGTAATGCCGCGAACGAGTAGAGGTGGCAAACGACCGACTTCGCATTTCATTTGAATTGTCGTAAAACGTATTTGTACGAATCGATTATCACGCGAACGAAAATATTCTAACGGACGATTAGCATAAAAAAAAAAAGTTAACAGTATTATTAATTATAGAAATCAAAGAGCACTCCGGATAACATTCTCGAGGTCTTTTGACATGTCGAAAAAATGTTGTATACTCTCAAATGAATACTGGTTGAATATAACGTTGTAATCTATCAAATATTAACATAAACAAACATCTTGACCTCTCGAACAAATATTAATCTTTTCTATTTTGAAATCTACCGATAATTAAATACAGGTGTACACATTGATTAAATTGTGATAAATAAAATCTTATTAAATTGTTAAAGTGCTTGTTAAAATGTATACATTTTGAATGTATATTGTAAATACAGTGTACATACAATTGTATTCGTGGTGATCAAAAGATTAAAGTAAAATAAAAACTATCGATTTATCATAATTATTAACAGAATGGTTCTTGCCCGTGTATACTGTTTTTTACGCTTCTAACAATAATAATAATAATAATAATAATAATAATAATAATAATAATAATAATAATAATAATAATGATAGTCATAAGTAAATAGAGATTTAAACTGCTTTTACTATGCAAATTAACTTGTAAAAGGGAAATAAATAATAATTGTAATTGAATACCCAATACGAACACCAAATGTATTATATGATCAAAATTAAATTTTTACCCGTTGTTCATTTGTCGAAGTCGCTTCTCCAAAGTTATTATTTTCAACTTGAACCTCAGTGTAAATAATTTGAATTTTATTAGCACCAGCTAAACATTTTTCTATTTCATCTGTCTTTTTTGGACTAGTTTTCTTTAATTCCGTATCCGTCTATTACATATTATATATTTACGTGAGTTAAGTTTTGAGAAATAAATTGGTATAAGTTAGGTACAAGTGTACGACATATAACTTAATTCTTCTGGATTTATAGCAGCAAAATAAGATTGAAGTTTTGAGATTTTTCTAATCAAATTTTCGTTTTTTCTAATTTTTCTTTTGTCGCCTTTTTATATGCTGCGCCGCTTAATTTAATGCGTTTGTCTGACATATTTTTTTAAAATAATATTATTTTATAATCAAATCGTTTTAAATATTTTAATGACTTTTATATAACTCGTCAAACTGAAACGTATGCACATATACTAGTGTATTTTGCTGATTGCCGAAATAAACTATAGCGACTCACCATTTTGATGACCATTTTCCAGAGAAAAGACTTACAGGAGCAAACGATTTGTACGATAACAGTATAAGTTCTTAATTCTTATCGCCTTACAGCATGCAACGGTAGACTGCGGCTTTTTCGAGATATTTATAAACAAAATATGTATACAGGAAATAGGAATTACCAGGAACATTATTATTAAGTGTATGATGTGCAAGGCGGATTGTCACACAATCACACGCGGACGTGGTTTTTAATTACCATGGAATTGTCCAAAATTGAAAATGCGCGATCGATAGGCAATAGCAATTTTAATACCGCGTGGTTTTTCTAGTAAGAAGTAAATACAAATACAGCCGCTAATTTTTTTAACATTAATTTATAAAATATGTTATTTATTCAAAAAATAAAATAAAATGAATAAGTATAAATATATTTTTTTCATTATTATGTTCTCAAAAATTTGCCGCCCCGGGGCACGTGCCCCCCCTCCCACCTTGCCACCGTTAAACGCGGCTCTGAAGATACCCTTAAAATGTCACATATTTACATCTAACTATAAATTAGTGTAATAATAATTGCGTGTAATATTGATTTTTGGATACTGGTATTCTTTTATACATCTAAACGACAATTAATGTAGGACATGCTTCACTTACGACAATCAAGATTCACGTAGTGATTTAAAGCTTGTCCATGGAATTGTTTAGAAGCAGTTACGACTGGAGGATATTCTACCATCACACCAATCCTACGGCTGGAATTTGGCATAATACCATTTTCAGCAAAACAATAATAATTTCCACGGTCTTCTTATTTTGTATGTAGTAGGAATTTCTAAAACGTTACCTCTAAAAAAATGGAATATACAACTGGTATATAATAAACAAATATAATTTCTTAGTATATTTGAAGTTCAACACGTTGTGTATATTAGTTGTACCTATGTCGTTATTTTCTTCGAGTTTTGTCGTATTTAGTCGTTAGGGTTAGGAAGAAAATAATAAAAACTTTTTTGTACACAGAGGGCTCTCGAAACATTTCCGAAAGTAGTTGTACATTTCTAAATGAAAAATAATGTAAAAACCGACATTTCGATAATTGTCGAACAAGGTTATTTTCCTGGGTTCCCGATGTTTACGACGAGAAATAGAAATTATTTTAAGATTGTTGTTGTTGACCGGTCGACCTTAATTGTATGATAAATTATAATTAATGGTGGTCGTTACAAAATCAAACGATCATTATATACGAATAAATCAAGTTGATTTTGATTAAAATATGATACAGAAAGAATCTTCATAAATCGATTAATTATTGGTATTTCTCATTATTTTTTATCAACAACTTTTAGATTTTACGAGATATTTTAATTTGAACCCGTGTGGGTATACTCCGAAATTCCTGTAGCCGATGAAGAAAACAAACATTTTAAATATTAAATAATAACAGCTCTAGTGATACGCTTACTATATAACTAATAATTATATATAAATATATATAAATGGAAAAATAGAAAAATAGACACTCGGGGGAAGGTATTTGAAACAACTTTTTGAAAAAAAATATTCAACGGTTTCGCCACACACTCGTAACATCGAAATTAATCCATAAGGATTAATTGGTTAATTAATTAGCGTTTTCCGACCGAACGAATGTTACATCGGACACTGCCTACACTAATTATATTAGCGATCGGCGCGTGTTGTGAAATTTAACATGTTATTACGAGTCAAAACGTTACGCGTTCGGAAATTTTCGTTCAAAACTCAGAAAACGTACGGAACGGACGCGGTAACTAATCGGTTTACGATCGTGGAAGGGGTATGTGTAAAAATGTTGTAACTCTAATAAAAAATATTCGGCTTGTCACTACTATACTGTAAAAAATATCTACCACACGTTTTCGTCGCGGTTTGTGGACATTTCAATTTTCCGTTTTCTTTTCTTCCTCCGTTTCGCGAGTACCATGATTTCGGTATAATTTTCCGTCCTACACAATCGCGAGTGTGTTTGCATTATGATGCTTTAATTTATGTCGCGCGTAAAAAATCGTCATACAATAATTGTACAATAATTATTATTATTAATGTTAAACAAAATCGAAATAATTGCGGTAAAATTGTATTTCCAGCCGTATTCTTTTTTCTAATTTATATATATATTCGTGTTTTATACATTACATTACAGGGTTATTATTTTCAGAGTTCCCGAATTCTGGTATTCCAACTGCGTCCCAACACGCATTGGTTCACAAAACATTGCGAACATTTACTTTTTAACTGTACGTCTATTTCGTTTAAACGTACAATAAAAAAATAAAATGAACAGGCAATCGACGTTGAAATACAACCGATTACAATTTTTATTTCGAATTAAATACGAGTGTAAAATGTGGTCGTTTCCTCTAATACTGTCATATAAACGCAATATTATCGTAGTCGAGACAAATAAATATAATTTCAAATATCGAAATCGTACGTTTGTACAAAAGAAACGCGAGATAAATTTACAATGTCTTTGTTGACCGACGGGTTTTTGTGACTCGTTATTTGTTTTTCCGCTTCGGCAATTCTAAAATTACGCACACTCGCACACGCGACGCAGTACAGCCGCGTCCGCCACGCGCGACGTTTCTTATCTTATCCGTCTCGCTTTTCATTTCCCGCGGTGGACACGTACGAAAGAACGAGTTCTACGTTTCGGTCACTCTGTTCCGAGCACCGTTTCGGCGGTAGGACGGTTAGGTCTTTTGCGACGCGCCCCGTGATCTTCACTTCCAGTTGGCTTTCAGCTTAACCTTGCGTAACCGCGTCGTTCATGACCGTGATGTGCACGCGTTTTATTTTCCCGCCAGAGTTCAACCCGGACGGACGTCACCGTAGGTTACGCAGTGCGAGTCGCGGTCCGCGGGGAAAATTGCATTCGTCGTTCGTCTCGACGGTTCCGTTGGACGCGATCGCGTCGTGAACAAGTTGCGTTCGTTTCGCCACTTCTGCTGGCCAGCTCGCGCGTCGCCGAGTCATCGTCGTACGTCGCTGTCGTGCCGGCGGACACTCGCCGACCGCCGTAAAATGGCCGACTCCATCGACATACCGTTGACGGGCACGGACAAGGTACGTTCGTTTGTTCATACGCCCGTCTACCCCGTGAACACCATTTCGTTATCGAAAACCGTACCCCGAGCGCAATCGCGGACGACGACGACACCCTCGCCGTGTGTTTTGTGCGGTTTTCAACACGACACGGGCACGTTATGACATCTGTTATTCCGTCGCACGCGCGTCCAATGTTCGTATATATTCTATAAATAGAAGCGGTGGGAATGACCATTTACTGATCGGCGGACGGCAAAGCGCCGTCCAAATCGAATTAAAATATCTGCGTGGTTCGCTGGTTTTCCTCGTGCTGTTCTAGGTATCCGACGTGACTAAAAATAGTACACGTGGATCGCGTGTTCCCGGTCCCTCTCCCGCCGTAACCACACGGTGTGCCATTATGTGCACCGGTCGTGTAACGGCGGCCGTTTACCGATAAACGCGTAATATTGTTTCGTAACATCCGACAGTAGGTAATAGGATTGGAAACTGGTGTTTTCCGCGTTCGTCTTGCGCACGCGGAACATGGTAAAACTGACGTTGACGCGGTCCGCGAATGCCTGTTCGAACGCGTGTACGCGGTTCGTGTTCATAATCAACCGTCTCTACTGCCTGCGACTTCGCAGACGAAAATACTTTCCGTCACGATAAATTAAGTTCCCACCGAAACGACGACGTATTCATATTTATATATAAACAATACGGTAATACTGTAAAGCGGTTGCGTAGTTTTTAGTTAAGGCCTTTTTGCGTAAATCTCGCCCGCCAGTTCTCAATCGTATACATTTATAGCAATTTAAATCGTTGCTATGGTATGACCTTTTTCGAATCGTCGTAAAAACACGATTACCTGCGAACGACCGACTGAACCGAATACATCGAATCGATATATTACTGCAGCAAGTTCGTAGCCGTATATAACCGTTCGCACCATACGCGACTCCGAAAGTCATTGTTAATGTTTTTAGTATTTATTGTGTATGTATTAGATTAATAAAGGAATATTTGTCCCAACACGATTGGACGTTATCTCGTCTTTAAAGACGGTATCATTTCTCGTGCGTGTCAAAACACCGCCGCAACGTTTCGTACTTCCGACGTACCGATCGATTGCTAAAAGCGCGATAAGAAATTTGAATTCGTCATGAGGTCTACTTGCGATCGACTTTCCGACATTTTTAATTTTTTTCCCCGTTAATCCATTCGAAATTAATTATAAAATAAGACAAATTGTTAATATTCAATTGTTGTAGATCTTGAGATCAAAAATGAAAACGTGAAAAAGTCGGACTATCGTAAAATTCACGACGAACCCAAATCTGTTTTCAGAATTTTTATCGCATCAACTAGAGATCGATCGGTACTTCGGACGTACGAAACGTCTATTTTACTATGTTTCTAGTGTGCAAGACAACAAATACCCGTTTCCAATCCATGTAACAAACGTGTAGCTAACGCACAAACAAAGTCTATCAATTTAGACACTAGTCCTAGTTCATTTTTAATGTCTTCCGTGTTATTTTTAAAATTTTCATTGTTACATGTTCGCACGATAATTATTGATTTAGCTTATTACTGGTGTTCAAATTAGGTGATGAAAGGGGAGCTCCTTTTCGGGTTTTTTTTAGACTATTTTTTTTAACTGGACCGTGAACAGTATGTAACTTTGCAAAATATATTTTAAAGTGTAAACGTTTTATTATAATTTTAAACAAATGTCTTGAGATCTTCAAATTTACCTATATATAATCCGTTAAAATCATTGATTAGATTTGATGGTGGAATATCTTCATGAATAATGTTATGAATTCCAACACATGTATGGTTGAACTAAACAAACCGAACGTTCATAACATTTGTAACGCTGAAACGTGTGTTATTTGATAATATATTGTATAATACAAAAAAAAAAAAAAGGTAAGCGTATAGTAAAAATACTACTTACTGCCCGTACTTGAATTCGTTATTAATTCCGCAAACACAATTGACGTATAAAAAGGTTTCAATAGGATAAGTGCCTACCCAAAGCATTATTTAACGGCTCTCCGGGCAGTGGATGTATTGTCGATTTATATATTTATATATATATGTGTATTGATTTATATAGATGTATGTATGATTTATATGTACATAAAGGTTGGGTGGTGTCTTCACTTCGGTAACGAATTCACCGACAAAATTAAATAAGCTATTATTCGCGTAAATTGGTTCGCAAAATTAAACTTGTCTTATGGAACACCGATTTCGTTTGGTGTCTTGGCTCGTAGCTCGTAGTGTGCGCACATTGATAATAACTTGCATAAACTATTTGAATTTTTATTAATAAAAGTGCTTAATGTTTTTTTTATAAATTCCATCCATAATAACTATTAATAAAATAATATCAATAATGGATATTAATATTTCAAACTTATAATGAGGTTTCTTAATAATTTATTAATTTACCAATTGAATTGAACTTAACTTTAAGTAATTATAATCGACATTTGATAGCCAGTGGCGCAGCGTCCTATGAGACAGTGTCTACCCTAATTAATATTTCAATAATTTGTTTTAAATATTTAATTTTCAAATTACGAATTTAGTATAAATGTCAATGGATAAACCTGATTTTATTGTAAGTTATTATTTTTTCATCCAATTAAGTGGCCGCAACACTCTTATTTATATATATATATAGACCTTCCGCACTTCCATGTTTTCAAGGTGTTAATCAAGTACGATTTTAATGTTTGAAATATAAATGAATTCGTTGATGTGTCTACTTTGCATTTCCTGAAATACTGATTGAAAAATTAGCTATTAATCGTATAAGTTTTTTGGTTTTACACATTTTTCAACAGCTAAAAAGTCGAGTGAAATCGATATTTCGTAAAATTATCCGACCAACGGCATAGCTTAACATCTCATCTTTGATTTTCATACTGAAATATTTCTCATCAAAATTATTCTGAGAGGCGTGCTGAAGGAAGTACGGGTATATGTTTCCACAGAACCGAAAAACTACCGACTTACGAACTGCCGCCGCCAAGTTACGGAGAGCAACGGCATCTCTGCAGCGTTGTAATACGTTTGACTTTTTGATTGTACGTATAACGTCGCGCCGCGTAATATCCTATTCGTTTTCAATCGTATGTATCAGGCGTTCAGTATAGGCAACGTATGTTGCTGAGACAACGGCCCGCGTTGTAAGCAAGCGCGGGGTAGACGGAGCGTGCGCGGGATTTGGAAACACGCGTTATAACGTTCAGTGTGAGACACGTCTCGTTCAACATTCGGCGGAAGGGGAACGTACCACGTCCCGCCGCGCCCGTACCCACCCGACCATACACCACGTCGTAGTCGAACACGTCCACTAGTGCACTTGTGGTATACGGATATTTATAGTTTGTCGGGCAGCCGATTATCGGTATATCGATTGTCATAACTCGTGTGCCTTGGCTGTTAATGTTTTATACAAATTATACAAATGTTACGCGAGTCAATTATCGATCCCAACACGTCTGTTGACAGGGTAATCGATGTTTTATTTCTAATACAAAGACAAAACAAAAAGTATAACTTGACACATAAAATTATTCAAACTGCAATTGATGTTCTTTATTGATTTATAATTATGTACCCCTAGATCTTGTTAGTTTTATGAATTTTAAAATACTGTAAAACGAAAACGCTGGACGACGCGTGTGCTGTACATGTTGTGGCAATATATAGGTAAGCACTCCGAGCATAGTGAAAATGGTGCGCAAGTGTAGTATTACTTATGGAATTTGTTTAAAATTTGTCTAACCATCTGGTTTATCCACGCTACTACGCCATTGATTATAACGTAATTAGTTATGTTGCTCATTACAAAATGTATTTATAAATAAATTTATTTTTCAAATGAATTATTAGTGGTTAACAATTAAAATTTTAAATGTTAAAAAGTATTTTATTAATTGCGATTGTGAATCTATGTAATTAATGTAATAAAGAAAAAAAGATTCACGCTAACAATTATAGTGCTTATTTAATATTTTTATATAGAATATAACTTTTATAATTTATTTTATTTTAGACATCTCTATACATAATCAATAATTATATACATTTATATATATTTTTTTTTTAAAGGTCGTTGAAATTCCATTAGACAAATTGCCAATGTATGAGGAGGTTCATTCGATTTTAAAGTGTGAACATTCTGATTTACATATATGGATCAGTTTAGCTGTAATTATGATTTAAATAATAATGATAGTACGAATATAATTTTTTTTTAAATTAATATTTAGTTGGAGTATTACAAAAATGGTGATTCAGAAGCTTTAGTTGAATTGTTGGAATCGTCGCATAGAAATGCCAATATAAATTATGAAAATAGTGATAACGATCAAATGCAAGCTCTGGATATGTTGGCAGCGTATTATGTACAAGTTGGTAGTCGAGAAAAGGATACAGATAAACGCCGTAAATTTTTCTCTAAGGCCTCACATCTTTATACAACAGCTGATAAAATTATCATGTATGAAACGGTAAGAATATAATTATCTCTTAATTTTTTCCATGTTTATCTATTTTTTATACTCGTATTACTATATTATATATATTTTTTAATTTTTAATTTGTATATAATTTTCAGAATCATTTATTAGGTCGTGCTTTTTTCTGCCTGTTGAATGGTGATAACATTGATCAAGCCGAACAACAATTTAATCTCATATTAAATCGATCATTAGATAACATTCCAGCTAAAATAGGCAAGGCGAATATTGCATTCAAAAAGAGAGACTACAAGGCAGCATTAGTGCACTATAAAGAAATATTACGTTATAATCCCGAATGCCCTGTAGATATTCGATTGGCCATGGCGCATTGTTTTTACGAATTAGGAAATGTTGAAAAAGCAAAGGCAGCATTTGAACGTACTTTAGAATTGGACCATAAGTGTGTGGCGGCGTTTGTAGGTCTAGCTATTATAAAGTTGAATAGCGAAAATGTTGCCGATATTAAATTGGGTGTAAATATTTTATCCAAAGCATACAACATTGATGAAACTAATCCAATGGTATTGAATCATTTAGCTAATCATTTTTTCTTTAAAAGAGACTTCCCTAAATGTGAATTACTTGCTAAACGCGCACTACAAAACACGGACAATGATCATATGAGAGCTGAAAGTTCTTATCAATTGGGAAGAGTTCATCATGCACAGGTAATAAAAAATTTTCATGTTCATTAATGTTTTATGAAATAACAATACGTGCACAACTTATAGAATCATTTTGATCAAGCATTTCATTATTATTATCAAGCGACTCAGTTTGCCTCAGTTAAATTTGTGCTTCCATATTACGGTCTTGGTCAAATGTATATTAAAGGAAATGAAATCGAAAAAGTAATGTTTTAAACATTTTTCTTTCTTTATCGTAATATAATATTTATTTAAGTATATATTTTTTAATTAATTTAGGCTATTCAATGTTTTGAAAAAGTTCTTAAAGCTTTTCCAGATAATTATGAGTCAATGAAAATCCTTGGTTCATTGTATGCTACTTCGAATAATCAACAGAAACAAAATCTTGCAAAACTGTTTTTAAAAAAAGTATTTAATTTGATAATAATTAAAAAAAGAATGTAGTTTTAAATTTAGATTTTTGTCCAAGGTAACTGAAAATTTCCCACAAGATTCCGAAGCTTGGATTGAACTTGCTCAAATATTAGAACAATCAGATGTTGAAGGGTCATTATCTGCATACACTAAAGCTATGGACTTAATGAAAAAAAGTGGAAATGGTGATATTCCACCTGAAATACTCAATAATATCGCTGCATTAAATTATAGGTATGAATTATGTTATATATATATTATTGCACAAATTACATTCTATTGTGTTGTATTATAAAGGATTGGAAATTTGGATGAATCTCGTTCTAAACTTGAAGAATCTTTGTCTATATCAAATAAAATGGTTGAAATTGACCAACAACGTTTTAATTCTATAACAGTTACAACCACTTATAATTTGGCTAGAATTTATGAAGTTCTATGTCAGTTTCAGAAGGCTGAAGGATTTTACAAAGATATTATCAAGGAACATCCTACTTATATTGATTGTATACTTAATATTTAACTAATTTATATTATTGAACAGCTATAATGTTCTATCGTTTGTATCAGGTTATTTGCGATTGGGTTGTATGGCTCGAGATCGTAATCAGATTTATGAAGCTTCTGATTGGTTTAAGGAAGTATTACGTATTGACAATAATAATGCTGACGCATGGTCATTTCTCGGGAATTTACATTCGGCCAAATTGGAATGGGGTTCTAGTCAAAAAAAATTTGAACGTATTCTACGAGTATGTAAGATGTTAAGTTTGTATAATACTTATGACAATTGATTTTGTATATTTTTCATAAGAATCCGTCGACATTAAATGATCAATACTCGCTCATTGCTTTGGGAAATATCTGGTTGCAAACTCTACACCGTCCGTTGAAAAATAAAGCTCTGGAAATTAGACACCAGAATTTGGCCCTTAAATTTTTCACCAGAGTATTAAAAGAGGATTCAACAAACATTTGGGCAGCTAATGGAATTGGTTAGAAACTGTATTTATTAAAATTAGACATTGTTCAGACACCGATTCAATAAGACTTATACCATAACCACATGGAAAAACTAATAATATTTCGGTAGTAATTAATTTCTCTGAGTATTAAAGTATAATATTATGAGGCTAAGTATAATTTATATCAAAGATTAATATATGGCAATTTGGCATGGTTTTTTCTGTTCTAACATATTTAATTAGTACAGTAGTGGGATAAGCCTAAACATTGTCACAATTCATAATAAATAATATTGTATCTAAATTTATTCTTGATTATTTAGGTTGTGTTTTGGCCCAAAAGAATTGTATTACTGAAGCAAAAGAAGTATTCACTCATGTTAGAGAAAGTACTGCAAATTTTTGTGATGTATGGTTAAACATTGCCCATATTTATGTTGAACAACAACAATACATTAACGCTATTCAAATGGTATGATGGATTTCATCATATTTAATTAATGTATTGTATAAATGAATTTACTTTATGTAATGTATTTCAGTATAAAAACTGTATTAAAAAATTTTATAAACATGATGATATCGAAGTGCTTCAATACCTTGGACGTGCATACTGTAAAGCCGAAAAGTTAAAAGAATCAAAGGCAGTGTTTTTGAAAGTGAGTGAATGTGATTATTATTTATATATATATTTGAAGACAATGTTAATTTAAATTATGTATTAGTGTCGATTGGTTGCTCCTCAAGATACTGTTGTATTGTATAATCTCGCTTATGTCTTACAAAAATTTGCGATTCGTGTACTTAAAGATAGCAAATCCAAATTGAAAGAAATACTTCTAGCTGTAAATGATATCAAATTATCACAAAAGTAATAAATAAATAACTTTCATTTTTCATTTATTAGAACAAACTCAATGTTTAACAGATATTTCCAATATTTGGCTGTTGTCGGAGACAATGTAAAGTACGATGTTTCTTTAGCCCACTTCGAAGCTAAACGGAGTCAAGATATATTGGATCAATCAAAATGTTATGTGATACATGCACGCCAGGTGGACAATGATGAGCGTGAAATGAAACTTAAACAGGAAAAGGAACTGGAAGAATTAAGACTCAGGAAGATTAAAAATATGGCTAAAGCATTGAAACAGAAAGAAGATGAAAGAAAGCAAATGTTGTTGAAACGCGAAGAATATAAAAAAAAAACAAAGAATGCATTATTGTTTGTTAAAGACGACAACGTTGCCACATATAGTCAAAATAAAGAGGAATACAAACAACATGAAAAGTATGGATCCAATTCTAGTGAAAATAGTGTATCAGATCTAAATAAATCAAATAAAAGGTAATAAAATATATAATTTGTTTTTAATCCTAACTCATTATTTTTGTTTATAATGTCTTATCTTCTGTCCAATCATTTTTATAAGTGTAAGGAGCAGATCCAAACATAAGAGAGACAATAAAGCTGGTAATAATAAACCAAAACCAAAAAAAGAATGCTTGGTAAGTTATTTTGACTAACGTGTGTACATATCTATGTCTGTTATATAAAATAATTTGTGTTTAGTCTTCAAGTAAAATAAAGTCATCAAGTTTATCGCATAAAGAAAAACTTAAAATTGTATCTAAAGAAACTGTATCAACAAGTGAGGATAATAGTAGTGGCAGTGAAATAAAAGAGAAAGTTTTTGAACAGTTAGTATTATACATTGTTATTATTATCAAATAAAGTTATTAGTCTCATATTCATCACACCTAAATATCTAATTTATAATATTTTTTTCAACAAAATAATATTAAAAATAAATATTATTTAATTATTTTATGTACTAAATTTTACTAATATTACATATTATATTTAGTCAAATGTAAATCATAATTTTCAGATTAGGATCACATAAATCTAAACGTTCAAGTGATCTTTCAAGATCTGGATCATTTCCATGCAACAGTGTTTATTCGGGACGCTCTTCATATAAACATTCTAAGTTCGACATACAGTCAAGTTCTAACTCCAATCCTGATCCCAAATTGGGTTATAAGTCAAAAGTAAAATCGCCGCAAACTGGATTGATGTCTGGCAATCGTGGTTCTACGTCTACTAGGTAAGCATATAATTTAAATACGCACTGTGTTGGTGTATTGAAATTTGTAATTTATTTTTATTTTCAGAAGTGGAGTACCAGATTCTGGATCAGGTCACGAGTCGGATTAATCGACCACTTAGTGAAAATGACATTTTAAGTTATTTCAAGCTAAGAATAATTTTAAAAGTAGATTAAGAGAAAGTTATATCATTTAAGTTCCAGTTTTATTTCTTTTTTTCTTTGTATACAGCCATTTCATTTTATATTAACCACAAGTCGCATATTTTTTTTTTGTTCAGTTGCAATGCTAAGTGAGACTGTTGAACTAAACATACATATTTATATACATAACTTTTTAAATTGATGTATCAACACTGAAATTTCGTAACCAAATATTTCATTCATTATTTAAAAATAAAATTTAACTTTTCTCTTTTCCCTTTTTAACATTTAACATTTAAACTTTACTCCTCCGCCCCATTTTATTGATTATTTTCTTTTTTCTAAGAAAAATATGCGATTTGTAAGGTATAAAGAGTTTTCCAGATAGATTATTTTATATTTTGTTGATCTTACTATTTTATTTATTATGTTATAAATAATTTAAATATATATATAGTTAGAATAATGTATGCTTACATAATTTATATCTATATATACACTATATTATCTAAACAGAATTCAGATTTTTTTTTCGCATGTGTCAAAAACAGTTAATAAATTAATATTCAAAACAGTTTTTTTTTTATGTTCGCCTGTTTTATAATTTTAAAAAAAAATTAGTAATAGTTGTGTTAATGTAAACATCAATCGACCTTTAGATAGTTTAATCATACACCTCTATTATAATCTGAAAGTGACAGTTTATTTATATATGTATACTTCAATATTTGCGTGAATACATGCATTTATTAATATTTGTCAGACAACGTTATCCACATTCAGCAAATATTTAGCGTAGAACAAAATACAACAAATCTTGTTCTTATTTAATATTTAATAATACATATGCAAGTTTAACTTTTATCATGTTAGCGAGGGTCAAAAGTGTATCTCATTTTGGATTTAAATGAAATGTGGGATATGTTGTTTTTATTTTTATTAATGTTTTGGACAATTTCAGATTCTAGGTGAAATATCTTTCTCAAAAAACACGTTTCGTATAATGATTTCGTTCTAAACTCAATACATATGGTAAAAAATTTAACTAGTATTTTAAAATGAAGTGGTGTCTGGAGAAAAATGTAAAATATCCAAACCATTGTTAATTTGTTAACACACGTTTTAACAGATATGAGAAAAGTTTACTTTTTTGACGAAAAAAGTCAAAAACTATATTATATTATAGTACACAAGATGTGATGATATTATGTTATTGAATTCCTTTATTTTTGGTTAACGTAAACAATATTTCACCTGTAACAATTGGGACGAGTGTAGTCCGTCTGTCTACAGGCGAAATAAAGAAATCGACCGGTAGATATAATATGAAACAATGTAAACAAACATAAAACATCTGATATTATACGATAGCAATCGTCATTCTATTATTATTATTATTATTATTATTATTATTATTATTATTATTATTATTATTGTTATTGTTGTTGTTGTCACTATATTTATTGACTTCGAATTCTTTCCCCGTTTTTTATTTTTATAATTGTTATTCGTACGCGTCGTACGCATATTATTTATATTATTATGGATCGGCCGATCGCAGAAACCGACTCGCGACCGTCGCTGGATCGTCGTTCGTCCGACCAGTTCCCCAAAGGTACGTGCGCCGACCGCTCAACCAACAATTATCGCCGTGCAACAAATATATTCGATTAAATCGTCTCTAACCTAATACAGTTATCTTCTTCATCTGAGTTAATCATTAAAATTTCACTGCTAAGCCCAGCAGTACAACCGAAGAGCCATGGTCCACCTCCCACCCGCAAAAAAAAAACAAGTCTTTTAATTCAAACCATTTTTTCGTCGATCGTACAAAAAAAGAAACTTTGTTATTTGTTGACTAAAGCATTGCAATCATTTCCTATCCTCCGTAGACGCCTCTCCCACTCCAGAAAGAAAAAAAATACATATATTATCATTGAAAAAAAAATGCCCAAACACGCAGTGTCTGATTGATATATTTTGTGTTGTTTGCCTCACGTTCACGCATATACACTCGTATATCTGAACACATATATTCTGAAGCGTTAACAATACGTTTAAAATGATTTGCCTTCTTTTGCTCGAAAATTATTAAAAATTTGCTATATATTTCATATTCCAATTATATACCGTTGCCAGCGTTGTTGAGGGACGAAAGTAACGATTCCTGGAATATGTTTTAAAGATTTGATAAGAGAACGCGAATTAATTCCCTTTTTTAGAAATAGAGAAATGTAAACGTTGTTTTTCACTCTTCTCAAATGCCTTTTTAATCAAACATATTGGTAACGAAACATTTCATCGAGACATTCGTAATGCACATAAAATATTTTGGCCGTGTACAAAACATACGTTTGTAAAGTTTCAACACAATATTATTGGGAAAGAAGAATTCGAAGGCGAATTAATTGCACTCGAACAATTTAACGAGTTTTGGCGTGACGTTTTTTGTCGTTTCCAGTCGTGTGGATGACCAGACAAATCGCCTTGGACATAGACGATCGCGATTCGTACGTGGACCTGTCGATCCAAGAACTGGTGATGTTCGCAGTGTTTTTCGCAATTCTCGTCGCCTGTAAGTCACAAGAAAATCGAGAGATACATGCTTGCCGAACTTAGTGTATATTTGTATATGAGCCGCGCACGTGTATTTATTCGCTGCAACTAATACTCGTTCACCCTCCTCCCCTACCCTACCGCCTCACCACACCGCCTGCGTGGAAACGATTTAAAAACTACAACGAGCAAATCTCAGAACGGCAAAACACTGCCCGAAACGTATTTCCATATTTCCCGTTATTACCTGGTATAATTGAAATCTGGTTTTTTTCTTAGTTAAATCGCAAAAATATATATATTATAATTTTTTTTTACAATCTGATTATAAACGAGAGACCGGTTGAATAACTAAGAAAAGTGAATAGTCCGATTATCGTATACGTAACGTAATGACTTAAGTGGTATACTCGTGATGGGCGATTTTTACAATATATTTCGTATTTTATTTATTACGTAGGTATACATTATTTTCTCCGTCGACAATCAAATAGCGCCAATGTTCAGAACAAAATTTTGAAAATTATCAAAAAAATGTAAGGTTTTCGAACACTTTTAATATTATTCATTATTAATAAATGTTCCGAAAATATTTACGGAAACGTATTCTAAATATTTTTTTTCTCCGTTTACTCGAGCAACATATTCCGAATAGTTTTCAAACATAATTCCCATCACTAGAGTTCAAGGCTGGCGGCAATAACACGCTAGTCACCACCTCTCTCCGTTTTAATACCGCGCACAACGATGCGGCGTAAAATATGCATTGTATGAAAACAATAATTACTCGTCGGCCATTGTTAGCACGACAGCAATAAAAGTCAATAATTCTATTGCCGTTCCGCGGCGGCTGCAGCTTGTTCCGGCCTGTACTCGCACGAGACGTACGTGGTGAACAGGGAAATATCGTCGTTGTTCGTGGACACGAGTTTCTTCGCGTCCAAAGATGTCGGGGACTTCGACCACGACGACCTGGTGTCCATCAAGTACAACGACATCATCACCATGGAACACTTCTGGAAGGTACATATTGTATATGAGAACACGCGACTGGACGACTGGGGTCATAACTTCTCTTTTTTTTGGAGGGGAGGAGGAGGAGGAGAGCTAACTTGTTTACACTTTCAGTATTCCGATTCTTTCCCATCTTTACAGTTTATTGAAATCAAAATGTTTGAGAACAGTACATTTAAATAATATATTAAACTTGTTTAACCGAGGCAATACGCCTATGTATTTTGACGTGATTACCAGTAATGACTTTAGTATTGATTGTGTTATCAAGTTGCCTTACAAATTATCAATGGAATTCAATACAATTCTCCAATCCATTACGAAACGAGTCAACTGAATGTATCGGACTCGAAATACTAAGTAGGCATCAGGGGCGCCGTTTAGGGGGGGCATAGAGGCCGTAGCCCCCTCCTAGACATTTTACATTTTAATTTTTGACAGTACGCGTTGTGGTTTTTCGGTTAGTTTGAAGTTAAATAATAAATTCAACTGTAGTAGAAATTAATGTTTTTTTTTTTGCAAAAATAAAAATCGGTAAGATAACCAAAATAATTTTTACTATAATTATTTGGTTATATATTATTTAAAGTAATAAATAGTAAATGTTCAAATTTTATGTACGTATTTACATATATTTAAGAGGCGTCTCACCCGTATTTGTTGTCTCCGTCTATCTTATAGGAAATATAGAAAAAATTACAGTACGTGAAACAGTAAATATGGGGTTTACGTCAAAATTAGATCTGAAACACCTATTACTAATTTTGAAAAAGGCAATATTTTTTAGGGAATGTCATATCCTTTTTGTAAAATATTGTTTAAAAAAAAATTACCAGCTTTAAAAAAGAATAAAAATGTAAAACGTTATAACTTCTTTGTTAAACAATATTTTATAAAAAGGTTATGACATTCCCTAGAAAATGGCATCGGAACGTAAAAACTTATATAAGTACATATATATATGTATATCAAAAAGTATTGGCCCCCTAGGCAAAGAACCAAAGCCGCCACTGGTAGGCACTATGCGTTTTACTTAAATAGCGTTAATTTACATAATTAATTTGTAAAATGCGATATACAACACGTTTAAATCGTTTTAAACATGTAAATTTGACTTTGAACAACGGACAAGACTAAGCCTTCACCACCTAGTTGCGCGTATTATGTCTATGCAACATCATATTGCTATTGTAAAAAACTTCTTTTTTTTTTTAGTATTTTTACGATGTTCTGTACAAAAAACTGTATGAAACGCCCATCAGCGGCGAGGGAAACGGTGACGAGATACTACACGAAAACAAATTTCTCTTCAGGCCCCGAGTCCGACAAGTATGTATAACACGCGTTGTTCATTTTATACATTAACGATTGTACGCATCGACGACGACTGCGGTTTTCCGCGCACGTGTAATACGCATGATTGTACATAAATATATTTCACCAAAGACAAATGACAATTTTGATGTTATTTAATACATACATATATATATATATAGCGTGTTGTTATACGGTTTAAAAGAGGAAATCCGAAAGGATTTGAGTCGTGTTTGTGCGCGCGTGTACGTAACCCCTAATTAAAATTAAAGGAAAGGAAAAATTATAATTCATATTATGTGCGAATAATTTAATTGTAGAGTGAAAAATAATAACATGAATTGGTTTTTATTCTGACGTATTGTTTCTTGAGGGTACCGAGGCCGCGAATAATACGCGTAAAACGTGAACGCTAATACGAAAGGTCGCATCGTCCGAGACGTGTGACACGAATATCTAAACAAACGGCAAGACGCGCGTCGCGTGTCGTCCAAACGATGAAAATCACAGTTCATTATTTTTTTATGGACAGGTCGACGACCGTCGCGGTATTTTTCGACACTTTTACCGTACGTAGAGATTTCCGTACACACCCTCTGCGTTACGAGCAAATCCCGAAATCGACCGAACCTAGTTGTGATTTAAAATTGATTTGAATCGAATTATCAAATTCTTCATGACGTACAATGTATCTAAACTAACATACGTAATAATAATAATAATAATAATAATAATAAAATATTGTAAGATCTTTAAAAATTATCCAACACTAGCATATAGCGCTTGTTATAAAACATTGAATTTAATACGTATACGATTAGTGGTAAGAGGTAACCAACCGTCTTATTGAAGTCTTCTAGTATATCACCTATTTTTAATTAATCATTTATGTTTTAACGATTAATATTATTGTTAATAACATTATAAAATGATTTTTAAACGTACAATATACATTTTGTGCAACGTGAAGTTCTAGAAGTAAATATGTATTTTTCATATTTCAAATAACACGTTAGATTAACTACTATAGTTTTCGGTAGAGGCAAAAGTTATAATTTTTTTCTCCGCATATACTCAAAAGAAGTAACTGAAACTCCCCCTGTGCCATCAATATGTGTAAAATATTTATTCGATATAATATTATGTTATATGACAACGTTACGCTGCATTAGGTAAGAGTCGAAGAAGGACACTGCGAGATCCGAAACCCGTTCAAAGGTTTGTTCACGGAATGTTACGTCCCGTACGAAATCAGATATGAAGACAAAGCGAGTTTCGGTCCAAGAACAGGAACCCAGTGAGTTTTTAAATCTCAGTATGAATACACGCAATATTGTGATGCGTGTAGGAGTAGGTCAATCTCGCTGCTCAGGTATTTATGAGACAAGGACAGATGTCCTTTTTTCTCGATCTCTTACACGCCATTCATCTCAGTCCACGAAATCTTCAATCTGTCTCCATAGTTTTTCTCTATTCTCATTATCATGTACGAAATATTGTTTTTTCATAGGAGGGTATTATGTTCTTAATATAAATTAAATATTTTTCGTTTACAATTAATCAAGATAAAAAAAAATATGTACACAATAAATATGCAAGCCGAATTGCCGATTACTTCTATTCACGGCGACGGATTTTTTTCAAAGTGTATTAAAACGTACCCCAGTGAAACAAGGACGTGTATACAAAATTTGATATCAATCGGTTGAACCGTACGGATTCCTGTTAGGATATACAAACAAATAAATTTTCGAAATCATATATATACTTATATTAACCAATGGATTTGATTGAAATCTATTTATTTATGTATTAGTATCTACAGAGATGTAGTTGTTGCAGCAGATGGGTGGTTTTCGCCCCCACTGATTATTATTACAATAAGTTAGTCCCGCCGTCCGAGTTGCTATTCTTAAAATGAAAAGGAGAATAATCATAATAAACACTTTTTTGTACTCATAATTTATAGATGGACGTACTCGGACATGTCGACGACTCATGGCGTGTTCCACAAAGGCGAAATCGCGTACTATGGACCGGGCGGATATTATTTCGATTTTCCCATTGGTAAATCCGATGCCAAAGCGTTGATCAAAGACCTCGAGTATAACACGTGGTTGAATCGCGGCACAAGAGCCGTGTTCGTGGATTTCATGATTTACAACTGCAACATCAACGCGATTTGCGCCGTCAAGTACGAACAAATTTGATATAGAACTATATTTTTTCATACAAGTTTTTCGGCGATCGTGGTGCAAATTATTATTTACACAGATTACATACGGGATTATGTTTGCAGTATCTATCGGTTCAGAATATTATATCTATTAGGATTTAATTTTTAATTTTTTGGAGGGAGTGAATCTATATTCCGAATTAAGGAATAAATTTTAATAAAATCATCAAGTACTAAGATGTCATCAAATATCATGAAGTATGGTAGACTTAATATTTTTCATCGATTCGGCGGGTTTTCACTTAGGCATATAATTAAATGAACCAAAAAAAAAAAAAAAAATAACATAAATAGTAATTATATTTATAATATATTATTTACATAAATAAATATATATACCCAAAAAACTGATTTATTCAGCAACTATTACGAAGTATTATTTATAATAATTAATTAAAAGTACGTTAGAACAGTAAACGATTTGTAATAGTTACATATTCTAGAACCAAACAAACAAATGATACATAACACGTATGTTATTAAAGTTGTAGGTAATGTGACTTATAAAACCCAAAATTGCTAATGCATTACAACATAAGTAATCTAAGTGGATATTAAATGACAAATTTGAAGAAAATAAATCGCCTAAATCTTTAGCAGTTGAATAGGAATAGCATTAATAGTGTAAGGAAAAATAAATGAAGATAAACTCTCGGTTCTAATATTAGCATTGTTTATCATAAAGACTGGTGTTCGAGTTTCCAGCGTCGGGCGGTATCATGCCATCATCTTCGTTTCGGACCGTGAAACTGTCGGTGGTCACCAACTACACGTTATTGGGCATGATCGTGGTCATCGGATTTATCATCTACTACACGATGGAAGAAACATTCGAGTTGTATTATTTCCGGCTGAACTATTTCAAAGTGTTCTGGAACGTCGTCGATTTTGGCATCGTGGTCGTAAGTGCCGTTACGCATACCCTACACATGCCGTCAAATATTTCCTCGTATACTAGCAATAAATTTAGTCACATTTATTATACGCCCACGGCCACTTTTTTGTGGGTTTTGAAAACGTTGAAAAACAATACGAAATTCACCGACATCCGGGCCGTAAATAACACGTGTGTCTTATTATTGTATATATTTAAATGACAATAATACCGATGTGTAATCGAAACCACGATACGTGATTGACATCGCGACGGCGTGCAGCTGGGATGGTGTATTGTCGTGGTCGTGTCGGTGATTGCGTACAAAGAACCGATGTCGAACCTGAAAGATAACAGGACGAGCGTCAAGTATTACGAGGGCCTGGTCGACAGACACGAGATGCTCGTGGTGCTCATGGGCTACATGTTTTTCCTGGCCTCCCTCAAGTTCATCAAGTACACCGACCTGAACAGACCATTGACCGTTATCTACCTGAGTGTGGGCAGGGTAATACGACCGACCGAGAATGGCGCGCGATAATCGTCTGCGCGGGCCCGCTTTGAAATCCTAAACATCGATTCGCAATCCTCTGCGGCAATTATTCAAACAAAAAAACGTTGATTTCCAAAAGTTAATCACATTTTATTCGTCATCTGGTGGATTACGATATTAGACTATGTTTTGTACAAAAAATTAATTACAATTAAAAAACTAAATTAATTTCTTTAATGTTGTGAAATATCCCCCGGGCCGGTTTAAAACGTGAATACGGTATAGGTAAATACGTAAAAGATATCATATTTTAGGTCATTTTGATTTTGCGCGCAGACGATATTTGTAAATATGGTAAATACCTAAGTATTTGTAGTTTGTGTACTCGACGCTACTGTTAATAATTTACCCATAATATATGTAATATCATTTTCAGTATTTCAAAATTGTCACGGGATATATGTTAATCATGACCGTTATCGTATCCTCGATCGCCGTGCTTGGGTATTGCGCATTCGGCACACAGGTATGTCAGAAAATGCGTATTTTTACGCAAACGTAACAACAAGTATAATACACATACATCTAGACTTTTTTACACGCGTGCAATGAAATTTGGTTGGACTTTGGATTCCAACGAGTTCAAAATACTGACTGACAAAATTCAACTGTGGTTCAATTGAACGGAAAAATTTAAATTAGTTTTCGCATTTAAATCCCTATAGCAAGGCAAGGGAGCTCCCGAAAAGTACTTCATTGTTATAAGGCTACCCACGTAAGCCTCCGAAACAGGAGTCATCAAATGTATTCCAGAGAGCTCCCAGTTGACTTTTGTAGTGGTCGGTAAATAAGTAAAACTTGCATTATCCGAATTATTTGAACTTAATTATTATCACGTTTTTTCTAAAAGTCGTTTGAAAACGAAATAAATTGACCGTACGTTTAAAACTCGAATTTCACTAAACTACAGATAAATTTCAGTGGACTAGTCGAGTATAAAAAAAAAACAAAAAAAACAAAATTTTTTTGGAGTGTCATTGTATTTGTTTTTCGTGTTCATGTTTTATTTTTGTTTTCTCTCGTCTCTACCAGATAAAAGAATTCTCCACCGTAAATGCGTCTGTACTATCGGCGATCAAAATACTGAAGAGAGATTTCGACTTTCAGTCGCTCGAACATATGGACCAAACTTTCATTACGTTCTTCTTCGTATTGTTTACGTGCGTGGTGATTTTGGTTCTTTTGGTAAGTACTTCGCATCTAAGCCACATGTCTCGACTTTAGAAAAATTCATTAAGGAGACGAAGTAGAACAAAAAAGGTTTTTAAGTTATTACCGTGGAAACATTTACTTAAAATTAATAATTTATTATAAAATTCCGTGTAAATAGTTGGAATGTCGTCTTAATAACTCGGAATCATCTAAATAATATCAGCGGATCATCAAAATAATTGTACTTGTCTTGTTCGTACTTATCTAAATTTAGAATTTAATGTAATTTTATTTTATTTATTTATAAGGCGCTGAAGTGCGAATGAAATAGAAAATACATGGTGGGCACTGAACTGCGAAGACGACGAAATACGAGGACTGGCCATAAGGGGGTTGTAAATTCATCATCAATTGTTTCACAATTTAGGAAATTATTTAAATAAACAGCTTCTCCCGTCAATACAAAATAACGTTTTGAAAATCAACCTAATCTTACACGTTACGTAATGCAGTTCTAGTTCTATTTTCGATGTTGTGTTGAAATCAAAAACCTGAATTTTTTCCGTACAGCACGTCTAGATTTGTATAATAGTTTGTTCACTGCGTTCGAACACGTCCTATACATTATCGAATAAAGCAACCGTGTGGGTGGGGAGAAAATAGCTATTTTCTCTTTCTTAACAATACGTTAATGATTGTTTTAATAGATTACGCTTTTCATTAATGATTAGCGCGCGTCTTTTGTTTTCGCAACGGTCCGAAATCCAAATACGTCTCCACCGTGTATAGACGATGCTTGTGGCCATCTCTTTTCACGCTTATTTCGACGTGAACGTAGAGGAATCGTTGAGCGAACGGAAGCCGTACGTGTGCGATAAGGTGTCGATGTTCGTGGTGAACGCGCTCAAGTGGATCGGTTTTAAGAAATGGGCGGCGAGACGTCAGAATAACAAGCTCAAAATGAACGATATGGATCGTCACATAGCTTATCAGGAGGTTTACAAGCTATTGAAACGGTGGGTATACTTTCTTTTTTTTTTTTATATTAATATCGTGTCAATACTCCCGCGTCCTTCCGTCCATGCCGTAGAGCTTTTGGAGGACGCCATCGTTTATTAAAAATAAGATACAAACATCCTATTTTTGTTGGTGGGGGGGGAGCGAGTGGGACGATAAATAAAATATCACTAAAACAAAATATATACAAAAAAAGAGCTCAGCGGCGGCTACCACGCAGCACGCCTGCAGCGAGACGGAGCCACTCCTCCCCCCTCCTTCACACTTGAATAATGGTTTCGTCGCTTGTTTACATTATAACGCGGTGATAGGAAACAAAGAAATTTCCCGACGAGTGTGCAAGATGTGCGGGGTTTCGTATTTTTATTTGTAATAAAAAAACAAAATAAAAACAATAATTTTTTTATCTGAAACGGGGTCGGGGCTCGCCGCGGTCCAACCGAACGCGTGTAATTTTCAATGTATTTTTTTTTTTTCGTTTCGTTTCGTTTTTTCAGCTGTCGTTTTACGAACTCTGAAGTGGAAAACATACTCGAAAGGTACGGCGTCGAACCGAAAACGGCGGTACACGAGGACGATGCTAGACAAATGTTCCGCGACGTGTTACAGAAGGACGTGAAGACGAGTATCGGAATTTTCGAATCCGTTTTAAAAATTCGATTATATTTTTTATCGGGTTCTCACGACATTTACACCATCTACAATGTCTGCCCGTCAATGCGTGACGGGTGTAGACGGTCGGCATTTTTCATTTTTTATGGCGATACATCATAATCGTGTCATATTGTCACGCGCGTTATTACGCGTTTGTTTGATATTTTACTTTCAATGACAAAGTTATTTTTTTGAACAGCACAGAAGATACTCTTGAAGGTTCAATTTTTCGATTTCCTTGTAGTTTTTACCGATTCAATAATTTCGAATTGTTTTCATCGGTTCTGAACTATAAAAACTACGACATTTCGAACCCGATAATTTTATCAAATGGTACATATTAAAAACGAATTGAATCGCATGGTTAATATTATTTATTTTTAAAGTATTTTTAAATTTTGTTAAATCAATTATTTTCGAACACGAGAATTTTTTTTTTATTATTATTATTATTCAAGACCTAAGCACTTGATTGAAAATTACATATTTAATCAAATGGCCGTTCGGAATTGAATTTCCGTCTGACATGGACGCCTAAAGTGATACGCAATAATACACCGTTTATAAACAATACGGGGGGGGGGGGAAATGCGATGTTCGTTCAAACCCGACGTCGCGCGTGGACAGACACAACAATATGTGTTGTTAATTATCGTAATCTTTGCACAGGTGATGGAAACGCGACGCAAGATTCGTCGTCGGACATTGACTGGTTAGTACCGTCGTGTGGCTAGGGGGGTGAGAGATGGTATATCATGTTCCGACACTGTAATACGTTCCGTATGACAATTAATTTGACCATCACGTTTCAGGTTGGTCAAGCGGGTGGACGTGCTCGAAAACTCGGTAGACGAAGTGCACAACAAATGCGATATCGTCATAGCGCGGCTGAATGGGATCCGTGTCCATTTGCCGTCAAATTACGCGGAAAACAGTACGCGCGACACTGACGTATGACGAATGGCATTATTATTTTCCTGTTCGCTGTTTTCTCGTCATTTTCAATTAAAAACGTTTACTACGATAAACCACAGTCGTATGTAATTACCCGATCTGAACAAACACGGACCGGACGGTCCTGGTCCGATTGGCGTAGTTTTGGTGTTTATTTTTTTGTTTCCGGCGAATTCGCTGTGCGGCGGTTTTTGTTAAACCAAAGGAAAAACTACAAGAGCAAAGGCTTTTTTCTTTTCGTCTTTCGTGATTCCAAAAACAATGTTTTCCAGGTTATTTCGTATATAATTGGTTGAAACAAACGTGTTCGATCGGCATACGGCCGACTGAAGCGTTTGAAACATTGCCACCGATTTTGTAGGATATTGATCACAGTTTAATCAGAAATTACGAGATTGTTCGTCGCGCGAACGCTGTTGATCGATTACACGCGCCATACGTAACGTCACGTTACGTCACAGACAGAATAGAATATCGCACAACACTTTGACGATCGCCACCGATGACAACCACCAATCGCCGACGTCAAACGTTCACATAAACATACACACAAACGGAAGCGTTTGTCGAAAACTCAATTTTAACGTGTCGGCGTCGGCTCTCGCCGTTCTCGACAGTTCGTATACCAGGCGCGGATCCAGAACTTATTTACGTGGGGGGGGGGGGCATTTTAATCAAAACAACTTTAATCCTCATTTTGTCGCATCGAATAATAAAATATTTTCCAAAACGTTTTATTGGAAATCGTTTGCGATACACCGAAAAATCCCATAGCTACAACTTCATTTTAAATTGTCTTTCTATAGTATCATAGATAAGAGTTAGAATTATAAAACGATACTAATAAAAAAATTTAACAAGAGTCTACGGGGGGGGGCGATCGCCCCTTGCCCCCCCCCTTGGATTCGCGCCTGTCGTATACTACTATACTACTATGCGAACGTCCCAGTCGACAATGCAAAATAATCGTCAGAACCGATTACATTCAAATCGTTATTAAACAGTGTCGTGTTTTTTTATTTTAATAATAATGATGGGCTCACCACAGAAAGCGTTGCGTGAAGAAACAGGCGTGTGTATATTTCGTACCGTATTCTACTTCGGAACCGTCGGACAGCTAAAATGACGGTAGCAAGTAGATCACGTAGTTTTCCGCCGATATTCCCTCGGCGATTCTGTACGTCGACGTTCACGAGTCCGACTTACCGGTAAACGCCGAGTTTACGTAAAACCACCAAAAAACACACTAAATGTAATAATTTGTAGCGAATATATATATATATATATATTTATTTATATATGATTAACGAACACGGACACGCGACGTCACACGTACTGCACAATTCGTTCGCTCGCGCACGCATACCAAGTACAGACGCTGACTTGTCTCAACCGCGCCGTTGTCGGTAGATAACGTCCAACGACCGTGGTAATAATTATAGTCACTGCGGTAGATAACGGACAGTAAGCATCGAATTCCGTCGTGACGGATCGCGCTCGTCACGATGTTCTACTATCGCAACAGGGGGAGGAGAATAAGCGTCCGACGTGTTATAAGATCGATCGCGTAAAGTTCATCGACGGATTGGCGATTGTCTCGAACCACTCGCTGTACTGACCGTTGTCGTGTTCGAGAATATTCTCGAAAACCGACCGCGCGGCTCAAACGACAGTCGGTCAGACCGCTTGACTCGCACCTTCCAGCCTGTCCGCTCCGTCGAAAAAAACGCAACAACGTATTTATCAATTTTTGAATGTATATTTCAACAACTTATTTATAATAAAAATAAAAAATATATATATTTTTTAATGAGAAGTATGTATCTGATGGGCTTTCAACAATTTATGAACGTTCGGCTCTATTTGTGTAAGGAACATTCTTTTTTTTATCAAAAGCCACCAAATTGCACTTACAGAACTATCGCCCACTTGAATCATACCAGCGCCCCTTTGGACTGAAATATCGCCCACATTGGGAACCACTGTTCTAGCCGTTCATGTTATAAAAAAATATACCTAATTGCTTATATGGTTATTGTAAATATTTTTTTACAGATCGTATATATATATATATATACATGACAAGTTATTTTTGGGTAGAATTTTACAAGGAATCATCTTAGTATAAGTTATTTTTAATTTAGAATATTATTTAGCGAGTAAATAAGTCCAAAATATTGGAAATAAAGAAAAACGAAAAAAAATTTCCAAATTTTTCTGCCCTACAGAATATAACCAACTAACGAGTGAAACTCGTTTCGAATACACACTGTATATTGAAATTATAAAATTAGTAGCTCCTATACTGATTCATTATTCCAGTGAGCTGCTCCAGAGCAAGTCCATTTTTAAAATTTTGTAATTATGTGTAAATTTATTTGTTAAATTTGCATTGTCAGCAATTCTTCAGTGCAACAGAAGCGTTACTTACAACACAACATTTCTATATTAGTTTATATCTTATAAATTTGGAACAATATTCATTTTAATAATATATCTTATTTAAGCCATAAGCAATAATATCAAATTAAAATTAATTAAAAACTCATTATACGAGGAAATAATAGTAATTATTATTTTATTAAACACTTATTTTGATGTATTTAGCAATATAAAATCCATTAAAAATAAAATCAGTACAATGTCATTAATACAAAATCAGTTTTAATAGTAAAGTACAAATTATTTATTTTATAGTGACGCGGTTCTAATTGAATATAATAACTAAAAAGTATACACAGGTACAAAATGTCATTGAATAAAAAAAAATTAATTTGACAAATTCATAATTTAAAATGAATGTTACATGTTTACTGTTCTATGTAATCAAAAATTGTATTCAATGAGATAACTTAATGCTAAATTTTCATATTTGTCTTAATAAAAAATAATGAAATAAACCTTAAATAAAGTATAAAATTATCATTCAATAAAAAAAGAACTAGTTAAATAATGGAAAAAATTATAAATTGTGTATCTAAATAAAATGAACACAATAAAGTAACCACCAGCTAAGTAGTGGTTAATAATCAAAATTATATATTATTGTTACATCTTAATAAAAAAATGAATTTGACCCTTTAAATAAAGTAGTTTTCATTTAAAAATGAAAAGTAATACATAGTTTTTCCAAATAAAATGAACAAAAAATAACCGCCAGCAAATTAATAGAGTATATTCCAAAAGCATAATAGAAATAAAAAATTCACATTATATATTTAATTAATATACTTTTTAATTTAAAGGAATTATCTTGTTCAGTTCATCAAAGATTATCTTATCTGTATTATATAGTATATCGCAACATTGTTTAGACATCTTATATAAATGTATGTATGTAGTACTTTTGGAGAAATAAAATATAATTTATCAATTATAAATTTACTGAACTACATTAGATTCCTTTCTAAATTAGGATTTGTAGCATGATGTAATTCTTCTTTAATGAATCACATTAGTCACATCTTCAAATACTTTTTGATAAAGAAGACTGTTTTTTTCCAAAACGATTGCATCCATGTCACTTCGACCCATATTCATAAGATCACTGGAAACAGTCCATTTATTAGCATGATAATCGTATATTTCAAACGTATTTGAAGTGCTTGTATCATCAATTCTTCCGCCAAATACATAAATATCACCGTTCATAACTGCAACACCTATAACAACCATATTATCATGTATGTGTACAATTGCAAATTGCAAATGCAAAATAATTTTTTACCTGGATGAGATCTGGGAAAATTCATTGAAGCCATTGGCACCCATACTTTAGTCTCTGTACAGTATGCCAATACATTTTTATAAAAAATACCGTCTTTTTGTCCACCAATAACATAAATATTGTTATTCAATACGCAAATGGCAGAACCAAATTTCATCTTTGGTATTGGTTTTATAGGATTCCATTTATTAGTTAAAGGGTTATAAAATCCAGCGCTTTCTGTACCAATCTAAATTAAGTGTAAACATTAAAACCAGTACCAAATTTTCATATAAAAAGGAATGTCAACAAATGTAAGGTTAGGTAATAAAAATATTTTAATTTTAATTTTAATATAAAACATAATTAACTAGCAATAGTAATAAACTTACAATATAAATTAACTGATTTACGCAGGTAGCATATATATATTCTCCCGAAATATTTGGAGGTTTTCCAATTTTGTTAATGACAGGAAACCATACTAGTTTATCTAAATCGAGATATTCCATAGCGTTATCAAATGAGAATTTATTGCAACCACCAATCTAATTAAAAAAATATATTTCATACAATTTAATATCTAAATAAATATTTAAAAAATTATTTTTAAATTTGACTATAAATTGTTTAATATTATTTAATATCTACTATTTTTTTTTAAATTTCATAGTTATACATTAATATACTTTATTAAATTAAAATATTAAACTAATAGACATGATAAAATGTACTTATTAACAAAATGTATGAGGACTGATTAACAAATGCAATGATTTTGGTTCCAAGGTAATATTTATATTTATATATAATACAATTTAATGTATGTATATATTAAATTATCTCTATAAATTTTAATTTTTTAGAAAAGAAAATGCGCTTTTAAGTTTTTTTAAATAATTCAAACTAGAACATTTTCCTATGTTGAATAAAACAAAAATATTCGATGGTAAAATCTATTTAAATATTTGGTCATTAGTTTTCCAACAAATTTATAAAGTTATTATAATATATTTATATATATATATATATATATATATGAATAATATAATACACTAATATATTTATCATGAGCAATTTAATAGGGATACACTATTCAAACTTTTATATAATATTTAGTGTAAATGTTATTTATAAAGTGTATATGAAATAAGGTAATTACTGCATAAACTCTAGATCCTATTTGTATGACATATGGTTTAATGCGTTCAGTGTTCATTGGTGGTACATGATACCAATTGCCACGTTTAGGTTCAAACTTTCGTACATATTTCACTGCATTATCACATACGGTACCACCAACAGAAAGTAAAGTGCCGTTATCAAGTAAAACACATGTAGCCAAACGTGTAGGCGAGTCAAGAACAGTTTTGAAATTTGTACAATGACAATCTTCAGAAGTGCAAGTTAGCCATTGATTTGTAGAAGCGTCATACCATTCCGGAGTTGAAATACACTGGTTATAACTTACTAACAGTATACCCTGTAAATAATACATAATTTAACAAGTTTCTAAACATTAAAAGTAGTTGTCTAAATCCCACAAACCTTTCTAAATGGTTTTCGATGTTCCGTTCGAAAAGCAGTAATATTATCAAGTCTAGCACATTGATAGTCTTTAACAATGATAATACCTTGATAAGTATTTAAAATTAATGGTAATCGAATATACCATAATATATTTGTAGAATATTGGTATCGGGTTTTTATATCATATTTTACCCAATTCATAAAAACATCATAAACCTAAAAAATAATATGAATTTTTTAAAAATTTTCAATTTGAACGTAATAATTTTATTACATTAAAATTATATATAAAACATACTTTTAATGTAATTCCTAATTTCTACAAAAATGAAATGGTATATTTTCAATAAAATGTAGTCTACTTAATAATAAAATAAACATTATTTGTGATATCAGACTAATTGACAATATTTTACAATTATATATTGAATAAAAACATAACAAAAAAGTTTTATTAACATTACTGGCTATAATAAGCTTATGTATTATTATATTGTAATTGTAATCTATATATTTAAACAAGTTGTAAAATAAATATCAAAAATTGTTTTAGATATTTCAAATAGTGACAGTCTAGCATAATATAAATTATAAACTATACCATATCTTCTTTTGCAAATAAATTATCGTCTTCAATGATTTTCATTATTTCTTCAATTGTACAGAACATAAAACCTTCATTTCTACCAACAAGTCTAAAAATAATAAACACATTAACAAATAATTTTACCAATTAAATGAAAGATAAAACTGAGCAATACATATATTAGCAAAATTTATCAGTGGCACAAACAAGATACTTTTTATTCGTGGTGTTCAAACATGCCCTAATTGCCTCATACAACATGGATTTAGAAAAACGTTGAAAAAAATACTCATACTCTAATAAAATTACTATGTTATCATTCACTTACAGTAATGACATATTAGGAAAAAAATATTTGTTTTCAAAACTGATGAATGCCACTGAACAATTTTTTGACTAACTAATCGACATTGTATATTAAATGAAGACTATACTCTATTCAGTAAAAGAGTACGCCAGGCAACAGACGAAAACAAAGGTCAAAGCACAATTCACATGCGTAAACTGGTGCACTCTTTAACTGAATAATGTTAAACACATATTAATTTACCTAAAATTATCTATTATATAATTCATGCATAAAGAATAAAGCTCATTTAAGCGTAGAGAGCTTGCAAAATCTTTTAGACTCATACAGTTTTCAGAATCGATCATGATTTTTAAGTAGTCAACACAAGCTTCTTGAACATCTTCGCATAAAAATAAATTCGCACCAATTAACAAATCCTGAAATAAAATAAAAATTAATCTACATTATCATAATATTGTAAACATTATTTTGTTGGAAAGAGAAAGATTTTGATAGGTTATTAGGAGGTGATCTTAAAATTTGGTATAAAATTATGTACATTGATATTATATGTAATATAAGCTTATAATAATAATAATAATATAATATTAATACTTATAAGCATTAAATAACACTAACTTGAACATTTAATTCTGTAATGACTAATTTCGAAGTATAAAACAATTTAATAAGTAATTTCATAGTTTTATAACTAAAACTAGTCATATTAATTTGAATTTTATCTTCATTTTGTTCTTTAAAACTACCAGCAAACATCCTTTCAAAATAAACACTATTTGAAGCCAAGACATGTTTATGAACGTTTAACTTTTGATTATCTGCGATCAATGTTACATCTGTAGTACTGCTGTTCCTGAGTTCAATAAGAATTAAAATTGTTTACCATAGTACATTTGAATAAGTAATAAATTTTTTATAATTCATTAATATTAACATTTTTGTAAATAGTATAATACAGTGAATTACATTTAAAATAAATACATACATTTTTTCACCACTTTTTTTAAACATATCTCCTCTTTTGAAAGTAACACTTTTAGACGTTAAAGCAATTCCACTACGAACCTCATTTGAATCTCTAAAAAGTTTAAAATAGTATTTAGATAAATAATGTATATCTTTATTAAAACTAAACTTACACCCTATATATATTTTTTTTAAATTATGTAGTAAAAGTATTTGAAGTATAATAAATAAAGGATGAACGTTAAAACAGTTGCATATTTTTTTCCTTAATTAATAAAAATTGCAGAGTATAATAGAAATGTATTTTGTAACCTTCATAAAACAAAGATAATATTTTTATGTTACACATATATTTGTATATTTTGAACTATTTTACTTTAAAAGCATATTTTTGCTATATTTATTGTATATGCAATATAACTAGCTTTTTTTTTTTTGTATCATTTTGACAATAATTTTTAGCTATTTATTTACAATGGCTATTACAAACATTTTTATCTTTATTGATAAAATGTAATAGAAATGTTATCCATCAGTTTCCAATGTGTAGGTACAGTCGGTACAGGTAATAAGTATGAGCACTAAATTACTATAATAGTTTAATTGTAGTAATTGGTTTACAGCTTAAAACAACTAAAAATAAAAGGAGAGCACATTTTACATAATTTATAATTATCTAATTTTTAATATATAGTAAATATTCAAGTGTCGATCGATATTGGCGAAAGGTCCGAATTCTTTGACTTTTATTAAGCGTATTCAATTGCATCATGAACGTTTGAAGCGATTCAAAGCGAAACCAAGACTGGCTCTTCGATCAGATAGATTTCGATATTGGCGTTGCTGGTGTAATTTTATTTGACGGTACTTTACCGTCTTTCACTAGCTATGACAATGCTATATCACGACCCATCGTTGTGTTTCAACGATCAGTCGCCGTGTCAATACGATAATCGATAGGTCACGCGATATTACCCGTACGGATATCGCGGCCCAAAACCGTATGTACATACAATTAGATTAAAATTTATATTCGTGAGTGGATGTTAAATTGCCGTAACACAATTGCGTTTAGAACAAATGACTTGACTAAGTACATACCTTTTTTTATAGTGCTTGAACGGCAATGTTTCTTCATCACTGGTATTGTCGTCCCCGAACAAAAAGGACGGTATCAATGACATGGCAGCGTGCGATGGAAACAAACGGGCGAACTATCCAAAATCCGCAATTTGCGCTTTACACGTGTTTAGATTGTTATGGCGAGCGGTCCGTGAAAAATGAAATGTCATCGAGCGTTATCATTGACACGTGATAACGACGGGCAGTGACGGTATTCGCCGAACTACGGCCGGCCGGGGAGGGGGAACGATAGCGCGCGACGCATTCCGCCGTTTATCCGACTCGCGCGCGATCAAGCGACGAACGCCGGAAACCCGCCCGTGCGGTTTTCGACAATTCAAAACGACGACGTTTGTTTTTTTTTTTTTTAACGGACTTCGTCGAGCGATTCGTGAACAAGTCACGAAAAGTAGTCGGGAAACGACACTACTGTAAACACGCCGCAAACGCACAACGCATTACGGAAACGACGAGTGGGCTTAATTTTATTTCAACTCAAGTCATAAAAAAAATTATTGGACGTATACAATTATTCATTTTAACAATTAAAATTATGAACGAGTTCATTTGACAAATTTTGATGCACAGTTTAAACTTAAAAGAGTTTTAAACACAAAGTAAAGTGAATTGAAAATCATTTTTTTTAATTTTCAATGAAATGGTCAATTAAGTTTTAAAATGAAGGAGAGGTTGTTGAGCTATTATTGGATGCAAATCTGAAAATCGATTCTCATTAAATAATATGCAAAACGATTTAAATTACATTGATGACTAATTATATCCAGTCATACCTAACCTTTTACCTCTAAAAACAAATACTGATTTTAATGTTATTGCAATTGTTAATTGATAATAATATTGAAGTTTAATGCGTAGTCAAAATTATGAGTAGGTAGCACTTACAAATTTGAAATCCACAGTAGAAATCGTATCGTTCAATATTTAAATGCAAGTTTCTCGTTAAATAACATTTCTCGTAACTAATTACATTAAATTTCTATATACTTACTATATTTTTAAAATAATAGTTATACATAGGGCTGGACTAGGACACCTGGCCACCGGGCAAATATATATGACATTTAAAATAAGTTTATTAATTCCAAGAATATAGATAGATAAGATAAAGAAAGCATCACATGCGTAATTGGCTTATTTGCAGAAATAATATGTTTATTCGGCGTCGAATTCCGAATTCAAAGATAAAAAGTTAAAAAATGTTTTCGGATCTCACAATGATATTCAAAATTTACTGAATTGTTGAAACACGTCAAAAAAAAAAATATATCTTGATATAATATTTCGTCGGAGTCAGAAATTATGAATTCTGATACACAGCTTAATGCTAATGTGTACTTACAAACGTTATTACAATTCGATACAATAATAACAGCATAATTATGTCTACTTTTTATTTATTATCTAACCGAACTACTTACTTGTTGAATTAATGAAATGTTAATAACTTTAATTTACACTAATTTTACTTTGACATATATGTGTGTGTACAGTGTTTTTTTTTATGAACCAGGTGAAATATGTATAATTTTTTTAAAAAGCGTTTTAAACTATGCCAATCAATATATTTAATATACAAAATATACAATAAAAATATGTAATTAATCATTAACGTAGACACGTAGTGTTTCTCGAAGCGGATAGGAGATCGAACGACCCGTGGGTTCAATAGTGAACCACCTTCAATTGTGATTTGGGTGCATTTAATAAAACATGATTATTTTAAAGATCAATATATATAAATTTTAATAACAATACGTATAAATGTATTGGCGCCCGTTGTACTTTTGTCGTCTCGCAGTCGTCGTGTTGTACAAAATGGCTAACTATTGGTAACTAATGTTATTGGCGATAACAACGACGCGACCACACGGGTTGTAGAACGGTCCGTTTTCCCGTAGGCAATTAATAATTACCAATTATTATTAGTGTACCAGCCGCTGACCTTATCGAATAAACACATTTGTGTTACAGTTACGTTTTCCAATATTGATATATTAATAGTTAACATTGTACGTATTTATATGGCGCGTTTATTCGTCTGTTCATTCAATACGTGATTATTATTATAATACGTGATGCAACCCAATTGTATCGGTATCACAGAACGAGACTTCGCTTAAAGCAGCGTCTCGAGTAAATTTTGAATAAAATTAAAAATTGTTTTATTTTGTGATTATCCATTTTTGATTGGTTTTATAATTTTAAAAGTAATAAATAAATAAGTAAACGTATCAATGAATATTTATGCAATTAATGAAAATATTGACATTGAAAGAATATGCTAAATAAACTGTTAGTTAGGTTAGCTCAGCTAAGTATACCTGCTATACATTATTGACTCTAAAATACATATATACCGAGAAGTATGAAGTGTAAATATTTTCGATTGTGTTAATTATTGATCATTCGCATCTGTCAATCGAATTGATAAGATGTAAAAATTCTGCTCTGTATAAATTAAATTAAACATTCGTAGACACAGTATTTTGGTAGATAAAAATTGTTCATTTTATATTATTGTGTTTAAAATTACATATAGATAATATAATAATGCTTACTGGCTAAATAGAACGTATAGTACTAAAACATGACACAACTTTGTTTATAAAAACGTATAAATCTACTAACATTTTATTTCCGAGTACAACATATAAAATAGTTGTTAAAATCTAAATTAAACAGGCGTTGGAACAATTTATTTTAAATCAAATTATTAAAGGAACTTCAAAGTACATTCCAAACATGAATACTAAACCGAAAAAACCCACAGAAAAATTAAATTTCGTGTAAGTATTAAATAAAGCATTACATTTTCAACTAATGTTTTTGTATTCTATTATTAGAGCAAATCCTCGACCTGGAGGCTATCTGAAAATCAATATGGATGTCAAAGAAAAACAGAATAAAACAATCCAATTTAATCAATATCAAAACATTATTAATCGTGTAGAAGTCATTGAAAAGGATCAGCACAGAATAGAAAAAACAATTGTGAAGAATCCGATTCCGCCTACTATAACTTCAATAAGAAATTTAAATTTACCGAAAATTTCTCAAGAATCGCTATTTGATAAATTTGTTATTGAAGACGAAGACAATGGTAGGTTCAATTAATAAATAATAAGGTCTGACATCGGTATAAATTCATAATATTATATTATAACTGTAAAAAAAACATAAAAATCTTAATGGAGTGCCAGTACATTGATATGTTTTCGTATTATATTTCATATTTTGCGACGGTATACTTAATAGTGTTTTGTAAACTATTCATGTTTTGTTTCGTATATTCTAAGACCGATTTGTTTATTTTTTGCTAATAGGTGAAAATCAAATGGCGTACGAATTATGGTTAACAGAAACTGCACCTGCTAAAAACCTTAATCTTATGGAAAATCTGGAAGAAGTGATCAGTTTCATTGTGCAGTTGGCGATCAACACGGAAAGAAAAAAATTTGATGAAATGCAAGCTATTTCTGTGATACAATTTTTACGAACCATTAAGACGCCGTCTGGTCAATACGAAGCAAACAACGAGCGTTTGATGGAATATATAGATAAAATAGGCGAAGAATATCACAATAGTAAATAATTTAGTATTGTAGATGTCTACAATATATCTTCGACAAAATGTCAACACAAAAACACAAAATGTCTTATTAAATTTGATGTATTTTAACAATAAAAATTTGAAGTTTCAACGTTGTTCATAGCATTATTTAATTGCTTAAGTAGTAGGAACTATTAACAGACATATTAAATTATTAATATTTGTCATGTCTGCTACGAACGAGGCGATTGTTTTTTATTCGTACAGTTATAACCCGGCAATTAAACGTTATAAAATTGTAGTTCGTTAAAACATTAATCCGTCTATACCGGTCTAGCTGGAAGAAACGAATTTATACCTATTTCCATAGAGCTCGTGAACTTCTGAGCTTATTAGACACTGGAAACTGGACTGGACTGACTGTCCAATATTTTTGGTAGCTTCAATATCGAGCTTATCCAAATCATAATTGTTTTTATGTATAATTTTATTTTCCAGCGGATCATCGTCTAATTTAATAAGATTATTCATAATAAAAATAGTAATGATAATTGGTACTAATAAGAAATAAAATACTAAATAACGAGTTCTAAGAAACAATATTTTTTTGAACACTTATAATATTTAATATTACATCTATATTATTTTTCAACATTTCTGATATTTATATTAAATTGAATTACGCCTTATGCTTATTTTTTAAATTAATTGATTTAAAATTCCAAAATATAATTTTGCTTATTCAATAGTTAATGCTAAAGTGATATATATAAACTGAGTTGGAAAAAGAAAGCTAGTGAGTGTAAAAATAACAAGTAGAAGAAAATGTTTAAAAAAATGCAAAATTAATTTTTTCCATAATGTAATTTCTATTTTGTTATATTCTGAAGTTCTAAATACTAAATTACAATTTAACTGAACTTGAAAATTTTCGAATAGAAAAAAATTTTTTTTTTTAAAACTATGTTCAATGTTTGAAATAGTTTGAATTATGTGTGTAATCTTAAACCAAACACTCAGTGAGGGGGCACAAAAAAATTAATGGACTGTACATCAAATGTCCACTTGACACAGCACCGATTTTGAGTAAATACATAATTTATAAGTAATATATATAATATATACTATCTACATTGATAGTAACATTTATTGTACAATTTAATATTTGCAAATATGAATATAATTACAATTACATTAGGAATGGTGTCCAACAAAACAAATATAATTAAAATTTAATAAATTTAAGAAGTATAATCTGTATAAATGTTAATTATCATGAACATCCTGTGTATATAAAGACAAAACATAAGTACCTATTAATATTATCTATAGACATTAAACATTTATTGTAAAGTTTGCAAACTATTTTTTAATTACTTTATTATTCTTAATCAACTTTCTGGATGAACATCAAAAAAAAAAAAAACGTTCAACAAATGACACTAGGTTTTAATAATAAAAATGTACACATTTGTTGGATAAACACATCTAGGTACGTGCACATCAATTGGTCATGATCATTAAATTGTTATTCATTTTTCATTTCTATACCACTAATGACATAAATGATAACCACAAAAAAACTTTAAAAAAAAAAAAATATATATATATATATATATAAGTAATTTATTGAGTGCCATTTGGCTTAAGCAGCTCATTATTATATATATACATATATATATAATGGCACTGGATAAAATAATTCTGAGTGAAACTCAGTTTATTTCCTTGAAACTCAATCTTTAAAGATTTATAAAATCTTGTGGTGGCTTTTGAATATCTATAGAATATACACAAATTATTCAATGTCAAACCTCAATTTAATTATATACAAAAAAATAACATGTCAATATCAATCATTTATTTTTAATGTACAGTAATTTTAATGTTATATAAAAAAAATAAAAGTTTTAAACACAGATGAGTATCATCATAAGTCTAGTATTCTCAGTAAAAATAAAAAATAATAAGTAAATATTAAAAAAAAAATCTGTATAAAATATTATTTAAAAAACTATTTTTTTTTTTTTTATAAGCTGTACTTCAATTTGACTATTTTAATTTTAAATTTGTATAGTATGTACACTGTAAATTATATATTATATAGTGGCTTTCAACTTTTTTGAAAATAAGGCACACCATGGTAAAATACTGAATATATAAAAATAACAGCTAAGAGTGTGACATATATTACATAAAATGGTAAAATGTTATTTATCTTAAATTTTTTTTTTACTTAATTAATAAGTGAAATAACCTTTTTTTTTTGAGCTATGATTGAGCTATCACATTACAACAGTTTAAAATATAATTCACTGTGATTTTTATTATACACAATATTATAGCAAGAAAAAAAATTTATAATTTCATCTCACTTAGTAATAGTTGAATTCAGTGTAGTATCCAAAGTAGTCTTCGGGAGACCTGTAACATTAAAACACATGATTTGATATTATTAAAATGTATATATTAATAAAATGAATTATATATATTTTAATAAAAGTGTGTGTATACATATTTTTAATAGAATAATAATAAAAATTAATGAGTTGCTTCTATACATAGGGATTTCAATAAAAAATAATAGTAAATAATAAGAATAATCAAATACATTTTTATAACTTTTCCAGAGAAATGAAATATTTATAATGAAAGACAATATATTTTAAACAAAATATTATGTCAATAAAAGAAGATAATAGTAATAAATAATAAAATAAATAATATTCGGAATCATAAATCGGAATTATACGTCCTAATTGAAGTATATAATTAATAAAATTAAAAGTATTAATTTTTAATTAATACCTTAATGTTTTAAATAATTTGTATTTAAAATTCCCCATTCTATTTTTTCAGCTTTTTAAATTGTATGTAACCTCAATAATTTTTCATATATAATTTAGGAAAATACTATATAATGAAATATTTCAGTATACAAAGAGTTATCAAAATAATTATTAGATACTATTGGCGGAAAAACAATATATATATATATATACAAAAGTGATTGTAAATAATGTAAAAGATGATATATAATATTTCAATATTTCAAATTCAAAATTCTCCCAACTTCAATTGTGTTCAAATTTATTTTACTAATCTATAATAAGTTTGTGTCGAATATTCTCCTTTTAAGATTTTATCACTTGTTTATTTTAAATTATAAATATATATTATTATTATAAATTGTTTAGTAAAATTTACATAATATATTGTTTTAAGTTTTTAAAAATTTAAGTGTCCAAATGGTAGTAATAAATCTCAAACAATAACTAAACTAAATAATGTGAATTTGACTTGCTTTCTTTAAATTATAAATTGTTGGGTTTGAAAAATTGTTTTATATATATAATAACTTATATTTATAAATATATTTTATGTATATATATAATAAATACATCTTTTATGTATAAGAACCTAAGGTGATAAATAAAATAAAAATTTAATGATAATTTCACTCACAAAACATAATAGTTGATAACTTCAATATCCGGGTTAAATTCTTCCATATAGGAACAAGAACTAACTGTACTCTTGTTTTCATCATCATAATCATCATCATCATCATCATCATCATCATCATCATAACCATTATCATCATCATCATCGCCTGTCTCAATCGCATTGTTATTTACTCCATAATAGTTAATAAACCGTTCATTGTCCACATCATAAATGTAATCTTCCTCATAATCATTATCAAATCCGTTATCGAACTCTATGACTTGATGACCAAACAGCAGTCCGAATAGTTGTTGGACTCTATGAGATAGAGTCAATTCATAAAAACCGTATTCAGATTCATTCGTGTCGAATATCCAAAACGATGATAACACCACTGTAGGTAGAATTAATTTAAAGTTCCTGCACAGAAACAATAGGAGTGACTTGCTGGTCTTATGATTTATAAGCGCATGTGGCTTGAACCATTTCACTACTGCGTTCACCAGGCCGAATACCGGTAAGGAGTTCTTCAAAATCGTCTGAAAAAGAAGAGGGTAAAAACAAAATGTGTCATTTTCGCAACTGTATGCCATTCACGAAAACCGTATTATACACTTTGTCCGTTGTACTTACTCTGTTCATTATGATAACGTTAAATATATTTTGTTGTTATGTAGCCGGCACAATCGTTTTTATTAAATTTCGTCAGAATGATATTTTTTTTTTTACTGTAATAAAAATATGTTACAAACGAACGAGAGATAATGAAAATGGACGGCTGACGAAATCGAAGGACCACCATCCAACCACTGACGCCGTAGACATGTGATAAGACTGCGTGTGTTGTGATTCTTGTAGTACATTGTCGATAACATGGTTATAAGATACTACAGTACGCCGTATCATTGATTTACATTTAAAATTTGTTATCTTCGTTTATCTAACGGGCAACATTACGTAGAATTTAAATCGTCGTGCTTTGTTGAAATGTAGAGTTTAAAACACCTATTAGGAAATTTTAAAAGATGAATATTTTTAAAACGTTGTTAAGTCCTTTTTGATAAATATTTACACAAAGAAGTTATTAATTCAATGTCTATTCAAACAATAAAAACAACTTGAAACTCCTTTGTTGGACAATATTTTACAAAATAGATATGTCCAGCCATCATAAGTATGCTCCGCTTCAAATGTGATAATGGGCGATTTAAACTCGAAATTCACAACGTAAAATTCGGGTAAAAAATGTATAAGAAGTAGGAAAGTACAGATGAAATTAATGTAACAATATTAAATTCTTGTGTAATAATTTTTACTTTGTATAACCAATACGAAGTAGCTCGAAATAAGTGGAAGGATACCATCTCCCCATAACCCCCCACACACTTCGACCACTGTGTATAACACTAATAATATGAGTACAGTGGCGTCGGAGAAGGGGGGCAGAGGGGCAGTTGACCCCCCAGATATAATTCTGAGGGGGCAAAGGTATACTTTTGCCCCCTCGGATAAAATTAAGAGTCATCATTATAAACATGTAAACATGGGATTTTATGTAATTAATGAATTTTGATGAACATGAAATAGGAAAAAGTACTGAATAATTAAAATATAATATAATTTAATATTATAAATTTTATCTGCTGTGGCCTGTGGGGAGACATGTCATGATAGTGATTAGTGGCGGCTGATATTATAACAATAGCCGAATATACACGAACAATTCAAATATAAAATATATCTGTCAGAATATATTTAGCGATAACGTTTCGTTTTTTGTACGTAGTATTTTTAATCCATATACGTACATTCTTACACGACCAGTTTCATCGGTCAAGGAACAAAACCGACGGAAAACCCTGTCTTGTATGGCTTGCTAACTTGCTCGCGATCACTTGAACTACAAAAATCTAAAAATAGTTTGTATTTTTCCATTTTATAAAATAACTAGGTATAACAGCATAATATTAACAGTATCATAATAATAAAAAACGACAGTCATTTTTGTGACCTGTGTTTTTATTCAACTAAAGTTTAAAATAAGTTTTTATTGAGCGTTATTTGTTGAAGTTTTTCATAATGAATTCGAAAAAACAAAGGTAGGGAGGCTGCCAATGAATGCGATAAAAAAAGAACCAAATTTCAAATTGCAGCTCAATCATGTTACAGCATATCATATTTATTTAAAAATTCGGCCAATCAATCAAATAATGAAAATATGAATTTAAGAACGTGCCCAGTAAGTGGTTCTTTATAAATCATTTTAAATAAATTAAAATAATTATCAATTAATCGTTTAACATTTTTTTTATACATTAACATAATTCCATCATTTTAATTTAGAAAAATGTATGTAAATCTAATGAGGACAATAGTAATATGAAATTGCCAGAATCTAATATGTCGATATCACATTCATTGATCAAAAATCGGATAGACAATGAGAAGTTATTGATAATCTTGATCCTAAGAAAGTAAGTAAATTGATTTTTGTTAAAATTGTCAATACAATTATTGTAACCATTTACAGAAGATTTAAAATTAAATTAAATTAAAATTTTGTTTTAATGATAATTTACATATTTTAATTTTATATTTAATTTATTTTTATGCTTTTTCCTAAAAAAAATATTGATTAATAAGAATAGTATTGTATAATACTTTATCAAATAAATAAGACTATTATATTAAAAAATTTAATTCATTAAAGTATTGAATAAATTTATACTCATTAATAATATTATGTTCCAAAGATCTATATACTGTCAACATTAATTATTCCTTGTACAGGTGTTAGTTATCAAATATGTGGTCATTTTTTTTATTAATTATTAACTTTATAAATATGTTACCATAACATACACGCACGCACGCACGCACCCACACACACACACACACATACACACACTATGAAGTATTATATTTTTCATTTATATTTGTATATTTAACTGGTTCCATACTTTCTTAAATTTTTTATATAATTATTATATTTACATAAACATATTAGTGAGAGTCTTTATGTATAACATATTAAAAAAATATATATTAATCAAAAATGTTTGCCCCCCAAATGAAAAATAGTTCCTGCGCCACTGTATGAGTACCTACCTAAAAGCAATAAAGAATTAATAGTTTTAAAATAATCATTAATCACACATCGTAAAAGACAAGTTTGGGCGAATTACTCAATTTTAGTGAATCGAGGTACGGTTTACTTACATTCATTGAATAAGTAATTCAATTTGTTAAAAGTTTATTATGAAAAAACGAATTAATTCCTCTTACTTCCATTTTGATTAGTTTTTAACTATTTTATTGTCGTTGTTAACAGATGAATTCTTTACTAAAAAATCGTGTATGACATACGAACATAATTTTTTTAAACTACAGTAGTAACGAATATTACATTACTCATTAGGTATTATAGTTACGTTACAAAGTTGATAGGAGGGAAAAGAAATAATTCGTTCGGTAACTTTATAATAACTTTGTAACTCGGTACTTCCCAGTTTTGACAAAAAGTAATTTAACTATCACGGGACTGCTACAATAGTATAGCATACATTTAGTTACCGCATAGTGTATTGTATTAGCGAATAATTTCCCACTAAACTAATTACAAACACGAGTAAAATAATTCAAATTTCAATTAAGAAAAATTGTGTACGTTACATGCTATACGCCATCGTACTATTCCGGGTGTGGTATCAAATCCATTATTATTCACAGGCATAGTTTGACGATACGTTTTACGGCAAATCGGTCGCTACAATTCTGTACTCTAAGTAACTTGAGTCGTTCATAAAACGAAGGATTCTCGTTAAAACATTTTGTTGGATTATCGGTTTAATCGCGCGTTTTCAAATAATTCTACGGGGAAAAAAAAACGAAATAAAATCGTTTGTTCTTCTCATTCCGACGGAGAAAAAAAACGATGTTTCGATCGCTTCGTATTATGATATCGCTCTGTATTCACAATAATATTTTCGAATAGCCGTGTAAATAACTAACATCTACAATACGTTCGTTTCGGAGAAAACGAGTATCGAATGTATACGTACGATGTAAAAATACATTGTCCGCGACGTTTTCACCAAATTCTATTTGAATACGATGTTATCTAATGGATTTCCGGAGCATTTGAGCGCGTACGTCGTAAACAAGGTCTGCGTGTAACAACACAATAAATAATAAAACGGTCGATCGTTAAAATCCGCCAACGAGAGAGAATCGTGTCTAAAAACAACGTGATTATGATTTCCCGTGTACTCGTCCGGTCAGTTCTGCCGTCGCCAAATACCCGAACGCGCGACTTTATTTTTAGCCTCACGCCTTTTGTCCGAACCGGTGGCCCCCGCCCGACCGTCGTCATTCGCGTTCGTGTCGTCGTCCGAGCGTTTTCGCTTTTCCGCTCGCTGTTCCTCGTTTCTTACCACGGTTGACGTTTGTCGATTTGTTCGATTTCGATTATCAGGTAAGATTTTCAAACCGTCATTTACGTACCGGTTACTTACCACGTTTTCAGTTGGTCCGGTTTAGGCGGCGTGGAAAACGGTTATCGCGTCTGTCGTCGTATTACCGAAGTTTTCATTTTCGTAATGGCGTACGCGACGCGGCCGGTCTGGTCGACAAACCGTTTTACCTATTTGGAAATCGTGGACTAGGCGATTCGATGCCGAACGCCTGGCCATTATTTTGCCCGGCCTTTAAATGTTCGTCTTTTTGTACGTTTGACGGCTAACCGAAACGAATCGTGTTTGCTCAGTAATTTACGTCGCGAGAAAAGGGTCGTCAATTTTTTATTTTTTTTTTTGGTAAAAGACAATCGACACACAATTTTGTGCTATAAGTCGTTATGATAATAAATGGCACAATAACATTAATAATCACTTAATTGGGGAAGTCACCCATTGGATTGTATAATCCACATACATATTAGATTATATAATGTAGGTGTAAAAAAACTAATATAATTTTGTATTTATTTATTTTTTCAAAGAAGTCTCGATTCCAATTTCCTTTCAATCTGCGAGAGGGTCGTCAGGGATACCTTTACGTATAAATTATAAACGTGTTTTAATTTCCAAACAAAATTATACGGTCTCGTCCACCCAGTTATAATTGGCCCGCAAGCCCGTACCGCGTACACTTACACAAATTGCTCGGCTTGCATCGGTTTCTCCGGAATAATTTTCTCGATACAGGAATATCCCGTTTATTTATAAAACGTCCTAACGTGTTTCATTTTTACGAGTCGTAAGTTTCCAACAAAACATGTTATTATAATAACGGATGATTATAATATTTATAACTCGCGCAAGCGGTGCCTTTTTCGATGTGTTGAAACATTGACATGTCCTCTATTTTAATAATAATTTCTACACATCGAGCTGCAATTATAGCTTTGCATTTTTTTTACTCCTCCTACTTACAGAATATACGCGATACATTTTATATCAAAAATTTAATAAAATATAATTCAAAAGTGGTATTTTATTAATTTAAATTTAAGGAAAAACATTTATGGTTAAAACTGCTCTTAATAATTAATCGATTATTTTCTACGATTTTGTTAAGTTTATGAGAGTATTATGTGATGTACTATACCTACTATCACTGATTATAAATACGTTTTATAGTTAGTCAGTTGTATAAGTACTTACCAAGTACTTATATGTGATTTCAATAATAATTGATACTCAAGTATTCACGAGTTTAAAGTATTTAATAATGTATTTGATTATTCTAATTTTGAATGATGTATGATTATTGATTTGCTAAGTTCAATAAATTAAAACGCTTTTCATTGAAATGCTATGATTTTTGAAAATGGTTATGTACAATATATAATAAAATAAAAACATTAATTTTTTGCATATAAATTAATATATATATATGTATAAACAGTGGCATATTTTCAAAAGTTGTCTGGGGGGGGGGGGTTCCAAAAAAGTATAAAAAATTAATACAAAAGTATATTATAATGTAAATTTAAAAATATAGAATTGTTCTATAAAAATTATTTATTTATTTCTTTACTGCTACTGATTTCGATTAAGTCATTATCAGATATAAAGTATAAAAAAAATACAACAAAAGTTAAAAATAAAAATACATAGAGCAAAAAAAAAAAAAGCAAAGGAATTGTGTATAATTTGAATTAAATTGTTAATGGACAATTGTGGTATGTTATATTAATACTAACAAAAAAAAAACAGTAATTTTTTTATTTGACAATTTTTTTGAAATAAAAAAACACTAATATTTATTATAACTGTTTTTTTAGCTGATTCAATATATTTTCCTTGTTTTTAAAATTTACTATTTTATTTTTTTAATTAAAGTAATATGTAAGTAGGGACTTAATTAAGCATAAAAATAAAACAAATAATGTTTTTAATTTTTTTTTTTATATCTTGAATATATATTTGCTTGAATTACTGCAAAATTTACCCAATTAATTTCATAAATAATGATGAAATTATTTTATGTTTAGAAAATTTTTCTTATTTGAATAAACAAATCAATAATATTCTAATTTTCTAATTACCCTGGAAACTTTTTATACTTTTAAAGCATTTAAACTTAAAAACTCATTATACTTCTATCAGAACACTTATATATTGAAACTATTTAATTTCACGAATAGTTGGACTATTAAATAACACTGCTATGTAGAATTAAAATTTATTTTAGTTTGGTTTATTAGTATAGTTTATTTAGTATAGTTTATTTCAGTTTGTTTTTTTTTTAATTTGAGAAATTATCCCTAATTAATACGATTACAATGTATAAATCGATAATTCATCCAACTGGCTTTACGTTATCCAATTACGAGGATCTGCTAAACCATCTAAAAGCAAAACCATACAATCATTCCAGTAAATATGCTTACGCATATAATCTTTGCCCCTTGGTATATTTAAAACAAAAATGTACATAACGATTTAAACATATCAACCCTCAACGATATGGTCAAGACTCACTACACCAAATTCTTTTTTAAACTACAGTCCCATACCAGTCCACTAATTAAACAAATTTTCACTGCCACACCTATCCTTAGAAGATTAAAAAGACAATGACTCAGAAACATATTAAAAGTATAAGTCAAAAAAGTAATAATAAATTTTAATAGTTAATCTAGTCAGGTGGTTTAATTTAAATTTAATGTTAGTCATTAAATTTAATAGCCATCAGACTTGCTCATTATACTTGTAATATTATTTAATTTTTTAATAAAAATAAATAAAAATGGTGAAATTCGTTTTAATTTCAGAAGTTAAATATTTAATAAAAAAAAAAATTAAAATACGCTTTTTTTTTATTTTCAAACTATTAAATTACGAGCATCTTGTTATTATAAAAATTATTCATTACAGCCAATACAAAATGGCATCTTTAAAAAATGATGTTGATCCAAAACCATCCACATTAATGATAGAAGATGGAAGAGTGAATAATACTGTACGAGAAAAGTCACCCGAAGTTAAATATAAAGTTGGAGATATTATTTGGGCCAAAATGATGAAGTATCCATTTTGGCCAGGTATAATTTGTGTACAGCCTGAGACCAACATATTTACTAAAGGAGGATCACTTGGTAAATATTTTTTAAAAAAATTTAATAATAAATAAAAAAAATATTCATTATTTGTAGGAGACAAAACGTTTTCAATTCATGTACGTTTTTTCAATGATAATGGTAGGAGATGTTGGGTTAAAAATATAGAAGAATACAATGGAAAGGACAAGTTTTTAGATAAATATCCTAAGTTTATGGTAAGTTTTTTTTACAGAATAGTTAAACTTTTTGTTGATAGAAAAAAAAATACAAATTTAATGAATTTTTCAAAATATTTAAATCACTTTTTATGATCGACGATACAATACATTTTTTAAAAATTCAATAATCTTTTACATGGAAAAATTTGGCCAAAAGTACATAAAAAAAACATTGATAAATTTTCTTGATGAATTATAAAAAATAAACAATCAAAATTATAATAGTCAAGTTTACAGAAGGCAGATAATTTTTTGGTTAATATGAAGTATAAAATATTAATTATCAATTTCATTAAAATTAATTCATTTATGTCTAAAATAAACCATACTTCTTAATATAAGATTTATTTATATTTATCTATTATCTTAAGTACATAGCACTGTATGTATCATATTAAACTGTTATTAAGTTTATTATTGTACACATTGAATGTAGAGTTTGAAGGTTTATGTTCAATTTATGAGAATGCTTAAATATAATTGACCATTATTTTGATCACTTTTTAATAATTATTTTATTTTTAACGCATTTTATTAATAATAAGTTAGTTAAAATTTATTAAAAAAAAGTTCAAATAAAAGAAATGGGTACTTATTTCTGTTAGATTATTGTATATGTTACAATTATGATTGATTTTTTTAATAGGCTGGCTTTAAACATAATAAAAGACTTGAAAAACAATGGCAAAAAGCAATTACAGAAGCCACTCGTTGGTTGACTCTAGAAAGGTTTTTATTTATTTTAGATTTTTTTCATATCATTTTTGTTTTTAAAACTTAACTGTTCAAAAGAAAAAAAATATTTACTATTGCAGATCTGATCGGTTGATCCAGTTCTTTAAAGTAAATCGTCTAAAAATGGATGTTCCTATTCCATGTATTCCAAATATTTCTTCAACAAATATTGCTGGTGTATGTTGAGAATAATTATTAAAAATTATATATTGTAATTTATTTTAATCTAATTTATTTTTAGGAGAAAAATGACATGGAAAGTACAAGTTATAATAAGTCTATGGAAAAACCAAAGAACGCAACATTAAAAAGAAAACAATCCAACAAAAAATTCAAGAGAAACAATGTTCAAAAACGTATTAAGGATAAGAGTAATGGATCCAGTTCCACGTCTGATTCTGATGATGAACCTTATATTTAAATGTGATGATTCAAGTATTCAAGTTCCCAAGAAATTAAGTAAAAAAAAAATTTTTTTAAATAATTTTTTTTTTTTTTTGAGGGGAGGGAGAGATTTTTGAGAACATATTAATGTTTGGTTTTATGATGATTTCCTCATAATGATTGTAAATAATATGCATTAGTAATAAACAATAACAGTGTATCTAAAATAATATTTTTGGTTTTAGACTTTTGGAATGTTGAGTAATTTGTGAAAACATCAGACTCGAGTGTGTCCCACAAAATTAACATTCAATACTTGACTAATGTTAGACCAATTTTTTTCCAACTCTTGGACAAAAATGGAAAAATACTAGTTCTATTTTAAAAATTTTATTTTTATATAATAACATGAGTTTTTGGTTAACAATAAGAAATATTAACAAGCTGTTCAATTTATATTTATGTTTTATTATTTATATATAATTTTTTTTTTAATGAAATAAGTTGTGTAGAATCATAATTACGAATGGTATTTTGTATTTGTATTTTTTTATTATTATTATTAATGTTGTAATTTCAAAAGAGTTTAGAAATAATTAAAATACCATATTAAATAAATCGCTTGATTGGTGTTTATTATTACTATAGTTTAATTTGAAAATTTCTAAAGTATATTTTATGGTACCAATTGTGTTTGGTATTTGTGCGAGTGCCCAAGTACACAAGTATAGAAATGAGATGTATATATTTCTACATGAAATTAAAGCATTGAAATAACGAATTGTTAAAAAAAAAATACATATAAAATTAATTGAGTTATGAAATCAATCATATAAATCTGCGGTATGAAATGTTATAAATGTATGACTACAAAAATAAAAAAAAAGTTCTTTGTCATTTTATTCGTACTTTTTACTGACAACTTATATTTATTTTTATCAATATGGTTTTTATTATCTTTTTTCAAAATGAATATTTATACATTAACATGTTCATACATAAAACAAAAACAATTTAGTTATAGTTGTCCTGCCTGAGTTTCTGTACAAAATGGAAAGGATTTTTTTTTTTAATTATAGGTATATAAGCATATATATTTTGGATGGTACTTCAAAAATGTTATTTAATTATGTTACTTTTTGAGTTGAATGATTGCTTTTGAGAATTATACTAATGAAATGTAAATTACTAATCAGTATTTAGTACAATTTTACAAATATCTCAAAAAATTATTATCATTTTTTAAATTACAAATTTTTGGGATTTTATTTTATCTCATAATTTGTATTAAAATTCTTCAATGCTTCAATAAAACCGTAAAAGCCAAAACATTTCAACTTGCCTTGGATCGTCCATAACCTGATAAACAGTTAACAAATCATTTGGTATTTTTGATGTAAGAAACGAACTGAAAAGAATAGTAGATATTCCTGATTGATAAAATCGTCCGATCAAGGTGAATATTATGCCATTTGATGTGTCATTGTCTTCTCTACACCATGATGCAATAATATACACGATTCGTTAAACGTCAAAGTATAAAATCGCATTTAAAAACGTATAAGAATGTGGCAGCCCGCGTCCACATGGCGTGGATATTATAACGCGGATAAACAACAATCGTGTGCGAGATAGCACGTAACTTTTATAATATTTTTATTGAATTTGACTTTGACGTACAATGGATCGCGGACGACGCGACGTCCAATTCGACGACTATAATAGCACACGTTACTTTTGGCGTACTTCTAGCGAAAATTTGTTTATATACAATTATGTGCGCGTCGCCACAACGGCAAAAGCGGAACGACTGCTTTTGAACCGTATTTAGTTGTATACAAATAAATTGAATAAAATTGTAATCAAAAACATTATGGCAAACAAAACGCCTAATTATATATAATCAATGACGTGACGTGATTAATGCCGACTGTCGCGAGTTGTTATTGCTGTGGCTCGGGCGACGCGCGACTGTAACGTAAAACGTGTAGACGAGCGTCGTTAACGAAATACGATTTACGCGTGCGCCGCGTACGCACGAAAAAAGAAAACGAACTGGCTTCATACAAAAACAGTACGATCGCGCGACGGACGGTTGTTTTCCGTTTTGTTTACAACGCGCTCGTGACAATGGCCACGATAATACGTTGAACTGTTTGAACGGGACGGTACTGCATGTTTTGGGGCCCGAGCCGTCTACATTTAGCCGCAATATCTTCCGCTGTCCGTCCGTTCCGTGTCGGCGCGAGCACATCGACGGACATGTACGCCGTCGTCTACGTGTGGTGCGGCTGCGTTCTCGCGTGCTCCGCGACGACCGCGACCGGCGGCGCGGACGACGACGCGGCGGCGGCGGCGACGGCGGCCGTCGTGCGAACCCGCGAGGACGACGGCTATTCCGCGGGATGCCGCCGCCGCGTGGTGATCGTCGGCACGGGCCGTATTCACATCAAGACCGTGCCGGTGCGGTGCGCGGAGGACGAGGACAAACGCGACCGCGACGCTGACGCTGCCGGCGATGGTGCTGTTCGTGCGACGCTGTCGCCGTGCGTTTGTACGACGGGTTGTAGCAGCACGACCGCGTTTCGTCGCACGCGGCCATCCTGTGATCGTGATAATAATAATAATAATAGTAACCGTCGGCATCGTCTGACCACGACCACCAGTTGCGTGACGTCGCCGCGCAAGTTTCCCGATCGCTGGCCGCCGTTCGTCGTCGACACCGACAAAAACGACGGCCGGTCCCGACGACCGCCGCCGCCGCCGCCGCCGACGACGACGACGACGACGGCGATCGTCACGTGTCGCACGCGACGGACGACCGCGACCAAAACCATCGGGTGTCCCGTCGACGACGTGTGGACGTCGTCGCCGCCGCCGCCGCCGCCGCTGACGACGACGACGACGAAGCCGTCGTACGCGACCACCACTTATCGGCCCGCCGCGGCTACCGCCACTGACGCCACTGCCACCATCTACACGACCGTAAGACGGTGGCCGTCGTTGTGCTGTACGGTCACTACCACGCCGAAAATATTATGTACGTGCACCCGGCGAAGGGCCTGCACCTGCGCGTATTGTCCGTGTATGTTTCATAGGGTGTAAAAAAAAACGACCGACAACATTCCGCCGTAGGGGTAGTATTAGTAATAGTAACTCGTATTGTAGCCAGTCGAATGTAGTGTGTAAATTGCGAGAATCGTTATTGTTGTTACAATTATTTTTATTCGTTACACGAAAATATAGAAAACGATCGCCAAAATGGTGTCCAATGCTGTTTCTTTAAACTAGTTGATCAATATAAATACAATAATTCTATATCAACTTAGTTATTTGTTAAAATGTTGCGCACAATGTGTGTTGCAAATTACCGTTTCTTGTAAACTATCGAGTATTGTTATTATTAGTTAGTTATTATTGATAGTCGTCGCCTATTCAAATTTAACATAAACGGTTTTTATCACGATAAAATGACTAAACGAAAACGCACGAAAAACATCGACAAATTAAACAAAATTAATTTTTTTCACGTGATTTCGAATAATAACTTGCCGAGTTATTATAAATAGTTAACTCAATGTCAATGTCTAGCCTTGGCAATATGATAGTATAAGCGAATACGGATTTTTTTTTAATCGATATGTTTTTGATGCAACTCCTCATGTGATGCAAAACAACAACGTTTGGAGATCAAATGAAGGAATTGGAGGAATAAACAAAATACCGTTAGACGTCTATTAAGTTTTATATTATATATATTTATATTTTAAAATAAAAAATATCGCTCAGCGATAACACTTTATTAGGTTGCGAATTTTTTCTTGTTCCTGAATTTAAGAATTGAAATCCGTAGCTACAAACGCTGAAATCGTCGTCTTGTAAGAATTGCGAGGATGGTATCTGGATCAAGTTTATTAGTTACAAGATTCTGACGAGAGCGCCGAGACGTATACGATACGATAATAGTTACAATTATTGAAATCGACGGGTAAATTCCTAAATTAGTGAATTTTTTTCTTATCACAAACTTATTGACCTGCGTATATCTATAACTATATACGTCACACATCGTTTTAACTCTATTGCAATAAGTTTAGTCAATCGTTTGTTATATATTGGAAACGTATAATTTAATTGCTAAATATTCATGTTTTCGTTTTCGCGGTTTGTTTTTAAATGTGAATGATTTATGTAAACATAATATGATATTATCATGATTTTTATTATTTAAATAAAGTTGATAAACTGTTTTTTGTTTGTTCATAAATTATCGAAGTTCTAAATGCTCGTGTATTGTCTAAACAAATAATGATTACTAATTAGTATAAAATTAGTTTATAAAATAAAATAGTTTTCATTGGAATATATGTGTACACCATTTTGTACATTTAATTTACAAGGAATCATTTGTCATTTTAGAGTTGAATTCTACAAGGAATCACGTGGTAAAAGTTATTTTTAGTTTGAAAATTGTTTTATGGGTAAATAAGTTAAGTCCAAAATATCGGAGATAAAGAATAACGAAAATAATTTCCCGTTTTCTCGCCGTATAGAATATAATCAACTAACCAATGAAACTCATTTCAGATACACTCTTTATATATATATATATGTGTGTGTGTGTGTGTGTATGTATTATATTCGTACACGTATGTCGCTTATCGTAACTACCATACACCCACAACCGTTGATAATATATTTCATCGTCAAACACGAATCAAATCAGTGATGTGGCAAAGGAGTAAAATATTTACCGTAATATTACGAGTAATACCGGACCGCACGCCGAATCGACGACGAACAACAACATCGTGTACACGGTAGACTCGCGTGAACAAGGTTTTCCTACCAACACATTCAACAAAAACAAATGTCATAACCCCGACTGAATATTTACGGGTGATTTATTTAGGACGAGATCATGCGCCGAAACAGCGACGTGGTAACGGGTAAGTTAGTTGCGGAAGAACCCCCTCCACCGATATATTCACGTGTTTAAAAAAATTGAATTAAAAAAAAATCGATATCAAGAGCGTCTCCTAAAAATACCTATTCGGTATTCGATTATTTCGATTTAAAAAAAAAAAAACAGCTTTCTCACGTCATCATGTATCATCGTATGCGATGCATTTCAACAAATGTGCAAACTTCTCTCTCTCATGTAACGCATTTTGAAATCGTTTTTACGTCATACGCGTCATATGTACAACTCGTATGTGTTCGATCCCCTTCCCCCTTACAGTCACGTGTTTAGAAAAAATATGATAAAAAAAAATATATATATATCAAATCAAAATCGTATTAATATACTGTTTTAGATGTATTTTCAAGTTCGTGCACGAAAACAGTGATATCAAGAGCTCGCCTATAGGCGCTATATCGAAGTGCGATATTTGATTGTTTCCGTCTTATAAACTCGGGAACAATTAAGTACGTTTGAATGTGACGACGTGTTGTCGCCGTAAAACATTCATAGCCATTTTAGCCGTTTAATCGCGTGTTCGTAGAATCGTCGTCGACGTCGGATTACCGTAAGTTGGGAATTTAGTTTCATTCTAAATATAGAAATACGCGTCGCCGGATGCAATTGCGGCTGTTGACGACCGGCGCTTGACGTGTCGATAACAATAGTTAACGATAATTAACGCGGCACGTGAATCGGTGTTTCTTCTTATTTTTGTGCGACCGTTATATTTGAGTTCGGCCCGTAAGGGAGACCACCGGTGCGGCAAACCAAATTATTAAGCGACCGTTTACAACGTTTTCGCGAATTGTGACGAGCGGTCAAGCGCGTAATCCCATTGTACGTTTGTCGACACCGGAATTCGAGTACCACGATCGGCGGGCCGCCACGAATATTATTTGTCACTACGGCGTTATACTCTATTCACGTTTAGAAATGATCCAGGCGGTCACGGCCAACCAATAACCCCGCTGCACCGACCGCCGGTCGGTTCTGTATTCCGATTGAACGCACGGCACGAAATTACGCTAACGAAATACGTCACGTCACACCGCGGCCGCGTCGCCTACCGAATAAGACATTGGTCTTAGGATATACATTCTAGAATCTAGATTAATTGTGTACGGTCGGCCGTCAATACTAGATAGAACGATGCGTCCGGCTCCCGTGGTTATTACGACGACGAAAGTGCGCCGAAGTCGGCCGTACGGGTCACTTTTAAACGTGAATGGAATATAGCCGAGAAAATTCCGCATCGAACGACACGACGTTCGTACCATCACGTCCAACATAACAAATAATTAAATATCAGTCATACGACTAATTTTAGTAGGAAAAAACAGTCTCTGTCCATTCCACGCGTGAAACGTTTACGCGATTTTTCGAAATATCATTGTGTATGTACAACGTGCAAGTAAAAACATCGAGAAAAAAAAACATGCATCTAATTGTCTAAGTTGTCTAATAATCGAAATAAGATAATAATGAAAACGAAACATTTACAAACGCGTTTTACGACCACGGTTAACGACAATTAATATTGATATGACGGCACAACGAACATAAATAGTCCGTCGGATTTTATTTTTCGTCGACTCGTCGGACACGGGCGGGCCGCGGTACGTTTGCATCGTAAGACAGCGACGACGACGACGCGGGAAGAACGGGCAGGTGCGCTAACCCGCTGGGCGGCCTCTTGGAACGACGACGTGTGCGACGACGAGAACAAAGGAAGGTCGTTGACGGAGGAGCGGATCGTCGAAGCGTATCCACGACGCTATCTAGCGGACGACGGACGGCGTTTCCGCACGCGACATAAACGCTAAACACCGGACTATAAACATTTGACAAATAATGACAGATTTGGATGCAAACAGGATATTTATTTTTCAACAACAGTTAGATTTCAGCTTTCAGGTAAGTGTTTATGAACTAAATCAATTCTTCTTTACTGCCAAAATATAAACGTATGACCATTACGACGTAACGTTCCAGCATGACCAATTGCTATGGTTCGATTAAATGTCGATACAATGTTGTCATTCATACATTCAATTTAGAGCTTAAGATTCTCATCCGCTCAACTTTTAAAATTTTATTTAGTATTAGATTATCGAGGAACTCTGTGTTTAATAATTTTTTTATAATCACAACTCATTGAGGACTGTTAGAAAACAAATTTGTTATATCATTAAAATTAGAGAAAGAAATTCTTATTTCACGATTTTGTGAAGTTATTTAGTTTACAATTAAATTAAACCGATGAGCATAGCAATGTATGAAATGTGAATTTATATAACTATTTTGTATTATTTTACGTACACCGTTGAGACGTACCACACATTACATTTGCGCCGTCGTAATTCTGAGAAATTAATATTTCTGGCATTTCTAGGACTTTTTTCAAGTTGAATATTATGCATTCAGACCAGTGGCGGCTTTGGTTCTCTGCCCATGGGGGGGGGGGCCAATATTTTTTGATAAACATATATTTATATATACTTTTATAAGTTTTCACGTTCCGATGTTATTTTCTAAGGAATGTCATATCCTTTTTGTACAGTTGTTAGATTGTTAACAAAATAGTTACAGCGTTTTAAATTTTTCATTTTCTTTTAAACGCTGTTTATTTTTTTTTACAAAACAATATTTTACAAAAATGATATGACATTCCCTAGAAAATATTGTCATTTTCAAAATTGGTAATAGGTGTTTCAACTTTAATTCTGACGTAGACGCTACATTTACTGTTTCGCGTATTGTAATTTTTTTCTATATTTCCTATAAGATAGACGTAGACAACAAATGCTGGTGAGACGTCCTCATAAATATATATGAATATGTTCATAAAATATGAATATTTACTATTTATTATTTTAAATAATATATAACCAAATGATTATAATAAAAATTATATTATAAATTCTAAATTTTTGCGTTTCATGTTTGCAAAGCGTTGATAATATTTTCTTCAGAGATTTCAAATTCACGGTGTACATTTAATAATGCAAGCCCAATTAGCCGTTCTTGCCCGATTTGTGAACGCAGCTATGTTTTTAATCTGATGAGCAGGAATAGAAGAAATAAGCATAGAAAAGCAAAATCAATTTACATTAAGTCAGCAAGTGTAAAATATAAATAAGCAGTATACTTATTTAAACTTTTCAATGATTTTTAATGAGTAACTTGTTTTTATTTTATAATATAGATTATTTTACAATAGCACATACGTGCTATTATTTATAGCATGTAAGACGTACGTAAGAACCCAAGTCACGAGATTTATTGAGTACAGTACCTAAATATAAGGCCGGGTTCACATTGACGCGCGGAAAGAACATTTCGGCGAACGATATGCGTGAACGATGTATAGGAAACCCGTATAAATACATTTCAATACGCGCGAACCCGGTCTTATAATAATAATTGTAATAGGAAAATCCGATATCGGTGCACACGTGCCACGTAGTCCTTAGCCATTCGGGATGAAAAATCCAGCCTTGTCATATTCATTATTTTGGTTATATTATCGATATTTATTTTCGCAGAAACAAAAACATTAATTACCATTACAGCTGAATTTATTATTTAAATTTATTTGACTCCAAACTAAGCGGAAGGCGACAACGCGTACTGTCGTAAATCAAAATGTAAAATGTGTAGGGGGGTATGGCCCCTATGCCCCCCACCCTAAACGGCGCCCCTGATTCAGACAACGATTTCACATCGTGTCCAACGGAAAGCCCCCAACACATCTTTCTTTGGTGTTGCATACGATCGAAAATATCTGACGATTGAAACTGAGCGGATACGTCAATTGTTTCGTCGGCCACAAGAGAGACATATATTCTGTGTTTGCGGTCGCGCCTACGACGGTGCGAGATGGTAGATATGGAAATGTCGAATAATAACGATAAAAATCGTCAACAATAAACAAATATAAGTGTCACACTGGCCAAAACGAAAATAATCAACAAACCAATAACGACATCGTGTTGCGAATTCGCGTGGAATTGCTTATTCGTCGTACGGCCGTCGGTCGAAACGGACTCTGGTTGTCAATAGATCGCAACACTTTTCTTAACGACTCAACCGGAAGTTATACGCGATCCGTACCGAGTATGACGAGGGAAAATACGAACAAGGACTGGAGGACGACGGCGCGGGCGCGCGACAGAGTGCCGGCGACGGACACACTGTTCGACGACGCCGACGACCACGAAAACGCGGACGCGGCGGCCATCAGCAGCGGTCCGTCCACGTCGTCGAACGTGGTCGCCCTGAAACGCGGTCGGCGCCGCAGCCGTAGCCGCCGGTCCCGACAAGGGACGTCCAAAGGCGACGACGACGACGACGACGACGAACGCGACAACGGTCGCCGACGTCGTAAGACGAGACGCCGCTCGTCGTCGTCCAAGGGCCGGAGCGCCGGCAGCGAATACGACACCGCGGCGTCCAGCCTGGACGAGGACGTCGTCAGCACTACCACGGACGGGGAGACCGGGGACGCGACGTCCCGGCGGCGGCGACGGAGGAGGCGTCGTCGCGGGACGAAGGGCGTCAAGGGGGGGTCGACGGTACGACAGACGACGAGTCGTCGCCGTCGCCGTCCTCGGTCTCTGTCGCAGAGCAGCGGAGGGCGGATGACGGACGATCGCAGCGACAGCGATTACGATGACGAAGATGACGGCCTTGGCGCGCGTCTGACGTCGGCCAGGAGAAGGGGCGGAAGTCGCCGCCGGCGTCATCATGGCGGGAAATCGTCTGCGAGATCGTTGTCGGACAGGACGCGCCGCGGGAGAGCGGGCGGTCGCCGCCGACGTGACGACGGCAAAGACACCGCCTCCGGGACCGACGGCGGCGAGATGTCGGACGCGCCGCCGGAGTCCACGACCCTGAACGTTCGTCTCAAGAGGAACAAGAACAAAGCCGCGAGGTGACCAAGAATGCGCACACCAGCTGATGAACTCTTTTTATAGTGTTGTTCATCCCCCACCAGCCGACTCGACATGTTACGAACATTTTTAACATTTTTTATTGGAAATAAATACAAATATTTTCAATATAAAAATAAAATACCGATTGTCTCTGTTCATATTTCTTTCTCGCAGACCTACGATTTATGTCTGCTGGTATAAGTCGCGAGTAGTTCTCGTTCGAAACAAGAAAAAATGAAGAAGACTTACTGGTGTTTTGCGGAAAGCACGAAATGTCTTGACATATATAAGAAACAAAAAATTGGAATGGTTTGGTCACGTATGGAGGCCCGAAATTTTAATATTCAAAAGGGCTGTAACATCAAAACGAATAAGCGGCTGACCGATCGTCATAGATAAATAGATTAATTAAATTTTTTTAAAAACCCAACCGGTCGGGAGTAAATAGTTTTTAAACGTAATATTGTTATCAGCGTATTTAATTAATTTTTAGAGCACACTCCCCTGTGACGACTATAAATTAAAAAATGGTTGATGGCTTGGTCTGCATAAATTTATGAATGCTAAAAAATACATTGAAATGACATGACACCTCTGTGTGTTATTTGTTTAAAAACATGTTATAAGCAAAATAAATCGTGATAAATAATCGTCTTTTGAACGGGTGATCAACGAATAAACGCGATTATGAAAGTGTGTCGCAGACGTATATTTATAAACTGTGTTGTATATGCAACAGTATCGACTTGATACCAGTGTGTGAGCAATGTAACAATATCGATATCGGATATTCAATAAACATGTTTCATAGAATCACATAATACTAGGCCAATCGTTATGAAAAATCATTTATGGAATCGTTATAAATATTTATTATTACCTGCCGATATTTTTACGTAATTATTATTTTATAACAAGTAACAATAACATAACAACATTTTATTTTTAATTCCGTGTACTTAATTATCACTTATCATAAAAACTTTCTTTTAAAAATTCTACTAAAAGGTAATCCATATAAAAAATTTAATGATAATACATTAATCATCGCTGTCGTGTTTCTGTCGACGGTTGCCTTAGGTTTAACGGGCTAAAGTTAAAAAGAAAAAGCTAAATACTTAATTTAACTTGTGTTTGTTTATATTAATTTGTTTAACAAATTAAACAATTTAGTAACTTGTTCGGTTTCGGTATCTGCCATAAATTATTACATTAATTATTATTATAATTACATCAATATATATTTATTTATTTTTTGTTTCTGTAACTAATTGCAACAACTTGAGGTAATTCTATACGTTTTTGTGCGTTGTTTGATACCCTCCTATTTTTATCAAATTATACTATATACACAAAAATTAGACTTTGTGCAAACAAAAATATTGCTGCACTTACGAGGTACGGCTATTAAATTACGTAACTATCAAATTAGCGATAAGACGGTACAGATAAGGGAATAAAATTGGTGTATTTAAAAACTATTAATGGCGTTATACTAAACAATACCAATTTAAGGTCCTTTCACACACATCCGATCCGATTTTTATTATTCAGAGTAGTTTCCGAGGACTTTATTCATACATACCTGGGCCGGATTCGTTTCGATTCTTAATATACAAGTCCAAAGGGACTTTTAAAATATCCAAAGGTTCTCATGGCAAATTAATGTATAATTTTTATACATTTATGTAATCAAACAGTTAAGTATTAAAATACTAATATAGATTTCAGTATAAAAATATTAATACTACAAAGTATTTATAATGAATGTAATAAAATGACAAATTTATAATTTATAATTTATATCAATTAGTATTTATAACGTAAATTCATTAAATTATTATATTATGTTACTTTGAGTGAAATGTAAAATAAAATATTTACTTATCTTAAAACTTATTGATTTGATTTATTCATATGCAATTATTTCACAAATTTTCTTCTCTCATGTACTGTCACTACATTTCGAATGATAGTCATACAGTTCAATAAGACTATTATGAGTTTAATTAATTTTTCATTTTCACCAAATTGGTGAAATTTGTAAGTGTCGTATTAAAAACGAATAGATACTGTCAACGAACACGTGTATAAAATAATAAAAATTAATGACTTTGCAATAACAGACGACGAACATACACGAACATGCACACGGATGCCTGTTCAAATATGTCCGTTCCAGCACCGTTCCGTGTTTAACCATCCGAGATCGGACGGAAAATCGGTCACTGACAATATTTTTGTGATCGGAGTGAGTTCGGAAAGCTCGGATCGAATGTGTATGAATATATACATTGTAAACCAATAAGTGTATGTTTCAGAGTACACTGACGCCTTGACGAATCGGACCCAGATCGGATGTGTGAAAACGATCGTTTGTGTCGGTTTGTTTTTTTCGATCAATTCTTTTGATCAGTCGGTCTACGATCAGTAGTTTACTTGTGAGCGTCGATATAAGTAACTTTATTCGCGGTGTACGTAGAAATTATGTCAGACGAAAAAATTGAACAGCGTATAAATTTAAAATTTCACGTGAAATTCGAAAAATCTGCAACAGAAAGTTTTCGTTTGTTGACAGATGTCGACAAATATGGAGATGAGTCATGTCACGACCACGTGTTTTTGAGTGGCACAGACGTTTAAGTTGATAAATTAATGCTATGTTAATAGTATTTTTTTATTTAAAATGTGTAATAATGACTGAATGGGTATCTTGAGGACAGACTGTTAATCAACATTATTATCTACAAGTCTAAACAACACTCGGAGAACGAGTAAGAAGAAAGCGATTTTAATTGTAAATGCCTTATTCGTCAAGCAGTTTGTGGCCAAAAAGTTGTAAATATAACATCAACGTAGACATTGCAAGAAAAGGATTCTAACATTGTTTCCCAATGAACGAAGAAAAATACAGATGGAGCGATGTATTAATACTAATATTTTAAATATAATACAAAATTAAAATTAATATTAATGCAATAATATACAAGTGAAGGGGTGTATATAGTAGGAGAAAAATGTTAAATTATTAAAAATTGCTAATAAAAAGTTTTTAGCTTGAAAGACTCGTTATTAAATAGCTCACCTCGAATTATGCAAGACAACATGCTCTAGAGTGTTACGATGTACTTACATTAGTGTGCACTGCCAAGTGACAAACATAATGTGTTCTCGATTAAAATAGTGACCTCCGCTAACAAAATCATGATCACACGCCTTTTTGGTTACAGACTTTAAAAAAATTTCAATTATACCCGAGGTTTCCTTGATACACTGACAGACGGACGCTAACAGATTAGCGGTTTCGTTTTCAGCAAATGCACAGTTTGTGAGTAAGATCGGATTCGGGAGAGACAGAGGCGAATAACAATAGACAAATAGCAACACTGTTTTATTAAGAGTCAATTAGAAATAATATTATAAATGTAACAGATACAAATTAGACGTATAAAATAAAACTCGTATAGTAAAAAATGATAAATTCACATTTTAACAAATATTTAATTGTTGAATGAAAAATTTCAGATTTTATTAAAGAAAAAAAATCAATTTATAAAAAAACTAAACTGACAATGAATAACAATATCGTTAGTCACTAATCTATGAATAATTGAAATCTGTATGCCAAATTAACATGAAGTTACAAAGTTTGAGCAGAATATAAAAACATACAATTTAAAGTTAACAACAAATCATTAATGAAAACATGTTTTATTTTTAAATACATACATTTTTGCTTATAAAACGGATAATTGAATAGTCAGTATTACATAGGTCTTTTTAAATTACTTTAAAAATCTATCCTTTCAGTATGACAAATTCTTTTTTCAACACGCAAATGGTAAATTATGACAAATAAAATGATATTAACATTTCAATTACACAATATAAAAATGATAACTACAATAATCATTATTTAATACCCTTAAATAATCGAATGATAAAAAAAAATCATTTAGTAATACTTTAATTAAAAGAAATAATGTATGCTAATTACTTAATATAGATTCGTAAATAACAAATCAGTAATGTTAAAATGAAAAAACCTTCAAAACTTTGTTCTTTTTGTAATTGTTTTAAACAATATGCGAAACATCCGACTTATTAATTATTAGTTGGTTATTCAATGATCAAAACCTTTGGCTTTTCCCATGTGAAAATGTTACGGCCAAAATGACCATATGTACTTGTCTTCTGATAAATCGGTTTTTCAAATCTAAATCCCTATGAAATTAAATGTATATTAATATAACTTTAAAAAAACATAAACACAATTGTATATCCCCTAAATCCTGTAACATATAAACGTAAAGTATAAACGCATCAAATAAACAGATGAAGTATTTTTGAAGCAGTTTATTTCACTTTAATTTCCTATTCAATTAAAAAAAAAAATTAATCAAATTGAATTAATTTTAAATTTTATTTAAAATACACAATAATAAACATAAGTAATTACATGGATCATCATAAAAATATTCGTATTAAAATTTAATTTGATTTCCATAATCAGCTGTGAAAATAAAAACAACATATTTTAAGTGGAAAAAATATGTTTTTGTTATGTAAAAAAAAGTTTTTATAAAATTCTATTTTTGTTTAATTAATGGCATCAGATAGATTTTTTTTTATAGATAATTATCAAAAATATTTTTTTGTCAGAAAAAGAAATATTTTAAGAAGTAACGAAACATAAGACACAATGTTATATAATTTTTTCATTTGTATGGCTAAATTATCACTTTATAAGACAGTATATTTAATGAGCTTCGACATTATTCAAATTACATTTTACTTAAGTAACTAAAATACATTTATTTTCACTAACTTGACAATTCCTCCTGGTCTTAAATCAAAATTATTATTTACAATTGCCAACAATTCTTTTTGACTTTTAGTAGATGTACCATAATCAAAAACCGAAATCGATATCGGTTCCACAACTCCGATAGCATAAGATACCTGAAATCAGTACAACATTTATAAAAATAACTAATTTGAATATTATTTTTATAATACATTTCTATGTATGACATACTTGTACAAGGCAACGTTTGCAAAGACCAGAATTGACCAAAGACTTGGCCACCCAACGCGCAGCATATGCAGCTGATCTATCAACTTTAGTAAAATCTTTGCCAGAAAATGCACCGCCTCCATGAGCTCCCCAACCGCCATAGGTATCGACAATAATTTTTCGTCCTGTCAAGCCTGCATCACACTAAAAACAAATCATTAATAATATTAACATTGTGTTTTAATTATTTTAGACTAAAATAATTACTTGTGGACCTCCCAATACAAATTTACCACACGGATTAATGTGGAAAATTGAATTTACATCAAGATATTGTTCTGGTATCACCATTTTGATAACTTTAGTTATGACTTCTTGACGTAAATCTTTCACTGCTATTTTTTCAGAATGTTGAACGGATATGACAACTGTATGAACTCTTTGTGGAATACAAGCTCCATCGACCAAATAGTATTCACATGTTACCTATTAACATAAAATACAAAAAAGAATACACACACACTCACAGAATAATTATAATTATAAAAACTTGTTAAAAATAAAAATAAAAATATAAAATGACAAAATAACAAAATAAATGATTCATTACATACATTTGTATTATAGACATGAATACATAGTAAATACAATTTTTTCACACTAATTATTTAATATTAACCATTAATCAATATGAAATATAATAATATTAATTTTTGGTATCAAATAAAATGTACAAATAACTTAGTCCATTAACATTATTGTTATAATAATTAAAACTTTAAACATATTAAAATCAAACTAAATGTAGGAAATTAGAAATGACCATTCTCTGTTATTGTCTATTACACATGTAACATATAAATTAGATGTATTGCATTTTCAACATACGAATTCATCTAGTAGTAAATAAAAAATCTTGAAAATGATTTGAATTCTTCATAGATAAAATATTCCACTTTTTTGCCTTTATTTTAAATTTTTGTAATAGAATTTCGAGGAAAAATAAATAAAGTGTAATATTTAATAGACAAAAGAAAAAACAGATTTCTTAACATATATATATATTATTTACTTGAGATTTTGTATCAGGACGTGCCCACCAAAGTTCTCCACTTCTACGAAGTTCAGATATTTTTTCATTGAGTTTGTGTGCCAAAACCACAGTCAAGGGCATGCATTCTTCAGTTTCATTTGTAGCATAGCCAAACATAAGGCCCTGAAATTTACAACAAAATAAATCATGTTTATTTATATAAATAAATAACTTGAAATGGTCGATACATTAAATTTGACATTCATAGTGAATATTACTAACTTATAGTGCATAATCTTCTTTACCATAATATTACTTAAATAGATAAAAAAGCAGAGAACTTATTATATTGTTAACTATTTAAATTATGAGATTTATTTACAAATTATTTTCAATGATTATATTTTGTGAGTTGAAATAAATAGTTCAAGAAATGCCATATTTTATAATTGTTTTTTCCATAATTAAATTTACATGTATAATTTTTAACATAATATTTAGATACAATTTTATTGCACGTCTAAACTCTTTTAATGTTCTAAACTGGTCGTGGCGGGTTACATATTTTAAAGAGTTGTCAAGAAAATATTTTTTAACTAGATATAAAATGATAATCAATATTTTAAAACTACTCCAATTAAAAAAAAACAATTAAAACAAAAAACAATGATAAAATGTATAACTAAGTATAAGTCGATTCTTTGATATTTTGAACAAAGTAATATCCACAAATTTACAATTAAAATTTTTAAAAATCATTAAATCTAGTATGTAGTGATAGAAAACTAGTCTACTGTATACAGACATTACAAATACATAATTTTTGCTTATCTCAGAATTATTTCACCAGTTGATACTATAATAATTATTTTATATATTCCATAGTATGCAAGTAGTATACAATAAAGCAGAACAAAATCATAAATAATTATTTAAATATTTTTATGAAAATCAATATATAAATAAAATATTTCTGTTTTTCAAAACACACCTGATCACCAGCACCTATATCTTCTGCAGATCTGTTGATATGTACACCAGCAGCAATATTTGGAGATTGTTGGTCAATTGCAAGCATCACGGAACATGTCTTGTAATCAAAACCTAAAAACAAATACTACGATAAAATTAAGTAAAAACTTAATCATAAATATCAATTATTTCATGTCAACTTGTATTGAGTAGATACATCTAATATATATATATATATATATAATATAAATAATATACTTATTAGATATACATTAGTAATAAGGATTAACAGGTATAGGAAAAAAAACAATAGATATTCAAACTTGTTTTATTTAATAATATTATACAATGCAAATCAAATAAAACAATATTAAAGAGACCACAGATTTTAATACAGTATATCCAATATTTTGTTACAACTGATTATCACTATATTATGATTATTATTTATTACAATTTAATAAATACCTTTTGATGAATCATCATAGCCAATGTGCTTTATTGTGTCTCGGACTACTTTTTGATAATCAATATTGGCTTTAGATGTTATTTCTCCACAAAGAAATATCATTCCAGTTTTGGTTACAGTTTCTATAAAATAATTAATATGTTATTCTAAGCAAATATATATTTCTAAACTATTATTAAATTAAGTAATATTAAATATGGTTTAGTTTTGCGTAAACAAAGTTTATTTATCTTTAATATTAATGGTTTCAGTATAACATAAAATCAATACCAAGTATTAGGTATATATTTTTTTTAATAATATTAAACTTACCACAAGCTACTTTAGCATCAGGATCTTGTTTCAGATGAGCGTCCAAAATAGCGTCGCTGATTTGATCACACATTTTGTCTAAAAAAACAAAGATAACAGTGAAAATTTTGAACAATTTTTTTTTAATTATTTGAAATAAATATCAGAAAAAACGAATAATTTTTTTGTAAGCTAAGAAAATATTTAATTATACTTATAATTTAGTAGAGATGATTATTTCGATAATACCATTTTTGAAGACATGGTCTCTATCTCTATCTATATTTTAAAACCAATTGATACAAAAAGGAGATTCAATTATATAAATATATTATTTGTTTAGGTCCTTATTTTATTACTATCATTACATTTTTATTATTGTCCATAAATAATACAAGCCATTAATTACTTATGAAATAAGTCCATATCATAAAAAAAGAATTATAATAGTGAATACATATTACAATAACTATGAATATCTTAGTTGTCATTTTCAGTGCTAATGCCCACTATAGCCAAATAACATTATTTTATTCTTGACATATGTATTTTCTATAATAATTCTAATTTTTCTTTTTTATGGTTTGTGTTTTAATTATTTTTTGGATAAATACCCATATATTTTTAAAATAATGAATTTAGGATTACAACTCGAACATTTTATAACTATGTGTTCATCTGTACACCTAGATCTTTTAATAGAAAAATAAAGAATTACCAATAACTAAAAAATATGAAGTATCATATATGAATATTATAAGAGTATATATGAAAATATTGTTACAAAATGACTTAAAAGCTTTTGCTATGAACACCACAATATTGATTTATTTATTACCGAGTAAGTAAATAGCAAGTGTGCGAGGATAATGTTTTGATAATTTTTGGGTCACTGACTACAAACAAATAAGTATTTCATTTATTTTATTGATGTTGTTTAAAATTTACAATTTAATTATGCAAACAATACAATAGAACACAAGGGTAATTATAAAATTATATATGGAAAAGTTACCTACAACATAAGTGACCGTCTTATCATTGACAACCGATTTGAGTAATAATAAGTCGTCCAAATACAGGAATATAGCGCTTACCCGGATGTCCTTCGCCAACCGATTCCGAAGTAAAGAGGAACGATGAGTCTTCGTGACCTTCGGGTTTGAGTCCGCCGTCACCGTGTCCGTTTGTTAATCCGTCGGTGAACTTTTTCATCATCGAGCTCCGTGTGCCAAGAAGACGATTATTAAACGCTATTGGCCGGTGGTATCCGTCTGCTGCTCACCACGACAGGTTTGCGGTCTGTTGGAACTTCGTTACAATTACAACGACATAGAACGAAAGAAACAAGCAAGTGCGAGTGAAATACTCACGCGGACGGTCGTCGAAGTGGGAAATGTTCCGTGTCGAAACGCAGTGCACCGCGACGGACGAGACAACCAATATCGGAGGTCGACGGACGTAACAAGAGTACGGTGTGCGTAGATAGAACGGCGGAAAGGTGCCCGAACGCGGAATGGTTACAAGTGGTGCCGAAAACAGTATTGCCAACTGCTAGTAAACGTAATTGGCCCGCAGCCGTCACGCGTAGACACGCGGGCCGATGACGACCAAACTCGACGCGGCCTTCGGTACGCCGCCCGCCGTCGGCCCACCGCCGCGAGAACAAATCGCGTTTACACACGTGCACGGCCACATGCACGCACAAGTTCGACCGCTGCCGCCACCCACCTCCTGTTCGTTCCGCCGTGACTACGGCCGAAAACAGTGTTTCGTATAATATACAGTGGACGCCGTTTATAAGACTCGCTTCGGGACTAGCACAAAGCGAGTCTCATAACCGAACGAACCTTAACAAGGCAGAGTGGGGAGAAAAGAAACGGAAAAAAAATAATTAATTTTTATTACACGTATTTATATTTAATTTCATATATTATTTTTTTTCCACCGGTGGAATCACATTTCCGTCGCATTGAAGTTAACCTTCCTCATCTTTTCTGCCAAAAAGCTGAAGAACGCGAGCGTCTTTGTGTCTGACTTTCACAAACCATTCTTTCAACGCGCATTCATCAACGTTGTCACCCTTTCCACGCCTTTTCCTGTTTTGGGACTCGAATGACGACTGATTGTAACTACGACCGCAACAATACAAATTGCGATAAATGTGAAATGCAATATTGGGCCAGTTAACCGGGATTTTTTTTTTTTGATACCTTGCACTACGTGAAAGGCGATCAAGTACGAATTGAAAACCACTACAACACAATACAACTTTTTTTCAAAACTAATTCATTTCAACATATCTCTACGGTTTTTTTTTTTGTTTCAAACTTGTGCCGAGCGATTTTGAGTCGTATGAGCGACTGAACGTATATATATCCGCGTGTCTTATGACCGGCGTCCGCTGTATACGACGAAAAACTATGCAACTCGATTAACGGTTACAACGTTGTTGCTTATCGCGGACGAACGCATGCACGCGGGCGCCGATCGAACAAAACAGAAAAGTCGATCGTTTTCCACGCTACGCAAGTAGTCGACCGTATTGTGTAGTTATCGATTATTACGATGTGATTAATCTCGTTTACGGCTATACGCTTTGGAATCTATTCGCGCAAACCGAGAACGGCGGCGATAGTCGTCCAGAGAAAACGGTACGGAAAACGTCCAGTGTCTAATTTTAAGCAGATTGGCCGTTTGCGCGCGTCCACGTCGAAACGTCCCGCGTGGTGGTACGTGTTTGCGATGGTGAAGAAAATAATATCGACACGGTATTCCTACCAACCACGATTTTATTTTTACGTGTTGTTGTCATTGTTTGTCTATACCAATACGTTGATGACGGATGAAAACCCAAACGTCTACGGTTATAATTAGCCCAAGGCGAGGGGCCAGTTCAAGGCACGTCTTTGGTCTGGAAATAAAAGCCGAAAATACGCCACCGATTTGTTGTACTGCGTTGGTTTTTTCCGATCGGTTTATAATAGCAAAGCTATAGTATCACACACGCGTGTATATACATATACATACATATACACCGAGTGAAATTTTTTCGACGTGCACGATACTAACGAGACCAAAAGAAATCGAGCGCTCGTCATTACTGTCGTCCAGACGATTTGAACGAAACACCCATGACGCGTAGGATCTTCGACCGAACACAAAACTACAAAACATCGTGTCTATTTTGCCATGTGCGTGGCAACAATTATTTTCTGTAGCGTAGTCAACCAGTACGGATATATCCGTGTTTTCAATGTCTATCACATTCAATAGTTATCAATCGACGCGCTCTGTGCACACGCGTGTGTTATATTCAGACCCGATACCACCGTAGCCGTTTTGCTATCAGTCTGTTGTTCTATTTGGATTTCACCAACACGATCATTTTCATCGACAACAACGCGAACGCTTTGTTTTCGAACGAAATCATAACGATGTTTGATCTACATCGTTTCCGAGATTCATCGGTTCATGTATATGGAAGTTGATTACAACACACAAGGCGTGCGTGATCTTACGCCACGTCAACACTTACTGTGGGATTCTTGTTCTGGTTTATATTGCAATAACAATATGCATATCGTTATGCATTATTCATAATTACATACTTGAATTACGTTTAACGATTCACACTCCTCGATAGCACCGCGATAATATAACGGATAGCCGTATCGTATCGTACGATTTGTACGTTCAAGTTATGATGTCTCTGTACGAAAGAAATTGGTAAATTATCATAACAATATTCTCTAAATACGTTTTTGGCGTTTCGCGAATTCAGAAAAATTGTGTTCGTCGGTCGCGGATGTCGATTTAACGCGTGCCTACGGTTGTGATTTACGTTATATAAATGTTGCTAGTACGAGTAAAAGAGCCGAGTGAATTCAAGAGTAATTATTCAGTTGGACAAGAAAGATACTATACAGATCTACTCAACAATCACGTAACCGGGGTTAATTATTAAATATATATATATATATATTGTATATAAGTTATTCGTGTTTGTTGAATACGACGTAAAAAGGAAATTTGAAAATTTGAAAAAAATGTATAAATCAAATATAAAGATATTAAAGTGGATTATTCCAATAATAATTTCTATTTCTATTATAATATAATATTACATCACAATTGTAAATTATTTTAAAATCACATTGGGAAAATGTTTCTGTAATTTATAAGATTGTTGGTCCCTTCTAAAAAAACCTTCACTCTGGATCTGTGGCTTGCACACTTCACCCGCAATTCTCACCCGTTATAATCGCCACAAAATGTATATACTTATTCGTGTGCTGTTACATATTTATTACGAATGTGTATTGGTTTTATAACAAACAGCATGCGCGTGATTCTTTTACGTTTTTGATGTAGATGCGTAAAATTGAAATACTCGTAACATTTCTTAAATTGAAAATTCAACAAAAATTGTATTCTAAACAGGCTGTTTAACAAATTTGCAAGTATTTAAAAAAAAAACTATTCTTAACAATACTATGTATTAATAAGAATGATTCGTCACCAATTATATGCATGATTGTTGACAATATACGCCGTAATATTGTCCATCATGCAGTGGCGTGGCGAACCTTTTAAAGGAGCGAACTATTTTTCCTAACACCCACCCCCTCTATAAAAACGACAAATAAGTAAAAAAAAATATGTATCGTTTTTTAAATATTTTTTGGCTTTTGTTTTCTTCCAAGTTCTATCGTCTAAATTCTAACCAACATTTTTCACTAATAAGTCGAGCAATAATAATTTATTCATAAGCATTTACTACACGTCATCCATCGACTACCACCCACCCATCCAATTTGAACTAGGAGCGGCCATTCCAAAATTATTCCTTTGCTATGTCACTGACATCATGTATGTACGAACTTTGATGTTATGACTATAACAAAAAGTGATTTATTCTATTAACAAAAATACTTCAATGTATAAAAAATTTGATTTAAAAAAAATTTGATTAACAAGAACATTTTTCATATGTAGATATGAATAATAATAAATTTGTATAAGAATGCACATATTAACATTATAATTTATAGGTATTTGTAATATTCACATTTTATTTGCATGTTGCATGTATTAAGTTGAAACAAAATTATATCCAAAACTCTGTAAAACATACAAAGACGATATAATTATTCTCTTTATGATACATTAAGTATTCGTTTACCGTTAAAGGATCTGACACATATTGAAAATTTTGGTTTTAATTCTGAAAAATAATAAACAGTTTTGACATTATTCATTTAATAAAAATATACTCTTGTAATTTGTTTACACAATTCCTATTTTACATTATTAAAATACATACAATTTATAAATGTTAAGCATACGAGTGTAATCATTTTTAAAGGAAAAAAGTGTTAATTTCTTTAAAAAATAATACATTTTACCATGTTAACTAAATGATCGACACCAACAGTAGCATAATACTTGTACACGAAGTTTTTATGAAAACGTATTATAAGTGGACTGAAGTAGGTCGACAATTACCCCTAAAATAACTTAAAGCCAGACAAATGTGGAGGGTCTTAGGAATAACCGGTTTGAATTTTGAAAACGTATTTGAATTCATTTTCAAGTCATCTGGATTTGAACCGAGGTGATTTTTATTTATATGTATAAAGTCGAGTGCGTGGTTAAGTATATAAATAACGGAAATTAATGATTTTTTTAAATTGTTAATATCTTAACGATCAATTATAATATCAAAAATCACCTCGATTAGAACCTAGAATATTCAAAGTAATTTTCAGAATTTTAATCCGTCAAACCCAAGTCCCACAACATTTGTTTGGCTCATTGGTCTTTTAAGTGGACCACTTCATACGCGTCAATCGATCACGTTCGTATAACTAACTAGAAGTGAATTCCTCGAAACGGTATAATGCCAGCAGCCATAATAATACTCTTTTATATAATTTACATTACCATGTAAATTAATGCATTATTATGTCAGATGATTCAAAATATATTGAACTCATTAGTATATATTTTTTTCCATATTCGTAATCACTATATAAACCTTTACATACAAACACTACTACGATAATAACTGGTTTATAGTCATGAACGTTTTTTATGATGAGTGATATCTATATAAATATAGATATAGATATACCGGAATGAAAGTATAAAAGGTTTGTTGTACACTATTGTTGGACGTTATAAAATAATATTTACATAAAAATATAAGCAAGTAATAATAGAAATTTATAATGTTTATGTAAATGGTTTTTTTGATACCGGTGAACACAATTCGCGATTCTAAGAAATGTGTTTATTGAATATCCGACATTGGTAACGTTACACACACGCGCAAACGGTCATTTACTTTTCACACACTAACTAACATATACACACACATACACACACATACACATGTGTATGAAGTCGATACTATTGCCTCTATATAGTAAGTATAGTATATTCTATAGTCCTCCTAAATAAATATATATCTGGCAGCCCCCTTAATATTTTATTGGATGTGTACTTCTGTATATTTTATCTTACGTGGTGTCTTGCAATAAGCAATCGGAACTATGCAGCACAGAACGATCGAATTTCACTAAATTAACATTGTCAGTTTCATCATCAGACCCAGAATATGTTGAGTAATAACTTGTATCAATTGTATCGTCTGTATCGGTCGTATCATTTGTATTAATCGTATTATTTAAAGGATATATTGACTGATCTGTATTCAAATTTTTTATTTTCTTTGGTATCCTACTCTTAAACGATCGTTTTCTTTTCAATGTATTCTTTCCAGATGACTCATTATTATTAGTATTATACATGTCGTTAATCTCCTACAGATAAATAAAAATAAATATATAATTACATTAGTAATTAATAATCATTTAGACTTACAACATCAATGCTTGCAGGGGTGTTATTGAGACCAATTGAAATAGGTGTAGTTATAATATCAACTTTCAAATTATGTGCATTGAAAAATTGAATAATTCTAGTTTGTCTGCAATATTGATTTTTTTTTTTAATTAAATAAAATTAATGTGATTCTAATCGTTTTGAAAAATGTAATTAAAAATATTACTTGTCTATGTTTAACCAATAAATAGCATCGTAAAATGCACCAATCCATTGATTCGTCAGTTTTTTATGTTTATTCTTCAACTATAAATTAACATAAATAATTATTAAATATACAATATTAAAGGTTCTTCATTCGGTCATATTGACTACTTATTAATTTTTTTTTTACATATTATGTCAGCATAGTAATAATATGATCTTAAAGGATGGAAACCAAAAAGAATAGCAATAATAATAAATATATTAGCTTAAAGTTATTGAAAATAAATGTATCAATTTATTAAAAATGTCATGTTTATATAGCAGTCAAAGTACTAACTACATTATAATATTATTCAACTTGCACATCGGCTTTTAAAAATAAAGATTAATAAAAAAAGGCAAAAAAAAAGAGAATGTACATATGTATATTTTTACATTCTGTTGTTAATATTGTAACACCGTATATAGTATTATAACATACATATCGTATACTATATACTGTTGTTTCAAACTAAAAATCTAGTAAATAATAATAATAATAATAATAATAATAATAATAATAAATACTTACTACCGGGTAATTTGATAATAGTTTGTTATCTTCTCCATTAAACTTTTTAATTTTTTTTACCCAGTTTCGTTTACCATCATCATTAAAAAACCTCACATGTATTTTAAACTCTTTTTCATCTTCTGTAACATAATAAATGTTTTTTAATTTAGTTATTAATAAAATCTTTACAGGCAGATCCCGTATTGTAATTTCTTTATTTAATATAACAACAATTATATTTACTAATCATAAAATATTTACTGGGTGATCCTTTAATGAAAATGTTTAAATTTGGATCCAAACAAATTATACTTGGCCAAAATGGATATTTGCCAATTTTGGCCAAAATAATATCACCGATTTCGTAATTTTCATTTTTTTCATAACTTGGAGATTTTTTCGATACAGCATTTACCACTGCATCATATTCATTACTTAATGAATTTGATGTGCTTGGGATCTGTAGTCCATTATTATTATTTCGTGCGGCTGAAAGCATTGTTTTGTCTGTAATAAATAATTATTTTTAGAGTAACAAGTTCGTATGATTTAATAATTTTCTACTAGTTACAGTAAAATAAAAATATACTTTCCTATTGCGATTACAAGTATAGAACCACTTTAGACTTGTTATCTAAGAACTCTACGTTAATTGTAAAGAAATACGGCCAAAAACAAAATGAACCAAAAGAAATGGTTGATTACAATACTTTTTCGATTGGTATAGAATTTAGATAATTGACCTGTAAATAACAAAAAGTTTAGCGATTTATTTCAAAAACGTTATTAGACTTTATATAAAAACTGTTGTTGCGGCGGAACTCTTCAGAGATGAAAAAATTAAACCGTGAAATAGTTTAGAAAATAATCGTATCAAAAATAAACAAAATATCCACACGTCAAACCATTCGGAGAAAATTGCACACGGTAACTTAACAACGCCACCGTGTAACATATTAATATCTAGTTACCTCGTACAAACGGCCGATGACGTTAAAACAAAAACAATTTAACTGGCCAATGTTATTATTACCTAGGTGCCGAACGTCGGAACGTTCGTGTAGTTTGATAATTAATTTCATGTCCGTTGACATTTCAAACGACGAAGAAAAACGAAGAAAAAAAAAACACATCTCCGATCGAAACGATTAAAACGCGTAATCTCTCTCTAACTAGCCATTAGAACATTCCATAACACAGCTGATAAAAAAACATTACGTAGGCAGTTAAAACGCGTATCCGCGTTATGTCTATGGCTTTTCCGTGGCCTACGCCACGAGTGTGTCGACGAAGACGGTTCGGGTCCAATCGCTGGTAATTATTGTTTTAATCAGCCGTCACGTTTTGTCGTCGCGATCGTGTGAGGGACTCGGGCAAACAGAGCACGTGAATACGATTTAAACGCACCGTTTCGTTTCGTTTAATGCGAGAATCCGTTTTGCGTCTACGAACGAGACGTAGATAACAAAGCACAAAACGTTCTATATTTAAAAAAAAAAAGACCAATCCGCAACGGACATTCGTAGTTATTTTACAGCGGTGTCGTCACTACGCGTATGACCAAAAACGATTGCAACCCAAGACGTTTCTGGCGAACAACGCGAACGGTAACGGTAAAATCACACGTATACTGGTGCCGCCACTGCACGTATACGTTTATAAACGATTTGTACATAACGCTTACCGGTCTTGTACCGTTTTAACTGGACGGGAAAACCAATTTGGATATATCGCGTGTCCGCCGGACGTCGAAAGACCAGAAGGAAGCCCGATTCGGTCGTGCACGGACGAAATGTCCAACTTGGCCACGCGTACGGAACCGAATAACAATAATGATATCACGTCAGCGGACGGAAACCGAAACGGATAGTGTCCGGGCGGCAGGGAGGAGACGAACGTCTAACAGCCGTTCCGCTAATGACCGACGCTAAGGCAATGCGGCCGACGACGGGTACGAAATAACGTACGAAACGTCGAAAAGTATGTACGTGGGCCAAATGGTCGGTTGTACGTTTGTACGACGTGCCTTCCATTGACTTGTATATATATATACCTTCCATATGATATGTACATATATTATTAATGCACGAACGTCTTGAAATTTGAACAATAGGCGATAATAATTTTTCAAAACACTAATGCAAAATTAATTTTGTTTTTTAAACCTTGTCCGTAACGAACGGTTTATGGATAATTGTATTATTTATTTATTTTTTTCCGTAAATTATTCACCGATAATTAAAAACTAACGGCAATATGCTCCACGCACGTGCATACGTTTTACGCCTAGTGTAGATAGTTATACACATTCCCCTCCCCCCACCGTTTTTATTCACGAATAGTATGCAGGTTTAACTAAATTGTACATTTAGTGTTTACACTATAAAATTATTTAAATGATAAAATAATTCGTTATTTTATTTGATGTTCACATTGAAAGTTGAAACTTCAAACACGCCGTTTAACATAATTCATATACATTTTAGTCGTACCTATTGTTATTTGTCTGGAAAATAAAGTTCGAATTGTCGACTATTATTATAATAAAGTACCAACTGTAAACTGCTAGTAGTAATCAATCGATGTCCCCTGAAGTATGACCATCAGAAAGAAAAAGAGAAAGGAATAATGGGGAATGCGGAGTATGTAATGTTATTTATATTGTCTATAGTAACGGGCAGCGTTCGATTTCCCTTTTTAGAAGACGATGTATATATATATATATTTTGTTTTTAAAGAGAAATGCTTTAGGCTTTGTCGTTGTAGTACAAAAACAAAACTATAAATTTAACTCATAATATATATATATATATATATATATATAACGTTATTTTCCTACAAGACGACATTCCGAACCCGGGCATTAAAAAATAAACGGTTCTGGAGAGTTAGATAGTTTCACGACGTATCTTCATGCTGGTCGCTTTTTAATTGTCGACTTGGACTGTTTGTCATAAACTGTGGTTTTAGTTTATATTTTCATATAAACGGGACTTGTTAACTATATACATATATATAATTCGATGTGTGATACGTACTTTATAAGTTTAACAAGCGTTTTGTTTTCGTTCCTGAGATTACGACGATTTTCGAGACAACAACACGCAACATTCCTTTTTTTTTTTTTATACGGAAATGTCTTTTGACTGAAATCGGCGTGACTGTTCTTTAGTTTTTGTAACACTTGCTGGACGTCGTCAGTCGACATGGTTACGTTATGAATTCGCGTGGCAAGTTACTCGGGGAACCAAAATTATCGGTAAATAAGAATCTCGAGAAACGTTTCCAGAACTGCATAACTGTGACAATCAAAATGACAGTATCGTCCTGTACCGTTCGCGATGCGCTCTCGTAAACCGACTCGTCCGCGAGCGGCGGCGAACAACCGTGTCGACCATCTCACGGCGTCGTCGCCGCGGTCCCATTATTATTCGTACGTGTATTTATTATATACACCGTTTAAACAGAATCCCGTTTACAACAACAACCTGCGTGCACCCCCCACACCATCCAACCAAACGCACCCCGATGCACATCTTTGATGCACCGCACGGCCCGACGACACAGGTGTTCCGTCGTTTCCCCGTATTCGTCATTGTTGTTTTTACGCGCGGCCGAAACGTATTGTTCGAACCGAGGTGGAACAATTGACATTGGTTCGAACGGTCGCGGATCCCTCGACGTCCCGAGCGCGTCGCGTTCGGCACGACAACGTACAGTTGCGTTGCAATCAGGATCGGACTTGGCCGCCGGGGTACCGGTGGAAAGGCCCGGTGGGGCCGCGAACATTATACCTAAACGCGGCATGTACAAATTGGCAACATATATTATTGAGCAATTATTCTATGTCAGCAACGATCCGTACTTGTGTACTGACAGGACAGCTTTTAAGTAATACTTCTTCGAATACTGCAGATTTCATCGAGTTTATTAGTCATTTACTCGATTGTTTTAATAGCCGATTTTAATTGTTTGTCGGACGAAAACCCCTCGTGAGACTGCTTGGAATAAGATTAACTTTTTTATTTATGCTTTTATAATGTTAGTTATGTATATATTTAATTATTATTATTAATATGCCATGTCAAAAATTGTTTTTTATGTCTCTTACAGACCCTACGAGGAAGGTTTTTTAACGCCGGACACGAGTCCAAGCTTTTCCTTCACTAAATTTAATTTTAAATTTTTTTAAATTTTTTTCTATTTAATATAAATAAATATTTTTTCATTATTATATACTAAATAGTTGTCTTATTTTGTTATTCTATTTTTCTTTCTTTCCGTTTTTTTTTTTTTTTTGGATCCGATCCAATGGATCTCGGTACATGGTTGGCGACTCGTTCCTAAAATTAATGAAGGATGGTAACTCGGCGCTCGAGTACGAAACATTGTTCGAGACGTCGCACAATAAATTTTATTAAGTGTAAGTGAATATGATAGTCACTCTCTATTAATTTTAGTTTTGTCTAATAATATTCTAAAGTTCCACACATCTTGGAAACATCGACCTTCTTGCTGGCATGTACCTATTTATAAATTGGTTTTAATATAAAACTAATTGATTACCGTTTAATGTGTCAGACAACGTCGTCGTATACAAACTACAAATTATAAATAGTCAGATATATTTAGCGTAAAGTTACATATTTCTGTAAAGTTACAATTTCAAGATTCTAGGACCATTACTTTTGAAATACCAAAATAAATTTTGACAAAATCGCGTTTTTGCCGTTTTTAACACAATTTTTGGGTAGTTTTTTGAACCACGTTTAAAAATTATTGAGAAAGTCGATAAATGACCTGCTTAAAGTACAGTCCCAGCAAAATTTGCTACAGGAAAATGGATATGAGTATAATGGTCAGAGCACTCTTTCAAATAGTAAATTTGTACACAAAAAATAAATAGACACCATTATAGCTACAACAAACAAACTAACAAATAGCTTCCTCGCTTTGCTTCAGAATCTAAAATTGTATATATATCATTTCCGACACCGATTATTTATTTTAATATGACGTGATGAAAAATATAGGATTATTGATGTTTGATACACGTTCGGAAATAGATAGAATGGACACACTAATAATCTACTTATCTAAATTAATCGCAGAAAATGACATCAGTATGATTGGGAGGTGAAAAGGGAACGACCTGTGTTTGTCGCACACCGCTTAATTAATAATCACACACGAACGTCATCATTTTAAGAAAAATATTGTTTGTACATTACAACAGCGACACTTATCGAGTACCAGTATAAATATAATTTTAGTAGCCGAATTCCCCTATACCATGGGCTATCGGTGTATTCTACAATCAAATGGTACGTGTACATATTTGATTGCTTGTATAACATAGCATATAGGTGTAAAATATGAATTTATGTGATAAATTATTAAGTGTACTAACACATTAGAGAAAACAGACTTAATATGATTAATATGAATTTAAACAAAGATATTTTTGAATTTTTTACATTTGAAAAAATTCTTCATGAAGTGGTCCAACAAAGTACTGTATTAAAAAAATGCATTAATAGTATAAAAAAAAAAACTAAATGTTATATGAACTAATATTTTTATTATATTGATTATTGATTAATATGAGTCTCATAGAGACCTCTAAAAATATTTTTTCCCTGTCCGCAACAGAGAACTAGTCCAACCCTTTTTCCAATGTGTTGTGTTGTAAACCTTAAATATTTATATACACACACACAAACTGTTATGCGTTTAGATTGTTCACACGTATCTTTCAAAATAAAATCGCTTTCATGTGTAAGAGCGGTGATTTATATTCTTTAACATTATTAATAATCATTGTGTACACGTATATGCAATAAAAACCAACATATAAACGAAATATAATTAAATATAATAAATACCATAAATATGAATGCCTATCGTTTCAATTAGATACATTTATCTTAATGATTTCGGGCACAAGTGCATTAAATCCGGTCAGCGTTCGGCAATATGGAATTTTCGGAAAAAATGTCATTATTTAATGATATGCATTATCGGTGTTTACGAATTTTGATTTCTTCACGTCGTTATCACCGTCTGTTCATTCCCCTCTCTTCCGCAACACCCATTCGACACAATGGTATCTGTCTGCTGGTGAAATAACGTTAACACGAAACGTTTTGTGGTTGCAGGTTCGGTCTAAGTTGGTAGCTCTCGGTTTCTGATGTTATTATTTCATAATAATAACAATAACAATAATAATAATAATAATTTCATTTTGTGTGCACAGTCATGACGGCACAATGTATGTGTAGTTTCCCTTAACGAAACCACATGGTCGAGCATTAGACAACGCGCGCGTTTTCGTCGTCTGTACGTACACACGGTGAACGGATAGGCGAACACGATCCATCTCACGTGTTTATTTAGTACATTTTGTTTCGTTTCTCTTCGTTTATTTGCACGTGGATGCTTTGAATGCGTGATTGATTGTAAATACTCGTGTATACACGGTACAATATAATACGTTAACGCTTTTGGTGTGCTGGTGGACATCGAGTGGAAAAATGGCTGACGCGACGGACGACAACGAGATTGTATCCAAGGAACAAACGTTTGAACACACGATGGACGGATCGATTGTCAGTATCAAGTTGGAAAATTTCATGTGAGTCGGTCAATTTCATTTGGGTTATACGTGTACCACCACTCTCATCTGTTTAACGTTTAGTCTGTGAGAAGATAAATAATGTTGGGGACAATGTGTAGGCGGAAGGTATATTATAACTTATAAAGCTGATGTGTTTAACCGTTTGTGTATAATCGACATTATTAAAAAATTAAAATATGTTTTTTCAATTGTCGGCTACATAACAGTACTGGATACCTCCTGTAATAATGACCTTCCTTTTAATAGCGGACAATTTTTAAATTCTCAACAGAAACAAATGTATAATGCTAGTGCTGTGTAACGTAGCATTATAGACTCTTAATAGTGGATTTGGACAACAGTTAAGCCGACTGCATACTGGTAAAATAAAGTTGCCCAAAGCAACTTATGTAATTTTGCTTTAGTTGATTTTAATCGTAACAAAACAGTATGTATCGCACATAAATGTCAAATAAACATCAAATGTTTGATACATATTGTATGTACAATGTCCTTTCAGTAATGATATTTCTGTTATTCTTAAATCATTATAACACATTACTATTCGATAATTGTTGTTATTATCATTGATAAGGATATATTGTAGAGTATATAATATTGTTACAAATTATTTCGTTCAGTCTGGAAAATGTTAGTGTGAATGCGCTGTTTTTACAATAGAAAATGAAAAAATTGAATTCTGTAAAACAAATATAGCTGATTTTTTAAATTCATTTTTGCAATACTAATAGTGGTAGATAATTTTTAATTTCATACAAATGTTTGCTGCAGGGAGATTTCATCATAAGCTTTATATCGAACATTTAATTGAAATTTATTATTTTTTCAGTGCACAATAACTTTTTGTTTAATACTATTTTAATTTTTAAACAATTGTAAAAATGATATGTATGTAATGATATGTACACCACTTAATGGTGTATCAATCTTAACACAGTTGTTACAGTGGCCGTTGGTTAAATATTTATGTTTTACACTTGCAATGTATCATACAATAGTTGCAATTGTAATCTTTTAAATTGTTTCATTGATGGGTAATTGGTGTAGGTGTCAAACTGATGTTTCAGTCAATGACCGTATGATTGATAATATGTGATATTCTCTCAGTGTTTATAATAATAATATAACAATTGTTGGAAAGGTCCATAGCATTCTAAAGTTAGTTTTTAATAGTATAAACGATACAATTTACTGTGCCTTTAATGCCAAAATTATGTTTTTATTTGCAGGACATTTAGTAATGTTAAATATACTATACATCCAAAGTTAAATTTGACAATTGGACTTGATGAATATGGAAAATCATCAATTATAACAGCTATCATATTAGGTTTTGGCAGTAATTTAGATGATGTTTATGGCAGAGATGATGTAATTACAATTATTTTATTAATGAAACAAAAAAATAAATTACTTAACTATATTTATACACTATTTTGTAATTTTGTATAATTTTTTGTATAAATTAGGTTAGGAAATATGTAAAACAAGGCAAATCAATTACACACATTACTATAGAATTGTATATGACTTCTACAAAAAATGTTATTTTGAAAAGATCAATATTTGCAATTGATGGAAATTCCAACTATTATATTGACAATTCCTTTGTCAAAAAATTAAAAGTAAAGAGTATTTAAGAATATGGATATAAAATATCTATATACATATATACAAATATTACCTATTAACGATTTTTTTTTTGTATAGTATGTTGGTCTAGTGGAATCTTTAAACATAAAAGTGTATAATTTGAGTCAGTTTTTATTACAAGACAAAACGAAACTTTTTTCTGAATTAGACTCTAAAGGTTTATTATTAAATGCTTTACAATGTATTGGTAAGCAGATTATAATTTGAATTGTTTTATAAAATATTTGTAATGTTACGTTCATATTTTATTGCAGAAAACAAAAAATATTAAAAATTTTCAACAAGTTATTTAATATTACTAATTGCACATCTAAATATATTGAAGAAATTTTGAGGTTAAAGGAAACCATTAAGTTAGAAATGATTACAAATTTGAAGTAAGGATTTAAAATTAACTCAGGATTTAAAGTTACCTGGGTCTAATAATTTTATAATTTTAACCTTGTAGATTAAAAATGACAGTTGGCTCATTTAATGAAAAACAAATATTAGAATGCCAATTGTTGGATTTAATACAACAGAAATCATGGTTCTTGTATGTATTGACATTGAAACAAATTAGACATGTATGTATATTTTATAATAAAGTAGTGAAAAAAAGTAAAAAATAAAATAAAAACATATATATTAAAATAAATAAGTATATATATGTGTGTGTGTGTGTGTGTGTGTGCCAGTGTGCCAATACATACATAAAATGCCAATTAGTATTATGTTGTTTTAAAAAAAAAGAAAGAAAATGTATATGTGTATGTTATGTATATGTATAAGTTTTTGTATATGTATGTTTATTACTACCGGTTTTGACAAAATGTCATCATCAGGTTAATACAAATAAAAAATAGCTGAGGAATAAATTATGAGTAAAATTAATTAGAAAAATTGCATAGACAAATAAGACAGAAATTACATAGAGAATATTATGAATATTACAATAAAATGACATAGAGTTAGACGAAAAAAATAAAAAATTATATAATAAATATATATCAAAAAGCAAAATAATTGTGTATATAATGATAGGAACTATGGTGTGATATTAATATTATCTAATATGTATTGATATAGAATGTTATTTTTAAAATCTATTTGTATATTTAAGATATTTTTAAATTTATTGTGTTTAATTTCTTTATATATTTGTAATTCTTTCAAAACGGAATTGATATAAATATTATGTTGTTTATTTAAAATTTATAAGTTATTATTATCTATATTAAAAATAATAAGATGATTATTCTCTAAACTATGTTTTTCAAAATTTAAATTTAGTTTTTTTTAATCTTATTTCAGAGATGTTTTCTTTATTTACATCTTGTATTAAAATTTCTATTCGTTTTACTAACATGAAACTTATTACAACTACATTTAAGTTTGTAAATGGAACATTAATGTAAACCAGGAACATTAAATTTATTAAAATTATTATTTAAAAGTTGTTTTATTTTATAATTTATTTGTTTGATTAAATTATTATTAGTATTGAATGCGATTTAAATATTATTTACATTATTATTTTAAATGTTTGCAAATTTTTCTGATAATTTATTTCAATATTTCATACTACAATAATTAGTTACATTATTTATTTGTTAAGTTTTTTTATATTTTCTTTAATTTTTTTTTGCATTTTATTCATTGTGTTTAAATTATATTTATTTTTAAGTGTGATATCATATATAACATTAAGCTCATGTTTATAATTATATTCGTTTAAAGGAAAGCGCTCAAGTCTATAAAAATTGAGTTAAAAAATTTTTGTGAAAAAGGATGATTGGAATCATAAGGAATAATAGAATCAGTTTGTGTAGGTTTTCTGTAAATATTAAATTCAAATTTATAATTCACTAAACTAACCCTGAGATCTAAAAAAATAATCTTATTGCTTTTAAAGAAAACATAAAAAAGCCTTAAACAAATAAATAATATAATTAATTATTGTAATATGAAATATCAACATTTATTTTTAGAAAAATTCACAAAAATATTAAATAATAATGTAAATAATACTAAAATCGTTCTCAATACTAATAATAATTTAATCAAACAAAATATAAAATAAAACAATATTCAAATAATAATTTTAATAAATTTAATTTTCCTGGTATTTACAAACTTAAATGTAGTTGTAATAAGTTTTATGTTTGTAAAACGAATAGAAATTTTAATATAAGATATTATGAATACATCTTTAAAATAAGATTAAAAAAACTAATCCGAATTCAAATTTTGCAAAACATGTTTTAGAAAATAATCATTTTATTACTTTTAATATACATAATGACTTAAAAATTTTAAATATACAACAAAATGTTTATATCAATTCTTGTTTGGAGGAAATACATATTTATAAAGAAATTAAATACGATAAATTAAAAAATATCTTAAATATACAAATAGATTTTAAAAATAACATTCTATATCAATATATATTAGATAATGTTAATATCACACCATAGTTGCTTTCATTATATACACTATTTTTTTGCTTTTTGATATATTTTTAATAAATAATTTTTTATTCTTTTCATCTAACTCTATGTCTTTTTATTGTAATATTCATAATATTCTCTATGTAATTTCTGTCTTATTTGTCTATGCAATTTTTTCTAATAAATTTTACTTATAATTTATTCCTTAGTTGTTGTATTTTATTTGTATTAATCTGATGATGACTTTTTGTCCAAACTGGTAGTAATAAACACACATATACAACAACTTTTATATTTTCTTCTTTAATCAAAGTAATACTCATTGGCTTTTTTGTATATTTAAGTATACACACACACGCATTTATTTTAATATATATATATTTTTATTGTAATAAATTGTATTATATAAATATAATATTATATATATACATAATTATAAATTGTTTATAAATTATATTTTATTATAATTTATACTGTTATTAAATAGTGTTGAATTATTAAATAAATGAAATTGGTATCAAGACATTTTTTTTTGTTTTTAGGAAAGTAAACAATTTGATGATGCGAAAAAATATAATCGTCATGCATTAAGTCTTATTAATCAACAGAAAAAGATAGTTAAAAATGTAGTTGATGATAAATTGAAAAAAATTAGTATGCAGCAAGTAATAAACTGTACATTGTAATTAATTTTATTGTTTATTAAAATAAATGTATTTTTGTTCAGTCAATTATTGAGAAAGTGTTGTGGAAAAACTTATCTGAAAAAGTCAATGATATATATATTGTAAGTAGAATGAACGAGTTACATACAAATTACAAAAACAATTTTAGAAAAATAAAACGTAGTGAAGCATATATATTATCAATAAAAGAGATCGTAGAAAAAATTCAAAATAAAACATTTTGCATTCAAGGTTAAAGTTTGATTTAAATAAGTTATTTAATTTGTGTTTTTGTAAGAAAAATATTTTAAAAAAATTTAAATTTAAATGTTTATAGATTATGAAGAAGAACTTGATGAAATCAACCATATAATAACAAATAATAATAAATACATTAACCTTTTGATAACCCAATTAGAGGAAATTAAAAGAAAAATGAAAGATCAAATTAAAAATATGTTTGGTTTGTATTTTAATTATGTTTAAATGTAAATAAATAAATGTATCACTAATTTTAGTGCATTATATTATTTATAATTAATTTAATTATATTTTTTAAATTTTAAATTAAGAAATCAATGAAGTAATTAAAAAAGAGAAACAAAAAGAAGAAAAGAAAAATCATTTACTGCAAAGCGAATATCCAGAAATATGGAAGGCTATAATTTGGTTGAGAAATTGTGACAAAACAATTTTTCATGGACAAGTATTTGAACCATTATTTACTCAGGTGTTGTAAAATAATGAAACTATTACATAATTTGTCAACTTATTATTATTTTTAATTTGTTATTTATGTCCATATATTATTATAGATTGAAGTTCTTAATTCGAAAAATGCTAAGTATATAGAACATATTATTCCTTATAAAGACATGTTAGCATTTGTTTTTGAGTATGAAAGAGACTCATTTAAATTTAATGAAATAATCATGGAAGAGGGTTGGAAAAATATTCATTCAGTTATTGTACCACCTCCTACTCTTCAAATTGATGAAATATCAAAATATGATATAAATAGTTTAAAGTAATTAATCAAAATGTTTAACATTAAATTAAAATTTTTAAATACTAAAATATATTTGTAGACATAGTAAATATGTGCAGCATGGTGTGTGTGACTTTTAAACTTTGATGAGATTTATTTGTGTGAATTATGAATAATTTACTATAATTTAATTTCAACTAGTTGTAATATTTATTTATTTTTGTAAGAACATTAATAAATTCAAATTTATATGTTTTAATCAGAAAATATGGTTTCCATTCATATGCATTAGACATGATAAGAACGCCATCAATTATCAGAAGATATCTAATGAAAACTTATGATATGCATAATATATTAATTGGATCTGAGGATGTGTTTAAGAATATGCTTTTTTTCCCAAAATTGATTAAAGTGTTTTATACTGGTACGATGTAAATGATTTGGTGCATATTATTTGAAATCAAATCATGTTCTTATAATATACCTATTACTGTTAAACTATTTCATGTTGTACTTGGCTTAATTTTTGTTTGTAGGTAATGTTCAGCTGATTAGAATTTTTAATTCGGATGGGATTTTGATTTCATTAGACAGCACTAACTTATCAGACGATTCAAATTTGTTGCTATTTTATGTGAATCCAGATTTGATTCGATCCTTAGTTGCAAAGTAATGACATACTTTTATTATTAATTATTATATTAAATTAATTTAGCAATAATACATAAGTAAACATTATAAAGTATAATGAGGTAGGTAACCATAAATTAAATTATTTGATTTTAAATAATTGTTAATTGTACATTTGCACATATGTAATTATCAGTTCTTGGTCAACAAATTATTTTGTTTTAAAGAAAATATATTTTTAATTAGTATAGAATAATGAATTAATTATGAATAAATAAAATACAGTTTAAGCATGTTAAGAAAGATAAATGTAAATGAAAGTATATTTTTATAAGTATTCTATACCAATAAAATGAATACTACAAAATTTAGAAACAGATTTTGATAAAATAATTATATTATATTTATTGTTCAAAAATTATTATGATTCATCTTGTTTATAACAATATTCCTCATTTGACAGTTTTGGTTTTGACCAGATTGCGATTAAATTCATATTAATAAAAACATTAATAATTGTAAGTATACTTCTATAATTTGTTATTTATAAAATATTATTTTGATATTTTATACTTGTTACATTGTTTAATTACAACTTCTAAAATATTGACTTAACCAATTAATTAATTTACTTATATTCTAAAACCCATCTCTAGTGCGAGTATAAAATTATTATTATTGAATAGTTAACAGTTATGCCTTGGTAATGTTTTCTATTTATGCTGTGATTTTTACTGTCTAAATTACCTTTTATAATTTAATTCTTACATAGATGGTAAATAAAAATATAAACAAATAAAATTGTTGTTTAAAATTCGCTGTACAACAAAACTATTCCTATTTACTCATAAATTATTCTTAAACAAATATTTAATTGAATCAATCCATCGCATTAGTTTGAGTAAAGAATTGTAAATTAAATTGTGTTATTCAATTGATTAATTTGTTTTAAATTAAATTAAGTAATATATTTTATTTTTTAGGATGAATAAAGCTAACATAGAATATGAAAATATTGAAAAACAACAAATTGAATTTACACATTGGCTTAAAGTATCTCAAAAGAGTTATCATTCTATTTTAGCAAGACAGAATGACATAACAAACATACTAATAATATTTAAAAATGGACATAATTATCATGACAGATTTGTAAAAATTATAGAAATTACACAAAGTCAACTTAAACTTCAAAAGAAAAAGGAAAAATTACTGTTGATTCAAAATTTTGTATGATTAAATATTAATCATTTTGCTTTATAGTATATATATTAAGTTATATTATGTTTGTAATGTTTTGTATTTTGTTTTGTTAGGAAATGAGTGAAATGTATATTGAATCAACAGAGAAAGTTATTGATTTGTTCAACAACTATGCAAAACATATCAAATTATTATTAGCTTCAACATTCATTTTTAATAATTGTAGAAATGTAAATGAAAAAGAACAAGTTTTAGAGCAATTGAAGACACTCTACAAAAATAACTCGGTAAAGACACTTTGAATCTAAATTGATTAATCAATTAATTTTTTTTTTATACTTAGAACAATGTTAGTGAATACCTGAATTATATACGACATTTGGAATCTCAGTTCGTGAAAAAGCAAGAAGTAGCTTTATACTGGTCTCAAGGAGTATCTCTGTATGATAAATATTATCAACGACTGAATGACGATTTAAATGAAATAGACCAATATAATGTTGAAATGTTAAACAGATCGATTTTTGAGAAAAAAGCCAAATTTGGTTACTTTTACATTGATCCTAAGGCGCCGCGGGTATACAATATATACAATATTTCACAACATTGTATATATTTTTAAAACATTATAGTCATTATTTTTCTTTTCTGTTGAATAGTTGCTACAAGAATATAATGAATGTAAGATAAGAATTAAACATATGGAAGATACTTATAACGATTTAAATAATTACATTCAATTCAAAACTAATGAAGTAAAAATGATACACCTTGAATGGTTTCCAAGTTTACAGGAGTTCTGTAGTCTGTTAAGTACACATTTTCAGAGATTCCTTACATCATTTGGTTGCAGTGGTTTTATTAAATTGGAAGTTGGTGAATCGCAGGTGAATATTGTATACCTACTAATGTTGTTGGCAATCATTTTGAGTTAAATTCACTTGTTGTTTTTCACAGTACGATTATCAGTCATACGGACTATCGATAAGTATGCAATCTTCCAATGACATTTCTTTATTACTGTGGGGCGATAAAAGACTAAGCTATAGTAACCGTCCATTGATGACAACATTATTTTGGTTTACTCTCCAAGATATTTCACATTATCCATTTAGGATTGTTAGCAAATTTGGACAGGTATGTTACTTAATTTTAGAAAAGAAATATTTTTGATTAATTTAGTGATTAGCAGCAATTATATTATTCCGTAGGATATTGATGGATTGTTTGAAAGAAAAATGACTGAATTTCTTTTGGAATTATTTGAGAATAGAACCGAACAGTGTTTATTCACAATCACACCAGAGGTTTGTATGTTTTCATATAGGCGTGCTGTTTTAAACAAGTTTATTGATTTTAATTCGATATCAAAGTCGTTCACTTCAATTTTTCAAAATCAAAATAATAAAATAAACAATTTGTAATTTTTTGTATAAAGTTTGTACATTTTTAACCAAATTTCTATTATATTTGTAAATGAAATTATTCGGTACTACATGAATAGCGTATCACATGAGTTGAGCTTTGTAAATGAGGTAAAAACCTCAATTTTTTAAAATTTGTTTAATTGAATTGGCTCAAGTGTTCCAAAAATAATAGTTATATAATTGCTAAGAAACAAGTTACTGACTATACAAATTTAAGAATACTTTTATTGTTTCATAAATTTAATAATACTTAAATTAGTTGTTAAATATTGAATTAAATATATTAAAAATATTATATTAACAATTTTGGTTTTCAAGCGAAGCTAGATTATTGACCGTTTTAATAATGTTTTAATAATGTTTTAATTCATTGATATTATGAGTATATAATAGTATATTATTATATCAAATTAAAATTAAATTTCTTTAATAATATTTATTATTAGTAATAGTTTAAAAATTCATGAATTTCAAATTCTCTTCTTTATATGTTTAAAGTACTTAAGCTGTTGATTTTTATGTTTAAAAATAAATTAGATTTTACTTTAAAAGCTTTAATTACACTTAACACAAATTTAAACTTTTATCAGTAGCATGCAATTTTAAGCCATTTTTATTTCAATTTAAATGGGAACAATGATGACAACATCTTACGTACCTAAGGTATCAACGATTTGATGAACATAATTTCACACATACCTAGTCTGTTACAAATGAGATGATTAGTGACTTACTGCACGGTCGATCAAAATTTGTTGTACCTCTCATCATAGTTTAATCATCTAAGGTGATAATCTAGGTGTCTTGCTAAAATGTATTAATTTCAATAATTATGACAATTATGTTTATTATTTCAATTATTATTTCAACAATTATGTTCAATAATTATTGTCAGTTACTTTGCTCATTGCCACTGCTGCGCTTGACAATCAGTCATCTCATTTAAAACAGTCTATAGCAATAAATATAATAATCATAATTGTAAGTCTTACTTATTACTTATAGTACTCTATTAAATTTCTATAGGAGTTATATCATTATAAATCAACAGAAATGTACAAAATTGTTTTTTTAATTGCTTTTTTTGATGAAAAATATATTGTATAATTTCAATAAGTATTTATATTTATTAAATATTTATCCGTGTATTTTGGATTATAAAAATCTGACATATCATAACTAATAACTAATTGTGAAAAAATTAATTTTATATTTAAATTTATTGTTTCAGTTGTTTGAAAAACTTTCATGCAACACATCAGCGAACATTATATTTTGTATGGAAAATGATGACAAATAACGCGAACGTTTCGGAAATTTATTTTGGATGAAAGGTTTAAATTTAAATAGTTTTTCTCGTAATATTTTTATTATTCATTTATATTTAATATGCTCAACTTTTTAAAAATTTATTATATTTTACACTATTATTAAAAATTGTATTTTTGCTCAATTTATATAATGTTTAGGAATGGACTGAAAGAATTTATTTAAGATTATTTAAATTTGTATAGCAGAGTTGTGAACAATCTAATAGTCTTACATTTTATATAGTTTAATAAATACAATTATTTTAATGTTAGTTAAAACAATTATAAAAACGTTCACACAATTAATTAGAATTCATTTTTTATTACAATCTTTGAAATCATTAATTTTTAATTTTATTAGATTCTGTTTACGTATAAAGTGATTTTTTGGAACAAAAAAATGTTGTGTACTGTTTATATAAATATAATATTTTTTACTTCATTTGTGAAGATATTGTGTCTTCTATACATCTTTCAATATTATGTTTGCACGATAAACGTTTCAAGCAAACATTTTAAATTTGTTATTTGTCCATAATGTATACAATAATAGTTGATAATTGTCTTATATTAATATTATGTGGTTACTAACCATTGTATTAAATTTTTACATTACCTATTGGACTTCTAGACGTTAAAAAGTAGAAATGCTTTTAAATTAAATTTAATTACAAAAAAAAAAATCAAATTGTATTCAGAATATTTATTGAAAAGTATTCAAGTTATTTTTAGTTTATTTATCATTCTAGTAGTTAATTTCTACTATTTAATTTCGTACTATTTAAAATATGTTTGAGCTGTAAAAAGTATTTGGAATACTACCTAAGTTTGGTACTAATACGGTATAATCTAATAATAAGATCTAAAATTTAAACAATTTTTTTTAAAGCGTTTAAACTTTGAGTTATGGTCAAACAATTTCAATATTTCTATGTATATTGACAATTTTCTTGTTTAAGTCCAGAATTTTCGTGCTGAGTGTTGTAGGATATCATGATGATGGTGGTCGTTGATCAATCGCGTTTATGCTATTGATTACAATTGACAATTCTCAATTATTTTCGGAACTGGAACAATCGGTGCTGGATTCACAAATGATAACACTCGGTGTATAAAATAATATTAGCTTCCCTAAATGTGATCACAAAATGAGTTTATCGATTATTATAAATTATTTATATGATAGGTATTACCTAATAATAGTGTCATTAATTATTCACTATTAGGACATTCGTTAAATAAATGTTTGTGTTCGATTAATTATAGAATAATACTGACTGCATTACATATATAAAATTATATTTGAAATTTGTTGTAATTTGAAAATTAAAAATAACCTGTCAAAAGCAAAAAGTTGGTCAGTATATAGCTTAAATTAAAGAGATTAAATTAAATGAAATTAAAGATTTATTAAACATAAATTTAAAAGTTATCACCTAAATATAATACAATATAATAATAATAAGTTATAACACAATAAATAAATATGGAATAAATTAATGTTCGATTTCTCTTGGTTTTTTCGAAGAGAAATAATTTATAATTTCTTCAAAATGTATGGTTTTAGCAACTTTGCGTTCAATGGATATGAATTTATTTAATCTTTTTTTTTTGGTAGTTGATCTTAAATATCTTTATAGTTGATATGAAATTTGATTATAAATAAGTAATTAGTTTTAATTTACTGAAGGTATATTCGTAAGATGTAATGGGTAAAGTAATATATGTTTGATAAGTTATTACGATAAGCATCTTAAAAGCAACGCGTCCTATTACAGAATGAAATAAAGCCGTAACACCAATAACAAGTATTGGTATCAATGGTAACTATCGCAGCGAGTTAAAAATTAGATTTCTGCCAATAATTGTATAAAAAAAAATATAGCGACGATAATATATTTCCCATTAAATAATTAAAATTTATCAAAATAAAATTATATTTTACAATGAATACGTTTTGTGAAGTAGGTACGTTTTCAACGCAAACGTGCGGTCTCGGACGATAATATTTCAAAATAAGCAAAATATGCAAATTCGAATGTTCTATACTATAACAGTAACGTAAAATAGATTTTTGCCGAACTTTATTACTTCTATAAAAAAGAAAAAACAGAGAAAACAAAATAACCATATAAATCAATGGAATGCACAGCCATGCGAATATATTGACAAACTTGTCCTAAAAACTAATTACAAAAAACATTTAACACACGTTCCGATTACCTGGTGAGGTATTCAGTGGCACCGAATACGGGGTTCTGGTATGGTCGTAACCAGTCTATAATTTAGGGGTGGTGGTGGTGGTGAATATAATTTTTATGTATAATTTTTCTAAAAAAGTTCAATACATATGTTTTGAACTTTTTATATTTCCTTTTTTTGAAGTGGTTCTCCTTGATGGACAATTGTACAAAAATTATGTTTTTTTTTTTAATTCTTTTTCCTGGTGCTGAGTTGAATTGGTGATGGGTGACATAGGTATTGTAATTTGATCAGACCAAAGAATAAACTTGTCCCCACTGGGGGTATCTGACTATATATCCTTCCCCGAGTTCAGGGGGACTTTTCTATCATAATATCGTCTACTCGTTTGAATGATTGTATTAATTGTAAAAGATAAATATATACTCGTTATATTTATATTTATATTTATACCGTTGTAGGCGTTTAAAAATTTTTTTCTCGAAACTTGTAATCATCAATTGTAATAATAAATACAAAAATGTAATTACCAATTGTTTTATGATTTTGATAAATTATGATTATCGACGTAATTTGGGTATGGCGTACTCATATAGTTAAAGATGTTTTTTATTTTATAAGACATATTCTATGAGTTTGAGACCATATTTGGTGTGTATTTTTGATACATTATTATTTGTTTTCTACATTAAAAATAAATACTATTTATTAAAAACAAAATGAGTTTTTTTTAAAAAAACTCATTTTCTCAGACGCATCAAGCGGGCTTGTCGGGCAATCGCTACAAATGACAAACACGACAAAAATGTGAAATATTTGAGATATTGTGTTCAATTAAGACTGTTATTGACCACGACTTACGTGTTTTGCCTAAATGAATGATGGCACTATCAAGCTATCAATCAATAGGTAAGTTTTATTAGTGTATCAATATACGTATACCGTTTATTTATTTTGTTCATCTTTGTAAAACCAATATATTCTTCATTTAGCTAAGAATTTAAAAGTAATAATTTTTAAGATAAATAATACATTTTCATTATTTTAAATGTAGTATTTTAATTTATTCAATTAAATTCCATTTGAAAAATATATATTCAAATATTGACTGAAAAATTGATTGTTATCTAAATTGGTTTTTTAAGTTGTTCTATGTTATTTGAACCGTTTTGCATATTATGACGGATATAAGGTCAACAAAACGGTAAACATGTAAGACGGCTAAAACAACTATTTGAAATGGTATTTAAGCTGAAGCAAATGAAATGCTTGAAAGTATATTTTGTATCTTTGCATGAACGAATTATAAAAATATCTTTGACTAAAACATAAACGAAAGAGTTTTATATGAGTAACTTGTTGAAAGAAAATATTTATTTGATTTGAAATGTATTAAAAAAAATGACTACTTATAAGTCAAACACATATTAGTATATATTAATATAAATATAAGACAAAATGATCGAAAAATTATGTTTAGAAAATTAAGATTTTTAAATACAAAATTGAAAAATTGAAAATATTGTCAGTCAATTTCAAAAATAATGTTAAAATAGAAGATCACGAGTTATAAAAGACTTCTGCGCATGGGTCAACTAACCCATGCGTTTTCAATTAATCTTGTCATGGCAATGTTTTTGAATTATGATGACTTACGACACATTTCTGTTGTTGGCTTACGAATACTTATCAATAAGTTATATCAAACTTGGACGACCAACTTAGTGGATGTGAAATTTTGTATTATTTTTCGTTGTTGTACGAGAGAAAAAATATGTAAATAATGTCTTCGCATGCTTGAGATTATTATAATAATTTTACGTACATATTTATCCAATGAATATGTAATACGCTATAGACGAGCAGGTAAGTGTTAACACTTAACGTAAAATTAAGTACAATATACACGGTGCCGGCGATAGGGGTGTACGTAAGACTCCTTCCCAAAAATTAGGCGATTAAACTTTTGAGTCGGCAATTTTCGTATTTGGAGTCGGCAAATTTGTAATCACATCCCAATCCCATTGATTTCTGGTAGCGTTGGGTCCTGAATACACACTGACAACATGCACTATACTGTGTAAATTAATATATTCCATACAATAAAACAGACACGGTAAAAATACGATATTTATGCAGATTTATTGAATGATTTGAAATTTTTTTTAAATATTTTAAATTGAAATGTACAGTATGATATTACATTGTATTGCTAAATATGTTGATGATTGTCAAATGGCGTTTGATGGGATGGACGTCAATATGGTTTCAGGTCCTATTCTTGTGGTTTGATACCAATTCTCACGTTGATACCAACGTCGCAGACCACTTCTGTGTGTACTAACGGGAATATCGGGATCGGTAATGACCTCACTGAAACAAAAACGCAATCAAGGAGTGAGTTATACAAAGTCAAAATTTGACCAACTTAATTCGATGAAGTATATTTATTGCTATATTATTTTATTCACATTTGATGAGACGATATGCACATTTCGTGAAATTGCGATTGTTTTTCGAATCATTAAATGACATTGGTTGCAGAGTGGGGAAGTAATTCGAAATCTGTACACGAAAATAGCTAAAAATTAGTGATGTTACAATCTGTTCGATTTTCAATCCGAATAAAACTCATAATTGAAAATATTTAGATCGAACTAACCACAAAGTAGCTCGGTTAGAATATCGAACTAAAGATATGAAATTTGTACTGAATTTGTTCTCTGGTATCCAATATTTTGTTATAACTTTAAAAAATTTGATTTTAACTACTAAATACCTAGATTATTTATTTAATGTATTAATAATTAATTATTTAAGTAAACAAATTTTTAAATCAAACGAGTATTTAGATGTTTTAAATTAATTGAAATTCTTTGAATAAAAATTAAAAGTTCGGTTCGGTTCGACCTCAAAAATTTGGCTTCGTAACATCACTCATTAAAAATTATATTTTTTGACAGTGTAGTTTACCATAATAATATTTATATATTAAATGTTATATGCTTTGTGTAAAAGAAGGGATATAGTGAATTATTCGTTAAGGTTATTTGTTTATGCTTAATACTTACGCAAAAAATCAAGAATTTGAGTTTTGACACTGAACGGATAACACGTCGGTACAATAACCGTGGTAGTAGTTAGAAATGGCTTAGCAGTAGTAAATGGCTCAGCAGTAGTAGATGGCTCAGCAGTAGTAGATGGCTCAGCAGTAGTAGATGGCTCAGTAGTAGTAGATGGCTCAGCATCAGTGGATGTCATAGTTGTAGTACTAGTAGATGTTGTACTAGGTGGTAGGTCTGTTTCATCTACCAAGCGTTTCGATCTTGGTTGATAATTGGTCTTAGTGTCAGTTCTGTATATTTTAATAATATTATAATTAGGTAATTTTTAAAAACAGCATTATCAGTGGCGCAGTAATGGGGTGTCGGGGACGAAACATCTCGAAATACGTGTTAAGAAAAAATATTAAATTAAAAAAATATTTATATCAACTTTGAGACGTTTAAAGGGTTGGCAAAGGAATGCAAATGGAATAGAATGGTTCAACGGTAGCGCATTTTAAAATATCCACAGGGAATTGATATTACGACTGAAGATTTGATTTGTAATTTTTTGTATGTTTTAAGCAATTTCATCATATATAAATTAAATTTCGCTGAAGTGCTTTGTTTAAAAAAATAATAATTGAATATTAATATTGAATAGGTTATCATTTTTTTTAATCCTTTCCCACTGAAAACTTTTTTTACTACGCCACTATAACTTATATTACAATATATTTATTTTTTCCTATATATTATATATAATAAATATATACATATTATATTATATATATATTAATCAAAAAATGTGTAAGATAAAAAATCAATCACAAGTAAAACAAATAAATTTCCAAGAATGTAATGGCTTTCATATTATTATCTGTTACCTTTTATATTACTACCTATTACATTTTATTTATAGGACGGAACGCTGTAATTATGTGAACGAACAAATTTAAATATTTAGCAAGTATAATTTATATTATTTATGTATATAAATGTATACATGTATAGTTTTAACTAACATTACTTAACTAACATTAAGCATTAGTTTCGGCGGTATCATTAAAAAAGTAAAAAAAAAACCTTTTAAAAGCCAAATTATACTATACCAAGTCACATTAAATTACTCTTTATTAATAATAGATTGGATAAGTACTTTTTCTCCGGACAGAAATGTTCTTTGATTATTTTTCCCGAACATTTGCCGAAACAACAATTCGTGATTAATTCATGGTCTTCACTGGTCTTAATGGTTCCAACTAGAAAAACAAAAACGAAAAAGAAATAAGTTTATGATGTGAAATAGGCACTGTACTAGTGGTCAATTTATAATGCTTTAGCTGGGATATTGGTGTGTTCTGTTATGCACTATAAGGAGCCCATTTTATGAAAACAAAATTATTGTTGAAATGTATTGGTGTGGTATTTAGTACATATTATATTTTCCCAATTGATATTTGACATAAATACACTTATATAATATATTAGTAATTAATTACGGACTCAAAAATGTGGTTAATTACAAAAATCGTGCATTAATTATTTTGTTGTTTTCGAAATATAATGTTAAGAATATAACGTCGAGGCTTTACATAGTATACGAACTTAATGTTTAAGAGTTAAAACTGCTTCCAAAATACTTCTATGTATATAATATATTAATATATATATTAAAATAACATTATTAGTAATGAGAATATCTCTAAGTCGTTAGGCTATAGTTAAAATTGTCCTTGCTTTTTTATCGTGTTTAATTTATTTTTAATCGGTTCTGCGTTCACTGCCTAGAATTAAAATTGAATTTCTTCCATTAAAGTGACATCGTGTTATAATGTGTTTCTTCAATAAGTAATTAATTTCAAAATTAATATCGATTTATGCACATATTTGCCTTTCACCAAACATCGTTTTTTTAAAATTGATAAATTTTACTTTTGATATGAAATCGATGTGCTGGGAAAAAAATTATAGCATGTACCTAATTTATCTTATACAAATTAATTCATAGTTATTAACTTTAATAAATAAAATAAAATAAATAAAAATTTTTTTTTAATGTTACAAAACCTATAATTTTTGGGGATCAAAATTTCTACTGGAATCCCATTCCATTGCATGTACTAGTTTTGTAATACCATCATTATTTTGCCTTTTAAACATTTTTAATGTCTTTAAAATTTTATCGACACGTTATTAGGATCTTTTGATAACATTTTTTCGTAGAAACTTCACACAAGGCGACACAATGGGCATTAATAGATACTCTTTTGGTAAAAACTGCAAATCATACGGACGCGTGTTAGTAAAATTGGGTACCTAATACGTTATGATCAATTAGCGCACGCATAAAAAAATGCACGATAAAATTGTGATATTTCTCGATTGTTGATCTAGTGACATGTTATGAAACAACCATTTTTCGAGTGCCGTAATTTATTGGACAAATCGAATGGGATTTGTGTCGCACGGCGTTAGAACATTGTTAATACGTAGAGTAGACGGTTTAAATACGGTTTTTCGGGACTTATTGATTTCGAAACATTGGAGTAGGCCAAAAAACAAATCGTATTATATTCGATATTATTCTGCATATATATTCTGACGTTATCACATGCAAGGCGTACTCGCGTAGCGAAATATACTTAAACGTAGATAATATATGTGATAAATTACCTGTTGCCGTTGATTTGGCGCAGAGCTTATCGGCTAACACGCGGAGGTCCTCATCCTTTTCGATGCATATCTTGTACTTGTGGTCCAAATCCTTATACATCGGAAATCCGAAAGCCATTGTGCTCAGGCCGCACACCATAATCAACGCGAACGAATTCATGGCGATAAGACAAATCTCGGAAATCTATACGAAAATATTGGTTAATTTGTATTATATCTACTGTATATAACACATAATCTATACATTGTGCGCGCACTATAGACGAATCAAAGTATTGACATGGGGAATAACGTACGAAATCAAACATTAAATGAAATGACGTATCCAAAATACAGTCGTAGAATACGTTTAATCAATATTATTAATACATATTTACAATTACTACATAATGGCTTAACAATAAACTACGCCGCGCACACAACACGAAATCATCGGACGTGCGCATAGTCTATAGCGTGTTAAACATATTTCGACGACGGTCTTAGTTACGTTATTCAAATGAAATAATCGCATACGAATGTGTTGAGTATACGAAATTTGAATTTGGCGGACACGGTTGGTGTCGACATATACGGCGAAGAGACGTACACGTACGACAACAGTTCTCGCGGGTAATTCGCAAGCGAATCAAATTATAATATAATATATAATAATCGTCATGTGTTATGGACGAGTCACATTACCTGTTTTGGTTTTCGTGAGTGGAATTAATGCAATGCCAACGACGATTCGGTGACGACGGGCAGGTTTTGTTGTGAAAGTGGGGACGTTGTCGACAAAACACGTACTGAGCGAATGATCCAGAACGGTCGGCGAGTGGTAGTGGGCAGACGGCAAACACGGGCCGAGTATTCGCAGGTAGTAGGTGGGTAGGCCCGTGTCGGCAACAGCGCGACCTACGCTGGAATGTCAACTATTTATTGTACGGCACCGCGCGTTCTTGACGTCTGCGTTTGTAAATCAAATTACTATTATTTTTATTGTACGTGATGTTATTTTTGTGGAAAGGAACGACGCGCTTGTCCGCGTTTTCAGTGGCGACATCAAAACGTATGTCTGTGATCGTAATAGGTTTCGGGTCGATTGCAATGTTACTACGATTCACTTTTGGACGCGTGCACTCAGAAACATCGGGAATTTGTCGATAAATACGGTCGTCTACGTACCACGAGTAAATGATAATAAAACAACACGATTGTGTGCATCCATTAAATATATCAGTGTATGGTATTGGACGACTAGACACCATTTACATTAAAATTAAATGAAAGGCAATACATTTTTAAACGTATCAACAATTAAATTGTTTAGTCAAATGTTTATTAGAATCGGTATGACATTTTTTTTTTGGTCGTATCGAACCCCAGGGCCGAACACGCATAAACTGCCGTGACGGTATTGGGGACGGGTACCTGAAACAAGGCGTGCATTGTACGTGCACGTGTATACACGTAAACCGATTTCTAATGCAAACGCCTGGTAATAAATATCATAGATTGTTGTTATTTATATTATTATTATTATCGTTGTGAATATTATTGATGTCAACGATAATTTGTCTTCACCCGTACGTTTCATAAACGCGTAGAATATTATTTCCGGCTATGCGATCGGACAAATGCTACTACACGGTTGGCGATTTCGTTTTGTTTTTTTAACTCGAAATTTTAACTATTTTTTATTTAAAGTCGCACCGTTCCCACGGTGGGCTGATTCGTGTTGGTGATGCTTTATTGTACCGGGTATCGATGTTTTGGATGTGTGAAGTTTTCCAATGGATAAAAATAATATTTAAGTAGACAATTTTAACTCTATACGATCTCGAAAATGGTATTGCCGGAACGGTTTCGCCGTTTAGTGTTTCGACATATCGAATTTGAAACTTGATGCGGTGTTTTAAGGGTTTTAATAGTTTAAAAGTATATAGGGGTCTTTTATCATGTGACTGTATTCTGTATCCATTATGTAACGTAATACGTAATAATATATTGTTAAATATGTAACACAAACGTACACATTTGATTATCAAACTGGAGAAATGAATGATTTTGATAAATGTGTTTCCCATTTACATAATTTAATAACTATAATTTCTATTATTCATAAGTTGAGACTAAACAATATTTATGACGTAGTTTTTCGTGTTTATTTCTTAATTTAATTATTTAAAAGTTTAAACCCTATTAATATGCTTCTAGAATATTGTTTTTAAATAAAAGTCCGAATCCGGAATAAAAATAATCTTTGTAATCTAATACATCGTTAAGATCGATTGATCCAACTCTAAAATGTATAAGTGCCGCATTGGAGTATATTTCTAGTTATAGCAATTTTTAACATTTTCGTCTTGTGTTATGTACATTTTACAGTTTTATTCGATTATTTCTATGTAAAAAGTAATTGTTTTAAATTGATTAATCTATATGTAGTAAGTATATAGGTACATTGTAGTTTACGAATTTTCGATTTAGAGTGAAGTGAGGATTTATTGTTTTGTCTATATATTTCAGTGAAGTTGAGTTTTGTTCGCGCATCAAACTGCAATTTAGGCTATTCCGGTGTGTACGAAAGACAGATGTGGCGTATGAACAAAATCACAATTTTATAGTGTAACACAAGATGTTTTTAATATCATATCGAAATTTTGTATTTTATAAAACTTACAGTTATTGCATCGCGGTAGAGTTAGTGTACAATCGCGTACGACAATCGCTTTCCGACACTGTCAAAAATTCATTTGTATATTCCTTGTTACCTGCTCGTGGTGGTTTTTATGAAAGAGATCAATTAACTTTTTTGTCGAATCTACACTTGCAGTTATTCATAAAGCTTTCAAACACTATTATTATTGTTATTTCGGTTGATTTGTTTTTACACGAATACTGTGACCATTATGAATTGTATATAATTATAGAAATGATATATATTGTTATTACATTCATTTTTTGATTTAGGCCATTAGCAAAACGTTGTCGGTAGTGTTGTCGGAAAACGTATAATTGATTGTTTTTAAGTATTTATTGTTTAGAACAGCGGTCGCTTTGTCGTGCATTAAGTATGTACATCGTATAATATTAGGTAATAACCATACATCTTATGACTAATAGATAAGCCTAATGGGCCAATACTAAACACGACGTATTTGGTAATATAAAATATTATAAATATTTTATATTATATATCAGAGGTGGCTAAACTGCGGCTCGCGTCATAGACTTATGCGGCTCGCATCTCACCGTAAGATACAAAACATTTTTACAAAAAAATTTTTCCTATCTTATTTATTATCTATATTAATGAGACCCTTTTTTAATTTCGGCTCTTCCATATTTATTAATACATTGGGCGGATCGCGAGTTTCTTCTCGCTGGCCACCCCTGTTATATATAATACTAAACAATATAAATATAAAATATATACAATATAAACTACAAAATATAAATATAAAATATATACAATATAAAATACTAAATATGAATATCAATACTAAAGACAAACACATTTGACTCATAATGCACACAATCGTATTATCGACTAAGTTGAAAACGCCATTAAAATGCCTTATAGAGATACATACCAAAGATAATGTCGACAAAATTTATATTTACGTAGGAACAAATGAAAAAAGCCGGATCAAAATAAACAATTGTATTGAAGTATTGTTTATAGTTTCTCCGAATTGAACAAACAATGCAATATCATATCTTAAATGGTTTTAAGACATTAAGCAATAGTGGGCGAAACAGTGAAACAGTAAACGTACTAAAATGCACCACACCTGAATGCGTACACATGTCCATATTTTATATTGGTACTATATTATTTTAGTCGAGGCGTATTAAGTACGTATTGATAATATTAATCGTGGGCAAATAAAACCAAATATAAATATCAAGTTAATAAAAAAAAAAAAAAATTACAAACGTCCAAAAATATTTGATAGGTTCATTGATTTATAAACAAATAATGATAATATTCGAGTGCGTTGTGTACGCACATATCCAGCATTTACGTTGATGTAATAGCTTTCCACAAAACGACTGTTATTGAGTACCTATTTATGTTTTTCCACCACGTATTTTTGTGAAGTAAGTAGATAAACAAAAAAAACATACGGTTCCACACAGTATTATGTAGTATATTTTTAAAATTGATTTCAAACACCGTAGTTGGCCTTATTAGATTTGTTGTCTAGCGGACAATGCGTAACGACCGCGAACCATTCAGTTGTTAGTTATGGTATAGAATACCTTCGTACTGAGAGCTTTTGTTTAAAACGTTAATCTGTTCGTGTTCGTTACTCCTCAAGTTAACGAAAACCGTTTCGCTGTTCGTATTGTTCCCCCGAGAAATGGATCTAATTAATTTTCTTGTTCGTTCAAAAAAAAACATTATTGTACGATATTTAGAAATACATAACAAACACAATTTTCGATTTTTCGTGTGTTGGAAATAATATCATGATGGCCTCCTCTCCCCCTCCCCCTTTTCTATTCACGGTGAAAACGCGATGTACATCCTGTACGCGCGCTCTTACGTGTACACACGAACAGCAAACACGCCCGAAACACCGGCACCGTAATGTTTGTATACGAATACTTCCTACGTTCTTATATAACACACTGTGGTTTCACTGCGAACATACTCGTAAACGTTATTTTATTGTCGTATATCATGTATATTGCTGCAGTGGTCTACGTGACTACGGATGTATTAGACGCGCATATTCGAATGAATTTGTGATGTACAAATTATGGCACCCAAGGCATCACATAATTTTACCATCCTTAAATAACTAAAAAATATTTAACTTGACCTTTTTTGTTTGTTAATTATTTTAATTTTACCTACATATTTTTGTACAGTATTTTATTTTATTACAACTATTTATAGGTTTTAAACTATTTTTATTATAGGTAGGTATTTTTCATTATTCATTAAGATGATATAATATACGAGTACACAATGGATATGTTACACAAATGTTTATTATCAATTAGTTATAAAAGATTAGCTCATGCTACATTATAAAATTATATAATTATTATTATTCTTTTTAACGTCAAAAGTAACACATGTATAACAAAAGTAGTGCATGTTCCATTTTTGTAACTGACAAAAATTTGGATATGATTCAAAACCGAAGCATGATTTGACATGTTCATTTGGTGGGTGCGATAAAGTGATTTTTCGTATAATCGTATACAAAATTTCACGAGTAACGTGTTACTAACAAATCACGTGTCATGTCACTCGTCATATCACGTGTCACGTTACTTTGGTGAACGTCGGCACAAGTGACCCGCACATTGAATTGGGAAGTAATCGATTTCTGAGAAACTAGGTACTAAAGTAAGTCCTGCGTACTATAACAATTTTTATCATGTTTGTGAATCGGTTAAGAATTAAATTTTGTTTTGAAGAAAATAATAATAATAAATTTGCACTGGAAAGTAATGTGTAAATTAACATATACAATTTGTAATTTGCACCCCTCTATGACTAGCGCCCGGGACACGTGTCCCGGATTGCCCCCCTAGATCCGGTGCTGTGAATACATATCTCCGGGGCCAAGTAAAATATACTGCAGATGGCCGCCGAATTTCGAATTCGTATACTGGTCGGAAATCTATTATGTCGCATCGAAAACTACGCAGTCGATAAAGCGAGAGACAATGGCCATAAATATATTTTTTCTCTTTTATTAAAAATGTATTGGGAAGTAAAGTGTATTGTATAGTGCCAGATGTTTTCGTCTGATATTGTGTTGTCGCTACTATAAAGAGGTGCCGCATAAAGAGGTATATAATGATCTGGACGAGACAGGTGGGTTCCGCTTTGTACGAAATAAAAAGGCAACATGACCGACGTTCTTTTGTAGACTCGGTTAGGGTCCGAAACATTCACTTTATCTGTACAATGACCATCTACAGTATTTTCAGGTTCTATGTAAACGTCTTTATCAAATAAAACATCAACAAGTGATTCATTTTAAGCGTGTATATATATATATTTTTAATCCATATAATTCTTTTACGCTATTCTCGTTTTACTGTACGAACGAGTACAAATTACAAATCTCTGTATTGACACTCTTGAAAATTAGTTATTAGTTTGAATACGCTGAAAACGCTGCTCATTAACAATTTTATAAATTATTATATGATCACATTTCAAACTACACATATATTAGTAATAATTACTACATTTTTTTTTAAAAACCAATATTGCGTATACGCTATACGTTTTAACGTATGTAGTTGTATGACTCATACGGTGATTGGGAGTACAAATCCCACGGAAAAAATATATTCTTAAGTCGTTATGTGTCCTAGCCTGCGATATATTTTCGGAATGTAACGTTTTAAGTAATTTGAGTATTTTCGTTTTTAGTAAATAATTCTTTTCTTTATTTAAAATTGTTAAACGCAAATGTATTAAATTTTCTTATTTCGTTCATCATAATATTTGGCTCGATTTCTGAAAAAAGTAATCGTACGTGTTTTAAAATTAGTTATCAAAATGCATTACTATTTATTAAAAAAAAAAAAAATAAAAAAATAATAATAAGTAGTTCTTATCAATTTGTTTTGTTCGATCCAGTCGAAATTTTGGTTATCTTCAATTTTATTTGTATTCATTAAATTAGAAAGATAAAAATCTTTCAGAGGAGAAATTTTCGCTGAAATCCAGACATCTCACGTATTGCGAGTATTCGGTCATTTCTAAAAAATTAACATACGTATAAAAACGTACAGTGCGTATATGCATTTCGGAATGTTTTTTAATATTTTTATAATTGCACATATTTATATTATTCGTGTATAATGAATGTTTTTATAACTGTTATTTATACTTTTTTTAAAATTTATATATATATATATATATATATATATATATATGCAGTTTTTGAAATAAATTAAAAAGCAATAAAACTATCCCTTTGACATTATTTAACCCTCTTGTGGTACATAAAGGGGTGAGTTAGTGAGTTTAACCATTGGTGAGTATAGTTTATTTTAATTATATGAGTATAAAACGTTTTTAATTTGTTCGAGTGTAACATTTTATTTTTAAAATTGAAACCGTATTCATTTATAATTGTAATAAACATTGTACGACGTTTAACCTATGGACGTAAATATAGACTCAAAAATCATAGGCATTTTAATGTTGCTATAGATAAGTAAACATAGAATGAATTTAATGTAATACAGGAAACCAATAAGTGTATTTCAATATCATTAAAATATACATCGGAATTAATAAATTGTAAACATATCATTATGACTTATGAAACATATTGGTGAGGTAGATGCAGTCTTCGAGTTGACGCAGGGGAACGGAGCTCCTCTTTAATTTTTTATCATATTTTGAGAGAACCATTTCAAATTATTTTCATTAGAACGGGAGGACTGAACGTGTAATTTTGTTAAAATAATATTGAAATTTTGATTTGGTATTAAGGTAATAAAAAACTATTTAAAGAATTATTTTTTGATAATTAATTTGACAAGAACGAAAGTCTTATCTTTTTATCGTTATTTTAATTTATAATATAGGTAATTTATGGTGTCGGCGTATGATAGTTTGTGAGTGAGACGTGTTACCAGCACTGTATGAGGTCTATTTATGGCATGGCGTAATAGCTCTATAACTATGGTCTATGGATATGTAACGATATATAACGCATTATATTGCGTCATGCGTCTTATTGATAACATTAAATATTTTTGAATATATTATATTATGTATTATATATTATTTATGTATTATAAATTATATTAATAATTGCATTTGTACAATAAACGATAATGGATACAAAATTATTTAAAATTAATTAAAATTAATTAAAATTAATTTAAAATTAATTTGTCGCGTAAACGACAGCTAGACATCCCAACTCGAAGCTATGCCATTTCGTATCATTTGTGATTTGTCATCGACTAAAATAAAACACAAATTTTACCTTGTTATCAAGATTATTTATGAAACAATATTGCGCTGAAACCAGTCGGAACTCACGTCATAATGTAGCTTTGTAATTTCAGTATGCGAATATATAGCTAATACGGGTGTGTTTTAGTTAACGTTAAACTCAAACTCCTTAAATAAGGAGCGTTTGTTCCTTGTTCATTTATATCTAATGAAAATTAAATTTTTTTTCACTTTACTAAATAACTGTTTTATTCTATATATATTTCTCCGTATGAGAACATTCGCCATTCACATGAATTGCATAAACATGACTGTCTAGTATACAATACAAAAATGAATAATTAGTGAATGAAATATTATCTAAGTTATCCCGATTGCAAATGCTATTATCGATGTCGTCGACAGGGATAACCATATAAATTAAATAAAAATAAATATATAATAATTGAATCTTACAATAGTATATAAAAAAAAACTCAAATGGAAAGTCTATCCTCAATTCCCCCCCTCCCCCCCCTATAAGTACTTTACTACTGTCACGTAAGATAGTAAATACAAAAAATTCAACAAATAATTAACAGTAATAAATGTTTATTATTTTAAAACATATTCAAACATATTTTATAATATAATAACGCGATAGCATGTGTCATATTGGCTATGACAAGAATTGACTATAATATTACTCTTTTCTTATATTTATAAATTATATATATATAATGTTTCCTAAATATGATTTGATTCAAGGTTCTTATCCGTAATATTATTTGTATTGCTCCTAGCTAAATCTACGTTATGACAATACATACTCGGACTTGGTACTTGATCAAAGTCTAAAAAATTCGAATTCATACACCACATTTTGTTAAAGCGATAAATATAAGTTGTAAGTAATACATTTTTATTATTAATATAAAACTTATAATATATTATATATATTATTATTATATAATAACTTATAATTAATAGACTTTAAACGGCTTAATTAACAAGGTATTTTATATAATATTAATGTTTTAATAATTATTATTGACAGTTGAAAAGTTATATGTTCACTCGTTAAAAGTGAATAATCCACGAACATTCCATATGAAAATCGCAAACCTTACTGTACCATATGTATAGTGTACATTATATATTTGTTATAGTTAATTAATATATCTGGTGACGTCGGTTCCAAAACCTCAATCGCTGAACGACATTCCGATCCCGAAAAATGAATGAGTTTCGACTGGTTCACCTAACTCAAACTATAAACACGCTTACTTGTTTGATAGACAAAACAAGAAGAATTTATATCTATATATATAATATTAGAAATTACACGACATAATATTTTTTGCATCCAATTAAGGGCATAATGAATTTTTTTCGGAACATTAATAATGTCTTAAGTAATGTAGAATAATTTTTAATAACCGTTAATTTAACTTTAAAACAAAACAAAATTCATAGCTCAAACTATCTACACTATTAATACAGAAACTTAAAATTATAATAAATCAATGAGCAGAATATCATTTTCGTTACATTATCAAAGTACCAAATTAATTAAAAAAAGACCAGGAAAGATAGATATTTTCCTAGATAAAAGCGAATTTACTTTACGATTTCTATTATTATTTTTTATTATTTTTGCAATGCCGATAACTCAAAAATATTCGAAAACCTAAAAATCAAAAATTTGTATCACATCTAATTACAATATAAAGAATCATAACTCATTTAAGTAAAAAACCACTCAAACAAGTTTCAGAAAAGCAGACGAAAATGTAATTAAAAATATTAAATTTAAGAAATCGAGTAGAGTTTTACCTTTTATGAAAGGTTTTAATTTACTAGGCCAGTTATTATATATATAATGTAATATCATTAAATCCGAAGAACAATTCTGATTTGAGTAGTTCAACAGTAATTTGTTGGCTGAGAATTGAAATGAATGAGTCAGAGTATTTTAGGGAGGGTGCAACAGATAGATTAGCGGAGACTTAAGCAATTGATTCAATAATGAGTTTAGTAGATTTGGTAAGTCTTACGCTTTTGACAATCGGATTAAATGTTTAGGGACTAGTGGAATTATCTGTTCAGATTTACTATTATGAAAAATAATATTATTGGAATTATAACCAATATACCCTATAATATAAAGGCAATACAATTTATCACATTTGTAAATAATTTCCTGAGATATTTTTAATTTTAAAGATAACCGATTATGTATAGTAGCAATATATGGTGTAGTTAGTAATATTTTAGTAAAATTAGATGGGTAGTTAAGTGTAGATGAAAGATTTCAAACTTTAAAATGGTCAATGTAAAGTTTTTTTGGATCATACGATGGAAAATATAAATGTCGAAAAATGATCTAAAGTATAATTCATGTCTTTTTAAAATCTGTATTCAATATTCTTAACGAACAGTATTTTGGAATGAAAATACATTAATGTATCGAAAATAGTAGCACAATTACTGACAAGCATGAGTGTGCAACGTAAATTGAATCTAAAAATGCACATAGTAGAATAGTAGTAAAATACGATTACAATAATTCGATTATTAAAATACTTCCGTAAGATTCATATAAAAAAACAAAAATAAAAAATTACCGAAATTCATTACCACAGTTATATATATTGTATAGAGACGATAACACGGTACCTATGGTACTTGAATATTTATTAGTAATTATTGTTATATATTTTTTTTTTTGATACGTACAGCGAGTTATTGCTGTCAACTTGTGGCCAAGTTCATAATAGTATTCTTCTACATATGCTAAACAAATGCAAATAATAAAAAGATATTATTTAAACTAATATGAAAGTATAAATCAATATTTAATCTTAGATTACTTTATGAAAAACATAATGAGGCAATTTATACTTGAGCTATTTTAGCTTAATGACAACGTAAATTATTACTAGTGGAAATTGATTCGAAATCTGATTAGATATTTAATTTTAGCATCAGACTTATGAATATACAATGAATGCAAGAAAATGGTGAAGAAGTACTACGTGATAGTTTTGTAAGACATAATCATATTATATCATACATTTGGAAAATTTTTAATCTTTCAGACATGGTTTTTGAAATATATTGTAAATAATATACTGTATATATTAATCATTATTAAATATATTTTAAGATCCTCGTTAAATCCCTATAAACATTTAATGTATTTTATGAATTTAATTTTCAATTCAGACTGTACATAAGTTAATATCATATTCCGAGTAGTAATTCGTTGATTTTAATGCAAAAAGTAAATTAAAATATTAAACAGTAATCTTTTGGAATATTCGTTTCATTTATAATATACCTGGGAAATCATCATATTCTGCTATAAACGCATATAGAGTTATAAATTAATAAATGCATGTACACATATATTATATTGTTGGAAATGATATGAACTATTTCGTGACAAAATGCTTATAATTTATCATTGCGTTCAATTTTATTTTTATAATACAGTTTAAAAATGGTCAATTAAGTGATACACTCGAACTGACATCCACATCATTTGCAATTTACAATTAGCGGTTGATTACCCTTTATTAAATTTGATAATTGAGATATATTTCAAACATATTTATATATAAATTATTCGTAATATATAAATATGGTATTTTATTAAGTTTCACACAATATTACATTAATTGAAAGCATTTTAAATTAATACTATTTTGAAGTAAACATCAATATTATTACTTGTGTGATTTTCGGAAATTTATTTTCATAAATATCCATGTTGTGATTTTTATTTTTCTGACGGTTGAAAATCGAACTTCCGAAAATCACACAAGTAATATAATTTCAATTCATGAAAGCTTTAATAAAATCAATATTATTTCCAAAAATATATATTTAAAAAGTTCTTTAATTTAATTTAGACAAGATTACTAGGTCGTCCTTACACACTATAGTTTGAAGGTATAACTCTTATTAAGAAATACTGTTATAATGAAATTTATAGTAAATACACTCACACATAAATTCATATGCATAATTGACAGCTGTATGTGCAGTAGCTATAATAATGGAATTATAATTAATAATATATAATTAATAAAATACAATAATAAATTTGAATTATTTTTAATTAATTGTGTAGCGTTTTATAAATAAATTACTTACGGCCGAAATGTCTCAGATTTTCTACACAATTATTCGAGTACAACATATTTTACTTCTATGTTAAAATAGTAATTTTACTAATACTATTAATAGTGGATACTTATACAATGTATAACTATTGTGTATTTCTTATATTTCAACTGGGTTACATTTAATAATTATAAACTCATGGGAATACAAACTGTTGGCGCACGAGGTGTCTCATCTAGCGAGAATTAGTCCTCCTCACCAATATGGTTAAATAAATAATTAAAATAACAAATTGAAAATATAGTGGACTGTATAATCACAAATTACACTTGAAAACAATATTAATAATATTTTTGCAACTATTTAAATACATATATGGTTACTACTAAATAACAAAACTACATCAAGGGGTGTTCAATAATTTAATCTAACCTAATCAAAGGCCCGTCGGCTTATACCTAATAAAATGGTGCACAACTTAATTGGTACGGCTACGGAGACAAGCTCCGTAAACACAAGAATTCACTAAAATAAAAAGAACAGGTGTGATCCCGCACACACACAATGACACACAATGACTAACCGTACTGGACGAAAAAGAACACGACCAATTCACTTTCTCAGACAACATAATACAAAAAACCACGTTTTGTACACACAATACAACTGGTAAATTTGACCACTCTGTTAGGGAAATACAAATCAATGAAGGACAAATAATAGGCGCGAACGATATTTATCAGTATGTTGATTCACAAATTCACAACGAAGACAATAACGTAGTTTTCACAATATGACTGCAACAGTGGACAGGAATCACATAACACTCTCCTTGGACGGACGACAAAATACAAACGGAAGAATCGCCTACAGTGTCGATGCTAGGTTTCGCGGGGCTTGGGGCAAATATTATTAGAAGGGGTCCCAATTTACAAAATACTGAATAAAAACCTATATATTACACATTTCTAAATGTGTACTCAACTTTAAACTTGTAATTCATGACTTTAGAAGAGGCTTTTGAATATTGTTTCATTATGACATAATTATTTATAGCTAGCGCGGGACCCTAAAAGTGCGGGGCTCGGGCGCGTCCTTCGCTCGCCCCACCATTGCGCCGGCTCTGATCGCATACTACAAATTACAACGGTCAGTCGTTCACTCAACGGAAGTTAAAAACAACACCTCAGTGCCATCCAATTACACAACGATACACTGAATAATAGGTGACACTGAAAGTTGACATAAACTTATAAGACTTGAAAATACATCTGAAAACATAAACGACTAATCGCATGATAACAATACAAAAATAATGCGAGATATATTGGGATCATGATAGTGCAATCGGCGGTGTTCACCGCTCAACAACAGTCAGTTGGCGTTACCTCGGCTAATACCGATGCACCACTACGACACATCGTATCGGCGCGAAACATGAATTCAAAAACACAAACATTAATGATGCGCGAACACAAACAAAAACGTCTATTTTTAATTTCTTCAAATAATTAACAGGTTCAAACAGCACCATATATTATTAGTCACGTTTAACTAGCCAAATGCTTCTCTTGCGTTTTTCTTTACTGTACATAATATGTACTCTAACGCTTTGAAAAATATTTGATTAATTTAGTTGTTTAATTTAAATAATTAATTTATCTATCAAAAAGTGCGAGTACTATAATTTACGGCGGAAAAATGAAATATACAAAATATATACTAATAAAATACAATGTAAATAAAATGATATAGAATCGAAAAAAAAAAACGATAAATCACTCTATACATAAACAATTCATTTATGATTTCGAGGGAGGGTTGAAAATAACCTCTTATTTAATTTACCACATATATTCGTATTTCAGTATAAATAACCGATTACTAGAAAATGAATAATTCGCTATTAAATTATAATATTTCTAGCTATTGTTATAAGTCAATTTAATGATAATAAGAACAATGATAATATTTTGTTTTTCATTACTAGTAATGGATTTGCTAGTTGCTACCGACGTAGTAACTATTTTCCTATGACACCGATTCCCATATACGTTAAATGAAAATTATAAATTTGTTATAGCTTTAAATTGAAAGAAATTCACTAAACATCAACAAAGTTTTATTATGAAGTGATTCCTGTCAACAACATATTATTTAATTTCATTGCATAAAAATTACCACCAAAATAATTAAAAAAAATGTAAGAATAAGATAAATCTTTGTCTTTTCCGCCTTAAATCCGTTCTTGAACTTCAACATTAGAATAGACTAAAAAGAAGTTATTTTATGATGCATTGTAAATTATAATACTGTGTTTCCAAAAATTATAGTGTGACACAAACATCCGATAATCACATAGTAATTGTTCACGTAAAATATTTGGTTATAAATATAAAGTTTGATAGTTTTTGGAACACCCATGGAGCTATAATTATGTGAAACTGAACGAGTAAGTTTTTTTATAAAAACTTAAAAGATATGTAAGTACATGTACTTATCAAAATCGTAAACTTACTTTTGCAAACTTTCACGAATTCTTCTTCCAAGTCTTTTATACAATTATTAGAAGTCAATTAGTATTGGTAATATTTTTCATAAAAAACTCTGGATGTATTATTTATAACAAAACAAATTTTAAATTACATACACTTAAATAAATCATATATAATATATAATTTAAATATTTTGGAAAATTGCAGAACATTTGAGTAAGTAAAAATAGATAAATTATTGTATATTGAATACTTACCGGGATTATCACTAAGACCATCGCACCAAGCTATTGGACTTATAAGACTTTCATCATCGAATCTATGATGAACTATTTAAAATACGATTTAAGTACATATGATAACCATATTGTTAATCTCCATAGAGTATTGATACATTTTTATTTATTTATAATATTGATATTTAATGCATGCATTTAATATTGTATTTTATTTTAAACATACATTGTAATACAGTTGTCAATAGCTGATTATAATACGTTTGTAGTAATTCTGTAAAAAAATTTTTATTTATATTTAGACCAATTTAACTAAAAAATATTACTGATAATTATTTTATATTGAAAATCGATGGTCTTTTTAATGGAGTATGAATATATTTGTCATAATGTTTAAAGAAAATTTAGAACAATAATTCGCATTATTCATTTTCTCTACCGGACGGAAAGACAAATAAAATATCATTCATTACCAAGCGTTGCGATGAACACATTAAAAACACCATCAAATGATTGTCAAAACAATGGATTTCGATTTATTTAATTATTCTATATAAGTATAGATTCATAGATTTCACGAAATGATTCACCAAAAGAACAAACAATATTTATTCCTGATATAAACAATATTACCCGAAATGTTGTCTTTCAAGACATTTTTAGTGATTGAAGAAAAATTTAACGCTGGGTATATCGACGTGGTTTATATTGAGGTTTTAGAATAATCATTTCTAAATATTATTATTAAATTAAGAAAAAATATGTATTTAAAAAATAAAAATAAACTCTAATTCAATATTATTCAAATATATTTAATCTTTTGAGTCATTATTTTTATAATGATTAATTTAATTTAAAATATTTTACGTAAAACAACTACACACGGGTGAAGCTGATTAATACAGCTATATTTATATTAATTGTTTACGAACTATTAATTAACTTATGATCTCTAGCAATAGCAAAGCATTGCCGGATTGTTATATTATACTTTATATAAATATTATATATTTAATATTTATGCATAATCAATTATATTATAGTTCATTCTCAAGTTTATGCAATTTTAGATTTATCAAAGCAAGTATTTTATATAGCAGGATCTGACTTACTTATTATTCCATCTAATACACCATTCACTAATTAAAATAATTATTAAATATACATTAGGCCGGGTTTCAATGAAAAAATGATCATTATTTTGTATAAAGGTATTTAATAACGCATTTGATAGACTACTGTATCTATAATGATGTGATAAAATACATATCTTACCGTTTTGTGGACCATATGATAAGTCATCAAAACTATAATTAGCTAAAAATTATTTATATATATGATTTAATTTCTATAAAATTCTAACATATTCTAACTCGGCATCACCTAAGTTTTTATGAGGTTAATTTGATAAAGTATTTCAATTTCATTACTTATAATTGTATCTCATATAGTTATATAATAAAAGTGCATACTAATTTGTTCATGGAAAAGTGATGTATGTTAAACTGACATTCAATATATTATTATCTAGACGTGTCATAACTAGCAAATCTAAAATATTATCAAGATGAACATTTACATATTTATTATAATGTTCTGGTGTAGAATGTATTGTTAACAAATCAGTGATTGCAAATCGAAGATACTGGGTACATTTTATTGTGAGATTATGAGATATTTTGGGATATTTTGGTACACTTATGTGTTAATCAATAAAGGATGAATCAACATTTTTAAAATATCAATAACTGCAAAAATACATATACTATGCAATACTGATAGACAAATGATTTTGTCTGCGTTATTCGGTTAAGTAATCGAATCATCTTAATGCGTTGTTCTTTAATACATTGCCACCATCAACTGATTCGGTTTGTACACCATACCACCGGAACGGTTGGTTGTGACAAAACCGAACGGTGAGTTCGATCGAATCGGTAATTTTGCTCAATACGGTTTGTAACTGCATCGTATGAATGTACTCATATAAATTATATATCAACTGTACCATAGAGAAAACTAGTTGATACAAAAAACGACAGTTTCGAGATTGTGTAAAAGGTAGCCCAATAGTAATGTGTGGTATATGCAATGAAAAAGACGCCGTTTCAAAACATTGCTTATACTGCTCCCATCACTATTTAAAAACTGATACTAACTAATTGTCAATGAGAACCTATCTAAGAATTAGGTAGACTTATATAACATTATGGTGATTCATTGATAAATGATTTTAGCTTAACCATTTGCAAATGTTGATGAAATTAAAAATAGTATGAATACTCATATAAAATATTTCCGACTCTACGATATATACTATTAAGATAATTATTTTAGTAACATCACTACTTTACTAACATGATCATGTTTATAATGTTAGGACAATTATAATTTTATAAAATTCTATAACGAGTTTAATGTTTCAGTGGACTCAAATAAATGATTGAATTTAAATTATATTGTGCTCGCAATATCCAGATATTTCATTTAATTAAAACGATTTGATAATCATAAAACAATTTTGAAATAAAATATAAAATATAGAATTAGTTCATAATTTTATACTCACACCATTTAAAATATGCATGAAGAAAAGAAAGTCTACCACAGCTATTTTCATAGGCTAGATAAAAAAATATAATAATCATATAGAACATACATTTATTTGTATATATATATATATATATTGTAAAAACCAACTTAAATGAGTTTATTAATATTACTACTATAAGAATAATAGTAAACAATTACAGAAAATACACTGTTTGTCCATGTAATGAATTTTAGTTCATTTGTACTTACTATTAAAACCACCAACCACATTGAGAATTCCTGAATAAATAATTTAACGCCAATAATAATATGAATTAAAATACATAGAATTATTGAGGTTGAATCATATGAATAATGTTGTCGTTATATTATATCTTTTATCCTTATACAACTAAGAAAGTTATAATTCAATCATTGTCATCATAAACAGAGTGTAGAAATAAAATGAATCAATGTGAAATATACGTTATCCATGTCCCATATAACATTTGTTCAATCTAAGTGAAATTATTGAAATTGTTAAAAAATTAAGAAAATTCTAATTTGTTATATATCAGTAAATATTTTTAGCATCGGATATCTATAAATATAACTGTGTAATTTATCGTAAATTTGACTAGAAATAATATGTTAATTAATTAATCAATTCATGAAAAATTATAATTAATTCTTTTTCAGTTTTAATACCATTGACCTAGACCCTCAGCTGCACTATTGTCATATTGTATAGTATATTTTTTTAAACTTTAAAAGAGCTCGAAAATGAAAAAAGTGTTATAACTGAAATTTTAGGGCGCAAAAGATCGATTAATGTATATTTCTAAATTAAGGCATAATTATACAAATGTTGTATATTAAAGACGGTAAATCCAAATAATAAGTAATATCTGAGTAAATCACATAAATATGATAGAGTTTCAATGTTTTACATGAGTTTAATTGTTTGTATAAAAAGAAATTGGTTATTACCATGTCTTGAAATCTTTATTAATATTTTCGTATTTATTATGTTGACATCTCTATACATTGAAAAATATTCTTCTTCTCCTCCCTAGTTTCTATTCCAGATATTTGAGGTCGGTCACCTGTATCCTTAGCCTCCAATTGACCCGATCTCTCATATCATCTACGCACACACCAGCAATCCTCATATCACACCCAATCGTATCCAACAACTTCTTTTTCGGTCTTCTTCTTCTTCCTTTAACGTTCATTTCCATAACTTTTCTTACAGTTTCCGAATTTTCTCTCCTCATAACATGACCAAAAATCCATGAAAAAAGATGAAGTCGACATATATAGTCATATATATTGATATGTAGGATCAATCTATGTATTACGTACATGATAATTTATAGTTGAATATATTATTATTTTTTCTTGAAGCCTAATGTTGTCTTATATCGTGTTCATACGATGTGTGTGATACACGTGTTTATGAATCTATTAATTCTAGTATGGATAGTATACCAATAACAAATGCATACTAGGTATATATAAAAATATAATTTAATACAATACATAATTTACAGTCTTACTTAGGCATGCTATAATATAAAAAAACAAATTATCTTAAGTAATTAGGGTTAATGATAGGTGAAAATATAGAGAACACGTCACACCTCTGTTTGATGTGTCTGTCCAATACATAAGAATCTCAATAAAATCACCGGCGCGCAATTCGAAAATTGTGGTTTTTGGGTTGAATTTAAAGTTTGCACACTTATCAGTTATATGAAGAGAGGAATATTTGCGAGAGACTTTTCTTAAAATATCATTTGAAAACAAATTTCAATATTTTGAGATTTTGACATTTTTCAAACTCCATAACTTCTTTGTTCGACTATATTCTACAAAAAGCTATGTGATGCCATAAAAAATATTCTTTTCTTCCAATTTGATTTTAAGTGTTTAAATTCTAGATTCAACTCGAACACCACATTTCTTGAATTAGCCTTGCATAATTTTTGAATAGAGAGAGATAAATAAAATTGATTGATCACAAAGAAAATCAATATTTCATTGAAACGTTATATTATCATATGTACGTATGTTAGGATTTATATAGCTTTTAATTTATTTAATGATTTGTTTTTCATTTAATGATATAGTTATAAATTACTTATTATTTGTACAACTAATATACTCGTAAATTAGAGAGTGTTTAAAAATCTTTACATATTTTATTGAAATAAAATATCGGAAATATTGTGTTAGGTATTTCATTGAAGTTAATGTCATTTATTGAAATGCTAAGAAGATAATATTACATTCAAAGTAATTAATTGATTCCAAAATTATATAAAGCTATAATTAATCACTATATATCTTTTTGGCGCTTCTGTCAATGCACATTTCTTTTTACAGTACGAATATATTATAATTAATTGTTAAAACAATAATATTGTCTAATTATCAATTGTTTAATTAATCAAAAGCCATACAATATACATATACATAAGTACGTTATAGTATTCTTATATTTACTAATTAAGTTTTATAAAAGCATAATTTAATGTTAATCACCATAGAACTCTTCTTCTGGTTTTCTTTTATTAAAGTATTCTATAAAAAAAAGTAAATAAAAATTCATAGCATAATTTATAATCATGAATAACACATTGTTAAAACATTTTATGCGGCTTTTATAACATGTGTATAGGAAATCTTATAAGCAACTTTTTTCAAGACTAAATTAATGTAATACATCACTATAAAATGGTAATATAACTTTTAGAAAATTAAAACGCATAATACTCTTAAAATATTTTACTAGAAAAAAATTAATTAAACATTTGTCCATATGATTTTAGGTTTTATAATATAGGGTCATATATTGAAACTGTTAAATGATAATTTTAAACTAAAAGGAATTATTTGACTCTTATAAATGTATAATCTGTCACAAAGATATCCTTCTGTAAATATACATAATATGTACATATAATAATAATTTGTAATACATAATAATATTGTCTGTTTATCAATCTTTTAATTTAAATTTTATTTTTTAATAATTTATATTATACTAAATACATTTTTCGTGTATTATTATTCACAAATTAATGTGTGTAAACATATATAACATATAAATGTATACGTAAAATATTATGACTTACCAATTATTTCAGTTTCAATTATATCTTAAGAAAATAATTCAATACTAAAATTATTTATTATATAAAGTATATCTATAGAGACTATTCATTTGTGGGAGAATCAAATAATTATAATTTTTTTTAATACAGATGAAAAAATAATTACCATGATGAGCCAATGTGTTCTGAAAAATATCAAGCACTGTCAGGGTTAAGAGAATTAAGTGACATATAGTAGACACTATGTTCATTTTATTTTATTATTTTTGTTGTGAAATAGAAACTGAAAATTACCAAAATTTATGCCATCAACAACTGTAGAATGAATCAAACAGCATTTAGTCACAAAGGTTTGTTTAGAAGGCAATACAAATCTGGCGTTCGAGTGTGTTTTGTTGTCATGAATGTTAAATCAATATCGATTTACTAATAATTGTTGTTAAGTTATTCGATGAACATAATATAAATTAATAGACATAAATTTTATTTACATTTAGTTATATATTTTGAAGTTGATGTGAATTTTTTCACTATGCTATTGTACTACGTATGAATATTATTAGGAATAACATATAGTATTTATAAATTCAAAAAATATAGAAAATAAAATACCAAATATTCAGAAATGCTTTTAGTACAGACATTTTTCTAAAACAGAACTTTACATTTCAACTATATATTTTTATAGTTTTGATTATATGTTAAATTATGTTAATAGAAAAACGTTTTTCCCATAGAAAGATAAATTTATCCTTTTGCAACCATGTTGCCGAATATATTATTTATTTTTCAAATAATGCTCTTTACATTTTAAATAAGTAATTCATAACCTTATAGTGCAAGCAAAAAGAAAAATGTAAATACTATGGTGTTCTAATATATGCGATTTTTATTTTGGTGATTGTGGTAGAATTGGTTCAAATTAATTTTCGTACCATGTACTGTTTTTGCTGAACACAAGACTGCATGCTAGCATACTATATAGGTACATACTTGATATAAGAATTTATTAGTATACGTAATACTTAAATGTACTGTTTTTGATAAATAAATAAATAATGCATAATAATTATACACTACACATAATATTTAGAATGTCTACGACTTATTCAGCTGTACTTGGTATATGTAACATGTTAGATCAAATATCTCTATTTTCTACAGACAATTATTATACAACCATTAGCAGCTCTAATATTAGCAAACCTTACGTTAAGTGATTTTAAATTCAAAGCGAAAAGAATAATGTTATTTTATTTAAGTCTAAAAGTTTTATTTTACTAAATTACGTTTTTATTACATAGGTTATATAATATTGTTAGCTTAGCTGGACGAATATCGTTTAAACATCTGTTGTTTTTGGCATAGTTGGCATCTGAGAGTACATGCAATAATGTATAACAAGTGTAAACTCGTACACTAAAATGTAACCCTTGTAAAATATGTAATACTCGTTGACGTTTCGCTTCTTCGAAAAACTCTAACTCAATAAAAATATTTAGAGGTACCTAAAAAAAAAATACGAAATAAACGTGTGGTTATCGCTATAATATCACATTATACAATGTGTCCTGAGGAAGTAAACAGCTAGCGTCATATGGAACTATAATAATAATCAGTAGTTTTACATCCTCTTATTCCCCACATCCTAATATTCTCAGAGATTGCACCCTTCACATATTATGGAGGTCGAAGATGGTTCTTGGACAAACCAAAGATTGGACAGGACGGGTAATTTTGGTCGGCTTCACCAGAGACCTGAAGCCATCAACGCGAAAAATCTCGATGGCTATATCCTGGGGATCGAATCGCAGATTGTGTGTTTCTACCCACTCGACCACAGCCGATCCTTCGTCATATGAAACTATACCTACATTTATCGAGAAAAAAACCGTTAAAGGGGCGGGAGATTTAACTCTTTTAGCTTTTTTATGCACAGTTAAATTTTTTTTAATAAAACGAAATCTATTCTATATTTTTTTATGTATCTTCAAAAATATTCAACTTTTTAATGTATTTTTTTTATTTTCAAGCTTTTTTATTGTTATATCAAAAAACATACATGATTAGATTAAATTGGTCTGACCAGATTATGATATTTTACATCACTATACAAAACCTCCAATTCAAATATTAATTAATTTATATAATAAAATATATTAGAATAAGTTGATTTCAAATTATTTAAAGTATTTTCTGGAAATGTACAAGAATATTCTATAAATTTAGTTATATCAAATGACTGTAAAAAAGTAATTTATTTATATTTTGAAATCTGGTACTTAATTGCATTAGAATATTATCAATTATTTCATAAAATAATATTTTAAAATTTGATTGATTGTTAGATTTATTTCTTGTAGCTTTTGGAAGTTTTGTAAAAGTAACCGCTTGATTAAATAATTTTAAAAATTCAGACTCATTTCTTTTTTTATTTATAAAATCACATGTTATATTTATTTTTTCAAGCAAAATTCTTCATCAAATGATTTATTTTGGAGTATGTTAATAAATTGTTGGTACATATAAATATATTACTAAATATCAGTGATAAAATAGCAAATTCGAAAGTTTTTAATTAACTTTTTAAATGACCTATAGCACCACAAATAAATTCAGATGACGATTTTGGATCATTGCTAATAAAATCAAAAACATTTATAAACCCAGACCACTCATTAACTACTGTATGTAAAATTTTTGACTGTGAGGACCACCTAGTTTGAACGAGTTGAGAAATTTGTTTTCCTACAGTATTATTATATTACTATAATTATATTATATATAATACTATTATTATATTATTATATTATTATAGTATTATTATGAGGTAGAATTGTGAAAATAAGCAGCGACACCAATTAGATTAGCAAAAAATATATGACATTTAACATTTGTACTACAACCATGTTAAAATACCAAATTTAATCTATGAGCTAGACAGTGTGTAAATAAAGCATTAGGTGCAAGTTCTTTAACTCTAGCCATTAAACCTGTTAAATGCCCAGACATTATACATGCCCCATCATAATATTGGCCAACTAATTTATTTTCTATATCAAACTCATGTAAAACAGAATAAACCAAATTAAATAAACCTTGAGCCATGTGGTCTTCACTAACATTATGATAACTCAAACAATTTTTAAAGAAATGATTTATCTGTAACATATACATATCTAATTATAATTGAACATTGTGTTTTTCTACTAATGTCTGTAGTATCATAAATTTGAATAAAATAAAAATTGCATTGCCTAATTTCATTTTTTTTTTTTTGGTTTATTAATAATTCAGAAATACACAAAATCAAATGGCTTGGACAAAACCTGAAATGTGTTTTTTATACTTTTATAGTGATTTTGTATTTCTTGAGAACACCTAATAATATGTATACCAAACAACTCTCTAAGATTCCCTTTGTAATGTCCAAATAAAATAAAATTTAAATACACACATAGATGAAGCCTGCACCGTGCCATGATCGCGGACAGGTCATGATAACTGTGCGCCCACCTCCGCTGTCACCGGTCGACGTATAGTCATTATCGATATTAATTAAAATATATAATGTATCGGCCGATTTAATAACGTAGAAATAGTCCCAGTTTTTCTTTTGCACCTCTGCTCCGGAGTGTCTTTCTTTTCTTTGTTTTTATACAGAATTACCATGTCCATGGTGTAGACACTTTTTCCGTCCCCGCGGCGATGCTCGCCGACGGGTGAGAGCACTATGGGCGGGGGTAAGTAGTGTGATTTAATATTCGGCCGGTACAATTTTTCTATGCTTGTTTTTCTTTTTGTTATCTATTGAATTCTACATGATCCACGTATTTTTTCCTTTTTCTTTTATGTGTGTGATTTTTTCTAATAAATTTTTGTGTCAACATAATATTGGGAAGAAGATTCTAATTTGTTGTGCCCGTCTACGAGCGTGGGACACTCCCTCCGGAGGTTTTATTTGGATATAATAAAATAAAACAATAAGTTTCATTTTCTATGTTCTATTTTCTATTTTTCTATTTTGTGGTTTTTTTTGTGATTTCTTTTCTCGCGGAGTTTTTACGCCAACCCTAGCTTTTCTCCGTAATTACCTTAATAAATGATATTTTTTGAATTCTATTTCGTCTTTATTTATTTTTATTTGTTTATGTTTCCTGAACGATTATTTCTTCAGTAACAAAATCCGGTGCGTGTCCAAAGATCTCACCACCGGTTGGCGACCCTACATTAAAAAGTACTCGCTACTAAGCGATCCGACCGGAAGTAGCGGAACGTCTCACCTTTATTTATTGAATCATTGCTTTCTACGAAATGCCAACTCTTGTTTTCCCAAAAATAAAACCATGTTGATTAAGTGCTCTATAAATTAACGAATCAATTTCACGTTTTCATTACATTTTTTTAAAAATAAATTGCCATGTTCATTAACAATATATACTATAATAAAACTATTTTTTCTAGGCTTTTTAACCCTAATTGATTATGAATATGTTCTTTTGAAGATTGATGTATTTGTATACTCCTAGATATATTTTTTAAAACACATTACCCAACAGTATTGCAAACAGACTTATTTTGAACTGTTAACAAACACGGCCAACAAAACAATTTTTGTATATAATGACTTCTACATAACCATGAGCGTTGTTGATATAAATTTTGATTAAATGACCTACAAAATACATTACTTAGGTTTTTGTCAGGAAACAAAACTGACAAAATTGAAATAGACCTAGCTACTTCTAATAAATCATTTTTACTACCAGACTTCCAACGTCGAAACGGCGTTTCCAACAACATGATAACTATGTCTGTCACTGGATTCATAATTCTGATTTCTGACAAATAAAATCTATCAGTAACCAGTGTAAATGTTGAATAAAAAGCACGACGGCATGCGTAAACAAAGATAAACAAACCAACATAAGTGACGATTTGAATAAGACAGAAATATAAATTAATATTACAACGGTTTTTCGTTTGAATTAACTCCAAGCATTGCAAGGCTGCGAGCTGACCATAATACAACATCTATTTTTACTAAACAGAGGCGATGAAAAACGAGTCTCACGATGATCATTGCACATGCGCAATTTTACTTATTTAACAGTTGCGTGCATTTGCGTACATATGCGTATGTGTGTAATTTGTGTACACAAGTACAAACTTAAAGGCGACGTTAGACGAAGCCTTTCTGACGTCGACGAAACATTACCGTCTGCTGAATACCAGCGTTTGTTTACGGAATAATTATTTGGTGTATTTCGTATCGGTTTATCGCTATTTTTGGTAATAAACACGGAACAATATACATTATAATAAATGATAATTCATATTAAACTTCGTAAAGAAGATTTTTTTCTCAAATAAAATCATTAATACGTTAAACATTATTAGCGAAATATGTGCTATTGGTGAGCCAAGGAGTATACTTTTTGAGTATTATTTACTACAAAATTTTAGGTGAGGCGCGTCTCACTTTCCTCACCATCAAATTCGCCACTACTTTATTGTCTATAAATAAATATATATATATATATATTTATGCTTAAAAACTTTAACTACAGAATATACAACAACAAAAGGTCAAGCGGAGGGTCTGATCCATTACCCATAAATACATTACTGTTGTTATGTGGGACATTAAATACAAATAAATACTAGTAATTAAGAATAATAAACTTTTATTTTTTCGAAACATATTCAAATACAATAAATAATATTATTATTATTAAAAAAAAAATAATTTTGTTTTTTGACATGAATACATAAAAATGTAATGATTGTAAAATATTTATATTGTAATATTATATTTTAAGGTATGAAGTTAATCATTGAAATTATTAGTATAAGAATAATTTAGAATTCGATATCGAGTTTATGTTGGCCATGACTATAATTCAATAACATACCTCATGCATCATATTTATAAATCATTTTCGTCAACGTTTTCGTTTGTGATATTATTTTCATTGACCCTAGTTAAGAATACGCCATTACAATATTCACTCGGGCTTGGTACTTGATCAAAATCTAAAAAATTCAAATTCATAAACCACATTTTGTAAAGTGATAAATATATAATGTGAAAGAAAAAAATCCTTTAAACGGATTAACTAAACATGAAATTAAATACGATTTTTATGTTTTAGATAGTATTTTTGAAAATTGAAAATTTATATATCTTATAATTTCGATAAGTTCACCTAACTCAAACTACAAACCCATTTATATGTTTAATTTACGAAACAGGAAAACTTTAATTTCATACATCGGACATTAGAAATTACACTACATAATATTTTTTGAACTTATTTAAGGACAAAATAAACATTTTTCAGAACATAAAATAAAATTTTAAGAAGTGCAGATGGAGTTTTAGTGACTGCTAACTTATTTTCAACATAGAGAAATCTTTTAGATCATAAAATCAGTGGATGAGTTGCCGGGTTAAATAAAAACAAAAACAAAAAGTCAGTGATTGTGACATCATTAAATTCGAAGAACAATTCTGACTTGAGTAGTTCAACGATAAATAGCGAGTTGAGAATAGAAAAGAATAATTCAGAGTTTTTTTGAGAGGGTGCAACAGATGGATTTCTGGAAACTATACTAGTTGAACCAATAATAAGTTTAGTAAATTTGATAAGTTTTATATTTTTAATAACCCAATCAAATGGTCAGATGCTAGTGGACTTTTTTGTTCAAGTTTACTATAACAATAAAGAGTACTGGATTGGAAATATAATCAGTGGATCAGCTACTGGATGATTAAATTTATCATATCTAAAAATTATCAGAGATAATTAACATTGCCGATTAAGTATAGTAGCAATATCTGGTGTATTTAGTAATAGATTAGCAAAATTAAATGGTCGGTTGAGCGTAGATGAAAGAGAGAAATTTTTAAATAGTTAATATTGAGTTTTTTGAGATTATACTATTATATATTTACTATTACTATATAAATACTAATACTATATAAATTACTATTTATAATATGGAAAATTTAAATGTGTAAAGACGATCTAAAGTAGAATTCACGATTTGTTGAAATCTATATTCAATATTTTTATCGTATTACCGGATCGATCAGTATTATGGAAATTGAATGATGTATTATTTTTAATAATATTTCCAATATTACTTGGAAATGGAAGCAAAATTATTAACATGTGAGAGTCGGTATAAAATAAATCAAACATAAAAACGTGTATAGTAGTGTAATAGTAAAATACGATTACAACAATCTGTTAGTCAGAAAACTGTCGTAAAATGTATATAAAAAACAAAGATAAAAAAATTAGTAAAATTGACATTTATTTTCACTGTTATATTTATTTAATTAAAATAGTAATATGATACTATGTTATTGAAAATTTATTCGTTAATATTATTAATAATAATTAATTTGTCTGATTAAAGCTTTTTTTTGTAAAAGTGTTTTAAAATGATTTAAAATGACTACCAATTAGCTATTTCTTATACTTAATGGACAATAATTGTGTACTATTTATTTTGGTACGTACAGCGAGTTAGCTTTGTGAAATTTCGGCCAAGAAATCTATAGTATTCTTCTGTAAAGTCTAAACAAATACATATGAACAATAGTTTATTATTTTAACTTTTATGAATTTGTATCAGTATTTAAAATTAGATTGCTATATAAGTAACAGAATGATACAACTTATACTTAAGTGGTTTAGTCTAATGACAACATATATTACTAGGTGTGATAATCGATTCGAAATTCGATCATATATTTTATTTTAGAATCACACATGAAAACACACTTTGAGTGCAAGAAAATTGTGAAAAAGCAATGTGAAAAATTCAATAGTTTTGTGAGACATAACCATATTACATTCTTACTTATGTACAATTGATAATTTTTCAAACATAATTCTTGTAAATAAAAATCTTTATACATTATTTTTATAAAATATAGTTTAAGATTCCTGTTACATTCCTTTTAATGATTTATAAATTATACAAACAGTTCGTGTTCAATTCTCAACCGAGTAACATGTAAGTAGCCTTTTCGCAACTGCATTTTTATCTTACGATAGAAGTGACCCAACTCAAGTTAATCGTTAATATGTTTTCATATTACATTAATAAGAATGGTAAACTGTTTATCTAAATTACATTAAAATACATTTAATAACGGTACTTATTCGTAATGAATAATACTCCGTCAAACACATCGCGTTTAAATTCGCAAAGACCTACCAAACAATCTTTAAACGATAGATTATTAGCTTCCCAAAAACAACCAACATAAATTAACAATTCCAAAACTTTTTCAACTCAAAAAATCCAACTATCAATGATATAAATGACTCAAAAAATCATAGCAAATTTTTTCAGAAAATTAACAAAAAAAAACAAAAAAAAAACACCACACCGCATACTATGACTTTCTTTATTCAATGGAATATTAATGGTTTTTGTAAATGTTCTGTCGCCATTAACCGCATTATCTACGATCTCCAACCGGCAGTATTATGTTTCCAAGAAACAAATCTGTACAAGTATTAAAAATTACATAGGATATTTCAAAAATAGAACTATTGTTTTCAGAGCAAGTAGAGGAGTAGCCACTTTCATTAAAGACACCATTGATAGCAAAAATATTCCTGTTATCTCTGACCATGAAGTTATTGCAACTCTAATCAAATTTCAAAAACCTTTATGCATATGCAACATATACATTCCTGATAAAATCTTCACTAAACAACATCTAGAAAATATTATTCACAGCTCCCCAAACCCTTAGTTCTTTTGGGCAACCTCAAAAGCCGCAATATCTCATGGGGATGTACTCACACAGATCACCGGGGTCAAACGATCGAAGAATTTTTAGAAGAAGAAATACTTATTTTACTAAACAATGACAATCTCCTCAACTTTATAAAAAACTTTCTAACGAACCTTAAATTGTTAAAATATATTACCATATATCAGCACCCCACATCATTGAAAATAAACTTCTCCATTGGTCTGTACTCACCGTCACCCCTTTTCTTGTAGATTTAAATGATATATGCAAAAATCTACCCAAACCTGTAAAATTAATTTTTTTCTGATGACTGCAATATCTATTGTAGCGGATCACAAATTAAAACAACTACGCATTTTCTTCAAAAAGCACAAAACTCTCTTTGCAGATGGTCTTCAGAAACTGGCTTCAGTTTCGCCCCTACCAAAACTCTCCCCTACCTACAAAAAAAAATTTTTCAACACAAAAAGAACAATCCTCAACTAACAATAAACTTTATGAATATACAACTCTCTTTCGCAAATAGCACTCGCATCCTGAGCATCATTTTCGATGACAAACTCAGATGGTGACCTCACCTGAAAAACTTAAAACTAAATGTCAAACAAGATTAAAGATAATGAAAATTCTTAAAAACAATACCTGGGAATCCGATACAAAGAGTCTTACCACAATTTGCAAAGAACTTATACTTTCAGCAATTGATTATGGATATAATTTACAATTCGGCAAAAAGAAGAGATCTAAGTACTTTGGAACCCATTCACAACCAAGGTACACGTTTGACCACTGGAGCCTTCAGAACGAGTACTGTAGATAGCATACTTTTTTACTCAGGAGAACATCCCCTTCACCTTTAGACGTCAAAGTTATATTTTAAAATATGTAACCAAAATCAAAAATCTGTCTGACCATATCTTCAGAAATATACTCCACAACACTCTACCTGCCAACATTATACCCTGTCGACACACAATATTCGAAAATATCAAAACAATTGGCGAAAATTTAGGTTTCCAATCACTAACATTAAATAAATACTCAGTCTGCTCTCCTTCCTTGGCTCTGGTCGCCAAATATAAATATTCAACTCAATGATTACTGCAAAAATAATACAGACAACTTAATTATACATAACCATTTTGTGGAAATAATATCTCAACAATATCCGGAATATACCCAAATATATATTGATGCCTCCAAAAAATATCTATAACATCATTCATCACAAAATAATGGAAGAATGGCAGAAATATTGGCTAAACCTTCCTCTCTTCAACAAACAAAAAAATGTTAAATTATATATAAAAAAATTGAAATACCCTTCTGACATTAAAAGAAGAGAGGAAGTAACAATTACTCGAGCTAAAATAGGCCATTCCTATCTCACGTATGCTTACCTCATCAAAAATGAACTAGCACAATCATGTAATATTTGCAATGAAACCCTGTCAATAGAGCATATAATCATCAACTGCCCCAAATACACCGAAGCTTGCAAAATTCTCAACATCCCTCTTACACTTCAATAGGCCCTAAACGAAGAGAACACTGCCGCAATCTGTATATTTTTTCATATTATAAACCTAAGCAACAAACTGTAAATTATCAAAAATATGTGTAGTCAAGACAGTCAAACGTGCACCACGTATTCTGAAGATGGAACCTGTAATGGTTCCGAAACGTAAGAAAAATAAAAATCACAAATGGATATTTCCGAAAATCACACAAGTAATAAAATATGTATGTAATTTTAGTTTGGACTGTTCATAAGTTAAGATCATTTATTGATTAGTTATTCTTTTATTTTAATGCAAAAAATAAAATAATATATTAAATAACTATTTTGTAGGGTGTTTGTTACATTTACAACATACCAGATATATTTCGGTCAGTATTTGCTATAAAACGCATATAAATTTATAAATGAAAAATGCATATACAAATATTTTATATTATTGGAAAATATACATTCCATTCCATGACAAAATACTTATGATTTATCATTGCAGTCAACTATATTTTTATAATACAATTTGAAAACAGTCGATTAAGTCATTCATTGCCCACTTACCCCAAGGTAACATTAATTCAAATAATTTTGAGTTGATATTATTATTAAAAAAACATAATTTTAAAAATATTATCTCCAAAAATATAAATATTAAAAATTCTTTAAATTCATTTTGACTAGAACCCTATGTCATTCTTCTGATGTTTTGTGCTGATACGATATGAACTGATTTAATGTTTTCCTTTATGTTTTTATCTTCAATCAGTTTACCGAAGTTTTTTTATATTATGTAAATGCAGATATAATAGTACCGATAAGAAACTTCTTATTCTTCTTCATATAGCCACATAACTCTATAAGAGTTTCGGCTGTCACTGTCCCTGAACTACAATAATCACGGTTCTGGATCCTTTCTTCCCAATCCGTTACTTCTAGTCTTTCTAAATCTTGACGCACTCTATCCTTTCAAAATTTCTTAGGTCTGCCTAAGAATTTCAGAACGTTTCTGAGTCTTCTTCCTGTTGGCTTGTATTCGATTGATGCTCTGACCTTATTTATTTTTTCTCTCCTCATTGTGTGTCCAAACCACTGAATTCTTTGACCCTTCACGTGGCTTGTTATATAAGGCACTTTAGTGATTTCCTTTATTTCCGTGTTTCTTCTTCTACACCATCTATTTATCAGTATCGAACACTGGTCCACATATTGTTCTTAGTACTTTATTCTCAAAGCTTCTTAGTTTTTGTTTGATTTGCATTGTCATCGGCCGTACTTCACATCCATAAGTTAATGTTGGTCTCACAATACTCATGTATAAGCGTACTTTTGTTCCTCTAGAGCAGCGGTTCCCAACCTATGGTCCGCGGACCACCGGTGGTCCGCGAGACATCATGTGGTGGTCCGCGAGGCATACCTATAACATTTTAAAATATTTCAATTTTCCTTTGGGCGTGTTACAAATATTACGTACCGACAATCGTTACCTAAATTCTAATATCTGTGAAAAAATTGATTCTTATTTATGAGAAAAAATAATGTCTAAAAATGATGGTGGTCCGTGACGTATTGAAAGTTATCTAAGTGGTCCGTAGTGTCAAAAAGGTTGGGAACCACTACTCTAGAGAATAGTTTTGATTCGATATACTTAATTAGTGCAAAAAAGCTCTTTCCGCTTTGAGCAACAGACTGGTTATTTCTACACTTCAGTCATTGTCACCAGTGATTGTTATCTTAAATACTTGAAACTTTGAGCTTTCTCGAACACATAGTTATCCACTGTAAGGTCTTTTCCACCTCTAATCACCAATTAATCTTCCGAAACTGTACTGTCCATTCTAACTTGATATCTGGTCCCGTTCATACATATTTTTGTAAGTGATATGAGTTTTTTGGGAAACCAAATTCATACATTATATTATATAGACTATCGAGATGAATACTATCGTAAGCTTTCTTAAAGTCTACAAAAACTTGTCACATGTTTTGTCTGTACTCGTAATTCTTTTACATAAGTTGCTCAATAGTCTACTCAATGGTCTATTGTGGACTTACCTTTCCGAAAACCACATTGGTAACTTCCTATGCAACTTTTCGACCAGTGGTTCCAGTCGTTCTAATACTAATTTGGAGAAAGACCCTGAACTTTTATTTTAAATACTTAAATTTTGATAACAGTCTTATTTAATTTAGTCAATTTGTAAAATTTACATATGTAAGCATCTCAATTCTTGTATATTATATTTTAAATAATATTTATTACACATCCTGAAGGTTAAATTCTTGTAATATTTATTTAGAAATATTGATGGATTTTAATTTATAGCAATTTATACTTACACAAATGCCTGTATCCAATTTTCACAGCTGCAAGTACAGTAACTAAAATATTGAATTTAGTGTAATTGTAAATTTATTTTATGTAAATAAATAATTATAATACACCGTTAGTTATTAATAATAATAGTAATATTATAATCAATTTTAATTATCCTGAAAATAAATTTTGTAAACGTTTACTTGTTTTATAATTAAATTACTTACAACCAAAATGAAAGAGGTTAGCTGCATAATTATTCAAGTACAAAATATATTACTTCTATGTTGAGTTAGTAATTTTACTAATAATTATAGTAGTAGTTTCTAATATGTTATATAATTCATGTGTACTTAATATATTTTAACAGGGTGTCTAATAGTTTTAATCCATCGGGAGTATAATACATTTAAATACATTAGTTATCTATTCTAAATAATAAATATATTTAACAATCGAAAAATACCAATACTATAATTTACAGAAAATAAAGAAATATATAGAACAAATATCTATAAAACACAATGAATGTAAAATTGTTAGGAATTGAAAAAAAACCTAACGAATCTTTCACACAAAAATAATTTCAGAGAAAGGTTGAAAATCTCCTGCTAAATCGAAAAAAAATTAACAAAGTAGCGATGAGATTTTACTTAAAAGGAATTCTATCAAAAATATATTATAGAATTTATATTTATAAAATTCATCAACAAAATAACTTGAAATAGTATGAATATATGAGTCCTTGCCTCCCCCATCTTCAATTACGTACATATTTCAATTATAGAATAACCAAAAAGAAGTTAATTTATGATGAATTGTAAATTATAATACTATATCTCAAAAATATTGTGGCGAAACATAAAAAACCAATAATCATATATTTATTCGAAACTAAAAATATTTTGTAATAAATGTATAGTTTGACAATTTATTTTTATGGAGTTTGATTTATGAAAAAAATTTAAGTATGTAAAATTGTTCAAGAAAGTTTTTTTTATAACAATTTAAAAGTTACATGAACGTATTTTAACTGTACACATACTTTTACAAACATGCCATTGATATTCGGTTAATGCTATCATAAAATAATAAGATGTTAATTAGTATTGTTAATATTTTTCATAAAAAAACTCACGTTGTACTATTTATAACAAAACATATTTTTAATTGCCCAGATATTAAATGAATCATATATAATATATAATTTAAGATGTTTTGGAAAATCCCAGAACATTTAAATAAGTTAAAACAGATGAATTTGTTATATATTGAATACTAACAACGTAAAATACGTAGATTATTGCACCATTCTATCGGGTTTATAAGACTTTCATCATTGATTTCTTCATTAGCTATTTAAAATATAATTTAGTTACATATGATAATCACATTTATATCCTCCATAGAGTATTGATGCACTTTTATTTATTCATAAGAATGATACATAATGCATACATTTAATATTGTATTGTGTTGTATACATACATGGTAATGCAGTTATTAGTAGCTCATTAAAATATGATTCAAGTAAGTCTATATAATAACAATTATTTATATATTTTGAACAATTTAACTAAATAATTTTACAGATAATCATGATGTCTTAAAACTCGATTTTTTTAAAATGAAAGTGATTATATTTCCGTAATATTAAATGAAAATTTAGAACAATAATAAAGGTGAAAAACCATCAGAAATGGTTTATAATGACAAAGATTGTAGGGACATACTGGGTATTATAGACTAAAATAAAAGGTCCCTGCGAATTTCTTACGATTTATATGCTAATTTTTATCAAATGTTATGTTGCGCCGGGAGAGGTCCTACAATTTTGGGCGGATGTCTGCACCGACTCGCGTCGTACAAAGCCGTAATAGTTTAAATAAATAGTGTCTTTTATTTTTACTGACAGGTTATTTCTAAACAACCATAAGAATACAAACCATACAATAAGAATAGTCGACAATTACAATATGTGTAGTTACGAACCACAACCACTCGGACGCTCCGCCGCCACAAGACGCACAGACTACGTCCTCGTTCCAGAAGAAACTCAGCTCGACGCCGAATCCACGTGTTCGTGTACAGAGAACGGCAATAACCACGGTCAAATTGACGTGACACGCGAAGGCGCAAAAAACGAACGTAACGCGACGTAAAAAAGCGTGAAACGCGAAAACGAACGTCAGCAACGATGTAACGCGTGTTAACGCGTGACTCGAACGGAAGATCGACGCGTCACGGCACGCGTAAAACGCGAGAGCAAAGGTTACGCAACGTAAAAATGCGTAAGGCGTGAAAACGGACGAAAGTATAATCGACGCCGGACGATGGTCGAAAACCGACTCAACGAGACCCGATAGTCCCTGAATAAACCCTACGTTGCGATAAGCGGTGTCAGCGGGTAGGGGTATCCGGAGAAAATTTTCGAACGTTCTCGAACGGACGGGTCCAACGGCCAGTTTTGTCGTTTTGCGCGAACAGTTATGACGTTCTTATAGTGATCGTACCGATATAATGACATATTTTAAGTGAATTTTGACATATATTTTATCTATAATGGCGGCGTAACATATGAGTTATTTTATCAACGTTTATGACAAAAGATAATTTTCAAAATAAAGCAAAACATTTAACAATCACTCAGTGTAGTTTGTGTATCTGGTTGTATATAACGCTGGTCTGTATATTTCGTATATGTGGCGTATTTATTCCAAAAAGAGGAGCAAACAAAAGCGATTTACAATTGAAGAAAAAGCAAATATAATTTTTCGTTTAAAAAATGGTGAAAAAATGCCAACATAATTAATTAGGCGTAGGCTATTCAACAGTTTTCAACATATTAAAAAAGAAATCAAGAGTATCAAAACGCTAATTAAAAAATTGATTTTAATTTGGGACTTAGAGTTGGAAAGAAACAAAGAAAATTTTCACTTTTTAAATATGTAACAAAAATATAAAAATTCACTAAGTTTTAATAATATAATTCAATTCAAAATGTTGTGATTTCAATATAATATAATGTACATAATATGTATATTTATATACAATTACATTAAAACAAATATATATATTTTTAAGTTGCAGTAATTATCAATTTTTCAAAAACAGATATTTCATAATAGAATAGAATTATAAGTTAAATCCATGCAATCATAATTTTATGTGTTCTAACTTACTTATAATACTATTAAAAGAACCATCCACTAATTGAAATAATTATCAAATATAATATAGACCATTTTTTAATAATATAATATTAATTATTTTGTTTAAAGATATTTAATAGCACATAATATATATATCCGTTTATATAAAGACCTGATCAAAATAAATATCTTACCGTTATGTGGACTTGAGTATAATTTTTCAAACATAGGATAAGCTACAAAGAAAAACAAATTATAAATATTTATGTTCTAATAATTATAACATGGATATCTATAATTTAGAACTTAGAATTTCATATAAATTATTTATATGAAATTCTAACTCGTTTTATCTCGACATTGCCTATGTTTTTATAAGGTTATTTTGATAAAGTATTTCAATGTCATGATGAAAGATTGCAGTTCATATGCTTAAACAATAAAAACTCATACTATTTTGTTCATGAAAAATAGTTATGAGTATTATATTATTACATTATTACTTTATATATTATTATATAGACATGACGTACCTAGCATATTTAAGACATTACTAAGATGAATGTTAACACAATTATTATAATGTACTAGTTTCGAGTGTTTTGTCAACAGTCAAATGACTACAAATTAAAGATATTGGGTACATCCATTGTGAGTAAACGAGATATTTTGAGATCTGTTCACACATTTATGTGCAGATTAAGAAGGGACGAATTAAAACTTTTAAAATATAAAATATTGAAACATAACACACTTTGTAATGTTGAATAACAAATGACTTGGCCTTCGATTTTAGTAATATAATCGAATCATCTCAATAATGCATTGTTCTAAAATTCATTGCCACTATCAACTGATTCGTTTTCTCTACCGTACAATTGAAACGGTTGTTCGACTACTTTATAGACATTTGATATATGTATAGAACAATTTTGAAACAAAATATATTAAATATAGAAATACGAGTAGTTATGTACGCGTAGTAAATACTCACACCATGTGAAATATGCATGACGAAATGAAAGTCTACCACAGCTATTCTCATTAACTAGATAGAAGAACATAATGTTATAAATATTTAATTTGTTATGTTAGTAACATTGCGATGGCACTGAGTAGTGTAGAATCTACTACCGTTAGCGAATTACCTCGCTGACCATGGCCTATGACCACCGTCATAGTCTGAACGATGCGATTTGTGCGATCATTCATTTTTTTTATATATTAATTGCGTTATTTATTAATAATAATTTTATAAAACATACATATATATATATATACATATATTCATATATATTTTTTGTGGTCAGAACCAATTTAATCGAAATTATTAATATTGTTATTATAAAAATAATAGTAAACAATTTTAATTAATACACTATATGTCCATATAATATGTATTAGTGTGATATTATTTACCATTAAATTTTCCAATCTCATGGAGTATTCCTAAATAAATAGTTTAAATTTAAATAATATTATGAATTAAAATACATACGAGAAATATTGAGATAAGACTATATAAAAATATTATCTTTGTTATATATTGTATTCCTATTATACTAATAATATTATATTATTCCTATTATCCTTATTATAATATTATACCGTTAATTCAATAATTATAATTTTAAAACATAGAGTGAAGAAAATTCATGATTTTATTTTCATTATTATCTAGCCATTAAAATATATTAAATATTTTAATTGATGATTATTTTGTATATATATATGTATATATCTATATATATATATATATATATAATAAATCCTTATTTCACTTGGCCATGTCATAACTTAAGAACGCCTTTACCGATTATCTTAAATTTTTTTAAATGAAAGAGTACATCGCGGACCAGGTTTTAGGCTTAATTTCAATTCTATAAGTTATTTGAGTAATTATTTACTTATAATAGTTTATTTATTTTTAAATTAGTGCGGAAAAAACACATCTATGGAATACTGGTAACGATTATTATATCAGTTTTCTATGGCAAAATTATTTGTAGTATTCACAGTATTATTTCTATGACAAAATTATGTTGGTAACAAATAAAAGATATATAATGAATTATCGAACATAAAATCAGAATAGTTGTAATTGTGTTCGCCGTGCAACGTCATCTGCCGCGTTATCTAATTGGATTTTACGTGTCAATAGATACAAATAATAAGCTAATGGATCTCAAACCGTTAAATAATAATTTCGCCTTTCCATCATTTGCCCATAATCGCCGATGTAGAAATTGACTAAAGGCCCTGAATGATTACTCAGTATGTTTTAATTGCAGGTACGATAAACGATTAAAACACTCTACCAACTAAAGTTGGTTTGTGAATTTTTCAGCATTCATGCATTTTCAACATTTTGCACAGTCCATTCGATCTGAACATTTATCCAGTTTTGAGTTTGTTGAATGAGTTTTTTTGAGAAGTGTTGTTCACCGCAATCACGCCTTATTATAGTAATATATAACCTATATATATATATAGTAATATATAACACTTTATATAATATTAAAAGTTTAATTTAATATCGATTTTCGGTAAGTTTTGATAAACTAACACGTGATATACTTGGTTATACAGAAACACTACGAAAATAAAATATATTTATATATATCAAAATATATATAAACAAAAGAAAAAATGGAAAAGAATTACGATAATTTAACCTAACCTAACCTGCAGCAAAGCAAATTGATCGTTTAGGATGAATGCACGATGGCACATGAGAAATTATTGGAGGCATTAGGCCGCACAATGCAAGATTTACAAAACAACCATAACCGGTTTGGTGGTGTGATGATTCTATTGGCAGGTGATTTCCGACAAACATTGCCAGTGATTCCACGATCAACGCTAGCGGACGAACTTAATACATGCTTGAATTTTTTCAAATTGAACATTTTATGTTAATACGTCAAAACATTCAAATTAAATATGAACATGCGAGTCGATTTGCAGAACAACCGATCTGGAAAAGTTTCTTCTAATCAATTGCTCGACATTGGTAATGGAAAAATTTCTGTTGACACATCGCCTGGATATATTATATTCCCTGCCAATTTTCGTCACTTTACTAAATCAAAGACCCAACTCATCAAGATGGTGTTCCCAAACATTGCTCAAAATTACAAAAATCATGTTTGGTTGAGCGAATGTATTATAATAATAATAGTGTTATAATAGTATGGAAAGAAACTCTTACATTATTTTTCGTACTTCACATATATTTGGGCTAAGCTATACATTATAAAACTCTATTCTGTCTATAATTAAGGGCCCAATAATATAGAAGTTAGAAACTAATAACTGTTTTATTTTTTTATATTTATATAATTGACAGTATATTTGAACTCTTGGTTAATTTCAACAATTTTGACTCAACATTACCCAGGTGGAACGTTATCATAGCGACGATTAATTTTTGGATTTGGATACTGTCGGATTTATTAATATAAGTCGACATACATACTCGTATATATTTATATATAGGATTATTTCTCATATTACGTATAATAAAGTTTATAGTATAATAATAATTATTAATTTTTTTTTATCTTGAAGTCTAATGGTCTATAATAAATATCTTGTATTCATAAATCTATTAATTCCAGAGTGAATATTATACCGAGAACAAATTAATAATACATACATATGGTATATAAATATAATTTAATATAGTACATAATAGTCAATCTTACTTAGGCATGCTATAATATAAAAAAAAATTATCCAATATTATTAAAGTTAACTGTAATTATATTGTATAATTTTATAAATTAATACAAATATATTATAAACATTAAGAACACGCAACACCTGCGTTTGATGTCTTCGTCCGATACATGGAAAACTCAGTAAAATTGCCAGTGCGCATTTCGAGAATTGTAGTGTTTGGGTAGAATTTAATGTTTACACACTAATCACTAATATGATAAAAAGAATATTAGATAGAGCCTTTTCGTAAAATGCCGCCTGACAAAGAAATTACAGTTCGTGTTTACAACCCGACCATGCAACACGTGTTTCGTACAGCTATCGCATTAGTAGCTATCGATTGCTATACTGCTGTAACACATCTTGATATAAAATTTAGTGTTACAGATAATATGATTTCTAGCGTCTTAATTACACCAATTAAATAGTCTATCTTCCAACTAATAATGGCCGATAAGTCTATTATTATTTTTAACAATACGAACAACACAAACACTTCTACTCAACATATACGTAATAATAAAATATTCGCAGAAATTACTTCTAATGTAGTACTACCGAAAATGAACCAAGCAATCGTATTTAACTCAGTCAACAATATCAAATAAATTGAATATGTCACCGCACTCAGCAAAATTTTACCCGCAGAAAATATACAATTTGTATCACGTATTTTAAATAATAGATTTTGTGTTTTTTCAATAATCAAACTGTTATGGAAAATTTACTAAAAACTCATTCCTCAATCTTTGTTAATGAAATAGAAATTCCTATTCGTAGACTAATTAACGCTTCCAAAAGAATCATTCTATTTAATGTTTACTCTACTATCCCCAATCAACTTATAATAAAAGCTCTCAATGAACAAGGAATTAAAACTACTTCTCCAATCTCTCACATGAAAGCCGGGTTTTCAACAAAGCAATTTTCACATATTTTTAGCTTCAGAAGACAAATTTACATAAATCAAGATAGCGTTTCTAAAGTACTTAGTTCAATCGCAGTAATTACTGAGAGCTCCACATTTCGAGTATTCATTATTGACGACACCGTTACATGTTTTCAATGTCATCAACGGGTAACATTTCTAATTAATTTAAAATATAACTGATCAATTAAATGTTGTTAATGAGATCGAAATCGACATGAAAACTCTAGATTCATCGTTAGCTTTAAATGTAGAAAAAAATGTATCTCTTTCGCTGCCTACTTTTAACACTCAAAGTACCAATAACATTCATGATAATAATATTTCAATACTAAACCAAGCAAAATATAGTACTGATAAAACTTTCAATGATCACCCAAAAAATCTTAACTCACTGAAAAACTTAAATCATTAGCTAACAAAAACATTACAAAAAACCTCAAAAGCAAGTTAAACGTCCAGCTCCGCCATCCCCTTCTCAGTCACTTTAACCAAAACCAAAAAAAAAAAACCGCTCGCCGGTGCACGGTCGATCCGGTTGAAGTACTGGTTGAAACAGCCATGCCCCGTTAACAGCTGAGTAAGCCGAAACGTCGTTACTCCGTATGACCGGTTCACCCACCGGTCGAGGAGCAAGGGGGGTATCAGCGTGCGCGTCCAATCGCGCCCGCTGCCGTCGGGGGTATCCCAACGGCATACCCGCCTCGCCCACGAAGCATCGTCCGGTCCCGCGGTCACGGGTTGTCGGACGAGGGGTCGTTCGCCGGCTCCAGAGCCTCCGGAGGCCGTCCCATCGCTGCCGGCGGTACGTTCCGTCTCCAGTTGTCGTACGCTCGAGTGCGCTCGACGGCCAGAAGGTCGATCAGGGACGTCCGCGCGACGACCTGTACCGCGTCATGGGAGACGGTCCGGTACATGCACGTGCACCTGATGGCCGCCCGACGCTGGTCTGCGACCAACGCTGCGACGGCCCGGGTTGTAGCGCAGGGAGGACGCCCATGTTAGAGCGCCATACAACAGAACTGACTTCATGACGAGAAGACGTCTCCTGCACTCTCGCGGCCCGTCGACGTTTGGCATCAGCCCGCTCACGGCGGCCATCATCCGCTGAGTCTTCCCAGCGACCTGGCGTAAGTGCGCGCCGAACATGGCCCCCTTGTTCTCGAGCGTGACCCCGAGATACTTCAGGGATGCTCCCATGAAATATTTAATTAATCCTTATATTATCAAAAGTACGTATGTCATGATATAAAGGTATATCGTTTTTTACATATTTAATGATTTGTTTTAAACTTCATTATTTAATTATAAATCATTATATGATAGTTATGAAATTAATAGAAACTAGAACGTATTTAAATATCTTTATTTATTGCATTGAAATAAAATAAATTAAATACTACATAATGTATTTCATTGAATTCTAATGAAATCAAATGAAATTATCAGAATATTATATTTCATTAAAAGTTTAGTCGACTCAATAATTATGTAAAATTATAATTAATCACTATATTCCTTTTTTATGCTTTTGTTAATACACATTTATATTTTAGTATGTATATAGAATAATATTTCGTTAGAAATAGTAATATTGCTTGTTTATCAATTTTTTAATAAAAAAACAAACTACACACATATATATGAGTGGGTTATTGTATCATTATATTTACTAATTAAGCTTTATAAATGTATGATTTAATGTTACTCACCATGCACCTCATTTTCAGGATTTCTATCAGCGAAAAGTTCTATATATTTGTATATATATATATATAAATTGATTATTTCATTACATAAATTATAATTACGATTAGTACTTATCGCTATTACAGTCTATGTAGCTTTCAAAATATGTGTATTAGAATCATTTGAGGTATTTATATTCAAGACTAAATTAATTAATTAAATCACTTTACAATAAGAATACAAATTAACAAAATTAGAAATCTCTTTAGAAAAATTTTATCATATTCTGTTTAGAATAAAATTACTTAAATAGTAGGCTATGTGACGTTGGCTTTTATAATATACGGAAATGTATTTTAAAATTAACTGATAAAATTACACTTGACGGAATTAGTCAACTCAAACAAATTTATAATTTATCACTATATCATAAATTTTATCCTCCCGTAAATATACACAAAATGTATATATTATAATAGTTTGTAATATACAGTAATATTGCCTGTTTGTCACTTATTTAATAAAAATATACAATATTCATATAAATGAGCATGTTATTGTATAGTCATATTAACTATTTATATTTTATAAATGTTTAATTTAAAATTACTCGCCCGCTATGGTTTCTCCAGGATATCTATTTTTAAAACGGTCTATATATATATATTAAAAAAAGATATTACATAAATCATAATTACGAATAGCGCATTACTATTATAGTCTATTCAGCTGTCAAATATGTGAATAAGAATTTTATGAGCAATTTTTTTTTCTTGACTAAATTAATGTAACAAATCACTTTATAATGGTAATATAACTTTTAGAAAATTAGAACGTATAAATTAATAATATATCTTTTTAAAATGAAATAACTTAAATAGTAGTTTATGTGACGTTGGGTTTTATAATATACAGACATATATTGAAACTGTTGAAGGACAATATAAAAATAATCGACTCAGATAAATGTATAATTTTTTACTATATTACAAAATTATCGTTCTGAAAATACACATAATTTGTAATTTTTACAATACTATTGTCTGTTTATCAATATTTTGATCAATATATTGGTTTGTAAAAATTAATATCATTCTAAAAAGATTTTCTTGTGTAGCATAATTTATAAATTAAGTTATATAAACATTAATTCATTAATTACTTACCAATTAATTCATTGTTAATTGAATCTAAAGAAAACAATTTATTATTAAAACTATTAACTATTTATAGTATATTCATAGAGACTATCCATTTGTATGAAAATAAAAGAAGTATACAATTTTTTTAATTAAGTACCAAATTTGTTTATAATACAGAAGAAAATGTAATTACAATTATGAGCCAATACATTGGTGTTCTCAAAAATTTCAAACAATGTCAGAGTTATTAAAATAAAATAAAATAAGGTAGAAACCATTTTCATTTTGGTATTTTGTCTTTGCATTCAAATTGAAACTGAACTATATGTCAACAACGACTGTAAAATGAATATATTATTATTCGATTCATGTAAATTTTTCATTCCGTTTTTATTTGTTTAAATGGCAATAAAACCCTGGCATTCAGGTGTATTTTGTTGGAATAAATCTTAGGTTAATATCGATTTACTTACATTATGTCGTTAACTTATACGAGCTACATAATATTAATATCAAATTTCAATGAGAGTTTGAAAATTTGATTGATACATATTAATATGTATAACATAACATAACTTAATTATTCTTAATTAAATTAAAACCTAGTCTCCAACTTTTTAATAGAAAAAATTTTTAATGTATACATAGAAAAATGTTTTACATAGCAAATGATTAGATAAAGGAATCTATAAATGTGATGGATCTCGTAATTATTACGTGTGCGCACGATTAATGCATATTAAACCTTATTTAGTTATACTCCAACATAAATAATTAAAAATAATATTTACATAGTTACGTTACAGTTATAATATTGCATATTTTTTACGTAAGAATTTATGTTTTAATACATTTTTTTAATACTTTTTTTATAGAATTAAAAGTAGTCATTTGATCAAATTAATAGAAATAACATAATATGTTATTTCTATTAAATTGACCAAATGTATCAATACTATATTATATTATTGATACATTCAAAAAATAAGAAAATAAGAAAGAAAATAAGAAAACAAATATTAAGAAAAGAATGTACTACACAATTGTTTTATAGAATTTTACTTTACAGTATCATTATAAACTGTTAAAGTTTTAATTATATGTTAATTTTTTTTATACATAACAAATGTGTATATAATGTATATAAACGTATATAAATGGCGTGACTCACAACAAAATAATTTATTCTTTCACAAACATTTTGCCCAATATATTATTTATATATTTAATATATATTAATTAATATATATTTTATGTTCTTACTTATTTAAATTATAATATTGTTGGTTTAGTGCGGACAACGATTAGACATTTGTTAATGTTAGCATAGTTGGTATTTAAATGCATGATTCTCATACACTAAAATGTTATTTGTTAAAATATAATACTATGATTTTTTAAATTATTTGTTTCGTTAGAAGTGTTTTGAAACATTTTATACTATACATGCAAGTAAAGTTTTTTGAAATTTATCGCTAATTTTGTAAGATCACAACTTTCATCGATCTGCATACGTATGTGCAAGTTTTCTTTGCAAGGGAGGAAGTGTACTATAAACCAATTGATTAAAAAAAATTATACACTAAATGATTTTAGACAACACTATATTTCTTTAGTTCATTAAAAAAAAAAATATTCATCTAAGATTAAAAATACCACAACTATTCTAACATGCCATTTTCATTAAACAAATAATAATAAATAAGTTGTAGTCATGACTAATTACGCTTTTTTTGTTGTAAATAGTGTGACGAACAAATAAAAGATTATTTAAATTTACACATAGATGAAGCCTGCACCATGCTATGATTGATGCATGATAACTGTGCGTTCACCTCCGCTGTCACCGATTATCGGCATTAATTAAAATGTGTAATGTATCGGTCGATTTAAGAATGTATAAAACGGCCCAGTTCTTTTTCACCTCTGTTCCGGAGTGTTTTCCTTTCTTTGTTTTAAACTGAAATATTAATATTCATTGAGTAGATATCTTTTCTGTCCCCACGGCGATGCTCGCCGACGGGTGAGAACACCATGGGCGGGAGTAAATAGTTTATTTTAATATTCGGCTGGTACATTTTTTTCCATTTTATTTTTTTTCTATGCTTGTTTTATTATTTATTTATCCAGTTATACATGTTTCACATATTTTTTCTTTTTTCTATGTGTGTGATTTATTTATTTTTTTTATGAATTTTTGTATATATGTATGTGTATATTGGGAGGAAAAGTGTTATTTGTTGTCTCAGTCTACAAGCGTGGGACACTCTCTCCGGAGATTTTATTCGAATGTAATGGGGAAAAAACAATGAGTTCTATTTTTCTATTTTGTGATGTTTCTTGTGATTTCTTTTTTCGCGGAGTTTTTACACCAGCCCGAGTTTTTATCTGTAATAACGTCAATAAATGATATATTTTGAATTATACATTGTCTTATTTATTTATATTTGTGTATATTTTCCGATAGAGTAATTATTTTGGTAAAGAAATCTGGTGTGTGTCCAAAGACCTCACCACCGGTTGGTGACCCTATATTAAAAGGTAAACGCCACCGAGCAATCTGACCAGAAGTAGCGGAACGTCTTAATAGAATAAATATTCATTTATTTGAAAAATGAGTAAATATGGCTCCAAGTTGGATTATTGAACAGTCATTGGATTATTGGCGTACTAAAGTGGGTTAAAAATACGTAGGATATGTAATCGATATGGATTTCGGGAGTTTTGATTAACAATCGTAGCTGCTACAACTACAAATTTAGCAGTGGGCTAATTGTGCGTCCATGTTAAAGGCCAAGGAATCTAGGATCTTAATTCAGGTTCCAGTTGTTATAAAATAATAAAGACATACCAAGGTGGGTTAGAAGTACGTAAATTATGTGATCGATAAGAATTTCGGAATGTTTAATTAACAGTGGAAGTTGATACATTTTAAAAGGTAGAAGTGGCTCATTAAGCAAATAATTGTATAATAAATATAAGTCACAAAATCGGGAATTGTTTCTAGGATAGGTATTTTTATATTATGTTAATAAAATTACAAATTTTTAAAGTCACATTTTTTTTTTCATTATCGCAGTTTATTGTACGAGAATGCCGCACATAAGGTTCTAAACTGTTTAAACATTACTAGAAGTCAAATCATCATAATTTGCAACTAAATAAACAATATAATATTCGATAACCATATAACGTAAACTAATAAACAACTTTTGGATTTAAAAAAATTATAAAACATTTATATTATTTTCTTCTAAAATCAATGAGATTTATGTATATTTTGTAGTTTATAAATAATATGGTTGCAAATGGAAAAAAGCAGAAGTCAATTAATAATATACACAAATCGGAGGAATACGATTTCAATTAAATTAATAAAACATTTAAGGAATTAAATGTTTAAACAAATAAATTTTCTTAATTTTTTATCACAAAAGCAACCTAAAATCATATTATGCGGTTCGTCTAGTCTCTAACAATTTATATTTAAAATTTAATAAATTGTAAAAACATTTGTAGTTAATTTAGTGCATATCTGTTACTAAAAGGATATTTATACTTCGATATTCTAATGACTTTATATGATAAATTATAATATTACTTATATAACGATTATTTTGTTGAATATTTATTTAATTGATTGAAAAAAAAGGAAATGTGGCTTCAGGGGTGGCGTGAGGTGTAATGGCACTCTAGGTCAATCGTTATTTGAGCCCCTTTTTCATGTTCATATTTTTATCGTGAAATATAATACAAATAAGCAAGTCTTGGAATTTTATTATAATAATGAAAAAGTTCTACATTTTTGAAAAATAATCAAAATGTTGGTCACAAATACCGTAAAATATATAAGACTAACATATTAACTTATTTTGTAGAATAACCCAAAGACAATGATAGCCAGTATAGACGGCAACATAAATAACCAACATTAATTGATGTCACTCTACTTTTACGTTATAAGAAAAATGTCGAGTATTTTATTTCGAAATTTAAAACAAATAATTTTATTTCTATTATAAGTCACAAAAATTCAGTTCAAATAACATGTAGATAATAATATTAATTTAACAAAAATATCATTCAATTACCTCTATAACATGCAATTTTCAATATATACCCATTTCTATTAGTTCTATTTTATTTTAAATATTATTTACTAAAATGTACTATTTAAAATAAATTAAGATCAATTTTTAAAAATTTTAGACAGACAATTTGGCATCCTTCAGCGATTGGTGTTTTAGGTGATCGCATGGGTTACCTTACCCTCATGCCAACCCTGTGTGGCTTCATAGAGAGTTATGTTAGGTTGTTGGGCAATCTGTTTATCATATACCGAGGTGTGTTTAAAATACGTAGGTTAATTTGATCGGACGTGGAGACGTTGGCGAGGGTCCATCGTCGGATGTACCGCACAGTCTCCTACGACGCCGTGCAGGTCATCGCTCGGACGCCACCGATCGACCTCCTGGCGGTCGAACGCGCTTCGGCGTACGACGCGAGGAGGGCGACACCGCCGGCAGCGGAAGGACGGCCTTTGGGAACTTCAACGACGTCGGGCAACCCGACATATAGTATTAATAAATACATAAGTATTTTGGGAGTTTTGACTAACAGATTTCATTTGAAATTAATGTCCACTTTTGGGTAAGTTTTTTGAACTTCTTCGTAAACTCAGTCTAATGCACGAGTAAGACATATATATATGAAGCAATTCATTACATAAAGTTAACAAAGTTTTATCGGCTTTGACCTTGTATGGTACAACATCAGAAATACATAACAATTTATTTTCTCGTCTGACTCCATCTGGTCATAATAAAAAAAATATTTCATCAAATAATTTACGGATTGTTTAGTGGATACCTTTATCAAGAACTTCTGAATTAAAAAGAAAAGATTTGCTTGAATCATTGATTTCGAATGTTCCATAACGACATTACCCACATCATGGTCTTCTACATCAATTGTTGAATTTAGACTAATCCAAATATTTTTATTACTCACTTACTTCCGAATAGTATCAATTGTTTTCTGATAAATATTACTTATTTCATTTTGTCTGAGTGATGATTCATCTGGGATATTTTTGTTAGAATCTTTCGTTAAAAAATTGCTAAATAGTTTATTTTTTAATTTGTGTAGTGGGATGTTTGAAGATAATATTGATTTATACAATATCAAATCTTCTTTGAAAAGGGATCGTTTTTCGCATATTCTGTTTGACACTAATGTTTGTGTGTTTTCAATCAATTTGTATTTTAAAAAACAATTAACGATGCGTATGTGTTTGTTGGTTTTTAAATGTTATTTTACCGTGATTGTCTTGTCATCGTTAACTTGTACGTCATACACTTTACAAAAATGAGTATAGCAAATATACCGTTGTTTTTGGAAAAAATTCTTAAAAGTACAGATTTTTTTATAAAAAAATTAGGCATGATTTTAGAATTCACGTTATTTAAAAATTTAACATTCGTTGACTGTTCGCTTCTTTGCACAACCCTAATTCAATAAAATATTTAGAGGTACCTAAACATAAAAATTAATAAACTTTAATTAGATAGTTGTCGTTACGATACTACATAATATTTGACAAGTAGATAACGGTGGTAGCTAACCCAACCATTATCAAACATTTTATTATTATTTTATTTTTTATAATTCGTTCAATGAGAATAGTATTTCAAAATTCTAGTTCCACTAACATAAAAACAACTTAAAACAATATTATGCAACAACAACCAAAAATCGTACTATGAAAATAGTCAATTAACTGATAAATAATACAATTTGTATTTTAAGTTTTTTTAATTGTAAAATCTTCTATAGTTAAATTTGGTATATACTCATTACTGAAATGTTATTTATATTTCGATATTCTTTGTGATTGAGATTTTTTGTGTTGTAAACAGAATAATTGGTTTTATAAATAAAGAAATAAGAAATGTGGCTCCACTGACGAGTTATTGGGTGGCTGAATTAAAAATACAAGTGGGCTGAAAACACGAAGGCGACGTGTTCGATAAAGAAATCGGAAAGTTTGATAAACACCAGCTACTGAAAAAGCTCAAATCTGACAACGTTCTTTTGAGTGACCAGATAAATGCACGGAATTCAGTCCACGATTGGATTTTTTAAACTATATTACAAAATTAAAGTTTTTTTAAAATTGTATTATATTTTTTTATATATTACAGTTTAATGTACGAGAATGACGCAGGTTGGATCCCAATTGTTTAAACATTACCAAAAGTCAAATCATAATCATTTGTTCTTACATAAACAATATTTCCTAGTAAAAACTTTTGATTTGAAAAGATTTATATTATTGTAAAACATCTAGTAAACGTTTATGTCATAGACTCTACAATCTTTGAGAGTTATTTGTTTTGAAATTCAATAAATAAGGTAGTTGATAGAAATAAAAACAAAGGTCAATCAATAAAATGCACACATCAGTAAATAAGATTTCGAAAAAATAAATACAACTTTTAAAAACAAAGTTTTGTAAAGACTTAAAATGAAAAAACTCATGTGTTCTATTTCTTTCTTTTTTTCTTTCGAAATATATATAGTATAAATGCCTATAATTTCACCATTCTGATAGAAGTTTTATTACACAAGTGCGTGCTTGCAATATACAATTTTAGTCCTAGGCAAAATATATTAGATAATATGAAAATTAGATTTCATCACCACTCATGGACACACTCGTGTTGCGTGGGCCCGCGCATTGCCCGACCTTAAGTGTCAATGGGACGAGTCCCGACGAGTATCAGGTCTGAGTCAGCCATCCGTTTGCCGAGGCCTGGGCACCACGATCCTCCGTCCAGCTGAGACCCTCAGGCGGTAGATAAGACCGCCTGAATTTGTCGGCACCCAGACACCACGGAAGTGTGTTCAGCACGAGTATGCATTGGAACAGTACATGTTTCCATTTTGAATAAACAAAAAATTCGTGTGATTTATCTACAGTTGCAAGACAATTTCTAATTGACTGAATTGCACATGATTTTGATATTGTTAAATTAAAGGAATGCGCTGCACAGTGGACGTATAAAGCTAATGGGTGTAATTTATTAATATGTGATCTGACGTCATTACTTACCGGACATTGAGGCTACGCCATCATAGCCTTGGCCACGCATATATTTTGTTTTAATATAAATTTTTTTTTAATTTTCTAATATTAAATCTGCTAATCCTTTTCTGGTTAAATCATAGGCAGGAACAAATTGTAAAAAATATTCCAGTAAAATTTTCTTTTCTAAATCAACGTATCTAGCACAAAAAGAAACTTGTTCGATAACCGATACATCGCCCATTTAATCAGCAATAATAATGAAACATTTTGCTTGATTTACTCGAGTTACAATTTTTTTTAATAAAAAATTATTAAAACAATCAATGATAGCGTTTTGAATTACGGGACTAATATATTTATTTCAATACCCTGGGCTTTTAAAAATATTTTTCAAATGTGTATTACCTAGTGCCCTATATCGTAAAATCTCTCGAAAGTTTCCTTCGTTAACACTCTCAGATCGTTCTATTATCAGTTTACCAGAATCCCAATGACCTTTGAGTGCTAAGTTTTGTTAATAATAATAATAGTTCAATAATAAGTTTAATATTCATCCGATTTTCCATGACTTGTCTAGCTCTTACCGTGTCAATCTGATTAATTATTATTTAATAGGATTAGTTTTTGTTTTATAAAGTTATCTGCATCCATTGTGCACTTTAAATGATATTGTAAGAGTCCATGGTATTTAAATATCTCAGTTTAATGCTTCCAATTATGAAATTTGCGTTTTACTAAGGCACCAAGACTTTGATTATTAATACCAGCATCAAAATTAGCAAAAGTATTAAAGCAAAGTATTAAAAAATACTTTACAGTAAGCTCCATCTTCTTTTGCTGAATAAGCTAATCAAACCCAACGTGATAGCCAATTTAATTGAAATCTACTAGTCTGTCCTTTTTTATTTTTATTATAATTTTTGTTATTATGAAATACAAATTTTAAATCAGGTTTCTAAAGATTAGTAAGAATGCCATTTATTTCAATAGATGTTAAATTTTTAGAAGTAAAGCAAGCAATGTCTTTTGTACTTATACCATTAAAATCTGGTAAAATAGAAGTATTTGAAGCTACTGAAGAAATTGATGTAACATCAGTTGACTGAGAAGTTATAATTAAATCGTGTGTTTTAATTTCTTATCAATAAATAAATAAATTCATGAAATAGTAAAGCACTTAAGTTGTAATTAGAAAATATTTGTTAAATATAAATATATATATAAGTAGGTATGTATACCATTTGTATAATCTTAAAAGAAAATTAAACATTTTTGGATTCCTTAGATTTCAAAACTTATTTATTTTTATAATACTTTCTCTATGTCTTTAAAACAATTAGATAAACAAGATAAATTTATTATTATTTAAATTAAACTATATATAAATATAACTAGTGCATTTTTAAAATAATTTAACACAAGCATTGCAAGTTACAGTATAGATTCGTAATTTAAAGTAAAAAAACTGAACAGTAAATAAATAATAAATAATGGTAAATTAGTAGGTGAATAAAGTATTTTAAACTTCAAGCAGTAAATGCAAAGTTAATAAACTAAAATTCATATTTATATACAGTCAATATAAGTACGAATATAAATTAGCTTAATTTAATATTTTTGAGCTCTAGTCTGTATATTATATTATTATATTATTAAATATATAAATAAATTTTACTGAATAACTTTTTAAAGTTTCAGATTCAAAATATTTAGTTTAATAATCCCATCAATTATTCTTAGTCTTTCATGCTGTATGGTGTAAATTGTAACACTTGCTCTATTTTTGTCAATTTTTTTAAAATACGAATCAATAGTTTTTATCTTTTTTTTTCATGGGCTTCATTACTTCCACTTTTTCGTTAATTTCTGATAATATTAAATATAAAAATAAAAATATATAAATATTAAATAAAAACGAAATATTTTAGAAATTTTGATATCAAAACTCAAACAATGAAGTTAGGTGTTACAATATTAATTTATCCGACATGCTCTTACATCCATGGCTCTTATTGTATACAATATATATATATATAATTATATAATATATATATATATATATATATTATATATTATATATATATATATATATTAGTTGTGCATACCTTTGATAGAAAATGTTGAAATTACAGTATATCCATTCACAGATTAAATTAATTTTTTAAATATTACTTCACAATACTTATCATTATTATTAATTGTCAATATGTGTCAACACATTTACAAATATTACTTATTGAAACTTAACAAATTAGAATTGTCTGTTATAACGATTTAAAATAACAAAAATTGCCTCTGGAGGGGGGGGGGTGGAAACCCTGTGCACCCCTCCTCTCCCCGTAAATACGCTACTAGTGCTGTTAGTATTGTGGATGGTAATAATCCACATGATGTAGGATCGACTGGGTTTTAGTTCATAGATAATACGTGAATTTGATTCGAGAATGAGCTGGTGAATTTTTGCGACTCTATTAGTTACAAAGACCTTAAAATGCTTCTGATCTGCCGTTAACCACGACAAAGCGATAGAAAAATCTGTTCACGCATAAAGTTGACTAATTTTAATCTCTGTTCTTAATACTATATGTACTGGTTCTAGTAGTTGGGCGAATAACAAGGCATCATAATAGATTAGATACCATATGTAGATGCATGGAATCCTGTCCAGGATTGGTGTTTTTATAATGTTGTGTAAGAAATTTGAATATTAAATATCAAATTATATTTTGTATAGTATATTCTAACGTAAAAATATACTATACAAAATATTAGTATTATAATAGTATTATTATAGTATTATATTGCAGGTAGCTTTCCAACTATTCAAATATTACCAATTATATCGTTATTTGCTGTACTTAAATAACACTGTTTACAATGAAAATGTTTCTGGCCTACAAGTATTTTCTTTTTATTTCCATTGATATACTTAACACAAATATGATGTCCAAAATTAAAAATTAGGTCTTGTTTCTTTGATATTGGCCGATTACATAGATATAATTGTATTTTTTATCGATATTAGGGAATTTTTTTTCAAATGTTGGTATAATTGACAATGTTTTGATACTGTTGCCGTATGCTTGCTATCAATTTATTTATTTCGTATTTATTTCTGAATATTCGTAGTTCTGTGTTAAGTGTGTAAAATTTATTAGATCAATAGGCGAAAATGTCTCGAAAATGTATTAACAATGTAAATAACTTTTGTTATGTGTGTGGTAAAGTGACATTTTAAAAACAAAAATGGCCAATTACACCAATTGTTCAGACAGCATATTATTATTATTTTGGCGTCAAAGTAGGAGATCAGGATAAACGATGGGCACCTAATATTTGTTGCAATACATGTTCTGTGAATCTTCGTAATTGCTTAAACAATAAAGGTCGTTCAATGTCTTTTGCCATACCAATGATTTGGCGAGAATCTACAAATCATACAAATAATTGTTATTTCTGTATGATACCTCCACTTCAACATGGCATATCAAGAAAAAAAATGGGTAGTAGACTACCCTAACATTCCATCAGCTCTTCGACCAGTACCACATGGGGATGATCTACTTATACCTAAGCCTCCAGAAAACTACCAACTGCAAGACAATGACAGTGAAGAAGAAGACAGCGAGGGAGAAACAGAAACGCAAATATCACAAGATCTTGATTATAAACTTCAATTACATTCAGTTCAACCTCATAAACTCACACAAAGTGAATTGAGTGACCTTATTCGGGACCTGGATTTACCTAAAGATAAATCCGAGCTTTTAGACAAAAAGATTTAATGCTATACTTTAAGAAAAAAAATAATCTCGTTGCTTGCTGTGATATTAATGGTTTGATGAGATCACTTCATATGGAGCATAATCCTGATGAATGGAGACTATTTATAGATCCTTCAAAAATAAGTTTGAAAGCTGTATTGCGCCATAACGGAAATGCTTTTCCATTAATCCCAGTAGGTTATGCTGCTCACATGAAAGAAACCTACGAAAATATGAAATTTCTTTTGACAGAGATCAGATACGACGAATTTCAATGGCAGATCTGTGGAGATTTGAAAGTCATAGCTATATTACTAGGAATGCAGTTGGGATACACAAAAGACAGTTGTTTCTTGTGTGAATGGGATAGTCGTGCAAAGGATTTTCATTACAAAAAGAAAGTTTGGCCATTAAGAAACTTGTGTCCCGGTGAAAAAAATGTCCAACATTTATATTTAGTTGATAGAAATAAAATTCTTCTACCACTCTTACACATAAAATTAGGCCTTATGAAGAGTTTTGTGAAAGCAATGAACAAGGAAGGAAACGGGTTTATATATCTCCAACAGAAATTTCCAATGATGAGTGATGCAAAAATAAAGGAAGGTGTATTTATTGTATTATCACAAATTTGTGAATTGCTGAAGGATGATAACTTTAAAAAAATCTGTCAAAAAATGAAAAGGCAGCTTGGAAAGCTTTTGATGATGTTGTTCATGGATTTTTGGGGAAAAGAAAAGCTGAAAATTATATTGAAATAGTGAACAATCTTTTGAAGAAATATTGGGTTGCAACATGTCATTAAAAGTTCACTTTCTACATTCTCATTTGGACTTTTTCCCAGACAATTGTGGTGCAGCGAGTAATGACACGGTGAAAGATTCCATCAGGACATTTCAGTGATAGAACGAAGATACCATGGAAGATGGGATGTCTCCATGATAGCAGATTACTGTTGGTCAATAACAAGAGACATTCCCGATGAAAACTATAGACGGCAGGCAAAAAAAAGAAAAACTTAGAATAAAACCTAATTTAAGTTTGTTTTATTTCAAAAAATTTTATTCAATAGTATTATTTATGTTTTTATTATAATTCTTCATATACATACATATATGCATATATATACCCATATTATTCTAATATCTATGTGATAAAAGTGATAACATTTTAGAAATTATCAGGTTTTATTATTGCCAAGTAATTGTTTGCATAAGTATCGTTAACGCCATATATCTAAAATTTCAGAGCTAATATGTAATTTTTGAAGTCATATTCGTTTTTTTGCCCTAAATGTAGTCAATTTTGACTAATTTCATAAAGGAAACACAAAAATTTTTTTTTTTGTAGAACAGTGTAATCAATAGTAATATTATGTACATCGATTACGTTAACAATATATTGTAAGTAATTCGATATTGACATAAAATTCGTGGAAACAAAATACACCACGGACTTACTGCCATCTAAACAAATACTATGCAGCGAATAAAAATGCCTATGTAAATTGAATAATGTTTTATTCGTTATACAGTAATCGTTGGCATAAACTTTAGTAAAATTCAATTTTAATTTAACACCAAAAACGAAATTCCAAAATGAATATGGTTTCTATTATATTTAATTTAACTCTATTAACTCTGACTTTGTTTAACATTTTTGAGAACTCATTGGCTCGTCGAGGTAATTTCAAGTGTATTCTAAAATATGTCGATATTTTATTATAGGAAATCTATACTTATTCGATTTTCTAAAAATTTTAGTTTCTGTTGAATAACTATTGTACGATCGTAGTTAATAAACAGTTTCTCATTGAAAGCGATAACGTCACGTTGCCGCGCGTCTACATTATTTTTTCCATTTAATTGGCAAAGCCAATATAAACAATTACCACAGTCTGTCGTTCGCCGTCTGTTGTGTTGTAACGCGCATTGTTCGGATTACCGCGAATTTTTCACTATGTCCATAGATTTTGGTTTGAAATAAATGTTTTCTTTGTCTATAATAAAAGTGTATTACAGTCAACAAATATCGTGTTTTAAATATAATATATACTGAAAAACCGAACAACTATCTATAAGCAACAGTTTTATTAATGAATTGTTTTCTATAGATCGTATAAGTAGTAATATGATTGATAGTAAGTTATTTATTAGTATCCGTTCTAAAAACTTAATTAACGTATAATAGTATTATATAATAAATAATAATTGAAAAATAACAAATTGATATGAATATTGATAAATGAGTTATATAATTGTATTCTACAAATTATTATAATACACACAATAAGTAAACAGGAACTCGTATTTACTGGATCGTAATTTCGAGATACACTGTCAAATTTTAATTTTATACTTTTATAAGTCGATAACTTATGTTTGAATTAAACTTATCCTTAATCTGTACAATAGATGTCACTAAAATCCATTGGTTTATTGACTAATATTAAATTTATATTGTTCTACAAAAGTCATAATTTTCTAGAAATTGTATTTCTAATTATATAGTCAATTTTACTTAATTTAATTTTGGAAATAATAAACTATTCATATTTGTGATATATGCTGATAAATCTTAAATATGTTTGTTATTATCGCCGTTTTATTATTAACATAATAGTATACTTCTTATTTTACAATTTTTAATATTGAGCACAAAATAACATTACTCAATAATTGAGTTAAAATTATTTATAACTTAATATAGTACAATTATTGTACTTACACTCTATAAAGAAACTTTGTACAAAAAATTTTTTTTTAAAAACAGAATTCATTTATAGATTTTCATTACAATGACAATTTTGGTGCCGATGATTATGGTGGTAATGCTAATAATCCGGCGAATAGTGAGTAATGTAAAAAGTATTCTTGTATTTGTTAATTCAACGATACACTAAACTACTCATAAACTCATAGAAATGAATTGTTTGTTTTTGATGAAATTACCTATTTTTTCAAGCAATTTGATCGAATTTTATGATATATTTATATTAATTAAAAAGATTTAACAATAACGTATACTTACTCAAAATATATAAGATATATATTTTTTTTTGATAATTTAGATTGTTTAAGTAAGTTTGAATATAATGTTTATCACTCAATTGAATTCCCATATGTACCTACGATTAGTTTATTTATGGTATAATAGTCATTTTAGTATTAGCACATAATTTAAAACGAGTTATTTATTAGAAATAATAATAATATTTGAACAACAACTTATCGTCTATGTAATACGTGAATTTTTCTCATTATTAAATATGTATATTACGAACATAATATTTAATGTATGAGTAAATTCGATATCATCCGTTAAATATCGATAATACCCAAAAGTTGAAAATTACCCACTATTAGGGTAATATTGACGTAAACTAAAAGATCAAAGTAGTGATATATGTATATATGTTCATTTCTAATCTTGTATATTAAAATGTATATAGAAAATAACTTAATTTCAATAATTGTTGTTATATTAAAAATCCATGCAATAGATTTTTAATATACTATAATGGCTACCATAACGAGATAATCGATATTTTTATCCTAAAAGGTACTATTGAGTTGGTTCCAACGATTTCACTATTAAATGAGCTCTCTTCATACTTATTTCGTAAATAAACGGAAAAGCAAAATTACAAAATTAATTAAAATGAAAAATTGTTTATAAAATATGTTATATATTTTTTTGAAAATTTTCTAATAGTTATTTTAAATTTTTAAAAAAATTCTTTTTAATTATTAAAAATTGTTTTTTATTTGTTAAAATTGCTTTTTAATTGTTAAAAATAATTGCAAAATTAAATATAGAACTTTTTTATAACAAATTATAAATAAATAATATTGTTCAGACGTAATCACAACCAATCGAATACAATTGTGATATCGGCGACTCTCCGTTTTCTCTAGGTAGTACTCCACATTTTAGCATGATGATTCATTTGTATGCTTCTCGACCAGTATCAACTGACAGATCAAGAGAACCGTTTGAATGTTCTCACGACACGTCGCGTACTACAGCGTGTGGTTGTGTGTTCGGTGGTTATTTGTTTACATTTTGTTCACCGTAATCGTCATCTAATTATATATAATCTTAAAACTAAAATTTACTGTGTATGATTCAATTTTTATGTTATTAAAGGCAGAAAATGTATTTTACACAATGTGGAATAACAATTTTTGTCTATCACCCTTTACTATACAAAATACGTTTTCGGTATACCATATGATATATAGATATTACTTTTATATTACTTATCATATAGAATTGTTGAATATCCAATGAACAATAGGTTATTTAAAAAAAGAATAAACATGTGCTTATAAACTTGGAATATTTATCATAAAATTTGGTGTAAAATTCTTCTTTTCGTCTTATGCATTACTATAATGCACACAAATGCTAAAAAGTTTAGAAAAATATAATTTGGCACATTAATGAAATGTATAGTTTCGCAGTACATTACAACTTAATATTTATACTGAGATCTGAAATTAAATACGTTATCGGTATATATATATATAATTAAAATTTACTTAAGTGTCTTAAAAAGCTAACAATTTTATTTAAATTAAAAATAATAATTATGTTGTAATCATAACACAACTATCATGCAGGAGATTATTCATTTTTTTACATTTTTCATTATAAAGAAAATTAGTATTGAATTATCACTAGGCTACTAATATATAGATATTAGATATTAGATATTATTACATGACAATAAACTTGTTCATATTGTTCCACTCAAATAGTTAGATGTATTTGAATTCATATTATTATTTTAAATTTTTTTTTTTTTTTTTTTTTTTTATATAGCTACAAATATTTAAATTATAATAGCTCAACAATTACAAATAAGACATTCAGGATAGATAAACAAAGAAAAATAAAAAAAAATACATAAATAAATAAATAAAAGTTTCATAAAATGTATACAGTAGCAGTAAGATAATTTATATAAAAAATTCAGCAGTGTTAATAAATTTAAGTGTTTCGATAATTACATGAGGGGATTTGCTATTAAGTATACTTAACGGATTTATTGTTGTAGAGTTATTATTATGGAGAAACTGAAAAAATGGGATGCGTGAGGTATTGAGAGAAGGGCATTCCATGATAATATGAGTGAAGTCGCATATGATTTCACCTTCATGGCGAGTGCAGAAAGGGGAATTATTAAGGGAAAGACGGAATGCATGCGCTGGAAGCAAATTATGACCCGATCTGAGCCTCGAAAATGATATTATTTGAGCCCTGGAAAGAGAAAGATTGAAAAACCAAGGATGAGCTGGAATAATTGGTGAAATCTTCCTAAACCAGGAAGCGAAATCTCTATTTAATGATGTCCATTTGTTTTGCCACATGTTATAGTATTTTTTTTTTAAAATAGTAAGAAAATCGGAAGAAGGAATTTTGAGAGTAGGAGTTCTCATACTGAGATTTGTTGATGAAGCGAGAAAATCGGCCATCTCATTGCCTACAATGCCTGCATGACCTGGAATCCATAAAAACTTAACAGTAAAGCCGAGGGTACATAGATGAAAGAGTTTAGATTTTATACGAAGAACTAGAGGAGAAGTATCTGCACAAAAAGAAATGGAGTTAATCGACAGCAGAGCAGATTGAGAGTCTGAAACAATTAAGACATTTTTAAGGATAAAATGCTGGATGTAGTCAAGAGCCATTAGAATCGCATAGCACTCTGTGGTAAATGAACAAGAATGACGGGGAAGGGACTCCTAGAACTTTACATTCAGCTCAGGAATATAAAAAGAAAAACCAGCGGAGTTAGGCGAAACTGACCCATCAGTAAACACCAAACAGCAATTTGGAAAATTGGATTCTACATAATCAACAAAAATATGATTTATAGTTAAATAAGGCATGTTAACTTTAGAGTTTTTGATTATTAGATCTTGAAACAAAGGTACAATGTGAACTTGAGGAAGAAATGTTAGAGCATCATAAGGAACATCATAAGAAGTTAGCCGGTTATGAGATACGAGAATTGAAGACGAGAACGAAGTGATTGTAAAGGCAATAGATGCTAGAATAGGAAGAGTTTTGGAGACATATCGCCAATGGGTAGAGAGAGAAAGAAACGAAGTGAAAATAGAGTTATGAGAATTGGACATATGTTTTAACAAGAATTTTCCCGCGAGTTGCCTAGATCGAATTTCTATAGGGGGGCACACACATTCTACTTCCAAACATACATTTGGCATGGATTGTAACGCACCGATAGCAGTGCGAAGGCAGGAAGTAAGTAAGGCATTCAAATTGTTCCGGTGTGTGCGAGAAGCAGACACAAAGAAAAAGGATCCGTAATCTACTTTAGAGCGTATAATTGACTTAAAGAGTAATAATAAGGAAGAAGGGTGAGCACCCCACCAAGATCCTGTTAATGCTCTAAGCAAATTGGACCATTTAGAAATCACTGATTTTAAATAATTAATATGGGGAACCCACCTAAGTTTTGAATCTAATTTAAGCCCAAGATATGTGATTGACTCTGACGGGATGATATTCTTACGATACAGACGTATGGGGGGGAAGTCTAAATATCGCTTCCTAGTAAAAATTATGGATTGACTTTTATCAGGGGCTATTGTGAGAAATGAGAACAAGAGAACGTTACTTAAAGAATGGAGTGCTGCATTTAATTGATGAATTGCATTAGGCAAATATTTATTTATTGAATATACTACAATATCATCTGCGTAAAACAAACAAGAGTATCCTTGAGATGTGAGTTCATTACTTACGGCTATCATATAAACGTTAAAAAGGATAGGGCTGAGGCAGCTCCCTTGAGGGAGTCCCCTGTATGTAGAGCGATAACATACCAGTCCTGAAGGAGAAATGAAGGATAAATACCGAACGTGAAATAAAGAGAAAATATTAGAACAAAAGAGGGAAGGGACATTAAGAGCTTGAAGACGTGATATAAGTGTGGGGATATGTACAGCATCGTAAGCGCCTTGAACATCAACGAATGTGGCCGGAAGAAATGCACGGTCACAGAAACTTTGATATATAGGACCAATGAAACTAGACAGACATTCCATTGTGCCAAGTCCGCGCCGGAAACCAAATAGATTGTTAGGAAGTAGAGAGTTAGATTCAAGGTACCAATCTAAACGGTTTTTAAGAATAAATTCTGTTAATTTGCAAAATGACGAAGATAATGCTATCGGGCGATAAGCAGGATTTTTTACTGAAGGTTTTGGAATAGGGATTACTTTAAAGTGCCTCCATGAATCAGGTATTACATTATTTATCCACAAATTATTTAAGACAGCAAGAAGGATATCGAAAGCTTTATCCGGAAGGTGTTGTAACAAAAGAGGAGAGATGTTATCCAATCCTGCAGTGGAGGACTTACGAGACGTGATTGCGAGTGATAATTCTTGTTTACTAAAAGGAGCAGAGAAATGAACAGAATTATTATTTTGTGAATCTATATTATTAGGTAGTAATTCCAAAGACACTTCAGACTCGGAAGGAACATAAGGGGGTGAAATTTTGTTACAAAAACTCTCAAACCATTCATCATTGGTAGCCAAGGGAGTATGATTTAGACAATTTTTGAATTTTTTAGCAGTATTCCAGAATTCGTTGAGCGAAGTGGAAGGATTTAGGTTAGAGCAAAGTTTTTTCCAAGAGTCTTTTTTAGCTTTGTTGAGGACTTTGGTTGTATCCGCACGTGATTTTTGATAAATATAAAAATCGTCATAAGAACGAGAAGCTCTAAATTTTTGAAAGTAAAATGAACGTGTTCTTACAGCTATAGTACATAGGTGGTTCCACCAGAGAGGGCTTTTAGGATATTTACCATTGTTCCTTCTTTTTGATGGAATTGATTTGTCTGCAGCCATTAGTAACAATTTGACAAAACGATTAAAATCGTCTAACGGTGAAGGGGATAGTTCAAATGAATCGATCAGAACCGAGACATGATGCGAAAATAAAGTCCAGTCAGCTACATTAAAGTTGAAGCTAAGAGGATTATTTATATTATTAGAAGGAGAACGTGAGAGGGAATGACCTAGTGACATTTTTATAAGGATAGGATAATGATCACTACCATATGGATCAGATAAGACTGACCAGGTACCAGAGAGCATAATGTTGGGAGAGGATATTGAGAGATCGATACAAGTATCAGGATATGGAGGACGATTGATTCTTGTTGGAACACCGGTGTTGAGTAGACAGAGACCATGCGTGGAGAGCGAAGAATACACAAGATTACCTCGAAAGTCAGAAGAGAGGGATCCCCAGGCGAGATGATGGCCATTGAAGTCACCCCCTATTATAGAAGAACGAGACATAAGAGCAAAGATACTATCCAAAATTTCCAAGGATGGATTAGACGAAGGAGGAATATAAATAGACCATAATTCGAATTTCCTGCCATTAATGACAGCTTTGATACCTACTAGGTCAATAGAATAGAAATCTAACAATTGAATAATGTATTCGTTTAGTTCAATACGTCTAATAGATACCGAATGTTGAGAAATTATAGCAACTCCACCATAACCATCTATTCTGTCTTGCCGGATAATATGAAATTGAGGTATAGAAAAAAATGAGGTTGGAAGGAGCCACGTTTCGGAGAGAAGAGCAAATTGGCAGAGATTTTCTCCTAATAGGAAAGAAAGCTCATTGGAACGAGCTCTGATACTGCGACAATTCCATTGGAGAATTGAGAGATTATTACTGTTTTTAATATTATTATTCCTGAGTACCATTACTGATTGATGAGAAAAAATTAATGACATAAGACTCAATTAACTTGTTAAGGGATGAATGAGATAAAAGAGATGAAGGACTATTAATAAGTTTGAAAGAGAGCTGATCAGCCAGGGGAGCAACCCAGGACATTTCATCTTGTTTAGCATAAGAATTATTTGACATATACTTTAAAAAAGAGCCATTGGAAGGGAATATTCCGTGTTTTCAGGGATTGGACCAACGTTACGATTAGAGGGAATGATATTATTTTTCTTATGAGAATATTTAGAGTTATCTTTTCTTTTAAAATATGTTTGTGGCAGGGATAATTTAGGAAATATTTCATTCGATACATTGATAGATGAACTGCTGAGTTCTTTTAAAATATTAGGTTTGGACTTAGAAACAGTATCAGAAAAAGAAACAGATTTATTAACAATATTATTATTAAGAATAAATATCGCATCCTTAAAGGATACGTTATCAGTAGCCATAATTTTTTTTATTTTTTTCTGGTGAGTCCATTCTGGGCACGATCGATCGGTGGCAAGGTGCGGTCCTTTACAGTGAAAGCAGGAGGGCACGGTCGTATCCTTTGTGGGGCAAATACCAATAGAATGTTCGGATGCTCCACAATGTTGACAGTTGGGTTTACTTCTGTAGAATTTGGCAGTGTGACCATAGCGCAAGCAATTTTGACAAATAACAGGAGAGCGTATGCTGGGAGATATTCTGAACAATACTTTGTAAACAGAAATTCTTTCCGGAAGGGTTGGAGAGAGAAATTTTAATTCTACCATCTTGGTTGGTGTGGGTGGACAACCATTTTGGCTGGTTGAAACACGACGAAAATTAATAACTTTTACTGACGATTCTAAGCCTTCCCAAAAATCATCCTCAGGAAACGAGATGTCCAGATTAATAATGCCGTAAGAGTATATCAATGTTGACGGTATATATGCACGTATACCTAACGTAAGAAGATCTGTTGAAGAAAGACAAAGGTTAGCAGAGTGAACCGAGTCAAACGTAACTTTAACTCTTATGCCAATTGGGTCGATACGCAACACACCTTTGAATTTGTTAAAAAAGAGTTTACCCACTTTCATCGGGTGCAGTTTACCAAAATTATTTTCACTTAAACTTGATTCTACAATAATAATTGGCACGCCTTTGAATTCATCCGAAAACATTGATAAGTTAGGATCTTGAAATAATTTTGTATGTTGCGACTGCGAGACATTAGACAAAGATTTATCATTATTATTCATTAAAATATGAACCTTATTACGATGGTCGTTAATTGAAGCCATAGAAGTATTATCACCAGCTTGGTGCGATAAATTGTCTAATTCCATATCAGCAGTAGAATCATTTACATTATTATCGGAGTTATTTCCTACTCCCGCGAATAAGTTATTAAACTGAAATTCCGTACCTTGAGGTAATAATCGAGGTTGATTTTCTATAATATGTTGTAAACTGGGAGAAATTGGAGACGAAGAAGGATTTTTCGACTGTTTGCTTTTTTTTGGTACCACCGTCCATTCTGTTAAAGAATTGTTTCTTTGGAGATTTACATTAATTTTATGATTTGACTTGTTGGGCTTTTGGCCCGGTCCACCCGAGGTGGACGACATATAATGCGTAAACGAAATATAAGCTCGGAGTAAACACAGATAACGCGAAAATACTAGAAACTAAATATAATCGCACGACTGTACACAACGAAGGTAGAGACCGAACTGATTATTTTAAATTAAATGATTTATTTAGATGCACTTCGAGGCATTGGAGGATATAATGGTAAACATTATTTTACTAAGTTATTACTAAGGTATTTACTAAGTATTATATTGTGTTATATCGATATAATAGGCACTATAACATACATTTATTATGTTTATTAATTAAAACTGTTTTCTAGTTTTTTAAAATTTATGTTTTATTTTAGTTAATGATATCAGAAGTACAGTGGCTTTCGAACATGCATATTATAATTGGTGTAAGTATACAAATATAAACTTTATTTAATTGCAATATATTCTGTTTTAAAACTTATTTATATAAACCAAATTGTGTCAATTAAATGAAATATTTTCAAGGATTAAATTTTTCATTTTAATGTATGATTTGTATGAGTTTAAAACATATAAAACGTAAATAAATTTTATTAAAATCTAATATCCTTTACATTATAATGACCATAATATTGTGATAATATTATTATACTTCGTTATACTTATATTTATATATATTTATATTCTAGTTCACCCGGCATATTTTGTTTAGCTCAGTGTCGGATATCTATGGGCGCGATAAGTGAATCACCCCCTTCCTTAGAACTTTTGTCACTTTATATTCATTTTTATTAGCTACTGGCTACATATTATAAAATAATAAGTACATTCATTTTCATTTGTATAAAATAATTTTTTTCTCGATCTAAAACAGTGTTGGGTATATTCCGGCGTACTTTTTATGGGTGGGATAAGGTATGCTCTCCAACACATTGATAAGAATTTAGTGTAGATAAGAATTTAGTGTTACCAACAATGAAAAAATAAATACGTGTACATGGTAAAACGTAATTATGATCTATCAAATATCGATCTATTTTGTATTAGCTTTAAATACAGGCCCGCTCAAAAAGTCTTAATGCAAGGGGATGTGGACTATTTTATTCAGTTAAAATATCTAAAATATCCATATTGTCCGCTATTGATTTGACCCATAAACTTCTAATACCGATAATAGGAAGGTGGCGGAGGTTAAACTCTATGATTGAGAGTGAGGAGGTGGTTAGCTGACCATAGGGTTAGAGTTCGCCCCCCCCTCAAAGCTTTGATATAATCGTCACTGGTTTAGTCTAAAAAGAACTTTTATGATTCCGAAAATTGCCCAAAAAATTGATATCTGACTCCTAGTGAACTTCTATAAAGTCAGCACTGACATTCCACAGATCGAAATGAATATTTGTATAAAATGTAAAGACAAACTGTTGTATGGTTCCTGAGAAAATCGATCACAAAAATATCGTTGTGTCGTATTATTCGTCGTTTGATTACCCTGTTATTATAATCAATAGCTTAAAATTTGCTTACCAACATCAACTTATATTTATCTTCCAATATTTTATTATCTATGTCCAATTGAAATAAGTATAAGAGATATTTTATACATGAACAGAATATAATATAAATGCCCGGTGTACATAGTGTCGTATGATTAATTGCATTTTGAATATTTAAATAGTCTTTTTTTATGTTTTTTAGTGGTTGTTTTCTATCTTTATTTATACGTAAAATTTTGTGACCATCCTGTATTACCAAAATGTCCTAGATCCCAAGGCCGTATTTGATGGAGGGTTTGGGAGTTCACACCCCTCTCCCCCCGAATCTTTTTAATAGTTATAATAAATTAAATTTATTAATCTAAATTTTTAAGGTGGAAACACACTATTTACACGCCACATGTTAACCCGCATTTAGACACAATTTTATTGTACACAACGACCTAATATTTAAATCTAGTAGTTAAAAATATATGATTCGGTTTTAAACACCGCCGAAAATTTATTCCTATTACGGCCTTGCTAGATCCTATTTGATACACTCTCGGATAGCTGCTGAAATTTCTCGATTTTTAGTACTTGCTGTCGGAGCAATTGTATTTTTTTTACCAAAATTTTGGTCACACGATTTACACCTCATAGAATCCTTCATACATCCAAATATGTTATTTTTATTTGAGAAAACAAAATAGCAATACAAATAGCATTGTTGTTTGATTTTCTATAAACAAATTATATACATTATAAGAATCGTTTAAAGATTTCCAACTATTGGTATTTGTTTGATAGAATAATTACTATCCAATGACCGAAGGACCAAAAATGTTTAATGATAAATCAAACTAGGAAAGAACGTTAAACACGCGAAGTTATACGTAAATTTATTCAAACAAAACAGAAATAAAAACACTATGTACTTTTATACGTAATATATTAACTCTTTTAAGTATGGTACCTCGTTGTGCTGAAGGCTGGCCAAGTCTGCTCTGGGTGGGTCTTGGACCAGCGTCGAGACACAACGAGAGAATGTTGACAACTGAACAGAATTTATCAGTGACCCGACCCTCTTATATATGGTCAGACCCAATTATTTTTATAATTAAAATAAATTTCATGATCATATATGGTCATGAAAATAGGTACAATTCATATAAACAATGATAAGACTATTTATAGTAAATAAATTCTAATAATAAAATGTACGTTTCGTCTTTATACGAAACAGTATTTTTGAAATTTATATTTTCAGCATTATTTTGTAGTAAAATCGATGTCGAGACACACAGTTAAGAATATCTTACTCTCAAACGAAGAACCCAATTGATATATATGTAACTATTGTATGAAAGGTTTTCGTTCACTCGAGAGGTGTAATTTGAGATGAAATGATCTATTCGTATATATTACTGCTCGAAGTAAAAATTGGCTCCGACACTTGTAATAAACTATTGAATTACGAAAACAATAATCTGAATGTCATTATAAATAAAATATTAAGAAATAAAAATACCTTATTTAAATAATGTTCGTACTGTATAACAACATAAATGCGACTTTGTTTAAAATGGTTAGTAAAATCAGTACTATTACTCAGATAAATATAATTAGAAATATGCGACGGTCAAATTAATAGATCACTTATTAAGTAAAAGATTACCGGTCCAAAGTCAGAAAACGACTCGGTCGACGAGCGTCGATACCGGGCCGTTTTCTTACGTGAAATCAGTCTAGGTGTATCCCTTCATACGGACCACTACCCAGACAAAACCAATGGTTATTTCTTTATTGTGCGCCATAACGTGTCTACGTATTATGTCGGAGTAGGCAAGACATGTTTCAACCCGGGTAACATCGCCTGGGGCGATGTCTGGAAGCACGCACACGGATTGACTTCACGTACGTAAACATTACTTAATGGATCTTGGCCGGTATTAATATTTTGTTTGTTATATACATAATTGCATGATCTTAGTTCGTATGCTTATTTATTTTTACAGATATAATTCATTTTGTTTTTCATTGTTATTCCTTAAAAATAATAATACTAGTTAACATAATAAATTTTAATTAACATTTCCATCCTAAATATTGTACTTTTCTGTAATGTTAAGAACCCATTAAAACTATTTCACAACAAAATCCCACGTGCTCCAAACTTTAGATCTCGGTCGTGGGTTGGCGATCCTCTACGTGGAACCTGTCACACGACGCTTCGACCAAAGAGGTCGCGGGACGTCATAAATACAAAAAAAAAAAAATTATAAATGTTTGTTGGTGTAATATTATTTGTTACAACACTACGTCTTTTGCTTAAATATATACATACATATATTTATTTTTTAACAGCTGAAGAAAAATTAGAAAATTTAATACATAATGAAGGAAACAGTAATATATTTTTTTGTCGTATGCTTATAGAGACTGTTGTATGTATTGTGTGTTATTATCTTTTCTTTATCAAAAATAATTAATATTAATATAATATAACGTTCTCTTCAATAATTCAGTAAATACTGTTGGGTTATAAACATCGATTTGTATTATGTATTATATATATATAGTTTGTACATCAGTTAGATTCCTAGAATGCTAAATAGTTATAAATATATATTACGATTATGCTAATTTGTATTTAATAATAATAAATTTAAAATTTAATATTTAAAAAAGTTAACATAATATTTTAGTATATTTTGTTTTAAACATTTTTAAACTGTGATAATATTTTTTTCCAAACAAATAACGTCATTAAATATTAAAAGAAACTATATTGAAGTTATATTTATATTGATCCAGTAACCAACATGTCATGACACACATATAATATATATATATATATATATATATATATATATATATATATATATATATATATATATATATATTTATATATTCTATATTAATCATAATTCAATCATATAGTGGTAAGGGGGCGTGACCTTATTAAATAGTATAAAAAGGGGCATGGATTTGAAAAGGTTGAGAACTTATGACCTAATATATTAAAAAAATAAATTTATAATAGAATATATTATAATATATTCTAGTTATGTTAGGTAAGGTCAGACTATATATTTATAACTATCTTTTGTTTTGCAGTTTATGTAATTCAATATTTCAAGGTGCTACACCACTATGCAATTAGTGGTAATTATAAAATATACATAATACAAAGTAGAGGTGGTTTGAACATTTACTTCTTACTGGGGCAAACTAAATAAAACTATCTACCTACCTCAAAAAAATTTTTCTCGCTTCACTCGATTTGTTTTATAACTTTGCTTAAACATTAAAACGTTCAACCTTTATCATTAACTAACTGAATAACACAGCTTCGCCCGTGAACAATCAAAATTGTATTTTACCTAATTTTGTTTTTACTGGTGTCCTGATAAAAGGTGCTAACAAGCCGCCTCTGATACAAAGTACATACATAATGTATTATTAATGTAAATAATTAAAAGTGAATTAATTCCTTATTTAAGTTCATTAATTTTAACAAAACAACATATGTAATGAAATTGTATTTTGAATAGAACATTTAGAAATCAATAGCCCAAATCTGCGAAATGCAATAACTTGGTGCAATTATCAATTTTCTGTTTCTAGTTAGTATTCATTTAATTTAATTTAATTATTGACGATTTTCAAAAAAAAATTTAAATTATTTTTTATCTGATTTATTTAAAATGTACCTAATTTAAAATTTATTTTTATAACAAATATTATATCATGTTCTATTTAAATAATATTAATAATATTATTTACCTTTTTATTATTTTATGGTAGGCTGGTATTCCAATGATTGCAAGGGTATGTATACGAGTAAAGTTAGTTTATGAACTTAATGTATTGTAAACTCTATGGATTAGTAATATTTTTGTTAGTAGTCCAAACAATTCAATAATACAAATTTAACTATACATCTTACTGCTATGCAACAAATGTAGTTGTTGGTTATATTATATTATATATAAGGAAATGGTCAGATTGCCGTCCTAAATCTAGGTTACCTCCTATTCTATCTCATCTCCTTGCCAACCAACCATCATTAAACCATAATGTTAACCCAACCTAATTGGGCGATCAATCCAAATTTACTTCAATTCACCTCAATTATCCTGAAACATCCCAATTTAACATTCAATCATTCATTATTTTACATCTATTTAACAAATAATATAATACATAGTAAATCTCGATTAATCTTAACCACAGTTTGTATGAATACAGTCACTTGGGATTTACAACACTTGGGATGTAAACAAAAACGACGACGTTTATCGACGTGACGAAATCAGTATGACCACAGTTCAGACATAAAATTTCGTCTTCCATGATAAGAATAAAGTCACACTAATTATCCAAATGCTCACTGACAATTTGATCCTTATTTTTAAACATACCATTATAATTCTTATAAACTAATACCTGTATTCCTTTAAGAAATCCTGCAGGGTGTTTTAGGTTATTGTTATTTGTATATTGATGTAATTTGATTTATGTTTGTGTGATAACAATGTGTCTGTCCTCGTAATTTAATGTGTTTACATTATTATTGAGTTTAATTAAAAATATAGACAGTTAAAATACTGGAATGCATTGATCAGTTAAGTTATGCCAAAGTAAAGCAAGTGCTAGGAATATAAGTTTTTTCATTACCCCAATGACGATCATAATACGACGTGGATAAATAATTGTAAAACTAAAGAGCCAATTGAAGCATTTAATAAAAAACATAATTATAAAGTTTGTGGGGAACATTTTGAATATAAAAATGTTTTTAATGCTACAATTAAAACCAGACTTGTTTTCAATGCTATTACAATAAAATTTAATGGTATGTACTATGCAAGTAATTTAAAATGTCATTTAATATAATTATATTAACACAATTAAAAAAAAAAAAAACATTTTAAAATATTTCATAAATTAATTTTGATCTAAATATACTAAGTCTTGCTTTAATTTTAAATTTCAGATGAAATATTATTTGAGAAAAAAGAAGCTGAAGAACAGTGTAGGGTATAGTAAAATTGACGTCTGATGTTGGTTTAAAAAATCAAAGTGGCTATAGTAGTTCAGTTTCGGGCACTGAACGATCATCAAGTAGATCCAATGATATTTTTGATATTTCATATGAATTTTGTTCTTCAACTGCAGCTATCGATTTTTCAAACAAATCATTTGGATACTTCTCATCAAACACACTAGAAAAAACAAAATCTGGTCGTGGAGGTTAAGTCTGGAAAAAAGAAATAAAATTTCGTCTGTCGAAGTAGAAGTAGGTGACAAGCTAAAAATGAAAATGATCATTATTGTTTATGAATATCCATGTTCCTACTTTAATAAAAATAACTAACTATAGTTTTTTTTTTATGTTTTAGAATTATTTTTTGTATATTATAAATATATAAAGTTATAAATATATATATTATAATTATTTTTATAAGTTTATTTTTAAATATATATCAGTGACTGTTCCCATTCATATTTATAAATTGTAATTAGAAACTGTAAGATAATTATTTATCTTTTTTTAAATTTAATTTAATTTATCTTAATTTTAAGTATTTTTAATTATAATATGTATCATTAAATGTGTAGTGTGTGTTTTAGTATTATTCCACGTTAGGAATAATAATAATTATTTAAATAAGAACAACAGTTATGCTTTTAACTAAATCATTACTTTATTATATAATTAATAAAAATATCACGTGAGTGGAGTCTTGATCAGACTACTACTTTTCTCATTGTTACATAATCACTTAAGTGCAAAACTATGATAAGAGAGTAGAGTGTTACCACAACATCTCCCTTATTTTATTTATAAACAATAGTAATAATAACAGTAATAATAGTAATAACAACAACAATACTAACAATAACAATAATAATAATAACCATAAGAACAATAATACTAACAATAATAATAATCATAATAATAATAATACACAAACAACTTTTTAAAATACAATACAGGACTTATTCATTGTTAATAATAATTACAACTCAATTAAATAATAATTTAAACATTTTCTCCAGTTTCTTATTACATTAAAATTCAAATTTTTTAACTGGCTTTACCACTCTACCGCTTTTAGTTATTGTCTGCCCTATATTTTCAAATGCCCTTAATTCATCATTGCCATCAATTTCCACAACATTTTGAGATTCATTATTTTCATTACTTTCAATTTCAATAATATCATTATTCCTATCTTCAAGAATTACATCACTATTAACATCAATTAAATCTTCACATCCTATCCATTTCTCATTATTCTTTCTATTAATATTTAATCTATTATTTTCAAAATTATCACAATTAAGATTTACTCTAGGTTTTAAAAATTGACTATTTCTCCTTAATAACTCTTTTTTATTATTAAGTTTAATTAAATATGACCTTGGTTCCTTCAATCTTTTTACTACAACTGCCTCCAACCACTCCTTACTAAATTTGTCTTGGCACCACACTTCTTGATTTTCAATAAAATCTTTTCCCGATTTAGAACTTCTATTATACCACTGTTTTTGTGTACTCTTATATCTAACATTGTTTTCCTCAGGGTATACAACTTGAGGTTTAAAATTTTTGCTATCTATCCAAATTAATTTAGTTCTTAATTCCCTACTTTGCAACATTTGAGCAGGAGAATAACTCAATCCAGCAATTGGTGTATTTCTGTAATTTAGTAAGTACAATTCAATATCTGTTTTAGTAAAATTTGATTTCTTAAGCATTGTTTTAGCTATGTCCACACCTTTTTCTGCCAATCCATTCCCTTTTGGATAATTTGGACTTGATGTAATTATCTCAAAACCCCAACTTTTGAAAACTCTTTAAACTTTGAACTATTAAATGGATTATTATCACTAACTGTCTGTTCTGGTATGCCAAATTTACTAAAAATTGTTTTCAACTCTTTAATTACACTCTCTGCTGTTTTATCTCTCATGCTACAAACCTCCAACCAACGCGAATAATAATCATACACAATTAGATAGATTTTTCCTTGATTTTCAGCAATATCCATGGCTACCTTTAAAAATGGCATACTTGGTATCTCATGACTCAACATTGGTTCTTTACATTTGCTCTTGCTATATTTTTGACAAACTTTACAGGAATTAGTAAAATTATCTATATAAGATTTTAATCCTGGCCAATAATAAAATTTTTTTGCCTTCATATAAGTCTTTGTCGATCCTATATGTGTCTCGTGCAATAGCTGAATTACTAATTTTCTTAATCCTCTAGGTATTATGACTCTAGTTCCAAATATATTATGCCATTATTAACCAAAATTTCCGATCTAATTTTAAAATAATGAATTAGCTCTTGATTCTCCACTTTACTCTTATTAAAATCTGACCAACCCTGCTGATAATGCACTAGAACCTTACCCAAAACCTCATCATTTTTTGTTTCACTTTTTAGCTTTTCTAATTTCTCCTCCGTTACTCTTAATTCATATTCTTTAACTGTGTGAACTACATCATTAATCTCAACATCATCTTTGATTCTTTTATTTATAATATTTCTACTTAATAAATCAGCAATATACATATATTTTCCCGGAAGGTATTTAAGAACAAAAACATATGGAATTAATTTTAATTTTAATCTTTTAATTCTGTTATTCTGAATTTGATCTAATTGTTTTTTCATGATAGACACTAGGGGTAAATGATCGGTATACACTATTGTATCACTTTTACCATAGACATAATTATGAAATTTTTTAAAAGCTTCTGTAACAGCTAAAAATTCTTTTTCTATTTGAGCCCATGATTTTTCAGTCTCTGTTAGAGAACGAGAAAAATATGATAACGGTTTTTATTTTGCATTAAGCAACAGCCTAAAGCGTCCTGAGACGAATCACATTGTATCTCTAATTTCACTTTAGGATCGTACATTTGTAACACTGTGTCTTGTGCAATTAATTCTTTAATGTCATTAAAAGATTTATCATGACTCCAATTCCAATCCCAACAAACATCCTTCCTCAATAATTCTCTTAGTGGTCGAGATATTTCTGCCATATTAGGGATAAATTCTCTTACATAATTTATTATACCCATAATTATTTGCAATTCTCTCTTATTAATCGGCTTCTTCAAATTTACAATTGCCTCAATTCTTTCCTTATCAGGCTTCATCCCTTCCTCATTGAACAAAAAACCAATATATTTAACTGTTTTGACACAAAACTGCAACTTTTCAACATTAAATTTAATATTTAATACCCTAGCTCTTTCCACTACTTTGTCTAAAATTAAATTATGTTTCTCCTTGGTTTGTGCACACACAAGTACATCATCAAAATAAAATACAACTCCATTAATATCACCAAAATATTTATACATGGATCTTTGAAATTATTCTGGAGCAGACGACACTCCGAAAGGTAACCTTTTAAATCTAAATATACCATAAGGCGTACTAAAATTGAAAAATTTATTAGAATCTTTAAAACCATATGATAAAAACCGCTTTTAATATCAAGAACACTAAAATATTTTTTATTTGTCAGCTCTATCTTAATTTCTTCCAATGATGGAATTTGATATACCTCTCTAATTATATATTTATTTAATTCACTTGGATCCAAACATATACGTAAACTTTTATCATTTTTTTCTACAATTACCATATTACTAACCCACTCACAAGGTTCATTAACTTCCTCAATTATGTCTAAACTCACTAAATCATTTAAAGCTTCTTTTAGTTTATTTTTTATAGCATAAGGTACCCTTCTCGCTGGGCATATTTTAGGCCTAGCCTCATTATTTAATTTTATAGCAATTTCATCTGGAAATGATCCCATTCCAGTAAACACATCAATATTTTTATTTACAAATTTTTCTTTTTCCTTATTATTACAAATTTCTATATTATTTACACGCCTTTCTCTGAATTTGACATTATTTATATATCCTAATCGCTGACTATCAATTAATCCTAATATTGGTTTAGTTTCACAATCTACCACAATGAACTCTGTGTTAATTTTTTTTATTTTATTACTAAGCAAGACACCAATTTTACCCACAGACTTAATTACAAAACCTCCAAACGCTTCAATTTTTAAATTACATGCAACTGGTTTTAATTTTAATTTTTTACACAAACTAATAGGCAAAACATTTACTTCAGCCCCAGTATCAATTTTTATATTTATATCACAGTTATTAATAAAAACGTTTTCAAACCAGCTATTTCCATTAATTTCCAATAAACTAAGTACTACAACTTTATCTTCCTCTACTTCACAATTAATATTGTGAACCTGATTATTTTTCTTATTTTTATTGTACTTATCACTACTAGAGCCATTACCACCATAACTATTATTACTAAATTTACAACACTTAGCAAAATGATTTAATTTATTACATTTGCTACATGTCTTACCATAAGCAAAACATCCATTAATTTTGTGATTTGAACCACATCTCTTACAACTGGTGATCATCTTGACATAGGATTGATTCATTTTACCTTGAGCTGACTGATTATGAAAACTTTTCTTGAATCCTGACGTGAATTTTTGTGCACCATTTACCATGACATTAACTTCTTTGACTTCTTCCTGCAATATTTGACGATTGACTTCAGCTTGCTCTATTGCCTGGCATTGTTTGACTAGCTGACTTAACTCCAAATTTTCTCTAAGGAGCCTGGCTTGCAACTCTTTATTACGTAGACCAATTATTATTTGAGTGCGCAACAATTTGTTCTCCATTATATCGAAAGAGCATGACGCTACAAGGGCTTTCAAATCAGTATAAAAAAACATCAAACGACTCGTTTTCTAACTGTTTTCTCGAGAAAAATTTAAAATGTTCCATTACCTCATTTTTCTGAGGGATGCAATAATCCTCAAACGCCTTCAACACTTCATCAGCTTTTAACGGTTTCAGTTTAAAAGTATTGTAGAGTCTTAATGCTTCAGGGCCAACTAAATTTAATATGCGTGCAATTTTAATTTTTTCATTCTTGTCATCAGTTTCAGTAGCTGTGAAGAAAATTCTAACTTCTTGTTTGAAGCGATTAAAATTTTCTTCAAGATTCCCTTCTAGTTTTAATTGTTCCGGTTTATTAAATTCGTTCGCCATCGTGATTTTTATCCACAGTTATCCACTTAATCACATTTTCCTGAATAAATTACACTAATTGAACTAATAAACTAATTGAACGACTGCGCCATGTTTTAGTATTATTCCACGTTAGGAATAATAATAATTATTTAAATAAAAACAACAGTTATGCTTTTAACTAAATCATTACTTTATTATATAATTAATAAAAATATCACGTGAGTGGAGTCTTGATCAGACTACTACTTTTCTCATTGTTACATAATCACTTAAGTGCAAAACTATGATAAGAGAGTAGAGTGTTACCACAACAGTGTGTACTTAACTTTGTTAAACTTGAGCATTGTAATATTGTAAAAATGTAAATACTTAATTATAAATAAATATCTTATATTTGAAATAAATATTCTACTGTTTTATGTTTATGATAACACATAGATAATAAGTTAATACAATAATATTGTATAATTTCTGTACATTAATTTATTTTATCGAATGTAACTGTACGATAACGTCGCAACCAATCAAGGCATCTAAATTTCCTTTTCAATAGTTTTTGACCGAATGAGTAATCTGTATTCATATAGTCTGTGTCTTAATTAACTGTTTGTAATTGACCAGTTATAGATTAATTATCGTCTACGTTCTTTTAATGTTGATTTGTAATGAATTAATTAACTCTTGCCCGGTATTTGGATAATTTGTTAATGCGTCCAATACACTTTGTACTAAAGAGTGTATCATAAACAACGCAGTTTTTAGTTTTGTTATAAATCAAATTAATTTTAAAAGAAATACATTATATAAAATATGTATCGTTTAACTGCGAATTTAGGTAAAGTGTCAAACACAATATCGAGAATATGACCACCTCTACTAGCTCAGAACACAGTAACTGTCGATAAAATTGTTAATTACGCTTTCAAAGATAACCTTTGATAATCTTTGATATCCTTTGCGTCCAGGGATTTTAATGTTCACAGTTGATTCTGTCTCTTGATATTTCTTGACCAACCATGTTATTGATGTTGCGGTCGGTGCTTCATGATGTCCGAGGATCGTACGGAATTTCCTAACAGTAACGCAATACACTCACCGTATTAATAATTTAATAATTTAATGTTTTAAGAAACAATATACGTTGCACAATTGTATTCCACTCCATGTCAACAAAGAAACAAAATATATAATAAAACAATCATTCACGAATAATCTCAAAGAAAATACATAACAAAAAATATGACAACAGCGCCGCTAACACAACAATAAATAATTAACGTGCATTTCAAAAACTGCGTTCTATATGAAACACACCTTATTATTGTACATTCAACCTTTTTTCATCGACCGAAGCGATCGTCTCATGTATCGTTTTTGTCCTACAACGTACGCACGCTGTATCCATTCCTCTTTCGTCACCGCTAAAAACCCATATGTCTCTTGCCGTCCTCCCAACATGCGTATACTGATACATTTGCTCACCCATTCATCTTCTCCAACCGAAAATGTTACTGCATACGTGTTGCGAACTCGTCACCGCGGTCGGCCGCGGTAACACGTTTATTAAACGTATAATACGGTTGTTGTTGTGTTTTATCTTGAGAATTTTTATTTAATTTCTTGAATAATTACACTCTCCGAGGAAGAAGTGAATATTAACCGTGAAATTATTATATATTCTGTTCATAAATTATTTCGTTTATAAAATTGAACGTACAAGCGTATTTTTGGAAATGTACATAGTTTTGAAAACTTATTGTAAAAATATTTTTATAAATAAATATAATATATAATATAAATACTTATACAAAAACAAAAGCATTGGAATCTGACTGATTATCATCATTAATATAGGTAAAAATAAGAGTTTAGGTCTAATAACTAAAATAACTAGGTCTCGGAATTTATTGCGCTAAAAACCATATATAATTGATTGAACCATTGCAGTTTAATTATATATTACTTATTTTTATTTCGCCTTATTAACAACTCACATTTAATAGTTGTTTACTCACAAAATAAGAGTTTCCCAAACTTAGACGAAAGTAGTAAAGTTACGAGAAAATACGAACAGAAAATGAAATGGAAAAACGTGCGTCTTTCAACAAAATATCGAGGGAGACATTACATTACGAATATCGTAAATAATTCTCGATAACAATTTAATCGATAACAATATATACTAAAATTCGTTCCTTTTGGTTTAGTATTTTTAAAAATAATATTAGCAGGATCGAATATTGTAGGCTGTGTATTTAATTATAATAAATAATATATCTTATAATATTTTTCATTAACATTTTGAGTTTCACGTCACTGGATAGCCGTTTACCTGAAACTTTTTAAAATTACACAAAATACACAAAAAATATCAATAATAATACGTAGTTACAGTAAATAAAATAAAAACCAGAATACTTAAGCTCTGTGAGTAACGCAAAATTAAGAAAACAATAATCTAACAATATTTAATCGCGACGCGTATTTGATGAACAAGAACACAGACGTTGCCATATTACATAATAGTTTAGTAATTCACGATACACACTTATAATTATATAATTGACACATAGCAATAGTGATAAGGTGTATGTGTGTGTGTTTTGGTCGTTGCCACGAAGGAAGTATGTAATAATAACATATATAATTAGTCACGTTCTACCTCTCGTCGTTAACGGTCGTGTCTTATCTACTTATTTAACTGCGCCGAAATTATCGTGTATTATTATAATTAAATGGAGTGTTGTGAACTTAGCAGTGCAAAAGTTCAATTAAGTATACCGGCGAAAATAAAGTCCAACAAATTTTGTAAGTTGTCCAACAATATTCAACAAATGACCAACAAATTTGTTGGATAGGTTAGATTGATGACTGCTAATGTTGCACTGCTAAGTTCACAACACTATTAAATGGTACTAATGCCGTTGCTATTCAGCGGTGGCAGTCATTTTTTCGGGCAAAAATCCGGGTCTAGCAAATTAAATCTACTCTCGTTCTCAACAAATCATGCTGATCCCGAGTGGAAATTAGTTGTTGAAAAGAAAAATTGTAAGTCAAAAAGCAACAAAAATTAAAATATTCCAATATTCCGTATCTACAATACATCATCGACAATCACTCTATTTTCGACTTTACCGCAAAGAATTTTAAGAAAGAGGTATTGATTTTTCGTCAAGTATTAAAATAAATTGTGTCAAAGGTACAAGACGTTTGGGCGTATCAATGGACGGACGAACAAAATGAAGACTGATGATCTTCAACAATCATATAGTTATTAGGGTAGGCAGTATGGGTCAATTGAGGGGGTCGATGGAAATGTGAAAATTGCATGATTTTAATTCAAAGATATTTGAAATATTGACAAACCGTCCAATTACCGTAAGTAGAGAAAAGATGATTTGAGTAATTGAATTAATTATTAAATTTAATGAGGAATAACTGAGATTATTTAGATTAGTCACCTGATTAGGTTAAGGTTTGTTTAAGTTCAAGTGAAGCTGATGATCTGAGGGTTAGGGTAATACTGAAATAATGTTACGGATCCTGCCTTATTGGAATTTATATAAATAAATATTTAGGGGGTTAGACCTCGCGTAAATTAAAAAATATATATGTCTGGTATGGGTAGTTATACGTTTATTAATAACAATAGTAAGAACAAAAGTGATATTTTATGGGAATAAATAATAACAATAACACGAATAAACATACAATTTCACACGTATAACATTGGTGAATCACGACCGGGAATAAAATGACAAGCAATATGGATGTATGGTTGCATCCTATAAATATAAATAATATTTATAAAAATATAAATCTTATAATGTAACATATAAGGAACTACTACTTGATCAATTACTATTAATATTATGAAAACATTTTATTTTATATTTGTATAAATTTGAAGACAGGTTAATGCATTTCGGTGGTAAATAATTTGTTTGTAATCAAATGAACGTTTATAATGATTGTTTTAAAAATACATAATATTTATTTATATATTTATATAACATATTATATTATAGATTATAATTATCTTATTGTTTTAGAAACCATAAAGTCAGCTTTGACATATGCATATAAAGTATTGGGTCAGTAGACAATAAATTACAATATTTTATAGATATACCGTGGAATGTTAACAATTTTATTAAATGTTATAGAGATGATTTAATGTTCTAAACATCAATTAATTAAATAGTGTCACTAAATATTTATATATAGCGAGCTCTCAGTAATGAAACACGCATGTATATGTGGGATTAAATATAACATTTAATCAAGTGGTTTAAAACTATATAGTAAAATTGAGAACAATGAAAAGTCATTGTATTACAAGACAATAAATGTGATTAAGCTTGGTTAATTTCATTGTAGGTATTCTATGTACATAATTTTACAAAAAATTATGATTGTTGATTACTCCAATTATCGAATGCAGCAATATTAAATGAAATTTATCATCGTAATACTAATAGATAATAATATGTTTTTCATTTAATGTGAAATGATTCTTATAAATTCAATAAAAAGTTTATGGTTTTTTCTATTGATTTGTAAAATATTTTTTACGTTTTTATAGTTCCTCATCCAGGAATGAATGGTATATTTTATATGTTACGAATAACATAATAATTTGTACATACAATATAATAATATAATAGTATATAATATTTTGTGTTAGGTTTTACATTGAAGTTACTGAATAACTACTCAGAATATGATCTTAACTTTTGTCCAGTTGGAGTTGAAAATCTGATTCATGTGTTATATAAAATATAAAATAATAAAATGAATATTAAAGGCATATTGAATTTATAGAAATTAATGTATACAAATTATGAAATATAATAATTTACAAAATCAAAGTCGTTAATAGTTGTAAATTTCCATAAGTTTAAAATAGTTATTATATCTTTGAAAACCATTTCTTAGTGCTTTGTTACAATTTAATTTAACTTTATAGTATATTCTTATGTCAGATGATTCGTAGCTAAAATGAAATGTCTGATCAGATTTTAAATTAATTTTAACAAATTTGTTTTAATGTGTTGTTGTCTCTAAACTAAATTCATTATAATATATATAATGAATGAATACCCTTGTTTTAGTTAACACTATGTATAATTGTTATGTATTTGTTTAGGCTTTATAAGTTTATACTTCACATTTTTAATCAACACATTTATAGGTGTAGATCAATGTACGTATCATAACAAAATAATAAAAAATTATTGTTCAAAGAATATATGAAATAACTAATTGTTAGTTACCTTATATCGTAACATAAGCACACAATACTTTAGGCAAAACAATTAATTATAATTTTATAATTAAATAATATTTGTTTTTACCAAGTTGTCACTTCAATAGAATTAATATAACAGTGATAACGAGTGATCACGTTACTTAATTTTGTATCGTTTTTCTAAATAATTCTTACAAAATAAAATATTTTGTTTCTGAATATATTTATTAATATATTTTTGTACTGCACATGAATTTATATACAATTTAGCAATTTCTTTGTATCATGTGCAGTAGACTGTGATTTATAATCTCTTGTTTTTATCACTTGAACGTTTTGTTTTGCTTTCAAAGTCGCATTCAAACTGATGATTTCCTTAAACCTAGGATAAATGTTTCCATTCATATATAAAGTGTACGAATAGTACTATAGGAGTAAATATTTAATAAAGATTTGAAGTTATAATGTATATTTTATTTTGTACAATCGCATTATTAGTATCTACTAGAAATTGGAACGAACTTTATATTATATTATTGTCATTATTATTCGGAGTTTCTGTATTCAAGTAATCTCCGTAGACAGTGTGATATTATAGATTTTTATTCTTATAAACTCTTATAGAGTTTTAAAATTCTATCAACACTTTTTAAGATTACGATTAAGTTCTGAAAGCGATTCATTTTGACTACGAAAGAAATTATCTGATGTTATTTCTAAATTCGAATATACTGATATAGTTACTTTTGGATTCTAAAACCATATAAGTAAAACTATTCGTAAAGTTATGTTAGGTGAACTAACCACAATACTGTTTGGATAGCATTGGAAATAAAAATTTGTATAGTTCAAGAGAGAAGGTTTCAGAACTAGCATCATTATATATGATAATTAACAAAATATATATATATATATATAATGTACTTCATTTTAAATTAAGCAATATAATCAAAATGTGGCAAACAAATTTTATTTTTTTCAGATTTTACGAATGTACCATGCCCACAAGTGTTTTGCACTAACGGAAATATTTATTGGAATATTTAATGATATAGGATAAAATTATGGACAAAACCGATATAAGATACTATAGGAAAATATATGTTTATAAATTTTTCATAAAGTGTATGGGTAATATTATTGAGGTATAGTTGATATAATCTACACTAATGGGTTCTAAATTATTTTCTAATTATTTAATTTTAATGTATTATGAATTTAAAAAATTAAAAATGTATATTTAAAAATTAAAATAATGTTATAAAATGTTTAAATTTGTTTTAAATGATATCATTTTATTATAATTAATTACTAATTTTTAAAATTTTTAAATTATAATAATTAATATAAGTCACATAATGTTTTTAGTTTAATAAATAATAATTCAAATTTTGTTGTATTCTTACAATAAATTTGTTATATTATCTAATCGATTCTAAAATACATGACGTTAGGAAATGAATATTTGTTAGCTTTAGTGATTTTAATTTGATTTGGTCATAATAAGGAAACAAGGTTGTAATGTTCACTTTTAAAATTAAAATCTCGCTAATTTATTGAGAATCAATAATATACGTATTGGAAATGGCTTCATTTTTTTTTTAAATAAAATTATACATTTACAGTTTTTCTTTTTCGTTCGTTCTGTAAAAAGAAAATGCATACTTAAAATTAAAACAAATAATAATTATCCATTATTTCTTTTATATAAAAAATTATTGACAAAAGTAGCATTTTATGTGTCATCATACATTTCTGGATTACGGTCAAAATCAAGTTTATTTAAGTTTATGATGTTGTTTTACATTATATAAGTATCATGTGATGAATGCTCCATACTGTGTTTGAAGTAGTCATGAATACAAAACTGTAACGTTCTGAAATTTGGGCGGTCGGACTATTAATAGAACGAATGATATTGTCTATGGGCCCGTTACTGTCGCCCGGTCTGTACAAGTCAACTGGTTATACAACTTTCAAATTCCCCACTAATGTAATTATATCTCTTATCGTCGACCGTATGACCCAAAAATTGTTAAGTGTACTTTTGGTCGTTTGTCGTACGAAAAGCTTCGTACGTATAACAATTATTTCATAATAAAATCTAACGAGTGTTTTAAAAACAAAAACGTTTGGAGATTTGTTTTTTTTTCTCTTATTTTCTCACACACAAAACATTGAACGCGGACGCACACCGTCGGTCGTTTCATATTTCATCGCCGCCGTTCAAGCCCAGCCAGCTTGTGTGGGACGACGTAATACCGGACCGCCGCCGTCACGACCTGCGTTGCCACGACCTGTGCCGCCCGGGACCTGACAGCCGTATCAACTGCACGACGACTACCAAACACCACCGAGTCGTTTTTTCGTTCACCGACTTGGTCAGTTTAATAAAACAAAGTCCTAACCTAACCGGCTCGTTAGAATAGGCTACTTACGCCTAATCGGCAGGTAGGTCACTGTCCAGTGTCTCCCTGGGTAGTGGGTACGAAGTAGGCCGTATAGGCAATACGGCCGAAACGTTACAAAACTCTTCTGTAAGAAAAAAATTGCTTTTTTATCAATAATCATCAGTTGGATTTAAATATACTGTTTGCTCCTAATTTGTCTTGTTTAAGTATTTTATTTATCACATTTTTAATGTAAAATGATTTAAAATTACAAATTACGATTAAAAATAATAATTAAATAAATTTATTATTATATAAAAGTTTTTTGTTTTTATTTTAATTATACAATCTATATAAATATATACGGTAAGTATAAGCGTTAATTATGAGCAAAAAATATTGACATGGTTAGCTTGACCATTAGGTGACCATGTAAATTTAAGGAACCTTATTCCTGGATAGGCATTTTCAAAATACTTAATTTTTAATTTTTAAGCTCGTTATATATATTTTTTTTAAAAATTACAGTTTGTTGCACGACAATGGTGTATATAGGATTCCAAATGTTTAAACATAAACAGAAGTTATATCGTAAACATTTATACTTAAATAAACAATATTGTCGTTGATATTTAAAAAAATATAAAATAATAAATAACAATACTTTGATTAATAATTTGATAAATTGAAAATTGGATTTGATAAATTAACATAATTATGAATTATCTGGATTTTTTCTTCTCACAGACTATTAAATTATTGAGATTGTTTTATATTTTGATATTTCTAAAAATATGGTCGCAAATAAATGAAAACAAAAATCAATTTATGAATTACAACAGTCAGAAGAAGATTTTTTTATAAAATAAAAAGGCATTTATAAAACAACGTTAGATTAGGCAATTATTTATGTATTATATATTATATGTTATATTCGTTTTCGTACCTTATTCTCTTTCAATAATACATACGATTCGAAAATTCCACCACTTCGATTGAAGTTTCACTTTATACTCACATACATGCAAAATGCAATTTTATTATTATCGTGGTAAACAAACAACTTAATAAATATTTTATTATTTTGTTTTCTAGTAATATGTTCAATAGGAAATTTTTTTAGAAATTCTGTTTTCCTTTTTGTTGATCTGATAAACAATATTACTAAAAGTCAAATCGTAATCATTCGCACTTAAATAATATTATTATCGATATTTGTAAGATAAACTAAAATAAAAATAAAATAATCTTCTTCATATTTCTCTCTCTTTGAATATGATATAAAACTTCGCATTTCCACCACTTTGAAAAATGCTTCACTTTATACGCGTACTTGAAACACGTAATTGTATTATTATCGTCATACTTTAACTCTTTAACAAACATTCTATTATTTCTTTTATTTTAATTCGTTCAATGAAAATAGTATTTGGAGATTCAGATTTTTCTATTTATTTATCGCAAAAATGTCATAGTACAAGTATGTGATCCGTTAATTAGTTGATAAATAATACAATTTACATATAAAATTGTATGAATTTTAAAAACTTTTGTTAAATTTGGTGTATGCTAAATACGAAAGTGATATTACTACTTCGACACTTTTATAATTTTATTTGAATCAAGTATATGACATAAAAAATCTTTCTATTTTTTGTAAATAATTATTTTATAAGGAAAGATTAATAAATTGTAAGCAAATTTATGTGGTTCCATCTGTGGTTTTCAGTGGGGTAAGAAGTATAGCGAGTGTGCGAAAAAATACATAGGTGGTGTGATCGAAAAGAATATTGGAGGTATAATTAACGGCGGCGGTTCCTAAGACTATAAGGATGACAAGGGTCCGACGGATGGCTGTTGAGATGCACGGAACCCTATTCATGGATACATATTTTAAATACTTTAAACATTTAAAAATTTGTAAGCTCATATTTTATTTTTTCCATATCCAATAGTTAACTGTTCGAGAATGACGCACATAAGGTTCCAATTGTTTAAACCAGTGTTTCTCAACCTTTTTTATGTTACCGCCCCCTTGAGTAGGAATCAATTCTTTAACGCCCCCCCCCTATGTGAAAATTCTATAATTAATGGTATGGGCTGAGAGATAGGAAGGTAGTTAATGATTTGGAAAATTTGAAAAAAAATTTGAATAATTATCTAATAATTCATGTTTTCATTTATGTTTTATTTTTCATATTTTTTAAATTATAGTACTAGTAAATTAATTAAATTAAACATTTGAAAAAACTTATTATTTTGCAATAATGTGAATTTTTTCAAAACCAAAGATTGTTTTTTGTAGTTTGTGTTATTACAAATATCGATAAAAATATTGTTTATTTAATTGTGAATGTTTACGATTTGACTTCTGTTAGGGTTTAAACAATTGGAACCTTATGTGTGTCATTCTCGAACAGCTAACTATTGGATATGGAAAAAATAAAATACGAGCTTAAAAACTGTTTTCTGAAAGCCCCTTAAATCTCTGAGATTGTCTTATACTTTGATATTCATCAAGAATATGGTTGTAAATATATTCATATATATTGTTTTCAAATAAGGGTCAATTTATAAAATACACAAGTCGGAAGAAGAAACTTTCGAATAAAATAATAAAACATTTGAAATCAAAATTTGTAATATCTTGAAATTAAATAAATATTTGTTATATTTTGATATTTATATTTTTCTCTGTATGTATAGATATAAATATTAAAATAAATGAATGACCTTCAAAAAACGATCAAAATATTTTACTTGACTAAAACTATAATGACATTAGTCAAAATTAAATCAATGTATGTATTGTAAAATATGGTACCAAAAAAAAAATATATTAAACTTAGTAAAAAATTATATTTTATTTGTATTTAATAACTGAATAAATTATATTTGGTAAAAACTGATGAATAAAAATAATAATTTAAATTTTTTAATAATATTCCCTCCCTTATATCAATAAATAAGTCATAATAACAATGTTTTCTGCAGAAAGAAGAGACGTTTATGGCGTGTGTGAAGTTGGCCACCCACCCAAACCTAAATGCTCCAAATTTTTTTGTAATCTCACTATTTTAATTTGTAACTATTTGTAACCAACTTTTTAGAATTTGTAACCACACCGTTTCCGAGTTATAGCGAGTTTCTCAATGGAGGGCTAACTTCACGTAGCCCCCCCCATATTGTCCAAATCATTTTAAACAAATTTTACTATATTCCTTTTGATTTGTAACTATTTGAAACCAACTTTTTAGAATTTGTGACCTTACCTTTTTCGCGTTATAGCAAGTTTCTCAATGGGGAAATAGGGGAATTCTAAACTGAATATCAACGAAATAATATAAAATAAATAAATATATATAGCAAACTAAATTACTTCACTCGTTGACATACGGCTGTATAATAATCGGTTTTTCCTAAAGTATATTGTAATAATACTCAATAATAGTTTAGACCTTAGTGTGCGCTGTGAGGGTACATTTAAAAATAACTTAAAAACCCCAATATATTGAAAAAAAAATACCTTACATCCATTTTCCATTGAGTTTATAACGCAGTGTTCGAATTTTATCACAGTTATTACAGCGATTAAATCACTAAACATAGAATGACTATCTTTGTATATTATTATATAATTATGTATATTTTACTAACTTAAAACATAATTTTCCAAATATTTCCAAAATTAATCATAAAAAATTGAATGAAAAATTACATGTACTTTCCATAATAAAATATCTATGTATATATTATTATAAATACGATATACATATATTATACCAAAAATAATACAAACACAATATTATAATACAATATATATACAGTTGCGTAGTTTCATTTTCTCCTTGAGGGGGGTGAGTTTATATAAAACATTGAGATTTCGTCCCCATAATTACATATATACTCATATATTTAGTGTTATATATAAAGTGTTATATGCAATAGGTATATAGTATTCAGTAAGGTACTTTTTAATAATAAATAAGTTATATATTCATTACTAGTTATAATGACGATACTTTTAACAATTTTAAATATCAATAAAATATAAAATGTCATAACTCTTCATTTCTTTTCAGTTTTCTGACCATAAACATAATAATAATTACTACCACAATAATTGTCTATCAAATTTTATGATAATATTATATTATGAAAATATTTAAGGTATATTTCTAAAAATTTTTGAACAATTTTTTCAACTTGTGGGGGGCTAGCCTCTTTATTTGGAATGGTCATAACTCAAAAACGGTGAGGTTGCAAATTGTAAAAAGTTGGTTACAAATAGTTACAAATCAAAAGAAATAAAACAAAATTTGTTTGAAGCGATTTGGACAATATGGGGGGCTACGTGAAGTTAGCCCCCATTGAGAAACTCGTTATAACTCGGAAACGGTGAGGTTACAAATTCTAAAAAGTTGGTTACAAATAGTTATAAATTAAAATAATGATGTTACAAAAAAATTTGGAGCATTTAGGTTTGGGTGGGGGGCCAACTTCACACACGTATGTTTATGTCATTAATTTATTTATAATTAAAAAAAAAATGTTACATTTTTTTTCCATATAAAATAAATTTTTTGAGGTTATTGAATTTAATTAAGTACAAATTTTTTTAAAATTTTACGATAATATGCTATACATTATTTAGTTATTTATCTTTCCTGAAATATTAAGAAAAGTTGATTGGCGCCTTTCTGCAGTTAGCGATTCAACTTTATTTGGCTCCATTATTGGGTCATTAGCCAGAAAGGTTAAAAGTATAGCGAGTGTGTGATGAAATACATTGGCTAGATGATCGATAAGAATTTCGGAGATTTAATTATCAAGGATGGCTGCTAACATTACAAATCTGACAATGGTCTATTGGGTGGCACAGAACCCTCTTCCTGGATAGGTATTATGAAACATTAAAAAAGTTTTTAATTATTAAGCTTGTATTATATTTTTTTGTAAGTTACAGTTTATCATACAAGAATTATTCACGTTGAGTCTACAATGTTTAAACATTACCAGAATTTATTACGTAATATTTCGCACTTAAATAAACAATAATAAAATTATGTACAAGACATAAGTAAACGACACAATGTAGATAAATCGATAAGGACATAAACTCATGCTTATAAAATAAATCAGAAATTTACTGCCATCTAAACAAATACTATGCAGGGAATAATAATGCCTGGTTGAATTGAATAATGTTTATTCTTTTTCTAGTGATTGTAGGCATAAACTTTAGTACAGTTAATTTTCAATTTAACATCGAAAACAAAATTCTAAAATGAATATGGTTTCTATAATATGTTATTTAACTCTATTAACTCTGACATTGTTTAACATTTTTGAGAACTCATTGGCTCGTCGAGGTAATTTCAAGTGTATTCTAAAATATGTCGATATTTTATTATAGGAAATCTATACTTATTCGATTTTCTAAAAAATTTTAGTTTCTATTAAATAACTGTCTATAAACAATAGTTTTATTAATGAATTATTTTCTATAGGTAATTCAACTGGTAATGTGGTATCAAGTAAGTTATCTTTAGTATCCTTTCTTTAACTTAATTAACCCATAATAGTATAATAGTATAATATACATATAATTATGTAGTATAATAAATAATTATTGAAAAATAATAAATAATTAAGAAGATTGATAAATGAGTTATATTATTGTATTTTACAAATTATTATAATACACACATTAAGTAAACAGGAAAACGTATTTTATCGTAATTTCGTGATATATTGTCAAATTTTAATTTTATACTTTTATAAGTCGATAACTTATGTTTGAATTAAATTTATTCTTCATTTGTGTACTAGATGTTGTTAAAATCTATTGATTTATTGACTAATATTTAATTTTTATTGTTCTATAAAATCCGAAAATCATAATTTTCTAGAAGTTTTATTACTAATTACATAGTGAATTTCATTTAATTAATTTTGGAAATAACAAACTCTTCATAATTGTGATATATGATAATAAATCTTAAACATTTTTATTATTATTGTTATTTTATTATTAACATAATTATCATAGTATACTTCTTATAAACTACAATATTTTCTATTCTCTTATTACTACATTTAATTAAAAATATTTGATAATAACGTATACTTAAAATAAATAAGATCTTTTTTTTATAATTTAGATTGTCTAAGTAAGATTGAATGTAATGTTTATCACTCAATTAAATTTCTTTATGTAACTAGAATTAGTTAGTTTGTGGTATAATATTCATTCTAGAATTAATATGTAATTTAAAACGAGTTATTTATTAGAGATAATTACAATACTTCAATAATAAATTATCCTCTACGTAATATGTAGAATGTTCTCATTTTTAAATATATACATTATAAACATAATGTTAAATCTATGGTTAAATTTGATATCATCTTATACATTTTGACAATACTCAAATTTGAAAATTAATTATTATTTAGATGACATTTGAGGTGAACTAAAATATCGCAGTAGTGCAAATTATATTAAAAACCATATTCATTTCTTATCTTGTATATTAAAATATATATATAAAAATAACTAAATTTCAATAATTGTTGTTATATTAAAAGTCGATGAAATTGCATTGGCTACCATAACAAGATAATCGATATTTTTATCCTAAAAGGTACTATTGAATTGGTTCCAAAGATTTCACTATTAAATGAGCTCTCTTCATACCTATTTAATAAATAAATAGAAAGGCAAAATTAATTAATAGAAATAAAATATTATTTAATATTTTTTTTGAACATTTTCTAAAAGTTATTTTACAAACGTTTAAACATTTTTTTTTAGATTTAAAATCGTTAAAAATAATTGCAAAATTAAAAATAGAACTTTTTTATGACAAATTATAAATAAGTTATATTGTTCAGACGTAATCATGAACAGTCGGATTCACTGTGACACCAGTGACGACGCCCTATTCTCTTTGGGTAGTACTACACATTTTAAAGTATGTTGATTCAATTGTATGCCTATCGACCAGTGTTGACCGACTGAGGGAAGCGATTTGTTACTTTCATGAAACGTCACGCACTGCGTCGTGGGGTTGTGTGTTCGGTGGTTATTTGTTTACATTTTGTTCACCGTTATTGTTATCTAAGTATATGTAATCTTAGAGCTAAAATTGACTATGTGCGACTCAATGTTTTTGGTATTAAAGGCTAAAGTGTATATTATAAAATGTCGAATAAAAATTATTATTTATCATCCTTTACCATATATTATACGTTTTCAATATACTATATGATATATAAATATTTATTTTATTTTATTTTATTTTACAATGAACCTTAGATTATTTACAAAAGGAATACATAAATGTTTATACACTTGGAATATTAATCATTCAAATTGATGTAGAACTCTATGTTTTTCTTATGCCTTATTATTATGCACAAAAATGCTAAATAGTTAGCATAAAAAAATATTTTGACACATTAATTTATAGGTAATAAATATACTGAGATCTGAATTTACATTTTTTACATTTTTCATTATAAAGACAATTGTTATTGAATAGTAATTACTGCTACTAATATAGAAATATTCGATATTATTACATAACAATAACATTATTCATATTGTTCCACTCCAATAGTTATATGTATTTGAAGTCATATTATTATTAAAATTTAAATGATTTATTTAGATGCACTTAAAAACGTTGGAAATTTAATAGTAATTCATATTTTACTATCATGTATTATAATTGTGATAAATAGTTATAATAGCCATTATAATATAAATATATTATGTTTATTAATTAAAATTGTTTAGTAGTTTTTTAAAAATTATGTTTTTTTCTAGTTTATGAGGATCATAGTCCAGTGGCTTTCGAATATGCATATATTAATTGGAGTGAGTATACAGATATAAACTTTATTTAATTGCAATATATTCTGTTTTAAAATTTATTTATATAAACCAAATTGTATCAATTAAATTAAATATTTTCAAGGATTATAATAATTAATTTTTATTTACGATTTGTGTGAGCAGTAAAAGTAGAAAGACATTATGATAATAAGATATTATTATTCAATAATACATAATCAAATTTCAACTTATTCTAATATCTTTAACGTTAACATTATCTTAAAATTGTTATCATATTATTAGATTATTTTAATATTATATATTGGCCTTATGTATTATATAGATAATTATACTTTTCCAACTATAATGATATGAAGATTAGATAGGAGATACGGATAAAAGGTGGTAATGTGTACCAACGTCAATTGTGAGTGTGTGTGAATTTGTTCGTTCCTTTGCTTGTTTAATATAGGGTGATCCTAAGTTTTTTGTTTATTTCTTATTTTTATTGTACACATTTTTCTTCTTCTTCTTCTTTCTCTCTCGCCTCTATCTCAGCTATTTGGGATTGGCCACTTGCGTCCTAAACCTCCACTTGACACGTTCTCCCACATCATCTACACACACACTAGCAGTCCTCTTATCACACTCAATTGTATCTCTTTGGACTTCTTCTTCTTTCAACATGTATTTCCATAATCGTTCTTATAGCTTCCAATGTTTTTCCCTTTATAACATGACCAAAGCATTCAAGTCTATTCTCTCTCATATTATCTACGATAGACGTTACTTCTATGCTTCCTCTTACATATTTATTTCTTATCCTATCTTATCAACTCACTCTACTTATCCATTTAGGCATTCTCATGTCTGCTACACTCATTTTTGCTCTAATTTATTGTCAACCACCTGACTCTGAACCATACAACATAATTGGTCTCCCTACACTCTTATAGTACTTGCCTTTCAGTCTTATTGGAATCCTCTTATTGCACAAAACACCAGATGCTTCTCTCCAATTTATCCACCAGCACTTAATCCCATGTTTCACATTTTCGTCAAAACTGCCGTTCTTTTGTACAAAAGAACCTAAATACTTAAAACTTTCAACCTCATTTACCTTGTCCCCACTTATTGTTAATACACGTATAGTTTCATTGACTTGTTCTCTTTCATTAAACTCATACTCTATATACTCTGTCTTACTTCTACTAATCCTTAATCCTTTTCTTTCAAGAGCTAATCTCCACACAAGGCTTTGGTTAATTTTTTCCCTATTTTTGCCTACCAAAACTATATCATCAGCAAACATGCACTATAGTACCTTCCCCTGTATTTCTTTTGTAATTTCATTCATTACTACAGAAAACAAATAAGGGCTTAAAGTAGATATTTGGTGAACACCTATTCCTACCCTAAAATCTTCTGTTTCTTCACACATACTTTTGACACATAATCCTTCAAATATATTCTCAACCACAATAATATACGTTTTTGGGACTCCTATTCTCATTAACGCCCACTTTAAAACATCTCTTTGTACTTTGTCATACGCTTTCTCTAAATCTGAAAATACCATACAAAGCTTCTTCTTCTTCTTATTCCTATACTTCTCTACTAGCTGTCTCACACAAAATAACGGTACCACCGTCAACATTCCAGTTGTTGCCTTTAAAGGCGATGTTACGTTAAAATAAAATACGTGACCTTTTATAAACATTCGAACTATATTTAAGTTCTAGCTATTTGATTTATTCAAATTACAAAAATCAAATGTAAACATTCAAAAACATTAAACGTGTAAAATGGTGTAGCGCGACAGCGTATTTTTGAACGAAACAATAACTTTTTACATACGTAAGACGATGTATTTTTCCGAATTATATTAAATCTTACCAATTATGAGACAGTTTTCAAACGAGCGTATTATATAATCTACGCGAGATACGTGAATAAAGTGCTTGAATGGCTAATTAACAATATTATTAATATAAAACATTGTATATAATGCCTCAATGGTGAAAAACGATTAAATACAAAATATATATATATATATATGTTTAAAATGCGTGTGTTACAACGCAGGACACGACGACGACTCGTAATAATGTACGAAAATTATCTATATAATATGAAAACAAAAGCAACTTTAATAATAATAACGATAATACACCTAGTCATGATCGGAAGAGCGGGGAGAGCGAATTCGATTATCGCTAATTTTAAATTAAATTTTCTCTTTGACTTGAACACCAGGAATAATAATAAACTAGTTTTTATTTACTGATGTCTCACTTCTTATTCTCTTAATTATAATCTTTTCCCAAATCTTCATACTATGACTCATAAGCTTTATACCTCTATAATTTCCACATTCTTGTATGTCTCCTCTGCTTTTAAATATATGTACCACAACACTCTTTCTCCGTTCTTTTGGTATTTTGCCCTCTATTAACACTTTATTAATAAGGTCTTTCAACCATCTTATGCTTACATCCCTTAATATTATTCACACTTCCACTGACACTACATCTGATCCTACCATTTTTTTCTTTTTCATCACCCTCACTTAGCTTATTCTCACTAATTAAATCTATTAGACCTTCGTTCCACGAAATGTCCTATATAGTCTCTCTTGAATACTCATCATTCTGTAATTTCCCAAAATACTCTTTCCATCTTTTTCACATCCTCATTATTCGTAAGCACCTTCTTATAATCACTTTTTATACATCATACTAATTGAAAATCTTTGGATAGTTTTTCTCTAACCTTAGCCAATCTATAAAATTTTTTTTACTATTCTTTATTCCCAGCTTATCATACAACTTATTATACCTCTTAAACTTCGCTTTGTTTACTGTCCTCTTTGTTTCCTTTCACAAACTTTTTTTATTCTAGCCAATCTTCTCTCCTTTTTCTATTCTGTCATACCTCAAATGGCTTTTTCTTTCTCACTATAATTTTATGAATTTCCTAATCTTACCACTACGTTTCTTTGTTTTCTGGTATACTGCTGCTACTCTCAGCTACAATTTTCTTTGTGGCATTCTTTACACAAGTAGTAATCTTATTCCACACTTTTTTTATATACCTCTCAACATTCTATACCACCATTTCTTTCATCTTCTCTAAAAACTCCTTTTTTTGTTTACTATTAATTTCCACCATCGAATCCTCAAATTCCTTCCTGTGTTCTTTTTATTTTTGTATACCTTCTTTCCACTACACCGCAACTCCATTATTATCGATTTATGTTGTGTTATTACATCCTCGCCGGGGATTACTTTACAATCCTTTACATGCTTTACATTTTCTCATTTCCATATAAAGTAATCAATCTATGATATATTACCCCCACTCTTATACGGTATATAATGCTCTTCCTTCCTCGTAAAATAGTTATAGATAACTGCATTATTATACGATATTGTAAAATCTAGAACTCTTTCTCCAGCCTCATTTCCCTTTTCTCCCCCCAAAAACCATACTCTACATGTATTCTCTCATATCCTCTCTTCTTACTACTGACATGTCCATTCATATCCCCACCAATCACCGCACTCTTATTACCTGATATTCCTTGCATCACCTCTTCCATTTTTCGCCAAAACAATTTCATTTTTTTTCTTCACATCCTATTTGTGATGAATACGCATTTACTACATTCAAGGCTTTTCCTTTAAAAATTAATTTTACTACTATCACTCTATCACTTTTCTTTACGACGTTTACTATTTTACTTTTCATCTTCTCGTCCATTATTACCTCAATATTATTCCTTGTACTAGTCTTACCTGCATATATAGTATTTCAAACTATCTCCTATTTCTCTTGCTTTTTCCTCTTTCCACTTACAGTTTCCTAAATTGTATTGTACACAATATTAATTTTAGAAATGGATATAGGAGGAAATTCGACGTACGTCACGCCAGCCCCCCCATTTTTGAATTTCGGTATTTTTTTTGCACAGATATTTAGTATGGAATTTGTATGAATTTGTATGACCATTTACAGAATTTGTATGTGATTATTTTAACCAGAATAACTAAAAAACATTTGGGAGGCTGGCGTGACGAACCTATACTAATATAATAATGAATTGAACACATTTCATACATACATAACACTAACTATATTTTTTAGATAACTTGTGGTTTAAGGGTTAAAATGAAATATTATTGAATATTAAAAAAACACTTGGGAGTTATCGTACTATCACACTTGCAGCCATCCTTTATTAGTATATTATAAAACTATATTTTAACAACTCGTATATACTTAATTTTGTTTTTCTTATTGTGTATATATTCTTCTATATTCTTCTTGTTTTCAATTTAACATTATAGTATACATAATATTTCACTGTGCACTATTGTATTTAATTTTTGACGGCAATCTAATAGGTTAGGTTAGGTTAGGTTAGTGTTATGTATGTATGAAATGTGTTCAATTCATTATTATATTATTATAGGTTCGTCACGCCAGCCCCCCAAATGTTTTTTAGTTATTCTGGTTAAAATAATCACATACAAATTCTGTAAATGGTCATACAAATTCATACAAATTCCATACTAAATATCTGTGCAAAAAAAATACCGAATTTCAAAAATGGGGGGGCTGGTGTGACGTCACGCCAGCCCCCCGTAGTGTTTTTTAATCATTCCGGAAATACTAATTACGTGATGATGGTGAAAATGGTCATACAAATTCATACAAATTCCATACTAAATATCTGTGCAAAAAAAATACCGAAATTAAAAAATGGGGGGGCTGGTGTGACGTCACGCCAGCCCCCCAAATGTTTTTTGGTTATTCTGGTTAAAATAATCACATACAAATTCTGTAAATAGTCATACAAATTCATACAAATTCCATACTAAATATCTATGAAAAAAAATATATAAATTTCCAATATAGGGAGGCTGGCGTGACGTACGTGGAAATTCGTCTTTTGTAAAATACTTCGTTCGTAGAAATACTCTTAACCCTCATAGAAGCATTGTAAATCCAAATATGATTTTATTATGTAACAAAAGAATACATCTATATAGTTTGGCATTGTACTCAGATTATTTAAATACAAATGCTAGCAATTATAAAGGATGTTTTAAGAATTCCAATTATTGGTATTTTTCAAATGTATCCTTCCACTGGTTAAGAATATTTTTTCTTCAAATGAAGAGCAAAATTGATAGATATGTAACTAGTATATGAGAGTTTCTCGTTCACTTAAGATGTGTAATTTGAGATAAAATTACCGAGACATTAAATATGGATAGGACACCAGTTTCTAACACTTGTAGTAAATTACGTAAATTATGTAAAATATTAAAAATAAGAATACCTATCTTATATATTTTTTATACTCGATAATTACGTAAATGTGACTTCGTTGAAAACAACTAGTCAAATAAATATCAGTAATCAAATAAATATAATTAGAAATTAGTAAACAAATAATAAACGTGTCTTTGCGTAATGTTATTAGTTACAAAATCCCGTCTTTCGGATATGCAAATATATTAATATATTTTTTTTTAATAGCTCCAAATAAACTAGATAATTTATCACATAATGAAGACGGTAATATATATTTTTAGTCATAGCCTTATAGAGATTGTTATATGTAAAATGTCTTATTATACATATATATAAATATATTTTTTTTAATAATTAATATTGTATCACTAAAATATTGTCTTATGTATATTTGGTTTAGGACCCATAGTAGTGTTTGGTTTAGGTAAATTATATCGAATTCACCTTGCAACATGAATGAATGATTTTAATTAATAATTATTAATATTATATTATACGAATTTGGCTTTATATAATAAATAATATTATATATAATGGTAATTTACATTACATATGTATAATCGTTAAAATTAATTTATTAGATTTAAACTTATGATTAAGTTCAATTTTTATTTTAGGTTCAGGAAACGACTGTTTATTCAATTAAAATGAGAAAAAAATTACATTTCAACATATTTTTTGCCTAATATAACATAACGTATATGTATAGTAGAATACATTAAAATATGTTCTAGTCAAATTGGTCTAAATTTATAACTATTTTTTGTTATACAGATTATGTAAAATTGTATTATTGGGTGCTATACTACTATGCAATTTATAGTAAGTATAAATCATATATAGTATATGGGTTATTTTAACAGAAAAGGCGAATCTGAACCTCGTGTTTTCAGAAAACTAAAAGTTGGCATCATATTCTGAAAAAAATCAGGAATTATCTTCAAGCCTTCCTGATTGTATTTCATTGATAGCCCGCACAGTGGGGCACTTAATTAATTAATTAAAAATTAAAAACAAAATTATTTTGGCAGATGAAAGACACCATTGGCAAATTAAAGAAATTCTCTGTCAGATTAAAGACAGGACCAACTTTTTCAAATGTTGTCCTAATTAGTAGCTAGTAGTGTATCTATTTTAATGTTTGTGATTACGTATTTTATTTATTATTATTTTTTCTTATAACAATTAACATGCTATATATTAGAATATATGAATAGGTACTTATTTTCATAAGTTCAACTTAAATCTTTTTTGAGTATTTTAGTAAAAACGATTTAAGTTGAACTTCTTGACTTTCTTTACCAATTTATGCCTCAAAAATGTATAGTATAGTAGGTAATTTAAATAGCAACTTAAAATTATTGAATTTCAATTAATTTTCAATTAATTTTTTAATTTCAAAACATTACAAATATAAATTCGAAATGAAAGTTTCGAATAGAACACCATTAAATTCACTAAACATGGCTTACTCTTCTTCACATCAAGTATTAAATCAATCACTTCAAATCATGCATCTAATCACAACATTGTATTCAATATGGTCAATATTCAAATAAATACATCATCAAATATTTATTTCTCCCACTTATTAATATAAGGTATCACAAAGTTAGGTTAGGTTGCTTGAGATCACGTACATATATCATTGTACTTTTAGTACAGACCAGTCTTAGACATTGACTAATTGACTAATTGAGCCTTTTCTTTTACTCTTCACCTGTAAGTCCTTTTTTTATCTCGCCAATCCTTCCTTAAACTATGTTTTACCCTATCCCCAGTTTTTCACAAAATGGTTTTTCCTTTTCTTTCCTTTTCATGTAGTTGACACGCATTCTGTTCTTGATTTCCATGGCTTTCAGTGGATCACTCATGTTTTTTTCATACCTGGCCTTTTTTCGAGCCCGTTTTACAAGAACCTCAGTTTTTTCCGTGGTGCCATGCCTATGAAGCCAGTAAATCAGCGAGATAAAAAATAACTCATGCCAAAAGGAACCCCCTCCACATAGCTCGATAGCTCGAAATAACGCTACGATACGTTAAATAATTGGCCTTTCTCTCCAACACAAATGATACCAGACCTAATTCTTAAATTAAAATGGTGACTTTAAACCAAACATTCAGTGTAGAGATTCTATCGACAAGACGAGGTGCATCAAAGCTCATATTTTTTTACCCCACGCATTATTACGCGAGACTTGTTGAGGTATATGTATAGTCATTAGAGCATTAGAGTTGACTTAAATCCTTAGAGACTTATTAGTTAGCGTCGTTATTTCTAATGATAAAAATATAAGGCTAAAACAAAACTAAAGTGTTGATCCTACAGAATAGAGGCTAGTTGAAAAACTCAAAAAATTCCGAAGGGAATCAAGTTATTAAAAAAAATTACTTAGACGAATAAAAGAAATCAAATCAAGCTCACGGGCAAGATGAGGAAAGGAGGTAGTCCTCTAAAAGTCCTAAATAGTCCGTTAAAAGGATTAAAATATGTCAAAAGTGGACTTTAAAAAAGCCACATTTTCGCGCACATAAAAAATGAATACCCTGAAATGAACAAGAAATTTGAAAAAAAAACGTTTTAAAAAAAAAAAAAATTTTGAAAAATTTAAAAATTTAAATTCGTCAAGAGTTTTCCAAGAAAAAATTTGACGTCTTCTTGATTTTTCAAGACAGCATGGAAAATAAGAATAGGCATAAAACAGAAAAACAGGCGAGGGTACTAAAACTCTCAATTTTTGGTCATTTTCTTCAAGAAGTGGGATATTCGTATTAATTTTTCATAATTTTGAATATTTTAGCTTGTTTACGTCAATAAAAAAGTATATAAAATTAAAAAAATCATGAATATTTAGTTTTTTATTTGTCCATCTTGTCATTTATCAGCCCACCTTGTCTTTTATCTGTCAAGATGGTTGACAGATGAAAGACACATGATTTTGCTTAAATTATCAGTTTTTTTCAAAATTCTCGGTTTTGATGTGGGTTTTTAATGAAACTACTATACCTCGGTGCAAGTTTGCTAAAATATACACATGCAGAAACCAAAAACAATAAATTATTTAATTTTCTTACCTTTTCACGGCTGGCAGATGAAAGACAGGTGATGCTCGGGAAACCACGTTTTAACTACTGACATTTTTTCCAGACACTTCTAGAAACACAAACAATGATTCCGCCTTTTTTTTTGGTCACCTGACATTCGGCTTATCATCATGTGGTGGCAATAAAACGCGGGAAACTATTATTGACCGCCAAAATACAAAAATACCAATAAGACAGATTAAAGACCAAAACCTCCGGACACACAATTTCTTCCCCCCAGTTCGTACTAGGTGCATGTTAGAAAATCAAAAACCAATGTTTTCATATAAATATAGAAACGTAATAAACAATCTTCAAAATTTCAGGTCGATAACAGTAACCAGAGATTCACAATGTTTATGTAAAGTTGGAAAATAAGGGACTGGACAAGGCAGATTAGTGGACATTTTGATGTTTTAATTTAAATTTTGACTTAAAACAATTTCAAACTTCAATTGTTAGTGCTTGCATTTTATAGAGCAAGATCAGTAGTAAATGGAGAAATTTTTATGGCAACGGGATCATAAATGGGAAGCCTGAGTCCTCTTTGGACATCGATTGGCCCTTTCTGCGAAAATGACCCACATACATAATGTATTATTATGTATAATTTTATATTCTTAATAACATAAATATATTATTAATTATTATTAATGTAAATAATTCCAAGTGAACAAATTTTCTGTTTATGTTCATCATTTTAATCAAATATCATATGTAAATAAATTGTATGTTGAATAGTACATAACGAAATCGTTGATGCAAACCTGAAAAATATGAATAGTTGGTGCAATAGTGAAGCTCCTATTCAATGTTAGTATACATTATATTAAAATTAATTTAACCTACTGAAATTATAGACGACTTCCAAAAATATTTTAAATTATAACTTTTATCTGATTTATTTAACATGTACCTAATTTAAAATTTTAGTTTTATAATAAATATTATATCATGTTATATATAAATAATATTATTAATATTATTTTTCTTTTTATTACTTTATAAAATAATTCTGTAGATGACAACTGCACGGGTAAGTTTAAGGTTACGAGTAAAGTTAGTAGTATGAATTCAATGTATTTAAAAATTTGTATATTGTAAACTCATATTACGTATAACGAATTAGTAATATTTTTATTAGTAGTTTAGTAGTTTCACAGTAGTTAGAGACCGAATGAGCAATCCGTATTCATATAGTCTATATCTCAATTAACTGTTTGTAATTGACCAGTTGTAGATTAATTATCGTCTACGTTCTTTTAATGTTGATTTGTAATGAATTAATTAACTCTTGCCCGGTATTTGGATAATTTGTTAATGCGTTAAATTCCTAACAGTAACGCAATACACTCACCGTATTAATAATTTAATAATTTAATGTTTTAAGAAACAATATACGTTGCACAATTGTATTCCACTCCATGTCAACAAAGAAACAAAATATATAATAAAACAATCATTCACGAATAATCTCAAAGAAAATACATAACAAAAAATATGACAACAGCGCCGCTAACACAACAATAAATAATTAACGTGCATTTCAAAAACTGCGTTCTATATGAAACACACCTTATTATTGTACATTCAACCTTTTTTCATCGACCGAAGCGATCGTCTCATGTATCGTTTTTGTCCTACAACGTACGCACGCTGTATCCATTCCTCTTTCGTCACCGCTAAAAACCCATATGTCTCTTGCCGTCCTCCCAACATGCGTATACTGATACATTTGCTCACCCATTCATCTTCTCCAACCGAAAATGTTACTGCATACGTGTTGCGAACTCGTCACCGCGGTCGGCCGCGGTAACACGTTTATTAAACGTATAATACGGTTGTTGTTGTGTTTTATCTTGAGAATTTTTATTTAATTTCTTGAATAATTACACTCTCCGAGGAAGAAGTGAATATTAACCGTGAAATTATTATATATTCTGTTCATAAATTATTTCGTTTATAAAATTGAACGTACAAGCGTATTTTTGGAAATGTACATAGTTTTGAAAACTTATTGTAAAAATATTTTTATAAATAAATATAATATATAATATAAATACTTATACAAAAACAAAAGCATTGGAATCTGACTGATTATCATCATTAATATAGGTAAAAATAAGAGTTTAGGTCTAATAACTAAAATAACTAGGTCTCGGAATTTATTGCGCTAAAAACCATATATAATTGATTGAACCATTGCAGTTTAATTATATAAAATTGCACTTATTTTTATTTCGCCTTATTAACAACTCACATTTAATAGTTGTTTATTCACAAAAATAAGAGTTTTCAAAACTTAGACGAAAGTAGTAAAGTTACGAGAAAATACGAACAGAAAATGAAATGGAAAAATATGCGTCTTTCAACAAAACATCGAGGGAGACATTACGAATATCGTAAATAATTCTCGATAACGATTTTAATCGATAACAATATATACTAAAATTCGTTCCTTTCGGTTCAGTATTTTTAAAAATAATATTAGCAAGATCGAATATTGTAGGCTGTGTATTTAATTATAATAAATAACATATCTTATAATATTTTTCATTAACATTTTGAGTTTCACGTCACTGGATAGCCGTTTACCTGAAACTGTATAAAATTACACTAAATACACAAAGAATATCGGTAATAATACGTAGTTACAGTAAATAAAATAAAAACCAAAATACTTAAGCTCTGTGAGTAACGCAAAATTAAGAAAATAATTATCTAACAATATTTAATCGCGACGCGTATTTGATGAAGAAGAACATAGACGTTGCCATATTATTTAATAGTTTAGTAATTAACGACACACACTTATAATTATATAATTGACACATAGCAATAGTGATAAGGTGTATGTGTACATTTCGACTCCAATTTCGACGACACTCCGGTTATTGTTATTGAACTTACCGATAACAACTCTTTATCCAGTTCCTGACACCCACTCAAGTGGACCAAATTCCTTACCAATAACTTCTTTGGTATAAATAATATTAAACCTAATAGTCACAAGAACGTAAAAGTAAAATTTCACTCGATTATTCACTCTAATACTTGTCTTTAATCACCTCTTCTCATCGAGCATAAATTGTCTGCTTATATCTGTCAACTTTAATTGTTTTTCATGGTGTTATCAATATAAACACCTCCTTTCCAAGAGATGATTTTGGGAAGGTTTAAAAGTTCCATTATGGTTAATGCTTTCAAATGCATCTTCGTCAACAGAGACGGAATTTTCTCGTCAACCCGTATCGTCAAATTAAAACTTTTGTCCACCAATATATCTAGCTCTATTTCAATCTTCAACATTCATTTTGAAGTATCGTCAAGCATATGCTCCCTTCTTCAATACAAAAGATGCTTACAGCTTTAACACACCTTCAAATTCTGTCGTCACAGCCCAGGTGACCTAACTGTCCAGACTCTGCTATAGATATTTCTTTTTCTTCTTACAATTTGATTTGGTTTGCTACGTGGTACACTTTAACTGATCCACGTGGCTTCCATCACAGGGACCACCCCGTGGCCGTAGCGACACGGATCGAGCCTAGCTCATCTGAGTTGGATTCGTACGGGCTGGGTTTGTTACGGATGGTAAGTTCTCTGGGAAACCGCGTCTATGGGTGCAAATCGACGTGTGAATGCGGTACTAGATCTCGGAGGCCTCGGTCTTGATCGACGTACCACGTGCTAATAGAAGGTACGGGTTAGTTTGTCTATGGCCACAAAATCTTGTGGGTTCGCCTGACCCACATAGCAGCGATCATTTCCCCATTATGATTTACTTAAATTTCAACCCTCTTAATGGTAAAAATCATACAAAGTCGAATGGAACTTATTTTCTCAACTAATTAATTCGAACATTTTTTTTATTAATAATGTCACTTGTCCTATTGATGCTTATAATAAATTTAGTCAGTTAATTTTAAATTTTGCTAAACAATCTATTTTACTTATATATTAAAACAAAAATAAATTTTCTATTTCACTTCTCTGGAGGGGTACCTCTTGCTCTTCAGCAATTAACATGCAAAAAAATAATTTTAAAACATACCATCACACGGACTCTAAACTAGATTTCTATAAATATAGAAACAAGTGCGCGGCCACTACTCTTTTACTAAAAAACAAAAAATGGACTACCTGGAAACAATTTTGTAGGAATCCTAACTCGACTTAGTACTCTTATACTAATACTTAGTATTTTAATACTCTGACAAACTGCCAAACATTTTCGTAACTGCATCCAATCTCCTAGCTGTCCTTTTAATGATGACTGGTTTGATGAATTCTGTTCAATAGTTGCTTCTTTTTATATACCATTCGTATCTGAATCTTCTCCTACTCATTCAATGAATGCATTCTTCATTTGATCACTGCCTAAATTTACTACTAACATTTGACGAACTAAACCTAGCAATTGATTCTCATAAATCTATTGCTTCCGATATTGATAATATTTCTCCTCTAATGTAATAATATTTACCTACTACGGCTACAGAGTTCTTACTCTCCATTCTTAATAATCTAATTCTTTCAAATCAAATTCTGCTTTTTTAGACTGATTTCCAAATTATCCTAATACCTAAAAAAAAAGACATATTTAATTGTATATAATTGAGTGAAGCTTACTTTAAACTGCGTATAATTAGTATAACGCATCAACAAAGATATTATACGTATATTATATGTATTATTGTAATCGGCAGCTTATGTGGGTCTACCATTGATTGTATAGTAGAGCAGATCATACAAATGTGGTTAATATAAGAAAGACGAATTAATTTTTCGTTAAGTATGTTAATAAATTGTGTCAAAGATGCATAACAAGACGTTTGGGCGTATCAATGGACGGACGAACAAAATGAAGACTGATGATCTTCAACAATCATATAGTTATTAGGGTAGGAAGTGTGGGTCAATTGAGGGGGTCGATGGCAATGTGAAAATTGTATGATTTTAATTTAAAAGTATTTAAAATATTGACAAACCGTCCAATTACCGTAAGTAGAGAAAAGATGATTTGAGTAATTGAATTAATTATTAAATTTAATGAGGAATAAGTGAGATTATTTAGATTAGTCACCTGATTAGGTTAAGGTTTGTTTAAGTTCAAGTGAAGCTGATGATCTGAGGGTTAGGGTAATACTGAAATAATGTTACGGATCCTGCCTTATTGGAATTTATATAAATAAATATTTAGGGGGTTAGACCTCGCGTAAATTAAAAAATATATATGTCTGGTATGGGTAGTTATACGTTTATTAATAACAATAATAAGAACAAAAGTGATATTTTATGGGAACAAATAATAACAACAACACAAATAAACACAATTTCACACGTATAACATTGGTGAATCACGACCGGGAATAAAATGACAAGCAATATGGTTGTGTGGCTGCACGCTGGTTGACTTGACACTTTTGTTTGGTGTTGGATGACTGTAACTGTGATATCCAGTGGCTGATCATATGATGCAAAAACTTTGCAAAATCCAACAACGACAATTCCGTTGGAACAACAAAATCCGTCCCACAAGGATCAAACGACAGAACTGCCACACAAGTTGTGTTAAGTATTCTATCTAATGTTGAAACCGTCGTTAGACAAAATTATTGTAACGATGAGTTACAACACATCATGTATTACTACTTTGGTGGGGCGAGAGAAGTGCTGATTAAGGGTTTTTGGGGCTTGACCTACATAACCAGACGGTACGAAGGTGTGTGAATGGAACGACGAGTAAGTTGTCGAATACCAGACAACGACGAGTAAGGGTCGAACACCAGACAACGACGGGTAAGTTGTCGAACACCAGACAACATCGAGTAAAGAGTCGAACACCAGTAAAGAGTCCTCGAGTCGGGTCGAACATCAGACACCGTCCAGTGAAGAGACCACCAAAGGACCTCAACTATCTACTCGCTTAAAGCCCTCAGCGTTTGGTAGGATTTAAAATACAATCATATTAATTTATTTGTTTCTTGATTTATTTACATAAGGTAACCCTAGTTCATAATAATAATTATCAAACACCGACGTCGAGTCCTCGAGACATCGATAAAATAAACAAAACTCCCAGTAGAGATTTTTAAATTTTCTCGGAGAATATAAAAATGGTCTGTTCATCTTAAATTACAGTTTTGTATTCACCATAAAATTGCTGACATAGTATTAAAGTTTATAATGCATCCAAATAAACATATCCTTGATTATTCAAATTTTAAAAAAATAATGCGTTCACATGTATTGTATTTTAACATATAAGGAACTACTACTCGATCAATTACTGTTAATAATATGAAAATATTTTATTTTATATTTGTATAAATCTGAAGAAAGTTTAATACATTTCGGCGGTAAGTAATTTGTTTGTAATTAAATGAACGTTTATAATGATTGTTTTAAAAATACATAATATTTATTTATATATTTATATAACATATTATATTATAGATTATAATTATCTTATTGTTTTAGAAACCGTAAAGTCAGCTTTGACATATGCATATAAAGTATTGGGTCAGTAGACCATAAATTACAATATTTTCCATATTTCTAAATAAATATTGGTATAAAAATTTAACTAACAGTCGACTGTGGAATGTTAACATTTTTTATTAAATGGTATAGAGATGATTTAATGTTCTAAACATCAATTAATTAAATAGTGTCGCTAAATATTTATAATAGAATTTCGGAGTTTTTTATCGGGACCTAATTAACGGTTATATTTGAATATATATCCATACATAAAAACTGATATTCGAATTGGTCACCATTAGCATTTTATTAAAATTAGCTTCAGACTATGCTTAGAGACTATATGAAAAAAGGCACAGGTGGATATCAAAAAATGAAGCTCCAATTTAATATTTTTATATTTATAATTGAAATGTCTTTTTAACAAAATATGGAATGTAATTCAGATATATTCGAACTTTTTGGAATTAGTTCAGACGATCCGATTATATTCGCATTATATTGATGTTGAATAACTTAATCTGAGAGAATGATTGAAAAATCGGAAAATGAACGGGATAAATCAAATATCGGATGATCATTGTTTATCGAACAAAAACATTGAAATGTACAATACCTAGTCAAAATGTATTCGAAATATATTTAAAGTTAGATTTCTTTGAGATGATATTGATATTTATTTCATTGTATAATTATTCGGAATGCTTTCGATTAATCTATCAGTTTGCAAAACATAAAATCTTAAAACATATTTAATAACCCATTTATTAAATATAAACCGACTTAGCTAGTCTCTAGTAGTATTCCACGCGTTATGTGGACGTGAGATTGAGTAGAACATTTAATCAAGTGTTTCAAAACTGAAAAGTAAAATTGAGAAAAATAATAAATCATTGTATTCGAAGATTATGATTCAGATCAAACTTTCATTGTATGGATTTCGTATTCATAAATTCTATACAGAATTATGATTTTCGATTATTTAATGTATCAAGATAATGCAGTGAAATTTATCATTGTGATATTAAATAATAATAATAATACATTTGTCATGAAAATGAATTTAATCTTGTAAATTTTCACAAAATTAACATATTTGTTTTTGTATAATATTTTTAATATTTTTATAGATATTGACGAGGAGCCTAGTATGTAGTATATGTTACGAATATTCCACACAAGATGTATTTAATGTTTGGTTTAATGTATTGCATTAATGTTTAGGAATAATTACTCAGAATATGATCATAAATTTTGTAAAGCTAGAGTTGAAAATCTAATACATGTGACATATGATATATAAAATAATGAAATGAAAATTAAAGGGATCCTAAAAATATTTTATAGGAATTAATGTATAAAAAATATGATTTATAAGAATTTACGAATGTCATTATCGTAAGATATTAATTGTACATTTGTATAAGTATAATATAGTTATATATTTAAAATTACTTTAAGAAATTTTAATGAATGTTACCTGAGCTAAATCACTATTATGTTATTTAAGATGATTGAATGATAAATTTGTTTAAGATAACGCCTTGTAACATTGTAGTTTATTTTTTTAGATTATATGACATTATTATACAACGTGTATCTTATCAATGGTTTTAGAAGCCTAGAAAATTGTACGTATCATAACAAAATAATAATAGAATAGTAATTGTTGCTCATTGAATATAAGAAATAACTAATTAGTAGTTACCTTAAATCGTAACGAAAACACACAACACTTAACGAACTGGGTTTGTGGCAGAAGCTTATTGACTGAACACCTTATATACATTCGATAAATCGACCGGATGACGTCACCAAATTCACGAGTCGTCTAGGGATCACCAGTACCAGGCTAGGCTCAAACCAATTCAAGGACAAGTCGTGACTCAGATAAGTGCCGTATAAGTTCCCGTGTCCTTCACCTGGGTCTTGTGGTTTGGTTATTATCTAGTGCCTGTCTCCCTGTTACTACGTAGCAGCCGGGGTAAGCACCTCAAATATGCGGGGCACTGGGACAGGAGCGGCAAGTCGATCAGACGTGACAGTGAGGCTCCCTGTTCCTGTGGCACAATGTATTTAATAATAATCAACTACTCTTGTACTGCGCGTGAATTTATATACAATTTATATAAAAAAACAATTGTGATTACTTTTTTCGGGGACATTTGTGACTTAACGAAATCTAATATTCAAATTACAGATTTATTCAGTAAAACGATAAGGAAATTAAACTCAGACATTAATTTGGGATTTTTAATTTTTCAATGAATGATCTACAGACGCTGATTATTGACCAACGTGTACATTTAATTTTGGTTGGATATGAAGGGTGAAATTAACATTGGTGGAAAGTCAACTTCATAAGAGTTCACAACAAACTGAGATCTGCTTTCAAATTTGTTTTGGCATCACTAGATGTCTAGATTAGTCGAAACTTATGAAGATGGAATTGTCTAAATAACTATGTATTATGTGTAGTAGACTGTGATATACTTTCAACACTTGAATGATTTGTTTTACATTCAAAGCCTTTTTCAAACTGATGGTTTTATCATACCTTAAAAAAATGATTCTTTCCATATATAATGTTAATACATGGTACCATATAGGATATATATTGAGCGAACGTGTGCAATTCTTTTTTGAAAACTATGGAAAATTAATTTTTAAAAATTCAAGAGAGGTGGTTTCGGAACTATCATTATTAGATAAACTCATTAACAAACAATATTTGTATCATGTACTTTAATTGAAACCAAACAACGTTATCAAAATGTGGTAATCGAATTTTATTTATTTCAGATTTTACTAATGTACCAAATCCGAGGACGTTTTGCAATAATCTGAACAGTTTTTCGTTTATCAATAATTTAGATTTATAATTTGCACAAGACCGAAAAAGGATATAAAATGATAATACATAATGTATATTATTTATATATACTGTGAATTGGTATAACTATTAAGTCATTGTTTAGTCAACAAAATCTACACAAATGTGTTCAACACTATTCATGTTATTTTTTAATTAAATAGTTTTGTGTATTGTAAAATAAAAAAAAAATTATTTACTTGTTATGTATTACATTGTTTTAAAATGCGTTTAGACTTGTTTAAAAATTATATAATTTTATCATAGTTATTTACTTGTCAAAATTCTCTAATTTTATGAACTGTAATAATCATTGGAACATTTATAATCATTGCTATTAGTATAATAAATATATTTATTATATTTATTATATTTACTATTAGTATAATAAATATATTTATAATATTTATAATCTTATAATTGTATCATTATCCAATAGATTTTGAAACTCATAGTTTTATGTAATGCATTTTTTTAGCTCTGCTGGTTTGAATTTATTTTAGTCACAGTAAAGAAACAAAGCTATAATATTCGCTTTTGAAATTAAGAACACGCTAATTCATAAAAAAGAAATATTATACATATTGGGAAGTTCTTTCAAAAAATTTAAAAAACAACTTTGCGTTTAAATTCTTTTTTTATTCTCACTGTAAAGAGAATATGTACTCCCGAAATTTAAACACAAAATAAAAAAGAATGATCTTATTTGCATATAAACTTTTTTACATCAGTTGCGTTTATATGCCAGTATACATTTTTGAATGTAGTAAAAATAAGCTGTATTCAATTTTAACGATTTTTTTAAATTATACATACATAATAGGATGAATAGTCCATGCAGTGTTTTAAGTATTCAGGAAAAAAATTATTTTTCGTATTTTTCTGCAATAAAAAAAATTTGTTTAAATAAAGTATTGTTTTTTTATCAATATTTTTATCAATACGTAAAAAATGTATTGTTCGTGGATTAATTTACCAAATTGTTAATAGAAAATGATTCAGAAATTCATATTAAGATAAAAAATAATCGAATACATTAATTATTAAAGAAAAGTAAATCAGATGTTGTACATGTTGTTCGTGTTGTTCATGATTAATGTTGTTCATGTTGTTTGCATGTTGTTTTTGTTTGTATAATATAATTATTATTGTTATTATTATTATTATTATTATTAGGTATACATAAAATTATAAAATTATGTAAGAGAGCAACGGCCGGGTTTGTATATTTGGTCGCTTTCGCGAGTGTTCGAGAAAGCCGCGAGTTCGCCATCGTCCGTGTGTTGGGTCTTCGTCGATGTACGCAAATCGTTGTCGTTCGAAATTCGTGTATTGGCTATATATTTTTTACTCGTCGCCGTGTGCGAATCACCATCGCATTTAATTATTGTCTTTCTTTTTATATAGTCGTCGTCGTGTGCACATTATAATTATACCGTTTTCGTTTTCCTTGTAAGTTTGTTTTAAGCTCGTTCTTTATTGTCGTACAAACCCGCCGTTTTTCGTGTACGTATAAAATGTTTCGTTCGCTTCGTCATCGCTAAGTGAGATTTATTAAAATTGCATTTTAGCTTGAATAGTTAAGATTGCGAATGTTTAGGCTTTAATAGTCATTGTTTATGTGTTTTATAATCACCTATTCTTTCGGTTTACCGTTGTTAATTCAATTTCATCAGTTACATATGGTTTCACCTACCTAGGAACAGAATAGGTCTTCAACTGTTCTAAGCTACGATAGAATTTAATCCATCTTTCCTTCATATCATAAGGTAACTGGCTGCTGTCCTAATCCATCTTCATTGCCCACATTTTCTGAAGAAATATCTTACCCTTTATTAGACAGGCGATAAAAATCCAAGAGGGTCGAGGATCTTATTTGAGGTCTGAAAGTATGATTCGCTTTGTAAGTTTGTTTTGTTCTAATGTGATAGATATATTAAAACGAAATTAGTCTGCAAAGGACTAAACAGTATTCTCATCTCCTATTTTCAACGTAAATAGTAGATCATCTTCTCGTTTTTCTAATAGGATTATGACGACTGAAGAATTGGAACACCACTTTCTTAATGGTAACTTGGCAAAATTTAAAATGGCATTTATTTCTCTATGAAGTTTATTACACTTTTCTATTGTCTCCGCTCCAGTCATCAAATCCTCTATATAAAAATCATGGAGAATCGATTTAGGCGCTTGTGGATATTGCTGATTTGTTTCTTCTGTTAAAATAACTAAACATTACGTTGCTAAAAAGGATGCCGGTGTTGTTCCGTACGTTACAGTCGTTAATTGATATGTTCGCAGTAATTCGTCAGGTGTACGTACACACTCTTGAATTAACTAACACATCAACATAGATACCGCTCGAACATGACTTGCACTAATACCGCTCACTGGAAGATTAGAATTCCTACATTTCAACTGTAGTTTTTTAGCTAAGTATTACCAGATATAAAATTAACTTGTAAGCAGGGTTGTTATGTTTAAATCATTTTGTTTAAAACATGTGTTTTAAACACGTTTAAAACATCTTTAAAAAAAACATTATGCTTTTGTTTAAAACGTTTAAAACACTTGTTTTAAACATACATAAAAAACAGCGTTTAAAACAACATTTTTATTAAATTTAAAATTTAAATGTCTATATTATAAAACATATTATAAACATATTCATTAATATTAAATAATAAATTAATCATCAATTTTATTATCACAATGTTTATTTAAGGATTTAAAAATAGCTACTAATTTGGAAGATTTTTCAATTCCTAACCTATTCCTTAATTTGGAATGAACTAAACCATACGTTGAAAAAATACGTTCTATGCCCGCCGAAGAAGCTACAGCTGTATATAGTTTTATAACCAATTCTAACATTTCGTGTGAAATTGTATTTTTTAAGGCTAACCACCAAGTTAATGGTTTAATATTTTTAACTGTGCTTTCAGAAAAAAGATATTCTTTGAATGGAAATGAACGAGCTTGAAATTTTATAATTTCAGACATTATCTCTTGGTGATATATATTTACAAAATTTAAAGTAGAGTCTAATTGGTCATCGGTCAGTTTTGTACCAAAATATCTAGGATCTAAAATATAAGCTAATAAATGATACTCAGTTATTGCCATATCAAACCTATAATTGAATAAATCGATCATTGAAGAATTATGTGTCTCAATTTCAAAAAAACGTTTTAGATCTAACCATATATGAGTTGCCTCACTAATGGTGCAACTATCTGCCTGCATTAAGTCTAATGCTATAGCTACTTTTTTAAGGATCACCAAATATTCTTGGGCCATAGATTTAATATGTAGATCTTTAACTTTAATAAAAATAGTTTCATCAATGGCTGCACGATTATCATTGCAAACTTTATATAATATATGCCAGTTATTCAAATAACATTGTATAGTATCAGCAAGTGTATTCCATCGAATATCTTGAGGAAGAACTAATGCCTTTCCTCCTTCTAATTTATACCTGGCTCCAAAAAAATGAGAATTTTTAAAATATTTAAATATTGTTTTTATATGACTTTTGACACCAGGGATTTCTATGTCATGCGCTAACAAGTTTAGTAAGTGTGCTGAACATCCTAATGTAATTACATGTTTATTTTTTAAACCTTCACAAGTGGCTAGATTCTTTCTCATTTTATTCATATTGGCAGCATTATCAGTAACAACACTGCCAACAGTACAACCAAAAGTTTCACAAAATTTGATAGAAGACTCTACTAAATTTACTAAATAATCCCACGAATGACTATTGTCTTTTGTATCTATTGTGTCTAATAAATAAACCAAATCCCCATCAATATCGGTTACACAAACACAAATAATGGACTCATTATGAACATTAGACCAACCGTCCAATGCCATACAAACTGTCTTTCCTTCCAACTCTTGTTTATTTAAGCTAGTGAGAGAATCATAAACCTGATTTAATAATTCATTGGAAATAGAATGCCTATTTGGTGGAACATAACCAGGACGTAACATATTTACCAATTTTACAAACTCTTTATGTTCAACTGCACGAAAAGCGGTATTTGTTGCATAAATAAATCGTGCAACTTGGGTATACAAATTATGTTTATCAGCTTCTGTTGTTCGCATAACAAATGTATTTAATGATGGTGATAGATGAGTAGTCTTTTTCTTTTTATTTAATTGGATCGTTGTATTTGAATTAACTGAAGAAACATGATTGTCATGTGTGGAAGTCGTGTTAACTGAAATATCTTGGACTGAGTTTTCATTTTTAACTGGTAAATTGTCAATATCTACAAAAATAAATATTAATTAAAATTGTATTTTATGTGTTAATATATTTACCAAATATTTTAATATGTATAACATAATTATTAATACAATATAATATTTATATTATATTTATACATAAGAAGTAAAATGTATAAAATAAGTAAATATAATTACAATTTAAATGATTAATGATAATAATATACATTTATAGACTGAACCAGATAGGTACCTATGTACATCCCACATATAGTTATATGCAATTAAAATTTAGATACAAAACACTTTTTGTTATTATTATTATCCCATTTAAAACAATTTTTGGTATAAAGGGTTGTCTACCCCACATCGAGACAATCTTAATAATATTATTTAGGTAATTAATTTATTATATAATTACTTGAAGACGATGGATTATCAATATTATTTGAACTTCCAGCTCCTGAACATCTTTCATATATATGCGTTTTCATTCTTGACACTAAAGCTGACATTTCAGTGTCGCAGTTGTTACATTTTGCTCTATTTGATTTGGAATTTGTCTTTACTTCAGAAAAATAATTCCAAACAATATCTTTTTTTCTTCCGGTTCCCGTAAACATTATTATAATTATAATTAATCGATCAGTTAATTGATTATTTAATAATTGATATTACAAAATACAAATGAACATGAATAATAATTAATGTAATCGTAATTTGATTTTGTTTTTAATATCGTCAGCGTGAATATGGCTATAAATAGCCGTGGTCGTGAACTCGTGAAAATATGATAACAGAAAAGTGATTACTGATAACATTGAAAATAATTTGTAGCGTTTTTCATATGACTGCACTGTCGCACCTAAAGCGTGTAAATAATGTTCTCTGAATAATATTACTCGAAAATTTGCCCAGTGCAATCCAGTTCAGAATCATATGAAACACAATTTTTATTGTTATCAATTATTTTATCTATGATAACGATTTACAATTTATATTTTGTGTATACTGTTACATAATCATCGTCCTCATTACTTGAAGACGAAAACTTTAAAGTTGCCATTTTATTTGACTCGTTCATTTTTTTCTTTAATTAATTATTTTTATTTGAAAACAAATGAAAATTCAATAATAGACACTTTTGTCAATGAAAAATAAAGCGCACCATTTCAAAAGCACAAAAACAAAAAAAAAACGTTTTAAACAAAAAAAAACAAATTTAAAACATGTTTAAAACACTTTAAAAAAAACACCTCAAAAAATCGTTTTAAACGCCGTTTTTAACGTTTTAAACGTTTAAAACGGTTTTTTTGTTTTTTTTTAAAAAAACGTGTATTTTACCAACCCTGCTTGTAAGCCACTGTCTAAGATTGTTCTACATTTTCTTTTATTTTCACACTAATCTGAAGCTAAAACAACTGTAGTTGCTAAAAATACATGACTTTGCTCAGATCCAATCAATAAAGAAGTAACTTCTTAAAATCAGTACATACATATAACTTATGTGGATCAGAACAATATATATTTTTCACATTATTCTCTATAGATGTAACTAGGCGTTTTTTTGAATTATTCACATAATGGGTCTTTTTTAAATTGGAGGTAGCTGCTGAAGATTTTTCTTTCTCTGTCCCAGAGCATTCGAGCAAAGTTTCAGAACTTTCAAATGCAACACATATAACAATGATTATTAGAGCCTAAACATTTGCAATTGTAACTATAGCTATAACTATAGCGATGACGAAGCGGATGAAACGTTTTGTACGTACATGAAGTTTGCGAATGTTTAGGCTTTGATAATTATTGTTTTATACATTGTATAATCATCTATTCTTGCGGTTTACCGTTGTCAATTTATCAGTAAGTGCAGGGTTTTTATTATATTTGTGTTATATTCTTTTTAAATTATATTTATGTTATTTATTATATTCATATTTAAATATGAATTAAGACAGTGTTCACAAATTATTTAATCAATTTTTTCTCACGAAGTCTTCGGTTTCCGGGGGCGCATATTAAAACGATATGCCCCCACTCCGTACAACTTTATTTAAAATATGTTTTAAAAGTGTTTTAAATGCTATAAAAGTATTTAAATATATTTACTCAAATACTTTAATCAAATACTTTACAAGAATGTATATATTATACTTTTACCGATTTGCTGTATTCATTTTATCCTTCTTCTTCTTAATGTGCCGATCCGTTTCGGATGTTGGCGATCATCATTGATATACAATTTTTATTAGTTGCACTCCGGAATAGTTCTACTGAATTTTTGTCGAACCATGTTCTCAGGTTGGCGAGCCACGATGTTCTTCTTCTTCCAGGCGATCTTTTGCTATCTATTTTCCCTTGTAGGATACACTGGAGAAGATCATATCTACGCTTGTTCCGCATAATATGTCCTAAGTACTGGAGTTTTCTGCATTTAACTGTTATCATTAATTCCTTTTCTTTTCCCATTCTACGTAATACTTCAGTATTGGTAATTTTCTCAGTCCATGATATTCTCAAAATTCTTCTGTATAACCATAGTTCAAATGCATCTAACTTATTTGAAGTGGCTTTGGTTAGGGTCCAAGTTTCTGCACCATACAAAAGAGTTGAGAACACGTAGCATCTCAGTAGTCGTATTTTTAAATGTAGAGATAGGTTGTGGCTCTTGAATGACGCACTCATTGAATTAAATACATTTCTAGCTTTTCCAATACGACACTTGATTTCTTCTGCGTTGTCCCATTGTTCATTAATGACGGTGCCAAGATATTGGTATTTATTTACTCTTTCTATTCTGGTTTGATTTATGCTTAAGTGAATTCCAGTGATGTCTTCTTTACTTATAATCATAAATTTTGTTTTGTTTGTATTTATATCCAGTCCGAATCTCATGCTAGATTCTGTTATTTTATCCATAAGTATTTGAAGGCCCTCAATAGTGTCCGCAAAAACTATGGTATCATCGGCATAACGTAAGTTATTTAATCTTGTGCCGTTTATTGATATTCCTTCTTCTACCTCATTTAGAGCTTCTTTAAAGATATATTCAGAGTAAAGATTAAACAAGATGGGTGACAGAATACAACCCTGTCTCACTCCACGTCGAATTTCAATCGGATCTGTTGTTTCACCTTCCATTTTGAGAACTGCTGTTTGTCTCCAATATAAGTTGGCAATTATTTTAAGGTCTTTTTCATCTATTCCTATTTCTTCTAAAATTCTAATTATTATATCATGTCTAACACGATCGAAAGCCTTCTGGTAATCAACTAGACAGACAAATATATTGCAATTTACATCTCTGCATCTTTGGAAGAGGACCTGTACACTAAACAGTGCTTGTCTTGTGCCAACCGCATTCAAAAACCCAAACTGATTAGTTGCTATTTGTTCTTCACATAGCCTATATATTCTCTTATGAATAATCTTTAAAAACAATTTCAGAAGATGGCTCATCAGGCTGATCGTTCTATAATCCCCACATGTTTTTGCGCTTGATTTTTTAGGCAATGCAATAATATCCATAAGCATAATAATATTGTGTAAACCAGTATTCTGTAGCCTTAACTACAGTAAAGTGTAGTGTGAGCTGTGTAGTTATTAAAATGTTGAAAATTTATTCTAAGTATGACTTAAAAGCAAAAATTTTTAAAACTTTAAAAGGAAAGAAAGGTTTGATAAACGACGACAAATATAAACAAATCATTCTTAAAAGTGGTGTTCAACATATTACAAAAAACATTATTTGGTTATGCTTCATACGGAAAAAATGTATCAAGAATTTATAAATCATCATTGCTTTATCATTCTATCATCACACAACTATTTTCTATTTTAATAAAAATGAAATTAAATGTCGAGAGTTTATAAATGCGTTTGTTGAACATGACGTTTCGTCATCAATATTACGCATCGGACTTATACAAATACATCAATAATAGTAGTTTAATTTATGAATGTTTTAATAAATTCATGTAATGGGAGTGTAAAGGGGTTTGAAAAACAATAAGTAAAAGCCTTCAAAAAGTTATCAAAATGTTTTACTTGAATGGTTCTATATTGACAATAATTAAAATTAAATCAATGTACATATTGTAAGTTGTAGTACGAAGAAAAATGTATATTATATTTGTATTTAATAACTACATAAATTATATTTGGTAAAACATGATGAATAAAAACAATATTTTGAATTTTTCGATAATACTCACTCTCCTATATCAATAAATAAGTAACAATTACAATGTTTTCTGCAGAAAAACAACAACTTAAATTTATATATAAATAACAAAAAATCATAAAATACTTTTTCCATATAAAATTTAATTTTTGAGGTGATTGAGTTAAATTTAGTAAAAAAATGTTGAAAATTTTACGATATTATTCTATACATTATTTAATTCTTCATCTGTCGTGAAAAATTAAGAAAAGTGGACTTATCACCTTTCTGCAATTAGCGAGTCATTTGTATGTGTCTCTATCAGTGGGTCATTGAATATGAAGAAATTGGCTAAGTGATCGATAAGGATTTAGGAGGTTTAATTAACAAAAGCGGCTGCTAACATCACAAATATGGCAATGGAATATTAGGTGGCACAGAACCCTCTTCCTGGATAGGGATTATTAACACATTAACAAAGTTTTTAATTATTAAGCTAGCGCCCCTGTTAACGCTGTATCCTTACAGCGAACTAATTCTGCCAACATCGGTGCTAAAAATGCCAATAAATAACCCTCTAAAACGTCCTTCTCAGGACCAACCTCTGTTAATGCCTCGGAATTAACAGTTCTAACGCAAAACATCGAAGGTTTTTTAGCATGTAAAGGCGAGTTACTTGCTACCTTATGCGCGGAGAGTGCATGTGATGTTTTGTGTCTGCAAGAAACGCACCGGGACGGAACTAGTATCCGTCCAAGAGTACCGGGAATGAACCTAATTATTGAATTACCTAATGCACTCTATGGAAGTGCAATATTTGCTAAGCCGGGCCTAATCATAGATAGCGCAGCTTTCAGCCACACAAAAAACATTGAAATCCTAACCATAGAAACCAAAAGGTGTACAGATACATCAAAATACAAGCCACCGAATGCTGATTTTACTTTTGAAAAACCATCCAACTTCAAAAATTTGAACAAAGATTTCAACAGCCATAGTTTTACCTGGGGTTACTCAGAAACTGATCAAAACGGCGAAAAGGTTCAAGAATGGGCTGAAACAGAGCTACTCGATTTAATTCATGATCCCAAGCTTCCCAATTCATTTTACAGTGGACGTTGGAAAAGAGGATACAACCCGGACCTAATCTTTGTCATTAGTAACATAAGTCAACAATGCCTTAAGGATGTATGCACTCCTATACCAAAAACGCAACACAGAGCATTAAAACTACAAATAAATGAAGTGATTAGGTCTGAAACGAAACCATCCAAGAGAAGATTTAATTACAAAAAAGCTAATTGGGGAAAATACAGTGAGGCCTTTGATAAGGAAATTCAGAACCTAGAACCAACACCAGAAAATTACGAATTATTTGCGGATAAAGTAAGAAAAACATCAAGACAACAGATACCACGCGGCTGCAGAAAAAATTACATTCCAGGCCTAAGTAATGAGACTGGTAATATTTTAGAAAAATATCAGGATTTGTTTAAAAACGTTCCATTTAGCGATGATACTATTGCGGCAGGAGAGCATCTTATTAAGCAGCTTGGCGATGACAAAAACAGAAAGTGGCACGATGCCATCGAAAGTACTGATATGACTAAAAACAGCAAGAAAGCCTGGCGTTTAATAAAAAAGCTCAGTGGAGATCCAACTATACATAGAACTTGTGTAAATGTCACTGCCAATCAGATAACTTCAGAACTACTCAAAAATGGTAAACTAGGAAAGAAAATCAAGAGGGATAAAATCATAAGAGACGAAAACAATGAATGCCATACCTTCCACCAGGACTTTCAAATGAACGAACTCATCATAAGTCTGAAAGAAATGAAAAATGGGAAAGCGGCTGGGTACGACGAAATCGCAATAGAACAAATTAAGCACTTCGGATTAGAAGCTAAACGATGGCTACTACGATTGTTAAATATATGTTTCCTTAAGAAATGTGTACCCAAAAGCTGGAGGAAATCTAAAGTTATAGCACTTCCCAAACCAGGAAAAGACCTAAGTGATCCAAAAAGCTATCGTCCCATATCTTTGTTATGCCACACCTATAAATTATACGAGAGAATGGTCATGAACCGTATTAAAAGTCAAATAGACGAAAAACTAATACCGGAGCATGCTGGCTTTAGACCAGTCAAGGCTTGTACAGGCCAAGTGCTTAGCATGTGTCAACACATAGAGGATGGCTTCGAAGACAAAAAGATAACTGGAGCGGTATTCGTCGACCTCACAGCAGCGTACGATATGGTTCACCATAATAAATTGTTACAAAAATTTTATTACTATACCAGGGATTGGCAATTCGTTCAAATAGTGGCTTCTCTACTACAAAACCGTCGATTTACGGTAAAGTTGAACGATAAGTGGAGTAGATGGAGGACCCAAAAAAATGGCTTACCACAAGGAAGTGTGCTAGCCCCAATGCTCTTTAACTTATACACAAATGACCAACCAACTCCGAGGGACACGAAACACTTTTTATATGCAGACGATCTAGCAATCACAGCTCAAGATACCACTTTCGATAATGTAGAAAACAAACGAAAACATGTACTAAAAGTCATGACTAACTACTATGACAGTAATCAATTAAAACCTAACCCAAACAAAACACAGGTATGTTGCTTCCACCTACGAAACCGTGACGCCAAGAATCGCCTTAATATAGAATGGTTAGGAAAAATGTTGCAGAGCACTGATTACCCCGTGTATCTAGGCGTCACACTAGATAGGACCTTAACATTTAAGGAGCACTGTTTCAAAACTAAAAGGAAAGTACAAGCAAGGAACAACCTACTTAGAAAACTCGCAGGGACCCAATCGGGAGCAAGTCCACACATTATGCGTACAACCGGACATGCCCTATGTTTCTCGACTGGAGAATATGCGTGTCCAGTGTGGAAGTCAGTCTAAACACGCCAAACATGTATCTGTAGCATTGAACGATACTTGCAGAAGCATAACGGGATGTCTTAGGCCAACGCTTACATACAAGTTATACCTTCTAGTAGGCATAGTTCCACCTGAAATCAGAAGACTCCTAACCACCGACATAGAAAAAACCAAACAGATAAAGGACGTAAGACACCCTATGTTTGGACATAGAATCATGCGTCCAAGACTTAAATCCTAAAGGAGCTTCATACAAACAGCAAAAGAACTGCACGAACCCCCACAAAAAGTTAGGCTGCAAAGGTGGCAAGATGAGCTCCAACCGGAAGAATATTAATATTAATTGTGGCTACCTACTGGTTGCAGTACAATATATAACGTTTCCAAAATGTGATTTTCTTGTTAGATGTACCAAATTTATTTGTTTATTTATTTTATTATTTAAGTATTTACCTGTTTTTTTTTAAATTTTATTTATTTAAATTTAACTATATTGTTATTGGCATTTTAAAATCGGACACGATAAGAAGAAGATTATTAAGCTTGTATTATATATTTTTTAAGTTACATTTTATCATACAAGAATGCCACATGTAGAGTACAAAATGTTTAAATATTACCAGAAGTCATGCCATAATATATGACAATTAAATAAACAATATTAATATTGTACATTAAATAAGTAAACGACACAATGTAGATAAATCGATAAGGAAATACAATTTATGCAAACAAAATATACAAGAGATTTATTGTCATTTAAACAAATACTATGCCGGGAATAAAAATTCCTCCAAGAATTGAATACTGTTAATATTCGTTTAACAGTAATTGTTGGTATAAACTTTAGTACAATTCTGCTTTATTTTAACATCGAAATCAAAATTCTAAAATGAATATGGATTTTTCTATACGTTATTCAACTCTATTAACTCTATAACATATATATTATTTTCATTATAATTACTTCCCTTCATACTCGCGTACTGGCAATACCTAATTTTATTATTATATTCAAAACCAAATTACATAACGAACATATTAATAATTTTCATTTTTAAAATACGATCAATGAAAAAAGTATACAGAAAATTTTATGTTGAAGGATAAGCATTTTCAAAATATTATAAAAATTTTAAATTTCATCTCTTCTTTTTCTTTATTCTTTTTCTTCGTCTCTATCCCAGCTATTTGAAGTAACTTTTATGTGTTAAATCTCTAGTAGACAAGATATCCCACATTACCTACGCACACACCAGCAGTTTTTATATCGTACAAAATCGCAGCCAACTACTTTTTTTTCGGTCTTTTTCTTCCTCTTTTTTATTTAACGTTCATTTCCTTAAATGTTCTTACAGCTTCCGAATTTTCTATCTTCATAACATTACCAAACCAAATAAGTCTAAAAAACTTAAAATTTCATATATAACATTATATTTGTTTTCTACAATCGAGTTTATTGTACGATAATGACGCACGTAAGGACCAAAATGATTAAACGTTACCAGAAGACAAATCATTATAATTCGCATTTAAATAAACAATATTGTTATCGATATTTGTAATAACGCAAAATTGAATAAAACAATCATTGGATTTGAAAAAATTCACATTATTTAATAACATCTAGATAATTTTCATTTCAAAGACTAGAGTGATAGCTGAGATTTACTTATATATTAAAGTTCAATAAATAATTTGTTCGATAATTAAAACAAAAATAAAATAATAAAATATACATGACAGAGAAAAAGACTTCGAAGACAATACAAAAATATTTGAAAACAAAGCTATGTAAAATCATAAAATAAAATACTTTAAGTGTTATAATCTCTTGCCCGCATTTTAACCTGTATTTTTTAGATATAAATTTCCTCAATTCCACCACTCCGAATGAAGTTTCACTTTATACGCGCCTACTTGCTACACGCAAACTTATAATTATCTTATAAATCTGACATGGTTTCATTTTGCAAAATGAATATTTTAAGTAATTTGATATTGACATAAAAAACCCCGCAACAAAATACACCAGGGTTTTATTGCCATCTAAACAAATACTATGCAGCGAATAAAAATGTCTACGTGAATTGAATACTGTTTTATTCGTTATACAGTAATAGTTGACATAAATTTTAGTACAGTTCAATTTCAATTTAACATCGAAAACAAAATTCTAAAATGAATATGGTTTTTATTATATGTTATTTAACTCTATTAACTCTGACATTATTTAACATTTTTGAAAACTCATTAGCTTGTCAAGGTAATTATTAAATGTATTTTAAAATATGTCGATTTTTCATTTTAATAAATCTATACTTACTCGATTTTCTAACAAATTTTAGTTACTATGGAATAACTATCTATAAGTAATAATTTTATTAATGAATTGTTTTCTATAGATAATGAAATTAGTAATGAGATAGTTGGTAAGTTTTCTTTAACTTAATTAACGCATAATAGTATAATAGTATAATATACATATAATTATATATAATAAATAATTATTAAAAAATAATAAATTATTAAAAAGATTGATAAATGAGTTATATAATTGTATTTTACAAATTATTATAATACACACATTAAGTAAAGACGAACATGTATTTACAGGATCTTAATTTCGTGATAAAGTGTGAAATTATAACTTCACACTTCTATAAGTCCATAACTTGTAATTGAATTAAATTTAGTGTTCAATCGTGAAATAAATTTCATTAAAATCCATTGATTTTATGACTTATATTTAATTTATTTTGTTCTATAAAATAATTTATGATAGTAGGAAAATAATAATTTTTTGAAAGTTTATTATTAATTATTTAGTGAATTTTACTTAATTTAATTTTAGAAATAACAAACTATTCATATTTGTGATATATGCTGATAAATCATAAACATTTTTATTATTATTGTTATATTACTATTAACATAATAGTATACTTCTTATCTTGCAATTTTAAATATTGAGCACAAAATACCATCATCTCAATAATTGAGTTACAATTATTTATAATTAAATAATACAATAATTGTACTTACACTCTATGAAGAACCCTTGCAGAAAAAGATTTTTTTTTAAAACAGAAGTTATTTATAGAATTTTATCATGGTGAAAATTCTGGTCCTCATAATGTAAATGATGGTGGTGGTTATGCTAATAACCAGGTGAATGGTGAGTAATTTAAAAAGTAATCTTTTATTTGTTAATTCAACGATGCACTAACCTAGTCATGCACTCGTAAAAATGTATTATTTGTTTTTGATTAAATTACCTATTTATTCAAGCAATTTGATTGAATTTCATGAAAAATTTAACGTTATGGTTAAAAAATAACGTATATTTAACTCAAAATATAAAGAATTTTTTTTTTGATAATTTAGATTGTCTAAGTAAGATTGAATATAATGTCTATCACTCAATTAATTTCTTTAAGTACCTAAAATGCATATTTCAACAATAAATTTTCCTGTACGTAATTCGTAGAATGTTGTCATTTTTAAATACGTATATTAGAAATTTAATGTTTAATATATGGGTAAATTCGATATCAGCCGTTAAATATTGATGATACCCATTAGTTAAAAATTACACGTTATTAGGATAATATTGACGTAAACTAAAATATCGAAGTAGTGTAATATATATTCATTTCTTATCTTGTATATTAAAATGTATATATAGAATAACTCAATTTCAATAATTATTGTTATATTAATAATCAACGCAATTGAATTTGCTACCATAACAAGATAATCGATGTTTTTATCCTGAAAGGTACTATTAAATTGGTTCCAAAGATACACACTATTTAATGTCTTCCCTTCATTTTTATTTCGTAAATAAATTTTAAATAAAAATTCTAAAATAAATTAAAATGAAAGTTTATTTAATATTTTTTTGAAATATTTTTATAATTATTTTATAAACTTAAAAAAAAAATTATTAATTAGAAAATTGTTACGTCAGGTATTACACCGTGTGGCTGTGTGTTTGGGGGTCATTTGTTTAAGTTTTTTTCACTATATCATCTAATTATATGTAATCTTAGAGCTAAAATTGATTGTATACAACTCATTTTTTATGTTATTAAAGGCTAAAAGTTTATATCATATAATGTAGAATAAAAATTATTTTCTATCACCTTTGCCATGTAATATACGCTTCGGTATACCATATGATATACAGTGGAACGTCGATAACTCGAACCTCGAATTTTCGATAACTCAAAGTAATGCTTTGGCCCCTGCTTTACAATATATGATATGTTTGATAAATTTTCTCGATAATTCGGATTTCGCTAACTCGAATTTCTCGATAAGTCGAAGTAATTTTAGTTCAATTTTGGCTTATAACTGGAAATTATATAATAATATATAACACGAATAATATAGCACGTACATACCTCGATAACTCGAATGTCAAATAACCAAGTATATTATTATAAAGAATGATAATCGTAATCGAAAACCGATTAATATTATCAATTTAATCTTTACCAGATGCTTAAAAGGTACAGTTATAAATTCAACGATGTAATATGTTTATATCTCCGATAAGTTACGTTTATCTACTACTCATATGTATTTATTATTGGTAAAATTATACGTCGATTGAAATACGAGATGTATACGTCGATATTTAAAATATTGCTGACACAGCAAATGATCAGTTTATCTTGTGATTTTGTGAAGATAAGATGGAAAAAACGTAGTTTAAAGTCTCTAACTGTCGGTGATAAAATAAAAATTATTGACGAAGTCAAAAAATGAGTAAAACGCAAAAAATATATCGCGAGTGAATTCGGTATTCCTGCTAGTACCTTATCGACTATATTGAAGGATAGAGACAAAATTCTCAAAGCAGTTGAAGAAGCCCCCTGCTCACCACGCTGGAAGAGATTTAAAGCATCAAGTTTCCCAGAAATTGAGCATGCTATGACGGAATGGATGAAGCAAGTGAGAGATTATAATTAACCCATTTCAGGACCATTAATTCAAAAAAAAGCTGCAGAGTTTGCAAAGAATTTAGGCCTCACATTTCAAGCTAGTTCGGGTTGGCTGGAAAAATTTAAATCGAGGAACGGAATTGTTAGAAAAATCATATGAGGTGAGAGTGCCACGGTGTCTGAAGTTGACTGTGAACATTACCGAATAAACGTACTGCCGAGTTTGTTAAAAGAATAAGACTCTAAAGACATTTTCAATGCAAATGAATTCGGTCTTTTTTCAAGTGTACACCTGATAGAATTTTGACATTCAAAGGAAATACTTGTCACGGAGGGAAAAAGAGTAAAGAACGTGTAACAGTCATGGTAGGAACTAATATGACTGGAACAAAAAAGTTAAAACTACTCGTGATTGGAAAGTCAAAAAAACCAAGATGCTTCAAGAAAAAGAACGTGGAATCGTTACCAGTCACATACGCGTATAACAAAAATGTTATCTACCATTTATGAATCTTGGATATTCGACTTAGATAAACAATTTTTCAACAATAAAAGAAAAGTGCTTCTCTTTGTCGATAATTGTCATGCACATCCAAAAATTCTTTTGCATGAACTAAAAGCAATACGGGTAGTATTTCTGCCACCAAACATGACATTCAAACTACAGCCAATGGACTAAGGAATCATAAAAAACATAAAGCATCATTATCGGAGAATTATAATGCAAAGAAATTTGCGAAAAATGGATTCTGGACTTGAGAAAGATGACATAAATCTCTTAGAATCAATTGAATTACTGCATAAGTCCTGGGAAGCAATCACATAATCCACAATTGCAAATTGTTTCCACAAAGCCGGCTTTACAAAAGGTATAAATAAGTTGTTTATTTATTTATATGTTTCTATGATTTTTAATTATGTATTATCAATTACTTTTGTCTTATAGAAATTCAAGAACAGATGGAGGAAGAACATCCAGTAGAATGGGATCAATACAAACAGCTTTTTCCTGAGACTAACAGAGTTGAATTATACATTTTGTTGAATTGGACTCTGATGTTATAACAACATACTATCTTACTGATGATAAAATACTGAACGATTTGAAGTTTCAAGAAATACCTAACGAGTTAAGTTGGGAGGAGTCGGATATTGATGACGATGAGGAATTGGCTTTGCCTAAAACTACTCTTGCTCAGGCATTAGATAGTTTACAGGTTGTACGTAACTACATTCAAAAATAACGAGAAATTGGAGACGAGATTTTTTTCGCACTAAACGTTATTGAAAACTTTACAGATAGGTCAAACAATAAAGAACAATAAAAAATATCTGATTTCTTTAAAAAATAGTTCTACTTTATTTATTATTTTATACTTTTTTATAGAATAAATTTTTTAAAATGTTAATATACTATACATACCTACATAAATTACACATTTATTAGTAAATACATAAATAAATAAAATTATAAAATTAAATCTTTGTGTTGATTAAATAAAAAAATATTTTTGATACATCGAGTTATTTTTGCTAATTCGAGTTATCGAGGTTTTCTGTAAATCGAATTTTCGATAACTCGAATTTTTTTTCGCCTTCAATCGATTCGAGTTATCGAGGTTCCACTGTATATGTATATATATATAAATTTTATTTTACTTAACAATGAACCTTAGATTATTTGTAAAAAAAAATAAAAATGTGTTTATAAACTTGAAAAATTTATCATAAAATATGTTGTAAAATTCTTTTTTTCATTTTATGCATTATTGTGGTGCACAAAAATCCTAAAAAGTTTTAAAAAAATAATTTGACACATTAATTTAAGGTATAGTTTTACAGTAAACTACAAAAATACATTTATACTGAGATCTGAATTCAAATATGTTATGAGTATATATATATTGAAAATATTGTGAAGATTTAAGTGGTTTAAAAAGCTACAACTTTTATTTAAATTAAAAATAATAATTATGTTGTTAATAAAAACACGACTATCATGCAAGCGATCATTCATTTTTTTACATTTTTCATTATAAAGAAAATTAGTATGGAAAATAACTCTGTTACTAATATAGAGATATTAGATATTATTACGTAAGGGTAAAATTATTCATATTGTTCCATTCCAATAATTAGATGTATTTGAATTAATATTATTATTTATAATTAAATGATTTATTCAGATGCACTTCAAGACATTGGAGGATTTAATAGTAAGCCATACTTTCCTAACAAATATATTGTATAATAAAATAATAAAATAGTGAATATAATAGCGAAAATAAAAAACGAGTAAAATGGAAATGCAAAATAAAACTAAAGAACAATAAAGAAGAGAAATAAAATAAAAATAATTTAACATATGTGTATATTTAAATATATGTACACACACACACACACACACACACACACACACACACACACAACACACACACACACACACATATATATATATATATATATATATATATATATATATATATATATATACATATATTTATTATTTATTTATTAGTTTATTTATTTTAATACAAATTTCTTTATTTTATTATATTGAGTTAAATTTTTACAATAGTTATAACATAATGATATTATGTTTATTAATTTAAATTGTTTACAAGTTTTTAAAAAAATGTTTTTTCTAGTTCACGAGTACCGTAGCAACATGGTTTTTGGAAATGCATATATTAACTGGAGTGAGTCGATAAATATAGCATTTATTTATATAAAGCGAACCGTATCAATTAAAATAAATATGTTCAAGGATTATATTATTTAATTTTAATGTACGATTTATGTGGTTATAAGACATAAAATGTAAATAAATTTCAATTAAATCTATTATTTTTTACATTATAATGATCATAATATTATAGTATTATTATACTCGGTTCTACTTATAACTATATATTTATGTATATATATGTGTATATATATATATATAATCCAGCTGACCTTACATATGTTATTTAGCTCAAAAATAATATGTAAAATTTCGAAAATTGTCCCGAAAATTGATAGCTGATTTCTGATAAACTTTTATAAAGTCAGCACTGACATTGCACATATTGGAACAAATATTTAATTAAAATTTGAAGACTAACTGTTGTATGGTTCTTGAGAAAATCAATCACATAAATAGCGTATTGTCGTCTTTTTGTCGTAAAAAAGTATTAAAATTAATACTTTATTATTAAAATCAAAATATATAAAATTTGCTTACCAACATCAATTTATATTTATTTTTAGTATTTTATTTTCTACTTTTAGTTGAATTAAGTAATACAGATACTTGATAAATGAACTAAATACAATATAAATGCCCGATTTTTTGGTTTAAATCTTTTGCACTCGGAGTGTTTTTTTACCAAAATTTCGGTCACAGGAATTACTGATCATAGAGTCCGTCATACATCCATATATGTTATTTTTATTTGAGAAAATAAAGAATTTTTAAAAATAGTAATGTTTTCTGATTATCCATATACTAATACTACACATTATATAAAACGTTTAAAGATTTCCAACTATTGATTATTTTGAAATTTATATTTTCATCATTATTCTGTAGTATAATCTAAGATCGGAGTGTTTTGCGATCAGTTATGAATATTTTTCTCCCAAATGAAAAATCCAATTGATAGATATGTAACTATTATATGAAATGTTTTCGTTTACTCGTGTAATTTGGGATGAAATTACCTACTCGTATATATTACTGCTCGAAGTAAAAATGTAATGACATTATATATAAAATATTGAGGAATAAAAATACCTTATTTAAATATTGTTCGTACCGTATAATGACGTAAATGTGACTTCGTTTAAAACGACAAATCTATATATTACTCAGATAAATATAATTAAAAATACAAGAAAAATGGTAAACTTTTGTTGGTGTAATGTTCCTTGTTACAACACCACGTCTTTTGTTTAAATAAATATATATATTTATATACTTTTTTTTAACAGCCGAAGAAAATTTTGATAATTTAATTTATAATGCAGGAAATGGTAATATATTATTTGTCATATGCATATAGAAACTGTTGTATGTATTGTGCGCAGACTTGGAGATAATATTTTTTAAATATATTTGAAATACATATTCCGAGTACTTTGAAAAAAAGTATTCAAAATATGTACTCGGATACTTTATAACAATAGTATTCCCTAAGTATTCTTAATACTTCACAAGAAGTATTTCAAATACTTTTAGAATACACTTTTACTAGTTTTTAATAATACGAATAACAAATATAGTAATTATATTATTATTTAATGGAATTAACACAATAACTAAGAAGTAAATTAATAGTACCAATTAATTGTAAAATATAACACAATTATATTAACACAGTGAAGTAAAATATACTTTATAATTTGAATAAGGCTGGGCTGAAACACCAAATATATCAAGATTATTGATAAAATAATTGATGTTTTAAATACCTACTGATGCTATTTGTTACTTGTATTTATATTTTAAATTATTATTTTTTAAATAAAAGTTATAAGTTATTATTTTTTGTAAAACTTAATAGAAGCTTTGTATACTCTCAATGAATTATAATTTATTATATTCTACTTTACATTTTAAATACTGAAAACAATTTTTGTCTTATAATATTTAATAATATTATAATATAATTTATGATATCCTACTACTAATTATAATATGGATTATAATATAATAATGTTAATAATAATATATTTACAAACATAATAGATACTTCAAAACTGTTAATTTCATAAAATACCAACAGCAAACACGTTGGTTTACAATAAAATCCATTAAGATTTTAATCTTAATCGATTGAAAACCACATATTTTACTAAAATATTTATAAATCAGTATTTGCTTTGGAGGTATAAATATTGAATTTTCTACTGTCTCTGTTTTTAAATAATTTATCACTGTACTTGTTTCTTTTTGCTTTATTTTCAATGAAATTGTTTCTGGAACATCGAGATCTTTATTCCTTATCGTTTTGCTGAATTTCATTAGCCGTTCAAATGCCTTAAGTCTTTCAGCTATACTATGTAGTCTATAATTAAACAATCTATAACTAATAAAATTAAAAAAGAAATGTTTGTATATAAAATTTGATGGCCTACTTCCGGTTTCGATTAAAATGATTTCTTTTTGTATATATCCATGTGATATAATATTACGGAAAAATAGTATGTAAATTGTAATTTTCATTGTATAGAAACCTACAAATGTTTATTCCATCACTGATAATTTTATATATTTATTTTTTTTTTTTAATTTTAAGTAGAAAAATGGTAAAAATGAATACTTTTATGTAGGAAAACTTATATACAAGTATATTTCAAATAAAACTATAAAAAAATAACGCAATGACACTATATTTCGCGTTTTAAGTCTTGTTTATACAACGACTTGATGTCGCAGCAATAAGTTGCATGCCACTGTTCGAAATTCAATGCCGTGACGTGAAATATCGTATACTGTTCACAATGCCTTGACACTAAATAGAAATAAATTCATAGAGCGTTGTAATAATTTTTCTTACCAATTTAATCTCATTAACCTTATCAGTAATCCGCTAGGTCTACTTGTGTTACTTGTCAGTTCTCCTTATTTAAAATTTTTAAGGAACTAGTTTCTTTAGTCATTGGATATGACCAATAGTTGCGTTTTAAGAGCAACTGCAGATGTATTAAAAGCAGCCTCGTATTTAGTATTTTGGCACCCCGGTGTTTTTTTTAATTCCACCCCTTTTATGTGGCAGAGGGGGACATGTTACAAAGAAAAATTATATAAACCTTACTTGTATTTTATACAGATTGTATATACTAATTTAATGATTATGAATTAATAATAAAATGGTATATCATATACATGAAACATGTGTTTACTCTTAAATCACTTGCAAAGGAAATAATATATACTTAAATACCTACTCACAAGCTACCTATCATATTAAGTAGTTGCATGTTTTTGTCATATACATATAATATTATAAATATAATATAAATACATGTTCTTATATATATATATGTTCAAAATTATAGATATTAAAATAAACAATAACAATTTAACACTTTAATATATTGTAATAAACAAAAAACACACATATATATATATATATATAATATATATATATATAATATATATATATATATGTATACTTAAAAGTATAAAATGCCAATGAGTATTACGTTTGATTAAAGAAAAAAGAAAGAAAATATAAATGTGTATGTTATGTATATGTATAAGTTTTTGTATATGTGTGTTATTACTACCGGTTTCGACAAAATATCATCATCAAGTTAATATAAATAAAATACAACAATTGAAGAATAAATTAAAAGTAAAGTTAATAAGAAAAAATTGCATAGAGAAGTAAGACAGAAATTACATATATTACAGAAATACATTCTTTGTTTTATTATTAATATTATAAATATATTTATTTATTAAAATATTTATTTTAGGTTCAGGGAACGACTATTAATTGTTTATTTAATTAAAAAGAAAAAAATATTAAATTTCATCATATTTTTTGCCTAAAATAATATAACATATATGTATAGTGGAATACATTAAAATATGTTCTAGTCAAATTGATCTAAATTTATAACTAAATTTATATTTTTGTTATACAGATTATGTAAAATTGTATTTTAAGGTGTTATACTACTATGCAATTCATAGTAAGTATAAATCATATACAGTACATACATAATATATATTATTATTTATAATTTTATATTATTAATAATATTAATACATTATTAATTATTATTAATGTAAATAATTCAAAGTGGAAGAATTTTCTGTTTATGTCCATCATTTTAATTAAATATCATATGTAAATAAATTATATTTTGAACAGTACATGACGAAATCAGTGGTCCAAACCTGAATAATATAAGCGATTGGTGCTATGATCGAGCTCCTGTTCCTAGTTAGTCTACATTATATTAAAATTCATTTAACTTACTTAAATTATATATGACTGCCTAAAACATATTAGATTATACTTTTTTATCATATATTTTAACATGAAGCTAATTTAAAATGTTGGTTTTAATAGTAGATAAATATTACATCATGTTCTATTTAAATTATATTATTAATATTACTTTTCTTTTTGATACATTATAAAAGGTAGGAGTAATTCCGTATATCGGAAATGCATGAGTAAGTTTAAGGTTACGAGTAACGTAAATGCACGTATGAATTAAATGTATTTTAAAATTGGTACAAAGTAAAATCTACGTATTATTAATATTTTTCTTCGTAGTCCATACTCTTTAATAATACAGTTTCTATAATCAACTATAAATCTTACTACTATGCAACAAAATGTTGTTGATTAACGTAATGAAATAGCTAGATTCCGTTTCTAATCTAGGTTATTTCCTTTTTGTCTTATTCCCTTGCCAACAATCACTTAACCATAGTGTTGACTCAACCTAATTGGGCGATCAATTCAAATTTACTTCAATTCACTTCAATTATCCTGAATTATCCCAATTTAACATTTAACCATTTATCACTTTATATCTATATAACAAATAATTTAATACATTGTAAATTTCAATTAAAAATCTTAACTAACCGTTTGTAATTGATCAATTATAGCTTAATTATCTTCTAGTCTCCCCTAATGCTGATTCGTAATAAATTAATTAACTTTTGCCCGGTATTTGGACAATTTGTTAATGCATCAATACACTTGGTACTAATGAGTGTTTTATAAGCAACATAGTTTTTAGTTTTGTTATAAATTTAATTTTAAAAGAAATACATTAATATATGATATGTATCGTTTCTCTACGAATTGAGGTTTAAGTGTGAAACATAGTATCGTGAATATAACCCCCTTTACTTGCTTAGAATGGAGCGACTTTCGATAAAATTTTTAATTACGTTTTCAAAAATTTGTTAACTTTTGATATCGTTTGCATCTAGGGCTTTTAATGTACGCAGTTGATTCCGTCTCTTTCGTTTCCTGACCAGCCTCATAACTCATGTTGCGGTCGGTGCTTCATGGTGTCCGAGAATCATACGAAATTTTCTAACAGTTAACGAAATACACCCACCGTATTTATAATGGGTTTTAAGAAACAATACACATTGCACAATTGTATACCACTCCATGATAACAAAGAAACAAAATCTATAATAAAACGATTATTCACGAATAAACTCAAAGAAAATAGATTACAAAAAATATGAGAACAGCGCCGCTAACCCAACAATAAATAATTAACGTGCATTTCAAAAATTGCGTTCTTTATGAAACACTCCTTATAATTGTGCATTCAATACTTTTTTCGTCAACCGAAGCGATCGCCTCATGTATCGCCATTGTCCTACAACGCACGCACGCTGTCTCCATTTCTATTTCGTCACCGCTAAAAACCCATATGCCTCTCGTCATCCTCCCATAATTCGTCTACTGATACACTTGCTCATCCATTCACCTTCTCCAACCGAAAATGTTACCGCATACGTGTTGCGAACCCGTCACCGCGGTCGGCCACGGTAACACGTTTATTAAACGTATAATACGGTTGTTGTTGTGTTTTATCTTGAGAATTTTTATTTAATTTCTTGAATAATTACACTCTCCGAGGAAGAAGTGAATATTAACCGTGAAATGATTACATACTCTGTTTATAAATTATTTCGTTTATAAAATTAAACGTAGAAGAGTATTTTTGGAAATCAACATAGTTTTGAAAATTTATTGTAAAAATATATTTATAAATAAATATAATATATAATATAAATACTTATACAAAAACAAAGCATTGGAAGCTGACTGATTGTCATCATTAATATAGGTGATAATAAGAGTGATAACTAAGTCTCGTAATTTAATACACTAAAAACCTTATAAAATTAATTGAAGCATTCAGTTTAACTATACAAACTTTAACTTATATTTATTTTACCTTGTTAAAAATTTATATTTGACAATTATTTACTTATAAAATTAAGAATTTCCGTACCTTGGATGAAATATCCAGTTACGAGAAAATATGAACAGAAAATGAAATGGAAAAACGTGGGTCTTTCAAAATACCGGGGAGACATTATATTATGTATATCAAAAATATTTCCCGATAACGATTTTACAGTAATTGTCAGATATCTTTATATACAGGTGGTCATATTTAACGTTATACGGTTTACTTCGAATAAAACAAAATAATGTAGTATAAACATATTTCCTTCCAATTATTGGTACCTTGTACTTTTTTTACTTTCGAAAATATGAAAATCCATAATCCAAGTTTTCAAGTACTCACAACTACTTGTTTACTACAATGATATTTATGTATTAGTGCATAATGAATTTTAGAATTAATTGATAATGACATACCGCATTTATACATTTTATATTTTCAAAATGGTATTTATGTACCGACAAAATGCATTATTACTAAACAATTCATCAAATTGTAAAAGATTTAATTAAAAAGTGTCATAAATAAATTCGTATTTGCATTAATCATTAAATCATAAATCATAAAATTATAGCTTATGTAGTAATAAAATAGATAATAATGAAAAAAATGCAAATGTAGTAAGTTTCGAATCCTAGTGATTAACATAAACAGACATAGTCGGTTAGCTTAACGGGATGATTAATTTAGAATGTACGGGATATAATGTGAACATAAAGTCATCAAATTTTGCAGGGAGTTTCTAGTTTTACGATAAAGTTGATACTCTCAGAATGTATTGCTATTTAATAAATAATTATATAAATATAATACATATATGGCACAATAAATTATATAAATATAATAATTTCTAATTGAAATATAAAAGAAAAAAATTACACAAATAAATGCGCTTTTATCTTAAATATACACTAACATTTGTTCCTTTCGGTTCAATATTTAAAAAAATAATATTACATTAGCAGTATTGGCTATTTTATACTATTTATCTAATTATAATAAATATAATAACTCAAAATATTTATCATTAACATTTTGAGTTTCAATACAATTCACGATATTGGTCAGCCGCTTACCTAAAACTATATAAAAATACACAAAGTTTATCGGTAATAATACGCAGTTATAGTAAATAAAATAAAATTCAGAATATTTGAGCCGTGTGATCAACGCAAAATTAAAAAAACAATCATCTAACAATATTTAATCGCGACGCGTATTTGACGAACAAGAATACAGGCGTAGCTATATTATTTAATAATTTAGTAACTTACGACATACACTTGTAATTATATATATATGACACAAAGCAATAGTGATAAGGTGTATCCGTGTGTGTTTTGATCATTGCAATGAAGGAAGTGAAATACCATATATAATTGTATATAATGGGGTGAATACACCTAAGCGGCATATAATAAGTATAACACATCAACAATGATATTATACGTATATTATGTGTTATTGTAACCGACAGCTTGTATGGGTTTGCCATTCATGGTATAGTAGAGAAGAGATCGTACATAAAGGAGTCAATATAAGAAAGAGGTATTGTTTTTTCATCAACTATGTGGATAAATTGTGTTAAAGGTACAAAGCATGACGTTTGGGCGTATCTGTGTACTGACGAACAAAATGAAGACTGATGATCACCAACAATCATACAGTTATTATGGTAGGCGGTGTGGGTTTATCGAGGGGGTAGATGGCAATACGAAAATTGCATGATTTTAATTCTAAGATATTTGAAATGTTGATAAACCGTTTAATTACCGTAAGTAGAGGGAAGATAATTTGAGTAATTGGATAAATTATTAAATTTAATTAGGAATAAGTGAGATTATTTAGATTAGTCACCTGATTAGGTTAAAATTGGTCCAAGCTCAATTGAAGTTAAAGGTCTGGTGGTGGCGGTGGTGGTGAAGTAACGTAAGATGAGAAAAATATTTTGAAATTTTTTCGGGGAATACAGAAATGATCATTTCATCTTACATTAGATTTTTGTATTCACCTTAAAATTGGTGACACAATATTACAGTTTACAATATATCCTGAATAAACATATTCTTGTTTATTCAAATTATAAGAAATAATCCGTACACATGAAATGTATTATAGTGTCATATATAAGAAACTACTACTTGAACAATTACTGTAGATAATATGAAATATTTTAAATTTGAATAATTCTGAAGGTGATCTAAGTAACTTCGGTAGTAAGTAATTTGTTTGCAATCAAATGAACGTTTACAATGATTATTTTCTGAATACATAACATTTAGTTACGTATTTATATTGTATGTAATAATTTATTGTGTATTCGAATAATTCGTTTACTTAATACCAAATTATATTATAATTTATAATTGTTTTTGTTTGTTTTAGGAACCATAAAGTCAGCTTTGTCGTATGCATTTAGGGTATTGGGTCAGTAGACTATAAATTACAATATTTCTTAAATGTGTTAAAACTTTCATGGATTGTTAATATCTTCAGATTGTTTTCAGATATATCCATGTGTGTAGTTTTCAGTTGATGTTTCGGACTTCATTCAGAGTCCATATTTAGAGTATAGTTACAACATTCAATCAAGTAACTACGCTCTGAAGACTCTGAAAGGAGTCCGAAACGTCAGCTGAGAATTACACACATGGATATATCTGAAACTAATATATATTATATAACTAATATATCTAAACTAAAAGGTTTTAATATTTCATTATTTCTAAATAAATATAGGTATAATAATTTAAAGAACAGTCGATCGTGGAGTGTTAAAATTTTTTATTAAATGCCATATAGATGATTAATGTTCTAAACATCGATTAACTAAATAGTGTCGCCAAATACTTATTATATAATTTTGAAGTTCTATTTCGGGACTTTATTAACGGTTATATTTGAATATATTTCCATGCATAAAAACTGATATTCGAATTGGTCACCATTAGCATTTTATTAAAATTAGCTTCAGACTATGCTTCGAAACTATATGAAAAAAGACACAGGTGGATATCAAAAAATGAAGCTCCAATTTAATATTTTTACATTTATAATTGAAATGTCTTTTAACGAAATATGGAATGTAATTCAGATATATTCGAACTTTTTGGAATTAGTTCAGACGAAACGATAATAATCGTATTATATGGATGTAGAAAAACTTAATCCGAGAGAATGATTGAAAATCGGAATATTAACAAAATAAATCAAATATCGGATGATCATTTCTTATCGAACAAAAATATTGAAATGTACAATACCTAGTCAAAATGTATTTGAAATATATTTTAAGTTAGATTTCTTTGAGATGATATTGATATTTATTTCATAGTAGAATTATTTGGAATGCTTTCGATTAATCTATCAGTTTGCAAAACACAAAATCGTAATACATATTTAATATCCCATTTATAAAATATAAACCGACTTAGCTAGTCTCTAGTAGTGTTCCACGCTTTATGTGGATGTGGAATCGAGTAGAACATTTAATCAAGTGTTTTAAAATTGAAAAGTAAAATTGAGAAAAATAATAAATCATTGTATTCGAAGATAATGATTCAGATCAAACTTAGTTGATTTCATTGTATGGGAATATTCGTATTCAAAAATTCTATAGAGAATTATGATTTTCGATTATTTAATATATCAAGATAATGCAGTGAAATTCATCATTGTGATATTAATAAATAATAATACATTTATCATAAAATATAAAATTAATCTTGTAATTTTTGACAAAACTAAAATATTTGTTTTTTGTATATTTTAAATGTTTTTATAGATAATGACGTAGAGTCAAGTATGTTGTATATGTTTCGAATTATCCATACAATGTGTATTTAATATTTGATTTAATGTATTGCATTGTCAAAGAATATTACTCAGAATATGATCATAACTTTTGTACAGCTAGAGTTAAAAATTTAATACATGTGATACATAATATATAAAATAATGAATGAAAAATTAAAGGGATTTAAATTTTTTTTTATAGAAATCAATGTTTATGAAATATGATTTATAATAATTTACGAATGTCATGTTTGGAAGGTTATTAATTGTACATTTTAATGAGTACAATATGGTTTTATATATATACATTTAAATTATTTAAAAAAAATGTTGATGAATGTTATCATTATACTAAACCACTATTATATTATTTAAAATGATTGAAAAATAAATTTGTTTTAGATAACGCCTTGTAACATTTTCATTTATTTGTTTAGATTATATGACATTTGTATACAACATACATCTTATCAATGGTTTTAGAAGCCAAGAAAATTGTACGTATCATAACAAAATAATAATAGAATAATAATTATTACACGTGGAATATAAGAAATAACTAATTAGTAGTCACCTTAAATTGTAATACAAACACACAACTCTTAACACAGGCAGAAGTCTATTGACTGTACATTTTATATACGTACGGTAAACTGACCGGATCACGAGTCGTCTAGGGACCGTCAGCACTAGACTAGGCTCGTACCATTTCAAGGACAAATCGAGACTCAGTTAAATGTTGTTTGAGTTCCCATGTCCTTTAACTGGGCCTTGTAGTTTGGTTACTATCTAGGTCCTGTCCCACAGCTACTGCGTTAATGCCGAGATAGGCACCTCAAACTTGCAGGGCACTGGGTCAAGAGCGGGAAATCAATCAGCCGTGACAATGAGGCTTCCCGTTCCTATGGCACAATTTATTTACTTGTACTGCGCGTGAATTTATATACAATTTATATAATAAAACAATTCTGACTACCTTTTTCTGGAACATTTATGATTTCACAAATTTTATTTTTTAACGTACAGATTGATTCAACAAGACGATAATGAAATTGAACACAAACATTAATATGAAATTTTAGTTTTTTCAACGAATGATTTTCAGACGCTGATTATTAATCAACATGCTAATTTAATTTTGGTTGGATATATAAGGTGAAATAATATTACTAGAATGTCAATCTCATTAGAGTTCACAACAATCTGAGATCTGCTTTCAAATTTGTTTTGCTATCACTAGATGTCTAGATTAGTCGAAACTTATGAAGATGGAATCGCATAAATAACTATATGCCATGTGTAGTAGACTGTGATATACAATCTTTTACTTTCAACACTTGAATGATTTGTTCTACATTCAAAGCCTTTTTCAAACTGATGGTTTTTTCATACCTTAAAAAAATGATTCTTTCCATATATAATGTTAATACATGGTACCATATAGGATATATATTGAGCGAAGGTATACAATTCTTTTTGGACAACGATTCATTATTAGATAAACTCATTAACAAACAATATTTGTATCATGTACTTTATTTGAAACTAAGTAACGCTATCAAAATGTGGTGACAATTTTTTTTATTTCAGATTTTATTCAGGTACCAAATCCGGATACGTTTTGCAATAATCTAAATGATTATTACTTCATCGATCATTTAGAAATTTAATTTGCACAAGACCGAAAAAGGATATAAAATGAAAATGCATTATGTATATTATTTAAATATACTGTGTATGGGTATATTATTAAGTCATATTTTAAATCAATGAAATCTACACGAACGAGTTCGACTTTATTCATGTTATTTTCTAATTACTTCATTTTATGAACTGTGATATTTAAAAAGACTTGTTTTAAAATGATATTATTTTATCATAGTTATTTACTTGTCGATAATTCTTTAATTTTGTAAAATTTAATAATCATTGGAAAACTTATATCAATTGATATCTATTAGTATAATAAATATAATTCTAATGTTTATAATCTAATAATTGTTTAAATATATATATTATAATAAAGAAATATGTATACAAAACATACAAATATATATATAAATAATTAGTATTACTTTGATTAAAGAAAAAAATATATAAAAGTAAATGTTTATGTGTGTTTATTACTACTGGTTTTGACAAAATGTCAAACCAACTATTAGTAGTTATATTTTATTTGTTTTAAACCTGATGATGTCCTGATAATACTCATTGGCTATCTTGTATATTTAAGTATACATATATATATATATTTATTTTATTTACGAGTATGAAAATATATTTTTATTTTTATTTCTATTCGTTAATTCTTTTACTTCTTTTCTTTTTTATTTCTTTATTTCTTCATTTTTTATTTTATTTTTTTTTGCATATTTTTTTTACTCTTTATTTATTTTCTCTTTTATTTTCACTACTTTATTACGTATAATTATATCATTATCCATTAGATTTTGAAACTCAAAGTTTAATTTAATTAATTATTTTTAGCTCTGGTAATTTGAATTTATTTTAGTCATAGTAAACAAACAAGGTTATAATAATCACTTTTGAAATTGAGATCTCGCTATTTCACAGAAAAGAAATATGTATAATATTGGGAAATTCTTTCGAAAAATTTAGAATACCACTTTGCGTAATTTTTTTTTATTTTCACTGTAAAAGAAAACATACGCCCGAAATTGAAACACAAAATTAAAAAAAATAATCTTACTTGAATAAAAACTTTTTTTACATCAGTTGCGTTTTTGTGCCAGTATACATTTCTGAATGTAGCGAAATTTTGCGAAATTTTAAAAGCATACTATATCCATTTTGCAATACCAAATTTTATTTATGTGCTAAACAATGAGTAAATATTGCATTAGGGGCAATATTTTTTACTTTTGCTTCTAACCCGGTAAAATTTCCAGCTATCACATATGCACTATCATAACATTGTCTAACCATCTTTTGTTCAATATTAAATTCATATAAAATATAATTTACCAAGTTAAAGAGTTTTCGCCTGTACGGTATTTACTAATGTTATGGAAACCTAAAAAACGCTCATCTACTTCCGAATTTCTATTAACAACTCTTAAAATAATAGAGCATTGCGTTTTTTGAGTGATATCAGTAATGTTATCTATTTGAACTGAATAAAACGTGCATTGATTTATTTCTTGTTTAATAGGAGTAATTAAGTATTCAGAAATACATGTAATCAAATCGTTTTTATTGTTTTTGATGTACCAGAAAACCTATTTTGAATATTTTTATAATGGTTTTATATTTCTAACGAACACCTATTAAATTAAATATCGAATAGCTCTTTAAAATTACCTTTATTTAACGAATTACTACTCTTACGAGTATCATGGCCACGGAATACTAATTCTTGTTTAGCCAAAAATAATAATTAATTAATTAGGTACTTTATGAACATACAGTTAAATCTCACATTTTCATTATATTGTATTTTAAATAACTTCCCATGTACACTTATAGAATCTACAATAATAACAGAATTTTTTTTTAAGTTTTTCAAGTTTAATAATTGTGAACATGCTTTTTTGAGAACTCGTGTCTTTGTACACTCCTAGACAAATTTCTAAAATCACTATTTCCTTAAGTAGATCAAACAAACTTAGGTTGCCCTAATATTAAGCACGACCAACAAAATAATTTTTTATACGTAATAGCTGCTACATAGCTAAAAATGTTGTTTATACCAATTTGCATTACTCTAGAAAATACTTTACTATCCTTTTTGTCAGCAATTAAACATGCTAACGGCGGAGTAGGCTTACTTTGCTTAAGTATATCAGTTTTATCACAAGTTTATCTAACCTAACAAAGTTTGAAGTAAACTTACAACTGAGTCATGAGTTAGGTTCTTTATGAATATTATAATATTAAAGACTGTAGTAGAATCTATACACATATTATATATAATAATTAGACCAATATAACCATTTATTCAAATATTCAATTGTCATAATTTAATCAATTTGATGATGATATTGGATATATTTTGCTAATTGATAACATGGACTAGTCCTTGATTGATAATAAGCATATTTGTGATAAAAAGTGACACACGCTCTGCATGGTTTAAAATACACAGAATATTATCGGGATGGCGAGGGTTCAGCGTCGGGCGGCCATCAGGAGCGCCTGTGCGTACTGCAGTCACCTACGACGCCGTGCAGATCGTCGCTCGGACACCCCCGATCGACCTCCTGGCGGTCGAACGCGCTTCGGCGTACGACGCGAGGAAGACGATACCGCCGGCAATGGATGGAAGGCCTTCGGGAACTCCAGCGACGTCGGGCAACCCGAGAATCTCGACGACGGACGAGATCAAATCACGACACAACTATTTTGATATGAAAAATTTACTACTAAAAAATGAATAATTAGGGCAAAACTTAATTACTGGACAGTAAAGGGACTCTAAACAAAATACATATATAAATGTATAACAAATAAAATAATCCGTTTTTCGACGACGAAGGCAGTGACGGCGATCAATCGGTGGTAGTTATTCCGATGGTGACCGCTGGCGACGGTGGTGGTGACAATGGTAATGCAAAAATGTAGAAAACTCTGCGGTGACAATGACGCAAAAAAAACAAACGGTAACGGTAACAATGGGTAATGAAAACGGATACAGTGTATATACGAAGACGATTCGCCGACGACAGACAAGTAAAATGATAAACGATGGTAATGACGGTAATTAATGATATTGGGTGCATTAGTCAACGCTCCGCTAGTATGGCAGCAATACGCCCGAACAATTATCGTCATATTCTAACTCCTTAACACACATTCTATTATTTCTTTTTTATTATTAATTTAAAAAAATTCGTTTAGCCCATTTTCACCGGAGTTTTGTTTTTTTAATTTTTACTAATTTTTCTTTTAAAATTCGTATACTAGACTTATATAAATCAGCATAAAAAAAAAAATTTTTTACAATAATTTTTTCCGAGATATTTGCTGTTGTCATAAGACAACACAAAGCACTTATAGTCACTAATTTATAACAGTATCATAAATGTACTTTTATAATTGGTATATATTATATATATAAATATATATATTTTTTACTTAAATATTAGTATATCATGTAAACAGACAACCAAAATATTTTCTATATTAATATTTTATAATTTTATTAAATTGTGAAAATTAATGAAAAAAAAAATAAATTCATTATTGTAATTCTAGTATTATAAATTTATTATATAGGTACTACTTTTAATAAGTAATATAATAATATAAACAAAAATGTTTTTGTAATTGTACTTAAGTATCTAATTTTTTAATAAAAGGTATCTAGGTATTACATCAAAAATATTTTTATTTATACTCATATCTTTATATTACTTTACAGTACAATTTATTATTATTATTTAACGTAAATGAAAAGGAATAAAACTATACTTATAATAAATACTATACATAATCCAATGTTACATTTGAAGCACATCGTTCTTATGATTGATTGACAATGTTGTCCAGCACACATTTTATATTTTTTGTTTCTGTAGATTTGACAAGATGATCAATTTTATCAAATCGTATTGAGTCTGATATGTGACTCATCAAAAAATTGGACTATATACATATTGTGACTATCAATAAAAAATAATGATGTCGAAAGTTTTCCTGTTGTTTTAGGTAAAGTTTGGTATTTTCGTAAATAAATATTTACAATTTTCCTTTTGAAATCTAGCTGATTAATATTTTCCTTCCCGTTTTATTGTGTAAAATCCAACTATTTTGAATCGCCACAACAAACATCCATGTAATCAAAGGCCAGTACAATTTTTATTTTTTAATACGTATATGATAGTATGCTATATTCTGGTCCATTTGATCAGTACTGCATATATATTTATTATATTTTAAAATTAGTTTTGGTCTTGGATCTGATACATTTCGATTTATTTTTGGGAAAATCGTTTAAATTGTCCGAAGAAAGCATAATTTCTGGTTTCGATTAACAAATGATCTATTATTTCATTGTCAATTGTCCTGCGGTGGTTTCTAAGACTATAAGGTTTACAAGGATCCAAAAGATGGTTGTTGAGATGCACGGAATTCTTTTCATGGATATACATATTTTAAATACTTTAAACAGTTAAAAATTTTAAAGCTCATATTTTATTTTTTTCATATACAACAGTTAACTGTACGAAAATGACACACATAAGGTACCAACTGTTTAAATCCTAACAGAAGTAAAATCGTAATTATTCACACTTAAATAAACAATATTTTTATGGATATTTGTAATAACACAAACTAGAAAAAACAATCATTGGTTTTGAAAAAATTAACATTATTGCAAAATATCTAAATTATATATATATATATATATATATATATATATATATATATATATATATATATATATATATATTGTTTTCAAACAAGGGTCAATTTATAAAATACACAGGTCGGAAGAAGAAAATTTCAAATAAATTAATAAAACATTTGAAAACAAAATTTGTAATATCTTGAAATTAAATTATATTTTGTTGTTCGTAATTTTCCCTATATGTATAGATATAAATATCAACAATTCCATCACTCCTAAAAAAGTTTCACTTCCTATCCGCATACTTGTAATTTGCAATTTTATTATCGTCAAAACCTAACCATTGCGAATGGGTTGCATCCATCTATTTCATTTTCGGTCTTTTACTTCCTCTTTTTTCTTCAATGTTCATTTTTGTAACCGTTCTATAGTATCCGAATTTTCTATCCTCATAACATTACTAAACCAAATAAGTCTAAAAACTTAAAATTTCATATATTACATTATATTTGTTTTCTACAAACGAGTTTATTGTACAATAATGATACACGTAAGGACCAAAATGATTAAACATTACCAGAAGACAAATCGTTATAATTCGCACTTAAATAAACAATATTATTATCGATATTTGTAATAACGCAAAATTGAATAAAACAATCATTGGATTTGAAAAAATTCACATTATTTAATGTTTCGTATAAAGACGAAACGTACATCTTATTATTAGAATTTATTTACTATAAATAGTCTTATCATTGTTTATATGAATTGTACCTATTTTCATGACCATATATGGTCATGAAAATTTATTTTAATTATAAAAATAATTGGGTCTGACCATATATAAGAGGGTCGGGTCACTGATAAATTCTGTTCAGTTGTCAACATTCTCTCGTTGTGTCTCGACGCTGGTCCAAGACCCACCCAGGGCAGACTTGGCCAGCTTTCGGCATGACGAGGTACCATATTAATATATTACGTACATAGTGTTTTTTATTTCTGTTTTGTTTAAATCATTCTCTCGTTGTGTCTCGACGCTGGTCCAAGACCCACCCAGGGCAGACTTGGCCAGCCTTCGGCACGACGAGGTACCATACTTAAAAAAGTTAATTACAAAGTTACATAGTGTTTTTATTTCTGTTTTTGTTTAAATAAATTTACGTATATTTCGAGTGTTTAACGTTCTTTCCTAGTTTGATTTATCATTAAACATTTTTGGTCCTTCGGTCATCAGATAGTAAATATTCTATTAGACATTTAATAACATCTAGATAATTTTCATTTCAAAGGCTAGAGTGATAGCTGAGATTTACTTATATATTAAAGTTCAATAAATAATTTGTTCGATAATTAAAACAAAAATAAAATAATAAAATATACACGACAGAGAAAAAGACTTCGAAGACAATACTAAAATATTTGAAAACAAAGGTATGTAAAATCATAAAATGAAATACTTTAAGTATTATAATCTCTTGTCTGCATTTTCACCTGTACTTTTTAGATATAAATTTTCACAATTCCTCCACTCCGAAAGAAGTTTCACTTTATACGCGCCTACTTGCTACACGCAGATTTATAATTATCTTATAAATCTGACGTGGTTTCATTTTGCACCGTGCATATCTCATCTGTCCACTTCCACCAAAACCCTATAATATACCCAATTAATCAACATGGGGTTAGGTACGCACAGTCTTCGTCAAAGAAAGACATCTTTTGTGAGTCCGTTGACCGGACCCGTCGCGCTTTTCTTTTATATTTTAAATAAATATGGGTTTATGTGCAGATCACAAATACATTTTGATAACCAAAAACCATAATTCATGTTAGTCAGTTTATATTATATTATTTAGTTTTGTTTTAATTGATTAGTTTGTTCTTTTTACTCGTGATAATATTTCGCCTCTTGGGTACCAACGCTACAAGCAAGAAAAACTACCGTGACAATCCTAACCATCAACTAACATTTTGTGTTTTTTGTTTTTTGATAATGGGTTCAATATAAAAAATATTTTAAAATGCATGTTTTTTCTATTTCTGTAACACAAAAGCAACCCAATACAATATTATGTGATTCGTCTATTAGTTGATAAATTATACGATTTGTATTCAAGTTCCTAAAAATTTTAAAAATTTTATTTCCTAAATTTGATATATGATCCTTATATTAACGTTATATTAGTACTCAAATATTTGTTTTATATTATATGAAAACCCATTATATAACTACTCGTAATTACTATTTGTATCGTAGTAAATTTATGAACATAAATTATCAATTAATGATGTAACGTTTCGACCGTTCTGACTATTGGCCTATTTCGTATCCACTGCCCAGGGTGGACACTGGACAGTGACCTACTGGCCGATTAGACGTAGGTAGCCTATTCTAACGTGCCGGTAGGATTTTGTTTTTTTTAAATCGACCAAGTCGGTAAACGAAAGAACGACCCGGTGGTGTTTGGTAGTCGTCGTGCGGTTGATACGGCTGTCAGGTCCGGGGCGGTGCAGATCGTGACGGCGGTGATCCCGGTATTACGTCGTACACACAGGCTGGTTGATCTTGGACGGCGGTGGCAAGTGGCGACGGGAACGACAAACAAAAAAAAAAAAAAAACCAATCGACGGTGTGCGTCCACGCTCAATGTTGTGCGTGTGAGAAATAAAAACATTTAAAAAAAACAAATCTCTAAACGTTTTTGTTTTCTGAACACTCGTTTTATTTTGAAATAATTGTTATTCGTACGACAGACGACCAAAAGCACACGTAACAATTTTCGGGTCATGCGGTCGACGATAAGAGATATAATTACATTAGTGGGGAATTTGAAAGGTGTATAACCGGTTGATCCGTACAAACCGGGTGACAGCAATAGACAATATCATTCTTTCTATTAACAGTCCGACCGACCGACCGTCTAAATTTCAGTACGTTACAATGTAAACTAATTATGAGCCGGCCTATTAATGGTCTTCGACCGCGGAGGGCGACCGTGGAGGGTGGTTGTTAAAAGTATATCAAGTGTGGTAAGAATACTTAGATAATGTGATCGATAAAGTTTTTGGAGGTTTAATTAACGGCGGTGGCTGTTAAAATTACAAGTCTGACAATGGTCCATCGGTCCGTTGTTTTTATAATTTTGTGTGACAAATATGAATTTTAAATTCTAAATTATATTTTAATTAATATACTCTACGAGAATGACACAGGTAGTTTTCTAACGCTTTAAACATTACCAGTCATATTTATTCGTTATTTTCCGCAATTAAATAAACAATAGTTATATTATGTACATCGAATATGTTAACGATATATTGTAAGTAATTCGATATTGACATAAAATTTGTGGAAACAAAATACACCACGGCTTTATTGCCATCTAAACAAATACTATACACGAAATAAAAATGCCTTCGTGAATTGAATATTGTTTTATTCGTTACACAGTAATAGTTGACATAAATTTTAGTACAGTTCAGTTTCATTTTAACAACGAAAACAAAATTTTAAAAAGAATATGGTTACTATTACATGTTATTTAACTCTATTGACTCTGGCATTATTTAATTTTTTTGAGAACTCATTAGCTGGTCAAGGTAATTTTCAACTCTATTCTAAAATATGTTGATTTATTAGGGTCCGTTCTTAAAACTTAATTAACGTATAATAGTAAAATATACATATCATTATTTAGTGTAATAAATAATAATTAACAAATTAACAAATTATTAATAATATTGATAAATAAGTTATATTAATGTATTTTACAAGTTATTATAATAAACACATTAAGTAAACAGGAACATGTATTTAAAGGAGCTTAATTTCATGATATAGTGTCAAATTATAACTTCATACTTCTATGAGTCCCTAACTTGTAATTTAATTAAATTTAATCTTCAATCGTGGAATAAATTTCATTAAAATCCATTGATTTTATGACTTATATTTAATTTATTTTGTTCTATAAAATAATTTATGATAGTATGAAAATAATAATTTTTTGAAAGTTTATTATTAATTATTTAGTGAATTTTGCTTAATTAATTTTAGAAATAACAAACTATTCGTATTTGTGCTGTATGCTGATAAATCATTAACATTTTTATTATTATTGTTATTTTACTATTAACATAATAGTATACTTCTTATCTTACAATTTTAAATATTGAGCACAAAATACCATCATCTCAATAATTGAGTTACAATTATTTATAATTAAATAATACAATAATTGTACTTACACTCTATGAAGAACCCTTGCAGAAAAAGATATTTTTTTAAAACAGAATTTATTTATAGAATTTTATTCTGGAGAAAATTCTGGTCTTCATAATGCTAATGATGGTGATGGTAATGCTAATAATCAGGTGAATGGTGAGTAATTTAAAAAGTAATCTTTTATTTGTTAATTCAACGATGCACTAACCTAGTCATACACTCGTAAAAATGTATTGTTTGTTTTGATTAAATTACCTATTTATTCAAGCAATTTGATTTACTTTTATGATAAATTTATTGTATATAAAAATTTTTAAAAATAACGTATACTTAACTCAAAATATAAAGAATTTTTTTTTTGATAATTTAGATTGTCTAAGTAAGATTGAATATAATGTTTATCACTCAATTAATTTCTTTAAGTACCTAAAATGCATATTTTAACAATAAATTATCCTGTACGTAATTCGTAGAATGTTGTCATTTTTAAATACGTATATTAGAAATGTAATGTTTAATATATGGGTAAATTTGATATCAGCCGTTAAATATCGATGATACCCATAAGTTAAAAATTACCCACTAGGATAATATTGACGTAAACTAAAATATCGAAGTAGTGTAATATATATTCATTTCTTATCTTGTATATTAAAATGTATATATAGAATAACTCAATTTCAATAATTATTGTTATATTAAAAATCAACGCAATTGCATTTGCTACCATAACAAGATAATCGATATTTATATCCTGAAAGATACTATTGAATTGGTTCCAAAAATACACACTATTTAATGACTTCCCTTCATATTTATTTCGTAAATAAATTTCAAAATAAAATTCTAAAATAAATTAAAATAAAAGTTAATTTAATATTTTTTTGAAAAATTGTTTACAATTATCTTATAAACTTAAAAAAAATATATTTTAATTAGGAAATTTTTAAAAATAATTGTAAAATTTAATATAGAACTTTTTTGTAACAAATTATGAATATATGACTTGTGTTCATTTGTATATGTTTTTTTTAATAATATGTTGTTAATGAATACTTAATTGGTTTAAAAAGCTAAAAATTTTGTTTAAATTAAAAATAATAATTATGTTGGTAATCAATCACGACTATAAATGCAAGAGATTATTCATTTTTTTACACTTTTCATTACAAAGACAATTACTATTGAACATAAACCTGTTACTAATATATAGATATTAGATATTATTACATGACAATAAAATTGTTCATATTGTTCCACTCCAATAATTAGATGTATTTGAATTCATATTATTATTAAAATTTAAATGATTTATTCAGATGCACTTCAAGAAGTTGGAAAATTTAATAGTAATTCATTTTTTACTAACGTATATTATATTGTGTTATATTGTTATATTAGACATTGTAACATAAAGATATTATGTTTATTAATTAAAAATTATTCACGGGTTTTTTAAAAATGATGTATTTTTCTAGTTAGTGATGACAATGGTAAAAATGCTTTCAAATATGCATTTCATAATTGGAGTAAGTTGACAAATATAAACTTTTTATTAATTCAAATTAATTGAAATATATTCTGTTTTTAAATTTATTTATATGTACCAAATTATGTCAGTTAGATGAAACATTTTCAAGCATTACGTTATTTAAGTTTCATTTACAATTTGTATGCGCTGTAAAAGTAAAAAGACATTAAATAATACATAAACAAAGTTTATCTAACTCTAATATCTTTAACTTTAATGTTGTTATCAGATTACTAGATTCTGTTAAATCTGAAATCTGTCGATTTATAGCACTTGCGGTTTGCTCCAATCAGTATACTTTTCCATCTTTAATAATATGAAGAATTATTAAAAAATAAGAATAAAAATATGGTAATGTGTATCTACATCAGTTGTCAGTGTGTTTGAATTTGTTCGTTCCTTTTCTGTTTGCTTGTTTAATATAAGGTGATCCTAAGTTTTTTTGTTTATTTCTTATTTTTATTGTACATATACTTCTTCTTTTCCCTCGCTTCTATCCCATCTATTTGGGGTCGGTCACCTGTGCTTAGAGCCTCTACTTGACCCGATCTTCCACATCATCTACTCAAAAAACAGCAGTCTTCATATTTCACATAATTGTATCTTCTTCTTCTTCTTCTTCTTGGGTCTTCATCTTTTTTTTCTTTCTTTAATGTTCATTTTAATAACCGTCCTTACAGCTTCCAACTTTTAATTCCTCATAACATGAGCAAACTATCTAAGTCTATTTTCACTCATCATATCCACGATCGACGCTACTCCTATGCTTCCTATTAAATATTCATTTCTTATCCAATCTGTTAATCCCAGGGGCAAGAAACCATATCCACTTACCCGGTAATTATAATAAATGAGCGGGATAAACTTAATTAAAATAAGGAACACTGTGGTCGTGGGCTCACAAGTATCTTGTACTAATAATAATAATAATAATAATAATAATAATAATAATAATAATAATGATAATAATAATAATAAATTCAACATAGAAATAATTCACAAACGAGACTAGAGGTGGTTTTTAATGAACTGTAAATAATTTATATTTTTAAAAATAATTCAAATCATTTCTTTATCATCATCTGTGTGATGTACGATTATAATTTGAGACAACTGTGTATCGATTTTGACTAATTTGACATAAACTAAAACTTATAACTAACCGTGTAGCAATAATTGTTATACAATTACTTTAAATGTCATCCGTGTGACCCAAAATAAAACAACAACAACAAAATTAATAATTAATTCTGTGAGCTATAAAAAATTGTTATAATTCACATCTTAGTTCGTAATTCAATAAATAATAACATAAATACTTGCAGATTATCTTAGATAAATAAATGAATGGTTTCACAATTCAACATATGACACACACACAAACAAAACATTTTCTATTTTACAATACATCGACTAGGATACTGTTTGCATTTGGTAACGTCAACAACTCTATAATAATTCAACAACCATTAATATTCGCGAACAAAATAACATTAATTAATGAACAAAAATTATATCGACCGTACATTCGTGTGTGACAATGGTAAGAACGCGAGAACATTTTTTCTATACACAATGCTAGCAGATAGGCCGACCGGCGGCCAACGCGATTACATGGTTTTATGATAAGGCGTAATGCCGTCCAACGACCTGGAATGAAAGGGAGGTGAAAAGACGGACAGCCGGATAAGCGCGCGTTCACTTTTAAATTTAAACTTTGCGCGAACACTATTTCTAGTCACTCCACTAATCCATATAAACATTCTCCTCTTTACTACACTCATTTTCTGCTCTATTTTTGTCAATCACCCAACACTCTGAACCATACAGCATAGTTGGCCTCACTGCCCCTTTACAGCTCGACGGACGCCCCGAGCCGCCACGATGGAAGTATCCCCTTCAAGGACTGCCCCTCACGCTATGTTTACTCTTTGGACCGCATCACGGCCTCCGCAAATCGAATTCCGGCGTCTCAGTTATCTGGAATTATCTGAGCGACTAGATTGCCCGGCTGGAACGAGCCGATCAAAAGGTCCAGCTCTTCTCTAAAATCTTATCTTCAAATCTTATCTACTCTGTCATACCTTAAATTGCTTTTTCTTACTCACTATAATTCTCTGAACTTCCTAATCTGATCACCACGTTTCTTTGTTTTATGGCATATTACTGCTATCCTCAGCTACAGGTTCCTTTGCAGCATCCTTCACACAAGTAGTAATCTTATTCTAAACATTTTTTTATATATCCCTCAACATTCTATACCACGATTTCTTTCATCTTCTCTAAAAACTCTTTTTTTTTCTACTATTAATTTCCACCATCGAATCCTCAACTCCCTTCCTGTGTTTTTTTTTATTTTTGGACTCCATTTTTCCACTACAACAAGTAATGGTAAGTCAAATCAGTATTAGTAATCAGATGAGTATAATTAGAAATTAGGAGAAAAATGATAATTGTGTGTTGGCGTAATGTTATTGTTTATAAAATCTCGTCTCTTGCTTATGCACATATATATATATATATTTTTTTTTTTCTTAATAGCTATAAATAAAATTAATGGTTTATCATATACTCCCGATAACGGTAATATATATTTTTTGTCATAGTCTCATAGAGACTGTTGTCTGTTATATGTGTTATTATATATATATATATATACTTTTTTATAATTAATATTATATCACTAAAATATTGTCTAATATATATTTAATTTAGAATACATAGAAGTGATTGGTTTAAGTAAGTTATATCGAATTCACCTTGAAACGTGAATGGATGACTTTAATTAATTCAATTAATATTTTATTATACAAATTTAGCTTTATACAATCGAATGATAATTGACTTTACATATTTATACCTGTTAAAATTATTTCTATTACATTTAAGTTTATAATTAAGTTCAATTGTCAATATAGGTTCGGGAAACTAATCTTTATTTAATTAATAAAATAAAAACATTAATTCCAACATATTTTGTTTACCTAAAATAGTATAACTTATATATAAAATACATTATAATCAGAGGCGTTCCGAACGGGGGTAGGGGGGTGCCTACCCCAAAGAGGTTTTTGTCAGTTGGCAAATCGCAAATTTGGTAGAAAAATTGACACAGTCGGCAAATGTCACTTTTTTCATTTATAAAATCGTCGTCGCTGTGAGTGGTTGTAGATAGGTAGTATTTGTAGTATTATTATTATAAACTATTTATGTAGACATAAAGTAGATATACTTATTACAAATCACTAATCAGTCATTTATACTGTACTACGACTGTAAATCTAATTTATGGTAATATCACTGTTGGGTATGGTTTAAAATATTCTCAAAATTCTCACGTTATCGCAACAATGCCCAAACGTTCTTGACGCGACCAACTCCTTTCCCCCCGCTAAACCACCCAGTCGAGCCTACATATATATACATATAGGCTGTCATGATCGAATGTGAACGTTTGTTGTTTGATTTGTGTTTTAATTAATTGTCGGATAAGTAAAGTTGTGAAATGTTTTTATTGTAAATTAATATTTATTGTAATTATTATAGTATGCGTTTCTTGTATCATTATTTTGCGTTGATAATTGCCGCGTGATGATCCATGCTCAGATTGGAGTATTTGTCTAGTAATAATGTAATTATTATTATTATTATTTACTGTATAACAATACGTGTTTAATATTGTAAGGCAACAAATATAGGAAACAGTACATTTTTTGCCTTATAAATAATTTAAGACGTGGGTGTAATAACTAGACATCTCCAAATTATTAAATTATTCAGGAGAGACTAAAAACCATTTTAAAAAATAACTAAAAATGTAAATATTAATAAAAAGTATATTTGAAATCTAATTTTAAGCTTATAATTGATATCAATTTAGTAAATTTGGTTAAATTGTTAAAATCAAATTTCTAAACTTACAAAACCCCATACAAGTTGGAGATGTCGGGTTGGTGCACTAAAAGTGTTATCATCGGCAACGAAACATTATATTATGTGTATGATTTTCAACATTGATATTACTATACAAATCAACTAACACGCATACAATTAATTGAAAGTACAGTAAAATCCTTTCAAGAATTAAATGAAAAAAAAAATGACGCATTAGTGAAAAGTGCTGTATCTTTTGCATAAAAATGTAATGTGGAGCCTAAAGAAGATTTTAATAAACATCATCGACCTCGACGCAAACCAAAGAATATGGACGAAAATCCTGAGACTCCTGCCGAGATTGACTTTTCTCAATTTTACCGCAAAGAATTTAAAATTCTTTTGGATGTTTTTACGTCAACTATCAACAATCATCTTCAAAACATGGTTACATTATTACGACCTTTTCGAGAAACTTTCCGTGTTCCGGCTGACAGGAAAAACTGTACAAAAGAAATAATTGAGATCATGATGAGATTATGTCCGGAAATACTTTCAGATGAGCCAGAATGTTTACATTCTGAAATTCAAATTTTATTAGATGCTTGTAAGGAGTGTGAAAATTTTGATGATATTTCCAAAAAAGTATTCACGTAAAGAAATGTTATATCACGAGCATTCCACCTTGTTAAGCTGGTTCTAACATCACCAGTGTCAAGTGCATCCAGTGAACGTTCTTTTAGTCGCTTAAAATTAATTTATAATCACTTGCGTACGACAATGAGCGACAAGAGACTAGATTTTTTATTGGTACTATTTTCAGCTCAAGATATTGTAGATAAAATAAGTATTCGGGAAATTGTAAACGAATGGTCTCTCCTCAAACATCGACGAGTGAAAATGTAAGCTACAGGTTACTATTTAATTAAGAATTGTATGAGTAGATATATTTGTTTTTGGTTTATAATAATAATAATAATAATACAATTTTAATTAACTACTATTATTGATGCTTAATTGGTGCCAATATGCAAGCGCGCCGCCGCCACGACGTCCGATAACGATTATCGGAACATTTTTTTATATTTAAGAACGGCAACTTCGGCTATAGTAAGAGGTCGCTTTCCCGAATTTTCGCGAACTTTCTGTCGTCGTTGAGTTGCCATCGTCGTGTATAGACGTACCACGACCGTTTGTCTAAGAACCGTTATCGTCGTCGCGAGCTGTATTAAATGCACGGTATACTGTCATTATTATATGTTAGTTAGCTCTTATAGATAAAACATTTTTGTATTTTTCTGGCTCTAATAGCCATGAATTTCGTGATAAGAGATTCGTGTCGAATAAGCGATTGAATGTCTATACAATTAACTCAATCCTCTTGTCTTGTTTATCTGTACGTTATATTTATTGATTATCGTGTCTAGGCTCGAATAGCCGAATGTATAGCCAAGACGGCTCGATGTGCTACATAAGTGTTAATTTGAATTTTCAGCTTATCCAATTTGCTGACATACCACACTTCATGATTTAAAATATTATCTTATTTTTTCTCCACTCTTCTTTATTCGTAGAACATATATTTACTTCAAAATATGTCTTAGATATGTTTTTAGTTTAATTATAGTTGTTTAATTACGTTTCATTTATAATTACTTAAACGTCATATATTATTATTTTTTAATAATTTTTGGTAATTTATACAAAAAAAAGAAAAAAATGAATTAAAAAAAAAAAGAAAAAAAAGAAATATATGTATATAATAAATTATAATAAATAAATAACTCACATAATAATAAGTTGATAGACAGCCGCAGTTTGCTTAAATCTAAGGGAATAAAATGAAATTACACGTGAATAATTAACACTTTTATAGCACTTCGAGTCGTCTTGGCTACACATTATTACCTAAATTTGTTTGTGGTAACATTTTACTCGTACATCAAAACATACACACCTACTACCATACTTTTTTTTTGTCTTTTTGTGTAGTCGGCAATTATTCAAACTGATACCCCTCCCCCTCAAATGGAGGAGCCTCGGAACGCCCCTGATTATAATATATTCTATTTAAATCGGTCTAAATTTATAACTTTTTTTTTACAGATTATGTGAAACTATATTATGTTGTCCTATTTTACTATGCAGTTACTGGTATGTTTAAAATATATACTATACAATATATAAAATGTAATGTTAAAATAAATTATTGAAAGTGAATCAATTCCTTGTTTGAGTGTATCGATTTTATCAAATATCAAATATAAATAATCTTTATTTTGAATAGTACATGAGGAAGTCAGTGGTGGAAATCTGAAAAATATTTCATTTTGGTGCCGTGATCCAAATACCAATCCTCGTTAGTATTCATTATATCAAAATTCTTCTAATTTAATTTAATTTAATTTTAACTTAAATTATCGAAGATTTTCAAAAATATTTTTAATGATATATTTTATTTGAATTATTTTATATGAAGATAATTTAAAATTTGTTTTTAATAAATAGTGTATCAAGGTTTTTATAGAAAAGATGAATAATAATATTTATCTTTATATTATTTTATGAAAGAAATAAGTAATACTTTTGAAAATTATTGCAACCGTAAGTTTATAGTTACGATTGAAATTATTTTATGAATTATATATATTTTATAACTTTTTAGTTGAAAATTTTAAGTACATATTAGTATTTGAAACTTTTAACATTACAATTTTAACGATAAATTGTATTAGTATACTACAAACGTAGTTGCTGGTTAACAGGATGAAATGGCAAGTTTATGGTCCTCAAAATATTCACCTTCTTCTTTCCTATCCCTATGCCAACCAATTATCACTAAACATTAGTCTTAACCCAACCTAATTGGGCAATTAAAACAAATATACATCAATTAAACTCTTTTATCCTAAAATGTTCTAATGAAATATTTTATAATTCTTAATTTCATACCTATATAATAAATAATATAATATTTTATATATTATATATATTATAATATTATATACATAAACTCCGATTCGCTATAATAAATCGATTGGTGATTATAGTATAATTATCGCCTACATCCCCCTAATGCTGATTAGTAATGAAATAAATAATTCTTGCCCGATATTTGGAAATTTGTCAATCTGCCAGTATATTTGGTACTATAATTGCGTATTCAGTACTTATTTCATCAACCGAAACGTTTGTCTCATGTACTTAGTCCCACAATGCGCGCACACTGCCTCCTTTCTTATCTTATCACCGTTATAAAGCCACAAAATCTTAACCGTCCTCCCATGATGTGTCCACTGATACAATGATTTGCCCTTTACCATTTCCGACCCAAAATGTGCCCGCATACATGTTGCGAACCAACCGCCGCGGTCGACTAAAGTAACACATATATTATAGGTATAATACTGTTGTTGTTGTCTTTAATCTTTAATAAATATATTGAATTTTTAAAATAACTATCTTACTCCGAGGAAAAGTTAATTATTAAACTGTGACATAATTATATTATTTATTTATGAATTATTTTATTTAAAAAATTGAATGAACGGGCGTATTTTTGGAAATTTATATAGTTTTGATAATACACTGTAAATATTTAAAGTATTATTTAGTAATGTAGAAGGAAGAAATAGTAAATTCAAAATCCAACTTAACTCGGAATTATCTTGAACAAAATACTAACTTACAAAATTATGGTAACAAAGACTGCAGCAAAAATAAAAACGAGAAACGGTTTAGTACAAAAGTTGGTTAACTCGTCATGGGGAGCTTATGTCCATACACTAAGAACCTCTACATTAGCCTTAACGTATTCTGTAGCTGAATACTGCACCATAGTATGGGCCAATAGTGTCCACGTGAATAAAATTGACACAGATCTAAACTAAGTCACGAAAACCTTTTCAGGAACGGTCAAATGAATGCCCACTCAATGACTTCCTGTATTGAGTAACATTGGCCCACCGAATGTCCGCCGAATGAACTCACTGGTTTGAGAGTGGATCACTTCACATTACCTAATGTTAAAATGGACAGAAAAATGGAGGTCTAACAATATCGACATGAATCACCTTTTTTGATCAACCTCTGATGCAACCCATCCGATTTGATCTCCCGATTTGGTCACCAACTAACTTTTTTGGGGTCTGTTTTGAAACTTACCAAAATTCCCGCGGTTCAACACACTTTTTTAATGACTTCACACATTAACAATTAATAACAAATGTACATTTCATTTATATTAAATGATCTTTAATAATATACCAAATTACAACAATCACAAAAAAGCTAATAAAAAGAAAATAATAAGTTTGTTTTAATGTGAAAAATTACATTTTTTAGTTTTAACAAGCTTCTTAATATTTGGAGTTAAGTTAGTGCAACTGATTTTCTTTAACCGTTAACATGATCATCTGCTAACCGAGATCTACAATTATTTTATATAAAGTTTATTTTTGAAGAAGCAGCTTTGCGTACATACGTTAAACCATTGTACGTAGTTTTGTAGCTAAGTTTTTTAAATCGGGATATTTGTACAAACATTTTTAATCCAAAACTATTCGTACTGTAAAGTATTCGGAATTTGTTAAATTTGTCCATTAAATTCAAGTCTTCCTGATATTCAATTATTTCCATCTGTAAGGCAGCTTTATTAGAATTAAGATTGATTTCGGTTTCACTGATCATTCACCGTTGGGTCGTAAAGAAAAAGAATTATTAAATATTTGAACTAGGTTCTCGAATTTTTTGAAATCCATAAACCTAACTTCATATTCAGATTTAAGCTTTTTACAAAGTTAATAATCTGACTAATGTCAATATCTTCATAATCATCAAAAACAGTTTTAATATTAGGGAAGTGCAAACGTTCATTTTCAACATCTTCACAAAGAAGATCGATTTTCCTTGAAAAACTTTTAACAGCTAATAATAAATCGCACACTTATTTTCTTGTATCTTGTCATTTGAAATTCAAGTTTATTTTCAAGTTTATTCATTTATTGGGATATAATTATGCTTTGGAAGTGAGTACAGATTTTGGTTTTATGAAGTGATTATTATTTAATCGATGTTTTTCAGTGCGGTTGTATAAGACATAAAAATCGAGTGCCTAAACATCTCATGAATGAACTATTTATTTTCATGACTACATAGTGTGAAAATACGTCTAAATATGATTTATTTACGTAACTAATTAATGCTACTTCTGCTGTATTATTTTTTTTCACGATTACCAGGCGTACGCGGATAAACAGTCTCGTCCTTAATGGGAATGTTATCGACACGTATACCTATTTATTTATATAAAATTTCAAGTCTATTTATTATAAAAAGTTGTCGAACGATTACTTTTCTAAAAATAACTGATTAATTGTTTTAAACTTGAAAATGAAACCCTTATGATTTCTAATAAATTTAATTAAGATTTATATACATTTTAATATTCGGGTATTTCGAATATTTTCAAACCCGAACAAGAATCGTTGAGAAAAATTAATGTATCGCGTGAGATTTATCTTCATTATTGAATGATCCTAAAACTAAATTACATTCAGTTTGTTATTTTACATCATATGTCATGAGCTTGACCATTCGCTTACCTAACACAATTAAAATTACACAAAATACATAAAGAATAATAGTAATTATAGGCGGGTTGCGTGATTATAACACAAACCCAAATCTGAGCCGCGTTAGTAACGCAATAAACAGTAATCAATATTTAAATTATATATTTAAATAATTTAATATTCAATAGTTAAGCAATATTTAAACACAGTGCGTATTCGACGACGACTGTTCGCGAACAAGAGGATAAGCGTTGTTATATTATGTAACAATATAGTAATTCATGACACATACTTTTAATATAAAATTGACACACAGAAATAGTGATAAGGTGTGTGCATGTATATTTGGACCGAGTCAATGAATTGAATATGTAACAATATCACATATTATTTTGTATTATCAGGTGAATACGCCTTAACAGCGTATAATTAATATAACGTACCAACAACGATATTCTAACGATATTCTATACGTATATTATATGCATTATGCTAGTCGGTAACCTCTGCGAGTCTGCATTGATTGTGTGACAGAGGAGGTTATTCAAACGTAGTCAAGTTGAGAAAGGGGTTAAGGGTATAACTTTTTTGTCAAGTACGGCGATAAACGGTAATAAGGTAACATAATAAATGGTAGAGGAATCGAAATTTGATAATATGGAAGTAAAACATTTAAAATTTGAATAATTCTGTAGATTGTTTGCAGGAATTCGGTAGTAAGTTATTTGTTTGTAAATCAAATGAACTTTTTTTAATTATTTTAAGAATACATACAATTAATTTCTGTATTTATATTAATAAACAATAATTTACTGTGTATTTGAGTAATTTGTTTAATTAAAATCAATATACATTTACAGTAATCGTTTCTTTTCATTGTCTTAGGTACAATAGAGAGCGCTCTGGAACATGGATACAAAATGTTGAGTCAGTAGATTATAAATTACAATACGAGTTCTGTTCAAAAAGTTCTGGGATTTTGTTTTTAATAAGTACAAAAATTAAGTTACACATTATTCAAAGATATCTTCTTCAAAATACTTTCCTCTGGATGAAATGCAGTGGTCCCAGCGACCTTTCCATTTTTCGATAGTCCTTTGGAATTTTTCCGAAGTTAAGGCTTTGAGCTTTGTTGTTATATTCACTTTAATTTCCTCTACTTCTTGAAATCGTCGTCCTTTAAGCGCAGATTTTAGTTTCGGAAAAAAAAACATCACACGGGGCCAGATCAGGGGAATAGGGTGGGTGCGGGACCACAGGTATTTCTTTATCAGTCAAAAATTCACGAATCGACATTGCCGAATGTGCTGGCGCATTATCGTGGTGAAGAAACCAAGTTCCTGTTCGCCATTTTTCTGAGCGTTTTTGCGAATCTTCTCACACAAACATATTAATACGTTTTTATAGAATTCCATGATTGACTATTTATTCATGAGGTACAAATTCATAATGAACAATGTCTTCAATATCAAAAAAAAAAACAATCAACATTGTCTTGACATTCGGCCTCACTTGCCGAGTTTTTTTTGGCCGAGGGGAAAATTTTGTTTCCCACTGAGACGCCTGGGCCATCGTTTCCAGATCATACCCATAAACCCATGTCTCGTCACTTGTAATAATGTTTTTTATGAAATTAGGATCAGCAGAACGATTTTAAGGCCTTCACAAATCGTTAAACGATTTTCCTTTTGCTCGGACGTCAATAATCGCGAAACAAATTTGGCAGCAACTCTGCTAACTCACGAACGGTTAATCTACTGTCATTTCGCACTTTTTAGCAAATTTCTGCCACAACATTATCGTTTCTGGATGTCGATGGCCTTCCAGAACGGGGATCGTCTTTAATTGACTGACGACCATACTTGAAACGCTTAAATCACTCGAAAGTCTTTGAACGACTTAATGAATCATATCCAAAAGCAGTTTTAATCATTTTGTACGTTTCCGTTGCATTTTTACCAAGTTTCACATAAAACTTGATGCACATGCGTTTTCCATTAATTTCGAATATGTCGAATACGCCAAACAAAACAAACTGACTCGATTTAAACATGTGTACAGTTGAACTGAGATAAGATATCGATTTCGGGATTATTTACAAATGTTCACTAATACAATATACCCAATTATAATATAAATCGTCACTATATCTAGATTAGCCGTAATTACATTTGTCCCAGTACTTTTTGAACAGACTTCGTACTTCATTATTTCTAAATAAATATTAATATAAGAATTTAGTCAACAATCGATCATAGGAGGTAAAGATTTTTTGAAATAACTTTGAAATTCTTTGGACATAACTTCAAGGTTTTATACATCGATTAATTAAAATAGCCCCACTAAGTATTTAAAAAAGATATTCCGGGTTTTTTTTGAAACTGCATTCATAGCTACATTTTAATGTATTTGATACTGAAAAATTGATATCGGGATTGATTTCTATTACCAATTCTTTATTATCTTCAGATTTTAAACACGGATGAACATTAAAAAATGAAGCATCAATTTTATTATTTTTACGTTAAAAATGTTGACCTATACATAATATTAGGTATAGATTTTAATTAAAAAAGTAATAATACAATTTTTAGGTATAACTACAGAACGTAGACAGATTGAAAATTGCATAAAATGAAATAGAAAATAGAAAATATTTTATGGTAATATGGAAAGCATTTCACATATAACCTTCTTAACAACTGGGCTATCTATTCGGACAAATCGGAATTAGTTCAGGGCTAACGGTAATAACCACATTTATATTGATGTAGAAAATCTCAATCTGGACTGATTGAAAATCGAAAATTAACGGGATTAAACAAATATTAGAAGATCATCTCTTATCGAACGAAAACATTGAAATGCCGGATAAGTAGTCAAAATATATAAGAATAATTTGTATAATCTTTTTTGAGATGATTTTAGTATTTATTTCACAATATCATTTTTCGGAATGCATTCGATTAATCTAATAGCTTACGAAACTTCAAATCTTAACAAATAAATAATATCCCATTTATAAAATATAAAAAGACCTTAGTAGGGTCTTTAGTAGTGAATCTAGCATAATGTGGATGCCAGATAAAGTAGAAAATTTAATCAAGTGTATAAAACTGTTTAGTTAAATTGAGTAATTAGTAACTAAATAGAGTAATGTTAAAATATTGTATTCGAAGACCACGATCTTGATCAAACTTAGATCATTTACTTCATATGTTGCACGCAATAAAATTAAACGAATTTTATCATTGTCATACTAATAAAGAATAATATGTTTGTCTTGAAATGTGAAATAAATCTTATAAATTTTTACAAAATTAAAATAAATGTTTATTCTGATATTTTTGTATAATAATTTTTACGCGTTTATAGCAAAAACTGAAATTGTTAATGGTATGTTGAATATGTTACCGATAACTCACATGATAGTTATTTATTATTATTAATATAAAAATTTGACCAATAGTAGAACGTGGGTGGTGAAATTTGTTTGAAATACAAGAGAGATTACTTCAAGTTTCAATAAATTGATTAATTAAAATAGCCCTGCTAAGTATTTAAAATTGAAGTTTAGTGTTTTTTTTTTTGGGGGGGGGGGAGACTATATAGCGGCTATATTGTAATGATTCCCATACATTATAATGAACATTCGGATTGGTTACCATTATCAATTGTCTATTTACTGCAAATTAAATATAGAACTTTTATGACAAAGGACACAGATGAATATCAAAATATGGAAGTATAAATGTTTTATTAATAAATCTACAATACGATTTTCAAACGTAAACAAACTTATTTTTGCATAAGATTGAAAATAACCCGGTTAAATCAAATATCGTAATACCATTTCTTATCGAACGAAAATTGAAATGTTAAATACCTAATCAATATATATTTACAAAATATTTAAAGTTTGATTTTTTGAGATAATTTTAATATTTATTTAATTTAATTTAAGAGTTTGATAAACACAAAATCATAATAAATATATAATATGCAATTTATAAAATATAAACCAACTTAGGTGAGAATCTAGTAGTGAACCACACATGCTATGGATGTGAGATTGAGTAGAACATTTAATCACGTGTTTTAAACTGTATAAAAAAGTTGTGTGCAATGATAAATTATTGTATTCGAAGACAACGGTTCGAATCAAACTTGGTTGATTTCTATGTAGGTATTTTAAATTCATACATTTAATAATGTATTATGATTTTTATTACTCGATATATTAAATGTACGCAGTAAAATTAAAAGAAATTCATCATTGTGATACTAATAGATACTACTATAATTGTCATGAAATGTAAAAATAAATTTTGTAAATTTTTACAAAATTAAAATATATGTTTTTACCTGTTTATTCATATAATTTTTAAACGTATTTATAGTTAATTCTCAGGAGTTTCGTAGTATGTTGTATATATTACAAATAACCCATAAATGTGTATTTCATATTTTGTTTGATGTATTACATTAATGTTAAAGAATAACTACCTAGAATATGAACTAAACTTTTGTTCTGTATCAGTTAAAAATCTGATACATGTGATTTATAAAATATATAAAATGATAAAATAAAAATTAAAGGGATTTGATAGAATATTTTACAAAAGTTAATGTTTACAAAATATGATCTATAATAATTTATAATAGTCATATTCGGAAGTTTAATTTTGTATATTTCCTATTTATTTAAATCATATTTTATACATTTTTATAGATTCTTTTACACATGAATATGGTATGTTATATACGTTACGAATATCTAATGCAATACAAATTTAATATTTTGTTTAATGTATTGCTTTGAAGCCAAATATTAACAATATTAAATATTTAAATATTAAAGCCAAGAATTAACGGGTTAAATCAAATATCGAAAGATCAGTGTTTATCAAACGAAAATATTGAAATGTCAAATACCTGTTCAAAATGTATTAATAAAATTTTTGAAATTTGATTTTTTGTAGATAATTAAAATGTTTATTTTAAAATAAAATATTTGGGAATACTTTCGATAAATCTAACAATTTGCAAAACATAAAATCTTAATAAATATATAATATCTCATTTATAAACTATAGACGGACGTAGCAACTTTTTTTAGTTTTTTTTACTCGTGGTTTAACATTTACTCGTAGTTGATGTGGATGTCGGATCGAGTAAAACACTAAATAAAATGTTTTAGAACTACATAGTATAATTGAGAGCAATGATAAATCATTGTATTCTAAGAAAAGGTTTCTGATCATACTTAGATATTTTCTTAGTAGGCGTTCTAAATTCATACATTTCTCAATAAAATTATCGTTTACTCCATATAATGCACATAGTAAAATTAAAGAAACATTAGTGTCAAACTAATAGAGATGCTTATCATTAAATGAGTAATGAATCTTATAAATACTCATAATATTAAAATATATACTCTTTCCTATTTTTAAAATATTTAAAATATTTTTATAGTTGAGCAATTCCGAAACAAAGTATGTGATATGTTGTATATTTTACGAATAGAGGTCTATTTTACGTGTACATAATAACACACACGTACTTGTTTTACGGAAACGGTGTTAAAGTGCGTGTAATTAAAATACACGTGTACACGTGTATTTAGAATTCGTGTACCCGTGTACTCGTGTATTAAAAGTACCGTTGACCCGTGTGACGTGTATTCAAAGTTCATGTACCCTGATCAGTGGTGGATCTAAGAGTGAAGAAAAGAGACATGTGCTCTTCTTATTGTTGTTGATAAAAAAATAATACATAATACTCATTTTATTTTTTAAATCCGAAAACTTTTATTCTTATAAAGAATATTAATGTGTAATTAAATTATTTGATTTATACGATGGTATATAATACAATTCACATGATATAGTAATAGTTATAATTGTATTGTATTTAAAAATAATTTACTCTTCGATGTTCACTAAATTTAATTTATACCGTCAGATACAAATTTAAATAAAGTATTTAAATGATTAATAATGTAAATCATAACAATTTTTTCAACAAATACTACCAAACCAAAACAATTATTTTAATTATAATTTAGTAAACTATCTACATTCATACATATTACATAATATGGATTATGAATATTTTCGTATTTCATTCTGTGTTGTATGTAAATTACAAAATAATAACAAAAATTATTTCTTAAATTATAAATACAATATATAAGAATTAATTTTACAAATTTACAAAAAATTGTTTAAAGAACTAAGGAAGATAATTTTAGAAAAAAATATTAATGAATTAAACAAAATCATTATATAATTATGAAAAAAATTATACGTACAAACGACTTATAACAATTATAATTATATAACAATTTAAAAATGTACATAACACACTTAAAATTTCAAGTTTCGGATTGAGTGCTCTGGAAAGATTAGTAACTTGCGCAACCAAGCGATTTGTGATAAAACACCTGATTAGTTGCGTGTGAGCGCATTGTCATACATTACTGTGGAAGTCACTCACGCGATTAAACTATCGTGCAACTGAAAACTGCCTGTCAGCAATTGACAAATTGATATGTATGGTCATAGGTCAATTCACTCTAATATAGAAGCGAACAACACAAAATCGGTTCTACTGACTATATCCCTCCCCAAGATGTTTAACCATATTTAATCGTACTTTTAAGCCCGTAAAAAATAGTACATAATATAATATGCATAATAGTATAATAGTAAATAGTTCTATTTACTTTCAAAGGATTTAAAAATACAATTATACATCACATTAATACGACCTGTAATTACTTATGGAGCTGAGACATGCGAAAAATGTGTGGACTTGTAAAGGACAGGTTAAGTGGTGAGTGGAGAATAAAAAAAACGATGAATTGGAAACGCTCTTTCATAAACCCTGTATACTAGAAACGGTAAAGAACAAAATATTACAATGGGCTGGACATACTTGGCGTAGCCAAAACCTACTCATACGCATAGTAATAGAAGAAAATCCTACCGGGAAAAGACCGCCGGGAAGACCACGTCTGAGATGGGAGGACGTAGTAAGGGATGTTGAGAAAGCATTAGGAGGGAGTGGATTGGAGATTGCAGGCATCGGATAGAGAAAATTGGAGGCAAGGATGTAAGTCAGGATGGTCCTGGTGGCCGAGATTACCAAAGAAGAAGAATTGTGAAATAATATTTAAACAAATTAATTTAATCTATAGTGGATACATTATAGTTTTAACATGTTTTGTCAAAGTCAAACACAACTGATATATATAATAAAAGACATGAAGGTAAAACAATGCTGGAAAAATTATTATTGTAACACCCAACTTCAATGTTTGAGTTTTGGTGTCAACATTTATAAAATATTTCGTTGTTTTATGATTTTTATTGTAATTATTATTTTAAATATTTAGTAGTTACCATTGTGATACAGTATCTTAAAAATATATTCTGGTTAAAATCGATAGCAATAATAACATATTTTACTGGTGAAACTTGGTGTAAGTTCATGTGATTATTATTATACCCTCCTCACCCCCCCAAAAAAGTTGTAAATACGTCACTATTTAGTTTACACTGTTAACAATGTTTTGTATTTGTTTAGATATAAGAACTTTATATTTCAATTTTCTAATCGAATCATTTTTACAACTGCCTCATTGTACGTATCATAATAACATAATACATAATTATTATCCATAAAATTTAATAAATAACTTTGAGTAGTTACCTTATATCATAACATAAACACAGAAAACTTTATCTTTATTTAACAATTAATTGTTATTTAATCAGTTGTTAATTTTTATTGTAAATATTATTCATGAAGCAATATTTAATGACATAGTACTATGTTGTCAATTAAATGGAATATACAGTACTGGACAAAATAAAGTACGCACTTCGAATAATTTCACATTTATGTAAATAACTTGCTAATCCTAACAAATAAAATAAAATAATTTCCAACAAAAACAACGTTTATTTCTATACCTATTTTTAATTTTTGACTGAACAAATTATAAAAAAATTCAAAATTCTTCGATAATTTATTTATTTCCAAAAAATGTCACATTTATCTTGGACAAAATAAAGAACGCATGTTAGTGTTTTTTATCTGTAGTAATAAAAACATATTCGTATACCTGTTTGTACCCATATAGTAAATATAGACTACTTGTATGGTAGACTACACACGATAACGACTAGAAAAAATACAGTTATTAAAATAGCACAGCTTTCAATTATCTATGGATTAGGATGACATGGCAACTGTGAATAAGTGAATTTCGCGGTTAATTCGCCAAAGTACCGAAATTAAGTACACAAATTATTAAGAAAATGCTTTTATACACATTAAAAACATTTACGAACTGCTAGTCGACACTTGTATACAGTTCACAAAAAAAATAACTGTAAATCATTCATTATCGATTGGTAAGCATGTATAATTTACGTGAAATTCGCGTTATTACAAACCAATTCGTGGAACCATAATAATTTCTTATAAATGATTAATATGATATAATTGATACAAATGCTTTGTGGTAATTACATGGAATATCACGAATTATCCGTTCGAAGATAATATAGTGTTTATTGTAATGAATAACAGTGTCATTCAGTTAGTTTTTAGTATTACTAGAAGTTGGATCCGCGCCTGACTAGAAGGTGTACGGTCGATTTTCTAAAAATCTAAACTAAACAAATTTCTGTGCAAATTCGAAATTTGATTATTAGGGACCGACAAAAAGGTCTTTCTAATAGGGGAATTGGTCGGAATTATAGCGTAAATGAAGCTACGGTCAGGAAAAACTGGAAAAAGTATCAAGAACTTGGAACAGTAACAGATAAGTATGGACGCGGAAGAAAGGGGAAGACAAATGCAGTCGAGGATCGCAGGATAGTTCGGGAAACGAAGATAAATCCAACTGTTACTAGCCGTGTTATTCGTGAAAATATTCAGTTAAATATTTCTAAACGTACTGTGCGGAGGAGACTTCGAGAAGTTGGGTTGAGAAACAATTTTGCACTGCGTTGTCCCTTAATTCGGAAGGTTAATAAAGTCAAACGTATGGAATTTGCTAAAAAATATGTCGACAAGCCAGTGGATTTCTGGAAAAAGATACTTTGGAGTGATGAAAGCAAGTTTGACATTTTCAATTATAAACAACAATTACGTGTCTGGTCAAGGCCTGATGAAAAGCTTTTAGCTAAAAATGTTCAAAAAACAGTCAAGAAAGGAGGAGGCAGTATTATGGTATGGGGTTGTTTTGCATGGTCAAGTTTGGGAACTCTGGTTAACATAGATGGTATTATGATAGCAGAGTTGTACATTGATATCCTCCAGGAAAATTTGGAGGGGTCTTTGCTAAAAGTTGGTTTAGAGGATGACTTTATCTTTCAACAAGACAATGACCCAAAGCATACTGCTCGTAAAATTACTGCCTTTTTCCGTACTTCGCGAACCAAACTGCTGGATTGGCCTGCGCAATCGCCAGATCTAAATCTGATTGACAAACTTTGGTCCATTCTAGACCAGAAGGTTAACAAGAGTGGCGTAACAAACAAAATCAAGCTGTTTGAAGCCTTGGATAAAGCATGGAAAAACATTGACCAGCAGTACATTTGGAACCTCGTTGAAAGTATGCCGCGACGTTTACAAGCAGTTATAAAAGCAAAAGGAGGCCATACAAAGTATTAAAAAATAAATTATTAATAAATGGAAATCTTTTATAATATTAAAATATTCTTTTAATCATCTGCGTACTTTATTTTGTCCAAGGTAAATGTGACATTTATTAGAATAAATAAATCATCTAAGAGTTTTAAATGTTTTAATAAAAAATTTCCGTTAAAAAATAAAAGTAGGTATAGAAATTTCTTTTATTTTGTTTGTTAGGATTAGCGAGTTATTTACACAAATGTGAAATTGTTCGAAGTGCGTACTTTATTTTGTCCAGTACTGTATATAACAATAACAAGTAAAAAATTGGTGAATTTTGTATCTTTGTTATGTAAATAATTCTTACTGAAATATTTCGTTTTTGATTATATTTAATAATAAATAACTACTCTTATACTATGCATAAATTTATATATAATTTATAAAATTCAGTAATTTATATGTGTTTTGTGTAATAAACAGTGATATATAATCCTATTCTCTTATCACTTGAACGTTTCGTTTTGCATTTAAAGTCACTTCCTAGCTGATGATTTTCTTAAATCTAGAAAAAATGATTTTATTAATATATAGTGTTAATAAATGATGCCATATAAGTTATATATTAAGCGAAGGTGTGCAATTCTTTTTGGACAACAATGGAAATTTAAAATTTAAAATTCAAGGGAGGATGTTTCGGAACTATCATTATTGGATAAACTTATTATTAAACAATATATGTATCATGTACTTTATTCAAAACTAAACAATGTTAGCAAAATGTAGTATACGAATTTTATTTTATTTTTTAGATATCACTCTTTTAACATGTCCAATTAGCTTTTGTAATATTCTTAACGATTTTAAGCATATTTAAAAATAAACTGATAGAGTGATATAAAATTCGATCTACACGTTTTAATATTTTGATAATGAATTGAAAGGGATTCATTGTGACAATTTTACAACTACAAAAAATATTATCCGGTATAATTTCTACATTTGGAAGTACCAACATAATTGCTTCTGGATTCACAAATTTTGTAGGGAAAGTGGTTCTTTAAGTTAAGTTAGGTAAACTGATCGCGATTCTGTTTGGAAAGAATTGGAAAATGTTTAAAAGTTCAAGGCAGGAGATTTCCAAATTAACATCATTATCAGAACTAACAGTCAAGCAATATATATGTATTATGTACTTTATTTGAAATTAAGTATCATTATTAGAGTGTGGTAAACGAATTTTATTTTTTTCAGATTTTACTCAGGTACCAAATCCGGAAATGTTTTGCAATAATTTAAACTCTTTTATGGATAATAATAATTTTGATTAATGATAATTTGCACAAAACCGAAAAAGGATATAAAATGAAAATTTTTAATGTATATTATTAATTTATATTTTGTGTATGGGTAATATTATTAAGTAATAAGACTCAAAAGTAAATAAAATCTATACGAATGAGTTCAACTTTATTCATGTCATTTTTTAATTAAATAATTTTATGTATTGTGAAATTAAAAAAAAATGTATTTATTTAAAATATATAACAATGTTATAACATTTGTTTAGACTTGATTAAAAATTATATTATTTTATCATAGCTATTTACTTGACGATAATTCTCAAATTTTATAAACTGTAATAATCATAGAAAAACTTATAATTATTGTTATATATTAGTATAAAAAATATTAATTCTGATATTTATAATCTAATAATCGTATTATTATATAATATATTAAAAAATATAATTATAATTTAATATTTAATGTGTATTAAAAATCGTAGTTTTAGTTAATGATTTATTTAAGCTCTAGCGGATGGAATTTATTTTAGTCATAGTATAGAAACAAGGTTAAGATATTCACTTTTGAAATTAAGATCTAGCTAATTGACAGAAATGAAATATTATACATATTGGCAAAGTATTTTTAAAAAACAATTATATGTATACATTTTATTATTATTCTCAATGTAAAAAAATGTACGCCCAAAATTTAAACACATATTAAAAAAAATGATCTTGCTTGAATTTTATTAATATCAATTTTATGTGCCAGCATACATTTCTAAATGTAGTAAAAATAAATTGTATTCAATTTTAATGATGTTGTTTTACATTAAACAAGTATAATAAAATGAATGCTTCATGCAGTGTTTTAAATATTCAGAAAAAAAATTATTTTTCATTTTCTTCTGCAAAAAAAAATATATTTTAAATAAAGATTTTTTTTTATCAATATTTATCATTTTGTTTAAAATATATTGTTTGTCTGTAATTTGTATTGTTCGGGAATTTTCTCGGGCCATATGTCCATAGCCCGGCTTAAGTCTATTTTTAAGGGTCCGGGCCTACATAGAAAAATTTAAATCTTGACAGGCCCAGCTTGACTGACTGTTTATATCACATGCGATGTTTAGTATAATAATAATACCTATATTCTACTTGAATCTTATCAGCGCCCGGCGGTCATGGGTATTCCTCGAAATTGATTATTATCTGTGCAAGCCCCATCAATGGTTAGAGCTTGAAATATAATTTTTGGTCGAAATTCACGATAACAATTAGGTTTCTGGATTGTCAACATTATATAATAATAATATGATATAATCAATTTGTGGGAATCGCTTAATTATTACATATTGTTATTGTCATGTATACTCATATCGGATTTAGTAATATGACAGAGTTTGTGGAAACTGGCGATTTAATTTTATATCCGGCGTGACGCCTAAGGTGAGTAGTTTATTGTTTTAATTAAGTGTATTAGTAAATAGTGCAACTATGAAGGCGGCAACATGAGTGCTTATAAATACAACTCGGAGTTTCAGAAAAGAAATGTGATAGAAGTTCGGGAGTTGGAAACGTCTAAAGGACAAATATATTCGAATAAAATCATCAAATGATAATAGTTGTATGGCAGTATGACCCTTTCCGGAACCAAGTCAACCTTCCTCTTTCGAGATTATGAATGAAAGTCATATTGATACAATAGGGATCACTGAATGTCATTACTCTACAACCACTTGTCCCGAATGTCCCAACCCTGTTCTACTGACAGTTTCCTCCTCAGTAAATGAGACAGCAGTAACCAGGCCCGTGCCCTTACCTTTGAATACACCGTCACCATCAAAATTCGAGACTGCTGTAGTAGGGTAAAAAGGGGGGTTCTGGGCCATAAGAAAACCCATAGCACTCGCAGAACTATTGCGGGTACTATACTTTAACACGGCCGCCCATACGGCCGTTGCGGGAACTATACCTATAACACAGCTGCCCATTGACATCGCTGCAGGCGCTAATCCTTATTCGACCCTAGTACCTCAATACTCTTTTATCGTTATATTTAACCCTTACATACCTCTATATCCCCCCCCTCCTCATATAATATCTAATGATTATACGCGATTGATCGCGGTGATTACGTTTGATCGTGAATGTTTAGGATTGATAACGATCAAAACTTATTCATCCTTAGACCCCAATTATATTAATCGCATATACATAAACGCAAGAACGTTGTATACATAACATACATTATTATAATAATTGAAATATATATCATTATAATAGTACTATGTAACAAACTAAAAACATTATTCATAACCAGGGCTTGGGACTTTATGCATTTGCATATTTGTTTAGGGAATAGATAGGAAAAATCTGATTTGACATAAATTTTTTTTGTGATACAAGGATTTAAAATTTAAAATTCTTTGTTGCATATTTTTGCATATTTTAGGTTATTTCTATATAAATGCATATTGTTGAGATTTATTCATCTTTATTGCATATTCTATAATTTTTCTAATTAAATAATAAGAAAAATAAAATTTTTGAAAAAAAATTATAAATTATGTAATATTTTTATTTTTAACGCGTTGTTAAAATGTTTTTAAACCTTGTTCATTTTAATTAATTTTTCTTTCTTTATAAAAACAAAAATCGATTCGATTTCCTCTGCAATAACGCAGATAAAATGATAATTAATAGCCATAATGCGACGTGTTTCCACATTTATACCAGGGGAGTAAACCACTTAGACTAAAATTGTACACCATACTTCATACTTCCGTGCACTTCTAAATACTTCCATGTACATCCAAGTACTTCCAAGTACTTCCAAGTATATGTGTTGGCGCGCAAGATATCGCCAATTAAATTGTCGATACAAACAATCATTAAATTATTAATAATTATTATTATTATTAGAAATTAAAATATTATCGACAATATGTCGATAATACGCTTTCGCGAATTTTCTGCGAGTTCGCCGCCGTCCGTGTGTTAGGTCGTGTCGTCGATATACGCAGATCGTCGTCGTTCGAAATTATTGTAACTGTTTCTTGGATTATTATTATTTTTATTATTATTGTCCTTTATGTGGCGCGAATCGTCAATATTCACAATTTTTTGTACGCGTGCGCTAATCGTCGCAACAGTGTAATTATTGTAGTGAAATTTACTTCTGCGCAAAGCGACAGTAAAATCGTAAGCATTTATTTGATTATACATTTATTGTTCGTTATATTACATATTATTATTATTTGATTATACATTTATCGTTTGTTATATTACATATTATCATATTATACATTTATCTTTTATTATATTACCTATTATATTATTACCTATTATTATTATATTATTATTGGTTGTTATTACATTATACACGCGTATTATTTATTGCCATATTGCATTGTATTATTTGGATTGTATTTATTAATCATTTATTTTTAACACTTATTTTTAACACATTTATTAAGTTGTGTCCGGGCGCGCGTAATATTGTTTTACGCTCCCGGCCCGATCAATATGTATATTTTAAATGTACATGTACATTTTACATAGTAAAAAAATCATAGGTAATGTGATCAATAAGGGTTTTGAAAAGTTTGATTGACGGTGGCGCTGCTACAACTTCCACTCCAAAAATGGACCTTTAGATGGCTAGGTCAAAAGTATTCCGATGGGGTATAAATACATATGCAATAGTGATCGATAAAGATTTTGAGAAGTTTAATTAACAATGAGAACTACTGCAGAAGCAAATCAGGAAATTGTCCATTGGATAGTTAGGTAAAATTCCGGAATCCGGAATATATAATATTTTTATAATACTAATACACAATCTTAAATTTTAAAAATCACAATAAATTTTTTTACTACAAATCTGTTGTTTGTACGATATGACGCACGTAGAAACCCAACTATTTAAATATTATCAGAAGTCATATTGTAACCGTTCACACTTCAATAAACAACATTTTTATCGATATACGGAATAACATAAACTAGTAAAACAAAAAATCATATTATTGCAAAACATTTAATTTGTTAACATCTCAAATTAATGAAAATAAAGATCAATTAATAAAATACACACGTCGAGATGATTAGATTTCAAATAATAAAATAAGATATTTAAAAATCACCGATTTTAATCCATTGAAATGTTATTATTTGTGTTATATTTTCTTCTTCGTTTCTTTTTTTCTTTCTGAATAAGATATAAGATTCAGAAATTCCAAAACCCCGAAAGAAATTTCCCTTCATAGTCGTGTACAGGTATATATAAAGGCAATACGCACTTTTATTATTATGTTCAAAACCACTTAACAAACATTTAAATATATTTTTTTAAATATATTCTGTAAGAAATATGTTAAGGAATACAGTCTTTTTTTTTTCTTAATCTCAAAAACAACCTAAAATTATATCGCCTGAATCGTCTTGTAACCGATACAAAAAACAATTTGTATGTAATGTGCGGTTCAGCGGTTACACAAAGACCTTTAGTAAAATGGACTGTACCTCTTAAATTCTTTTACTAACGGTTTTTATCTATCAGTTATAGTGTTATAGTATCATATATAATATTATAGTGTTATAGTATTATAGTATCGGTTATAGCATTAAACTACAATGCTTGTAAAATATATTGTGCGTATATACACCGAACAAAAATTGTACATTTTATTATAATAAAATTAATTATAATTATCTCAATCATTGATAAGAATATTTACAAATAAAAGGTAATGCAATACATATATAATAATAGTACAAATGATAAAGCTGCGCAACCTGACTTCAACTAAGCTGACAGCAATAAGTGATACCCCGGGAATGGCGACGTTAAGGATCGCGGAACTATTATTCCAGAATAATAATTTTTTTTTTTGTATATAAAATGTTTTAAATTTTAAATCATCCTTCGTTCAATTTGGCATATAATTTGTGCTCAAATTGTATTTATATTTCGATATCCTAACTTTTAATATTAAACCCAATAATATTAATTATCATTATTTTTTCTTTTTTGTAAGCAGAATAAAGTTTTTATGAATTAAGAATTGATTAAATGTAACATTATTATCGGGTCATTCGATGGCCAAGTTAAGCCCGAAATCCAGAATTTTGTACGAGAATTGGCATTTTTATAATTATAAAATCACAAATTTCAAATTTTAAGAGTTGCATTATATTTTTTTACTACAAATAAATTGATATTGGAAGATAATTACGCACGTAGGTTCCTAATTATTTAAACATTACTAAATGTTGAATTGTAATAATTTGCACTTGATTAAACAATATTACAATCGATATATGTATGAACATACATACTAGTCAAAAACAATGTTTGTCTACACAAAATGAAAACAGCTGAATGCGAGATTGTTATTCTTATTAAAACAAACATTTAAACCATACACCGTCTTTATAGTGTAAAAAGATATACGAAGATTAAATAGTGTCATTCGTTTTACAGTAATTGGTCGTCTAAATTTTAGTACCTTTTAGTTTCAATTTAATAACAAAAACAAAATACTAAAATGATCATGATTACAACAATATGTTATTTAACTTTATTTATTCCATTATTATTTAACATTTTTGAGAATACATTAGCGAAAATTGGTATTTATATTTTCTTCTGTATTATAAAAATTTTCGACTTTTAATTATAAAAAATCTATACTTATTTGATCTTCTTACAAATGATAGTTTCTATGATTAAATATTTTATTATCACTAGTTTTAGTAATGAATGTTTTTCTATAGGTGAAAGTAGTAATTTACTAGAAGGTACGTTATTTATTAGTGTCCGTTCAAAATATTTAATTAGCGTATAAATACAACACTTAAAAATTAATATAGTTTAATAATAATTATTAAAAGAACATTATGTTAAAAATATTGATAAATTAGTTTTGTATTTGTATTTTACGAATTGTTATAATAGACAAAATATAAACAGGAATAGGTATTAAGAGGAGCTTAATTACATGATATAGTGACAAATTATAATTTATTTAAGTCGTAAGCTAATTACGTTAGATGTAATATTATCTTTTAACAGTACTGATAGATGTGAATAAAATCCATTTATTTATTGACTAATATTAAAGTAATTGTATTTTAATAAATGATTTTAGGTTTACTGTACGTCATAGTTTTTTTAAAAAATGTGTTATTATAATAAAGTTATTTTTCTAAAATACAATCTTGCAGATAATTAACTTACAGGACTATAATTCATATTTTATAAAAGTTGCATAGCTTGTAGTTACAAAAAAATATTCGTGCATATGTAGTATGTTGATTAATCTTAAAAAATTATTTGATTGTTGTTATTCTTATTATTAATGTGATAATATGCTTCTCATATTGCTTATCTTATCACGTAAAATTTTAAATCTTGAACACAAAATATCATCATCCCAATTGTTCTTATACTCTATTAAGAAATCTTGTAAAAAATGTAACGAAATTTATTTTTAGAAATAAGTAGTGAATTAAATGAGAATCCCCCTGAAGTAGTTCTTGAGAGTGATGGTGAGTAATTTAAAATATAATATTTTATTTGCAATTACAACGATGCAATAGCATATATAAATATATATACAATATATATACATTTTTTTTTATTTATTAGAGACATATTATAAAAAAAAAATATTTATCTCAACCATTAAATAAAAATGAAATAATAAACTAAATAAAAGCAAAATTCAAAATAAAACTAAGGAAAAGAGAAGAAAAAAAATATATAAATTACAGTGAAAATCCTACGGAAAAGAAAAAAAATTAGAACGGAAAGGATCAGGAAAACATTTGAGATTTGGAATATATGAGGAAATGTAAAAGGAATGTTGTATGAAGTAAATACATTTTCAAGAATACGACGTTTATGGGATAGGACAGGACAATCGAAGAGGAAATGAGTGGAATTACAAACAAAAGATCAATCGTGCAGGGTACAAAAAGGAGAATCATTTAGGGATAAATTGACGGAGTGAGCTGGGAGACGATTGTGCCCAAAACGTAAATGGGAGAAGGAAACAATGGATTTACGAGAAATGGGGATATTGTGGAACCAGGGAAAGGGTAGGATAGAGGGGCAAACACTACGAAAGGAAGCGGCAAAGGAGGGTGGTAGGTTCAACCAATAAGCAGTCCATAACTTTAAGGGGAAAGTTTTGAGGGCTGGGGAAAAATCGGAGTATGGAAGTTTAATAGGCGAGGGAAGATAATAAGGGCAAGATGTGGCGAGAAAATCAGCGGTTTCATTGCCTATGATACCTGCATGGCTAGGGACCCATAACAAATTAATTGTATACCCAGCACTGGAGAGAGAGAAAAAGATTGAGCAAATGTGCAGAATGAGATGGGAGGAAGCAGACACAAATGGAAAAGAATTTAACGTCATAAGGCACGATTGAGAATCAGAATAGATAACAAAATTACAATTATGGCAAACTAAAGAATTAATGATAAGGAGGGCTTCCAGAATTGCAAGACATTCGGCAGTGAAAGAAGAGGCAGACACGACAACATTATTAGAAAACCTGATGGAAAGGCTAGGTATAAAAAAAGGAGTACCCAGTAGAAGTCTTTAGAAACAGATCCGTCTGTGAAAATTAAGCAGGAATTAGGATAGTGGGAAGAAACAAAATCATTAAACATAGCATTTACCGTTATAATTATTATATTACCAGTATTTAATATTATATTATATTGTAGTTATAAATTTTAATTGTATGTAAGATGACTTAATACTTTGAGTGTAATATTATTTTCATACTCATTGAATATTTAAATAATATTATTCCGATTAAATGTATGAATATACATTTTAATGAATTTTTTAGTGCAATAATTTTAAAAAATTGTACAATAATTAAATTAAAAGTAAATAAAGAATATAAAACGCTTCATGTAAAACTTACATTAAATTAATCAACCTTAATATTAATTTTTTGCTCGTTTATACCAAGCCTTGCATATGTAAAATAAGCTTAGTTAATGAATAATTATTTATTTTATTATTATTTTTTTATTTAATAAAAGATATTTACAGTCTATGCTTCTATACATAATAAGCAAATTTGATACCATAATATATAAATATACATATATATTTCTACACATATATCTATACACACACACACATATATATATATATATACACAAACAACATGATGCATGTGAGGAGGGAGACTATTCAGTAAAAGAACCCAGCGTTAATTATTTATTTCATTTTTATTTTTTTTTTCTATCTAGTTTTTAATTAATAGTAATTGAATGGTAATTAATAGTAATTGGATATTTTACAGTTCCAGCAGATCTGGACACCATTTTTTTTTCGAGTCGACAAGGGGGATTTCCAGGAAGTGAATTGGATGCAAGTTCAAGAATTAAAGGGGTTGATTGAGATTATAATTTGGACGGAAATTTTTTATAGTGTTTTGTGGATAATTGGTTTACTGATTCTGTTTTAAAGTTATTTTGAAGTGAATAGTTAGATACATACCATGATTCAGAAGAGATAACAGGTAAATTAACGGATTAGAATGCTTGTAACGTACGAATTTGGGATGGTTTAGCACATCCCCAAATTTGAATTGCATAGGCCCAAATAGGTCAAGTAGGGATTTGTAGATAGTGATTTTTGTGCGAGAGGCTAGTAAAGATTTGATTGTTGAACGAAGTAAATGGAGTTTGCTATTGATACTTATTCTTTTAGATTTGATGTGAGGACCCCAAGTTTATCTTTTGTCAAGTAAGACATCTAGATATTTGACTTCGGATGATATAGGAATCGGTATTCCTTAGAATTGGAGAGGAGGTGGTTCGGATTTTTTTAGTGTGAATGGGACGTATATGGTTTTATCTGGATTAATTTTAATTTTCCATTTGGATGATCAGTCATCAATTAAAATTTGGTGTGTTTTCAGAAAATTTGAAGTTTCAACTGTATAATTTCCAGCTGCAAGTATTGCGGTGTCGTCAGCATAAGTGGCGATAACAATATTTGGGGTCTTAGGAATGTCAGAACACTAAATAAATCAGGAGACCGGTCGCTACCTTGGGATACCCTTGTTTTAATTGGATTACACAAAGATAGGGAGTTACAATAGCGGGTTATGAAAGTACAATTTTCTAAATATGAGTGAATTTTCAAATAGTACGGTGCATGTAAGAACATTTTACGTTTAAAAAGTAGACCTTCATGCCATACTCGATCAAAAGCTTGACTTACGTTTGAAAATACACCTGGGCAGTATTGTTTTTTTCAAATGAAGATAAAATTTGATCAGTTAGTCTACGAATTTGATGTATAGCTGAGTGTTTGGTTCTGAAGCCAAATTGTAAGTGTGGAATTATGTTGTATGTTTAAAGTATTGGTCTTATTCTTATTCTTATGATTTTTCAAATAGTTTTGGAAGAGTTGGTAGTAAGCCGATGAGTTTATAAGAGGTGATTTCGGTCTTTGGCTTGTTGAGCTTAGGAATAACTATAATTGTAGATAATTTTCATATTAATGGAGAATAAGAAATACGTAGCATAGAGTTGAAAATATAAGTTATTAAGACAATGGTTTTTTCGGGCAGATTTCTTAGGATTTTATTAGTAATGAGGTCATATTCTGGTGATTTTTCTTCTTTTAGTTTATTTATTAAAACTTTAATTTCATTTGGTGTAATGTGTTTTGTTGGGAACGACATTGGGAGAGGATTATTGACAAATACATTGACCTTTTCCAGATGTTCAGGGGTAGAAAGTATATCAGCATGTAGTATGAAAATGTTAGAATAGAAAAATATTCCCCTAAAAGTACAGCTTTTTCCTTATCAGAAATAGCCAAGAATCTATTCGGGTCAGTTATAGGAGGAAATTGTTGTTTTTTATTAAGTAAGCTTTTGGTAGTTTTCCAGAGTGAACTATTTATTGAATGTAGGGATTGGTATTTTTTTTCAAAATACATTGTTTTATGTTTTGATATTAATTTTTTGATGATGTTCATTAATTGATTTAATAATTGTTTGTTAGAAGAGTAGCGATATTTTTACCATCTGGAGCGAGCGCGTCGTTTATCGGAAATTAAAGTTCTTATACATAACGATAAAGTATGATGATTTGTTTGATATACACTAGTTTGAGTATTTGGGTATAAAGAGTTGTATACAGCTGACTATATCGAAGTTACAAGATCTTGGTCAGCATTTCCTACATCAACATTATTTAATGTTATTAGTTGCCTGTATAGTAGGCGTCTGATTAGCAGGAAATAAATGGTGTTTTATTTTGATGATTTAATAATAGCAGATCCTGCATGAGCAGTATTGTCAGGATGATCAGTTGTATAAACCTTAAAACCTGGGAAAATAGTTTAGTGTTTGGTTTACAGTGAATTTCCGAGATGAGTGCTAGATCAATTTGTTTTTCAAATAATAAATTTAACAGTTCAATTCCATGTTGTTTTAAACCGTTAGCATTCCAGTTTCATAACTTTAGTATATTTATAATTTGTTTTAATACTGACCATATTTTACGAGTTTATTTATAACTATTGTGAATAATGAAATGAGAGAATAAATTATTAATTTAAATTAAGAAATTAATGAGAATAGTTGGGATGCTATCGATTCATGTGGATTTTCAGTGTTATTTTTAAGAGTGTTATTTTGGGTTTTGGTGCAAGGGGGTTTTTGACTTAAGTTAGAGAATGATGAAAGGTCTGATATATTTGGAAGAGTCTTATTAGTGCTAATCACACATAGAGCTATCCCCCTTTACAATAGTACTATAGTTAACATAACTTTTTGGGTTGAATTTACTGTTTGGAATGGATTTACCATAGTTAAGTCACTGCAAATTTTTGTGAATTTGACAGCCACGATAGTTTGCAATGTTCGTCAGTCTTGGTGTAAGCTGAAGCTGAATGGTTAGAATCATATCGAACATATTTCGAGGGATATGTACAATATATTTTTGAGTAGCCATACTCCTGGAGATTTATACATTGAATAATATTATGTCTTGTATACCACTCTTCTAGTTTTATTTTTGTATCAAGTATTGCATTTAGGTGAACGATGTCATTGTTAATCGCAGCTGGTTCTAAATCAATGAAGGAGATCGGAAGATTCTTTTTTGTGGTTTTGTGTAAGACGTTTGTAACATTGCGAACTGTGTAGCTAATTTAGACTTGGCCATTTGTAATTCGAGAGCATTAATGTCACTTTTGGATGAATTCAAAAATGTATCATCACTTGAAACGTTCTGTATACGATTTTTATTTGAGTTTGTATTATTGGATATATTTTTACGATTAATATTAACACTATCACGGCCAAATTTAGGTAAAGTAGGCATTGCTTGTTATCGGGTTATGAAATAAGGAGATTACGACAGCCGCCGACTGTGACAGTCATGGTGTCCGTTATATGTATAAGTAAACCAATTATAATTACCAAATATTTGCATATATCTGAATAAGAATTAATTTGTGGTTCTCGGGGAAAGTTTAACTGTAAATAAGTTTCCTTGCTACATCCAATGGTAGGAAAATCAAAATGTTAACTTTAAGCATTTTAAAAAAGATGATTTTATATACTCGTATATAACGATAGGGAACACGTGTAGCGAATGACATACGCAGCGTGAATGAAATAGTTTATTAAAGTAGTTAATTATTAAATATTCCGACATTCAATAAAATTTATTTAAATGTTTGTAGTTTAATTATTTACGTATTTTTTGTTTTTATGTTTTATGATATATTTCTTATATATAGTAAGGACGAACAAATAACATGTACTTAACTTTAAATTTATATGATCATTCTATATTATTTTAGTTTGCCTAGGTAAGCTTGCATATTATGTATTTCAATCAATTATATTTTAATATGTACTTATAATTAGTTTGTATACGGCATGATATTCATTTTAGGATTAATCTATTTTTTAAAACGAGATATTTATTAGATACCATAAGTCATTAAAAGAATTACATTTTCAACAAAAAAGTATCATGTACATAATATGTCGATGGTTCTCATATTTAAAAATTTATTTTATGGACATAATGATTAATGTTGTTTAATGCTTAAATTCGGTTACATTAAATAAACCTTGACAATACCAAAAGTCCAAAACAACTTATTATGAGAATAATGTTCTACTTGGGTAATATTGATTTAAACTAAAATGTCGCAGTAGTGTAGATTATATATATATATATATATATATATATATATATATATATATATATAAACAGTTTTATGACTTTCAACGCAAAACCGCGTTATATATTATTGGATAATTTATAGGATATCTCGAGTAAACAAAATTTTTAGGATATTGAAAATCGAGATCGCTAATGAAAATGACATTTCCATCATATACCTAATTTTATAGTGAAAATTGACATTGTACTTCTCAATTTCAATTTTAAAAGGCTGAAAATGTATATAATACAAGGTGGAGTAATGTTAAATTTTCTTTCACCATTTGCCGTATGAGTTTATTAAGCTTATCTAAATATAAAATTTATTATCTGTGAGATTTGCGGAATTATCCATGTGGTGATTATTATTGTTCTGACATTTCCGAGTGCAGTCACGACAGTCAGAAGTGCACTACATACTCCGAGGATGGAACCTGTAACGGTTCCGAAGCGTCAAAACAATAATAATCACCACATGGATATTTCCGCGAATCACACAGATAATATATTTGCCGTATATTAGATTGTCTATTATCCTTTCCCGTAAAATATACGTGTTTGATATACCATACAATATATAATAGATATTTAGTTTACTAAACTTAAAGAAATCCTCCAAGGGATGCACTAGATTGTGAAATGGATTTGGTGACCCCGGGGCCCTGAGCTCTGAACTTACCTTAATTGGTTGGTTCAGTTTGGTCCTCTAAATCAGGAGGTTAAAGCTAACAACCTTGCCTAGTAAAAATTAATTTTGTTATGAAATCAACTATACACTAGCCTCGGATAAGATTACGTGAATTTTAGACTGGTTTTTGGAAACGAAATGTTGATTTTAAGATTGCGACATGGAATGTGACAAGTCTGTATAGAATGAGTGCAAGCTAAAACTTAGTAGATATTTTGAACTCATACAACGTAAAAATAGCAGCCATTCAAGAAGTATAATGGTTGGGAGTAGATCAGTTAACGGTTGGGGAATATACAATATATTTTTCTGGAATGGAGAATGCACACCAATTTGGTAATGGTTTCGTGGTTCATAGAACATTAGTACCCTATGTTAAAGACTTCTAACCAATATCCGAACGATTATCTATACTTACCATTAATACTAGCCCTATTAATGTTTGCATAATAAATGCATCAACAGAAGTAAAGGACAATGGTGTAAAAGTATCTTCTACGACGAATTAACCGAAGCATACGAGAGTATTACGGGAAGCATAATAAAAATTGTAATAGGTGATGAAAAATGCAAAGTGTGGACGGGAAGTAGTAACAGACAGAAGTAAAGGACAATGGTGTAAAAGTATCTTCTACGACGAATTAACTGAAGCATACGAGAGTATTACGGGAAGCATAATAAAAATTGTAATAGGTGATGAAAAATGCAAAGTGTGGACGGGAACCACAGTACTTCCCTTGCATAGGGAAAAAAAGTCTGCATAAACACAGCAATGGTAATGGTCAGCATATGATATCTTTTGCAACGTCAAATGGTATGTCTGTTAGTAGAACTGCATTTCCTCATAAAGATATTCATAAAGCAACGTAGAGATCACCAGATGGAGAAACCCTCAACGAAATCGACCATGTCCTCATACAAGCAAGATATTGTAGTACAATTTACGATATAAAAAGTCATAGAAGCGCTAATTGTGACACAGATCACTGCTTGGTGATTACTAAACTCAGGTCCAAATTGAAAAGTCAAGCAAGGTTAAAGAAAGAAAAGAGGACAAAAATCAATTTAGAACTACTTCAAGATGAATAAGTAAGGAAATATTATGAGAATGAAGTTAGGAAGAACCTTACAAAGAATAATGTAAAAACTATTAAAGATTTAGACTGGGGAAATGTGAGTATTGCTGTTAAAAAATCAGCGGTCAAGAGTATTGGTGAAGTGAAAAGATCGAAAAACACGGGGTATAATGATGCTTGTAGAATTGCTGTGGATAAAAAACGTAAAGCAAGAGACGAATATATTAAGAACAACAACCAAATGGCTAAAGAAACTTTCATACGTGAACGGAAGATCTGCAATGGCATTTTCCAAAGAGAAAAAAAGACATTTTTTTTAACAATGTATTACAAACTGCTGAAAATGGCACTCAAGGGAGAACAAGATTTTTTTTTAGAACCATTAAACAATTTAAGCAATTCAACCCATTATGAAATGTGAGTAGAGACCATGACGGACAAACGTTAATGGAACCAGAATTAAAAGCTCAGAGATGCAAAGAATATTTTGAAGAACTGTTTAATAGTATGGTGCCAGATCAGCCTTTATCGCACACCGAATATGAAAGAGCACACATACAGACGTTAATCTAGAAGAAATAAAAACCACAATTTTGAGCTTTAAAAATTGAGAAGCACCTTGTACCGATGATATACCAGCAGAGCTTATCAAGTGCGACGGTGAGAAGCTATACAAAGTAATTTTCAAAATATGTCAGGAAATATGGAGTAAAGAACAAATGCCGGATACCTTTAATGAGGCAATCATTATACCATTATATAAAAAGTTATGTCTGATAATAAGTAAATTATTACCAGAAGACCGAAGGATCATAAATGACTCATAGAAAAATTGAATTTATTACCCGGACGACATGAACGTTAACTATTAAAACGTGAGAAGTTAAACAAATTTCTAGTTTCCCAGCGATGTTGATACCACACTGCACACTGACGACCTTCACCAGAAGAATATCCGACTATTAGCTTTTCCTAAGTGCGCAATGGACGTAGGTACTGACAGGTATTCCAGGATAATTCTGCCTGATGAGAACGATCAAGTCCTTGTGTGGAAAGACGTAATATCAACGATCACTACAAAACGAGATGTACAAGAAATTTCAAAAGAGAAAAAAATAAACAATGTGTACGCGAAAAATATGTGACATTTGTTACTAGCGAAACGATTATAAAAATGGCTCCTCGTTGTACTGAAAGCTGACCAAGTCTGCCCTGGGTGGGTCTTGGAACAGCGTCGAAGCACAACGAGAGAAGGTTGAAAACTGTCAAAATATTTGTGTTTCGTCTCCCCTTATATATGGTCGAGACCAGCTATTTTTACATAGTAAAATAAGTTTATGCCCATATATGGGCAAGAATATGGGTACAATACAAAAATAAAATATACAATAACAAAGATTATTTACAGAATATCGATTGCTTAATTAGGTTCGGTTTTAATTAACCTTTATTACGGGCAAAAACAAGGGGGATTAAATAAAATGTGATAATTATAAAGGAATATCGTTTTTCAACTTAGCGTACAAGGTGTTCTCTAAAGTACTATTAAATAGGATTGTCCACTATGTGGAAGAGTGTTTGGGGGATTATCAATGTAGCTTTCGGAGAGGCCGTTCAACAATAGAACAACTATCAATTGTTGGTCAAATAATTGAAAAGAGGTACGAATACCGGCAAAACCAGTGGCAACTATTTATAGATTTTAAAAAGACCTATTACAGTATCTACAGAGAAAGTCTCAATAATATAATGCATGAGTATGGTTTTCCAAAAAAACTAATCGCGTTAACTAAAATATGTATGGAAAACACAACGTACAGAATGAGAACCCAAAATGCAACGTCTGGACTATTTGTAATAAGAACATGGCTGAAACAGGGAGATGCTTTTTCTCCTGTACTTTTTAATCTTGACCTAGAACTGTGGTAGGGAAACTTCATAAAAACGTAGGAGGTTAGCCGGTTGGTCAAAAAAAGATACGGCATCTTGGTTTTGCAGATAATCTTGTCATAATAGGATAGTTGCTTGCAGACATAGCTAATATGGCAGGAGTATTGAAAGAAGCAACAAATAAAATAAGTCTAGAAATTAATACTGAAAAGGCAAAAATCATGGAAATCATGGAAAGTGGACAGAGCCCATTTGAGCTAGAAGAATAAACTTATGAAGTAAAAGTTTGAGCACTAATAAGCACTAATAAAACACTAGTAAGTGTTTAAGTTTAGATATTTAGGAGTAACTTTGAGCACTAAAAATAATTGGTCAAAAGAAATAAGTATTTGAATCAATAAAGCTCAAAAGACATATTATGCAATATTGAGATTCATAAGATTCAAAATGATTACAAGAAAAACGAAAGTAATATTGTATGTGACTATCCATTATAAGACCAACCCTTAGATATGGATGCGAAGCGTGGACAACGACTAAACAAACAGAAAGAAACTTGAACATTTTTGAAAATAAAGTTTGGAGGAAAGTATGTGGGTCTATCATTGATGAAACAACTGGAATTTGGCAAAGGAGATACAGCGAAGTGTTATGTGACGTGATGGATTTAGCGACAGTAACAAGTTTTATTAAGGGCCATAGAATAAAATGGTTAGGGCATATAATGAGATGAGAAGCGAACGAAACAGTTAAGAGTACATTGGAATGGAAACCATACCGAAAAAGACCTAGAGGAGGACCCAGGAAAAAGTGGATTGACGTGGTAGAAGAAGATTTAAAAGCCTTAGGAGTTGAAAATTTGAAATAAGTTTTTCAAGATAAAGATAAGTGGCGAAGTATAGTAATATTGGCAAAAACTCTAAGAGAGTAGACATGCTATCAGAAGAAGAAGAAATTTAAAGAAAACTTGTCAAATGTTTAAGAAACATTTAAATGCTTACAATAGAAACAAGAATGTGTTAATAGAATCGGAAAATATTTTTTTGTTTTTTTACACAAAAAAGCTAAAATGCTAACAGCGAAAGAAATAAATAATTTGATATATTAATTCAAGGTAGAAAGTCACAATGAATTAAAAGGTTTTAATGATACTAAGAATTGAATTCATATATATTATTAATATAAATAAATAATTAAAAATTTAATTAAGTTATTATTATTTTAATACCAATTTTACTTAGTCAAAAAAAAAATATATATGTAGCATACCAAATACGAATATCTTGCAATAGATCGTTCATATTTTAATTTTTTTCATTATAAAGACAATTAATATTGAATAATAATTTTTCTAATAATATAGTGATGTAAAATAATATAAAACGATATCATTATTTGTAATGTATTTATACTTTAATAATTCTATGTATTTAAATTAATATTATTATTTAAATTAAATTGATTAATTGAGATGCACTGAGTGATATTGGGGAATTTAATAGTAAGTAATATTTAATCAACAATCATTATATTGTGTTACGTTGTTATCAGTGGCGACTCGTGGTCGCTGTGGATGGAGTAGTACTTTGAATATAAATTAGTCTGCTTTTGAGTTTGAAAAGAAAAAAAAACTCGAAATCGTTAATAATTTAGCAGTGATCGCACGATCTTCCGATTGCATGGCTGGAAATAATGTTCTACGTGCTTATGAACTGTACAGGCCGGGGAAAATATTTTCGTTAATATATAAGGTTAACTGTCAAGTAAATATTTTTCGCATACGAAGTAATGTCCATAGTCGTACATGCATATTGTATATGCTATCCAAAAAAGTTAAGAGTTATATTCGGCAAAAACTTCATTTTTATACACGACACTAGTTTGGTAAAATATTGCATATACAACGAGTTGTACGCCCGAACAAGAATGGTAAGTTAAAAAATATGTGTACAAATCTATACATACGGTCTCCAGTAAAAGTCAGTGACAGATGACCTGTTAATAAATAGTAAATTGTGATTTTATTATTGACTAAATATGTTTTTAGATACCCGTACACATCTCGGACGACACGACTTTTCATACTTACATGCCACTACCCATGTTGTATACGTATTATTCAGCCATGGTGCTTGCAAGAATCAATACGACGTCAAAAAAATAAAAATACATGTTATAATTTTACTTAATTTGATTTTAACAATATTTGAATAAACAATTAAATTATAATAAACACATAATATTAATTTTTCTTTCTTTTAATTTTAATTAAGGGGTGTGATCGCCCGGTCGTTCATGCCACTAGTCGCCACTGATTTTTATATTATTTATTATAACATATAGATATTGTTCGGAACGGGAGCATAAAATTATAATACACGAGCCCGGATACCAAGACTTCGCGGACAACAATAATAATTCAATAAACAAATATATTTACGTATGACAAATTTTAATAAGCAAAATAACTCACGCGTAATAATACATAGCACGAATGGCCTGCCGGAACAAATTAAACAAATTCAAATTAAACATAATAAACACGCATTCGAACAACGATCGGCTATTAGAGCCAAAATTAATAAACGATTGGCTTTAGAGCCGAAATTAAAAAAAACGATTGGTTATTAGAGCTAATAAGATTTTAATAAAAGGTATTTTACTTTTTCACATAATATTACGCGACGACGATGACAACACGTGTACGGCGGCGGATGTAACGACGATAGATTCGCGAAAATTCGCGAAAGCGACCTTTTATCTATCGCCGGAGTTATTGTTCTTAAATATAAATAAATATTCCGATAATTGTTATCGGACGTCATGGCGGCGGCGCGCTTGCATGTTGGCGCCAATTAAGTGTCAACAGATATTATGTTTATTAATTAAAATTATTTACTAATTTTTAAATAATAATAAACTCTATATATGCTACTTTTGACGGAACGAAATAATAATATTTATATGTTTTATAAATTTATGATTTTATTTCTAGTTGATGAGGATGATGGGGAACTTGGTAGAAGTGCTTTCTATGATGCATATTGTGACTGGAGTAAGTAGATGAAAATAAACTATTTTCAAATGCAATATATTAAAATTTATTTATATGTACGATATTGTATTAACCAAATGCAATATTTGCGTGGATTATATTATTTAATTTTAATGTACAATTTGTGTAAGAATAGTTTTAAACGTAAAAAAATTTAATTAAATTCTAATAACCATAAAATTTTATTTATCTTCATGTTATTATAATATTATTATACTTCCCTGTAGATACTGTTCCCTAACGATACTGTTATAAATATAATTTTGTCTTTTTTTTGTCGTTCGATTAAAAATAATCATAAAAAATAACCACTCCTTTATTATTATAAATAACTTAAAATTTATTTACCAAATTAATTTTTTTATTGGTATTTAAATATCTATTTCCAATTGAAATGAGTATTAGAGATACTTCATGCATGAACTAAATATAAAAGCCCATTGTACATAATGCAGGATGAATAATTTTATTTTAAATATTTAAACAGTTTTTCGATGATTTTGAGTGGTTGTTTTTCCTATCTTCTTTCTTAAATATATTTTCGTGACCATTCATAAATTTATCAACAACAAAGTATCTTAGATCGTATCAGATGGTCTCGTGAGCACCGGCTAAAATCTCTCGTATTATAGCAGTTTGCCTCACTCTGAATAGTTTTCAAACTATGATTATTTGAAAAATAATTAAGAAATAAGAATAAAAGTGTGGAGGTGCATGCTTATTTTAGTTGTATGTGTGTAAAATATTTCATTTCTTTTACGTGTTTGTTTGATTGAAATAGGGATGATGTGTTTATTTCTTATTTTTATTATACACATTATTAAAAAAATATTAACTTGAGAAAAGGCTGTCGGAGCAAATGCGTTTTTACATAAAAACTTCGCTTTAAGGTATATTTTTACACCCCATATAATTGTCATACACCCAAACATGTATTTATTATTTAATAAATGAAAGAATTTTAACAGTTTGCATTGTAGTCTGATTTTCCAAATGCAAATTAGAAAAATTAATAAACGTGTAAATAATTCTAACTATTGTTATTTTTAAAATTTATTTCCATCATTATTTTAATCAAAATCGGAGTCAATCATCATGATAAGATAACATGGTTAAGAATATCTTTTTCTCAAATGAAGAACAAAATTTATAGATATGTGACTATGGTTTAAAATATTTCATTTATTCAAGAGTTGTAATTTGAGATGAAATAACCTATATGTTACTGTCCGATAAAAAGATTGGCTTATACAATTGAAACAAACTATTGAATTACAAAAACATTAATCCGAAAGTCATTTATATGTAAAATATTGAGAAATAAAAATACATAATTTAAATATTGTTCGTACTGTGTAATAACGTAAATATGACCAAGTCGAAATTGAGCCATCAAATCACTATCAGTTATCAGAAAAATATTATTATAAATTAGAAGAAAAATTATAAACGTGTGTTTGTGTAATGTTACTAATTATAATACCTCGTATTTTGTCAAAGTATTGACATATATATTTTATTTACTAGGTGTTGGAAGATTACTTACTATAATAAATACTATTGGACACAGTAATATATATATATATATATATATTTGTCATATACTTATAGAGACTAGGGTCTCGGTTTGGTACGTTTATTGATATACACGTGTACACGTAGTCCGCTCCTTAAATAGTAAATGTATGAACATCTTGTATGATCATGCATGATCCGTGTATTTAATTATACATGTTTTTGATGTTTGTGTACACATGTATTAAGGTATATGAGTAAGTGTATTAAAAGGTCATCTACTAGTATATTAAAAGTCCTACAGTTTGTATAATATAAATCTGGTTATGGATCATAAAAATAATAGGTTACATCATGGATATAACATATATGTATAATATAATGCATTATATTATATTCTAGTTAAACCGTTCTCAATATATAAATATAATTTGTTTTACAGTATATGTAGCTAAGTATTTTGCTGTGCTATACGATTATGCAATTAATAGTACGTATAAAGTATACATAATATATTATTAGTATAAATAACTAAAAGTGCATTAATTCCTTATTCGAGTTCATCACCCTATCAAATATCATATATAAATAAATTGTATTTTTAATAGGACATAGCCAAATCCATGGTGGTGAACTGAAAACTCCAAATAATTGGTGCAATTTTAGATTTGCTGACCGCAGTTTGTATTTGTTTTATAAAAATACATTTAACTTTCATAAAGTCTATAAGATTACAAAAAATATTTTAAATTATATATTTTATTTGAATTCTGTAATACAGAGGTGGCTAACCTAACTGATCTTGCGGACTACTTTGAAAATGCGTTATAATCTAACTTCCTAATTAGATTGGAAAAGATATTATTGAGAGACTTTCCATAGTAATGTCGAGTGGTGATGTAGAAAAAATTCTAGCTGATAAATATATATATATATACATATTAAGGCGGCCTTTAAGAATAGAGGTCAATTTTTTTTTTCAAATTTGTTATTGGGACACCCAATAAAATATATTATTAATTTTTTATCGCCCCGTAATTTGTTCCATATAATAAAAAAATTTATTTGTGAAAATTAGAAGACAATCAAGAAATTTTTTTTAGAGGCGCAGAGAGGTTGAAATTCGCGTGTTGGGGGTATTTTTTAATATAAATTATATTTGTTTGTGATATTTGTTTAATTTTAATATTTACGATAAAAATGAAAAGATTGTTTTTTATAATATACAAAATTATATAAACAAAGTTATATATGACATTTATTCATTAAATTAATATATTTGTGAATAAATTGTATTACATAATTTTTAGATATATTTTAGGAAATATTGATTTTTTCGGTTTTACTAATATGACTTACACTATGATAGCAATTATTAAAACCATATTGTACACATTTTGTTCAAAATGTTTAAATTTAAGATAAAATATATTATTTACTCTCAGATAAATACAGTATAATTTAAATTTACTTTTTTTTATCTGTAGGTATTCCTTGGAAATATTTGAAAATAACGTTCAAGTTCCAGTTAATTAAGATTAAATATATTATCTGTTCTTAAACCAATATAATCAATACAACGTTCAGTCCGTGTATACTGTGAAGTGTTTAGTGTGGGATTTAATGAAAATTTGTATTGTATATATTCATTATAAAATTAAATATGGATACAAGAAATTGTGACAAATTTTTTTAATCGATCATGTAGATAGTCAAATAGTTGGTGCAAAGTTACCGTCAAATGGACAGGTCCCTAAAGTATTATTGTATTACTTAAGAAAGGTAAAATTAATTATACAATCAAGTTCTAACTTGGTGCTAAAAGAAATTAGTATTTTGGGGAAAAGCCAGAATCCCTACACGAAAATCCCAACGTGGCATAGAAAAAGTAGAAGCTAACTACACACGTGGATACATCTGAAAACAATGTCAGGAAAAAAAGTAGAAGCGTTATATGGTGAATGGAAGCTTTACAGAAATCAAGTAATCGAAATACAGATTTACAGAAAGAAAAGAAAAAAAATTCATTGACAAATTCGACGATCTTTTGATATTGTGCATGTAGAAGCTATGAATATAATCTCTATTGAAGGAGACAGACAATTTTTATTCAACCAAAGGCAAAAAGGTCGTGTGGGATGTTTAATCGATCAAGATATTTTAACGTTTGAAAAAGAGAAATAAATGTTATTACGAAAATAACAAGAAGAAACAAGAAAGAATCGATATGAAATGAATCAAGCAATGCAAGGTATGTTGGTTGTAGGTACTTAAACATTTATTTCATATACGTATTTGAATATATGAAAACAATTAATTATATTTAATGTAATATAAAATCATAATATTTTACTATAATATTTTTTGTTTTATATAATGATATTTGCTCTTTTGGCGAAATAAAATTATTGTTTGATATAATATTAATTTTATATAAATTATTATTAAATAATAATGTATTTTTAAATATGAATTACGTAATATACATTATTATAAATAGGTTTTAAATTTATAGTTGAGATGGTTGAATTTTATTCTTCATCGTCAAGTAGTGATGAAAATACGCAAAATTTAGATGAACCAATGGATATTGACTTTTCTCTTAGTTATAATGAACTCATTGGTCAACCAGTAGTCATTCTAATTATCAAATGAAAAGAGCCAGAAGAAATTTATTAACAACAAAATTAGTTGCAACAATGGACCTAGAAAAATTAAATGACTGTGCATATTATACTAGTAGTTTCTGAAGCACTTAATCATGATATAAATGAATTGATTATTAATCGAACCTCAATTAATTGCCAAAAGCGATTGCGTGAAAAATATGCCTCAAATCTCAAAAATGCGTTTGGAAATACAAATTTTGATGGATTAACTGTATACTGGAATGAGAAATTACTACCCGCGTTGACAAGCAAAATAGATTACCAATTGTTATCACTTGTTCAAAAACTGAAAAATTTCTTGGCGTTCCAAAAATAACTTCTGAAAGTGGTCATAATCAAGCTCATACTGTATATCAATTATTGGAAGAATGGAATCTCACTAATTAAGTTCAAGTACTATCTTGTGATACAACAGCTTCAAACACAGGACGATATCAAGGAGCTTGTATTATATTAGAACAATTAATAGGAAGAGATCTTTTATACTGGCCATGTAGACATCATATCTATGAAATAATTTTAAAAAGTATTTTTGGAATAAAAATGAATACATCAACAAGACTAAATGTTGATCTTTTTAAACGATTTCAACAATCGTAGTCACAAATAAATAAATAAAACTTTGAAAATGGTATGAATGATAGCATAATTTGTGAAAAACTAAATAATAAAGGACACATTGAAATTTGCAATGGAAAGTTTAAAAGAACATCATCCAAGGGAAGATTACCGAGAACTCTTAGAGCTCGTAGTAATCTTTCTTGGCGGTATACCTCCAAGAGGTATATTTTTTCGTTTTCCAGGAGTATTTCATCATGCTAGATGGATGGCTAAGGCTATCTATTGTATTCAAGTATTTTTGTTTCGGAATGAATTTAATCTAATAAAGACAGAGGAAATTGGACTTCGTAAAATTTGTGTATTCCTTATACGTTTGTTTATTAAAGCACGGATCCGCAGTTTAAATCCTAACGAAGCACCTTAAAACGATTTCCAATTTTTAAAAGACCTTTTAGATTATAAAAATATTGATAAAGGTATAAGTCATATTACCTTAAATAAATTTTATTGTCACTTATGGTATTTGGCACCACAAACTGCAGCATTGTCATTTTTTTACGACAAAGTATCAATTTCTACTAAAAAAAAAAAAAAAAAATGGTGGAAGCTATCCAGTTAAATAATAACACAAATGATACATTAAAAAAATATCTAATAAACCCCAAAGTCGTAAAGAATTATACAGAAAATGGACTTGAACAATTTATAAATATTGAATCACCAATATTTTTCAACAGATATAATATTTCAACAGATTCTATGGGTTTTGATCCTTCAACGTTAATTATAACAAAGGATTACATATTGCAAAAAATTTAAGAGTTGTGAATAACACAGCTGAAAGAAGTGTAAAATTAATGGAAGATTACAGTAACCTTTTAACAAAATACGAGTATGAACAGTAAAAACAATATGTATTACAAGTTGTCTCAGACTACAGGTGAAAATTTCCAGATTGTAAAAAACTAACATTATCGAAACAAATTGTATAACTTTTATTGTACCAAGTGATTGTTTTTTTTAAATATAAAAAAATGAACATGCCAAATTATAAGAACTACAATTTATAATCACTAAAAATAATATTTTTGAGAAAAATGGAAGTATAACAATATATATTGATAAAATCATTATTTTATGAAAAAATAAGTATAAATGTAATATAATATTTACTCGTGAAAACATTACTTTTATAATTAAATATAATATATGACTATAAATGAATAATTTTGTATATTACAAAAAATATTCTATATATTTTTGTCGTTATTATTAAAACTAAATAGATATTTAAAGATAAGTACGATTTAAATACAAAAATTCACGCAAATTTCAACTCCTCTGCGTCTACAGAATGAATTTCATGATTGTCTTCAATTTTTCACAAATTATTTTTTTTATTATATGGAACAAGTGACGAGGAGTCCCGAAAAAAATGATTTAACGTTTTAAGGGCCACCCTAATACATATATATATATAATAGTTATAATGGAAATTTAAGAGCTATTCATCAATAATTAATTTGTTTTCGTCAATAATTAATAATTATTTACGTAATTGACAAAGTAAGAATATTATTAAAATAAAACAATATATCGACTTAAAATTTTAAATAGTTTATTTTTAGTTATTATTTTTAATCATTATTTTATAAAATTTAATTTTAAACACTTTTGTGTTTATATAATTTTGTTGTATTTCGAACCGTTCGAATGGTATAAATAATAAAACGGAAAAATACCATTTAGCAGAATTTTTTGAACTTTTATTTTTTTTTCTTCAAGTTGTAACTATGTAAGTAATAAATAATAATTTATAATAATAATTATATTTTAAAAAGTAGTAATATTTTCAAAAGTAGCATTTTTGAAATCTTCATATAATTTTCTATCTAATATTTGTTGTTTAATGATTTTTGGTTGAAAAAAAAATTATAGCACAATGTTTAGATTTTTTCGTAAAAAATGATATAACTACTCAATTGTATATACATAGGACCACAACTTTAAATTGAACGATTGATTTCAAATTTTTCAGTTATTAATTTTTTGTGTAATTACAAAAAATGAAGGGATGCCGCAAAAAAATTAAACATTTATTTTTAAGGGTCACCCTAATCTCCATATTAGATTTGGACCCAATAAAAAAAATTTGGAATGAAAATTTAAAACAAAATGGTTTATTAATATTGTTTTTATTATAACTCAAAAATATAGTACATAAGCATGAATAATATAATAATGATAATATTGAAATGATTGACAATAATTATAATTTATTTAATAAGTGAGATATATGTTCTCAACTCTTTCACTTAACATTTGCAAGTCTATATCTATGCGTGTATTTGCACATCGTAATTGGTGTTATAGTTAGGTTAGTTATTCGTCTGTTAAGCATGAGCATGATTTTTGTTTGGTATTTTGGTTTTTTGATCAGTAATTTTATAGCTCCCTTTTCTTTGCTAATTAAAGCAGGTGTGCCATCAGTTGATATTCCAGAAAGAATTTCCAAACCATATTGTTTTCGCATAAACAATTTTCAACAGTATCGAAAATATTTTCTCTTTTTGTAATATTTTTCAAACTTATCAAGTTTAACATTTCTTCAATTATTTTAAATGATTAATTTACTCCACAAATGAATACTACAAGTTGAGTTGTGTCTGAAATGTCTGTACTATCGTCAAATGCTAAGAAAAAATATTTAAAATCTCGAACTCGATCGCACCGTTTTACGATAATTTCATTTGAAATGTCATTAATTCGACGACATATTGTTTGACGGGATAGACTTAAATTCGAAAATACTTTACTTTTATCAGGAAAATATCCTTTGCTACAAATTCCAAACATTCTTTTACAAATTTACCATCAGAAAATGTTTTCATTTTTATTGCAATCAAAAATGAAACAAAATAGCTTGCCTTAACAATATTGGAAGATTGCTGTAATGCTGAACCAAACATTTTTAATTGAGTTTTTATCTGCGACTTAAATTCTTTGAGCTTTGATTATTTCACTTCTTTATTGAATTTAAAATAATTATTGTTTTGTTTCGTAATACCTTTTAGCGTTATATTTCCTAAATACAGTAATAGTTTCTTGGCAAATTAAACACATTAATTTTGTATTTTGAATTATAAAAAATACTTTTCTGCCCATTCATCACTATACATTTTATTTTCGTACACTATTCTTCATTATTTTACATTCGTATTAAAAACTAGAAGGAAATACAAAAATTTTAATATATTAATTTTTAAATTTAATGGAATTTGTATTATCTGCTTTCATTGAAAATGTATGAAAACTATTCTTCAGCAGTCACAAAATAAAATCGAAAAACAAATTTTCAGTTGACATAGACCGTACTTCAACAGTCAAAATAAGTGGACAGATTACAATAGTTATTGGCCACATTTCATCCCTTTTGCACATTTTCCACGGCGGTCGATGACCGTATACATGGATGTAGACGCTCTAGAACATTATAATTATTATTATAATTGTACATACAATTATACATATTATAATTGTAGTGACAACGTTGTCAATAATACGGGCATCACGTTGCGTGGACATTCTGGGATATTCTACGTTTGCTTGGTCAATATAAACGTACATTTTCGACATGGGAAATTTTCTGTAGAAAAATAAACATATTTTGTAAAAGTGTAATAAATCTCGCGGTCTGTAAAATTATCAGTGCAGTGGGTTGGCCATCCCTGATCTATATGTAGATAAAATAAGTATATTAAAATTTATTTTTTAATAAATAGTATATAAGGTTTTTATTAAAAATATTAATAAAACTACTCATCTTATTATTTTATGAATGGTATAGCCAATAATAGAACTTGCAAAAGTAAGTTTAAAGTTACGAGTGAAGTTAGTTTATGAATTCAGTGTGTTCTTAAATTTTTATATTGAAAACTCTACTTATTATGTATATCTTTATTTCTATTGAAAGTTATTTAATAATACAATTTTATCTACAAACATAATTGTTGGTTACAGGATGAAATAGCCAGTTCATGTTCCTTAATTTAGATTATCTTAACTTCGGTCTTACCCCCTTGCCAACCAGACATCACTCATCTTTAGTTTTTACCTAATACTATTGGGCAATTAACACAAATTTACCCCTTATAATCGTTATTATCATGAATTATTCTAATTCAATATTTGATAAAAAATCAATGTACACCTAATAAACACAGAATAACCTTAATTAACCATTGGTAATTGATTAATTATAGCTTAATTATCGTTTTCCCTCTTCTAATGCTGATAAGCAGTGAATTAATTGACTGTTGCCGAGTACTTTTAAAATTTAATAACCACAAGACTTTTGTTGTCCTCTAGTCGTGTATCCGACTAAACACTCGTTCGTCCTTCGAACTCCCTCTGCTTAAAAATGTTACTGTATACATGTTACGAACCCGCTGCCGCCAACGACTACATTAACGCGTATAGTATACATATTATACTTTTGTTATCATTAATCTTTAAAAAATTTATTTAAGTTTTAAAATAATTATCCTGCTCCAAGGAATAAAAGAAAAATTGAAATAACTTCACTAATTATGGAATACAGAGTTTGTACGAAAAGTAATGTCAGTAAGTTGATTAAAAAATATATATTTATCATATCGGTGTATTACATTAAAAAGTTTCAAAATATAATTCTCCTACGTCGATGTATCGTTTTCAACGAAATTTCCATGCATCGAAGGCGTCACGGTAGGCCTCTTCTGGAATGTCCTTCAGAGTCCTGATACATGCGTCTTTGACTTTGTCAACTGTGACTACATTATATAAAAATATATCTGATCATAACATTATACATCACCAGATATACATTTTCTGTGAATTTTGAATGTTGACTTGTAACCGGTTGCAATATGATTAAAAAAAATTTGATGACATTTCTATAAAATGTTTTTTTCGAGCAATCGTTTATTCTTAAGTAAACCAACATTTTTTCAAATTGAATAATTCTTTCGTTATTTCACATCATATACTAATTAAATTTTACACACACACACACACACACACACACACACACACATATTCTATATAAGCCTATTAAGAAAAATGATTAACACATACGAGTCCGCGTTAAGTGAGACATTTTATGTCTTTTTAGGTTAGGTTTTTTTTCTGTAACGATTTTCGTGACAGTCCCCAGTGAGTATCTTAATTTAGGTAACGCTTTTCGTAGACACTTTTTGATGGACACTTTGTCGTGACGGTTTTTTATTTTAATGTGCCAAAGTAAAGACATAAAATGTCAATAAAAAAATTACATAAGATATTTTCGGATTCTGCGAATATTACAACCAATTATTAAATTTTAATTTAATTTAGTTAAATTTAATTCTAATCCATGAATTCAAATGTTTTTGGTGTATGATGAATTATAATTCAATATTTAAATAATTGCGACATATGTGCTAATGTGATCAAGAGGTTGAATGAAAAACTATGTAAATGAACACTCAGACAATATTTTAGTCTATTGTTTAAGTAATGTGAATAACTTTTGATAATCGTACACCACTTATAAATCTTCAATGAATACTAATTTTATAACTAAAACTGTAACTAAAGTTGCGATAACAAATTACGAGATTTTGTAACTAATTTACCAAGATAAGATATTATCAATAAGAAGATAAAACAATATATTTTTTGATACTTATAGTACAAATTTATAAGCAGAATCAGATCTTGTGCTTTACGATCTAAAACAAAATAAAGCGCCTGTATAAAATAATACAATAATCAGAATTATTGCAATGTACTAGTACAAAGGTAAAGGACGATTTATATCAACTAACTCGGGATACATATCAAAAAAAGGAGAGATATGTATGATTACTATAAAAGCATAATTCTAACTATATGAAAGGCAATGAGAGCAAATTCCTGTGAATAGTTTAGAATATTAAGTCTATTGACCCATGTCTCGAAAGTTTTAACAAAAATAATATACCGGAAAATAGAAGGAAAAGGTAAAGAATACTTAAAAATTACCAATTTAGATTTAGAAAGCAAAAAAGTATACGAGAAGCAATTCCAGGACTGCTTTTGCTAATTGAAAAGCAGATTGACATAAATAAAGTTACATACATGGACTTCATAGACTTGAAGTAGACATTCGACAACATTAACTAGAATAAAATGTTTTTTATACTACGAGAAATATGTGTTGAACAACACGCCTTAAATATCATCCACAATCTTTATAAAAATCAGATAGCTTGCATTAAAAACGATTGAACCACTGTTAACGCTTAAGTAAAAGAAAAATTTCTACCAGAATGCATGTAATCACCTCCAGTTTTTAATTGCTACATCGAAATATTTTTAAATACAGTGAAAGTAAAGCTAACAATACTAAATATTGGATTCAAAATGAGCGGAGAAATTGTTTCCATTATATAATTTGCAGATGATATTGTGGTAATAGCAGAGAGTTAGACAGAGAGTAAGAGTACATACCACGTACAGTTGATGAAATAAATGAAATACTTAGAACATCAAAAATATTAAATGTAAAACAAAAATATTAATTTGTGCCAGAGACCAACAATTAAAAGCTGATGTATTGGTTAATATTCGAAAATTAGATCCAGTAGTAGAAATGTTATATCTAGAAAGCATATACACATCTGATGATATAAGCATTCAAGAAATAAAACGACATACAGCATTGGAAATTCAAATAATTGGCAAATAAATCAGCATTTAGTAAAAAACATAAAAAATATTTAAAAAATGTACCTAAAAAATACATCTCAATATTAAGAAGTCACTCATTAAAACTTATGTAAGGAGTGTAGCAACATATGGAGGTGAAACATGGATCACGAATGATATCGAAAAGAAAAAATTAGAGGGGTCTGAGATGTAGTGTTGGAGACATACGAAAAAGGATAAGTAGGATAGTGAGGAAAACAAACGAAGAGATACTTAGAACCAGTGGCGTATTTAGTGGGGGCAACTAATTTTCAAGGATTTTGTTTAAATAATATTATTACTTGTTTTTGAAATATTTGATATTCAATGTTTTATTTCACAATTTGGAAAATAAATATTATCAGGGATTAACACTCTGTATATACCCTATAATGAATTATATGTTATTATTTTATAGTTTTAAAAATTGTAAGCATTAAAAATAAACATTTATAAGCATTAACACATTGATTTATATAATTTATTTATTATTACTTTTACATAAAATATTAATATATGTCTAAAAAGAGAAGGGGTTGTGTATGTATTAGAAAAAAGCTTGGTAAAGTCAGAGGGGTGAGGTAACAAATAAATGTGTACCAAGTACAATAATATTCTAAATACATCACTTCTTAGAACTCTAAAAAAAAACGTACATTCATGTATGCGATTAGAGCAAGGCGTTGAAAAATGATTGGACACGCCCTGACACACTCAAAAGCATTGTATAATATAATTATAGTAAATATGATAAAAGGAAAGAAAACTACAGGACGTCCTCGAAACTCTTACATAGGACAAATTAAAAGTGATGACGGAGTATATAAGGATATAAAGAGATGTCGAGAAATTGATCAGAATTGAGATCTAGAGTTGTAGACCAACCTATGGGTTAAAAAAAAATTGTATGAATGAATGTACTTTATATGAATAATATGAATAAAGTAAAATATTTTCATCGTAGCCCATATCAAACACGAAAAACTATTCAGGCTAAACGATAATATTTTAATATTATTTATAAACAACAAACATCGCCCTTTATTTAGAAACAAATGATTTGAAAATTATTGTTAATTAATCATTTTACATTATTACATTGAGAAAAAATCACGAAAACGTAAACATTCTTCGTTAATATTCGCATTATTACACATTGGGACTGTGTGCTAAGTAATAATAAATAAAAATACTTATAATAGTCACGAATGTAACAATTCACGAGACAGGCCAGTTTTACTTAAAACTATATGAAACTATACAACTTACACAAAAAATAAAAACAAAATGTGGATAAAATGAATATAAATAACATAAACCAGGATATTTAAGCAGTGGGAGTAACGCACAATAAAAAACAATAATTTGACATTATTATATACACAACGCATATCCGACGATCGACGGAAGTTCACAAACAAGAACATAAGCTGTTGCCCAACTACGTAATAATACGAGAATAATAATTCATGACACAAACTTATAATAATATAATCAACAAATACAAATATTGATGATATGTGAACGTGAATGTATGTATTTTCGCCATGGCAATGAAAGAAATATGTAACAATAACATACATATTTGTATATTATCGGGTGATTACATAAAACGTACAAAGAGTATAATGCCTCAACAGCGGTATTATACGTATTTTATCTGCATTATCGTAGTTGGCAGCTGCGGCTGATCCATTACCGTCGATGGCATGGCGAAGAAGGTCGTGAAGATGTGACCAGACTTAGATGGGGTAAAGGGTATAGCTTTTTCAAGCAGAACGCAGAACGCAGAACGAGTGGGCGTATCAGTGGACGAACGAACGAAAAAACGATGGGGGTCATCAACGTCTTACGGTTATTAATGGCGGTGTGATGTGGTATGATATGGCTTCAAAACGTTGTAGTGGGGTGTCCACGAATTGATCGTGGGAGTCGATGACAAATGATAAATGGTAAATTACACGATTACAGTACAAGTTTAATTGAAAAATTTACATTTCCATTTAACTTAAATAAAGTGAAGATAATCAGAGTTATTAAATAACAATTGATCAATTATCAAAGAATAAATGTGATTGGTTAAGGTTAATTACAGTTAATCATCTGATAAGTTTGCGTTTGGTCTAAGTTTAAGTGAACATAAAGTTAGAAGACAAGGGTGGAGAAGGGTGTTGGGAAAGTACATTTTCCCAACTCCACCTATTTGGATTTTTCAATTTTTTTTTATGCCTACATTTAGTACGTAATTTGTATGAATTTGTATGCTCCATGCCGGAATTCGTAAACGGTGCCGGAACCATGTAAAAAATTGATTTTAAAATTAACTATACAATCTCTTATGATTCTAATCATCCTCTATCACAAAAACTGAATTTTTAAACAAAATAAATATATTTATAATCATTAATATTATATATAATATCGCTCCTAAAAATAAATATAATTTAAGTACAATGAATTAATTTCATGTTTATAAAATGTAATATATTTGTAATAGATTATAAATGTAAAATATAACTTTTTACTTACGTTTTATTCCATTTACTTCTGTAATCACTCGATTCTTAAATTGGACCACTGTATTAATAATATTATTTAGGGGTATAGCTAGTTTTCTTCCTTACATATTTAAATACAATTTGGATATCTATCACGGCGAAAAGTAGTATACCAAATAAAATAATTGAATAAGATTCGTCGATCAACTTACTAAACATTAAATAATAAATAAATCTATAAATATACTTAACTGAGTATTTTATGTTTCCGTTTCCAGTGCCATACAAATAGAACACATTGTATTTTTACAATAACGGATAATAGGCCATAGTCTCCTAAACCATAAATCTCCTATTAGTCCAGGATAACAAATTATTTATCTTGAAATATTTATTGTTTACACCCACGTGTCGCGGAAAATTTTTTTAACAGAAATTACCAGTCGTTTTTAATACATAAGGATGAATTATATTTATATTTTAAGATTTCTAGTTTTTTGACAATACAATAATTCAAAAATAATTATTCATTTAACGTACTTAATAGTGAAAACCAATTTTCTAAATCATAGTGTAAATTTTTATTATTTTAATTTTCATATATAGTCTTAAACTCAATTTTTCTCGGGGTTCCGGTGCCGTACGAGTTCCGGGAATGGGCATACAAATTCATACAAATTACGTACTAAATGTTGGAATAAAAAAAGATCCAATAACTGTTGTTTTTTACAGTTGGTGGAACTGAGAAAATGTTTCCCCAGTCCCACTTATACTAAAATAAATTGTTTTCATGGTTTCGGTGCCGTACAAATTACGTACTACATATAAAAAAAAAATTGAAAATCCAAATGGGTGGGATTGGAGAAATTTACGTTTATTGGAACCGTAGAGAGGGAACTTATATTGGGGTAGAGAGTTAGAAATTTTTTTATAAGAATCCAGAACTGGCCATTTTATCATATATTAAATTCTTATATTCATCGTAATATTTGAAACACAGCATAATACATAATAAATAAACATATTTCGTGTATATTAACATTAAACAATTAATGCATACACATGAATTGTATTATTATATAACATAAAAAACTACTAATCGAAAAATCACTGTTGTTAAAATGAAAGTATAATATTTTAACATTTGATTTCTGTAGGTCAACTGAGTGAATTTGGAAGTATATAATTTGTTTGTAATCAAATGCTCATTAATAATGTTTAATTTAAGAATACATAAAATGTATTTATATTAATATTTAAAATAATAATTTATTGCACATTCGAGTCATTTGTTTACTTAATATCAAATTACATTATAATTTACAATCGTCTTTTTCAATGTTTTAGCTACTATAAAAGAAGCTTTGACATTTGGATACAAATATATGAGTTAGTAGACTATACATTACAATACTTCAATAGATTTAAATACATATAAATATGATAATTTATGTCACAGTCGATTGTGGGTGGTAAAGATTTTTTGAAACACAACAGCTATTTAACGTATTATACATTGATTAATTATAATAGGTCTGCTAAGTATCATAGAAATTATAAAAATTAATTATTTTAGAAATTCAGAGTTCGTCAAGTTGGCCCTTTCCCTCACATTGGAATTTTGAAATTTTTTTTATTGAAATCGATTGTGCTACGTTTGTGCTGGTTTGTACAGCACAAATTACAACAGTTATTCTACTTTTTTTTGATGGAGGAGTAACTGAACGGTTTACTTAGCGTAATATCGCATTCAATATCAATAATAATCATAAAATAAATAAATCATAAGATAAAACACTTGAAAAATAACCAATATGATAAATTTAATTATCCTGGAAATTACAAACTGAAATGCAGTTGTAATGAATGTTATATTGTTAAAACTACATTTTAAAGCTAGATATGGAGAACTTATAAATAAAATAATAATAATAATAATAATAAATAAAATTAAAAAATTAAATCCAAATTCCAATTTTACTAAACATATTTTAGAAAATAATCATACTATTACTTTTAATATAAATATTATTTTATATGCTTAAAATTTCTGTCATTGAAAATTTAAGCATACAGAATTATACTTATATAAATTTAGTTTTGGAAAAAAATATAATAATAAATTTAATAATAGTTTAAATATCAGTATACAATAATATGCCATAGTTGTGTTAAGAAAAATTTAATTCACTTTGTATACAATTTCTTTGGTTTTTTTTTTGTATTTTTTTTTTACACTGTCTTTTTATTGTAATATTCCTTAATTTTTTCTATATAATCAAATTCATTTTTATTTTATAGTTTTGTAATTGAATTTTGTTATTTTCTTTTATACCTTGTAATAATTTTTAGTAGAAAGTAATTAAATTTTTCATTTCGTGTCATTTTATTCGAAATGGTAATATCTCATATATTACAAGTAATATGCTATCAAGGCCAACGGTATACAATTACAAAAACATGTTCATTTGATTCAATATTAGAAATATTAACAATATGTTACGTCGAAAATACAAAATATCGTAAATGGGTTCTAAAAAAAGTAAATACTGGTCCAGTGTAGGAATTAGTGCATACATTAGTTCGGGATGGAGTAACCATGCAGTCGTACAAAAAAAAAACAATATGTTTGTTAGAACATTTTATACTTGAAAAATTGAGTACACAAAATGTGTTTTTATTAAGTGTAGAATCGATTGTAAGTGATATGCTGCAAAATATGCTGCCTATCATGGCCTCGGATTCAACATTTATTAAAACAACCAAATGTTTCAACATAATATGATGTTGGTTGGTTCATCATAAGTTTTTGATGGTCATCACAATTAATTTAACATAAGTAAAAAACTTTTTTTTCTATTTAAGTATGTCTTATATTTTTAACATTTCAGTTTGTAAATTCCAGGATAATTAAATTTATTATATTGGTTATTTTTCAAGTGTTTTATCTTATGATTTATTTGTGTTATTATTATTATTATTATTATTATTATTATTATTATTATTATTATTATTATTGATATTGAATGCGATATTACGTTAAGTAAACCGTTCAGTTACCCCTCGATCAAAATTTGAAAGTCGAATAACTTTGGATATGGAGTAGCAAAAATGACTGGGATAACGGCACAAATCAGAACAAATGTAGTACAAACGGTTTCAATAAAAAAATTTCAAAATTCCAATATGGGGGAGCTAACTTGACGGACCCAGGAATTCAGTCTTTATTCAGGACCATAATAACGATTACTTTTGAATACATTTGCATGCATAAAAAATTGACACCCGAATTGGTTACCATTACCAATTTACTATTTACTATCTTTAGATTATACATGAGAACTATATGAAGAAATAAATTAATAACTTTCAAAAACCTAACCTAATCCTAAATATAGCATAACGTATAGATATTTAACTAAAAAAGTATAATACAACATTCAGTCATAACTAATGAACGTAGATAGACTTAATATTGCATAAAAGGAAAAGAAAAATTTAAATATCGTTTAAGAAATTATGGAAAGCAATTTAAATATTCTCTTTTTAACAATTCGGGTAAGGACGTTACATTTGAATAAATTCCAATACTACAAAATCGACTGTCAAATTGATTACCATTAGGAATTATCTATTATACATATATCATATTTTTATTATATTATCTGTTATCTATGTATATGTATATATATATAATTGTTTGAACAACACGGGTATCAATTTAAAAATTTCGGACTCAATTTGGGCAAATAAGCAATACTTATATTTATATTTATGTATAAATTCGGCAATCACGTGAAAATTAATAATTCACGGGATAATTACAATATCGACCATTTCTTATCAAACGAAAATATTGAAATACTGAATATTTAGTCAAAATGTATTCACAGAGTTTTTAGAATTTAATTTTCTAAAATGATTTTGATACTTATTTCATAATAAAATTTTTTAGAATGCTTTCCATTAATCTAACGGTTTGCAATACATAAAATCTTAATAAATATATAATATCACATTCGTAAAATATTAGCAATAGTACCCCTTATGTAATAAACCGCGGTTGATGTGGATGTCAGATCGAGTAGAACACTTAATCAAGTGTTTTAAAACTATAAAGTAAAATTAACAGCAATAAGAACTCGTTCTATTCGAAGACAATGATTCTCATCAAACTAAGTTAGTTTCTTTGTAAGTATTCCAAATTCATATATTTAACAAAAAATTATTATTTCACTCCAAATATTACACGTAGAAAAAATAAAAGAACTTTAGCGTTGTGATAATAATCAATAATTATATGCTCTTTATGAATTTTATACATTTTTACAAAATAAAAATATAGGTTAGTCCTATTTATTTATATAATATTTTTTATATTTTTGTAGCTAATAATGAACTAACGAACAGTATGATATATATTTTACGAATATCCTGCATAATAACATTAATATTTTGCATTAAAGTCAAGGAATAATTACTCAGAATATGATCTTAGTTTTTATACAGTCCAAGTTAAAAATCTAATTTATGTGATACATAAAATTCTAAATAATAAAAGAAAAATTAAGAAGCTTGTAAAAAATATTGAAAATATTGAAAATAATTGAAATGTTTAATCAGATTTGTATTGAATTGTAATAAATTTTAATATATGGTGACATTATGTTTATTTACTATTATATAATTTACTATGATAGATTCAAAAACTTGTTTCAGTTAAAACAATTATAATTGTCATGTATTTATTTAGTTTATGCAGATGAATACTTCATATTTCTTGTCAACAAATTTCAAGTTATAGACAGATGTACGTATCATAACAAAATAATAAATAATGTCCATCGAATATAATAAATAGGGCCCGAATTTAAATGCTCTAAAAACTACCAAAAAATACTCTAAAATATAACTAAAAATTTCCTAGAAAATGTCTTTTAACCACAATAATGACCTTAAAAAATGACCAATTTTTTTATTACAAAAAATTAATTAAATAAATATTTGAATATTAAAGGAAGTTTATATATTTTAAATTTAAATAAAAATATGACTAGAAACTTTGAATAAACCTTTTGTCAATGTAGGTTATGATCAGTGAATAAAATCATCACAGCTCTTAGGGCTGTATTCATTATAAACATAACAAAATATAAAAATGAGATTATGTTAAATTACACATTCCATTATTATATATACCTATTAAATTGTGAGAATTGCATTGAACAATTGCTAAACAAAATATTGAAACAATATATTGCTTAATATGTTCAAACACTTAAGATTTTCGGTTGTCCGAGAGAATATTTTTATACATGGGAAAACTCCTTTCAACATTCACGGTTGTAATAGGAGCATATTTAAAATAACAAATATCATCCAGTGTTAGTTCTTCTGAAATATTATTCATAGAGGTTTCCCTGCTTTCTACGATTTCCGAAATTGTTTCCATTACAATGTAACCATCATTTTTTTGTAAAGCCGTTTCTAATTTTTTCTTTATTTTTTTTCATTGATTACCTGTATTATTTAAAATACAAGCTTTTGCATTATTTACAATACCATTTGCTTCAGCTAAGGATGTTCCTGAGGTTTCAAGGCATGTTATACCAAACATTCCAACCACTTTGTTAGAAAAAGTTTTTGATAATTTCGTTTTACGTATGCGCAATTGTGAAATTCATGGCTATCACTTAGATGAAATTATATTTAAAACTACAAGGTACTCAAAGTAAATAATTATATGAAAAAAAACTTTTTTCTTTTTCTTTCCAACGCGACTAAGATTATTTCTCTAGGTTGAACACAGATTACGCTATAGCGTTTTAAAATGTGGTCCATATATCTGCCGCACCTTGTACAATAGAATGTATAGTTCATGTGTAGTAGACAGTGATATATATTCCATTTTTTATAGCTTGGGCGTATTCTTTATTGATTATCAGTTTATACCAAACTGATGATTTTTTTAATCCTTGGATAAATATTTCTATCCATATATAAAGTTCATGTAATTTTAAATTGTAAATTTTAAATTAAATGTGGAGTTATAATATACATTTAAGAGTCGCATTATTAGTACCTTCTGGAAATCGGAATGAATTTAGGGTTTATTTTTTGTTAACAGAAATTATTTTCTGTTAATTGATTTTGCTATTGTTATTCAGAGTTCCTGTATTTAAGTTATCTGTTCGAACACTCAATTAGTGGATTTAGTGAATTTAGCAATTTAATTTGTGTACTATAGATTTTCCTTTTTTCTTTATTTAAAATATCAAAATACAAAATGACGGGAGCTCAATGTCGTACATTCACATAGTTTTACGTGACTACAACTATTACGAATAGCACGATTATCTGAATTAGAATGTTCTGAAAGGGATTTATTGCCACTACTTTACAAGATCATAATATATAATGTGATGTAATTTCTCAATTCTGATGTACTGACATAGTTGCTTCTGGATTCGCAAATCATACAAGTAGAGCTATTCCTTATGTTAAGTTTGATAAGATTGTCGCAATTTTGTTTGGAAAATTAATGATTGAAAATTTATTTTAAAAATTTCAAATGAGGAGGTTTCAAAACCAATATCATTATCAGAACTAACACTCATTAGTAAACAATTTATGTATCATGTACTTTATTTAATATTAAGCAACGTTATCAAAATATGGTAAAGGTATTTTATTTATTTCAGATTTTACATTAGTACCATCTCCGATTCAGTTTTGCAATAATGTAAACAATATTGGGTAATCCTGAATTTACAATGATACTTTGCACAAGACCGAAAAAATATATGAAATGAAAATGCTTAACATATATAGTTTATATATATATATATATTGTGTATGGATAATAATCATTGAATTCTAGTTATAGTCGATACAATCTATACTAACTATTTCTAATTTATTTGTGTTATTTAATAATTATTTGGATTTGATGTATTGTGAATTTTTAAAAAAGAAATATAGATATTTATTTAAAACTTATAAACCATGTTATACAATTTGCTTATATTTATGTTTAAAAATTATATTATCTTTTTATAGATAATTATTTTATGTCATAAACTGTAATAATCAATAAAGACTTGCTATCAATTAATATAATAAATTTATTAACGTTATCTATTCATATAATAAATAAGAATTTTAATTTCATTGAGTTATTATCCAATATATTATACAACACATAGCTATATTTAATGAATTATTTTTAGCTCTGGCGATTTGAATTTATTTTAAGTAAAGAAGTCATAGTAAAGAAACAAGGTTATAGTATTCACTTTTGAAATTAAGATCTTACTAATTCACAGAAATTCAATACTATACGTATTGGTAAATGCTTTTAAACAATTTTAAAAACATCTATCCGTAAATTTTTGTTTTATTCTTATTGTAAAAAGAAAATACATACCTAAAATTAAAACATATAATAAGATTTATTTATATAACTTGTATTAAAAATTATTGAAATCAGTTCCATTTCATGTGCCAGAATACATTTTTAGAAGTAGTAAAAATGAATTTTATTCAAGTATAATAATGTTATTTTATATTATTCAAGTATAATACGATGAATGTTTCTTGAAGTATTTTAAGTAATCAAGAATAAAAAAAATGCTGTTTCATATACTTCTATAAAAAGAATTATACAACAAAAAATTATTTTGTCCTACTCGAATGTCCAAGTTTAACTGAAAAAAGAAGTTTATTACCTAACTCAACAAACCTAGAAGGCTTCTTGAAAATATAAAATTTAACTCCTTTAATATATTTCTTAAAAAAGACTAATTTATATAATAAACTAATTAATGAATAGATGTAAAATAAAATTTATAAGTTAATACTCGTAAATAAAAAAATGTATATATATATATATATATATATATATATATATATTTATGTATACTTAAATATATAAAAAGCCAATGAGTATTACGTTGATTGAAAGAAAAAGAAAGAAAATTTAAAAGTTGTAGTATATGTGTGTTTATTACTACCGGTTTCGATAAAATGTCATCATCAGGTTAATACAAATAAAATACAATAACTGAGGAATAAATTAAAAGTAAATTTCATAAGAAAAAATTACATAGAGAAATAAGACAGAAATTACATAGAGATTAATATAAAAACATTACAATAAAAAGATATGGAGTTAGAAGAAAAAAAAATTATATAATAATAATCAATCAAAAAGCAAAGAAATTGTGTATATAATGAAAGCAACTGTGGTGCGATATTAATATTATCTAATATATATTGATATAAAATGTTATTTTTTAAATTTGTTTGTATATTTAAGATATTTTTAAACTCGTTATGTTTAATTTCTTTATAAATATGTAATTGTTCCAAAACGGAATTTATATAAATATTATGTTGTATATTTAAAATATTTAAAACATTATGTGTATTAAAAGTATTAAGATGAATATTTTCTAAGACATGTTTTGCAAAATTTGAATTTCGATTAGTTTTTTTAATCTTATTTCAGAGATGTGTTCTTTATATTTCGTATTAAAATGTTCTAAAAAAATTTTGTTTCGCTATGATTAAAACTATAATAAAAAATATATAAAATTTTATAAAATAAAATGAAACATAGTCCAATTACAATTTGCAATATTAAAAGTTTTATAGTTTTCATTTTTGTTATTATAATAATTTATTATTATAACACAAATTTAAAAATATTTGACATTTAATACTTAATTTATTATTTGAATAACTTGGAAATAAGCATCTAGACAAGTGTCTAAATACCTATTGTTCACGCTGAACAGAATATGGTGCGCGCGTAGTGGCTTCGGACTGTTTGTCACCCAACGACGATGTCGCCGCCACCGCGTCGGACCTTATCCACTATACGCGTTTCGCTCGTACCAGTGTGTCGCGGTATCCGTCGTCGTGCGTCGATATATATATATATATATATATATATGCAGGCGCGGATCCAAAGTGGGGGGGGGTCAAGAGGCGATCGCCTCCCCCTCCGTAGACTCTTGTTAAATTTTTTTATTAGTATCGTTTTATAATTCTAACTATTATCTATGATTCTATAAAAAGACAATTTAAAATGAAGTTGTAGCTATGGGATTTTTCGGTTTTAACGTTTTTGATAACCAATGAAGATAAATACCTCTTTTTATCAAATTACATATAATTTTTTTCATATATGTATTACAGTTTAATTATTGAACGATACGTGAACCTTAAAAATTGATGGGTCACACATAATATAATATACCTACAGTATGGCTCTTAAATATCTCGAACATCTCCGTAGAGGATAATAAATTGTTCCGATAGCAGCCGCAACCGCCACGCGATTCGACATTTGATAAAAATATAAAGACAGACTTTATTGTTTTATTTCGGTGTATCGCAAACGATTTCCAAGAATACGTTTTGGAAAATATTTCATTACTCGATGCGACAAAATGAGGATTAAAGTTGTTTTGATTAAGATGGCCCCCCCCGTAAATAAGTTCTGGATCCGCGCCTGTATATATAAATATATATATATATATCCCCGGTTTTTCTTCATGACATATACATTTTTTAATATTCGCGAGTCTGCACCTTCGTCGTTTTTGTATCGTCGCTGATCAAAAGGCGAAATACATTTTGCGGCCACTCTACGTCAATAATAGTACAGGTTTTATACTCACATAAAATATTTGTTTAATGCGAATTGCGCAACCGATGTTGGGATTTGTTTGTCGTTATTTCACGAATTAATTGTCTCCCCTTCAATCCCTCTAAATTTAAGGAGTTCTGTAAAATAGATTTTTAATTTTCGTCAAATTATACGGTCCACTTTTATACTCCTTCAAAACCGTCTATCGATTAATAATTCTTTTACAAGCCTTACACAAGTGCTCGGGACAACCATTTCGCAGCAATATATAATCACGGAGATTTGTCTGACGCGAACACTTATACAATAAATTAATTAATTTTAATACATCAGTTTTTGATTATTTGACTAAGTATTTGATAAAATGTCCGATTTAAACTTATACGCGTATAACATATAACTCTAAATCATGTTGCTGTGAATTATTATAAAATTATTAATATTCCTAAATAGCATTTCTATACATATTAAAGTTTATTGCACTGTATTAATATCGATGCAATAGCAGTTTGTTATGTTCAAAAAAATTATTACCAATATTACCAATTATCAGTCACTAGTTAATTAATAAACATTTCTAACATTCAACATTTCTTCGAAAATCTAATATTTGATTTTTCAAAATAATATGTACACGTATAAAAAATAAAATAAAACATTTATTTACAGATTTTTATTTTATTTTCTCTTATTTTATAATAGCTTCATATTACGGTACTAATATGTTAAAACAACAATAATTGAATAAAATATATATACTATTATATTTGAGTTTCCTAAATTTAAATTTAACATAAAAATAACTATTGTATACGTTGACTATTTATAATTTACAATTATTTATATGTTTTAGACAGTTAAGCTTAATATTATATAAGAAATTTATACGTGTAGATGATATTATATTATCAATATAATCATTGCGAGCACAGATGATGACTAGGTACAATACTGCATTTCAATAGATTTACATTAAATAATTGAATGGCATAATTTTAGTTATCAGTACAGTATATTAATAAGTATTATTATAAGCCAAACAATTTCAGTGACAGTAAAAATAACTACATTGAAATCGGAATGACTATAACGTCATTATATGACTATACAATGTGCAGTAATATAATAATTTTCTTTTATTAATTATAAAAGTTGAATTGCTGTAAAAAATAGGTCGATTTTTAAAAGTCCATCAGATTATATCCATATATACAGAAACATCATATATACAGATACAGAAATCTTAAAATTATTTTTTAATCCATAAGGGATAATTAAATTATTTTTCACTAATTTTTTAATCACCATTAAATGAACTCGCATATTTTATTTTCATGGTTTATGGTCTCGTAAATATAACATTTGCAATTTGTTTTCACTATTTTCTACGGTTACCACTTAAACACAATTTTTCTACTTATCAAAGATCATGAATTTTAATTTTTGTTTGAACTGGGGAAGAATAAATCATAAGTCAATGTTTACATTGTCTACACAAAAAAATACAACTATTTGCGAGGTTTTTATTGCCATCTATACAAACTTTATAACAGTAAGTTATAATACATCAGAACAGTATAAAGAAATCCGCGGGAATATATATTAATGTTCTTTTTACATTAATTATCAGTATACATTTTGATACTTTTCAGTTCCGATTTAGCAACAGAATCAAAATACTAAAATGAACATGGTTTTTAATATATGTTATTTTATTTTATTAACTCTGGCATTTTTTAACATTTTTAAGAACACATTAGCTCGTCATAGTAGGTATATTTTCATATGTATCACATAAAATTTTGATTTATACATAATTGATTTTTCACGAATAGATAATCTCTATTGATATATTTTATGTAACTAATAGTTTTAGTAATGAATTATTTTCTAGATGTACTTAATAATTCTGATGAATTTCAATTAAGTAGTAAGTTATTACTAGTAACTAGTCGTTCATAAAACTTAATTAGTATATAATACTATACGTGAAAGATTAGTTAATATAATATTAATTATGAAAAAATAATATATTAATTAAAATATTGATTAACAGGTAATATATTATTGTACATTACAAATTATTATGATATATACATTTATGATTCAGCTATAACTTTATATGAGTCAACTCATAACTTTAAATTTTATATTACTCTTCAAAAGTTTTAATAAATGTCAATAAAATCCAATCACATATAGACAAATATCTAAATGATTTTGTCCTAATAAATTAAGTAAAGTTAGTTATACGCCATAATTTATCTAAAATTTGTATTTCTATTACAATGTTATTTTACACTTGAATTTTATCTTGGAAATAAATAACTCATAAGATAATAATTCACATTTTATGAAAGTCGCATATGTTGTATTAGCAACGTAGTATTCGAACTTACATTCTATGGTAAATCTCAATATTTATTTCAATATTGCTCTATTTATTGCTTATGTGTATGATACATATAATTATATAGTTTAATACTTATCTTCCAATTTTAAATAATGAAGACAAAATATCATCATCTCAATTGTATTTGTACACTATAAGAAAATCTTGTAGAAAATATAACTATTATTATTATTATTTCTTTTTTTTTATATATATATATAGATTCTGATAATGAAAATAACAATAATGAAGTTGTTGATGACGATATTGATAATGGTAATACGATTGATGAGTTATTCAAAACTGTATTTCAAAATTTATAAAATTTAATTGGTAAATACAACGTTGCAATAACATCCTCAAGTACTCACATATGTGTGTTGCTTTGTTAGGTTAAATAAATAATTGAAAAAAAAATAGTGTGATTACATTTTACAAAATACCATAAAACCATAACCAATTCAATAGATGTGATTAAAACTCAACGGCATAAACTAATATTTAAATTATTATATTTGACTTCAATCAAATATAAAAGATTTCAATATGCCTTTATAAACTACTTTTTCTTAAATAATTTAATTATTTCATATATAATTTCACATATAATTCAATAATAATTATTTTACTATCATTCGGTATATTAAGTTTAAAAAAATGCATAAATTAAATTAAAAGTTAATTAAAAAATATAATGCATCACGTTGACTCTTAATAAAAACTAACTTTATTTAATTTCAACTTTTAACTCGTTAATGCAAAGCCAAACCATTTTTACTATTTATCTTATTTTATTAGACTAGTAAAATATTTAATACAATATTAGATGGTTATTATTTAATTATTTAAATATTTATTCTTATTTTCATTAAATTTTATCATAAATTTATTATAGTTTATAATATTGTACAAATAAAGTATAGTTAGCATAAATTATAAAAGATATTTTTTTTTAAATATTTCAGAATGTCGAAGTAAGATTTAATGTTATATATTAAATGGTATTGAAATGAATTTTGATATGTACTTAGTACAAATTTGTTTAAACTATAATATTCATTCTGGAATAAACAGATCTTTTAAAACAAATATTTATTATTTTCACCAAAAAAAAAGTTAATAAAATAATAATACATTCAACATAAAATTGTCTTGTACATGAGATGTGAATTAATCCTACATATACCTGCATTTGTTACGGATAGGATATTTCTTGTATATGTGTATCGGACCCATGTAAACTCGATAATACCCAAAGTCAAAAATTACCATCCATCGAGGCAATGGTCTATTTGAGTAATGTTGACATTAAACATAGTTCGCGGTAATGCCATTCATAAAAAAACAAAACAAACAATAATCGAATTTTTTTATACTATATTACTAGGTGATTAAATAGATATCGCCAATTAACAAAATAATTGGAAAATATAATATTTTAACATTAAAATAAATTAATTGTAGATCACTAATGAATAGAACTCATCCTATATTTATATACATTATTGTAACATGGAGTTGATTAGGAGGAATTCCTTAATTTTTTAAAAAAGTTTTTGAAGAGAAAATAGATTTGTTTTTTTAATGCATAGGATAATCTTAGGGAAAACATAGGAACTCCGTAAAAATTGCACATACTGTGCTTCAAATTACATTTCTCATATATGAAATATGTTTAAAGAGTACCAGGACTGTGTTAACAACATTTGTGTCAATAAAGATATCAAACTCCAATAATGTCATTCGATAAGGTATCTTCTAACGAGTAATACACAGTTGGTTTAAAACCGATAAATATATGTATTTTTATATCTCGACGTTTGTCTGTAATCGTGTTTAATTTCTGCGGTGAATATCGACCTGGTAGGCCCTCGACGTCTAAGACGAATGAAACCTTGGCTTGTATTCGTGAAACTATTCAAAATAACCGTCGATTATAAGAGAATTAACAGAAGATAGTAGAAGAAAAAGCAATTGCAATTTATGGATATGATGTTAAAATGAAGTGTCAATCATCACAAAGAAATTCGTCTATTACACCAAAATAAAAAAAAACTAAGTGGGTAAGATCAAACATAAAAGTCAAGTTATTTAAATTTTTTTATTCCCATCGGATAGTTCATCGTGAATGGATACCTCGAGGTCAAGCTTGCTGTAAAAGTTCAAAAGTTTTTTTGTATTTTTTATTTAGTTCAAACAAAATTTTACACGTTGTTTTTCAATTACGTCCAAAACGAAATTTGCCGCACGATTAAAACATGATTACGGAGAAACGCTAAGAAATAAAAATTGATATTTTTGTCTATTTAAAATCAAATGTTTAATACACATTAGAAGATTTTTAATCGAATAACATTATCGGGGTTTCGTTATATTGATTGTCACGAAAGTTATTAATCCAGTTCCGGTACTTTTTGAACACACCTCGTACTTTATTAACTATGTACTATGTTACTAGAAAGTATGTATGTACTTGTAAAAATTTAATATAACTACAAAAATATTTAGAAGAATTTTAAATCATAGCAATTGACAATTATTATTTTTAACAGATGTATTAATCTTGGTAGAACATTGTAACAAAACATCAAATATTTTGAAATTAACCTGTATCTAATTATTTAATATTGCATTCCTAGAACGTTTCTTTATTGGAACGAAGTTTCTTTACGTGGCTTGCGGTGGGATTGAATTGATAGAAATTGTAACGTAATGAAAAAGCGTTATGACCCCTCCATGCGACTTCTATTATATACGAGTTGTGTGTTCGTACGTTCAATAACAGACGAACAGGCGAGTGTGTGAGTGTTGTGAACTTAGCAGTGCAACATTAGCAGTCATCAATCTAACCTATCCAACAAATTTGTTGGTCATTTGTTGGATATTGTTGGACAACTTACAAAATTTGTTGGACTTTATTTTCGCTGGTATACTTAATTGAATTTTTGTACTGCTAAGTTCACAGCAGTGCAAAAGTGTGTTGGAGTGATTTTTTTGAGCTCAAATTATAGAGTCTTATTTGTTGGACATTGTTGGACACTCCAACTAAAAAACACTCCAACACACTTTTGCACTGCTGTGAAATTAGCAGTGCAAAAGTTCAATTACGTATACCGGCGAAAATAAAGTCCAACAAATTTTGTAAGTTGTCCAACAATGTCCAACAAACCAACAAATTTTGTAAGTTGTCCAACAATATCCAACAAATGACCAACAAATTTGTTGGATAGGTTAGATTGATGACTGCTAATGTTGCACTGCTAAGTTCACAACACTGAGTGTGTGGCCAGCTGCGGGTTTCTCTCTCACACCTTACCCAATCTCTCTCTCGCTCTGTATCTTTCTATTATATGCGAGTGTGTGTGTGCGTGCGAGTATTGAGATTCGATAAAAGACGAGAGCACGGTCGATTATATTACAACCTCAATACTGAACACGTATTTAATTTCTATTTCGTTAAAACTTACGTAATTTGTTTTTGTTTTGTTTTAAATCATACATTAATTATATTATCTCATTATTACAATCAAGTTTTTTTTTATGTATAATTTATAAATATTCACTATTCTGTATGTAATTATCAATAAATGGATATTTTTCCTAATATATTAAATGCATTTTTTTGATTTGATTCGTTATTTTACATTATTTGCATTCAAAACATTATAAAAAATAAAATATACAGATTTATATTGAATTATATTCGAAGTTGAAGAAAAAGTGTAAGGTTTTTTTTATTTATTTAAAATATGTATAAGACCATTCAATTTACCCTCAAAACAAAAATTCGGATTTTGCTTGACACAGCAGTATAGTAATTATTAGTAATTAAATTTTTAACAATCATCGTAATACATTATATGACTTTTCTCAATATATTTTTCATGTCTCTTTTTATATGTTTGAGCGATTTTAAAGGCTGAGAATGTATATTATACAAGGTAGAATAAGAAGGATTATCCATCCACATCCTTCTATATATTATATATATAATACATGTTCAGTATGCCAAATTATATATAATTTATATAAATATAATTCACATACATTTATTTTACTTATCAAAGTAAACTGTCGATTTTTTAAAGATTCTTGAATTACTTTCAAAAGAAAAAAAATAATAGTAAAACAATTATTATTCAATATAGAATTATAATTTGATATAGAATTCTTTTAATCGTCTTTTTTACCATAATGATGAATAACAATATTGAAAACGATAGGTAAATATCAATTTTGTAATGTAAAAAAAAACATTAATTCAAGGTAGAAGTTCACAATGAATTACATATTAATATTTATACTCAGATCTTAATTCAAATATATATTTAATATATAAAAATTTAATAATTAACTTGAGTTTTTCAGAAAGCTAACATTTTTACTTAGATAAAAAATAAAAAAGAATTGTGTAGCACATGGAACAGAAATATCTTTCAAATGATCATCCAATTTGTTAACCTTTTTCATTATAAAGACGGTTACTGAATAATGGCTCTCTTAATAGTATAGAGATATAAGATATTTCACAACAATAAAATTATTTATATTGTTCTACTTCAACAACTATATATATTTAAATTTATATTATTGTTTGAATTTCAATAATTTATTTAGCTACGCTCGAAAATACTGGAGGATTCATTAGTACGTAATATTTTACTAACATTCAATATATGATGTTATATTGTTATGTTATTCATTATAACATATAGATTTAACCTTGATTGATTGAAACTGTTTACTAGTTTTTTAAATAATAATAAACTCGATTATGAACAGATATTAACAAAATAATAAAATTTTGTTTTATAAAACTTATGTTTTTCTTTCTAGTTAATGCCAGTAGTTCTCAGGCATTCCTTCATTCATATTCTACATTGTGTGAGTAAAAAAAAATAAAAGATTTCTAAGTATACTTGTATAATATTTTGTTTCCAAATTTGTTTATGTATACAAAGGTGATTTAATTAAATGAAATGTTTAAAATACTTAAATTTATAAACTCAAAATCACAAAATATTATACACTTTAACTGCGTATACGTAGTTGTTGAACTACGTTAACGCGGTTAAAGTGTATAATATTTTGTGATTTTGGGATTTTAAATTTAAATATAAAACAATCACAAGTGCTCTATTGTATTTTATTATGAAATGTTTAAAGATTGCTCGCACTATATCTTTTAAATTCAATCTACTATTTGTTAACATTATTTGAATTAATATTGAAACATTAAAATCTTGAACAAATTCCATCAAAATCTAATATTTTTAACAATATAAAATTATCTTGATAAAATAAAAAATAAAAACTGTCTTGCGTTCAATCTGTATATTTCCTATTTCATTATTTATATGTAAATTAAAAAAATAATTTAAATGACCCTAAATACTTTTCAAAAAAAGCTATTTTTATAAAAATAACTTCATAAAAACTCATACAATGCTGTTCTAAACTGATAAGTATTTATAGAAATTAAAACATAAATATTTCAAAAAAATTTGTTTATAATAGCTGTAAATATTTTAAACCATTTATCAAATAGTGAAGAAAACGGTAATATATTTATTTGTATTCTATTTTGTAGTAATGATAATTCTATCATATGCGTGATTTTCTTCTTTTAAAGAAAATAATATTGTATCATTGAAAAAATGTCCAATGTATATTTAATTTTAATTTCATTAGAGAATGGTATATTAAACGATAGAATAAGTAAGAAAATTAGAAATAACATTAAAATATTAATGGATACGTTTAATGAATAATATTTGTTATATTATAAAAAAATATATATATAAGTATAATTTAATAAATTATAATATATTTTGGATAAATAGGCTTAAATTCATTTTTTTTTATTTTTAGAAATTGTAAAGTCGTATAATAAAGAACTACTATACTATGCAATTCAATGTATGCATACAGTACAACACAATTCAAAATATACGCATAATGTACTATTAATTAAAACTAGCTGACCCGGCTAATATATATAATTATATAAAGTATAATATAATGACCCGGCAATGGTTTGCTATTGCTAGATATTATAATCAAATATATAGTTCATAAATAGTTAATATATAATATAGCTGTATTACCCGAATTAGCACATTTGCAGTTTTGTTACGTGAAATATTTCAAATTTAAATACTCGTGTGAACGGTAGAACTTTTGTTAAATAATGTTTTATAAAAATAATGATTTAAAAAAACCAAATAGTTTTTAATAATAATGAATTAGAGTTTATTTTGATTTTTTAAATACATATTTTTTCTAACCGACTAATAATATTTAGAAATGATTATTATAAAACCTCGGTATAAGCCACATCAATATACCTGGCGTTACTTTGTTCTTCAATCACTAAAAATTTTTTTAAAGACAACATTTCGGATAATATTGTTTAAATCAGAAATTAATATTGTTTGTTCTTTTGGTAAACCGTTTCGTGAAATCTATGAATCTATACTTATATGTATAATGAAATAAATCAAAATTCATTATTTTGACAATCATTTGATGGTGTTTTTAATGTGTTTATCGCAACGCTTGGTAATGAACGATATTTTTTCTTTCCGTCCGGAGAGAAAATGAAAAATGACGATGGTTTAACAATTCTGAAGCATGTCACGTACAACATCCCTCTGGAAATAACACGGTAATTTAAGATTTATTCCACGTACTTTCGACTATTGGCTTTGCGATTTATTAATCGTCATTGCGAATGTAAGGCGAACCGGAAACTGGCACGCTTAAATTGAGACGGTAAGTCGGTTGGGATCAAAACTTCTTCGTCTTTGAACTTTCCTATGATTATCGTTATTTCAATCACGTTGTTCATCAGTGTCTTAACAGTGAGTCTTGTTTCATTGCATAGTGCCGGTTGATTCAGATTGTGTAATATGATTTACCCCGCTGCAAATTGTGCGGGGGTATTATTGGTAAATCTAATGAATTCAGGAATTCAACTGGATAATTGACGACTTCATCTAGATTGGTAATGGAATCGATCAACTTAAATTAATGCAACTAACCAGCGATTTGACTTTGAATTTTTATATTCAAATCGTGTACATCTTTATTTTTTGCTACCAAAATGGCTCGTTCTTTTAACCAAATATGATTTTTGTAAGTTGTATCAAACTCGGGAACATTTTCGTAATCAATTCTTCTTTTGACGTTATGAATTAACAAAAATTAGATGGAAAAGAAATGAGGCAAGTGGTTAGGTTAGGTTAGGTTGGAACCCGGGTTCCAACCATTGCCAATGTCTAATAATTGCTTGAAAAACATTTCCGCCGATTTGTCATTTTGTAACGCCACTCGCATACTCTTTGTAAACGTGAGAGTTTTCACGTATCTTCACAAATTCAATGACTTCAAGCAAACATTAATTTCATCTGCAGATGTTGATATTGGAATGATTGGCAGCGTTTGGTGGAAATCGCCGGTCAGCAGAATCATCGTTCCTCCTCAAGAGGTCTTGATTATTACGCATATATTTTAACTTCGATCGCGTGCTTCCAATGCTCGTTTGTGCGCCGTCATACACTCATCCCAAATGATTATTTTGCAATTCTATAGTACTTTTGCAATTGCTAATTTTTTGGCAATGTTGCACGTCAGTTCATCTATCGTTTGCAAATTCAGTGGCAGTTTGAGCACAGAATGAATCATTCGACCTCTTTCTAACAATGTGGCACGGACCCTCTCGTAAATACTCAGCCGAAATACATAATCGTACAGCGGCAGGGCTAAAAGACGCTCTGTCTTATCTGGGCACTTGCTTGGATAAGTCGGGGCTATGCACAGGCCTAAGAAATCCTCGGGGGTCCGTAGTTGGCAGATAACAAAAAGAATCTGTCGCGGGGTTAACCACGAATATTCAAATAGGTGGTCGCTGACCATGGGTCTCCTGGCAGTCGGCTTAGGGTACTGCTCCAGCCTGCCGGACGGATCGTCCGTGGGATAATCCACCTCTTTTCCGTGGGGGGGAGGGTTGGACTTGAATGCTAAATTCCTCCGTTCAAGGAGAACATGACCTTAGTTGTGCTGTGCGCGATCGGATAGATGAAGTGTCTATTCTGTCCAGTCGAAACCCGCGGGGGGTCTTGAGTCAGATCCACCTTACTAGCTTGGGTGAGTGAAAGAACTACGGGTCTCTTAATCGAGTAAGACCCCAGAGTCTTAGAGTTTAGTCTCTGATCTGACACCGTGGGGGTTTAAAAGTCTCAGCAACTGATGCCTGGTGTCGTAAATAGCTACCTTAAGTCGATAGACCTACAGAGTCGAAGGTCATTCGAGGCATGTCCTATTATTGACGTGAGCAAGAATAGGAGAACAGGTTAGTACAAGTGTCGCTAAAGCACCGTCACGAGGACCATCTTGTGGCCGTAGCGACATAGATCGAGCCTAGCTCGTCTGGGTTGGATTCGCTGAATTTCGTGTGGATAATTAAGTCCTTTGGAAAACCGCGTCCATGAGTGCGCATCGTCATGGAAATGCAGTACGAAATTTCGGAGGCCTCGGTCTTGATCAGCACTTAAATCGATTGGTGTCTCGGTAAAGGACTTAATCTCGCCGAGGCATCCTCTGTTCTCGGCCCTTGAGTAGCACTACGTTACTAATAGAAAGTCCGGGGTTAGTATGTGGCCTTGACCGGGAAAACCCCGGAGTATACTAACAATGTGGCAGCGATCCCAGATTATGCTTGGGGTATTTTTCTCCAAAGAAATAAACCACGAACTGAAATGTTTGCGACACACCAAATTAATGCATTTTACGGTCTTTAGATATGTTCCCATGATCGACTGTGACTAATGATTAATGACTATTGTACCGGTTGTCCGGTCACGGACATTCATGTGTCATCTCTAAATGCGAAATACATAAATAAATAAATAAACTCTAATTTAATATTATTCAAAACTATTTCTTTTAAGTCATTATTTAACAAATGTGTTACAACATGTAACAAAACTGTAACAAATTTTCGACTTTTCCCGTGTATTTTCCAGAAATTTTCATTCATACAAACCTTGATCTAACAATTACGAACACAAAAAAAAAAAAATCAGCCAAATCGATCAAGCCGGTCTTAAGTGATAAAGTATCATACATAGGGCAAATCATTTATTTGTTTGATCAAATTGCATATCATATTTAAATAAATTATACGAATTTATAATAAATTATACTCGTATTTTTAATAGTAAATGGAGAAATAACTAATGAAGAACTTCAAACTCCAATAATTTGGTGCGATAATCAATATAATAATGGAAGTTAGTATTCATTTTATGAAATTCATTTGTTTTAACTTACTGAAAAACTATGATTTTTAAAACTATTTAAAACTCTATTTTAAATGTGAATTATTTACAATGATGATAATTTAAAATTTTGTTTTATTATTAATAGTATATCATATTTATTTTTTTTTTAAATAATAATAATACTAATAATGATTTTTTATTATTTCATGAAAGACATAACAATTAATCAAATACAGGAATGCAAAAGTAAGTGTATGGTTACGATTAAAATTACTGAATGCTTTTATTTTTTAAATTGTTGTATTAATAAAACTTACTCATACATTTTTACATAACTATACCTTTTTAAAATTTCAAAATTTATAATAATAAAATGTCAAACCATTTTTTATAACATTATTATAGCCATACATTTTACATGAATAATAAACATGTAGTTATTGACTTTTTTTTACACCATAATATTTGAAGAACATATAATAAGAGTTTAAAATGCATCATCAATTAACTTTATCTTGGTCTACCCTAATCTTAAATTTTATAAATACATATGAATTGTATAATAATATATTATATATATATATATATATATATATATATAAGAAACTACTACTCAAACAATTATTATTAATAGTAAAGAAACATCATATTTTTAATTTGAATAATTGTGTAATTGTGAAGATTGTTTGCAAGCATTTGGTAGTAAGTCAAATTAACTATATTATTATAATTAATTATAATTAACAGTAAATTAAAATTATTTATTTATTTAAAATCAATAGACAGTTACGTTAATCATATTTTTATTATTGTAGCTAATATAAATAAAGCTTTGACATACGGATTTAAATATTTATGTAAGTAGACTATACATCACAATACATTGTTATTTCTAAGTAAATATTACTATAAGCATTTTATCTATAGCCAATTATGAAAAGTAAACATTTCTTGGAATACAATAGAGATTATTTAAGGACGCTTATATATAAATTAAGTTAAATAAGTATGTCACTAACAGAAAAATATTTAAAAAAAGTTCAATGTTTTTTCGAAACTGTAAAAATAGATACATCGGAAGTGATTCCCTTAAACGTTGATATGCGAAATGATTTCGTATATTTTATGTAACACATAATTGGTTTCATTTTGGTTTTCATTGTCTCTATAATCTTCCAAAAATACATGAAGTATATATAAAATAAGCATTTCAAAAAAATGAAGTGTCAAGAACGTCTTATATTTCCTATTAATAATTAAAATATATACACTTGCATTTTTTTAATGTATAATTTTGTATACGTTTTTATAGCTGATTCTGATCAAGATATGAATGGTTTGTTATAAACATAATATTAAGCCAAAACGATGGCTGATTATTATTTTATTTAATGATTTACTTTGAAATAGAAAATTATCAACTCAGAATGTGAAATCAACTTATGCACAGACCTAGTTGAAAATTAGATAAATATATAAGATCCAAACTATTAAAAAAAAAATAACATAAACTTTAAGTATAATTTTTAGAAATGTATGTGATTTACAATAAATTATAAAAATCAGGTTTAGATTATTAAAAATTTTACATATATATATGAATATAATATGTTTATCATATAAAATCATTGTGTAGTGATTTTTTTGAAATTTGCTTAATCCTAGTGCTTCATGACTCAAATGAAATTTAAATTTTCAACCAGTTATTGAATAATAATTTATATTGTTATTAAACTAAAACCACTCAAGTATGAGTTTCAATGGTTGAAATATATAATTATATCAGTTAAATATAATACAATATTGTGTATTTGTTCAGAATTTACAAGAAATTACTATAATTATCTTGGTCCAAAGTTTGCAAGAATGGATCACTGTACGTATTATAGCAAAATAGAACAATAATTTTGCCAAAAATCATAAGAACTAGCTAATTATTTGTCACTTTATAATGTAAAACTAACAGACCGCATAAGAGGTTCAAATTATTTGTTATCAACAATATTTACGAATAAATATTCAATGACAAAGTACCGGGTTGTCACTTTAATAGTATCAATATTTTATCACACTGTTATTTGCTGTAATAGTATCTTACTACTCGTATAATGAATGTCGATTTTATTCAAATTATATTGCACCAACAATGCATGTCAGCAATTGAGACTACTATTTCGTAAACATCATAAAATCGCAAATATTAGTAATACGATAAGCATACTGGACACATACTATAATTTTTCGTGAATTCTACTTTAGGTAAAATTCCCACTTTTTTATTTATCATATTATGATTCTCAAAACATGAGTATCGACCATTTTTTAATTTTAAACTTGCTCAATTAATTTTTGTTAAATATATTTGTGAAAACATATATAATTCTGAGAAAATCGATATCATATAGACTTCACAACGAATTTAAATCTGTTTTAAGATTTCTTTTTTTACCACAAACCGTCTAGATTAGTCGGCGTTTTTGTTGTAGGAATCGTTTAAATTACAATGTTTCATATACAATATATTGAACAATGATAGATAATCATTTGCTATTATCACTTTAACGTTTTGTTCTAGATTTAAAGCGGTTTTCAAACTGACGATTTCACCAAACCTACGATAAATGTTCCTATCTTTAAATAAAGTTCATGAAATATTCATTCTATATTATGTTTTCACGTGGAGCAATAATTTATATTTAACTGTCGTCTTATTAAAACCAACTAAAATTTGGAACATAGCGTTTCGTTTTTGGTGACAGAAATAATATTTCTGCTAATTAATTATGTCATTATTATTCTATGTTTCTGTATTTATGGTCAGTCACATAGTTCTAATAGACTTTTTTGGTAATAGAATTATTAAACCCCGTTGGAGACTTCATAAAAAGTTGTTGATGTTCTGCAAGAGATTCTGTAAACTAGTAAAAAAGATATCACCTATATTTTGTGTAATTACTAATATCGGATAAACTAATAGCAAATAAAACTGTATGTGAATTTGAGTTAAATGAACCATTCGACATTTTGGACAGCAATGGGAATTATATTCGACAGTCGATCACATATAGTGCATTGGTATATAAATTGCATACGGTTCAATAAGGTTTACAATTTTCTAATGTTCTTGAATTAATAATTTAAAACGATAGCATATTTAACATTTCTAACTAAAAAAATACTAAATAAAACATTAAAATGTTTTCTAATTTGTGTTTATTTAATACAATTAATAATCACATAAATTATCTTTATTGCAAACAATAAATATTAATCACTTTAAAAAAATCTAGTGTACGAATTTAATGTTTTAGATTTTACAAATGTACCAACTCCTTTGCAGTTTTGCAGTGCCTTATATATTTCTGGTGATCTAGATGATCTTGGGGAAAATAATGACTTGAACGAGAACGGCGAGTATTCTGATGATTAGGGTGCATAATATATATAATTTATAAATACAAAGAATGCGTAATATTATTAAGTTATAGTCATAATTACTTTAATCTGTGTTGTTTTTAATTTAAATTTTAGAAAATTACATTTTGATCTATTCATACACAAAAAAAAAAATAATATAATTTATATAAAATTATAATATTAATATAAAATATGTTTCAATATAACAAAAGTTTATTAATGCTTATAACTTGTTGTTATTTCTTTAATTTTACAAACTACAACAATTAATTAAAAACGTATAATTATGTATTACTTTCTATTCTATATTTATTTATTTGTCTTCTATGTCTCACGAAACAGCAAATTTATAAAAAAAAAAGAATGCAGCACATGTATATGTGCATATAAGTGTCGTCCTACAATTATGCAACACATTCGATATCAAATCGAAATTGTTTGTAATTCAGATCAAAATATGACTACCATGACGAACTAATGTTTTCAAAAATGTTGAACAAAGTCAGAATTAACAGAATCAAAAAACATTTATAAGATTTATACCGTGTTCATTTTAGTATTTTGTTTCCGTTGTTAAATCAAAACTGAAAAGTATTTTTATGATTTATATTTGTCGTCTCGTAGTCTTTATCCAAATGAAGTGTTTAGAGTATTAATGTTAAAAATTATACGAACAATATTTGTAATCATTTTGGTACAAACCAAAACTCGTTCAAATATACTAATATAATATAGTATAATATTATATGCGACGGTCTTTAATTTGCTATTAGTATTTAAATTTCAAATATGTGCATTATTCAATAGTAACCTAGACACATTTTTTATTTAAATATATATTTTATTTTAATTTAGGTACGTTAGAATAAATAAAAATTATAAATAATTTACAAATTATTACAAAAATAAATTACAGCATTAAAATTGTCACATAAGATAAAACATCTATCAATGCTGCCGAATAAACTATATGCGTTATAATATTATAATATAATATATGTATGGTTAATTTTCTCCGTACATTAAGTTGACAATATATTATAAAAGACACACAACACATACATTAACTTATTAAATTTAATTTCATTGATTTAAATGGTTCAAATGGTTTAAATATTCACATATAATATTTAAACATTGACAATCGATCCTTTTAAAATGTACATAGTAAAATATTTTTCATATATAAGAAACAATATTTGTACAATATATTAAATTATATATTTATCTCAATATATAAAATGTTTTACGATGTAAAATATATTTATATTATTAAATATATTAATATACATGAATTAATATAATACTAATATTATAAATATAGAAATATAATTATTATAATATGTAAATACATAATTTTAAGTCGTATCTAAGGTAAAAATATCCAATATTCAAACTAACGGATTTTTTTTTTTAAGGATATGTAACATATAGTACTGGGTTATTTATTGTATAAAAAATATAATAGATTTAACTAATACACGAACTATCGTTGCAGAAAATATCTTGAACAGAACGGATACAATGCTCAAAAATGCTTTTAAAGTTATACCGGGTAACACAAGACTCAATAAGTTGTTTTCTCTAACACTGTCCAGAACAGTTTTCAATGAACCAAAAAAAATTAAGAAATTTAAAAAGATGATCAACGCAAATCGTCAACGAACTATTATTACAGTCCAAATATTTTAAAATGAGACGTCTTAACAATAAAATATATGCAACTCGCGGGAAAATTCCTGTTAAAATACATCTCTAATCACCATAACTCTATTTTCACATCGTTTCTATCTCTCTCTCTCTACTCATTGGTGATATGTTTCAAAAACGCTCCGAATTCTAGCATCTATTGCTTCTACAATCATTCCCTTCTCGTACTTAATTTTAGTACCTCAGAACCGGCTAACTTGCTATGATGCGCTAACATTTCTCGTTCAAGTTCACATTGTCCCTTTGTCTCAGGATCTGATAAATAAAAATTCTAGAGTTAACATGTTTATTTACCTATAAATCATATTTTTGTTGAGTATTTAAAATCCGATTTCCTAAATTGCTGTTTGGTGTTTACTAAAGGGTCAATTTCGCAAAACTCCGCTGGCTTTTCATTTTATATTCTCGAGCTTAAAATAAAGTTCTCGGATACCCTTCCCTGTCATTCTTGTTTATTTACCACAGAATTCTATGCTATTTTAATGGTTCTTGTTTATGTCTAGCATTTAAATCTTAAAAAAATGTATTAATTGTTTTTAATAATTAATCTCTCAATCAGCCCTCTTATCGATTAAATCCATTTCTTTTAGTGCAGATACTTCTCTTCTAGTTTTTCGTGTAAAATCCAAACTTTTTCACCTACATACATTCGGCTTTACTGTTCAGTTTTTATGGATTCCAGGTATCTTAGGTATTCTCGCGGTATCAACAAATCTCAGTACAAGAACTCGCACATTTAAAATTCCTTCTTCCAATTTTCTTATTTTACTTAAAAAGAACTATAATGAAATGTGGCAAAACAAATGGACATCATTAGATAGAGATTTTGCTTCTTATTTTAGGAAGATAGCACCGGTATTTTAGTTCATCCTTGGTTTTATAATCTGCCTCTTTCAAAGACTCAAATTATATCGTTTTCAAGACTCAGGTCTGGTCATAATTTGCTCCCAGCACATGCATTCCGTCTGTCACTAAATAATTCTCCTTTCTGTAACCGCCATGAAGATTAAACCATATGTGACTTCACTCATATTTTCATGGACTGTCCTCTCGCGATCTAGCGCTGTCAATTTTTCCATTTTTGCCATAATAATAATTTCCCGATTTATTTGACAGCAAATATATATTAACTATATTAAATATATTAAATAGCAAATCTTCTCCGGTAATTAACGAAACACTTCAATTCATTAATACTGCTGAATTTTTAATATAGGTTATCTCGCAGTAACTTGTATAGTTTTTGTTGTATTGCATTCTTTTTTTTTTCTTTTTTTATTTACCCGGAATCTCTAATTTATAATTGTTGAGCTATTTTAATTTCGATATTTGTAGCTATTGAAATTAAAAAAATTAAAAAACAGTAAAATACATTCTTTCCTTACTGACTGATCAAAAATTAAACCGCAAAACTGTGTGCCTGGAGTCGAAAAATGAATTGAAAAATGTAAAATGTTGTATCTCCCTATTCACTTTATCTAATACCATATGATTTTTTTCTCTATTCCTGAGAATAAAAAAAGTCACTAAAGGAAAATTATTTTTTGATGTCAATAGGGTAATAATGAAAACAATGTAGACACAAAAATGTTTTAAATGTATTGTGACATCTAGAATAAATGTCGAGACAAACTTAAATCATCAAACAGAGAGAACTTTGAAGTGGATTGATGTAATTTTCAAAACATATATTATTTTTTAAGTCAAAATTGGCACTACTTTTGGGTCTATTCTCGTACAACAATGATGATGGTGTAATGAACGAGATGTGATAAGAATGTAAAATCCTGTATTAATTATCGTGTATATTAACCCATTAGCGCTGTGTGTTGCCATATGGCAACGGAAATACATCTATTTTTGGATGCTTATTATTCATTGGGAATCTCAATTAGTGTGGTGGGATTGATGTTATTTAATAGAATATGATGTGTAGATAAAATAACAAATTTTATTACGTTTATTTGGACTGGCATAGTTTTTCTGTAGTTTGACATTTTTCGTTTATGTTGTTTTACACAAAATGGATTTATCTTTTGAGTAAGTACATTTTAATATATATAAATTTTTTTTTTTTGATAATCATTATTAAAAATGTATTATAAACACTATTAGCTATATTTATTATATATATATATATATATTTTTTTTAATGCAGATTTATGTAAGTCTAGTATACGAGTTTTAAACGAAAAATTTGTTAAAAATTAAAAAAAAAACTCCGGCGCTAATGGGTTAAAACGTTTTGTGTTTATTTTCACGCTATTAGTCGCTATACTATAATTTAATTATATTGAACAGAAAAAAATATAGAATAATGTAAATGTTTTATAAATCGTTTATTTTACGTTTTTTAACGTGGTAACTTGAATATATGAACGATAATAATGTATTTTTATATACATGAGTAATGCCATAAATTATAGATAAGTATTTATTATTACACAATTATTCAAAATATAAACACTAATATGAGTACAAAAATAATTGGTATTTTCGATTTTTTTCTCTAAAAATAATTTGAAAAAAATTCGTCATAAAATAATTTAATATTAACTTTTACGCTTCGTATTCAAATAATAAGATCTAATTGTTCACTTTAGCAGTACATTTTTTTTTTACTTTTGAATCTGAACTAGTGGCAAACTTGTATGAGAAAAAGGGATCAGCAAGAAAAAAAATCCCAATTTCAGCTGCCCTTATTACAGTAGTGATTTTTAGTCTCATATTGAAAATTACAGAATTAGGTATTTATTATTATTATCATTATGATTATTAAAATTTATTAAAATAAATAATTCAGCGATACAAAAAAACAATAGGATGAGCAAAGTTACTGATAAACTTAACTAAATAAAATTAAGTTAATAAGAAAAGTTGCTTTAAATAATTAATAGTAATTAACTAAGCATAATGATCTAACCAGTTAAAATTAAAAGTTAAAACCCAATTTTGTTTAATTATTATTTTTATATATCTTTAGTTTGTATATTTTTAATTTCTTTCATTAAATAAATACAATTGCATATAAAATTACAAAAAATAAGAGCAGATTTAAGAATAATATATTATGACTTTTTGTTATTACTTTTTCTTTTTGAAAAGAAGTAATATTAAAAAGTATCGTTAAGTAAATATATATTGATTCCTTTATTTAAATGTATCTAAAGTAATATTAAGTTATTTATTATAAAACATTTTAAATAGACAAAATTAACTTGATGATTACTTGTTTACGGATAACTACAAAAGTTATTAATTTAACACTATTCAAAATTAACTATTTAAAAATATAAGTTAATATTAATTTATACATATCTTATATACTAGTTGATATTTATTCTTGTAAACAATTAATCATTCATCGTCAATTTCGTTTCCGATCATTCATTCATTTAAATTTTCTTGGTTGGAAATTTAAATTATATTATTTATTTATTACTTCTTAATAGTAAATATAAAATATAGACTAACATACTCATTTTAATGATACATTTTCGCCAAAATAATTACAAATAGGTAGACTATTTATGGAAACATTGAATAATTATTAATAGTTATTGACACGATACTTTTATTACATGATGATATTGTTATAATAAGAAATATTTTCGTTTTTCTTTCTACTAAATATGTGTTTACTAATAACTTAATATTAAAAATATGTAGACATTTAGCACTTAGTAAAAACGATGCTTTTAAAAACAGTTTTCAAACTGAAATTCGAAGAATATGCCACAAAGGGTAGATCTAATTTTATTACAACAATAAATAATCCAAAATTATACCGGGATATTTTCAAATATTATATTAATTATATATATATATAAGAAACAGAACAGAGGGAAACAAACTGGAAATCAAACTTCTCATTATCCTACTGGTAAATTTTATCACTCAGTTAAACTATAATATTATTTTCAAAAGGTTATTAATTTAATTAAATGAATTTGTTTCATGTGAAATAATTTATAATGTGTTCAGGAAAAATATTATTGAACATATATACATATTCTTAATAAAGTATTGATTTTTAGATAAATCACTTAAATTTTTGATATGACTATAAATCGAACTAATTGAGATTTTAACATGTCACCGATACGATTGCCTCCTCACGGTTTACGACAGTCTACAATGAAAACGAATCAGTTATATAATATGGCAAAAGTATTAATATTATTTATGAAATTCCCTCCCTCCCTTGATAAATAGATTTATTTTTATTTTTCCATGACGATGGTTTTTAGCGAATCCGCAAAAAGTCGTCTATCTCTCTAGACGATCATCATGAATAGTGCACACGAAAATGCTAATCCAAATAGCTGAAAAATAAAAAATAAAATATAAGAATCATATCCACATTTCAGATAGTTTGTTTATGAAATGTATTACTATTGTACCGTATATATAAGATAAGAGTTTATAATTTTGTAATAATAATGTACTCATGAGTATAAACTAATGATGATGACTAAAAAGCAAAATGTGATATGTTACAAATGTCAAATTTTTCAGTCATTGGAAGATTAAACATTTTTCAAATTATTTTTATTTTCGTTTAAACTTGTTTATTATTGAATTCATTACGGAATATAATTAAAAATGTACGATAGAATAATTATTTTTGATTTAAAGTAGAATACAGACCTATACTTATTTTTAAATAATGAATAACTCAAAATATAACGGACTTTTTCGTATATCTAAGGAGGTATACGGAATTTATGAACATTCTAATAATTTAGTTATTTCTTTTATCCCTTATTAAAACGTTGTAACATCAAAAATAAAATAGTGTATATTATTTATATATTATGTGTATACTATTTCTACATTAAATCCATAATATTATAAAAAAGTTTTGTTTTTTACTAAAACTAGTATTTTTCAAATATTAAAACATATACTTAGTTAGATAATTTTAGTTAAAAATAATAAGTCTAAAATTAATCATGTTATTTAAGTCAAATATGATATTTATAAAACTTTATTTTTGGACGCTTAGAATTAATACCATAAAAATCTATTTTAAATTAATTGTATGTCCCAAATTACCATATTTGTACATTAAAAATAATATTCAATTCATAAAATTACAAAAATTATAATATTTTTAATAACATTGAACACTTTTTATTTATCGGAATCATAAAATTAATACAGGTTTTATCACTTGACATATAAAACTATTAATTTTCATATTTTACATATTAACCATACTTAACTTTATATATACAAATATGTAACAATATGAAAATTCGAACAATCATTTAAGAATAAAATTAATCCAATTTAAACTTTAACTTGTCAATTAGTCAATTTTGGGTCTAAGAACCTTAATTCTTAGGTAATGACATGAAAAAATTTAAATTTATCTAATTTTGGTGTTGAAAATTGGCTTTTCACCTTCTTCTCAAAAAATGTATCTCCAATCCAAGAACTGAAATATTTTGTTTTACTGTAAAAAGAAATACCATGTACATATAAACATACCAGAAATAGTGACACAGCTATTCCGACAGTTCCGACGGTGGTTGCATGATCCTTCATAAAAGCTGTAGTCACGTTTAAGCAGCCGGTGGTGTATATTTGTTGACTTGCTTGAAAACTATAATTGCACGGTTGTTTCTGAAATCATGCGACGATACAACTAACTTGCATTCTTAGTTTTCATTGCGTTTCAAAAATTGAAATTATAAAGTTATTTGTGTAAAACTTGAAGTATGTAACATATTCTTAAAGTAAATTTTCATACCAAAAATTATTTTATAGATTTATCGTTGAAATATTATACCATATTATAAATGAAATAAATAGATAAAAATACAAAATTACAATTATCGATTAAGTAAAAAATCTAGTAGGTACTACGGACAAATTATATCGTTTGATGCATGATAGATAACTAAATGTAAAAAGTATTACAAATAACTTTGACGATAATTGATATGAAGTGTGTCAAATTTGTTTACAGAATCATTTTTATAATAATAAATAAATAAATGAAAATGGTTATAATTTTGTAGGGTAATAATCGTGTTCAACAGTATATTATTTAAATGCACACTGATTATTAATTATTTGTTTACGTCGACAAAATTAAATGTACTAAACTAAATTGATTTTTTTTCGAATTTGACGTTTAGCTAAAAATAAAATGTATTTTTGTTATATAAGAAGGGATCTGAGCTTATCGGTTACCTTCCCATTTATCTCTTTACAACAACTACTGGGAATGATACCGCCGATCCTATGCTGTCTCCAGTCGTCATAAGTGGTAACGCCGCAACAGTGTAGCTAAAAAAAAAAACAGGGATTACAGGAATTAAAAAAAAATAAAATAAAATAACTAAATCATTTTCGACTGTCTCAGTGATTATCTAATCGTTTCTTCTTACTCCTTCCTGAAGATCATCCCACGCTCTGGTTATTGCTCGATCATCACCGTAGAATCTAATGGTCCTGAGCATCTCTTGCTGCATGGTAGTCTGCACCCTTTGGCGAAACACGTAGCACAGAATCCCACCAACGAGCATCACGATGAATATTATGAACAGTATGATGAAATACTACAATATGAAGTATTCAATTATGAAAACCAATAAGCAATACTATTGCCGGTGATCTTAAACTTATATTCCGATCAACTCGAAGAACCTCAATTATTATCGATTGAATGTCCACTAAGAATTCTATTTTAAGTAATTATGTATAACTATGATGTTAACCATGATTTCTATTTTATAACATCTAGAGAAAATGCATATATGATTTGATTGAATATTTTGACGAATGATCTGGATGAATTTTTCAAATCGATATAAACACACATTATATATTGTTCGTGAGAATCAAATTATTCATAAATCTAAATTTAAGAACAGCAAAAAATACTGTACATTGAAATTAAAATCTGTTGTTCGTCTGACGTAATTTTTCACAACGAGCTATTAGTTTTTCGTACATGAAACGAAACGATGGGTGTGGAAAATTTGAACAATCACTCATGCGGACGCAGATAGATATTTTATTTTCAACCTAATTGGTAATCGTTTGGAAACAATGGAATGAATGAAAAGCCGATATACGTATAGACTACATAAACCGAGGTCTATTTAAAAGATCACAAACAATTTGTAGATTTGAGGTTTTTTAGTATTTAGTCTCTAAGTACATTTTTAGTAAAAGCGGTGGTTGATGAAATAAAATTACGGGAGCACATGGGAAAAATCGTTCTTCTAAGTCGCAAAATAAGTTATGAATTATAAAATTCTGATTATAAACTATTACGAATTAGTTATTATACGTTCAACATTGTAATGAAATGTGAAATGAATATTTCAACTTTGTATGCGTTATTCCGTTAATTTGTGCAACTTCATCATTATCACTATAATGATAACATTTTTATATTGTGTTCCTAATCATTTATGTTAGGAGAAGATTGATTTAGTGTAACTAATCTTTAATTGTTATATATCTCCGTCTGGAAAGTGACACTATTTTTATAATGCCTAGGTGCAGAGTATTTCAAATACTTAAATTCGTAAACCGTAGAAAAAAACCTGATCATTTACTGAAATCAACACGGGCAGCTTACATGGTTCATACTAAATAATGAAAAATTGAAAACAAAAAAATAGTACAGGTTGAACCAATTTTAAGATTTTGTTAATTTCACGTGAATTATACACATATATTAACAATAATATTGTTATCTAAATGTTCGAATAAAAAAAAAATTATTTAATTTTTAAGAAAAAACCTGTTCTAACCCTTTACTGCACAAAAACCATAATATAAATTATCATCCGGTTAACAAAATTGTGTTGACAGCGCGTTAAAAATATAATGCATTGTCGTTATCGCGTATTCAAATATATTGCAGTTGTATCCCATGAATAATATATTTTATTTTAAATACTTTAATAAAACAAGTACTCTTCTCAAGTCTATTCAGCAGATCGTTCCCCGTCCTCCCCGTGCAGGGAAGTAAAACCAAATCAGCAGGCGAATATCCATTTATACGATATAACTAAATGAAACATCGTACCGTCAATAGCATACACTTGACTTCCTTGACGGCGCCCGCACATCCCAAGAACGACAGGAACGATAACAGCACGCCCGTCGCGATTAATATATATACTGCTCCGGTGAACAGGTTGGTGCCCAGGAGCTCTTTGATGAAAGATTTGTCGTACAGCGTGTACACGGATATGGACACCAACACGATGCCTCCGATCTGAAAAAATTATATATTAGTCAATAAATCGTGCTAAGTACAGTGGCGTATTTAGGGGACTAAGGGGAAGGCAATTGCCCCGGCATTACATTTTTGAGGGCAATAAATTTTTAAAGATTTTGTTTAAATAATATTACTATTTGTTTTTAAAATATTTGATATTCGATGTTTTATTTCAAAATTTGGGAAATAAATATTATCAGGTATTAACACCCTGTATATTCCCTATAAAGAATTGTATGTTATTATTTTATAGTTTTAAACATTGAAAACATTAAAAGTAAACATCTATAAACATTAACATTATACAATTTATTTATTATTACTTTAACAAAAAATATTAATACATGTCTTAAAAGATAAGGTGTTGTGTATGTCTCAGAAAATTGTTGGTAAAACATTTTTTTTTACATGTAGTAAATAAGTCAGAGGGAGGGTAACAAATAAATGTGTACCTAGGGTAACGAAATTCTAAATATAACACTGACTAAGCATACACATATATATTTTGACTAATTGAGATGTCAGCCGATTCAATTTACAGTTCAATATGTACATTTTTTTAACAAAGGTGTTTTGAATTGATAAATTACAAACTCAATTTTGTTGTTATTGAAAAATCATACTTTTACTAAAATTAAATAAACTGTCGATCTTTAACTGTGTATCTAAGATGAATGTAATAGAATTGGAACTGCGAAATTACTCTTTTATTAAATATTTTATATTTATCACATCATATTTAATCATTTAAAACAACAATTTTCGTTATCATCGTTTAGGTAAATTAAAATACGCTAAAATTTAGTGTAACGTTAAGATTAGAAGATTTGACTGGATTTGATACTAACGAGTTAAATGCTAATTTAATTTAAATTATGTTACTTACTTCGTTACTTTTATAAAAATTATAAAGTGTTTACTTCAAATTAACTTTAAACAAATGTATGGGTATATCTAAATTAAGTTGAACTAGCAATAAAAACATCAAATTCTATTGTTTATTCAAATTATATTGTTTTAGGTATTATATTATCACTAACAAATACTACTCGTATATACAACCTTGAAAGTTCTTATACAAATCATGTTGTTATTATTATTAATAATAATTAAACAATTTAAATTTCTACCCAAGTTAAGTTTTTTATTTAAATTATTTTTTAACTTTTGAAGTTAACAAATACAATACAATTCTTAACTTCACGTAACTTATATATTTTTATATTAACTTAACTTTACCTCATAAAAAATTAGTTTAATTCGTATTCTTAATACTGTAAGAAGTTTATTATTATTTTATATTTATATATATATTATATATATTTTTATTATTATTCTTATTCAATCAACTAATTTAAATATTTAAAAAAACATCGTAAATCTACATAATTTTGAAAATAGGGATTTCATAAAAGACAAAGGTTAAAAGTCTGATTATTTTTCGGAAATGAAAAATTATTAGAAAATTGAAATCATACGTTGAAACCACAACTAAGATTTAATTATCAATTAATTAACGTGCAGTACTGTATTTAGAGAACGATTACGACATAGTCATACAGTGTTCATCGTTAAACGAAGCAAAAATAATTTTAAATCTGTGTTACTTACGAATATGATGAAATTGGACAAAAACATGCTATACTTCACGGCGGTCCCGCACCACTCGTCTTTAGAACCAAACCCCATTTTTGATTCCTGTTGAACGTTAAAAAAAATAATAATAATAACATTGTTAAAATTAGTTAATATTATATATTATTTCGAAGTTAATCCCATGAGGTTTTTGAGACAAATATGCGCAAAAAATAAACAATGTCTATGTTTTGATTATATACAGTATACACATATAATTTGTATGTTCTATATGCTATTGACTATACACGAATAACTGTTTTTAAATCGAAATTAACAAATTGTCGCGCAGATCCAACCAAAGAATCATAAACATATACCAATTAAAACGTGTTATAGTTACATATTTCGTTTTAGACAAATATTATGTATATAGTATTGTTATCGCACCCATTTAGTTTTTAACCGGTATTCTCATAATATCGTAATTTTTATCGTATTTTAACGTCAAATTGATCGTCTGATTTTAAACAAAACCCGTAAAAGTATTGTATAGAAGTTATCAATCAACTAAATATGTTTAATTACGTACGTTAGGTTGATTCTAGTTTTTTGTTGCGATACTTATAAACTATATAAAGACTTCAAATTCAGCAAAAGAAAAATATATATATTTATATAGTACTATAAAAATAAATCATACAAAATAAAATATTCATTACAAATAGTTTAGTTTCTAATTTATTACGTTTTATGTTTGACATTTTGTTAAGGGTCATGGTATGAGATCATTTTTTAGAATATTGAGTTCTATAGTAATTGTGTTTTTTTTTAAATACAAACATTTCAGAAAATATTATAATTATGTAAATATAAACACAATTTTAACGTACTTGTATACTGTACGTATTTCTAAATATTCTTTTCAATCTTTAATATTAAACAACAACTTCAGAAGAAGATATTTGAAATAATAATACTTGTATTCACGATTCAAATACACATAATAAATTCAAATAATCATAATTTTAAAATAATTGCAGATTGCGTGTTATTTTTATATGCACTATTATTAATCAAAATTGATTGAGATATTACAACTCTCTGTTAAAATATAAGTTCCTCTTTTCTTGAAATTTATCTCTACAATATCGTAACCAGTGTTATCCTATAATTTAAAAATATATATTTATATATATATATATATTAATCTATATACTCATGTAAATATATATATATATATATATATTGTATAACAAGTAATATAAATTATGAGATGAAAATAATAAATGTTGTTTATTTTAATATCTGATGTATTATTATTATTTTTCTAACCATATTAATCTACAAGACTAATTTAACAGACTTCAACGATTTATTGATATATGAATATGTTTTGGGCAAAAATATAATCGTATTTTAATCAAGTATACCAAAAAAAATAAAAATTGTTTTGCGATTCCAAGGTTTCGAGTAGGTCGATTATTTTTGTTTACTTCGAAAGAAGTCGAAAAAATTTAAATTAAAACAACGGTCTTTGAACATAAAATATTCAAGGGCATTCCATAAGAAAGTATCCGCCACTGAGTTAGTCATACACACACACACACACACACACACACACACACACACACACATATATATATACATATAGTGTGTATATAGTTTTGCGACAATATATTTCGTGCCACGACTGTATTGATGGCAATTTCCGCGTCACCCGATTTAACAAGAAAATGAACTAGACAAATAATTCATGACTTCTTCGAGGTCTTTATATCTATCAAAATTTAAATATATTATAACCGTTCTGACTGAACACCACAAATATATATTACACGATGTACATCTCACAAGAATCGGTTGGAACTTAAACAAGCGAAAAAAAGTTTATATACATTTGTATTAATAAATTTCGTGACGTTGTTCGTATAACTAAAGAAATCGTACGAGTGATTACACGCAGTAAATATATCTTTAAAACAAAAATCATCATGGAGATGTTACATAAGCAATAGAATTATTCGTATAATATAATTTAATATTTTTGTGCGCCGAAAAGTCGTCGATGAAAGTAAAATGTACACCTTGAATAATCCTTGGGAATTCCTCGTTCATTTAATTATTATTACAGCAGCCTTTTCATGGCCACATTCACTTTCATATTTTTGTAGACACACCATTGAATACAACAAAATCGGGTGGAAAATTGAATACAACATTTAATATTGTATGGATTGTGTGATTCTTAAATCATGAATAAACAATATAGTGTCTGGAGTGAAATTTAAACTATTATTATTTCAAGAGTAATATAATTTTATCATACAAATAAATTAAAAAGCGTTCGTTTTATTTTTATTTTAAAATCAAAATTGGATCTTCCTTATACTGTTTTGGTAAACTATATTTTTGAATATGTTTCCAAATAGATTGTGTAAATAGCAACAATTTTGAGCTTTACAAAATTAATTTTTTAATATATCTATCACACAAATTTCAATACCTAACATGATTATTTTTGGTTGAGTCTTGATAACTTAATAGCTTATAATAAACGAGTGTACGCCATTTTAATATTATTATTATTAGTAGTAGTAGTAGTAGTAGTAGTGTAGTAGTAGTTAGTATAGTTGTAGTAGTAGTAGTAGTAGTAGTAGTAGTAGTAGTAGTAGTAGTAGTATAGTAGTAGTAGTGGTAGTAGTAGTAGTAGTAGTAGTAGTAGTAGTAGTAGTAGTATTTATAGTATTAATAGTAGTAGTAGTTGCAATGTTGCTACCATTAAAAAAATATATAATAAGTGCCCTTTTGCAAACAAAATGACATTGAAAATAACATCATCGTCTATTCGTTCAGTACTTATTATAAAATATATAACAATATTCCTCACATACCCAACTAGCCTGAGACCACTTGACCTCTGAACTTTTTTAGTTGTTCGTCACAACATAGACCGCAAGCCACAATTTTTACACAAAAATGTTGTAGTTTTATTATTTCTTCATGTAAAAAGAAAAAACCCAATCATAAAATATTTAGGCAATTATTGTTATTTTTCAAATCCTATTCAATTGTATAAATAGTAATAATCCGGTATGATTTTATAAAATATTAATATTTTATTTTATTTAATATTGTATATTAATATTTTACAAGCAAAGAAAAATTTAAAAAAAACTTTACTTAATTATTTTCAAATAGATATATATTTTCACCGGAACATAAATTTCCACCAGCAGTGTGAGTCGAATTCTTTCTCTCTTACTCTCTCTTTTTAAGATATACATGTAAAGATATATATATATACGTAGATATTTACATATATATTTAATGTAAACTTTACTAAAAACCATGTGAACATAATTTGACTTGCACATATTTTGTTTGCACACAACTTGGACCTACCGGTTTTATCAAAGTGATTGAAGGAGAATAATTTTGTTTAAATGTGCAAATAATAGTTGAAAGTCAAGAAATAATGTCTCCGAATAATTCGAAAATTGGACTTCAAATGAACATACTTTGATTAAACATCTATTTTCTGTGTACGAAAAACGCTGTAACTCTGCATATTACATTGACTCTAAAACTCGTTCCATCGCGTCGACGTGTCAGGCAGAGAACGCGGTAAATAGGATTAAAGGATTGTATTTTTCATCAAACCGCGATAGCCTTGGTATGGCAAAATAACATTCTATACTTACAGGTACCAAATAAATAATATAAACATCTAACGCGTTTATCTGAAAACTGAAAAAAGAAAAACATTTTGCGAAATAATTATACAAAAACAATATTATTTTTTTTATGATAATCAAACACGCATTATAAACAACTATCATATTTTCTAAATGTCACGTGCGGTTTATCGTGCGGTATATTTTAATAAAATGTACTGTATTTAAGTCACTCGAAAAGTTGAAAATTACGAAATTTCGAGCGATTTTAATTCGAATATCGCAAAGAATGAAATCCGCCTGCATCTGACAATATGAGTTTTCAAGGTACATCCCTCTCTTATACTAATAAAACATATTACAACGTGTAAAATAGTAACAAGAGGAGATATAGATCCTTCGAAGAGCCTATTTTTCTTTTTCTTTTTTAACAATAATGTACTGCAACAGTTATTTATTTCTATAAATGTTCAACTTGAAATAAAAATAAAAATAACACAGACTTAATATTAACGTATCCATAACATATGAATTGATATCAAACGGTTAACTATTATCACTAATAAGGTTAGTGAAATCTAACAACTTCTCTTACCATAAACATGGCCATGTGAATATGCAAATTTTTGTCCTCAGGAATTCCTAATTATTCCACTGATCTATTTAAACATCTATAATTGTATTTTTTAAATATAAAGACATGCCTATCAAAGCAAATTCCAAATACCAACGGAAGACCAAAATAATGTTTAAACTTACATATTAATAAATAATACGTGTCAAGCTTGAGTTATCTGAAGAACAAAAACCAGGTCAACAATATAGTTCGTGTTATATACCAACTAACACATATTACGTACTAACTATCCGGTCACTATTTTCTGTCACATAATCGTCTTCTAATCTAAATATTCAAGAGTACGTAAGTATACAATTATTATTTTAAGGTTGGAATATTTGATTTCATTTATATTGACGATATATTTTTTTTATTTTTCTCGACTTGATAGACACTAATGTATATTTTATATATTGTGTACTCATTCACACTATCGAACGTGATTTTTTAACACATAATGTAACAATAATAAGCACAATGTGTAGATGAACTACCATCAACACTATTACTAAATTGACATGTTAGAACTCATTTTAAGTGTAATATCAACCAAGTTTTCAAAATCAAATTCTGTGAAAAATCAACAACATTATTTGCTGTATATATATATATACATCGATTTTGATTAATTTCAGATGATATTACTGTTACAGTATAAAAATATTAAACGAAAAAATTGAAATACTTGGTTATTTAAACCTTTTGGTTACCCAAAGTATAATATAGATAATTAGTTTCGTCAAATAAATATAAAGTTGACAGTATTTGAAACACATACAAATAAACAATAACATAATTGAAATTTTAAAAGTTTATAAATATAAAATCAAAAGGGTTTTCTATAAAAAATATAAAATTTATAGTGAACGCTTTCAATAAATAGAATTATAATTTATAAACCAAAAAATAATAATCCATATAAATAATCATAATTCGTAAAGCCATTTCATTTCGTTTTAAAAATAAAATTATAATAATAAAAACCATCTGTAGATTTATATTTTATATTTTTATATACGTACATAATTTATATTACGTTAGAACCAGCCCAGATCGTCTTTCAAAATCATTAACAATTTTCAGCATACGCATTAACATTAAAACGAACCAAACTCATGCCATGGACTACATTGCACATTTTAAAATAGTTCACGTATTATAATATAAACGTATAACAGGAATTGTAATAAAAAAAAATGTTTACAATAGAAGCACAAGGACCAACCAGTTTATATATTGTGGGCATTGAACGCGGTTCGGTGATGCACAAATATGGTGTAATATGCGTAAATTCATCTCATTCGGTAAAATAATAGTGTATCATTATTTTTCTCTAACATTTATTCTGTATACAGTAATAAAGACACAAATTATAATGTGTCTGATGATTTTTTGTTTCGTGTATATCATGTATATATTTTAATTAAAAACAAATATTTTATTGATTTTAAATAATTGTGTGTAAATTATCAATTATTGATTTGACGAAAAAAAAGAGAGATAGTATTATATGTATAACATATTTTATTAATGTGCCAGTAATTGCAGTAGACGAATTTTGTTTTTTGTTTTGTTTTGTTTTTTTTAGTTTTATATTTATATATATATATATATATTATAATAATTATAATAATCGTCTGCTTATTCTTATTATAATTAATATTATAATAGTTGAATTAACGTTTTGTGTGTATACCGTCTTCCGTATCGTTTGTTCGCGCCTTACATCGTTTGCTAATATTATTGTGATAAAGTGTACGATAAGAATACTATACGCGACAGATCCGAATGGAGACTTTATGAGTACGTTATACGAAAACACAAATAACTATCATTTATCATTACGAAATTTTAATCGAATATATGATTATATTCCGTCCGTTGTGAATCCCGTTCGATTGACCAGCAAAATTCCGTTTCATACGTAAATAAAACCCGTGAGATTTAATCATAGCGTTTTCACGTGGGTTTCGTCTTTTCTGCCGCCGTCCGACGTTTTAAACTATATAAAACATAAGTAAACACGAGTGTAAGTACACGTAACAATACACTTTTGTTTTTTTTTTCACAGTTCATGTATAACCAACGATAAAATTTATATAACAGAAGTAAAAAGTCCCGACATGAATAATAATAGTAGCTATAGAAAATAATGTTATGGTCTGTTGTTTACCTATCACGTAATATAGGAAAGCAGAAGGTCTGTAAGACTTGTTCATGTGGAGATCGAAAGAATGTACAACGCAAGTGGTTCATAACTAATTCGCTGACAGTAAACTAGTCTTATTCATTTTTGAACAATCTTCCCGACTATTCGACGATTAAATGTCTATGAGAACAGATTTACCGTTTGACAGTATTTACTTTATAATTAAAACATGGAGAGATGTTAGTTTTTTTTTTACACTGGTGATTATTAATTTTAAAAGTATAGAAGAGCAGAGAGTGAAGTGGACTATAATATCGTCTCGCCTTCTTATTTCTCAACGAAATAAGTTCAATGTTTTATATGATCAAATTTGACGTTTCCAAAATAACTGTTAGTCATTGAAAAAGCGACTTTAAATTTATAATTTGTGGTATACGTTTTTAAGCACATAATAGTTTTAGTTATAATTTTAGTTGTATGCACTTTCACCAAATTTAAGTAATAAAAACAACTTAACGTGTTTGCTTATACAAAGATCTCTAAATTATAAGTTAAATTACGAATTACATACGTAATAATTCTAGGTTAGGTCAGGTTGTAAAACCTTGGATTGAATTGAAATATTGAATGTGTCTATATGTAATCATTTTTTGGCAAACACGTCAAAAACACAAACACTGCACATTCGATTATTTTACAATTGATCACGTTCGAATCAGTAAGATTACACGCACATAATCTAATAAATTTAGATAATTATAACAAGTCATAATTTTGGGAAAAAACTGACATGAGAGCTTTCATTTATTATATCATTATTTATTATCATAAATTTGTAATTGCTGTTGAAATTCTAAACTCGACCAAATATTTAAAAAACTGCGAAGTGTGACGTCTACTTCCCGTTAGATAGATGGAGAAAACAAATGCAATTACAGCATTCTTATAAGTTGTAAATGATGTCCTCTCTAAAATAGTTAAATGTAAACACCGCTTATCAGCTGTGTTACGTTATTTGGTTATTGTTAAGTAGTCTATTATGTAGTGTTGCTACTTGGCCTAAGTGAAAATATAGAAATGGAAAGAACTGACGCTGCACACAAATAATAACTTAATAGGAAATTTTAAGTAAAAAGTTAATAAATCCATATTTTTAATTTTAAAATTGTTCTTAAGTATTAAGGAGGACGACAGCTATTTTCTTTTTCTTATTATGTACATTGCACTGGGTTTCTTCATTGAATTATACATACAACAAATGCATTAAAACATTTTGTAAATAATATATTATATTATTGTTATTATGTTATTATTACTATTATAAGTATCTATGACTTTATCCGAATAACTAAATGACGTATTTTACTTCCATATTAATTTAGATTTGTTTCTATTAATTTATTGTCATTATTTAGTATCCGAGACAAACACTAACAACGTACGACAATCGGTCGCAGGATACGTTGTCATCAATGAACGGCCGAAAGACAGCATGTCAACCCCTGTAGTGGGGGCAGGACCGTCGCATCACGACAAAGGCATACAAAAAATACGACTCGGACGGTGAACATAGAAACGTGTAGGAAACGTTAGCTTATAACAACGATAACGACAACGATTACCGTCATTGTGACATGCCAAAGCTTTTAGCATTTTTAGCTTTTTCGTTTATTTACGAATTAAAATAATGTGTTATCATCTACCAGGCGTTGCTTACATAATCGATTACATTTTACAAATAATCATTATTATTTCAAACGGTATTTGTGACAATTAAATAAACTATTTACATAAAAACATCGAATGAATTCTCAAAAAACAATTCTTCGTAATAAATGTGAATTTTATTTTAGAACTTGAAATAGTTTAAAAAAAAAGTGTTCACAAAACTGCATGAATCCAGAAGGCAGAAGGCAGAAGTCTTTCCCTCCGTTAAGGGTATTTAAGGGTGCGTTTCAGGATCATTATTTTTCTTCGCGTTATCACGCGATAACAAAACGATGGAAACACCGCAGTGATGAAATAACGGAGAGTTGGCCCGTTAATCGTAAGTCCGTGTCACGCCGTGCACCATCACGAGACCCCACAAAGGGGAGGGGGGTCGGTGAGTACTATGGTCCCGTAGTATAAAGCCCGAGCTCTCTGGGAGCCGGGAATAAACATAATTTATACATATTATTAATTTAAATTAGAAAAATAAAATGAGTCGTGCCACTCCAGTCAGCATATCTTCATACAATATCGGTATATCAATAATTTGATTTCTTACTACATAATTTTTTGTAACAATCTATATTATTTATATTTCATAAGATCAGGCCACTTATGTCGATAGACGGGTGCGGAAGTTCTAAAATAATAATAATAATTTTTTTTTTTTTTATTCATAAATACTTTTTAAAAAATGTTGATTTTTATATTGAACTGCGGTAAATTAGTGTACTTGTGTTTTACACTTTTTTAGGGTAATTAAAATAACTGATATTTTATAGAGGTATATAACAGCAAAAGAAGCGGTGTACCCAATATTTTAAGTACCTTTTGTAAAAATAAAAAATTAATTATTAGAATTTATATTAAAACTATTATAAACACAAATATACAATGAGGGGCCGGATTAAAAAATGCATGTGGGGAGCCTGCGCACGCGACCGTGTACCATACGTGATGGCGATGCGCGATGACATAACTAGTGACGACACGGTATATAGAAATACGTAGTATCGTCACAACAGGTGCGTACGCACGATATGAAACGTACGCCGCGTTTCTCCGGCGGTGTGCCGCGCATGATATATGTGTATATATTTGTGTATGTGTACACCCGTGTACAAGTAGCCGAATCCGGTGACGACGACCTTGACCGCAATAATTCCGCGCGTGTTACGATATTATTATTATTATTATTTTTTTTTTTTATTATTATTATTATTATCATTATTATTATTATTATTATATCACGTTCGAACGCGAGAAAGTCGATGCGGCCGCGCGCAACCCGCGAATAACGCGCACACGTCTATCCGTAAGGCCGTCCCGTCCCGTCTAATCGCCGCCGCCGACTCGATGGCAATGGTCCGTTAACTCAGTCGAGCGCCGTGCAATAAACGTTGGCCTATGGTATTTAGCAACACCTGTACAATGCACTTATCTGATACGGTCAAGCAGGAGCCGACGACAGTTCACTGTATAGATATGCCGGGCCACGAGGACAGCGGATTTACATGCGATTTACGATATGATTGTCTGGAATGTTTTCGTGAAATATGTATAAAAAATTGTTAATATCGGACACGTCATCGCGAGTGTGGCAACTATCGACTGATTTTTATCGCGAACGTTTCATAGATATTGACGATTCATAAGAAACAAAATGTTTCACCAACAAGCAATAGTATTTGTACTTGGTACTGCGTGGCAATCAATTTTATCGTGACGCCTAATTCGTGTCCGGTTTAATTTGCTACTATTAATATTCGACTACAGAAAAGATTATGATCCTAGAGACTGTGACCAAAGAGTCGTATTCGAATGGCAAAACAATAGTAACCATTCTATGTATTTCGACGTTGAACATTTGTCGTTCATTCGTCCTGTACAGAAATATGTAACGTTCAGGTTGAATTTGGAGTTTAACACTCGAGTATCAAATTTGACGACAATAACACAATCCATGTTCTCTCCGTGATTTTCTTTTCGATATTTTCATTTTAGAGTGGGATATATGTATTTTAAAGACATTGTGTATATCGTTTCTAAAGTTATGATATCGAAAATTTTGTCGAATGAACACAGATTATGTTCTTGTCATTAAATTTGGTAATGTGTGTTTCGACTCTAAATTCAACTCAAACCCTTAATATTGTTTACGTTTTCACTTAATGTAATGATCGAGAACAAAATATTATTATCCCCGTCTCACTTTACGTGCGCGAAGCTCGGTCACAATGCAGAGGTGCCACCAGGGTACGTATGATACTCATTATTGTTATCGTGTGGCGGATCACAGTCGTGTCTCGCACTAATCGTACAGATAACGAAACAAAAAATGTATGTATCATAATGATATTGCTCAAGGCACCAGTAACGGCGTGACTACAGACTATTTTGCAAACATCGAAATAACGAAAACCGCCCGCGGACACTCGGACCAATAAAGAGAAACAAAAAACACACTCTGGCGTATTGGCTGAAACGACCTTCGGACACGATGACCAAACAACACGGCAATAAGAAGCGTTAATTTATATTGTTCCTACCCCACTCCATCACCACATTCCGCCCTCCCCTCTTAAAAACCCTACATTGGCGATTTTCTTATGCTGTACACACACACGAGATAAGAAAAACGATTAGCCGAGTAGGTATATACAATATTATACGATGTGTGTTATACACGCGTGGTAACGTAATGTTTAAGTCGAGTATCCATAAAAAGAAGAACGCGTCGTGGCAAAGTCTTGGGGTTTCGAAATTGCAACGGCACGACTGCGAGCGATGCGAAAACCATTAGGATCGGTTATTATAATGTATATATATTTGTTTTGAATGTGGATAGCTACAATAAGTCTGTTACATACGCTCAATGGTGGATTTAAGAGTCAAATGTCAGTCGACGTAGGTATGTAAACGGCCTCAGAATTTTTATTTTATTTATTTCATAATATATTTGTATCCATTTTTTTTTTTTACTAAATTACCCATAGCTTTGATAAATAGACGGTAGAGGTACTCGAAAGACAGAAATTTATTTGAAAGATCAAAAAAGTAAAAGCTGCACATGTAATAAGTTTTATGATAGAAACGTTGTCGACAATCGCAGTATGACGACGAACATTTGAAAACTATCAAACAGTATATGGTCGTAGGCAAGTTTTTACACTTTGTTGGACTGAAAGTATTACCACAGTGAATATCACTTGGAACATATTATTATTATCTCGCGTCTTGCCATACCTATATGTACATAAACATACAGTTTGAGTTTTTGAAATTCATATAATCAAAAGCGATAAATACACACAATTACATAGAGCTATTTATTCTTAACACGTTTTATGCGTATTCTTTAAACAGCAAAAGTAAGTATATTTCGGAAAACGAATGCTGAATGTAGAGACAATGATAGTCGTTTGACACGGATTTCGACTTATAACAATGATATATATAATACAATGCATAATCGTATTTGAAAAACAATGCGGTCACTAATTTTGTACTAGGCATACGTGACGGAATTTGTATAAATGACATTCTAGATACAATATAAAATATAATGTGTAAATTTTCGTATTTGGTCGTTCACCACATTTGAAAGCGAATAATCCGTTATCCAGGATCAAGTTGAAAAACATACGAATTTTGTGTACCACACGTCGTAGACCACACATTAACACATAATTATCGTATCTAGAAACTTGTGAGTAAAAAATACTAAAAACAAAACAAATCGCTTATATTGCAAAAAATGTTTAAACATCATATTGAATGAAAAACGTAGAATTGTTTTAAAAATATTTTGACGTACATTTTGTTATGATAATTATTTACTTTGAAGCAAGTACAATTTATTAACACATTACTCATAAGTTTTCAACCAGATAATATCATATCATTATAAAATATTATGTGTTTATATCACGTTATGCACTAATCGTAATAACAACAATGATTTGGAAAAAATATTATTTTGTACGTGAAATAAAATAACACATTAAAAATTATGTGATAATTATTTATTATTACATGAAAACACAACTATTTTCTTGTTTTACTTGTATAATACTTTAACTTTTTTTTTATAAAAAAAAAAAATTATACATAAGTATTAGAAACTATTGAAAAATGGAAAAAATATTCATACTAATACACTTAGTATTATATATTATTATATTAACTTTGCTATTATATTGTAAACTAAATTTGCATGTAAAGATTATTTAAAAATTTTAAATACTATACGAGAAGGAAATTAAAAGCGAACAAAAATGTATTTGGAGCAAGAATTTCAATTATCTAATTTACGAGGAAGACCACTATACTAATGTCATGTATTCTCGATAGGAAATTTATTTTTTATGTATAATGATACATGTAAATACTTTATATTATTTATATTTTTTTTTTATCAAGCAATATATTATACCAAAAACTGATTATTAAAAACCACATGAAATTTTGAAAATGAAAATGATATTATTTTATATGTTTTTTACTCGTTTGCGTCGTTTCAAATTTATAATAAATATGAACTATCGATTATATCGAGTTTGATAAAATACTTGAATTATTTTGACATCACATGTTACACAGGCTATAAAAGTCAACATTTATATATATGAATTGAAATAAAAGGAAAAAATTAATTCTTGTTATAGAACTGTGCATTATATTACTGTGTATGTGAATGATACGCGTATTGTATAATTGTATTAATAGTCGGGTAATTTTAATATTTACGATCGAAAATCTCATGAAACCTGCAATAAAAGTTACCTAATTTAATTAGGTACTAAATCACGCGTTTGTTACGCCAATAACCATACAAATGTACAATTACTACTTTTTTCTATGCTCGTAATTACATACACCTAAACCTGCAAGCGATAATAACAATAATAATAATATACGCGTATCTACAAACGTCAAGCGAACGAATGTCTTTGGCTTCTGCGGTGTGCCTTGATTTATATTCTAACTATATAACACGAAACAATCTGAGAATATTTAAACGTCCTGTGAAATACAAGGTGATAATATTACGTTTTCTGAACGACCAGCAAAATCTATTTTATATGTGATATTACGCGATGTTGAATAACTTTATGTGTGATGAAATCACACGAATACATTATGATATTATTGCAATTATTGTATCATGCATTATAGGCATTTATTTTTCAACGCCATCGCCAAACATTTCTAAAACCAGAACAGAACAATATTCATATAACTTTTCTAGATGTGTTTACCGGTTTAATTTTTATTTGCTCTGTAGGTATATCGTATTATCGTTTATTTTAAACTTGTAACATATATCACATACTCGTTTAAATTGAAAAAACTTACAGTGCTTTCCTCAATAAAGACGAAGTTCATTTGTGAAAGACATTTTAATTCGATATAATTTATTACATTATTAAAATTAATTGTTTTGAGCTTTTTTCAGCATAAGAGTGCAATATTGAGTACTCCGTACAGAGGATACGCAGTTAATGTATATTTAATTTATATATATTTTTTTTACAGAAGATAAAAACTGAAATTCAACACGTCTAACGTATGGCTAAAAATGTGCCAATTAAAATAAGTGACATGGAACCTCAAACTTCGTAAATTCCGCAACAAATATCATTTTTTTTTAAATTTATAAACTCCGCCACAACAAAAATTAAAAATAAAAATAAAAAGTGTTATTCTTTTATCAAATAATTTTTTATTAGGAACTTTCAATTTGTCATTCTTCGATACTTATATTCTGCAGGCCATAGATTTCCATATACTCAAAAAAAAGGTAACATACAAATCAATAGTAAAAATAATTTAAATGTATTAAAAAATATATAAATATATATACACAATAAAAATTAGTCAGGCATTAAAATATCTACATTTTTCATAAATATAGCACTGGCCAAGATTGTTATACGTATATACCCAAAACGGGATTAAAACAATAATGGCGCGGTTACGTTATATAACTGCATCAACGTCTTATTATTATTGTATGGCTTACACCCAAATATTTAATTATTAAAAAGTACTTATATGACTCATGAAGTATGAAAAAATGTAAGTACCCAATAAAATATAACAACCGATAACCAATAATTATGATATAACTTATTACTGCCGTTAGTAGTAACTATATAATTTTTTTATAAATTGAAATTTCTATTTTTTTTTTTTTTTTTATGGGGTTGTTATGCTCATATTCTTCATAGCACACTCCGTACCAAATGTCTGCGCACGTCTATGTTTATTTATATGATTAGAATCAATAATCCACGTAAGAGTCATAAACATAATCATTCGCAATAATATTTTAAATACTATATTTCAAATAATTGTTTTTACGTATCACCTACGCATCAGATGTCCACATAACAGCGAACAAAAATGATTAGAACGCCCGTGTAAAACTATGAGTGCTTTATAAACACTAGTGAATTACATTTAATACATTTCGTAGCAGCCGCAGGTGTGCTGATTAATTTGTCTTTGTGCATTGTGATAAAAAATTACAATGTCGAGTTATCAAATGGTAATGAAAAGTAAAAGTGATCGTAAAAATACAATATAACGAGTCCTACAACCTTACCTAGCAATTTTTTGCAATTAATGTTGTGATAGATCGATAAAAAAATTTTTATTCAATGAAATGTATAACTGAATGGTAAATATTTATATGTGATCGATCCACGTGCCTCTCACTGTCAGTCTGTTAAAAAAACTAATAAATTAAAAATAACTTGTTTCGTAATAAAAAAAAACACGGGGAAATTATAATTAAATTTTAAATTGACCACAAATAAATAAATATATTTTTAAATATATGTCTATTCGAATATGTATTTTAAATAATTTTTTTGTGTTCTTATTGTTGTTGAATGTTTTTTATAAAATATATATAAAAAATATCAAGACGATAAAATTCACACTGTTATTGTTGTATTATATTGGTTTTAGCTCTTTAATATAAGGGAAGATTTGGGTTTTTACAATATATATTTAGTTTATTTATTATGTGTATTTTATTTATATATATTATTTAGTAAGACCTTCGTTTATAGTAATTATAAATAGTCAATCATTTTTCATATTTTAACTAAGAATTGAACAATAAAAATAATGATTTTCATTAAAAGATTAGCTACTTAGAGAAAAAAAAATATCTATCAACCATCTTTATTCTTCATATTCATTTAAATATTTTTAAATATATAATTAGTTATGAACATAATAATTAATATACATAGACATATAATTTATTTTTGGTCTAGATTCATTTTCATAGTCGTACATATTTCGTTTCGAATTATTCATGTTTCATGCAAATTTGCATGTATAAAAACAATATAATGTTTGCTGCGTCATCACTAATATTAGTTACATATACCTTTTATTTTTTTTTGAAAATGTTTTTAAAAATGTTTGCAAAGCATCAATAAATTATGAAATAGTTCAAAATCGATAAAAAATATAACAATATATATATACATATATAATTTATACGTAATTAAATAATATTTTGTAATTATTACTTAATTATATTTATTAAATATAATAAATCTTTATCAATGATGATTTTACCATACATATACCGATTAAATTGTAGGCGTGAACCTTGTATTTTGTTATTTAATTGAAGTACATAAATACGTATCTATTCTCTTAAATAAAATATTTACGAATATCAATTATAATAATTACTTTTGAAAAAAAAAACAGTTTGAATATTAAAAATACTAATAATAAAACCGGAACAATTAAAAAAAAACATTTCATCAATTGAACTGGTTTAACGAAAATAACACTGGATTCGGAATCAAATACTACAATGAAATAATAGTAATATAATTTAATCCCGCTTATATGTTCCCACATACATAATTATCGTCATTTAAAAATCTATACTCTATTATTATAATTATTATTTAAAATCGTTCGAGAACATTACGTTTCTCTATAAATAAATTCAAAAAGAACACAAAGGTGTTTTTTACGTAATTTATATATATATATATATATTTGTCCGTTGAATTAGAATATATAAGTATTATAATTTACAATATTATAATTAACTAATGAAAAAGTACGATATAATAAATATTAGATCAATTATGATGATGATGATATCCAAGTCAAACAGCTTTAATAATTTAAAGAACATTTTTCTTGCGATTGGAAAAAATCTAGTTTCGTCTAGTATATTTATAAATACAATATTATGTACTATTTCAGATAATTTAAAAGAAGCTCGCAATCGGTCAATATAATTAAAAATACATAATAGCGTGAAACACATTTATAAGCAATAGTTATAATTTGTTGTTAATCCTAACCTAAACGTATTGTATTTGTTATTGTATTGGTTATGCTGTTGAATGTTATATGGCGTGCACTCCTAAACAATATTTCAATTATGATTAGTAATTGTTTTCCATTGTATATCGGACACGAATCACGGTAAATAAATATCCCGAAATTCGAATGGACGAAAACGCGACTTCTTGTTACGGCGCTCGGCCTTACCCCGGAAAACGTTCGAACGCGCGAACCGCGAGAATACACGATCCCCTGACGGCAATAGACCGCCGAGACGTTCACCGCCTTACCGCGGAAACAAGTCACGGCACTTACCAACGCGCGTACGGACTGAACACGCTCGGCCGTCCGGGCAACGAAGTCACGCCGCGCCGACTACGGTCCCGCGTGCGCCGTTACGACGCGGTACCGGGATCGTTGGCACGCGGTCTGTCGTCGTCGTCGGAGGAGGCGGTGGTGGTGGTGGTGGTGACGTCGGAGGAGGTTTTTCGTCGAGCGGAAGAAACGCGCGCACGGTCACGTCGGACGTACGATACTGAAACCTCGCTGGCGGGCGCGCGACAGACGCGAGACGGCCATCCGCTCCTCCTCCTCCTCCTCCTCCTCCTCCTCCTGCTCTTCGCCATGCCGCCGACCACGACGACGGCTGGCGGCGGCCTTAGTGGTTCGCCAGTGGTCTGCAGCGCCACTTCTCGCACGAGCGTATCGCGGTACAAATCCACGATTTAAATACGTTTTTTATCCTACTCGTACAACACGATACCGTCAATATATATGTATATATACAAATCCGTTTAACGGATGGTTTTTCACTGTAATATTTTGTCATTAAAACAACAGACATTATAATAATAATGACAAACCAACAGTTCAGATAGTACGTAGGTTTTCGATAAGACCGTTGTTGTGTTTTTGGTGTTTTGTACAATACGTTCCGCTTTTACTCATTTCGCATTCATTTTTTATGTAAATAATTAAAATCGCATTCAATTCTAATAATTAAATCAAACAAATAAATTATAAAATAAAACAATTTCCAAATAATAATTTAAAAAAATTTAATTTCCTTGGTATTTACAAACTTAAATGTAGTTGTAATAAGTTTTATGTTGGTAAAACGAATAGAAATTTTAATACAAGATATAAAGAACATCTCTGAAATAAGATTAAAAAAAACTAATCCAAATTTAAATTTTGCAAAACATGTTAAAGAAAATAATCATCTTATTACTTTTAATATACATAATGACTTAGCAATTTTAAATATACAACATAATATTTATATCAATTCCGTTTTGGAAAAATTAAATATTTATAAAGAAATTAAACACAATAAATTTAAAAATATCTTAAATGTACAAACAGATTTTAAAAACGACATTCTTTATTAATATATATTAGATAATATTAATAGCACACCACAATTGCTTTCATTATATACACAATTTCTTTGCTTTTTGACATATTTTTATTATTTAATTATTATTTTTTTTCTTTTAATCTAACTTTTTATTGTAATATTTATAATATTCTCTATGTAATATCTGTCTTATTTCTCTATGCAAAATAAATAAATAAATAAATAAATATTTATTTATTTATTTATTTATTATATTTATTTTTATTTACGAGTGTTAACTTAAAATTTGTATTTAATTTTTATTCTTTAATTGTTTTTTATTTGATTTTCACTACTATATATATATATATATATATATATTTAACATTATTACGTTCATATTAAAACGAATCATTCGTTGTTAATTCAAATACTGTAATCAAATGATTTTTTCCTAATGTGTCATTTCTATTTTAATATTATTATTATTTATAATGAAATATGGTCGAGACTTAATTATACGATTTGTTAATATACGCACCTTTACCGTTACTAGATTTAAAATATTTTCACTTAACTCTCGTCTTCAAGAAGGTAATTCGTATAATATTATTATCTACATGGTGATACATATTGCATTCGCAAAATCCGAAACACTGTACCCGTTAAATCTCTGAGACATTGTTTTGAATTTATTGTTCAGAAAAATATCATTTTTAAAGAATATACGTAAACAATTTTAAGTAATCAATATTTATATATAATAATATAGAATAGTATTACTGCTACGTCGATAGTACTTACACTGGTATTATTATTGGAAATTTCTAATTTATGATTGTTTTCTTCCGATAGTTCATCCACCTTCACAACCTCCAATTTAGTACTTGTGCCGGGTTTTTCATTTTCTTCGCTTGCTGCACTCATACTAATGGGATAGTAACTTGTTTTCTTTTTTAACCAAAATTATCTAATTAAATGATTTGAATTTATCAATAGTAATATTCCTACTGTAATTTAACTAAGTAATCATTTATTTAATTTCAGAAAATTGTTTTATGGCTTTAAGGTTTATATAATATATTATAACTGATAATATATATACAGTGGATTCCGCCTAATGTGGGCACCGGTTAATATGGGCATCCGCGTAATATGGGCAAAATGATCTGGTCCCAATACAAATGTATACTGACAAGGTTAAAAAATTAAGAACTAAGTATTAAGAACAAATTTATATTTTTTTATCGTTTTTTACCAATAATATTTAGACTGAGCTGTCGCATAATTTCATAAATTTAAGTAACAATAACTTATTGACCTAAATACTTATCATTAAAAGATGAATGTTAATGTAATTGTATATTTTTTTCTTTAAATAATTCAGTTTCAGTTTCTAAAAATACAGTTTTAAAGTCTTATTAGAATTCAGTTTTGGTTATTTATTCACCTACAGTTTTGATTTAAAATTTATTTTTTGATTTGAAAATATATTTTATTTAAATATTTTTACAATGGGTGTCCATATATTATATGTGTAGCATATTTTGTTAAAAAATGTTATTTCTTTTTCTCCCTCACCTTTATCCTAGCAATTTGGAGTTGGCCAAAAAAAGCTATTCAAATTATTTAAAAATATTTGTTGTAAAACCGCTATAACCATAAAATAGAGGTACTAGAATGTACAAAATAACGTTAATTAGGTTTTAGTTTATTCAATTAAATTAATAAAATCTATCATAATATTACAACTAATGTAATTATTATAGTAATTATGTATAGGCACTTACCCGAATATTACTGTATATGTTTACAAAAGCACTAAGGTTCTTGTATTACGTCCTTCATTTACATTCGTGGACAAGTGAATAACTTTACATATTATGTTTTTCCACAATTTAGAATGTGACGTCTTATGTTTACATTTTTCGGTACCCCAACAACGGTTTGTGTGGACTCGGACAATCATTTCAACCCACAACGTGACCGCGATCATTATTTATTAAAAGTTCTTTGCCCTCCCCCGATAAGAACTTTGAAATAAATAAATTATTCCTTATGACTAAACAGACGGCTATTTTTAACCAACACGCAATGTAAATGTTTATTAGGTAGGTATACCATAATATGTATTAACATATTACTTTAATACATTGTCTTCTTTAATTATATAATTCATTTATTTCGAATACTAATAAAACAAGTTATATAATGAAAACAATTTAAAAAAAAAAAATTAAAGTTAAGCTATCATTCCAAACTTTTTTATTTAAATTATTTTAGTTGACTAAATTCTTAACCATATTCATGCATGCATGTTTTACATAAATATTAAAAGGTCTGTTCAAGTAAGGAATATATTAGGCATAGACATTATCTATATATTCATTTTAGATTCTCAAACTTATATCTAAACGAACACACTATATTATTATAAATACAAATATTTTTATAATAATAAGTAATAAGTGATAATTTTTAATATTTGTTTTTCACCAAACGGTCATTTGCTGTTAATTTGCAGAAAAATATAAAAAATGATGGTAAATTAAGACTATTAAAATTGTTAATCTTAAATTTTTAAAAATAATTTTCAATAGTTTATGCTCTACAAACACATTGTGTTGACTTATTCTCAAAGTATTGGTGAAAAATTAAAATTGATATTTTTAGGTGTTTGGGGTACAGATATTGAAATATTTGATGCAGTATTATTATTAAGTACGTCAATTTATGTTTATTCTATGGACAGCAAAAGTTGGCAACATTTTAATAGATATATGGATCTTGGAGAAAAAATACTAAATAATGAAAAGTGTATTTACTTACGAAAAATTAATAATCTACACTATGATGACAGATATTTAAATATATTTACCTTAATATATTTAAATAATACATTTTAATTATTAGTATGATAAGATATTTTTATATTAAAGTTACTTATAAGTTATGTTTTCATTTTTATTTTTTTACATTAACATCAGATATTCCGAGTGTAGTAGAACTAATTGAATTTCTTTGTAAATTTGGCAATATTAAATATATTTATAAATAATTTTTTAATAAAATTAATTTTAATAAAATATTAAAAACAGAAATCATAATATTATGTAATTTGTAATATAATAGAACACAAATTATCACAAATGATGCTAATGAACAACAACCAACTATATGAACTTTAAAAATACAAATTAAATTAATACACTTTTTAATTTTTTTTTTTAATATCGGTACACAGAAATGTACTGAAAAAAAAATTATCTAAAAAAATTTTTTTTTAAATTTGTTAATTAGTATGTATTATTGTAATGTTAATATAATTTTTCGAATACATGATTATCAATATTCTGAAAATTGTCAAAAAAAAAAAATAAGTTTAACATTTGTTTTAATACGTGAAAATATGTACAAAGGAATTCTAAATATTTTATACAAAATAAATCATTTTGTGGAGAAACGATAAATACGTGATGTTGTTTCATTAAAGATTTTCACTAGTAAGGTCCGATAAAGGCCAAAATACAATAAACTGTAAGTACAGTATAAAAAGTTTTATAAAAATATTAAAAAAATAAAAAATGTGAAAAACAACTTAATTATTTTTTAATAAATTATATTGTAGTGTACAAGTATGACGCACGTATGTGTGTCATCTATGCCAATATAAATGGAAGTATATTGGATATATTTCGTACTTAAACCAACAATTGTGTAGTCTATATAGGTTAAAACATAAACTGGTGAAAATTAAACTTTAAAATTGAGAAAAATAACATTATTATTATTCAACATACGAGTAAATTATGTTTTATGCTTGGAATATATCGTATAAATTTTTGTCGTTGTCTGGTGGAATTTCCTAGAATATTTAATAACTGATACTCATTGATGTCACAAATGATTTGTGAAAAATTTGTTGGAACAAAGTGCCTCACATACCTTTAATCAGACAGTAGTAGGACATTTAATTCGAAATTAACTAAAGAATTAGCAAAATTGTGCATATTGGCCATAGTGAAAATGAATATAAATTACATATAAATAATCTATTTATATTCATATGTTGAAATTATTATTGATGAAGATACTTTATTATTATAATTAATAGAATACATATTTGAAATGTTATCCATACTTTACTATTTACTCTATTCGGTATAGGCATTTAGTAAATCGTACTTAGGCATTTCAATAGATCTTACTAAATTCAAAGGTAAAAAATCAATTTGTTTTAAAAAATCAATTTTTGACTATTTGCAAAGGAATTTGATAAAATAACCGATATAAATACATATGCCTACGACATATTATGTTAATATGAACTCCGAAATCAGCATAAAATTGTTGACATTCATAAATATAGTTTATGTACGTACGAAATTATGTCATAGGTTATGTAAAATCAACTATATACCGATGATTATACTATATATATTATATCGATAGATGCAAATGATTGAATTTATTTTGCATACAATATAATGAAATTCTAATGTATATTGATACATTGTTTTTAGATATAGTTTAATTAATTGATTCATATAATATTATATAATACAAAAATAATTATTGTATATGACGATGGTTTATGATTAAATAATTACATTTATCTATTAATTATCGAATATTAAACATGATATTTTATTGGAGTCTTACACGATTAAGCTTATTATATAATAATCGCGAGCATAGTTAATGATTAAATATAATATCACATATCAATAAACTTACATCAAATAATTGAACGATTACAAGGAGTCGTGACAAATGCAATGACATGGATAACGGATCTGGCGATACGACTATGACCAATATACCTTACTTACTTTAAGATAACAACCTACTATATCATATTACTTTAGTAATAATATTACTTTATATTAATATTACATGATTGTTTATTTTATTTTATTTTCGTATACTATTATTACTATCATCATTACTATTGGTGACACCAATTAGGGCGATACATCGAGGAGGTCGATCGGTTATGCGGTGCACGCGCGCACATATCCATATCGTTGTTTTTGTTTGTAAAACGTAATTATTATTATTATTATTATTATTATTATTAGATTTACAGATAATTACATATTACATATATTACGTAAGAGAGCATCGGCCGTGTTTATATATTTGGTCTCTTTCGCGAATGTTTGAGAAAGCCGCGAGTTCGGCGCCATCTATGTTGGGTCGTATGAATCGTCGATGTACGCAAATCGTCGTCGTTCAAAATTCGTGTATTGCTATATATTTTTTACTCGTCGCCGTGTGGAAATCACCATCACGTTTAATTATTGTCTTTCTTTTTATATAGTCGTCATCGTGTGCAAATTATAATTATACTGTTTTCGTTTTCCTTGTAAGTTTGTTTTAAATTGACAAATTTATTTATATTTATTTATATATTTATAAATTGACTGTTTTAACGTAGCAGAGATTTGGTCTTTATTAGGTCTATACCTATAGGTTAGGCTATAAAAAATATTTATGTTACATATCTATACATATACTAAATACGTATATAAAATCTATATCAAATTATTTACTTTAACTCGATGCTATCGGTTTGTATATCGGTAAAAATATATCAGCGAGTAAATATATCATTTCGAAATCTCTAATTCTATGGTTAATATGTATTTTTCCTGATGAGCAAAATCATGTTTACGTGTAAATTATGTAGAGCAATCATTACAGATAGTTCTTAAACCATTGTGAATTCTTACATGGCATAACATATAACACCTGATCTTGAAAACCTTACCATATTCAACCAGTGGCATCATATTTTTGGAATGGGTGACTTGTGCTTTTACTCTAGTTTACTATTTAACTTAATCCCAAATCGATGATCATGAAAAATATTAATTGCCAAAAAGCTAACAAATCAAGTGAAAAAAATATTTAAAAATAAAGGAAAATGTTGCCAAAGTTTAGAAAAACTTCAGTGATGCCAATGCCTTAAACGCGGATAAACACAATTAAATTAAAAATAAAACACCAAACACAAAATAGATCAAATATTTTAGTGTCCTGGCGACTCATCTCTCCACAAAACTAAATTATCACTTATAATATTATTTTCAAGCAGTTGATTTAATCAAAGGGATATGATCCATACGAATTGTTTACATTTCATCGAAGGACGAGACAATTAAGAATACAACAATATTATATTGTAGTCAAGTGTAATATTTATGCTATATATTTATTTTCTATTATTAATCATATAAATACGCATGTTACGTGATCGATAAAGATTTCGAGAAGTTTAATATTTAATAATGGCAGCCGCTACAATAACAAATCCGGCAACAGACCATTGAACGGCCAGGTAAAAGCTTGTTTTTTAATGTTTTTGTTTAAAATATAGTTTTTATAGTTTCAATGAAACTATTCTATTTATCGATTATTTATCTAATTATTATCTAATTTTGTTGAACATTGACCAAGTCGAGTATTGTACAGGTATTATTGTAGTATAATAGTATTTATAAGACGATAAATAACTTCAAAATAATGTACCGATATTAACTAGTATACGACGGATGACCGCAATCGTAAACATAATAATTATTGTTTTTAGTTTGATGCGATCCGTTGACCGATCGTTATACGTGTGTTGTTTTGTGTTGTTTTGTTTATTTAATTTTTTTATAGTCAATACTGGTTACTTATTAAATATTTTGAAACTTTAAAATGTCAACAAAAAAATCGTCGGTTGTGACCCGTCTAAGGACCTACGTTTCGAAATTTGGAAACATACATACCACGGACAATAAAATTATATTTTATACATTATGCAATATCAAAATTGTTAATGATAAATGTTTTTCTGTGGCACAACACATAGCCATTAAAAAACATCTAAGAGTAATCAATTGTTCAGAAAATAAAAAAAAACTCAGCAACTTATTTTACAAGATTCGTCATCAAAATCGTAATTCAATAATGATGTATGTTTATTATTATTGCATATTATTGAAAAATTAGTGTATACTTTAAGAATTTTAGGAGCATATTGTTATGCATATTTTGTCAGTTTTTATTGTATATCTAATAGTTTTTAGTGCATTAAATTCACAGCTGTACTAATAACTAATATAATTTGTATACAAAATGTTATACATAGATATTGAATTCATTTTAAACTTTAATTAATAAATTAATAATTGAATAATTAGGTTAACCAACTTTTAAATCAAATGAGTATCAAGACGTTTTATTCTAATTTCAATCCTTTGAACTTTTTGTGAAGTTCGGATTCAGGTCCGATATTTAAAGTAAATAGTTCGGTTCGTTTCGCATTCATTATAATTTGATAAAGTTCGGTTCGGGATCGGTTCGACCTCAAAAATATAGGTTCGTAACGTCACTAATATATACCAATAATCGTTTACTATTCATTAGCATTTGCCATAGGACAATAATTATATTTACATATTTATACGTCTTTTTCCCTTTTCCTTCACTTGCAAGTTGGATACTAGAATTTTATTTTTAAAAATACTTTTATATTTTAACCAAATTTTAATGATAATTTTATTTTAAATAATTTCATGAAATATTTTAAATCACGAAAACCGTCCTGTATACGATTTACAGATCAAAAACAACGTATTTTTATTTGTATTTAAACGTGGAAGATTAACCATTAATCGATATTGACATAATATGTATGCGGAAAAATACACGGAATGCCATATGTTTATTGCCATTTAAAACAAACATTGTAATATTCTGAATAATTTAAAAACACACTGGCTTTAATATCAACTAATAACAAATAGTATTATTTGTTCTAGAGATATAGTCGGCATAAACTTAACAGATATATTTTATTTCGTTTTAGCAATTCAAGCAAGATACTTTATAATTAATATGGTTTCTATTAAATATTTAATTCTTACTATAACATGTGGTATCATTTTTAAGAATATATTAATTTTTTCAAGTAAATATATTTTCTTCAATATTATTAAAAATTTCTATATTTAATTACAAACAAATCTTTATTTATTTGGTATAAAATACAAAATATCATTATTTCAATTGTACTTACAATAAATGTGTAATTTTTGTCGAAGAAATAACGATTTTACAGCTTTTTTTATAGATGCAAATAATAATGAAAGTGTAAATGAAGAAAATGGTGAGTTATTTAAGACTCTGCATTTATAATACATAATTAGTATTTAAATCCATACAATAGCATGTTTATTTGATAATAAAAAATTATATATAGATGCGAAGATGTACATATTCATCTTTATTATATAAAATATCTATATTTAATTACAAACAAATCTTTATTTAATTGATATAACACAGAACTATTTACACACAATATATCGTTTTGCTTATATTTTACTCACAATAAATGAGTAACTTTTGTTGAAAAAGTATTTTTATAAATACTAATATTTTTGTAAATAGTTTTTTTTAATTCTCTTTTCTATTATAGCCTTGCCTTGTCGTAAATCTGGTTCTCCATTGGTCTCTGTTAAAAATCAATCTTTTCATGTCCACGTATCGGTTGCAGTCAGTTAATCTTATCATTTCTTCTATATATGCCTTCCTCAGTCTACCACCTCCTTTGTGCCCATTTATTCGTCCTTCAAATATATTTGTCATAAACAAATTATTCCTCAATAGGTGACCGAACATTTTTCCACTTCTTTCTTTTATGATGTTTAACAGAATTTTTTTTTTATATCTTCTAATTATACCTATAATAAAGTTAAATGGGTGGTGAATTATTTAAGATTGTACATTTATAAGACTGAATTAGTATTTATACCCATACAATAACATAGTTATTTAATAATAATAGTTTATATGTTTATAAGTATGGTTTGTTTTTGATTAATTAAATAATTGATTAACAGGGAATAATAATATATTTAACAATATTTTAAAACACAAACATATTATAAAAAATTGCATATTAATATGTACACAGAATCTTGATTTTGTGATTTAATGACAAATTATAAATTTATATGAGTCGATTAATTCTTTTAAAAAGGTAAATAGGTGAAGTCTAGGTGAATCGTCTTCTAGGTGAAGACATGGTGATATAATTTATATTTAACAATCACCTTTATAGTAGCTACTAGGAATTATGTCGTTTCATTTGTAGTAGCAGAAATGATGTTCTGTTCATTTATTTTGTTATAATTATTCTGAGTTTCTGTATTCATGGTCAATCTCGTGATAGCGTAATCTAATAGATCTTGTTCGTAATGGAATTATTGAAACTCATTAAACTAAATTTCTTAAGTTTTTGTTAATGTTCTTAAAGATTCATTGTATTTATTAAACTAAAAATAAGTTACTATTTGGTGTAATTACAATAACGGAATGAATTGCTTCTCAATTCTTGAATCTAACGGAGAAACCTGTTTGTGGAGTTGTGTTAGATAAATTCATCAAAACTCTGTTTAGACACAGTTGGAAATTAAATTTTCAATGTCAGAAATCCGATTAAGAGAAGAGGTTTTTGAACCAGCTACACTAGATATAATCACCAACACCAATATATGTATTATTTAATATATTTCAACCTAATATTTCTAACGGTACAGTAATGTGTATTTTGATAATGGATGTTCGTCGACTATTAATTTATAACGATAACATATATATAATTTCATTTAATAAAAATACTAAAAAAACATTAAATTTTTATTCGATATCATGCTTACTTAATCCATTTAAGGACTATCATTATAATTTTAAAATATATATTAATCACGTTATCAAAATGTGATATATTATTTTTTTTTATTTTAGTTGATAATCCACAGAACGATAACTATGATACTGATGATGAAGAACGTAGACTATTAAATACTTTTGTAACAGAAAACTTACCTCAATATAACATGGATGATTATGAAGCAGACGATTACTATGATCAGCTGGTTGTGGATGACGAGGAAGATAAAGGATCAGATGACGAGGTCGAGTTCAGTGATGATGATGATAAGGATGATGATTGATAATCGTATTCAGTATAGAGAAATTATTAGGGAAGTTGTTAGGGAATGGGAAATATGTTTGAATTATAATCATAGTTATTGTAATCTAAGCTGTCAAAATTTTATATTATTCTTCCTGCATTTTATTTATTAGATTGTATTTAAAAAAATCACAAATAACACTTTCATATGTTTGAATATGTTTTAAAATAATAAAAGTTTATTAAAATGTATTGACTTGTTGTTAATTTTTCAATATAATCTATTAAACCGTAAAATCATTTATTATATCTATTCTAATTACTTATTTGTCTTTAATATACAACTGGGAAACAACGGCATAAGAACCAAAAAATTAGTGAATCATATGTGTGTGCGCATGCGCATGTATTTGGCATTACAATGTACCCTATGTATTTTCTAATTCTTCTAAATCCGTTTCACTTAATAGAATGGCTTGGACATTTGAAATCATTGTTCAGCTATTGATCTGTTGCACCTCGGACGGGTTCAGCCTGTTTACTCTCTTTTGCCTCCTAATTATTTAAAATTAAGCATCTCGTCACAATTACTTATTTATTTTTCAAGCCTTAATCTACCTACCTAAGCTTCCCGCTGCTTTGATGCTGACCGTTTCTTAATTTCTTTGCTATTTAATGGTATCATTGATTCCCTAAATTTTTTATTTTTATAGTTTTTCGTACATGTTTTAAGGTTTATTACATACTTGAATAAATATTATATTTTTGTCATTGTCTATAAGAGAACAGTTTGTTTAATTTTAAAATTGAAACTTCATTTTTACTCGTTTTACAAAATGAAGAACTGAATCAAAAAATTCAACTACTTAACAAAATAAACTTATATTGGTTGATTAATAGTTTATACTTTTACATTTTACATTGAGATGTTTAAAAAATATACTTCATCACTATCATCACTGAAAAACAACGCATTTATTATCAAATACATTATATTTCTGTGTAAAGAATAAATAAATATTATATATAATAATAATTTGAATTGTTTCGTATTAACTTCCACTTTGTAATTCATTTTGTCTTAGAACAGTTATATAATTCAATTTTAATAATAAATCCTCACTAATTCATATAGATACAAATATTAGAACAATTAGTAATTTATTTTTAAAATTAATAATATAAACAATTTTGGTATTTAAAAACTTAAAATTGTATAAAAGAACAATTATAAATTTCCCTATTTATATTCCTATAGTCATTAAAGTAAACTAAAACAAATATATTTAATGTTTGAAATTTTATTTACTAAATAATTTAATAGTTCAATGTAAATATCTACATTATTATGATACAGTTTTTGTATATTATTTAAATTCAAAAATTGAATACAAACCTATATTACGATTTCGTGGTATTATATACAAATCTATAATTGTTTTAGTATATGCATAATATATGGATATATATATATATAAATTGCATAAAAAAAAATTAAATTATATTACTCGTCTAATTTTTAACTTGAAATATAATTCTTAACATATTCATACTAATTATAATAATCTTTTAGTGTCACTCAATCGTTTTTTGAATACAATGATTTATCATTTTTTCAAATTCAAAATAATAGTACCACATTATATTTGTCTAAGTAACCCACTTTTACTGATGTCACGGCCTGCTACTTTTGATAAAATACATTTATTTTTTGTAGATATTAAATTGATTTATTATCTTTTGTATACACAGTGTTAAATTATTAGTGACAAACTGTAGAAATAGGCATTTCATATTTTAAAAACAACTCTTGTCCCTTTCTTTGTTGATTTACGTTGTGTTATTCCTTTTAACTGCTTTTTTTTCGAAATGTTATTGAGTTCAATCAGCGGTATATACATAGAAGACTTAATTCTAGTTATTGATTCTTCGATATCTATTTCCATTGGGTCCGTGACGGATGCCTCGTTTTCGCTTGTTTTCGCTAGTTCTATTAGTTCGTTGTAGATATCGTATAATGGTTGTTTTTGACACTTTGTACCTTGCAGTTTCCTTTTGACCACTTTACCTCCCATTTCACTCTGCTGTCTCGTAAGTTCTGTTTTCTCCAAAACGTCCGGTGTCTGGAAATCCGAAGTCACACCACTCTTCAAAACTCTCATCGTAGTGAACGATCCTTCTCGTTCGATATCCGGAGGGATCACGAACTTCGTTACATTTACTATACTATTGTTCGATATCTTCGGCCATGGCGATCCTGATTAGAGTAATATATTTTGTTATATTATGTCGAATACTACACCATATTTAATTTTTACAATTATCATGAATATGTATCATAGATGTGTCCAGACCTCCATGGCCGTAGATGCAAATCATAACATTTTAGCTTTTACATACTACAATTAACTATATACCTAGTATTTAGTACTTACCTAACATTTGTGACTTTTTTCTCATAATATTACAATATTAGCATCTGTATTTTTTATGTAAATATGTGAACACATACAATTTACAAAAACCATAAAAAAATGTCAAGTTAAATAAAATGCTAATACATAAATCAAACAATTTATGTTATTTGAAACTGAAATCAGGTACCTGATCAAATACCCATTAAACATTGAATATAAAAGAAATTATTATTATTAAATTATTATAATTAAAAACTGATTTAAATTAAAAAATTAAATAATGTACAAATGTAAAAATAAAAGTTATTTTTACAATTCCATACGTCTATCTACTGGTTTTAATATTTTAAAAGTTTCGATTACATAATCAATATTAATATTGTAGGCAGATTCCTGTTCAATAATTATTGCTAACAATGCCTCCAAATGAACTTGCTGCATTATACTTCTGAGTTTTGTTTTTATAAAACTCAACTTCAAAAAAGATCTTTCACATGAACAACTTGTTAGTTAACTGGTATAGTTATCAATTCTTTTAAAATTTTAAATCTATTTTTAAATATAATATCTCTTCCAGAATCAATCAACCACTTTATCCAATCTTCACAGGTATTTATTTTTTCTTTACTAATTGAATAATTTGCTTTAAGTAAACGAATCTCAGTCTCTAACTCATTTAAATTCAATCCAAATTTCTTGAATATCTTTGTATATATAGATATTTTTTTTCCGAAATTCTGTGTCTATTACAACTGCATTCAATAAAAGAGTAAATCAACTGAATATTATTAAAATATAACTCTCCACCAAGTCGCTGGGGAGGCGGCTGCCCACCCTGCCTCTCCCGTAGACACGCCTATGAAATGTACACAACTCGTTAACTCAATTCGGGAATGATTTACTTCAAATTTAATAGTTATATTTTTGAGTTGCTTATAATTTTACCGAACGCATTTCATCTAAAAAAATCCGAAATCATCTCACCAGCCAAACAATTAAAACAAAAAAATGTAGCGATACACGGGTGCTGAGGTTTTTGGTGGGATCAAGTACATGGACATATATTAGTAGAGTTAGCATCGATATATAGTACCGCTCTGTATATCCTATAAATTCTGGTACAATTGGATGCTCACCCAAGGTGCCGATGTAATGACCTGCTAACGTCCATACTCGGAATGCTCTTGTCGGTGCTGCTAGTCACCACGAGTTCCAATCTGTCGACGAATTCGATGTGACGGACGCACTGCAAGTGGGCTCTGTACGAACTCACCAACAACGGGCCGGTCGGGTTTTTTGCCGGAATGTTGTGCTCGGAAAACGATTCCGACAGGAACGGGAACCGCAGTCTGAGCGATGACATGACCGCGGATGACGATTCGTGCACCACGTGTTGCGGCTGTCCGACACCGAAGTCGGCTATGTACCAGATCTTTACGTAACCGTAGTAGGAGCTCGTGATAAGGAAGTCGCTTTTCGAGTCCGAAGCCATGGCCGTCACGTAATCGTCGTCGACGTGTATGGCCACGAACCGCGCCACGTAACTGAAAACTTTGTGCGTACACCACAGCTGCACCACACCGTTGCGCATAGCTATGAGCAATGACCCGACCGTCATGGCTTCTGGTCTCGCCCGAAGGAAATGCGAAAACACCGCCGAGTGATCATGCCGGAGATCAAAATCCAATGTCTTTGCCGTTTTGTCTTTGTGTTTTGCGCTGTCAGTGTCAACGGTCCTGCTGTCTAACAACTCGCTGCCGAGTGATATGTAGCTCGAATCGCTAACCGGCACCGACGTTTTCAACGTTCTTAAACGGTCCTGTTTCATTCTGGTGGTGTGTTTCTTTATCAGTTGCCCCGTTCCCAGCCACCAAAAACCTATTTCGCCTGCGCGCGACGTGGTCACCAACAGCAGCGGTAGCTGTACGCACGCGCTCAACACCACATCCTTGTGACTCGACAGCCACACTTTGTCGTTGCACTTTATCAACGGATCGTCGAACTGAGTCACTCGTCGATCCCAGCCAACCACCAAAATCTATATTTAAAGATTACACACGTTATAAATATGTATTTAACACGAAAGTTATTGTAGTATGTCGAACCTTTCAGTGACGTTTAATTGTTGTTGAACCCCGATGAGAGTTATATCATTCTCGTACCGGGTTATTAGGTACATATATTAAGAGATTTTTATTTTTATTTAAACCGACGTGTACGATAAACTCGTCGTTGTTAATAATACTTAAAACCTCGTTAATATTAAACAACAACCGATTGTTGTGTTTCTCGTATTATGGAATAATTTGTGTTTACCATTTTTAAATATATATCTTATACGGAGTTAAGGTGATATTAATGTAAAGCGACGACGGTTGGTGCACGGTTTCGGCGCTCGCTTCAAGTTATTTTTATTAAATACATTATTCAGCTACAAATAGCCAAATAATAAATAAAGTTGAGTCCATACCATAATACTGTGAACGTACCTAACCATATGAATTAAGTAGCATATTTACGTGGTGGGTTTGCCGAATAGATGCCCCCCTCCTTGAGCTTCGATTTTTTTTTTTTTGTGTATTTAATAGTATTTAGATACATATGACTAGACAGTAAATAAAGAATCGGGATAGTTGTCACGGTAATGTTTGCGGTTCACCGTCCCAAGCCGTTAAAAAATGCCCGAATACCTTGTCGGGTAGCCAGATGACTTCGGAAATGCGACTTTTGGACGTGATCTGCAATCGGTTCAAACACGTGCCGTTGTTGGGGTCCCACAAGTGAACGGTGCCGTTGACCGCGCCGGTGACCAGCAGACCGCCGGACGGGTCGAAGCTGGCCGCGGTGATCTCGACGGGCAGCGTTCGACCGTACAGCTGTCTGGTGTGCGCCATTGCGCGTCTGGTGATCAGCTCGCCGGTGCTCACGTTCCACACGGCGATTACGGAGTCCGCGCCGGACACGGATATCAGCACGTGGAACAGCCGGTTGTACATGGTCTTGGCGACGGCCGTGTCGTGCGAGTCGCTGGCGACGTGACGGGCGCGCGCCGCGTCCTCGCCGCACCTGACCGGCACGATCGCGCCGTCCACCACCATCGCGAGCACGCGGTCGAGCTGATTGAACGCCGCGGGAAACCACCGCCGGCAGTCGGACGCGCCGGTGACCTCGGCCGCCCCGCCGAACGTGTACAGGCACGCGGCGGCCGGCACGTCCCACACCCTGATCGCGCGGTCCGCGGACACCGAGTACAGTCGCCCGTCCGGCGCCCGGTTGTGGAACACGTGCTGCACGGCCATCTCGTGGCCCACTAGCTCCGTGCACCCGGCCGCGGCCGCGAACACGTCCCACAGCCTCACCGTGCCGTCCATGCCGCCGGCGGCCACGCGCGTGTCGCCGATCGCGCACACGCACCAGAAGCCCCCGTCGGCGGCCGGCACGTAACGCGCCGGGACCGCCGAGCCGACGCGACAACACGCCATCGACCGGCGCGGGTCGCCCGACACGGACACGAACGACCGGCCGGAGTCGCAGAACACCGTCTGGTTCACCGGGGCCGGGTGCAGCCCGTCGAACTGGACCGCGCGGAACGGCGGCGGCGGCGGGTTTTCCCGGGAAACGTACGGCCAGCCCGCGACGATGTCGTAGAAGGCGTACGACGGCGGGCGCGTGTCGCTGACGGACGGCCCGCGGAACGGGTTCCCCTTGGCCTCGGCAGACAGGAACTCGAGCACGGTGACGCCGCCGGCCACGTTGCCCGCCACGATTTTGGAACGCGCGTCCGGACCGTTGCCCGGTTCGGACGCGTAGTACGCGAGACACGTGGTCGTGCTCGGCATCTGCTCGACCGTCAGACACAATCTGAACTCATCCGCCGCCGCGTTATAAAACCGAAGCTCGCCGCTCAACGTGGACACGCACACGACGTTGAAGTTCGGCAACACCGTCAGACCGGTCAGCCTGCTGGCCGTTAAACTCTGCGGCGTGCGTTACAATGTGTATAATGTTGTTACGCGTGCAAAGACGTACATTATATTGTATATTTTACGTCGTACGATTTGTTAAGGCACGGTGCTCGGAGAATTTTTTCAATATTGCGTTTGATATGTATTATTATTATTATTTTTTTTTTTTTAATATTTTAACCTAGTGTTTTTATATTAATCGTCGTAGCATATTGCTAGAGTCCAATGTCATATTGATGCGGTCCATCTAACCCTATACCACGTTCATGGTATTGTAACGCGAAATTAAATAATACGACCTTTACAACCGCGTCACGAGCACTTTTCAAGACATTCAATTAAATGTGTTTTGCATATTAATTTAGAAATTTCGTATAATCCCGCATATTTTCCTACCGTAACATCTATTTTTTATTATTTAACATCATGTAAACTTGAGTTATTAGTTAGGCGTTGTCTTGGTGTCATACCCAAGTCTCCATTATTATGTACAACGGTATGAACGTTATATACTCGTGTATGTAAATATATTTTTTATATGAACTGTATGAACTGCATTTATGTTTAAACATAGAACTGAATAAAAAGCTCATTAACACCAACATTCTTCGTTTTTATTGCATTTAATAGAAAAAATTCATATAAAATATTTTTTTTTATTTCAAACACTTGAAAAAAACAATGAAGATTTATTTTATTATATAAGATTTATTCTTAAATGATTGTTGGTTTAGATACTACTTCTGATGAAATATGCATCAAATAAAATATTGTAACGATTTTGTGAAGTCTACAGAAAAATCTATTGTTCGCATATCAACACAAAGAAAATGAAAAAACCGCGTTATTATTATAAATTCAAATACATGAAAAAATGATAGCTTTGATAATTTCTAATGCTCCACAACACAGAATGTCTCTTGATCCTAACTATAGATTAATAATAAAGACATAAAAGTCTATATGATATCCGTTTTCTTTGGTTGAATCCCACCACACATTTTATGTATATCGAGTGAATGACTAGAAAAGTGCAAATCAATTTTAGACGATGTAAAGTTTGAGTGTCCATTTAAAAACAGATTAAAAAATGACAGATATTTTATGAAAATAAATATTTCACCAAGTGATTACGACATATGTTATTATACATTATAATATAGTTTTGCAAAACAAATAATATTGTGTATTTCTCATACTCGCGTTGACTCCAATATTTTATATGAGTTTTTCCATTCGAAGTCCATTGTGTAAAACACAATTTCTCCCGTTCTGCTAATTGTCACGTATTCGCCATCGTCCTGTATCGTATTAGACGTTTTATCTGTCAACGGTTTGAACGCGATATTTTCGATATAGTTTTTGTTCCCGTCTTTGATCAATTTGCACGGCAGTAGTTTAGGCGTTAATTTTGATTGTTTCTCTTCGCTGAGTTCATGTCGTCGGTTCTTTATACGGAGTTCGTATGCTAAGTAAACTATGAACTGCAAAAAATTCACAGTGCTTTCTTTTCTAACGTCAATTTTACAAAACATTGGTTTGAAGTCTTTGTTTGATAAAATGACGCCATTCGATTCTAAAACCGCTTTCAACTGACTTTCGTTTAACTTCCATTACTGTTTTGTTGAAAACTATTTCGAATACCATTCAGTGTCTCTTCATTAACTCGGTCCATTAATCTACTCAAATATATTTTTATCCCATTATAGTCTTCTACAATATCATTGTTATTATTATCATCATCCTAAAAAAAACTTTAATTATATAATATAAATTCAACGCAAAATTATAATTACTATTAATATCCCTTTATTGTTAATCCGCATATTTTTAACAAAATAATTAAAACTAACATAAAAAATTAATTTATAGTTAAATAAGTAAATATATATATATATTATAATTATTTTATTAATATAAAATATTTATTTATTTACTCATCGTAATAACCACAGTTCAACGAGATCACAAACTCATAAACGGTTAAAAAAACAAAACTTAAAAATAAATGCACCCTCTGTTAAGCTTCAGCCATAACGCATAATAATGCAAAAAAAAAAAGAATGCTAATGAATTTTTTTGATATTCCTTACCATATTGACGCAGTAGACACAAAGCACATATAATGATTTTAATATAATACACTTCACATAGCAGCTTGAATTGAATTTCGATATGAAACGTTTGAGAAAAAAAATATTGATATTCAAATGTTTAAATTAATATTATGCAATAAACAGATACTCATGCCTAAATTGGTAACCAACACTGTTTCTTAGCAATAGTTATTCAAGTATTCCAAGTCGTAAATTAAAATAATTTATAGTTTTAAAATGTATAATAATTATAATAAACATAATTGTTAAAAATGTTGATTAGGTTATATATATATACTTAATTATACAAAACAGCCAATGAGTATTACGTTAATTAAAGAAAAATGAAAACATAAAAGTTGTTGCATATGTGTTTATTATACAAAATGTCATCATCAGGTTTAATACAAATAAAGTAAAACTGAGAAATAAATTAAAAGTAAAACTATTTAGAAAAAATTGCATAGAGAAATTAAATATAAATTATTTAGAGAATATTATAAATTTTACAATAAAAATACATGGAGTTAGAAGAAAATAAATTATATAATAAAAAATATCAAAAAGCAAAGAAATTGTGTATATAATGAAAGCAACTTTGATGTGATATTAATATTATTTAATATATATTGATGTAGAATATTATTTTCAAAATATGTTTGTATATTTAAGATATGTTTAAATTTATTGTGTTTAATTTCTTTAAAAAAGATAGAATACATAAAAAATTAAAGAAAACATAAAAAAGCCTGAACAAATAAATAATGTAATTAATTATTGTAGTATGAAATATCAAAATGTACTATCACAATAATTCACAAAAATTTTAAATAATACTGTAAATAATATTAAAATCGCATTCAATACTAATAATAATTTAATCAAACAAATAAATTATATTTATATAACAATTTACTATTACGTCTGACAAACTGAGATTTATATATATATACGTGGATAGAAAGCTTTTAAAGTCGATAAATATCGTAACTACGCACGGATGATAATCGCCCGTGTGAAATGTGTCTTAAAATAAGTAATAATTATAACATTGGGACTCGGCCTGACACGTTGGTTTTTTAAAATATATCTAATTTGATAATAAAATTATAAAAATTTATTAAATTTATATTCATTTTTTCACTGACTTTTTTACAAAATTAAATCTAATTTGCATGGCTTCATATGTAGACGATATATTACTTCTTCATATATATTATCAGTGTTTTTCTTAGAGTTAGGGTTCTTCCTCTTTACCTGGTCACCATAAAATATATGTCATATCTAATTAATAAAGATTTAACGATTTTAATACACTGTGCGTAAACTGTAACATAAATATTTCCACGTATACTATGAAAAATCTTGGTAAAAATAATTTTTATTAATTTCTAAAATATTGTAAAATCTAACATTTTTGTAATAATTTAGATATTTGTTAATTAATTAATTTATTGGATAAAATAATTGAAAACATGAAGTTGAGTGGTAGGAGATGTTTTAAGACTCACAAGAACTATAATTAAAATAATACGACTTATAAAAATAAATTTAAAACCCCGTTTGAATAGGTATTTGTATTTGTACTTAAACACATGCCAAGTATCTGTATTTGATATACGTCCTAAACACTTTTTGTATTGACGTATTTGTTATATAAGAACGAAAACCGACCGTGGCCGGTGATCCCGGGTGACCTCGAAAAACGACGTGTTCTCCGAACGTATTCCTAATCTACGGGTGGGAGCATGTGCAGCACTGTCGATCGGTTTCGAGACGGAACAATGCGATCGCCCTGCGGACGCCGTACAACGCACACGCGTACGCGCCGTCCGGAAGGCAATCGCGAATTTCAATTTATCGTCGCGCGGCACACCTACCCTTACGTTTTTCTTATCGTCCAGTAATGATCACTTCGTATTTCGCATCGTAGACGTCTAATACGCCGAAAGGACTCGACCAGTGAGCATAATGCGTAATTGTACGTATATATTATTATTATTATTATTATTATTATTATTATTATCAATACCAAAGGGCGGACGTTAATATTTTATTCTTTAAATAATAAAAGTTGCAGAGTACGATAGAAATTTATTTTGTAACTATTATAAAACAAACGTACGGTTTTTATGTTACATATATTTGTATATAATGAATTATTTTACTTTAAAAAGTATATTAATGTTATATTAATGAATATTCAATATATTTCGCTTTTTTTTTCTTATGTGACATTTTGTACTTTCAATTATTAGATATTTATTTATATAGCCATTTTAAAAAATCCAAATGCTAAATAGCAAAAAGGCTACGCACATTTTAGTGTATATATATATTTTTTTTTTTCAAATAATAAAACATAAAAATATTTACTTTTATAAAATCTAATAAATACAACACACGCACATTTTTTAATACGATTTCCAATTTAAAAAAAGTTAACGCTAATTTAACAGCTTTAAATGTACAAAGTCATTATTGCACTGTAAATTAATAAATATCACGACATTACACTTTAAAATCTTCTCTGATTGATATACCTTGGACATTTTACATGATGACACATGTGAAATACATTATTTACATTGCACGGTCATTTTATCAATTTCCAAATTTCCTATATTGACCGTAATGCAGTGTAAAACACGATAAACTCGTACGTAATGTTTCAAACTTCTCACACATTACTGTGCGAGACAAGGTTGTGTCTAGATTATTTTTTTCGAGAGTCCATAATATATTTTATAACTTTTCAGGCTTTTTTTATACTGAATTTATATTTTAACAATTGTTTATTAAATAAGTATTTGTTCTGTGGTTCATTTGCTGATCGTTATGATAGAATATATTAGTATTTATGCCAACAGTGATCATTAATTTTTTATATAAAAAAATGATTAAATGTCTCATATAATATTCGAAAAATTTGGGGGGAGATCCAGACCCCATGAATCATTCCCCCACACCATCCACATACAGCCTTCACACGCGAATATACCGCCGAAACACACGGCGGTAGCAAGTATTTATTGTGTTGAAATGCAGTACTGGCATATTAAATAACATGAATTGACACAGTAACTATCGGTGTAGTGTGCGCCCGTGGGGGTAAGGCCTGAGTCTAAAAAACTCATGTGCCTGGTTCAAATCCCGCCGCTACTTTTTCTTTTTTTTACTTTTTTACGTTTTATTTTTCTTTACCAATATTTACTTTTTCTTTAGAAATTGTTTTCTTAATTAAGATGATTCTTATAACGTGAAATGCTTGGTTTTGTAAGTTAATATCTGTGTTTATAATGATTATTTGTGTTTATAATGATTATTTGTGTTTATTATTATTGTTATTGTTATTATTATTATTATTATATTATTATTATTTTATTATTATTATTATTATTATTATTATTATTATTATTATTATTATTATTATTATTATATTATTATTATTATTATTATTATTATTAATATTATTATTATTATTAATATTATTATTATCATTATTATTATTATTAGCAACACAATAGGTGCACAAGCACCTTTTAAGATTAGTCTGGATCAATTCGTAATCGCCTGTGTGAGGATGTCAACTACACGTAATATAAGGAATATGAATATCTTATCACCAAAGTATAGCGTATACATAGATAGATTTATCTATAGATTGATTATGAATTATATTATGATAAATTATACATCTACTAATATCTAATCATACAATTATATATTTATTTGTATTAATCCACTTTGTGCGTTAAAAGGATTGAATACCGGACGTAATTTATTTTCCGAAACATACTCGTACCTATCTTTAGTCTTCGAACCAAGCAACCCAGTAATTCGATAACAATTATGAAACAGAATTGAATTTTTTATAGAGCTTTATTGATATCGATTTTCCCACTTTTTTAAAAAAAATATAATATAAAATCGCTTTTAAATTTGATTAAAAATGTTTAACATTTAAATAACAATAACACATAACAAATAAAAATGAAAATGTTTTTTTAAAAAAAAAGATTCGATCTCAAGTAAATTTCATAACGTTCAATTAGTGGAAGAGTCGGAGCACTAATTTAAAATCTGTGAACGAAATCGTCGAAAGTCCTATAGTATTCGCAACATATTTATCAATAGTCACGAGTTCACAAATTAGACTATAACACCTTTATTATTATTAGCCCATTACTTTGGAAATATAGATCAAATATAAGATTATAGATAATAATTAACTAAAATTATATTGATAAATAGTTTTATTAATAATAACAATAGATAAATAAATTAGTCAATAATGCTTACAATTAATTGGTAACATGAGTGTATTTAGTGCTAGTGGTTTCGTAAATCTACTAAAAGCAAAATTTCAATTTTGCCAGCAATTTAGCTGCATTTTCTTCGACTCGGTGGACTTCTGGTAGTTCTCCATTATATTGTATGATTGGATTCATATCTGAGTGTCTCGCTATCTGATCTACTCCACAAAATGCATTTAGGAGACTCCTTATTCCTGTCAGCAAAATTTCAACAGATTTTCTATATCTATTTCATGTATGTGTTCTTCCTAGGTGTCTGGACTTAAATATTTTTAGTGTGTAATGAAAAATATCGTAATGAACTGGTAGATCAAGATTTTTGATTATTTAGTTTATTAAGGAGTGACTAGTACGTGATGATCGAATACTTGAGGAATTTAGTGAAGTGTATTGTATATCTCATCAATATATTTATACAAACTATTAGATATCAATTCGACGTGCTACTTAAATTATTATTTTTTTAACATTTATTTAATTTCAAAAACATATTTTTAAAACAATAAATTTTAAAATACGTTCTATTTCTCGTGTGAATAAATAATGATATATCGTAGTGAAAAAAAAACTCATGTAATATGTTCTAAGATATCCGACACGCTTATTGACACGCCGATGATGAACGCAAAAACAGCGATCCCCACGATCGCTATAGTGCGCAGATAGAACATGATGAATGTAAAACGGCCTTTTTTCTGATAGTCTCTTAAAAATGTCAAGTAGTTTATAATCGCTGGTAGAGCGATGCCCACTGTTGATAAGCAAGACGCTCCAATCAGTGAGATCAACGGTTCTAAATTTGGTATTACAACAGCGAAAAGAACTGTAAAACAATAAAAAAACATACGAATGGTTCAAATTAATATTATACAAATTACAAATGACATACAAGCGGAACCTATCGTACTATTTTTCTGCAGTAATGTAGTAGGTTGGACTTAAATCAGGTATTGACCTATATTATGATTTTTTTGTAGTTTTCTACCAAGATATAAAATGAGCATGAAAAAAAATTATACTCTCTTACTGGTTAAAATTGGTAATCAAACTTTAAAAAAAAAAGTGACGACCTACTGTGGAATAATAAAACGTTTCGAGACATATTCATATGTTAATAATATTACTTTTGAAATATTTGGTAATTTTTTCCTTATGTTTAAAGATTGAGTTAATTCAACGATTGAAAAAATGAAATTAATGATTAATGATTAATTATAATATGATTATAACTAATATAATTAATAATGATTCAAATGAAGTAACAAATAAAGACAATTTTCTTTTGAAAACTATAGCATATAACGGAAAATTACTTTTAAACGAGAAATGTCTAACATCGACAATGTGTCGTTCACAAACAAAATATTTTTAAAAAATACATACCGATGTTAACCCATATAAACTACTAGTAAAATATTATCAAATTACAATTTTTTTAATTAGTAAAAGTTCTATAATAATACTAAATTATTTCTGTTATTCAAGTTAATTTTTATATCCACTATGTATCAGCATTAATCAAATTGGTCTGGTCTGTTTAAAAATATTAATTAGTTCATTATTAATTGTATAATAAAACACTTCTTAAATTTGTTTAAATAGTTCATCAGTATTAATTGTTGATTTCTATTGTTTTGTTGATGTAATTTATCATGTGACAAAATCTGTTATTACTTAATTAGTATAAGTACTTACAATTACCAACAAGTAATTATTAACCGCACTGATATAGATACTAAGTACATAGATGTAACCGTCCCAGGTAAACTATTTTTAAAGTGAGCCAAGGAGATATGTTCCGCTGACTTTCCTGGTCGTTCCACCTCTAAGACGATACTTACATGTAACGATCACCATTAAAGTTCTGAGTCCATACTCCCAATACATTTTCTCGTGTGCCACGGGAATACATTGTTCGATAACTTTCCATACGATATTGAACGCCACATAGTGCGACAAAGCATAACTGATATATGCCGAAAAACACAATAGAAGTATCGCCACTTGGAACAGACTATAAAAAACGGAAATTTTGACCTTTGAATCGATTCAGATATTCAGTTGGAAAAAAATAGGTACGTTTTAATTAATGCTTACACTTCATCCTGAGGAATGTTAAGTGTTATGCTACCCGCAGTGCCCTCACCATACTCCAGGTATCCAAATAACCCAAGAAACAAGTATAGCACAATTGTGGGCAACATGGAAACATTGAGTACTCCCAATGGACTGCCAAACTTTATTGGTTCCTTCATTACATTTTCTAATGGCAAAATCTACAAATGAGAAAACGATTACATTTTAATCACAAACTATTTGCAGGTACCTACGCGATTATGTGTTGTATCAAAATAATATTGCTACTTGTACTTACCACGCCGATGGATTCCATGGCAAAAAGGACAGTTCCGAAAAATAAGGATATGCTTTGGATTGACCCGACTGGTTTACGACCGTCAAATGACGGCATCTCCTGAAAAATATGATAAAAGATCAGCAACAGGCTAGCGATGGACATGCACGTTGCTATAGACGAGAATGGCGCTAGGAGTTTTAAATTCCTGACCAAAGATATCACTATCAATGGTAACAACAAAAATGACATGTATATTCTTATATCAATGTTAATCCCAAAATAACTTTCGTTAACCTGAAACAACAAAAAAAAAGATTTAAAATACATTATTATTATAATTTACAAGTTCATCGCTTATTACTTTTAAATTGCTCGAGATGAATACTATTAATACACAACATGTCCCCATGTGTTGTAAGACCAGGAACAAATTTGTTATAAATCTGAAAACATAGTTATCGACATTAATTAATTAATTAAAATATATCGTGAGTTGTAATTTCTCACATCCTGTAATCCCTTCAGCTTACAAAAAATTCCTCGAACTAACGTATAAGTACTAATATATGCTCTATGAAATATGAAAATAGTAAAACTGTAAAATTATCAGACCTTAATTTAAAAAAAGACCCGAGGGATCATAGTCTCGAATCCATAGATATCGAATTATCAAGAGCTAATACGCACGTGACATCTGTTACATGAATTTATTAATTTTAAAAATATTATTATTGATTTTAAAAAGACATTAATCGTCTCAAACAAAATATTTTTTGTATTTCAAATTTTAAATTTAAACAGATTTCATAATATGTTATAATAATAATACAATTTTCAAAATCATCTCTTATATAATTAAATAGTAGGTCATTTCCTACCTATTTCCAAGTATGTCTAATATGAAAATAATGTATAATATTTTTTTATTATTATTATAAATCAAGATACATGTATTTATATTTTTATTATTTTGTTTATAATAGTATTAAAATAATCTTTGTCTACAGCTTCAAAATTTTCTTTTGAGTCGATCTAAGAAACTACTATTTGTGGAGGATTTAAAAATAAGAATCAAATATCATTAATTACTAATTTCTTAAGTATTTGTAAGCGTGTATAATTTCATGACGAATTTTCACGTATTACACAATTGATATATAATATTATGATTGAGATGAATAATATTTGTCTTATTATTGAATTTGGATATAATTATTTATAAATATTGTACTGAAGTAAAAAAAAAATCAAGATAAAGGACTCCCTAGTCCCCTTTGGATACTTATACCTAAATTGTGTTCTACTTTTCATGAGATCTACGTATGATTTTAAACTGTGGTTATGTAAAATTCTAAATGCATTTTTTACCTGGCGATCGGAGCATATTTCCTGGTAAACTTTGGGCCTTGTTTAAAAGCAACCGCTGCTGTATCCGCGTACGATAAACTGGGTATTTTTATTTTGATACATAATTCGTGCGACGCAATTATCTAAACACGTCAAGTAAATAATATTACGAATTAAAAATAATCCAATGTCGTGGTAATCCATATCAAGTCTAATATATATCGATTTTGACTTACCAACAAATGCATCGTAAATGTACATAATATCGTTATGCAAATCGTACCTAATATGCCTACCATATAACCCGCGTTTTTAAATGCATTTGGCATGGCTAATATTCCCATACCAAGGTTAGCTTTCAATAAATGAATTAGAGTGTCGAAATACCTGCAATCATACCACACAACGTTTATAAATTTATAACACCAAATATTACTGATTTCTTCGTCGTGCAAAAGATCCGTGTACTCACGAAGTTGGGTATTCTACTTTACGGTGAAGATATGGGTCGAACACACCTTGGCCCTCATTTATCTGTACATTGTTAACATTCTCTATATCAATAACAACGTCACAGTTGTTTTTGATACTATCAATGTTGATAATGCTACAAATGGTAAATAGAAAATAAATTTTATGTTAAATACAATCTTCAATACTAGACATTCTCTAACCAAATAAAATTGTACGCATTTTCTTAATTGAAGTACGAACTAACATATAAATTTTGCAAACAAAATTATGAAAAGTTCATTGAGATCATCGAATTGTGCATTAATAATTTGATATTGATAAGTTTTATATTATTTTCTTCGAAAATATACATGGTTACAGAATTAAATCAATCAGTTAAATTTTTTACTTATAATTACTAAAAAAAATTAACGGTTACATTTATATTTAAAAAAAATATACATTGTGAAAGTGCACTTTGTTATACATGGTTGAATTGAAATATGACAGCACTTATGATGAGTCCGCTTCTTAGGTCTACAAATATTGTTATTATCTGAATAGTTATTATCTACACGTCTTAACTACTCGGTCATAAGACTAACATACACTTAATGTTTCTAAAAGTCTTAAATTTTTTTCCCAGCAAGTAATAACCAAGGTTATATAATACTACATAGTCTAAATATCTACATGATTAAGACTTAAATCTACATTAATAACAACAACGTATGTTGGACTATTGCGTACATAACTATATTAATAAATGGTCTACTACTTAAAATATCGAATAATATTTTAATAAAACAACTACAATTTAAATAACAATTTCTTCAAAGAAAATACTTTTGTTACTCCATTTCTTTAACAGTTTTAGAATGATGCATTTTGAGGTAAAAATATATTCCCCTTAAATATGTAATGATCTTATAAATATACTGCAAGTTAGATTAGTTTGCCTATACCAAACTATTTTTCGCACATATATCGAATCGTGTATAAATATTTGATATTATAAGGTATAATATTATATTATTATTTGGTCAAATCAAAAACCATTGTCTACGTACTACTAAAAATACTGTTTTTTTAAGATACACATTAGCCTAAAATTCAAAGACCCTACCTCTGTTCATTAATACAACATTATGTACACATTTTATGTACATATAATATGTATATTTACGCTGTCAATACGTACATATTGCGATTAAACTTAAGCTACGTAGGTTTGAGCCATATACGCAATATATTTAAAATGGGGTTTACAACATAAACGTTTCGATTCTTTGAGTAGACCTGGAATCCATATTGTCATACGTTCTCAGTAAAACTAAATAATATAAAGACTAAGTTGTCTTCGTTCAATTTTAAAATCGTCTGAATTTTGATACCGTAGTAGTAATCAGACGCCATGTAACCCGATATGGTGAGATTTTTCGTTTATTTTATCTTTTATACTAATCGAAAATAATGTTCATGTTCACCAAAGTACTCAACAGTCTGGCGGGGAGTATAAGTAAATTCAAATATAATGTTACTATGTAAACGGACGTACCAATCGTCTGTGTTGATGGGATCTCCGTCGATGTCGTTCGACTCTAATTGTTTCATCATCAATCGGCTTACGGATAGGCACTTGCTGAAAATACAAAAATAAGCATGTCTTGTATTAATAAAGTTAAAGTGAAAGACATTAATAAAGTAAAACGCATTATTTTCCTGTAATAATATTAGGAAGTACTAAAAACATATACATTTCCCGATTATATAGACATCAAAGATTATATATATACATATATTTATATTTATAAGATATAACGTGAACCTAAATTTGGTAAAACACACAAACTAATCGTCGAATGTAACAGAAAATGAAATTAATAATAGTATTTATTTTTATGATTCTCCTAAAAACATGTAAGTGGCCATCGTGCAGGTTAGTCCATTTGTCATTTTTAAAATCGCTTTATTTCACAAACAATGTATCATTTTGTTTTAAATCATTTATATTTACCATTTTATTTTAAATTTACCAAATCATTATTCTAACTTATATATCTGATTTAATAGACTAAGAAAAAAAAGATTTTCTTTTATTTCTTGGTCTTTTAATTTATACATGATGGTTTAAGAGGATTTAACCAGAATAAAAATAGTTTTTTATTAAAAAATTCTTTAATGATCACGTTGAGACACGAAAAAATTAGAAATTGACAAAACTACTTTTTTTAAATTTTGCAGAATAGGCCAATATTTAACAAGTGCAATATGTTTTGGCTACTAAAACCATGTCAAACCTAACCTATGTCTTAACTCTGACAATATATAATGTAATTCAATATGTTATGACAAAGACACACGCCAAAATAATTAATAATAACTTATAAACCTACTTAGTTTTCATCATGCACCAAATATGTGTAATATTACACGATGAAAACAAGTACATAAAACGATGACAATATATTTCACAATATATACAACGGTTGATTGGACACAATGTTCGGCCCAGGAAACAAATAAATCTTGTTGGATCCCCAATTTTCTAAACAGAAAAAATATATTATATTTAAGATTTATACATATTGATTACGTGAATACATTATTCAGCATTATGGTGTTTGGTGTTTATCTTTTTTTCGGTAACGTTAAAGAGTTTTAGCTAATTTTGGTTTACAATAATTCTACGTCAATTATTATTACAAAATTACAATAAATAATATATTAATAAATATCTTAATGTTATACATTATTAAGAAAACCAATTGGCATTAAGCAACCTAATATTACGCATTATAAGTTAGTACTATTCGAAATAGTAAAACGTTTTCAATCACACAAATACGATTGTTCATAGCTGTGCGTCCTCATGTAGTTCCTCAAATGTTAGTCTTCACGTCATACGTTTTATACGAACGTCACAAGAATACAGTTTTTCTCCGGCGTGCGTTGCATTGTGTTCATCAATTAACAATGCTACGTAAACGGTTTCAAACAAACGTTACATGTGTATTCTTTTTTTGTTAAGACAAAAATTTACAAACACATATGTGTCGCGTTTTTCAACAAAGGTTAATTTAATGGTCTAGATTCTAGAATAATAATATATTTATCTCAGCTTTTATTGCAAACATTACGTCAATGTAGGATGTTGTTACGTGCAACCATTAAATTAAAAATTTGAAATAAACCAAGTGAGCCGATGTGTTTCGGCTTTTACGTATACGTAATTTATTCAGGATAGTGTTGGACGAGTTAATCTCGGAATGATCTAGGTAAATCTTAATTCATGACCTCTAGATAAAATAAGTTATATTAAAAGGAAACACACCAATAAATTGTATTAAATGAATATATATTGTATTAGGCTCAAAAACAGAATACACTTAATATTGGGTATAAAACAATCCGGACAACTAACTCTTGACTGATGACGGTCAACCACCAAAATGCCTTTTTTGTGTTTCCTTATGGTAATATTAAACTATCCGACATCTGTATTAGAAAACTTCAATTTTTTACACGAAATATTTTCTTAGCAAATATTATTCATAAACCATTATAATTTTTGTTTTCAAGTTATATCTAATATTCGACAATTATACCAAGTCTTGATCAATATCAAAATCATAAATCTAAAATATCATCTAATAAATCATAAATATCAATTTATGATATGAAAAGTGTTTTGACACTTAGTTAACATAATGTTTAATATTAATTGAATGTTGGAAAATATTTTCTGTATTAAATTTATAATTTTGATAGTTTACACATTATATAAAATAAATACTTTTCGAACACGAAAACAAGGTGTCTTTTACCAACAAAACAGTCGAAAAAATCACAGCCAACAATATAAAACACAATTAAAACAGCACTCGGTAAGTTGATCGATTTGTTTACATGCTGTACCATTTCGTTAATTGTGGATACATTATCAAAAGCAAATAGACTATAATATTTATGCAACAACCAGAGTTTATTATAACAATACATATTTTTTTTCCAATTTGCTCGTTGAAACGACCAAAAATTTGTCAATATTTATTACAAGTGGATAGTTAGGAGATCATTTGATTTATTTATCCAGTGACATCAAACTAAATTTAAATTGGAGAGTCAAAATTAATTTTGGAGTACCCACTACCCACTACTACACCATAGACCAGGGGTGGCCAACTTTAAAAAACTTGAGATCAATTTTTGAGTCTTTTTGGATTGTCGGGGTTGACATCGACTTTTCAATTTAATAAATAACCAAAAAAAAAAAAGACGTTTCACATAATTAATATTAATATTAACATTGATTTTATTTACGTCGAAAAGACGAAAGTGAGTCACAATTGACCTGTTAGTCACCCCTACCACAGATATTAATTTGTAACACATATATATAATATTCTATTATTATGCATACTTATATAATATAACGAGATCCATTAATTAAATATTAATAACTTTATTAATATTGATTACCATATTGTATTATTTGGATATAAACATTTAATTGAAATTTAAGAAAATTTAACTTAATAAAACATTTTATAATTTAAATTTCTTGCTATATTATCTTGTATTTAGACCATCAAAATGTATTGATTTAACTCATTATAACTGCTTAAAACTGATTTGTTTGCCATTTTTTGTTATACCTGCCCACCTAAATACTACCATTATTACAGCTTATAATACGTTATAATTGCTAAACTGACCGTATTGGTGAATTGGTCATAACTATAGGTTATAAATTTTAATATTAATTTATAAAAACGTATTAACAAAAATCATATCACCTGAAGTTAAAATATTTTTATGAGTTAGTACCGAACAACCGACCACCACCCCCCATAAAATAGGGTAGGCGGCTGCCCCTCTTTGAATATAGGTTCAGCGCTATTGTATTTATCTGTGTATATATTACTATATACTCTCCAAGAAGAGAAAATTATTCAAATATAATTCGTTTGCGAGATTGGATGATATTACAACGTTGTATACCATTCAAGAATTAAGTCGGCGTTAGGTCTGTGAACAACATAAACGCGTGACAAATTTACAATTTTTTAAATATAAAAATGTCACACGTATTCTAGGATACAATTGTTGGGGTTCAAACATTTGAATTAAACTTAATTGATATAGTCATGAGAGATGAAAATTGATGGGGTGACCACTGTGAAATTTAAGATTCTGTAAAAACGTGTTATATCGTCGTACTCGGCGTGTGGCATTGAAATACATAATTTAAATTTATGTCACCAAAAAAAAAACTAGGGCCCACCGTTTCACATTAACGTAATCTACATAAAGAAATTCCTTGGCATACATATTACAGTTTATAAACTATTGAAATTACGGTACACATTAAACATTGAAAATCTAATAAAACGTGTTGACAAAACGATTCGTTAAACGTTACATATATTATCAAATAATATGCAATAATATGAAATATCAATAATTATGTCTGAATTTCTTATCTTTCTATTGACCAATTACTTCGATGTTGTATTAAATTACATGTTATTCAAGCTAACTTGGATATATTTTTTACTCATAATATAGGTAAATTAATAACTTCTTATATCGCAAATATGTTCTTCAAGTCAATTAATTAATAAAATTAGATGATAGTATTTCTTTTCAATTTTTGATTTTTGTGAATATTGAGTTATTTAATACATTTCAAAAGATAATTGATTTAAGAACAGTAATACGCAATTATCAATTAGAATAGATTATTCGAATTTGAATGTTATTTTGATTCGGAACAACAATATAAAAATGAAATATTATCAAAAAATGATTTCGACTAAGAAATATTAAATTAACTATCAATTAATATAAATCAGTCTATACGGTATACCTTGTTGGTACCAATACGTAATATAATTTATATTGTATAAAATTAAAATTTTCAGAAACATTAAATTACACAGTTATTGTTCATCGACGGCAATTTCAATTAGCTTTTGGGACTAGCTCACATTGCGTTAAGATAAAATCAATATATTTTATATTAACGCATTAAAGATAAACGACATTTTACGTTTAACGCAATTCGTGTTTGAGTGCGTACAGACGAGACGTTTGCTACTACATTTTATACATTTTTGTCATTATTAATCACACATCAATACATTTTTTCATCAAATTCTATAAATGTTGATGTAAATATTGACCCAAAAATAACTTTGATATTTTTAAAACAAACACCCGTGTTTTAAGCATAACACTTTAAAAAGCCGTTCAATATATTTAATACTGTAAATACGAAGGATCGTAGAATATAACTTATAAGATAAATAAAAACGTCGAATTTATTTCCTGATAACAATATTTAATATTACTAATTTATTATTAATGACTTATAATGCTGTATTCAAATATTATCTTGTAAAATACGTCCGAGTGCCATTCAATCTATTTTCATTTCCATTCAAACTGATATATTTAAATTGTTAATTAACTTTAACTATTGACTCTGTTAAAAAAAATTTAGTTAACTTAATTTTAGCAAGTTGAAAAAATCATTTAATTTCCCAGCCTTACATATATGTTAATGTTAAAAAGTGTATATATATATATATGAATACATAATACGTGTATACGAAAGATAAGATAGACGTTAGTTAAGATACATTTATATATGTATTACGTCTAAAATACCTATGCCTATTATAATATACAGTGTTATAGTGATTGGCTAATCATATTTTTTTTTAAACATGCTAAACATATTTTTCATACATATCCTGTCTATTTGTTCGAGAATTTAAATGTAAAACAAATATATTTTATTATACTTACGTTTTCCCGGAAATATACACACGTTTCCGGTGAATACGAATTGTGTTGTCGCGTGAACTTGTTAACGGGTATTTAGATTTGAGAGAAAAAATTCGTAAAGATGCTTATTACTCACATAAGTGTGTTTTAATAAAAATGTATGAGACGTACGAACGGGCTTGATGCATGCAAACGCTCTAAACTGGCAGTGAGACTGTGAGAAACTCTGAGCAATGCGCGATGGAAAACCGTATAAACACAGTTGACAAATGCCTAAAAGTGCCACGGCGGCGCATCTCCCTGTTTGTACTTGGACCAACAGCGCCGCTACCGACTTGTCCGAACAATTACTTTTGATCAGTAATGTTCGAAGGCTATAATAGTGAATAGAAGAAAACGAGTGAATTTCGTTTCGTATTATTTATGGGAGATTATCGTTATTTTTCGTTCAAAAAATTGTACCTATGATACAAATACTAATACGCATAATATTAATTTTAATAAATAATAATAATTCTGTAGAACGTTTAAAACTCAACTCTCGATTATCCAAAAATATTGGAAACTCAAAACTATATAATTTTTCATTAAACCCATCAGATACACTATTACTTATAAACGTATTTACTTGAATGATTCCTTGACATTTCCAAATTATCTACTGTGAAAACATCAGACGTTTTATTGTCAAAATTATCAACTATAAGCAATATGATTTATTAATTCCTCATTTTTAGGTGTTTATAAAATATGTGTTCGAAATATATTTATATGCGTGTTTGTGTTTCATTGATTAAATGATTATGTGAACGTGTGTTGTATTTAAAATAAAAAATAAAAAGTCGAATAGAAAACACTAATAAATAAGCGAAATTAAAAACATAGATTTAACACCTTAAAACCAATTTTTAAACATATAGAAAAAATAATGAAATTACAAAGTTATACTAAATATGTGAAAATAAAAAATGAAAAATGAGTTGTAGACGAAAAATAATGAACTATTACATATATTCTAACAAACAATTATTATTTACTAAATATTGAAATTATTTGTTCACTGGTACGATTAAAATGTGAAGTAGGTATGAAACTTATTGTTTTGACATTCACAAAAACACGTCTAAAAAAAAAATAATATATCATGTTTCAAAAGCCAAAAAATAATTTTAAATCTATTCAAAACACAAAATAAAATATTAAAATATAACTTGATCATCGTATGAATCAAATGTATATATTTTTTTTTCTACAGCTTTATCAAACAAAAATGCAAATTTTTATATCTACCCTACGTTCACGAGAGTTAATAAGTTGTTCAAATGTTCCACGTGTGGAGATTTCAATTTTACCGTCCACGTATCACTTCACCGACTTAGAGTATACATAATAATGAATTTTATTTAATAAATTATTATCTATTATTTAGAGTACAATTACATGCCAATCTCTCACAACTGAACTTTTCAGAAGAGACATAAAACATGTTTTAGCAGATCAATAAATTTATTACTTCACATCAATATAGCAATAGGTTCATCCCCAATATTACACTTGTCGATTAAAATAATCGAAATAACTCGTATATTCAAATTTCGAAAAATATTCAGCGATGGCCTATGGAATTATTTTCATTATAAAATTGTACGTACTCGCACACGTATGTGCAAACATAAACACACCAAAGGTTTGTGGTAATGGATATATGTAATATTTTGTCATATGTAATATTTTATGTGGACAAATTTGTTGGTAGCAAGAATGATATCGTGCATACGCAACGAAAATATATAATGAAAGCTTGGAGTTTTTTTTGTTGCTATATATTCAATGACGTACAATTATTTAAACGTACATTTAATTAATATAAAAATATATGATTAATTCAACTCTTATTTTTATTATTATTCCATCTTAACTCGTTTATTCCGAACGTCCTAATCTCCACAGCCATTTGATTCTACGCAGTTAGATGTATACATATAACGTTGCAAATAATGACTCGATTTCTTGGTTTTTATGTATTATTTATTAAAGAATATAGACCACAAAAATCTTTATATAATTGTACGTAACATTTTTTTATTTAAACTAATACATTGTAAGAGACAAAATACGTTTATGACAACGTATCGAAAACGATGAAACATGTATGTTAGCTTTGTTAGTAATTCTATTACAATAACTACCTATACTTGTATTATCGTTTTATGTCGTTTTATGTTCTTAGGCCCAAAGGTTTTTAATAAATTACCATAAACTATACGAAAACTCATACGTTCTCAACATGTATTACGCGAATCTCGCGTCTTTTATTTGCCTTTGCCATCTAGTGCACGTCGGACAATATAAAACCACGCTAGGTAGATCGTACACTTTGGCGTTCGTGTTGAATTTAGAGTTGACACTTAAAACACCTAGGTATTTATTTATTTATTGCCAAAATTGCCTATTAAGCAAATTTAAAGACAAAATCATAATCTGTGTTCTCTTTTAGGTTTTCTCAATATAATATAATACATTTAAAACGCATAAACTAAAAATACAGATAATTTTATATTTATATTAAAATTATAATACTGAAAAAACCCAACGTTGAATGAAATAAACTACGTTTTGTATTCACATTCAGTAATTCAGTATTTAAACTCTAAACTCAACAGAATCGTCGGAATTTAAAATCTGTTTACCGTAAAAATACGTGTGCGACGTCTAGTCGTAGGCAATCATCCGAAAAAACGACAAGAGTTCGATGTCTAATAAGAATCGGAAAATGTAAAAGTACTGTCAATTATTACTCGCGAAAAATATAATGCGACCTATATATATAACAACTGTTAAGATCATTTTTAATTTTAAAAGAAAACCTTTTTCATTTATAATAGTTATATTATATTTTAGTTATGAAAATTACAACAGACCATAACCAAATTCGGATTAAATTAGAAAACCGTCCGTCAAACGACGTTTTACGCGTGAAATGCACACACGTTCAACGTCATAGATCGAGATAATGTTTAATGACATACGATTTAACTTTCTTGTAAAAAACAGCAATGATTTTCCTTGATCGATGTTAACGATAATCGTAATGTAAATATAAAATCATTGTATAAGATAATTTGAGTTTTGAGATAATAAATAAAGACGATGACAAATAAAGTACGGCTTGGCTCGCAGGGAGGGCCGTGGCCCGCCCCGTGTATTACGTAAATTAATTTTCCACGCGAAATAGTTTTAATAAGCGTGTACAGCGCGCGATATGATTCCCCCGTTATCCAATAGACGGCGTCACGCGTACGGAATCCGCTTCGAACGGAAACATCAAAACGTCCACGTCAAAATAATAATAATAATAATAATAATAATAATAAACCACTGGGAACGACGATGGCGCGTTGTATTCTCTGGACTGGTTTATGCGTGTTTTCAAAACGCACCGGTCGCGCGGTGGTCGACAGCCGCCGTTCCGGTTTTGATACGCGGACGCGCACCGAACCAAATAAACCACGTACGTTGTATCGCTGTGTTCGGCGTTCGCGGTGTCTTGACGTCCCCCCTCCCCCTCCCCACCCCCCCCCTCGCCGGTGCCGTTGGCCGCATCTCGCGTATACGTATCGGATCGGGCGGGTGTCGTCGCGTGACGGTTTACAGTGCGGGTCGTCGTGAACCGGCGGCGGCGGTCGGTCCACTCCGCGTTCGTTGTTCGTTTCTCACGCACGCGTATCGTTCCGGGCGCGTCGCCGTTGCAAACGTTTCGCCGCCGTTCCATTCGGCGCACTCGGTTCCCGTCTCTTACTTACGTCCGGTTGTCGTGCGTGCGTTCTTAACTACCCCGACGTCGATTTAAAACGTTCCCCGTCTGCGTCACGTCGTGAACGTGTCTGCCGAAGCCCGCTGAAGCCGTTATAGCTACAAAGGTGAACTACCCGCCGGATACGTTTGTGCACGTCGACAAGTAGGTTTTGCATTCTGTTTCATCGTTTATTTTGTCGTTCCGACTTTTCGGTCTGTCGAATTAATAAATACGTGCACACCCATCAGAGTACATGGCGAACGACGCGTCCGGTATAAGCGTAATGATAAACAATGTTGTTTTTCCGACGTCGCGTATTAACGGCTACGACGAAATAAAATGTTACGATAGTTATTATTATCGTACTGACAATTATTGTACCCGTGTAGTATTACGTATAATTAAAAACAATAGAGCAATACCAATAGATATATGAAACTGTTACGTTCAAAGATTTTCATTAAGAAATAAAGCATACTATTACGAATGGTACGATATCGCCAGGTAGTTTATAGTGTGCACCGATACTTATGTTAACGTTTTTATTTATTATCTGTATAATTAGTTATTCATGTTAAAAATGTATTTGTCGATCACATATAATGATATCGATTCCCCTTTAACGCAGCACAATTAAAAGACTATTATTTATTCATTTTTTTTTTTTTTTTAGGTGACAATAATTTTATGTAATATACATTGAATTTGTTATTGAAACAAAACGATTTAATTATGCCTCCGAACGATTTCATTTCCATCGTTCGTGAACTGTTCCAAAGACGACAAGTGAACTTCAACGACTTCCGTATATTGAACATACGAAACTATTTCATCTATGAAATAACCCGTGTTAGCATAGATAACTATGTGATATATTTTCCAAGGATGATCAAAAGACTTATAGAATTTATTATTTTGTTTATGGTAAATTTTCCACAATATGATTCTGAACAATGATAAAAGTTTCAGGTTATATAATATGTAATGTTGATTTCTAATTACAGGCAGTATCATCATTATTTTTACTTGTCTTTGTGCACATGAACTTCATGGAATTTCCTTCCAATTGTGTTAACCAAATTAAAAATAATTGGCCAAGAGATGGTGTACTTCAAGTAGTAATTCATCAACCAAGTAAACAAAGACGAAGCACAAATAATGAAAATATTATATACAGGAATTATTTAACTGAAATGAATAATCCTGAGTAAGTTTTATCAGTCAAACATTTATACTAACAATTTATTTTTATAAGTAAATTTAAATAATCTTATGTTATCTACTTATAACTATAATTAAATACCAACAAATTCAGATTCAATTTATATGTTTGATTTTTGTTTTAGGCAACATTAAGTTTTTTTTTGTATAATTTGTAGTTTTAAACAGGTTATGTTGTATAATATCTTTGCCCCAAGTACTGCTTAATAGGCTTTCAAGGCAGTGGGTGTATTGCCGATTGAAAAAAAATAAAGTTTTATAAAATCTAGTTTATATTAAATGTAGTGAACAATGTTCATAGTTACTTATTTTGAAAATCAATATTAATTAAAAAAATAATAATTAACACTTATAATTTTCAAAATATGCATAAGAACAATTTCTGTAATTTGTCCATATTTTTGTTTTTATTTTTAGTAAAATTTCAAAATTGATAATAAGAAACTATTGTTCATTTATTTATCAACTAAAATTATCTTACTTCACATTTGTAGTTTAAAAATTAATTTTAATACATATAACCACTTGGTTGTCAAATATTTCTCTCAATATTGTAAAGATAAGTTTATCTTAATAGAACTGTCTTAATAATACTAAATATATTTAAATAATGTTTTGTTATAACTTATGATTTAATATAATTTATTGGATTCAGATATAAATTAAATAAATAGGTAATGTAGATACATATATTTTTATCAGGAACATAGATGAAGTTGATGATGGACTAATAGAAAAATTTGTTTGGGAAGATAAATATGAAGAAAATAACATATCAACAACTAATTTTTTATCGTATTATCTATCACCTATAATGCAAGCAAATATAAAATGCACAATTCACTGTAAGTAAAACTACAATACAAAGTTTTATGTTGAAAGAACATTAAAATCAACTTATCTAAATAAATTAAATATGTGTCTGCTTATGTAACATTTTAAATAATGCAGCGTGATATTTAAGAAATATTATAATATATTTCTTAATTTCTCAAGTATATATAATGCAAAAAGGTCTTATTTTTATACATTGTAATTATTCATTTTTGTATTACCTTACCCTAAATTCAAGTTGTTGATATTTTTCCTGAATTATAAGTCACTATTTAATATAATAAATGATGTATTAAATCATTTATATGTGATTCATAATAATATATTTTCATCAACGTTTTCATTTCATCTTATTATTATGTAAAGTAATTTCTTAAAAATCTTTCTGCTAATTGAAAATATTAAACATATTTGCCAGTGATCAAAGTTTCATTATTTATTATTAAGCTAATATTATTGTTCTTATTACATTAAAATATATGAATTAATATTTTGATTATCTTAATTTAAAATATTTATTATTGATTATAATCATTTAAAAATTATAAACATTGAACTATTTAAATAATTGATAACATTATAATGATCAAATAACTTTTAGTTTTTGTATATTTAAGTATACATTTATGTGTATATATGTGTGTGTGTGTGTGTGTGTGTGTGTCTGTTTGAGTGTATATATGTATATAAATATATTTTTTGTTTAAACGTTTAGCTATTAAATATAATTATATATTTATTAATAAAAAAGTTATGCAATACTTTAGGTCTTGGAATGTGAAATATCATTGTTATTGAAAATTTCTTTTAATAAATTTAAGTTTAATTTATTAATAATTATTATATAACACCTAAGTAAAAAAAAATTAAGCTAATACTATTTTTAATTAAAAAAAAAATAAACTTTTTGAAAATAAATACAGTTAGTTTTATATTTTTGTAAGTTTGAATTAGATGCAACCTATTGAACTATTTTTTTATAGAACTGTGTATATTGTTATTTTTTAAATTGGTGAAATTTTTCTTTCTTTTTTTATCAATCAATGTTTTACAAATATTTTATACAGATGATAAAGGAATAATCAAAAATACCATAAAGAAATCAAATCTTGATACAGTTAAATCACAGATAAATGAATCTATACAATGTTTCGAGGTATAATTAAGTTACTTTATTTGTCTACTTGGTGTACAATATGAACCATAATTTTTTAATTCACATTATTTTTTTCAGTTTCCAAATAGTTGTATTAATAATGTGATGTCAGAAGCTAACAAGAATTTATTAATGCAGTCTGTAAAATATACCACTAATGATGCACACGAACAACATAAAGGTATGCAGTAGAATATACTTAAATTATTTTCTGATGAAAATTAAATTATGTTTCAGCCAAGTTTTATAAAACTTACTTTGAGTTTTCTTTGGAAGATGGGTTTTTGTATTTATCATCAAGTTCTAGAAGAAAATTAGGCATTCCTGTAATGACTGTATTACTAGACCTTTCTGGGCATAAAATGTCTTTTGGTAATTACATAGGTATGTTTGCCTTCAAATTTTTTGTTAACTATGAAGATTTTCTGATTTCTACCTTGGAAAAAATAGCCTTTGAAGAAAGAAAGAAAGGTTCCATAAGGTATTATAACTTGTAGTTACTTGTGAGTTTCAATTAAATGATAAATAAAAATGCTGTTTTTTGCAGAAATGTTATCACTGATATAATTCATTATATATTTTACAAGACGTCGAAACTATTCTATATACCAACCTTCCTTATGATGTTTGTGTTTGTAAGTATAAAAAAAAGTTTTTATTATAATATCCTATAAATTTATTCATGGATTTATTATTACATAATAAGTAAAGAAAATCTTGTATTTGTAAATTAAATATCGTTTTCGTAATTTTGTGTACACATATTAAGTAGGCAAGTTTTTCACACAATACTGATTTCTTTAATTGAATAATAAATTCTAAAGTTGGATCTCTTCATCAAATATAGTTAAACCCTTACCTTTTGCTAACCATCAGTAAAATTAAAGTTTTATGGGAACATTCTTTACACGTTTTTTGATAAATCTAGTATTAAGAGCTCTTGATTTATCATAATTAATTTTACTTAATTTTTAAATTATTTTTGTTTTTCTTACAATTCCCTAATATTAAGTTAATCTACCATCTTACGCCTGTACTTTATAGTTAATTGTGAAAACATATATTATTAGTAGTTAATAGTATAATTTAAGATATTTATTAGTTTTTTTGTATGTGCATAAAAGTTGGTTGTTCGGGTATCTGCAAGCACGACTTTTGCTCCTCACAGGATTATTAAATTTATTAGCAAGTTTCTGAGTTACCATATAAATTATTTAATTATTTTCTGAAATCCGAGTTTTATGGCTTATGCTAGTTTATCGAAATTAATCATTTTTGTTACAGAGTGTAATGATGTCAGTTAGTGTGAAATATATATATCATCAAATTTACTTTTTTACAAGTAAGTAGTTATTAATTAAACTTTGTAATGTATTGTATTAAATTTGTTTGCTTTCTTTTCATTTAATTGACGCATACTATTTTATTTTCTAGCAAATACATTTCGTATTTTTAATATGGAAGATGGTACATTTTTAATCACACTGGCTAAACTTTTTAGTAATTCATTGGTTCTACACGGTAATTATTTTTGTGGTTCAAATTCATAATTGTGTTGTTCATAAAATCCTTATTAAACGGTATTTAGTGTCATTTAAGTTTATGTACATGTCATTCATAAATATAACTGTACGAGGTTTGTTTGAAAAGCATTCAATCTTAAGTTGTAATTCACCACTGATAGTTACTATTGAAGATATATTAGCTAATAGTCAAGCCTGTGTTGCTATAAAGTTTGAAATCTATTAGAAACCAACCGGAAATGTTCCAAAAAATCATTATGAGCTTATGAATATGACTTCAAAATAAAAGTCCAATTGTTGCTATGGAAAAAACCTGGAGAGTTACAATAAAAAAAGCACGCCAATGTCGAAGCAATCCTCATTGTATTTTTACCAGAATTGTGTTGTTTACTATAAAAAGTTAGACATTAAACAATGGGTATTACTTTGAATTTATAAAGCACTTATTCAATTCAATTGTAATTCAATGAGAAGGAAACAGCCTGTTTTATGGCCAAGTGTTAATTGCATGTTCAACATCATAAAGTATCTTCCTATTCCTCGAGGGTTATTATACAACTTTTAACAAAACACAACATTTTTAAGTTTGCAAGCCCCTGTTTGGGCAAGCTTGGCCTATATTCTTGTGATATCTGTCTGTTTCCTAAATCGAAGAAGCTCCTAAAAATAAACTAATTTGAAGACAATAAAGAAATTAAAGTAATTTATATGTAAACAGCTCTAAGGCAACGAGAAATAAGAATACAAAGACTGCTTTCGAAAGTGGGAAAATCATTGAAAGCCGGTTGTGGTATCCAAAGATTAGTTTGATGAGAACATCATTAACATTGACCAAGATTAATTATTTCACTGACTACAGCTCAAAATTGAATACTTTATGAACAAACCAAAAACAAAAGTAAATGTATTTGAAGACGGATCCAAACCTAATGTTATGAATAATACAAAATATTTATCTATTTGATTATTTGTGTTTATATTATAGAAATATGTTTTTTTCCACCAACAGGTGTGGGTGTTATTATGTTTAATCTCTTCTCCATCGACGATGTGATTTATTACCTTATATTGCTCTCGTTATTTGCTGATCAATATTATGTTGTATGCAGTCGAAATGTACTCACACAGAAATATTGGCTCAAGTGAGTACAAAATGGTCATTGTTGTATTATAATATACCAGTGGTAGGTTTTTTATTGTATGTTATTATAGTGAAAAATTAAAAATTGGTATAAGGGAGTGTATTGTTGAGTAAAAAGAGTTTCAGGAAGGTGTGGAGGAACATGAGCGATGGAATAACCTGAGAAAATTAACTTGAACATAAGTATAAATTATACAATAACATTCCTCTTTTGATGTGCGTTAAAAGAATGTGCATTTCTTTGTTATTGCATTTTTGGCGACTTTTTTTAAAGCATATATGTGTATATAAAATATGTATTTCTTGGTTTCATAACACATATAGCAGTGAAAACTCATTTTTTAAATAGTTGGTGGTACACCCATACAAATTTACAGTGTTTTAATCGTATAGGACTGATGGAAAGTTTACCTATTTTTCGCGAAATTTATAATATTCTAATAAAGAGTTACCATTTATTAACATTTAATAAATACTGGAACACAAGTTCAAAAAAAAAACAAGTTATTATATTTCACAAGTACATAACTCTCGATTGAAATAATTTCAAACCTTTTCTGAGCATATATCTAAATTAATTTATTACTTTTAAATGTATTTACTTTAAAATGTACAGTTACATAATATTTTAATTTATGCGACCAGTTCATGATTTCGACAAATTTATGACTGAGGTAGTATTACTTATATGTAAACAAAATACATTATTTTATGTAAATTGTATATGAGAATAGAGGCAATTAAAATATTTTGACTACTATAATATTTTATCTTAATATGGAACTATATAATATTATTCCTTTAACACTATTATAATCGTCATCAACTATCATGTCTATTATAAACTATAAATTACATATGTGTTCTAAAAATTAATTGATTTTTGTTTTTTAGGTTTTTCTACTTATACCATTTTGCGTTATATGCTTACTATTCTCAATTCCGCCACAAACACTTCACTTTAGTACTAATTTGTCTTTATTTGTTTGTTCTGGTAAGACAAAAATGTGTTTTTTTATTATATAATTATAATTATATAATTATTATATATATATATATTATATATAAAATATTAAATAAAGCCAACGAGTATTATAAAATAAAAATAATATAGAATTCTATAATATTTGTTTATTTACTATCAGTCTCTACTAAAAGTCATCATAATATATAAATATTATTTAATATATACATATGTATATTTTTATTTACATATAAGAATGATTTTATTAATTTATAATTTTTTCTTACTTTTCTATTTATTTTTATAAGTTAGTTATCCAGGGTTATAATATTCAAATCATTTTTCGGTTATGTTTGTCTGCTCAATTAGTTTAAGCTGTGTATATTTTCATGATACGACATTTTAATATAATATAAAATAGAATATTGATTCAATTTTGTATTACTTTTTAGCAAATGCCTGTCAAGAAATATGTGGTTTATTAAGTCAATGAAAAAATAACACCCCACCTCCAATTGTAATGTTAAATACATTTTAAATTCTGAGTGATACAAAGAATATACTATTCTTACAATTATTATATAATTTATCGTTGCTTTCAAATTTAAAATACACCCGTAGATATTATTATTATTATTTTATGTAAACCTGATAAAATTTCGTACCAGTGATAAATCATAATTCATAAGTAATAATATAATAATAACATTTTTTTGATCAGTAGTACAAAAATTTATTGAAAAAATTCGAGTGGTAGCAAAACCACATCTTATTACACTATATTCCATGTTTTTCTTTATTTTTGACGAATGCTTTGATTTATATCTATTATTTTTTTAAATGTTTTTACAGCATTCCATGTTTTACTTCTTTCATCATTACGAAATGCCATTAATAGTGGCAGATATAGAAAATTGGGAACACGATGAAGAAGAAAGAAACTTCGTACAGCAACCACGCGAACCGGATCTAGTCGTAGAGAACACGGATACCATGGAAGACATGCCGACGCATGAAGACGAACAACTTGAAGAGCCAGCAGCAGTTTTACATGGAAGACGATCAATAACAGGTGGCCACAGAGAGTGACAACCAATCTGAAGATGATAGTCTTGTGGTGACTGAGAGTATTTAAAATGGTTTTGCTTTTATTAATTATTAAATTATTATTTAACTATACATAGATTTTAAGTGATTATTGTATATTTTTTTTTTATTTTATATATACTGTTTAAGGTTTTATTTTAGTTTTTCTATTTCCTCTGGGGGGACAGGGTGAACAATTAATGTAATTTTATATTTTAATACTAAACATTAACATTTGTAATACGAATTATATATATGGCACACTGATCCCCTTGATAGTACCTTTTTATGAAGTCAGAGACCGAGAAGTCTGATTTCATTCTTCAATCTGTCCCTAAAAACCTTTATAATTATATGACAGAGCAACTCGTTTTATGGACAAACACAATCGTATATGCATACATATGTAAGGAATTGATACTTAACTTCTATATTAATATCTTCTTTTACACAAGTCGTCTGCTAACACAAGTTTTCATACAACACTATATTGTAAATTATATTAATATTTAAATGACAAATTCGATACTCTATATACATGAGACTCGACCATTATTAAAATAAATGTATGAAATACAAGAATACTATAATATTAATACTTCATATCAATTAAACATCTGTTATTGTTCGTTTTAGTTATATCATTTTGGTCTTTCAAAAGGAGATTTATTTATTACTTATTGCATCAATTTAATAAATTGTTTAGAAACCATTCTTGGGTTTTATGAGGTGTTTAATATTATTATTAATAACATAAAAATAATATAGAATTTTAAAATATTTTAAATATAATAATATAATATATTTTTATAATAATATTTATAATAATAATTTTCTATTATAGTTAGTATAATTTTTATGAATTGTTAGCATTTAAAAGAAATGTAAATAAACCAAATAGTTTGCAGATTTATTTTACACTCTTTACCATGTACTTACACTACAACTACTCAGTTATAGATTTAGTCAATACTACAAATACAAAAATATTGTATGATCTACATAATAATAATATTGTAGTATACAAATGTTATCCTTCAAATAGTTCAATCATATTTTATCTCAATTTAACCAGAATTAAAATATAAAAATTAATTGAAAAAAATGGTGGTAATAATTAAATAAATAGATATAATTTATTAAATAGAGTAATTTTTTTTTTTTTTTTTTGAGGAGGGTCTTTAAAAATAAAATTAGCCTGGAAAATTATTTTAGGGATTTTATGGTTAAGGGGTTATGTGAATATAAAAAATGAAAAAAAAATAATTAAAAAAGTTACTCTGGGAAGCCTGAAAAGGTTAATAAAAGAATGTATAATACGAGGTCTATTCAAAAAGTACCGGGATTTTATTTTTAATAAATACAAAAATTAAGTCACACATTTAAAGATAATTCCTTCAAAATATTTTCCCCCGGAAGATATGCAGTGGTCCCAGCTGTCTTGCTATTTTTCGAAAGCCTTTGTTTTTTAATTTTTCTTTTTAAACTTTTAAATTAACTGTTCCGAAGTTAAGACTTTGATTCCTGTTGTCATATTCGCTTTAATTTCCTTTACATCTTAAAATTGTTTTCCTTCAAAAGCAAATTTTAGTCTCAGAAAAGGAAAAAAATCACACAGAGCTAGATCAATCGTAATAATATTTGTCTCGGTACTTTTTGAACAGGCCTCGTGTATCATTATTTAGCTATATTGTCTATTTAAAAAATTTAAGCATATCAAAAATCATGGAAAAAAAACAAAAAAATATATTTGAAAAAAAGTTATGATGACTCTTTTTGGGACACCCTGTATATATAAACGTGCATACCAAGAGAACAAACATAGTTTTTCATTCACAAGAGTTCTGTTTCTTGTGATCACGTGAAAAATTTAAACACCTACACGCATAGTTACGCGAGTAGACGGGCCATAACATTATTTGGTATCTTTTAAACGCGAGAAAAAATAGATGAAATTCGCATAGGACAAAAAAAGAAAATGTAAAATTGTCCGCGCGGGCTATTCCCACGAAATCGAAATCCGAGTCCGAGCGAAGCGACTACAGCGTTATACAACGATTGTTCACGTTTTGTTTTGTCCGTGTCCCCGATCACCATCGTGTACGTTACGCGGTGTTCCGATTTGTCCACGTCTAGTGAATTGTTCGGTTGAACTACAAGTTCTAATTGATACCAATCGCCTATACTATTGAGACTATACACACTGTCGGTCAACGTAAGCGTCATTTCTGTTCGCGACGTTTTTGCTCTTTTTGTTTTTCGTTTTTTTCTTTTTTTTTTTTTCTAATCATACAATTCGTAAAAACCGAACAAACGATTCATTCCCGCGGCCGTGTTATCGGATTGTTATTTATTATCACATCTTATCTATCGCGATTATTAATCACAGATTTCCATACAGTATTTCATTAAAATCATCGCTAGATCCTTGGCCGTGTGGGTTAAACAATACGGTGCGGTCAACGAAATCGACGCCAAACCGTCGGAACGGAATTGTTTTCGAAACGATCGTCGGTAATCCTCGCGGCATTTCCCGTAAACGTTGCCCCGTGGTCGGTACTTCGGGTCACGCCGAAACACGTGCGCGTACGTCGACATTGCCGTCCAACCGGTGTGTGTACTTCATACTTCGCTAATCAAGTGAACGCGCAATTGTTTTTTCGTGTCCGCGGTGCCGAGTGTTTCGCCTCGTTGACGACGTCGTGCCCGACAGTATTTCCGGTTCGAAATTTCACGGCGACCTGACGTCTCCCGCACAACGCGACTGTTTTGTGTACGGTCACACATGTTAATGCCGAATGTGAGTACGCCGCAGTATACGTATATTAATTTTGTGAACGTGCGCTTGTTAACTTTTTTTTTTGTTTTCTCTAGTAATTTCGTACCAGCCGGCACATTCGTTTCGTTTCGATCATCGTACCGCGGAGCTCAGGCAGAGCGCGTATAGATTTTTGATTTTTTCGCTCTTTCTCGGTCGTCTTTACTACCATCTTGAGTCATACAACTTCGATTACTTATTATATATACACATATATCTATAGTAAATAATCATGAATTTATCTGTGACAGACCTCAATAGAATGTATCATGAATCAGTTTTAGTTAAACAAAATGTGGACGATAATGTCGCCAAATATAAAATACTTCATAGACGTATAAGAAAACATATTGATCGACTAATCAAAAGATATAAAGTATATATATTTTATATGAAATTGAAGTCAAACGATTTTTTTAAAAATAGTATAGCATCAATGAAAATCACTATTCAAAATTTAAAAATACATCGAACTTCAATAAATGAACAAATGAAATTATTTTTAAACAATACACAAATAAAACTAAATATATTACAATTATATCAAGAAGTTATTACTGTTGAGTTACAACACATTTTAGAAAGAATGAGAAGGTTTGGATAATATATAAAAACAACTAAATTGTTACTAAAGACTAACAAATTATCAAAGAATTATACATTATCTCCATTTCTTCTACAATTATTAAAATTGTTATTTATTTTAATTAAATCAGACCTCGAGGTTGTATGATTATGTTTAATTCTTTATTACATTTTGATATTTATATTTTAGAGAAAGCTATACAATTTATGGTTTGATAAAATTAATTTGTATTCTTAAATTGGTTAAGAGTAGGTAATACATTATTTACGTTTATATTATTTTCGAGTGAAGATTTATAGTTTTCAGACAAATAAATAAAAATATAAGAATACGATAATAATTATTTATTATATAATCTTATATATTATTAATTGAATTATGTCTTTTAATACTTAAGTAATTGAAAATGTATATAAAATTAAAAATCAACGTTAAAAGCTTAAAAAATAAAACCAATTGAAGGATTGAGTAAAATAAATATTTAATAATAAAATCAAACTTTATGGATTCAAAACACCAACTTTTAATGTTTTATATTAATTTTTTTAAGAAATATATATGTATATATTGAGAGAAAAATCTAATTATTTACATTAAAACAATGTATAAAAAAAATATATGTTTTTATATTACAGAGTATGCATCAATATTATATTATATTTATATATATATATATATATATATTTTTGTATTAATTGTTAATTTGTCATTACGGATTTAGTTGTGAACTCCCTGTTTCCATCATTAGTTTTGCTTTTAGGAAGCAGGTATCAAATGGTAATGTTCACATGAATATTCTCACTTGTTCATATATGCATATATTTATAGTACTTAAGTTATATATTATGTACATAATATATGTATACATTGTTTTTAATTCTGAACTGATATGACAATAAGATAAGAAATATCTTCTAATATACAACAGATGTGTTATAAAACCATTAAATTCATGTTATTTTTTATATTTAATCTGATTCATATTTGTGTATTGAAACCTATATGTTAATTGTAAAAAAAAATATAATATCAACAAACACCTTAAGGCATATCAACAATGTCCAATCAAAATCACATTTATCCATAACATACATAACATGGTTTGACATTAATTTTTGCAATTTACCAATAATCAATAACAAGAGAACATAAGGCAATATATAATTATATACACACTATTAAATTTATTTCTGATTTTTACATTAAACTAATTATTTACCAAACATTTGTCCTATACTTGCCTTACAAAAGATAATCAAAAATGAAAACAAAAGAAATAAAAAAGCAATACGTATATGTATTTTATAAGCATTTGATTCTAATATTATGAACTATAGTAAATCAATAAACAATAGCATAATAATTATAATAGTATATTTAAATAATTTTTAAAAGTTTAAGAAGTTTCTTTTATCTGTCTTAATACATCCTTACAAATTTAATTGTGTATATAAAAAGTTTGAAATGTTTAATTAAAAAAACAAAAAAATAATGACTATTGTGTTTATACAAATTATTATTGGGTAAAATATGTGAACGTATTATTTCTATAAAATTAGCTTTATTATTGAACAATATATTGTGATGATACTATTTTGGTATAGTATTAATTATACTTAAGCCAATGAAGTAAATGAGCTGAGGCATCCTAAATGTATTTAGATATAAATAATAGTTTTTAAGAAAAATTACATAGGCATTTAAATTTTTTTTTATGTCTTTAAAAATTAAACATGACTTTTGAAAATATGTGTTTGTATTACACACAAGGTTATGAATTCAAACATGTATCAAATTTATAGAATAAAATTTACTTAACTGAAATACTAGTTTATTATAAATTGTATGTTTTTTCTATTACTGCTGTTATTTAACTAATTATTTATAAAATAATAAATTTAAATGTCAAATTTTGTTCAAATTTAATAAATTATAATTATTTATAATTGTGAAATTATACAAAAAAAAAAGTCAATTTATTCATAATCATAATGTATGTATGTATACTGTATAGTACATTTAATTTAAAAATACATACTTTAAAACTGATATAATATGTTGTACAATTTTTAAATCAATTTATTAAAAAATGTTTAATATAATTTGACCAACAATATTTGAGTGATATTATTTTATTTAACCTATGATTAGTGGTCATAAGAAAATTTAAAAATTGTTTAAAAAAGTGTATATGTGATTATAATTTAAAATTATGTCAGCAATGTTAAAACACATTCAAACATATGAAAAATAATATTTATAATAATGTTATGACTTATCGACAGCTTTTATTCAAATGATTTTTACTAACAAGATTTAAAATAATTGGCATATAAAAATTCTATACGTTTACAGTTTTTCATTTCTTAATTGCATTATATTATGAAAAAAATAACAAGCCACAGATGCTGTAGATCATTTAAACAGGTAATCCAAGAGTTGTATTATTATTCTAAATATGAGAGCAAACAACCATAAATCATTACTTTCGAAAAACAATTCTGAGCTATTTTTTCATTATGATTATTTGTAGTTTAAAAAAATTCAGACTTCACAAGTATAAAAAAAATCTATAATAAACAGTTTTTTATTTATACATCCAATGTTTTGAAAATCAGTATTCTGAAAATTCAGTAAGTTCATGTATTCTTGTTACATTCGTCAGCCACACTAGTTCATATATCAAACTAAAAAGAATAAAGATATGGAGCTGGTAAGTATAATATATTCCTTTTATGTATGAATTTGAATAATAAATAACAGAACAATATCCATAAAATATCTTGTATTACAAATTTACAGATCTGAAAAAAAAAGATAACGTTCTCATTGTGATACTGAAAAAATATGTATTATATCTCGATAAGACATATGCGTTAACCCTGTTAACGGTTACCGACGACCGACGGTATCGTCCTGTCAAGTGATAACCGGTATACCTTAACAGTGTAAAGAAAACCGATTAACACTCTTCGTATTTACATGTTATTTTTCGTATTTATATTGTAAATACAAAAAGACACGAAACGTTTTTATTCGTTCAAAGGCGCGTGCATCTTAAAAAGTCCTACGTATGAACATTAAAAGGCGTAACAGTCGACGTGTGTAATCGCTTACGCGATGACGGAATACTTCAGGTGTGTTCACATCGATCAGACGGTACGCACAACAGCCACCCAACGATAGTTTCACTGCGTCGAGCTCGTGAACATTTTAAACAATTTTGTTCACGTTTACACCAACAGACACATGTACACAATTCTCTGAATAAGCACCGAACATTGTATATTTTACAAAAACGAATATTACCTGGTGATTTTCAAACTCGTATGTAATGTATTTGAAATTGAAATATTTGGTACTGTATATTTTTAACTGTTTAGAGTATATAATTGTTTATATAAAGTGATAAAAAATATCATATTGATGAACACTCATTTTTGATTTAGTTCAAATGTATTAAGATTATGTTATATTTTATAATCAATCAATGAATCACAATTTCAGAAATGAATATAGTTCTACTTATATAGTTTTCTAATAAAGGTCTAATATCGTATTTATTATTTTTAATTCTATTAAACTAGAGAATATTTTAATGCAACTCATTGCTCTAGATCAAGTAATTTGTTACAAATATATGATTTAAATTAATTTCTATTATACTCGTTTCAAATATAACTTTGGTTTGATTATAACATTAGAATTTTTTTCAAATATATTTTTATATTAATTTTGTGATAGTTTGCTTTCAAAAGTTTACTTTGTACGTTTGTTATTAATGTTTAATTAAACAATTTAGAATACCTTTGTGTACCTTTTTTTTTATTATTATTATTATTAGAGACATATTAAAAAAAAAATATTTATCTCTACCATTAATAATAGAATAACAATTAAATACATGCAAAAAACAAAATAAAACAAGGAAACGAGAAGAGAAAAAATATATAGATTAAATTGAAAATCCTACGGAAAGGAATTTGTATACCTTATATATATTTTTTCAAGAAAACTTGGAAGCTAAATTTTAATGGATTTTAAAATTTTGAATGTAAAACTTTTAATGAATGACTGCAAACTTAAGGACTTGATCATAATAGGAGAATGTAATTTAATCACGGAACGTTTGAGTTTACTTAAGAAAATGTATAATTAAAATAATTGAAGATATTGGTCTTATTAATGTTACCGATGACATACATTTTAATGTTTAACTAAAAATGTATTTAGAATTTTAAAAAATGCAACGTGCACCTTGTAGTGAACATTGCAGTTTAGAATCTATCTCGTGTTTATAAAATTATGTAGTTGTTATTATTTTTAACTATATAACCAATTAAATTTCATATTTTTCAGTTTCTTGACAAAACACAAGTGTCAAGTCAAAAAGTGCAACTAATCAAAGACATCATTAATGTATTCTAGAGTAATTGAATCGTGTTCAATTAATTGATTTAGCGGAAAATAACTTGCACGTCAACCTTAGTGAAAAACTAAATAGTCAGTACAGTTCTAAAATGGTATTTTCTGGAAAAAGATCCACATAGTATTATGTACCTAGCATATACTAAAAGCTGGTTATATTAAACATACTGTTAATCTAATATAAAATATTGATACTTTTATAATTTTTTAGGTTTCAAGAGGTATACACAAAAATTGTATGGAGTTTCATATCATTTCTGCTTATTATGTTGAATTAGTTGTCAGTATGAAGTTAAGACGGTAGTTGAAACAGTATGCCTTTGGACCCTTGAAGGGTTTGCGCCTGTATGGATCTTTATTATGACACTGATAAATAATATTAATGATTTTTGTTTTTAAAATCTAAACATTTAATACAAAATTAAAGACATATTATTTAAGACACAATATATTCTAAAATTAATAACAAATGTAAACAAATATTTATTATAAGAATTTAAAATGTTGTCATCAATAAAATGCATATTTTATTACTATTATTTATTATTATATACTTATATACACAGGAAATTGTTGTTGTTAAAATACAACTTATAAATCATTAATATTATATTTTTTATATGACATCATGACCAAACATCTTAGTAAGTTTACGAAGAATCTTCCAGAACCCTTGTTTCTAAGATAATCAATTGTTGACTATGTTTATAAAAATCAAACCACTATGCCATGTAATGTTGTATGCAAATAATCCAAAAGACAAAGGAAAAATCTACACTCAATATTGCCAATAAAACTGCAAATGTTACAAATTTTCCAAGTAAACCAAAATTCTGAAAAATGTATGTTTATATAAATTCAACTAATTTAAAATGATGTAATAATTATTGAGTCAATAATTTAATTTCACATTTGTAGAATGATTTTAGAACAGATTGTTTTTATTGATAAAATGTAATAACATTGATATATTATAAGACGTGTGCCATTAAGACTTATATTATATAATATAATTTATTGGTATTATTTGCAAAAAATATCCTGAATGTGACACACTGAACAAAATCGGCACTGTTAAAAGCAACAACCAGACATCATACTTAAGTTCATTAACTTCTTGTCATTCGTTGCCAAACAACCTTTCATTGAGCCTAGTATTGAATATTTAATAATAATAAAAAAGTTATATATTACAAATATTATATAAGTAACAACGATTTCATGCTTCATTGATTTGTTTTATATGTATAGATATTAAGTTAGGTAAGTAACACATTTTAGTTGATATTATATAAAGTAAGTATGGCAATTCATAGTTGATAATTATGTTAAATGTGAATCACTTGTTGGTTATATTTTCAATAAGAACGCAAATAAATATGAGAATCGATGATATACAAATAACTATTAAATAACCAATCTACATCGATTGTTAATTTTTTTGTTTTTAATTTGACTTGTTTTATACACTTTTTTTAATTTTACTAAAGAATTTGTTATTTTCAATCAAAAAATTGTTTTTTTGATACTATAATGTGAAAGCGATTGTGCAAAAGAAATATGGTGAACATAATTTCAATATTGTGTTAATTTAAAATTTTCAGTTTTGAAGATATATTAATATAAGGTCTAGATATAGATCAAATTAAATTTATCACACAAGTATATTGCAATAGTAACGTATGATAGCAGTAACTACAATTTTATCACAAATACACTGTTAACATAAGTAGGTGGTGATATATATATATTTCCATATGTATACACATTCGGTTTAGTACGGTTGTACCCTTATCGTGATCTACGAACGTGGTAACCTGTTGTGCGCATATCACAAAAATGATGTAATCAAAGTTTGTCTAGGTTCTGGTCATCATCATTACGTTTGGATCGCGTGGTTTTCGAACATTGTAAGCTGCCAGTATATTGCCTTTGTTTAGTGTATTAGTTTTGCGTTGCTGTTTTTCATTTAATAAATACGTATACATCTTATTTGATAAGACTGTTTATTTCTTTTAAATCTTATATAAATATATATATACACACGTACTACTACAATGAACAATTTGTACAATTTCGACGAATTCAAGGCGATGATTCGTGGTGTACTTGTCGCCACCATCCATTCGTTGACAGTAAATGAATTGTGGGAAAGGATTGTATACGTATTGGGAGAAGAAGCAGCTTTAAATCTAACAAGACATTTCGGTTTCCAAACACCTTTTGATTTGTTTATGAGCATACCACATGTTGTTCAGGTACGTTGTATACGCATATTACCAGTTTAAATCTTTGTATTTATGCATTAATATATTATTTAGTCGAGGTAAGTTTATGATAATGTGTACCTATTTTATTCCTAACAGATTGAACATCCAGAAAACCACAATTCCGCTGGTGTTACGTTAGTCAGTTCAGAACAGATCATCAACATAAAGCGATTTGTTTTAAAAGACATGATAAGAGCAAAAATATCAAGAAAAATTAGCACTATTAACAACTTTTTGATACCGTACAGAACACAGTGTGCATTCATGAGAATTTTTATTGAACTGTATCCTGAAGTAAAATAATTCACTATTTATTAATTATATAGAGTAAGAATTGCATAATATCCATGATACATTTTATAATAAAAATGTTTACAGGGAATGAAAATTGATGATTTTATATCTGAGGTTTTAAGTATGCATATATTCAAACCATTCATTAACCATGTTGAAGAATTAATATTCTACCTAAGCCATATTTTTGAAACAAGTAATTTAGAAGTGATTTATTTGCAACCAACAATAGCAAACCATTTGAGAGAAATAAAAGAAAAAGGTATTAATTTTTTAAAATATTATTAAATTAATTTAAATATTTGATTAAATAATAAATAAGTATTTTCGAATGATATGATAGGGAGACTGCTAGTATATTTAATGATATTTTTAATATTATAAATAAGAGTTCTTCAATACAAGCTAAAATTTAGATATTTCTAGTATTAAAATTTTATAAATAAATCATATAGTATGTTTAAGAAAGGCAAGTAAAAGTAAAAAAAATATTATTTTAATTTTCAAAGATAGATACAAATTTTAATTGATTATTGTTTAATTTTTAAATGTAATAATTTGGAATAAATCAGCAGGAACAATTTTATGGTATAGTTATATGAACATTTATTAAAAATATTAATTATTATTTAGAATAACATGTTATTCATCAAAGGGAAATAAATGCCTTTTCATATCCGGTCATAAAAGTACATGTATCAGTGCACACACAAACCAATTTTTTTATATTGATTTCGTTGTTCTCTAGAAAAATACTATTGCCATCGAGGTAATCTTGTTCTCTAGTTTAGTTTTTCATGAGAAGAAATTTTAACAAAATCTTTAATATAATTCTTACCGGTACAGTATCTAACGAAAATATAACATTGTGATGTGGCTGAAATATCAGTGCTACAGTCGAAAGGCAGGCTAAGCTATATATTCTGTTGTCCTCGGATATTTTTCATTTGTATTTCGAAGACATTTATGCCATTATGTCACGAATGTTGTATTATTAATCACTGAATCACGAATAGTATGTATAGCAAGATTTCGAGTAATCGACGATGCGGCAAGTGAAATCATAATAAAACCAAACGGTCACACGTTGATGTTAATGCTACCAATATTGACGTTTTAACGGGGATCTTGCAATACTTCACAGCCGGTTCGGCGATAAAGTACAATAATATGCTTCGATAAATAGTGTTATTAATAGTGGAAATACCAATATTTTATTGCATTCGATTGCGATCAGCATTATTTTAAAATTTTTATTATATTTTAAAATTATTTTGTACAGTCACCGATGATCTTCTCTTATCGCAATCGTTGCAAACAGCTCGTCATTGTAAACATTATACGATTAGTTATATTACTTATTATAATTATAATTCTTATTTTATCATTTTTTTTTTACTTTTTTGTACAGACTTGGTTAGTATTTTTTGGGCCGAATAAAAAAAGTTTAACAAGCCGTAGGTTAAGTATGGCCGATCCATAGATTCTGAACCAATGAAAAACTAAATGTATTTTAAATTAAATTAATTTAATTCGACGATTTTATTATTTTTAAATGTTAAATTATTTCTATTGTCTTTTGATAAACTTTTGATAAATTTTTTGAAATTATGTTATTTTAGATAAGTTTTCTGCAAGTTATATATCTTCCATTGATCAAAATTCTTTAGAAGAGTAAGTCTTACATATCATTCTGTAGCACAACAATTATCTGTTTTAAATTATTTAAACTTATTCTGTTTTAGTAAAAGTTTGAAACAAGTACTGGATTATGGACTTGAATACCCACTTTATAATATATTGCAAAATCAATTAAAGAATAATATTGAACAATTATTATGTGATGAAACTGTTGGTTGGTTATCTGAAACAGAAATATGTAGTTTATTTAATGTGAGAAAACATGCAATTATGCTCAAGTCATTGTGTTATATAATAATTTAATATGCATTATTCATAAATTCTTTCAGGAAAAATTTGGGTTTAAATTTACTCAGTATAGACAATGGGGTTTCACAAGAGCGAGTCATATGTTTTCAAAATTGCCAGAGATGTGCTGTATTTGTATTGTAAAGAATGATACAAAAATAATATCAATAAAGAAGAACCACATTTGTGATGTGCATAGTATGATTGATTCAAAGAAAAAAGAAATTGGTAAAGTATTTTTTAATCTGTATACAGAAAAAATTAATTTTGTGAATTCTCAATGGACCAAAGAAATCAGTTGTAATTTATATTTAAAATAAAATAAAAATGTATTGATATTATAGAATGTGAATTACTATATTTTGTGATATTAATATTTGTTTTCATTTTTTTCTAAACAGAGTAAAATAGTATTTTTTCAATTGTAAAAGTTATATTTACTTCATTTAACTCATAGATACTAGCTAAACATTTAATAATTTTATATTATTACTATAATTGTTATGTAATGTATTACAAGATTTTGTATCTTTTTTTTTGTATTCCTGAATGGATGCTATATTATATTCAGTCACAAAAAATTAATAAATTAATCAATCGATGTGTCCTAATTATTATATGGATTTGTTAGTTTTGTCTTTATAATACAGATACAATAACCAAACATCCAAATATTTTAAAATTGCAAAGAAAACAAAGTATATCATTAGCATTTGTCATATGGCCAAACATGGTTCACTGTATCAATTTCAACTTATTAACTGGTGTTGTTTTAATCGATACCTACTGCATATAACATGTATTTTTTAAAATTGCGTTTAATATTATTAATATTATATGTTTTGTACTGTTTTTCAGATTATGAACTGCCTTCCATTGCTGTTTTAAATACTTCTGAGAACAAATTTGACAATGAATCACTAGACATTTTGGTAATGAGTTTTATATCAATGGATACAATTTAATGTATATTTATATTTTTGTATATGTTTTTATCATAGAAAAACGATTCAAAATTACAAACATCAGTAGAGGATTGTTTTATGGATGGAGAAATTCAACATTTTCAGTTGCAAATTAATGAGTCATATGATATTAACGTTTGTAGTGCATACATAAGTGACATCCCAACTATAGTATGTCAACGTTTTGATAAATCGGATGAGCTTATGAATTTATTAGTTAGTATGAAGTATGCATTGAATTTATATAATTAATTTAAATTTTAGATACATTTATTCAAAGTGTATTGTAGTAACATGCTGTTGATTTTCTTGATAATTTTTTTCACGAAGTAAACATTTTAAAATATTTTATATCTCCCTGTTATAAATTGAAAATAAAATAAACATTGTATTTAAGGTTCCATTTTTTTTATTTCTTTTATTTTCGGTAGTTTCCATAAAAATGATAAACAAATTTTATTAATATATTTGTTGTATTATTCTAAATTGATTATTGTTTAGTAATGTGACATTGTGTATTTCATAATTTATCCTGGCATCAAAATTGTAAATAGTATATAATTAGAGTCAAACAGTATTGTAAATAGTAATGTATTTTTATATAAGTTAAATATTTCATAAATTTTATATTACTAATTTCAGCTTAAAATCATTTCATTATGATTTTTATGGACATATCATTTTTCTTCTGAAAATATGAAAATAATGTTAGGGTAAATAATAGAATTATAAAAGCTATTCAAACACAAAGAAAAAAGTTTGGTTATCCCTGTTATATACTATTGACTTATTGTAACATTTAAATAGAAAAATCAATATACACATAGTGCATATCATATTTTCAAATTTGTCTGCAATATAATTACTTTTACTTATTGAAACAATTATTATTATTTATAGCACGTTTTATTCTGCGAATCAGTATAAGTTTACATGCAACTTGGCTACAATCCTTGTAAATCAAACATATGCATTTTGTTTGGATGCATTGTGGTCCAGAGGAGTTGTTATCAACAATCATGCAAATTTGATAAAAGTAAATTTAAAAAATTTGTAAAATAAATGTTTAACTATATACAAACATTTTAGAAATAACTGCTTCAATATTTTAATTTATTTAATAGTTATAATTTGTATTAAAATATTATTTTTTTACTTTATGACTCTCCACTATAATTTTATCTTAATTGTTTTTCTTTAAAATTGAAATTCATTGTAAATAATGTAAAAATTGTGTTCAAGTTAGTTAACTTTTTAATTAACTATACATACCAAGTTTAAAAAAAACTATTTTTGATTGCACCATTTAGTGTTTTTGTAAAGTAATGTCTGCCAATGAAGTGACAGCTATTTAAAAACACAATAAGCTATACATTCTTTTTTAAATATCAGATAAACAGATGCAGATACATTTAGTGGTTCAATTATGACAGATAAAATCTTATTTTATTAAAATTCCAGATACTTGACATTGATAATGGAATGGTAAATGAAATCAATCATGATGACATCAGAATTTTGTATAAGCAATTTAGCCAACTACCAGCTCAAACATTTAAATGCCATTTAAATGGAATAAACTCTGTTGATGAAGACCAGCTGCTGAAAATTTTAGATAAAAAGTGTACAGTTTATGTGGTTGCCATTGATCCACATAATAAGGTAACTATAGTATAAAATAATCTAATTTTCTGCTTATCTATTTACTATGAAGTATATAAAAAACACACATATCATTTGCGTAACTTTCTTATGTGATTTCTTGTGATTATCCTTATTAGATATTTCATTTTTTTTCAGATATAAATTTAATTATTTTGTGTATTTATTTCAGTATGCAAGTGTTAAAATCAAATTAATGGATTCAAAATCAAATGATTACTTGAATGATGAATGGTTGAAAATTGATACTGTGGAATAATTTTCTTCAGATGAAGAATGTTTGAAATCTGGTATTGCAGAAATATGTTCTACAAATGAAAAATGAGGATAAAGTATTATGTATTAAGAATTTGACAATTTTTTCCCCCATATATTTATGTCCTTATATGTATAACAAATACACTTGGTTTTATTTTTAATAAACAAATGGATACACAAAATTAAAAATGTCAGTTTTAATTAATTTAGTTATAGTTTAGTCACCTTACTATTTTCCCTATGTATTTTGTTCATTTAAATTTTTTACTTCATACCTGTAGATGATTTTTAGTCTTAATACTGCCATTTGTAGCCAATATTCACGAGTGACATATAGTTTTGTTCTTCTGAAAAAAGGACTATGGTTAGCAATGTTTCATTCGAATAAAACATATGTCCTTGTGATCACAACAAATTGCTGTTATGGCTGTTGTGGATAATAGTCACAGTACCTAGTACAAACTAATATACAGTGTTGTGAAGTATTTGAGTGTAAGTACCTAGGTAACTACATACACTTGTTAGAATTGAATATTTTTTTATTCTATGAAAAATACTTTTATCCTCAAGTATTTTAAATATGAATCTACAATTTGTTGTAGGTAGGGGTATATTGTTGAATTACTTTTCTTTAGATGTAATACGAGTAATAATATCATTCAATGTATAAGTCTAAACTTTGCTAATGCGACTCTTCACATAAATTAATAATATATATAAAATTTGTTATGCTGTAAGTTTAAGCACATAATTTACTCAATACTTTACCTGCAATCACCGATAATTCTGACTATGGCAACTAAATATTAGTTGGACATAAATCAAATTGTTGTAATTGATGTTAGTTTTAGTATGTTAAAGCACATGAAATGCTATTTAAAAATGATTGAAAACATTTTAGACAGTACTAAAAAGTTGATTGAATAATCGTTAGATATTGGGGAAAAAAAGTTTTTTTTTAAGAACAGTTTACACGTAAAACATTTGTTACGTTATGTGTAATAAGTATTTATTTTATATGTATAAACGTACAATAATAAATACAAAAAAGACATTTTTATAGGATGCATTTTCGTTTTAGCACAAACCGCCGCCGACTCCCCGTGTTTATTGATGCTTTAACTCGGTAGTGACCATTTCAATGAATTCGGAAGCCGCCACATCTGAAACGTTCACAATAATCGATTTTACACAAACATCACGTGTTGATATTTTGATTACGTTTCACCCAAAAGAAGTACATGCATTGATACTACGACAGCGACATTACCCGGTTTGTTGTATTCAGTAGTGTGGTAAGAAAGTTTTCAAAGGGACGGGTGATAGTGAGCATGGGGAAGCGGGGTCGAGTACATACGAGACGTAAAAATAATTTCTGGCATATTGTTCAAAACCCGTTACCGACACGATCGGGAGTGAGAAAGTATTATATATATGTTTTGAGTCGACGTGTCTGAAGTTTAACGTGCTTTTTTTTTATCGGGAATTAAAAAAAAAAAAATTAATTTTGCGCTTTGATATAGGTTTGGATGTCTTCTGATTTCATCCAAACGATTTCGTATGAATTTGAAAACACATTAAAAACGGTGTGTGTATCAATACAATTTTGATCAGATACATTTTTTTTTTGGTATCGATAAAGTGTATCGGGCACTCTTAGGTTTAGTGTATGACCTACCTATCGGGTGATAAATAAAAAAAATTATAATTTATTTATTACGTTGATATTAAACACAATTTTTTTATATATTTTAAAACATATAATACAATATTAGTATTAGTCAAAAAATGAAATTCAATTTTTAAAAAAACACTATTAATTACTTTAAAATTTTAAAAAAAAAATCTGTATCTACAAGACTACAAAATAAATTATACAAATGGTATAAGCCAAAGTATATAAATTATGTTTAAAAAAATTATGATTACTTACTACAACATTACACTTCAACAAACTATTTTTATATACGGCGACAGTCCATGGTTTTGAAGATATCCTAAACACGAGTTTTCGGAAATAATTATTTTATATAATTCTGATGTAAACATTTTTAAAACGCACTTCGCGCTACTTAGGTTGATGGTAAACACATAATTGTACAATGCGCAGACGTAGAGACCAATGGTCAATCCGATTAAATTCGATAAGACGTGTAGAGACTTTAGAATGTAGAGTGAAATTAGATATTTTAGTCCTTTAATCTTATCGTTCGCTCCAGTTAACGTTATCCTAACCGCGTGTGACAACAATGTGAGAGTAATTCGCAGAACCGCGGTTCGGTTATTGTTTTGTTTTTTGTTTTTTTTTTGCGTATTTATTTCTAACGACGTCACACGATTGTGAGTGTTACGTTTAAACTATTTGGGTTAAAAATAATAATAATCGTATAAAACCCGGCCGTGCATCGTGTAATTTTATTTTTAGATTTTTATTGGTTTGTGATATCCACGATGTTCGAGTACTTTTCCCTGTGGATATTTACGATAACAACGATTTTATTGTTTTGTTTTATGAACTAACTATACATCTCTTCCAAGCCATTTCAAAGCAATATTTTCTGCGTAATATTCATTATTGTCGATGAACAAAATTCGTAAAATTATACATGTACCGTGAAAAAACAATGAGTAAAATCATTTCGGTCTGTATGGGCTATTATAGCAAATAGTGGGAACCCGGTACAGATCGCACGCGCATTACCAATGCTTTTTTTTTTAAATTACATTTTTTGCCCCCACCCTTATTACGCCACTGTTTGTTTTGGGCGTTGGACAAATTCGCACCCACGTAATCGCGACATACGTATTTGGCAATCAATTCATAATTTACCGTGTATATTGGCATTGCAATAATCGTACGATCGTACGTACATCGGCTAGTCTGTTAGAAAAGTATCATATTCTGTTTTTTGGATCGAAGTTAATAAACAAGACTGGAATAAGTTGATGACTTTATTTTTTAACCTTGTAAATGTAAAGTTGATTAAGAACTGTATTAAATATATTAGTCAAAAGTAATACGAAATAAAGTAATAATAAAATAAAATATTATCGAGTCGGAGTTTGTTTTTTTTTTTGCTATTTTAATCGTCCGTTTAATTACTTTGTGAGAAAAAAAAATCGACCATTACTTTATATACTTGGATATCTTTCAATGAAATACTAATTTGTTTATCTCTACTCGTTATAGGCATTACTTTTTTTTAATGTTGTACGGTTAAAATTATGGCATTAAATTGAACGACACTCGGAAATGTTTTTCAAGACCATTGTTTACACGTACCCATATAAAGTTATTAATAAGAAATTAATAACCAATTATATTGAACACTGTCAACAGGAAACCGTTTATATAAACTCTACAAATAGTTGTATATATAATATATCTCCTTTACTATTCACGACGTTTATAAATATATATCAGTGGACTTTTGAGAATATGGCGTTTAACGATCCAATATCTATTTGCTATAAAAATATCACATTTTCTTTTGGACCAAAAATAAAATGTTTTGGATCAATTTATATCAATAATAATAACAATAACAGAAAAACGAGTCTGGGCACTAGTAAGTAAGGATTTTACTTTGCTTTAATCAATAACTTTAAACATAATTGAATTAACTAGTTAATTTATTTATGTATAAACGCGATGAATTAACTATAGTAATATTTTACACGATATATTTTTCTAGCTTGTCGACACGCTGGAACAAATAATTTGTTGAAGTTATTTTCAAAAAATAGTTGAAATTAGTTATGAAAATATTTTGTATATTTGAAGACATTCGAGATTTCAGTAGAAATGTAATAAGTGAAGTGACAACTGTATGTAACAGAATTACATGTTATTAAAAAAAAAAAACATTTTCTTATCTCTGTTTTCAATATATAATTTACATTATGTATATATTACATATGTCTCTTTCAATCCGCATAAAAAACACCTTTTTGGTGTTAGAGGGCAACTACTGAAATGAAGACAAGGTTTTATTTTAAATTTTGAAGTATCATTACTTTTAATAAATCCAAATTATTTATTTGCCAAATGTTTATTTAATAAACTGTATTATTATTAAACTATTCTTTTTTATAGCTTCCGAGTATACTTATTATCAACGTAGTTGGTTTTTTAATCAACTAACTTTTAATTTCACTAAGTTAGGCCGGTGATACACGGGAAATTTATTTTGTGAAATTTGTTTTATACAATCAATCACACGAAACATACTTCATAGTCAATATACATGAAACAAATTTATTTCATAAATATTATTATCGTATACTTATCTTACAGTTAAAACGGCTCATTTTAGTCGGTTTAAAAATGTCACCCGATGATGACGTTATTGTTATGTGGTGGTTAAATCAAAGGAAGACAATTAAAAAAAAGAAAGAAAGACGATATTGGTTAAAAGTTTATCGTAAGATGATGAAACAATTACACGCGAAACAAAACATTATTTATTTCACAAAACTTGTTTACAAAATAAATTTGAGATAATGTTTTTCATTAACAAACATAACACCAGTATGTGTTGATCTATTTAAATACACGCGTTTTTAACCAACGAAACAAATTGCATGAAACAAATCTACCCATGTGTGTCACCGACCTTACTTATGTACATTAGAAGTAATTTAAATTATAACTAGTTAGAAATATTGACTAACTTGCCCACCAACTTTCCCCGTGGGAATGTAATAAAAATATTGATGGAAAACATCTCGTTCGTGCGCATTGAAAACACGAACTACGATAAACGCCGCGTACGTCCTGAATATATTAAAATAAAATATATTGGTTGTTGAAAAATACCTTCGACAGTCAACATTCAAAATTAAACTAACTGGTCCAAATAAAAAATACATTTAATTGCCGTTAATGCGAGAGAATATACGTTTAGTTAAAATTAAATTAATATTAAACTAAGAGTGATTCGTTACGCTAAAAAGTTTAATTCATTTTAACCTATTGATTCGTTAATGTCCAGTCTTGTAAAATAAATATGATTGGAAAAATTTCGGTAGCGATTATAATAAAAAATTTTGTTCATTTTAGATTGTAAAATTATGATTTGGTAATGTATGATTTCAATTTACACAAAAACGCAGATATCCATGTAACGTAGAAAACATACACATCCACCGTAGATTTTTTTTAAAATTTAATTAAAACTATGAAGTAAAATAGTAAAAAAAAATAAAAATATAAAAACTAAAAAATCACGAAGACAAAAAAATTTAAATAAAAATGATACTTATAAATCATTAATCTATATAATAAATCGTGGATAATTTTGGAATCTATAACGTTATACTCGCCAAAAATGTTTAAAGACCACTCGCTATGAAAAAAAATGAGCTTTGGCTGATCCGAATGTAGTTCTGTAAACATTTATAGAACTGATGATATCTCTTCTAGAGAATAGTGTATTATTACTATTTCCTCATTTCAAATATTTTTTACCCGTTGCCAACCATAGCTAGGGTAAATTTTATTTTCAAAAAAAGGCCTCCGTCATTCTTCGGAAGATATATGAGTATTATCACGGAATTTTTTAGGAAATTAAAATCGGAACAGCCAATTTTGTCAGAGCGAAAGGTCGAATTTGGAATTAGCAAGTCAGTGAAATATGTTTCAAGTGCCAATAATAATTAAAGTTTTGACACATATACAACATTTTGAACATTATGGAATAGCGTTTACTAATCATTTCGTACGAAATTTGAAAGTATGTTATTGATTTTACCTAACGTTGTTTAACCATTTTACCAGAATCGTGTTTTAAATTTAATTTGTTTTCATCGAATATATTTATTTAATAAACAATCCGAAATAAATTCTTTTTTACACGCTGCAGGAAACGCTATAACAGAACCAAGAACATAATATTTATTACATTTCCTATCTTTAACCATTATATTAATTTCCTATGCGGTTTGTTATTATAACAATTGGTATTATTCACTTGGGATAATAAGAAGTTTATTGTAAAACTGTAGAGCTGTGTACGTGTATGAATACACACAAGTCAAGTATTAAAAACCTAAAACCCGGGAACGTTTGTTAACTAACGATTAGTCGTATATTACTTATTAATGGGACACAATTGTTTTTGCTACGCAGCACTTATCACACACTGCTCTGTGCGAACGTCGTCGAAACAAAATAAAGACATTAGACAAGGGTCGTAAAGTTAATCGTTTTCATTTTAACTTATTAAAATAATAAATACATTTTTTAAGCTGTATTAACAGCTAAAATTGAATAAAATATCGATTACACGATCACACTTGACGTTAGTTTATATTATCATAAGTTATATTTGTTTTAGGCAAAACAAGTAGAAACATTCAATTTTGTACTCGTATCGTACGAAAAACTAAAGAATTCCCCTTTTTCATGTTTGTTTTATTTATAGAATTTCGTCCAACACAATACATTTAATTAATTTTAATTAAAAGCCAAATATATATATGTATATATATATATATATTTATGTATGTAGTATATCATATCAATTTTAAAATACGCGTCTGTCTGTACATATAAAACTATTGACTAGATACTAAATATTACCAATTAGTAATTTGTTCTATATAATTATATTTCAACGAAACACGGACGGTAAGAGTTTAATTTTACAAAATGATAAAAACGTAACGTACCATCGGCGCCTATCACGTTGGTTCGAAATTACATTCAATTTTCTTAAGAGATTTGAATTTGAACGTGATAAAATATTTTCTTCAATTCAGTCGGGTACTATGTCGACTTATCTTCAAAAAAAATTGCAAGAAAGGGATTTGTAATACGTTCATCGGGCTGAGAAATGTGTGCTCATAACCGATAGACGTTTAAAAAAAAAAAAATGAGCCTGTCACGGGACGGGCAGAAGATGTGAAACATTATGTAATAAATGTATTGGAAGTAACGTAATTATTTTAAAATTTAAAATTTTAAATATTTTAATTATTATCAAAACCGTTTTTATGAATGATTTTTTAATTTTATTATATTATAATATTTTACATTTCATCTTCTGTAATAATTACATTCGTATTGGATGATATTAGAGATATAATTGGCCGATGATAACTGAAATATGTAATAGATGTATTGAAAGTAACGTAATTATTTTAGATTTTAAAATTTTAAATATTTTAATTATTATCAAAACTGTTTTTATGAATGATTTTTTTCTTAATGTGTACATAAACGCAATGTTCGTCATCAATATTTCTTGGAAGCGCTGATATCATTGTGTCGGGTGTAATACATACGTGTATACACGTGTTGATCTGGCGGCGGAGCAGGAGAGGGAAGCGCGGCCGAATAATATACGCAGCACTCACCGATAGGTGGGGAGCGTGATGCCAAAAACTGTGACGTTACTACAGCCGACCTTACACCCGTGGCAAAAGATGGTTCACATCAAAAAAAAAATAATAGTATTTCGAAAAACCCGTATTATACCATAATCATCCCTCCAGCCCCCTCCCCCCCCCCCACCACCCTCAACGGTTCAGAACACGGGAACACCACATTCGCTGAAAACTCGGGAAACTCACCGAACATGGCCATGGCACGGGTCTGTTGGGTCACGCCCTCGTTGACAGCGCGGTAGTCGTCCAGCGAGACGTGCTGCAGCGGCTGTTCCGAATATTGCCGTCCACTGGCCACGTCGATAACGGCCATCGCCTCGGTGGCCGCCACGCGAGCTTCCTTCGCCCAGACGCCCGCCATCTCGATCCAGTGGCGGACCACCGCGATGCGCGGGCCGACGTCCGCGTCCTTGATACTGGCCGCCTTGGCCATGCAGCGGATCGTTTTTTTCAAACACCGGGCCATCAACGTCCAGTGACGGTCGGCTTCGGTGCCGTTCACCGCGGACACCGGCGTCACCGTGCTGTAACGTACCTTAGCGTTCTTGCAATACGTCACGTCCAGGAACAGCTGTTGCGACGACTCCATGAGACTAATCCAAAAACCGGCGAACGAACCCTTGGCCATCGCAAGTCGCCGCTGCCGTTGATCGTCTACCACTGTTATAACACCCTGTATAAACAATTCCGGCGACTGCTCGCCGACCGTACGCGGTCGTCGGTACCTGCAAAACGGAATTTTACGGCAAATATCAGATTTAGATCACGCCGCGCCCCGCCGGACTTGTGCGCGTTAGGTAGTTTGACGACGACGTGTGTTTCCCTTGAACGCACGTTCGCTAACACTACGCACCGCAAGCGCGCGGCCGTCGAAGAAATACGTTTAAAGGTTAGGTCCCGTCGTCCCGCCGGAGATTGTCAACACGGATACGACTCCAGCGGTCGGTATAGAAACTAGAACAAATTAACGGTAGTGGCCGCGGGCGCTACGGGATGATGTCGCGTGTTGTCATCTATCCACACAGACGTTTCCGATGCGTTTTGTCGATTAACGATTTCGTCGGTCATTCGTTCCATTCAACTTATCATCTACGCGACGCGCGTACGAATAAAACGTATTCCGGCAAAAACGTCCGTTCATCTCACCCGGTCGATCGATTTCCGGCTGGCGGCTTCCGACACGTCGCGTGGTTGTGGAACTACTGATTATCGGTCGCTGTGAACGTAGGCACACCAATTCGCCACGGGTGGTGGCGGTGGCGGTGTCGGTGTCGGTGTCGGTGTGGCGGCGGCGGTGACGCGACAGATTAAAAACCGGTCAGGTAGAGCGGCCGGGCGGTGCACAGGTCACGCAGCGAGAACGAGGATGTATGAATGCGATACGTGTAAACGCACACCCCGGTCGGACGTTTTATCGATGTCCCGCGTCAATCGACGACAACAGCAACAGCAACAACGACAGCAACAGCAACAACGACAAATCGTGAACGCCGCACCGACGTTGATGTGACAATGCGCCAATTGGAAGAATCGTCGCGATAAATTACTGGCCGTCCGGGTACAGAGCACCGCCGAGGTCGCGCTCGCGTCGACGGGACAGCAACAGCAGCGCTGCACGCGCCACGCACCTCCGTCACACACGCACGCGCACGCGGTGCGCGCCGCACACGGTCGCACACGCACGCGTAATAATAACGTGTCGGACGGCGCGTGTGCGTTACCTCCCGGCACGCTGCAGCCGGGGCTGCGCATTAACGCGCGCGCCTTTTTCCCGCCCGGAGCACGTGTTGTTATATCCGCGTTTTCCCGTGACGGGCCGTAAACACTCATATTCGTGCGTGTGTTTACGTGCACCTTTCCGCGCTTCCACGTTCTCAGGGTGTTCGTTAAGTACGTTTTCAATGTTTGAAACACCGAATGAATCCGTCGGTGTGTCTGTTTCGCGTCTACCGGGGATGGTTTACCGGTCGAAAAACTGACCATTGGCCATTTACATTTTTGGTTCTACACGTTTTGCAACGGCTGTAAAATCGACATTTTGTAAAATCAACCGACCAACGTACAGCCTAACATCGTCCATTTGGTTTCTATCCTGAAGTATTGCTCACCGAAATTATTCTAACAGGCATGCCGAAGGAAGTACGGACACATGTTTACACAAAATTGAACTGCCGCCGCCGAGTTACGGAGAGCAACGCCATCTCTGAAACGTTGAATACGTGACGACGTGGCGGCCTCTTCAGGCCGGTTCAGACCACACACTCCGTATTGTGGACGGGCGAGTGTTTGTAACCTTTCGGCGGCCGCGTATGCGCATTTTGCACGGCAATTATAGATTTATCGATATAAGTTTTATATCCTCGTGGCCCGATTATTACTGAGGTCTTTCCTATTCTACGCACATGTCGATATGGCTGTTATCTTTTCCTTATGTCTTTTTCGGATTATTATCGACGTGTGCAATACTATTATCGTTATTGTCATTCCTAACCACACGCTAATCCCATACGCCCGAACGCGCGGGGATTCGACATTTCAAACCAAAATATATCGATATTTATGCGTGCCTTAAACCGATCATCAGACGAAACAAACGGCAAAGCGTACGCGTACCCGTGCACGAGTGTCGTGGGAGGGACATTATGCACATGGTATAGACGGCATATCATATGAGACGAGATATATAATAGTTCATGCACACAACCATGGGTAGCCTCACAGCCGTCGAGTCTGTTCGGTACCGACGCGGTTCTTTGAAATGTGCTGTTATAAATTTATGAACAAACGCGTTGTCGTATAAATTGTCGTATATATTGTCGTGGGCGTGTTTTTATTATTATTATTATTATTATTATTATTATTATTATTATTATTTTTTGATATAATAATATAACCAACGCTACCCAAAAATAATTGAACAGTAAAACAGTAGCGTAGAAAACGATAATATCCGAAGGAAATTTTTCTAAAATTGTTATTTGAATAAAAAAAACTTATACAATTTATGTGATCTTACTTTAACTTCCTAAAATATGAGACCGTTTTTTTTTTATTATTAAATATTTAATAAGCTGAAATGTTATTGCGTATTTTTGGAATTTTATCTTTTTTCCGTCGTTCGAAGCTGCTGTTCAATTGTGCTCTTGCTGATAGAATAACCCTCACGCGACAAAATAGTTTTTATTAAACAAATGTATATAAGTCTTCAATACAACAATCGTAAATGTACTACGACGAGTTTACGAGTCTACTAATTTCGACGAATAATTGGTTCTATATATATATGTATTTTCGAAATTTTCCAAAATTCGTCAATTTTGCACTTTGCTAGTGAATATTAGACATCTTGTTTTATGTCTGCGTTTACGCGCGAATCAAAATTATAATAATACATTAATCTCGTTACGGGAGTAGTCTACCTTTCCCTTTTTTTGTTTATCCGAAGAAAATATATTTTGAATATAAATGTGGCTTGACAAACACCCGTAGACATTTTTTCAATATTGTCGGTCTGGGCGACGTTGTCGAAAAGAATACAAGAGATCGGCCTTGAATGACCGCCACCGTCAATGGTAGTCGGGGTCGGGGTCGGTGCACCCCACAGCGAAATACGCTGACGCCGATTACTGTTAGTAATCGAGAACGGGAGAAAAAACCTGATTTCATTATAAACTTCATGTATACAAAAAAAACCTGATTTCATTATAAACTTTATGTCTACAAAAAAAAAAAAATAATAATAATAATAATAATAAATAAATAAAATAAAATAAAGTAAAATAAAAAACGAATAATATTTATTGTTACCCGTAACACTGTAACTGTTTCTAAGATAAAATTAAACAGCATAGCTCGTTTCGAACCACAATAATTATCTGGTATTGCTTTTTTTTATTTTGTCGGAAGGCCTCTATATTAAACCGAAAATAAATATATCTGTAACATGTTACCGTTAAAAGTCTAATCACTAGTCAATAACTTAAGTCTTCCTAGTAAATCTTACAGGTTATTAATCATACTTAGTCGTATTAAGACGTTTGGTTTTATTTAACAAAATAGTAGTACAGAGATCGGCAACCTTCGGCTCTTTAGCATTCAATCTGCTGCTCTTTAGGATACGCATCAATTTTAATCACAAAATTATCACTTTTCTTCAGAATACGTTCTTTGTAATATAAATTATATATATTACATTACAAACGTCAAATAAACGTTTATTTCTGGTAAAATACGATAATATTTAATCAATAATAATAACCTCCAATTAATTGCAATGGAACAAGACTGAAAATCAAGCGTTTAATGCAGTATGTTATAGAAAAAAACCGTTTTGACAAGGCTTGCAACCGGTGAATTAGTATTAAACCCAAAAGACCTACGATCTCTACAAATTTTCCATTTCCATTTAAAATACTGCGGTTTCCTGTTAAAACATATTTTACCATAACAAATAATAAGTCCCAAGGACAGACCTTAACAGTAAACGGCGTAGTGAAGTATTCTCTCATGGTCAATTATATGTGAGACTTTCACGAAACGTTTTACCAAAAGAACAAACAATATTTTTATATTTGAATTCCTGATATAAATAATACTACACTAAATGTTGTTTTTCAAGAAATTTTTAATGATTGAAAAAAACTTGAATCGAAAATTGAAATATCGGGTATATCAATGTAGTTTATACTGAGGTTTTAGGATAATCATTTTCAAATATTATTAGTCTGTTAAGAAAAAAAATAAATTAAAAATTAAAAATTTACTCTAATTCAATAATATTCAAAACAGTTTAACCTTTTAAATCATTTTTTTATAAACCATTATTTAACAATTTTAAATATTTATGTGCTATCATTCACACGAGTGATTCAATTGAAATATTTTACGTAAAAAAACTGTACACGGGCGAAGCTGAGTAATATAGCTAGTGTGTTTATAACCGTCATGACTTCTAATAGTTGTTTGTAACATAAGCATATCTAATTTTATGGATAAACGGAAACTAGTTTTCTTGAATAAACGTGATTTTGTCAACGTCTCAAAAAGTTGCTTATTACGCATTTGGAAAATACTCCCTGCGACCAGTTTTTGTTTATATATATTTCTAAATTCAGAACGAAACGAAATGTTTTTACAATGATGTGTTACATTCGTGTAGATAATGTTTCGTTGACCTTTACATATTGTATTACTTTCCAGCAACAAAGTATATTTATAATTATAGTTGGTATATTATGTGACACGTTTCTCCATATAATAACATATATGAACATTTTCATAAAATTGCAAAAAACCTGGAAACATTTTTAACATATCCGTTTTGGATTTGTGCTTTTTTTATATTTGAGGTCTGATAATTTAACAGTATTTAAGAAAATCGTATATCATGGTTTTTTTTTTATTGTGTGTAGTTCAAATTTCGATAAACTACAGAGAACAATAGACCGAGTGTCGCTCAGAATTATTTACGAAAGCAATAATTTATCGTCGCCTCAAAATTAAAAGTAATACTTACTCGAACCATGCTGTGTGATTCATTTGAACCGACATTCGAGCATTCGCGTCTCACTATGTTTTTACAATTATACAAATATTAAATAAGGTAGTGTGACTATAAGTGTTGTGGATATTGGCTAAAGTAGGTTACTTAAACAGACATTTTACAGCTTTATTATTATTTTGAAATTGAAAACAATGATGAATCATTGAATACGAAAAATGATTCTGAGCGACTCTTAGACGTTTATTTTAATTTTGATGAAAATAATAGAAAATTTAAAAATGTATGTCTAAACTTGAGTACAGCTTGTATTTAATGATGCCTAAATGAATTACTGGGCAAAAAAACAAACATATCAAGCCGAAAAAGTGTTCGCAAACAAATAGAAAATACATCGTTATGGGAACAACACATTTTTCGGTCGTTTGGAATCTAAATGTTTGCAATTTGTATTTTAAAAATTAAAATGACAAAAACTGATATAACAATTTAATTTGTCTGTAATTGTTGGAAAATACTAATCCCTCGATGAAAAAAAAAATGGAAAAAAATCGTACAAATAATAATGTAAAGTAAGATGTATACAACGTCGTAATCCGATTCAATACAATATACATACGCGTCATTATATTCTCGAACACAATATCATATAGGCGTTCAGTACAATTCTTCGTGTATTCGAAAAAAGAGAATATCAATTTCTTTGTATTATTTTATTTCCCATCTTTGATTATTAGAATTATTTGTTTAACTTTATTGGTATATTCATTCATTACTTAATATTAAACGTATAATATATACTGAACACAGATTAATGATATTTATCTTGCAATTTAATAAGAAAAAAAAACTGTTTCGTTGTCTATTATCTAATGCTAATCAAACCTCCCCGCCACACATAAAACATCTTGAACGCCGACCATGCGAAGAATGCCACTAATCGAAGAGATTATTATTAACTCGAAAAAGAAACCCGTGATTTACCATTTATAAAACCCGAAAATTAGCAAGTGCTATAAATAATACGGTGCGCGGATACCGTCAGACGGCCCGTTCGTGTTGATGTTCGACATCGTTGACGAGAAAATATGGAAAATACGTTTGTTATTTGTGACACAACTGGCACTAGTTGAAACATCTAGTTAATAAAACAAAAATACTTGTTCCAAAACCAAATCAGTTTTTTCAATAATAATTACAGTAGAACATTATCAATTATCTTAACTAACTAGGGATATGCGTGTTGATATAATATTATAAATAAAATTAATTAATTTTTCTAGTTATGTATCTTTAAACATGTATACTTTGATTATACGTTATGCTATTTGCATTACTTATTAATTACTGCTATTTATTGTGTATATATGCGTTTAACCAACATAATATTACACTTACAACATGCTGTTGGTGTTTATTTTCATAATTAATTAGATATCATTATAATTAATAATTATTAATATAATGATTATAATGTGATAATATTATATATATATATTATTCTTAAAAGTAGAGTAATCTATCAAATTACACACCTAGTATGATGTTCTGTTAAATTAATTATTAATTTATATTTACATAACAATTTAAAAATAGGAAAAAAGAAATTGAACGAACACGAGAACACCTGGTGATAATTTTAATGAACGGAAGGAAATTGTAATCATTTTTCTAAATTAATAATTATTGGTAATTTAAATGTAAATGCAATGTTATCTAGTTTTTATCATATTGCTCAGTATATTGTTTTTTGTAAATTGTCTAAATATTAAAAAAAACAGTTGCTTTAGTTTCTGGGCGTTTGGAATTTGTATTGATCATCCTAATCGATAAAATGGAACATACAGAACGTGCGGATATGTGAAAGTTTCTGTTTTCATTAAACTCGTCTATAATGCTGTTTTGAAATATGAAATTATTAAACTCTGTCAATTGACAATTGACATTATCATCTTGCTTAGGACCTAAAAATAAACATGTCAGACGAATTGTTTTAAGGCGTTTAATTTAGTTGATTGATCAACACCTTCCATACTCACGTAATACTGCACGAAATTCATCTGTAAACGGTGCAACACCCTCGTAATAACAAATCGGTATTTTAACGGTCGTACGCGCGCGTCGCGCTCGATGACGGCTCTCCCCCCGAGGACAAATACTTCCCACCACCCGTCTGCTGACCCCGTCAAGACGGTTCGGATGTAACTGATCAACAATAAACTACACACGAACCGTGTTTTTTTATCCGTTTTTTATTTCTTTGAAATGACATAGCGGTTTCATTCTCGACTATACGAGACTTAGTAATTTTCTTGTAACTTATTTACATTGTTGTAATATACCGACAAAACACTTGTAGTAACAATGGTAATCTTAATTGACCGGATTTCAGAATATTATGATTAGTTTGATTAATCGAATATGAACGTCGTAAAGTATTTTCATATACAATAAACAAAAATAATAATAATTTGTAGAAATGCCTCTCCCCTTATGAAGCATTCCTTTATACGTCACCGCCGTCAGTGTGGAATGGTGGTAAAGGCAGTTTGTCGTTTACCTAAGCATCGACAAGACTGGCCAAGATCAGTTCCATCGTTTTAACATAAAAAATACTTAACATTTAAGACAGCGATTTTCAATTTTGTATCGATACCTCGAGGTATCAGATGTTCATATTGTTGAAAAAACAACTATTATGCGGTCTAAATCACACGGGTTCGTGAATGAGAATTAATTACATTGCGAACGGTTCATTTTCATAATATTTATGTGTCTAACGTGGTTTTCTGGTCATCGAGTGAGAAGATAAATATGTTATGACGATTGCAAATAAAACGTAACTTTTTATCCGAAAATTGTTTTCTTTTGCCGAATTCAAATCTTGCGTATTCGGTTGTTCCGTACTCGGAGTGAAATATATAATAAATAAATATCAAAAGAAGCGGCGAAACTCAATCTCTAGTGGAATTTGCATGCCGAATCCAAAATTGTTTTCCGAACCGCGCGATCACATCGATAGATCGATCGTCATCGGTCGACGGGATCAAAAGTCACGACGGAATGAAATCTGTTTTCAGAATCCTTATCGCGTCGTTAAATCGGTCGGTACGTTGGAATACGAAACGTTTATTTTACCATGTTTCGTATGTGCAAGACAAAGACAAAAAAATATTCGCTTCCAATTCAATTTAACTACACACACATACACACACACACACACACACACACACACACACACACACTTACACACATACACATGCACACGCACACTAATGATTATTTATTATATTTTTACAGTCGTTTCTACACACTCGCACAGCAGGGCTCTTCTATAACAATATATAAAAATACACAACATGATATCGTATTATAATATAATAATAAAATATCGTACTATTTTGATTGTACAACAGATTTATTTATTTAATCACAATATTTCTTGAATATGTTTTCGACCGTTTAAGGCGATGAAAATACGAAAACTCATCATTCAAAATTAATCGATTTCCATAGTTGAGTTGCGCTTCATTTTTCGTAACAAGTAAAATGGCAAGTAGTAAAAAAAAAGAAAAAAAAGATCTATCCCTTTAATCTTCTCCTCTCATGTATGCGCTTCTTAACGTGCCGATTGTAGTGCTGAAAACAGATTTTAATTCGTCGTGATTATCTAAAAAAAACTACGACTTTTCCGTTTTCTTTATTTTTCATACATTAAGCACTCCAAAAATGAAGTATCGAATATTTTTAATTCATTCAATTAATGGAAATGGAAAGGGAAAACGAAATTACGAACATAATAAAATTTATTTAGAGATGGGCGTTAGCAATCAGTTATTTCGATAAAAGGGCACTGATCCGAAAAGTTAAGAACCACTATACAATACTAACTATACAGTAGGTAAGCATAAAAAGTGTGCTTGTCTACTTTACCTTTGAGTTAAGAGTATTTACAAGATATTCAAAAATTTGATAAATGAAACTGTAATTAATGGCACAATGGCATTATTATTATTTTTTGTTTATAATTTAATTTTGAATTATATTGAATTATAATCTAACTACAGTAATAGTGGCTGAATTATACGAGTCTCGAGAAAATGTTATCTTGAATAATTAATAAAGAAATCATATATTACTATTTACTTAGATGAATAAATATTATATTGTTGCGTATTACATGAAATAATTTTGTATCTGTGAGGTCAATTGATTCAAGTGCATTTAAAAATTTAAGTTATCGTAATTTCCTAAGTAATATTTTATGGTTCGTGTTTCTAACATATATACATGATACATACATGATGTATACATTTTCTAATTAAAAAAAAAGTGTATATCCTTTCTTATATATATCTTTCTTTAGCATTTCTTGCCAATACATTTTTCTGATTTCTTTTTTACATGTATAATGTTTTTTTTTAAATGTTTTTATATTTGGATATACTAGGCGCTGTATATATATACGAGTATATAAATATTATCCATTGTGCTCAAGGCCAGGGCTACTCATACTAGCGTCTTGGTCGAAACCACTATTAGGCACCCTTCAAAAAAAATTATTATAATTTTTTTTAAAATAGATATTTATGAATTTTTTTTATACTCTTTTAACTCTAATTATATAAATTTTCTAATTCGGTACCTTATATCTTACTACTTTATCTACTAGAAACATAATGTAACTAAAAATTAAAAACTGTTGCGGTGAATAAGTAATCAAAATTATATTATTTTATTACAAATTGATTTATTAGCAAATTTAGAAATTAAACATTTCCCTAAATCCAATATTCTTTATTGTAGTCAATGAACTATTGAGTAAATTAGAAAGCTTACAGTAAAAACAAAATGCCCGGTTGGAACTTTATGAATACACAAGCTAACGTCTACTGATACTCGGACTGTTGTCTATTTTTTTTATTTGAACGTTTTTGGAAAAATGATGATTATTTTCATAAGGAAAAAATTCTCCATAAGTTTTAGCAGGTCCCATCTTTATAACTGTATCTATAAAATTATTTTGATTTTTATCAGGCCATAAAGCTAAATCAAATAAATCATTATAAGAAACTAATGAGAAGAAATTTTGATTATCTTTATCTAATTCAGGTTCGTTAATAGTTTCAATTAAAACTTCATCATGTTTTTCACAATTATCTTCTATAATAATTAATATGTAAAATTTGGTCTAAGCTATTTAAAAAGTATAACTGTGAAAAATTTTATTACAATTTGAACACGTTTTTTCAATGCCTATAAAAGAAAGTAGATATACTTATCTTATTTAAATAGAAATATTTAAATACTATTAATCATTATATTATTTACCAAATGCGAAGATGAAATTATCTTATGTATAATGCGATTTAAAACGTAATTTTATAAAAATTATAGAATATATTTTAATATATTTTATATTTTATATTACGAACTTGTAACTTCACGTTCACACATACATTCACAAAATACAATTACCAATATTGTTTCCATTCAATAACAAAAATAATCAGTAACCACAAATTAAGGAGCAGATATGATCAGGGTGGCCCGATTGTCGTAAGTATTGACGACAAGTCGGAAATATCAGATATTTATAAATACATTAATTATAAATTATATTTATAAATACATTAATTATAAATTATATTTATGAATACATTAATTATAAATTATATTTATAAATACATTAGTTATAAATTATATTTATAAATACATTAGTTATAAATTATATTTATAAAATTATATATTTATTTATATATTTATAAAATTTTTGATTACATTATAAATAAAAAGATGTGTTATAAATACATTTCATCGATTTATATATGGTACAGTTTATTATTATGAACTTCTCCTATAGGAAATATTCTTATCTTTTTTTAAACAATATTCGAATTATACTAGTGTAAGCTATTTTGTTATCGACTAGAAATCTATAGTTGAATTTATATTTTGTACACAATTTTCGAATGTACGGATAATCATAATAAAGTATGTAGAAAATAAAATTATTCTTTAATCATAATCTTTGCTGTTCAGTGAAGCCAGGAAATTATTAACTCATGATATTGTAGTGTTAAAAAAGTAATTAGAAGCCCTAACTTGTTTTTTACTAATATTTCGTGTAATTTATTCAAAAATATATTACATATTATTATGTTTCAAATTAATAGCTACCTACATGAGTAAAATTAAAATTTTTGTTTTTAAAATCAATAATACTTAAAAAAATGCAAAGTATTATTTTTATCAGTTTAGTGGTCCTTTGTGATCAGTGCCCTGGGTGGTCGCTCATTACCTTACCCATAGCTTTCACCGGCCCTGATTGTGCTTTTAACCAGTTCTCTTTGTTTGCCCGCTAAACGTAAACGGGGAAGGATGTATTCGTATTACTATAAAATTTAATTTTTGCTCTTTCTATAATTTCTTTTGATATACACGTATATATGTTATAGTCTAATTATAACATTTAGTATATATTTTTGTGTCAGGTGATCTGATTTTCATCTGCTAAATTTACTCGAGTCCATTTCTGTAGTTGACATGTCGTGTACAGGATAGAGGTCATCAACCACAAACTGAGGTTCATAGTTGTATGTATGACCAGAGTTGTATGGATTTTGTTTAATCTATACTCATTTGTTGACAATTGAATTTCTTAGAGGGAGAAAAACAAATACTTTAGCATAATGCTATAGCAATAGTAATTTGGGTACTGCTGTAGCAATAATGTCCCACTACTACATTGTAATTTACAACTACATACATCATTATACAACAGTATATTTATAATTTAAAATTAATATAGAAATTAAAAGGAGAGAACAATAAATATACTTTATTAAGTTGAATAATTAGTTATTTCATTTTGAAAAATAAAGTATAATTTGGCATAAAAGTCGGATCGACATAAAACCTAATCAAATGAGATAGTAAACGAAAAAACATAATAAGGGTGACAAAGAATTGTAACGAAATCGTTCGTAGCACTAATTATTATAATACATAGTAATTATATTTAAAAAAAGGTCAGTACTTATAAAAATGAAATATTTAATCAAAAATCAATATCCTCAATAAACGAATAATGACCAACCAGTTGATCAGTTAAAATCTTTTAATACAATCATATTTTTATTTAAAAAAATGTATGAGGTACGTTTGTGTAAAATTAATTAAATTTAATCAAATTAATTTTTCAGAGTTTGCTATATTCTTCTATTTAAAAAAAAAAAATGATAAAGCATGAAAAAAAATTGTAACTTATAATTTTGTATGTATTTATGATAATTTTTAATAATTTTAGTGTACTATACTCGTAATTATAATAAAACATGTCATATTCTCAAAAATATGTCCAAAAAAAAACTAGAAAAAACTTTATTGGTTCATCACAATACATTTTTCAGTTTATTTAAGGTCAAAAAGAATATTTGGTTTTTATAATAATATTGAAATGTTTTAGTAACTCTTTAAAATTATTTGAAAATAAAATTGGTAGAAAACTGAGCATGAGATAAAAATTTGTAATCGTGTTATGTAGTAATAAAAAAAAACAGTTTCATTCGACTTGAATAACTATGTATATATTTCTTAATTCAATATTGACTTAAACCATTGTATTTGTATATAATTTTATTATTTTTTGTATTAAGTACAAAATAATGTTATACTTCAGTTACATGTACTCATCGTTAGTAATAAAATTATAGTTGTATTTTAAATTTTTAAAAGGTTGGTTTAAATTATTATTTATTTAGAAAAAAAGCTATTCACGGTGAATAAATTCAGAAAAAATTTATGTAGTTTAAAACATTGTATTATAGTGAATAGTTAGAATTATTTATATGCTATATTTTTGTTCAATATATTTTATTTGATCTAGTCTATAAAAAAGCTAACTTTTAAATATATTTATAATTTATTATTTTTTAATTTTCTGTCATTTTTTTTTTTTAGGATTAATTTTCGAAAACGAGTGACCTAAATAAGGACGTTTTTTATTAAAGTTTTTTTTATTAAAAAATGATCCACATATTTTTAATATTGTTTAAAATACTAATGATTTTTCAAGAATATAAAGGTACGTATAATGTATAACTGGACTCATGATTGCGATTATTATATTTTTATCCGATTACGTATTAAAATTTAATAATTTAAGTAAAACTATTTGTTCGTTCTCATGAATAATAATAAAAAAACAATCATAATCCAATCTACTAATCCTATCATTACTGATGTTAATGAGTAAGTTTGAATACGTCATAAACCGATATATGTATATACCTGACCTAACTTAACCTAATCTAATCTATATATATATATATATATACATACAATTTAAATGTATGAAGCATTCCTTTGTTCTCCCTTCCTCCCACTAATTATTATTTGTGTGTTTACACATTTTCATATAGCAAGAATGTTCATCGATTTTTATATTCGTTACTTTCCAGTAGCAAACTGTATTTATTTGGTACTTTATTTGGCATTTTTTTGGCGTTTGCTCTAGTTTTTCTATGCGTGAAGAAAAATTATAGAATAATTAAAAAGAAAACTTGTGAAATTGTCAATATTTGTATTCAAGATCTGAAAATAATGAGATTAGATATAAAAAATTCAGACAGTATTTAAACATATCATTGGTCATAACATTTGTTAAAAATGAGTAAAGTTTGAATGCTACAAAATTACAAAGAATAATAATGTTTTGCTGAGAATTGTTTTTTTATTAACGAATACAAAATAATACAAAATAAAATTTATATCGTGACGTTAAGCTTTTCTTCGAAAAAGAATTACAAATGAGATATTTCTATTTCTTGGACAATTATTGATAAAGTTTAAAATGTTTATTTACACATTTAATTTATTACTCTAAGCGTATTGTTATACATTTTTTTTTTTTTTGGTAAAATAAAAATATTTCAACAAATAGTTAATGATTATTTAAAATTCAAATGCTGTAATATAATTTTATAAATGACAATAAGAATGTTAAAATAAAATTAATGGCGATATTCAAAAATCAAAAATTGACATATTTTTTTAACTTTTAAATTAAGGAATGGTACATTTTTTTAAAACATACTTACTTATAATTTGTAAATGTTATTGTTCTTAACATTATTCAAACATCAGAGTTAAACAATATTCAATAATCACATATATTAAAAATATATACATACCTATTTTTAGGTGCTCAATGTGCAAATGCTATTTCAAGTGAGTAGTTATTTTTTGTGCACAATTCCGAGCATTTAAAAATATATATTATTCAAAAATGGCATTGAAAAATTTGAACAAATTAAACAACTATAAAAATTTAATCTTTATATATTATGAGTTATGAAATTTCTCATTTTACTTATTTTCATGGAAGTATTCTATTTACACACATAATTAATGTAATCCATAAACAATTATTTACATTATGGAAAATAAATGAATACATTTTAGTAACATCTCTCTTCTTGATTAATTAAATGTCTACATTATTTAAAACCATCGTTTATACAATAATCTAAATATACATTATGATAATACTTTTCAGAGTATATTCATGTATTTAATATGGACACATTTGGTAAAGTATAAATGTGATCAGTTTATTAATTATCGTTAATCATATTAAATGTTGAAAGTAAAACATTTTAATATAGAATAAAATTTTAATTTTTCTAATTTAAATCATTAAATGAAAAATAATTTTTTTCTTAAAAAAACATTAATTTTTTATTTGTTGAGTTTAATATATATACTTTAAGAATATGAATGTCTAAAAAAAATAAAAAAAATACGATATGTTCTATTAAAAAGCAAAATGTGATAATAATTTCATTTTCATTTGCAAAAAATATTGTACTAAATAAATTAAATTTATTATAAATTATAAAATTAGATTAATTAAAAATCATGTATGTATAATAATACATATTTATTATTTTAATATTTGAATAAATAATTATTACGTGACTTTAGATGAATTTAATTTGATTTGTTATATATCAATGTATACAAAATTACTGATGACAATTAATTACATACAAGAAAATCCAAGTAATTTATTTGAAAACTTTGTTTTAATTATCAAAATTAATTTGATCATTAGTTGATATGAATATTATTTTATGTACCATTTTTAAACGATATACTATTAAAATGTATTATCTTGATGTATATATATATTATTAGGTCTACCACCGAATAATCTGATTTTTGATGACATTCATCTTGTCAATTTTAAGCTGCTCCGTGTAAACAGCTGTGGGTATAATTGGAAATTAATATTATGTATAAGTATAAATTTTTATCATTTAAATGATGACAATAAAGGGAGAAATCGTCTAAGTTCTATTGATATGCACGAATAAATCAATTTTGTATTAATAGCGATAATACATGTCATATTAGGCCATCATTGGCTTCCAAGTATTTTGTTTTGGGAAAATAAAAAATTGGAATTAAACTGGTTCATCAAAAACATAATTTATTAGTTCATTGAGGTCACATTTGCTGATTGTCTAATCTTAAATCTCTTGTAGATAATACCAGCAACTGATGGAGTTATGCATAAAAAGTTTTGTCCCAATATCAAACTGAAAACTGGCGAACGTGCTTTAATCATTTTCCTACAAATCTTGGAGTTCCCTTTTCAACCACTTAACATATTCCACAAAAATCGTAAAATGTGTGTTCTACTTTCTACAAATTTAATTAAATGACATTTCCTTTTAATTCTTTGAGAAATACAAGACAACACTGTATATAAATAAAGATGTCAATGGATTGATTTTTTTTTAAATTGATGGTATTCAAATTGTGTAATTGAGAATTACTGCATTTTCACGTGTAATATTTGTTTAGAGATCTTTATCGTTTAAAACAGTGGTTCTCAACGGGGTTGATATTGCTCCCCGGTGGGTGGTGAAGAGGTGCTGGGGGTGTTAAGCAAGTTTTGGGCAGTAGGGTGGTGGTTAGCATATCGTTAAAGAGGAGATTTGCACCTTCATCTCACAAGCATTAAACTAACGTAAAAAAATTGGCCCAGAAGCCCCAAGTATAACAGTCTCACAGATCAACACAATTGTTTTAAAAAAATGTCAATTATACACCTATTTTATATTTTTTATTCAATTACACATTTTTCAAATAAACTATTTTTATTTTAAGGGAGCGGCTGTTGAAAAATATTTTGCTTCTCAGGGGGGTCGGCAGCTTTAAAAATGTTGAGAACCACTAGTCTAAAATAATTTATAGTATAGTGATTAATCATTAAGTATTTACTAGTTCTAAATAAATACCTAAGAACTAGAGCTGTGAGTTTAGAGAATAAATATATTTTTGGACAATCTTAATTTGTAGGTTTTATCCTTTCTGGTAATTTTTATCAATTTTCTTAATTACAAATGGTAATTAAAATAAAAGCCGCAAAGGATGGATAATATCTGACATTCTGTTGATATTTAGAATTTCTTTAAAAACCAAATTTTAATTTATATATTAAAACATATGCAATAAATTGGTGGAAACGATATTCATATTTCACAATTTTGATGGAAAATAGAACTCCGATACTGGTAGAAAATTTATTTGTCCATGAGAATGTTAATAATGTTTAATTAAAACATAAAAAATCATTATAATAAACATTAAATCAAAATTTGATATTTCAGTCATTTTCATTAAAACGTATAATACACATCGATGTCTATGTGGTTCATATATAAATTATTTTAATGAGTTTTCTATTTAGCTGAAAACATAATATGCATATTATAAACAATTAATTTATTTTTATTTTTATGGTTATCTTAATAACTAAGTAAATTTTTTGCAGGGAAAAAATATTTAAACGAACCAGGTAGAATTTGGAATGATTTCGACAATATTACAAGTAATAATATAAAATAAAAAAATAAAGCATTCATTTATTTTTATTGATAGTTTGCGATAAATGATATTTCTCATAATTATCCTTAGTAGTTTGTGCATGCTATTATGAGTCACTATCACCATCTTTGTTCGCACGTATTGAATATTTACCTAGAAAATATATAAATGGAATGTATCATGAATTTATACATTTTTAATTATAATGACATTAGTAATAATGATAAGCTAAATGTAATTTTGTATGTCACTACATTAGAAAAATAGATTGATTTTTTTAAATAAAATTAATTTTTATATTATATGACAATAACATAAATAAAAAGTAGAAAAAATGTCTGAGCTCATTATTAATTAAAATAACATTAAAACATAATTTTAATTAGGTTATGTTATTATTAAGCCAACTTAGCTTAATAAGAAATCACTTAGACTGTGAAGTTCAAATTTCAATGTTAAATTAACTCTAAAAATATTATGCTAATTAAATTGATTTAAAATTGTGTCATTAGACTGGTCTAAAAATACTAATAATGCCGAATTAACAAAAACTGTACTGCACGATGTCATGTCAACAACAAATTTGTCCAAATTTAATGACTTCAATTGGATGACTCCAAAAGGTAGATTGTTCTTTTTTGGTATTTTGTTCATACTTTGTTAAATCTGTATGTACATTTCTATTTAAAAAATTACCTACATTTTTCTACAGAATAAATTTTTTTATCTTTAGTATGTCGTTTTAACCTATCAATTCTATCTAATAATATTTTCATCGTTTAACGTCAAAAATTAAAATAAGTAAAATATTGGTGTCACGTAATTATGTTTAAATTTTTGTTAACTTATAGGTTTAGATTTTCAAATTAATGTGGATTAATTGTTAGAAAGCTTAATCGAATTGTTGAAATTAATTATCTACAACAATTTTTATTAAGTAGCTATTTGTGTTTTAGGAAAAAAGTTGTATGAAATATTAATGATGAATTTAAATGAGAAAATAGAAAAAATGTTACATACGACGTTTGAGTTTTGTAAAGTAACTTTAAATACTCGTAAGTTGACAATAATACATATAATTTACAAAATAATATTTCTATCAAATACATAATAAATATGTATGCAATGAAATTTAATTTATATATATATAGTCTCAACACCATCGTCGTATCTTGAAAAACATTTACATGTCCAATTTAAAAATAGCATAAAATTTGAAACTCCTGTACCAGTCATTCATGGATGTGTGATATTACTCTTCAAAAACGGTTAGTGTTTATAGCAAACATACTTAATTAATTATTTTATATATGTATATAGTATTAAAGAGGCATCATTATACAAAACTACAAAATCATATTTTTCTTTTACTTATTTTAAGTTCAAAATAAATGGTATATTTATAAGAAAATGACAATATGTGTATTACGAAAAACCATAGTTTTTCCAATTTCATAATATTTATCAATATTGTAAATTTCGTACGTGGTTGCATTAGCAACTAAAAATTATTGTGTGCTTATAATTTGTATCCAATTTTTTTTATTAATATTATTTAATTTATATTTTAGAAAATTTTAAAGGTCTCATGTACAAGGAAAATATGATTAGTCAATGTTAGTATATTTTTTCTTTATCATATTTTATCTTATCACATTTTTTTACTGTTGATAGAAATATTCATTAAGATAATTTGTGTCGTATAATATGTTTGTTTCAATTATACATAATATTCAGAAATATTAATATTTATATCTAAATCAAATTATTATATTATAATAAGTATAATATAATATAATATAATAGTATAATATAATATATAGCTAATATATTATATTAAGAAAAAAGTCTCCGCATCAATTAAATTATCGTGATTTTATGTAATTCATCTATATAATAATACGGATATAATTTTTGTAACCAATTTTTAGCGATGTCTTTAGTTTATATTATTAACCAAGCTTTACAAGACGTTTACCTAGGCATCGAGTATATACTAAGCAGCATCAATAGTAAGAAACATATATTATAGATTAAGTTAATAAAATATAATCCATTGAAATAAGAATAGATGAAGTTTCGTCAGTTGAACTTAGATTTAGATCTAGTATCATGGGGGATTGCAGCAAATTAAGGATGTCATGGATTTTTAATTTTTAAAAAATTTTAAAACTGTATTAGATAAACGCCACATATTATATTTGCATAGTAAATATTATTGTAAAAAATGTATTTTTTGTTTTGTGGATTATGTAAACTTTATTACATACACTTGTATAAAATACATTATTCGGAATACGTTTATTTTAACATCAGAAATATATTTTTCAATTCTATAATTACTTTTCTAAAAATATAAAATTTATATAAAATTCGTTAGAAAAAATATTTTTAAATCATTAAAAATTAATTGGGTTACATAAGTAATTATAATTAAATGAGACATTTAAATTTACGTAGTGTATAGTTGAAGATTTATTTTTATTATTACAATTTCATATGTAATACTTACCTAAGCTAATGTTAATTTAGTGATGTCTAAATTATTTCTGTATCGTTTTTATGTTGCTTTCAATACATTGTAATCTATTGAAATATTATTTAGAATAATGTAAATTAATTGTATTATATTTATATTATACTGCATACATATTTCAATTAACTTTTAATATAATGTTAATAATTTATATTCTGTTTAATATTTGATTATTATTATAATTAATAGGTCAACATTTTCAAACTCCAGAATTGCGGTTGAATCCCGGAAATTATACTAACATTCAACTCATTAAAATGATTATAACTGTGTATTATAATGCCGTTAATTTAACAGAAGAGTTATTTTTTACAAAGGATATAAAAGGTTCGTTTTGTATTGGGATTTTGATAAAATTTGTTTGTTATAAAAAAACATTAAATTTCAAAGTCCATAATAAATATTACATCACTACCATATATAATTGTAAAATTAAGTGATCTAACACTAAAATTAACATGAAATTGTATATATTTCATACACGATATATTTTAACTAACTATATCTATTTAGGTGTCAAAGAGAAACTGTATAAACTTAATCAAGCTAAACACAATTTGATTAAAGTGTATTATAGCTATAATAGTTTTCAAGCAAAATTTCAAATAATGTTGTCGAATTTATTTTCCCCAAGTAAATATTGTACATTAGATTAAATATGTAAGTTCACATATGATATCGATAATAACCTATCTTGAAGGTCCTAGTTCTTACTTTTTATGTTTTCCTTAATTTTTATTGTTTTTTAAAAACAATTCAATTTTTTATTGTTTTTTCTTACTTATTTATATTTTACTTTTTCTTATTTTTCTTACGTGTTCACTTTTATAAAATTAATCTATAAACATTGTTAATAATACTTTATCAGTGTTTTATATTTATTCTATTGGATGTGTGGTGAAATAAGATATGAAATTTATAAAATTCTTTTTCTAAGTTAATTAGTAGTGTGTTTTAAAAAAATTATATAATATCAAAATAATATATCTAATTGTAAATGTAGGAAATGAGTATTACTTATTTTGTCTTAGGTTATAATTTTACTGATACAAAGTTTCAATAAAAAAGTTATTCTTATGAATCAATAAAAATACTTAGGTAAAAAAGATAAAAAAAAAAAATATTTTCAAAGTAGTTCGTTTAATTCTGGATTTCAATGGCCTTATTAAATATATTTTGTTTTCGACATGTTTTCAATAAATAATTTTTTATAATTATACAAAAACAGAATCACAAGATGATAAGTCAGGTCCATCAACACTTAGTGATGGTAAATTAGAATATTATTTCAACATTTTATTATATCGTACAATAATTAATCTAACCTGTTGTCAATCACTACATAATGTAAAACGTTTATATTCTAGATTGGAAATCATATTGTATATTATATTTTTATTTTAATACTAGAATTAAAAATTTCAGGTCGATTGATTACAAATGGAAGAGTTGATCCGCCGATAATCGGATGTAAGTATAATTATATATATATATATATATTTTTTTTTTTGCTTTCGTTAAAAATATTACAAAAAGGCCATTATTTTAAGAGAGATAGTAAAAAACAGTTTAAAAATATAAATATATACAATAATCTAAATTAGAAAGTCAGCGTTATGGATAAAATGAATGATTAGATAAATAACAATAGGAAAACAAAAGTTAAGAATAAGATATGAATTTGGTAAAAGGAATGTAGAGAGGATAGGTGTGAAAAAAAAAACTGTGTCTGTCAGAGAAGAGAGATGGACAATTAAATATGACATGATTAAAGTCATAGAGTCACAGAATGCCTCCTCTTGGTGTAGGAGACATAAAGGGGGATGAATTTAAAGAAATGTGGAAGGCTTGATGGGAAATCAAGCTGTATCCGATAAGAAGACGGGAAAAGGAATTAATAAGCCGTTTAGGAATGTTGTGACCTAGGAACCACGGATGTAGAGGGATGGAAGAACAAATTATTCTATATCAAGAAGCATAATTGAAAGAAAGGGAGAACCATTTGAATTCCCAGGATTTATTTAGGAGTTTCGATGAATTGGAAGGAGATCTGCAGCTGGAATTTTACAAGGAGAAAAGTGGTTTAGGTTTTTGGCGGAAAATGCCAGAAGATTGGCTCGCTTGTTTTCTAGAATACCTATATGGCTAGAAACCCATAAAAGTTGTAAATATTTGTTTACTAGACTAAGACAGTAGATAAAAGATTTGATGAGGAGAACAAGGGGGAGGGATAAAGAAAAATTGTATGGATTAGATGAAATTGCACGAAGGCAAGATTTGGGAGTCAGTGACGATTATAATATTATTAGGTTCTAGCGAGAAGATTAATTCTAAGGTACTTATAACGGCATAGCATTCAGCAGTGAATAAAGATGAAAATGCGTTAATCTTGTCAGTAAAAGAAATGTTGAGCGTAAAGGAGTAAAATGAAAACTTGGACGAATTAGACGGAACTGAGCCATCAGTGAACACTGAATAAGAATTGGGGAAATTGAACTGAAGAAAGTCATTGAACAAGGATTCAATCAATGTATAAGGAAGACGAGACAGATCTATTGGATCATATTCAAGAAAATTCGGAGAAATAGTAACATTAGGAGTGAAAAAAGTTTATAGTATGGGAATTTATATAGTTGTAGTCGAAGAGATAAATAATTGGGCATAGAAACAAGAATGAAAAAGCGACTAAAGCCAGAATATGAAAAGTTTTAAGAACGTAAATCTAAAAAGATTTTTTGGAAGCGAATATCTAAAAAAGAAAAGGATTAGGTGTAGCCAAACTTTTAAGCAGAATTTTTCCTGCTAGGCATTGACTTCTGAGTTCAATAGGAGGGCAAGAACATTAAACTTCTAGACTCGCTAAAGGAGAGGAATGGACAGCACCAATGATAGTACGATGATATAGAGAGATAATAGAATTGAGTTTTTTACGATACGTGAGGGAGGCCGAAGTAAAGAGAAATGAATCGTAGTGTCAGACTTCGATTTAATGACAAAATAAAAAAATTGGAGGGCAGTATGCATGAGAACCCCAGTTAGTACAAGTCGTGAAACGAAGGAAGTTGGATCAACGAGAAATCGTGTCATAGAGATAGACGAAGAATGATAAATAATTTGATTATCTAAAATAATATGTGTATAGGTTCCGATTTGCCTACGAGTGAATATCATAAAATTACTTTTTTCGGGTGAAGTGATGAAGAACGATGTAGAAATTGCTACGAAAAGACTTTTTAAAGCGTCGTTTAATATATTAACGGATATTTTTTGGGACTTATTAAAGGAAAATAAAACTTTATCATGTGCATATAAAAACATCTGAAAGTTTGGTGAAATTAAGGAATGTCAGATGGAAGACATATAAATGTTAAAAAGTAGGAGACTAAGGCAACTGCCTTGAAGAAGACCTAAGAATAGAAAACGATTTTTGACTACCAAACTTTATTAAAATTTTCGCGACGTAGGTAAGCGAGCGGAAATGTAACAAACGGGTATTCGTATCGAACGAATAAACGCAACTCATCAAAATATATTACAGTAGTAATAAAGTAAAATGTCGTTTCAAATATCCAATATTTTGACTACCGCGATTTTAAGTGTATATTTATTAATGTTTCTATTTCATTGAATAATTTAGTACGAACATATGTTATTTAGTCATATATTTCTGTAGTACATGAAATATTAAATGTTAATCAATTAAATCAATAAATCTGCCTTTTTATATTATTTTTCAATTTTAATCAGACATCCTTAACCATTTAGATTACGCTGTATTTGATGAGTCATGGGAAAACATGGGAGATATTGACTATGTAAATAATACCGATGATAGGATAGTATTTTTAATGGAATTAAATGCGTGGACAACAGTACTATATCAAACGTTACAGAACTTGAGAAGTATCCTATTACCTAAAGGTAATTTGTTGTAGATTGTTTTTATGTGTTTTGATTATTTTAAATTATTTTCCCCAATAAATATATTTTTAGAAGTTTTATTTAGTTTAAAAATATAATTTTAAATTATTCTATTTCTCATCTAGTTTAAAGATTATCATTATAAATTAGTTTTCATAATTAATAGCGATAATACAATATATAATAGTATTATACTAATTGCAATAGTTGTATATTATTTGACAGTAAATTAAATTATCACTTATTAAATTGTCGATGGAAAGTTCATTCAGGCTATGGCTATTAGCTATTATATTAGTTTATTTGTCTCTTCACAAGTTGATTGGCATGAGTACCATAATTGGTAATTACGTGGTTTGTATCTTATACCTTAATGGTTTAATCATATTTATTCGACACGCTTTGAGTACCAGTACTGGTTCTTACACAGTCTGACATTCAAGCTTTGAGGGTCAATTTTGATATTCATAATTTTTCGTAATTACATCACTGAGAACTATTTTTGGAATTCTTTGGGCATTAAGTACCATAATTTGTACTCACTCGGAATTGTTTTTTTTTTCTTTAATTAAACATGAAATTACATTAATGAGTTAATTAATAAGGTAAGAAAATTAATAGAAATATGAAAAAAAACCCAAGGCCTGTTTTATAATATTTTAATACGTTCAAAAATATAACAGCGTACATGACAAAACCAGTGAGTACCTATTCTGGCATTCACGACGTCTGAGGACAGCTATATTAAAATAATGCGGCAGTTAACTTGTAATTATTTAACACAAATAATAATAGTATAATACAGTAATATTTTATATTACGCAAATTTCAGGCCTTTGTGATATATTATCGAGAAAACCGAATTTCGCTTATGATAAGGTAGGAATTGTATTAAAACAATTGATTCACTAAACAAAATATTAAGACATTGTCTTTAACTTTTAGAACTCGATAAAACAATATGAATTAATGTTCCAATAAAAGTCATTAGGATAACATTTCACTGATGTTAAAGATGAGAAATATACAATTTATCACTACAGTTATATTATATTGCACAATTAATTATTATTGTTAATTAAATCTGATAGTGTCAACACTGTTATTCATATTTATTAAATAATTTAAATTTATTATGAATATAATATACTACATGATATATTATTAGAACGGAAAAATAGTAGCATACATATTATAATTAAATCAACGGATGGGAAGATCACTGGAAACTATTTCAAGTATTATGTTAGTGTACTGCTTATATCTGTACTTATCTAAATATTTATCCAATTTAAATGTCATTTAATTTTTGTTGTTTAATTAAAATTCTATATAAATATACGAGTGACGATTGGTTTCACCTATTTCTATAAACTTTAATCTGTTTTTTTATCTGTAAAATATGTTAAGTGTGAATTAGTTCTATAACTACTTCGAAGGAGCAGCGAATGTCTGATTTATTGATACAATCATGTTACTCGTTTTGTTGATAAAAAGAAATCAAAGAAACGAATCTACGGAGAAAAAATGAAAAGCACTTATGCCACGTGAAAATGTTTTGAACTCGGCGGCAGCGAAATAAATTGGCGCACGCGATTGGATATGGTCGTATGTTCGTCCACGTTCAGCGAAGACTTCGTGATCGCTGTTATGGTCTCGTGCCACTCCAGACCGTTTTTTCTCACAATGACGTGGGCTGATTGGGAACGTCTGTCGGCCACACTGGTGCGGGTCACACGATGCGTGCATTCGCATTGATGGGGCCAAGTTTAAACTCATAGGTTATGAAAGAAAAATTGAAAACTAGTGAAGAATGTGTTTGTTTCGTTTTTATTTATACGAATACATATATTATATATACAAGTATACTAGCTGACCCGGCAGATGTTGTCCTGCATGCAGGTGCACGATAATATAGGTTAATAATATACAATGAAAGTTTAAAATAAATATACCTATTTGATATTATAAACTTTTAATTTCGAAACAAAATTTTATGTTAATCAGGCATTAACAAATAGAAATGTTATTGTTTTTAATCATCTTAATGCTAGATCATGAACAATATTTCTTGTTAGTCTTTCAGGTGTATAAATAAAATGGTTTGATAGTTTTCTAACACGCGAACACGCAACATATAATTGTTCATGTGAAAAACATGTTCAAGATCCAATTCGCATATGACCGTTGTTTGCCCTTGCGATTTATTCATAGTCATCGTAAATTCCAAACTTATTGGAAATTGTAAGCGTTTGAACTGAATTGGTGGATATCTGTGGATATCATTGGAATGCGTTGCAAGAAAACATTGTCTCCTCTGAACTTTCCATTTAATATTGTCGTTTCAAAAACATTTCTCATAATATTTTTAATAACTAATCTCGTTCTATTGCAAATTCTCTGTGCGTTTATGTTTCTTAGAAAAATTATAGGTGATACCAATTTTCAAACGTAAGATATGTTGTGGAAATTCTAGTAAATCGAGTGAATTTAACAATTCAGTAAAACAATTTACAATTATATTTTCATCTTTCACTGTATCGATTGATTTAAATGAAATTAATTCACCAGGCAATGTTTTTTGTATTGTAAAGTTGATTTTGTCAACAGAAATTTTTAGCAGAAGAAATTGCTCATTCACAGAGCTATTAATAAATATTAAAATCGTCGCATATATCTGGAAATACACTTCATATTAATGCATTTTTGAGTCAATAATATTGTAAAAATTTTCAGGCACTTTAATTAATTATGTATTTTCATGACACTTTCTATTATCAATATCTTTTAATTGTTTGGAGAATACTTCAGGGGATAAATCATTTTGTAATGTAACATGCATGTCTCTTGTGAGTTGCAAAATATGAACATTTCGCCACAAAACCGATGATTTTAAACATGCATTGATTTTATCCGTATACGTTTAACATAGAATTATCAGTAATGTTTGTTTGAAATAAAATGATAATAAAATTAAAAAACCACCAAAAAGTTTGTCGTTACGTTTTAAATCTTTTAGAGTTCAATTTAATGCTTCCATTGAATGTTTATAGGCCATTATACATACATTTCAGATAATAATGTGACATTTTTGCAGTGTTTTAGCCATTCCTGAGTGTTTTTTAATATTACATACGGCATTTTCGTTAGTCTGTATATTTAATAATAGATTTAGAGCCGAAATTTATAGTCAAATTGTAGTGAACACATTATTTTTATTTTTTTACCTGAAGGACGTAATGGGTAGCATGTAATAATAATAATAATAATAATAATAATAATTTAAAACATTTTAATTACGAGTTTTTTGGAGACGTGGGTATTTATTCAATTTAGTTATGATACACGTGTTTCTATTGGAAGAAAACCATTGATTATTCAAATAATTTGAAAATACATATTACTTGAAAACTGATTATGGGACAGAAGTTGGTACCTATGTCACATAATAACAAAATAATACATGTAAATTACAAAATATAATAATTTCGTCAACCGGGAACGACCACGTATATATTTCTTAATCCAATATTTACTAAACCAATTGTAATTACATCACATTCCTTTTTACTTCTTCAAACAAAATAATTCTTTATTACAATTACACGAATTTATCATTTAAAATATTATTATAACTGTCTTATAAAATTTAAATCAAAGAACTTTACATAGTTTAAAAACATTTCAATAGACAATAATTGTAAATTGGTCGAATTATTTTATTTTGTAGTCTAGGAAAAAAATATTTTTATTTCTTTAAAAATGATTCAAAAATTTTTAATATTGTTAACAATATTATGCATTTTTGATGAATTTAAGGGTAACTATATAAAAATTATGTATAACTCTCATTACATAATGGCTCAAACTAACATAAATAGTTGTTGTTATCGAAATAAAAAATTTTAACTAAATTTTAAACATATTTCGTTAATAATAACAGGATTCTTTTATGTAATGATTTAAAAACATGGTACATATATCAGAAGTTGTCTTGTTTTTTTTTTAACAATTTAAAAATTAATTAAATATACAAACTAATTATGACATAGAAGTTGTAATTCTGGTTTTGCAATGACAAAATTATATATGTAAAATTTTCGTTCATTGGTAATGACTACTTTTTAAATCAAAATTTTCTAAAACAACTGTATTTTCTTTTTCTTTGTATCTCTTTAAGCAAAACAATTCGTTACTACAATTATACGAATTTATGGTTAACAATATTATAATAATTGTGATTAAAAATAAAAAAAATCTGTGTGAATTGTTTCTTACACGAATTAAAAAATTTTCAAAATATAAATCAGAACGACATAGTTTATAAGAACTGCATTAGATTATTAGATTTAATTGGTCGAGTTATTTTATTTTATGCAATACATGTGTATAGTAACGAGAAGTTAATATAATGAAGGATGTATTTTATTCAAAAATTATCAAAATACTTGTAATATTTTATACAATATTATCAATTTTCGAAGAATATTAGGGTGAGTTTATTATATAAAACCAATTATTATATAAGACTGTTCCTGAAGTATTTCCATTCAATCACGAGTATTAAAATGAATTTTTTAGGAAAAAATAGAATTAACATTTGATTGTTAAATCAAAACTACTAATAAAAACATTTTAATACTCACATAAATACAAAACTAATATTAATAAGTTAATTATAGCACACCGATTTGACAATAAATTTCTTTTATTCCAATTAAAAATACTTTATATATGCATTTAACATTTTATATTAAACATAATGAGCTATTTAAATACTCGAATTTAAGCTGATTTAATTACATTTTTATGTAAAAAATTATTTTTATTCTAATTATAAATAATAAAATAAGATTATGGCAAATCATTTCATAGTTTCATTTAAAAAAAATAGTTTTTGTTTAAACATTTGTTTTACTTATTCTATTTATTTATTCATTTGTCTTATTAATTATGGTCTTTCAAGGTTCTAAGCTAAGAAATATATATATATTGGTTGAAAGATGATGTGTTTTTTATTATTTATATATTTTCAATGTGTTTATGAACATTTTTTCTAATGGAAAGAATATTAAGGTGATCTCGGTATGCATGCCATACGTGTCGAAAGCAACTTATATATAGTTGATTCGTTCCTTGGTAGTTTCTTTAATTGTAATTATCATTAATCGCACAATTTCAATAATAACTGATAAAAATGTCAACATATTCATTTCAGCAATAGATATTTTGTATGTTTTATGAGAGCTATAAATATAATATAAGCTTAAAAGTTTATAATATTTCTCATGTTTGTTAATTATAGATAAATTATAATTTTTATTTTTTTTTTTAAATTTAAATTGTTAAATTATAATTAAAACATCACTTAAAATCTTTTTTCAAACACAAAAAACATTTTTTCATGTAAAAATGGTATTTGTTTTATCTTGACATAAGTTATATTCAACTACGTTGTGTATATATTTGGTATTTAGTTTGAAACGTTTTGTTTTTTTATCAAGATTTTCTAGCTGGTATACATTTGAAATTAAAACGCTTTACTTTTTATATTAAATGTGTAACTTATTATAAATGTGTACACGAAAAAAACTAATAATTGAATTTGGAAAATCAAAAGTTAATAATGCTTTACACGACTCTTGAATGCATACATGACACGTTCATGAATCGATATTAATTAACCGGATTATCCGTCAGGCGACTATCACCGTTAGAAATACTTTACGTCATGATTATGTTGCGTGCGTGATAATGTAAACCACCGGCTGCTGACACATTGAAACAAGCTGAAACATCGAAATATTAATATTTATAAGTAATGCAGTAAAGGCGAATGCGCAATTAGGCTTTTCCGCATTAATATCGCCCGTAAGACGAATAAATGTCAACAAGAAAATAATAATAAAATTTATAATTGACATTTTAAAATAAAACAATGATACTGATCACGTATACATATATTGTTTTTTTTAATGCCTTCAGTAATATATATTTTTAGGTGCTCAATGTGCAAATCATATTTCAAGTGAGTTGTCAATTTTTACACAACTTTATACATTTTAAGATGTATATTTTTACAAATAGGCAGCAAGAAATGTGAAAAAATTACCAAATATAGGAATATAATGTTTATTATATTACATTATATGTTAAAGCTTTCGAAATGTTCTAAGAAAAATATTTTTATTTTTTTTAACTTTTATTTTTTTAGTACATACAATCTATAAATAAAATTTTACAATAAGCATGTTTGAGGAATTACATATATTGGCATGGTTGACATGACGAAATAATCGCCCAGCGGCAACACTTACTGGTAGAAAAATATGAAGAAAAATAGCATAATTTTGTGTGATTTGATAGAACGGATTAACGTGTCTTCATATTCAACTATTATTACATGAATTTCATGTATTCTGATAAAAAGTATTTGCGTTTTACATTGAGTATACATTTTTTTAATACCAATGTCTTCTTGATTAATTAAATGTTTATTGTATTTAGTTTGTCATAAGCCATATATATACAATGTCCCATGGTGAAGTGACCAGACAGCGTCATATGAAACTATACCTAAATTTATCGAGAAAAAACCATTAAAAGGGGAGTCTAACTCTTTTAGTTTTTTTTTTATGCGCAATTCAATTTTTTTTAATAAAAATGAATCTACTTTACATTTTATGATGTATCTTCAAAAATATTCAACTTTTTAATGTAATTTATTTTATTTTCAAGCTATTTTATTGCACTATCAAATAATATACATAATTAAACCGAAAATTTATAAAAAAAAATTTACCGAATAAAAAAGTAAATTTTTTTTTAAAAAATTACCATTTTTAAAATGTAAATCAGAAGTATCTCTTGTAAAAAGTTCAAAAAATATCTTGGTTAAGTCGATTCGGTAATACATAGGTCCAATAATTAAATTATTTATCATTCCAGCCCGAACATTAATTGAAAATTGATGTTGGAATGTAGTTGGTCACATAACGTGAGGATTTTCAACAGCCAAACATGTGCGTTCGGTGGTTGTAATACCTGTTCTAATAAATATTGCTTCGTCTGTCCAAAGAATACGATTTAAAAAATCACTACATCTTCTGCTTTGACGAAGAAACCACATACAAAAAATAGACCTTGCTACCTTATCTCCGACAAATAAGTTATGAGATCGGCGGTAATGATACGGATGGAAGTCCTCTTTTTTCAACAATCTCCATACAGAAGTTTTTGGTATGCCTAGTCTTATTGATACTCGCCGGATACTCGTAGTTGGATCTCTTGAAAATATGTTTATAATTTCTTCTTCAAGTTCGGCATCCAAAATTACGACATGCTCATTACGACGTGATGCTAAACCAAATTCTCGCAGATGCCGGTGAACTAAAATAAATAATCGGTACCCGAGAACATGTCTACCTGGATATCGGAGTCTGTACTCTTCCACTGCATCTCGAGCATTTTCGTTACAAAATCCATATACAAAATGCGTATCAGCGATATGAACGAATGGCAAATCAAATAACTTTGGCATTTTGAGACTATTTAGTACTTACACACTTAGTAATTTATTACTAAGTTAGAGCAAGAGACTAGACAGATAATAAGTCTGAGCAGTTAAAATCTAATAAACATATATCTCGAACAATTGTACAAATACTAAATAATAAAATGAAGAGGTACCGAGTGTTTCAGTATACAAAGATATTCTTAGAATTAAACGATTACGAAATTTTCTTAGAAAAGACGATTAAGTAACTTAGGTTTAACAGCGTATTTTTCGAAAATTATGAAAGATACAAAAATACAACTTTTATGGCATTGTAGGTCTTTTTCTGTAGAGTAATAAAAAAAGAGGTAGTTAGTTATTTCGATGTTTTTAAAAATAAAACGAGATTTACTTTTAAAAAATGGTAATTTTTTAAAAAAAATTACTTTTTTATTCGGTAAATTTTTTTTATAAATTTTTGGTTTAATTATGTATATTATTTGATAGTGCGATAAAATAGCTTGAAAAAAATTACATTAACAAGTTGAATATTTTTGAAGATACATCAAAAAATGTAAAGTAGATTCATTTTTATTAAAAAAAATTTAATTTCACATAAAAAAAACTAAAAGAGTTAGACCCCCCTTTAATGGCTTTTCTCGATAAATTTAGATATAGTTTCATATGACGCTAGCTGGTCACTTCACCATGGGACACATTGTAATATATATATATATATAAATGTTATCATATACATTATTATAATGTTTTCCAGTGTATACTAATGAGTTTAATATGGATGTATTTGGTATTGTATAATTTTAATTGGCTTATTTAGTATCGTTATTTTATAATATTAAATGTCCAATGTAAAATGTTTTAATATATAATACAATTATGTACATCGTTTAAATAAAGTGAAAAAACCTTTTAGTTACAAAAAAATATGAAAATATAATTATGAAAATATGATAGATTCCATGAAAACACAAAACGAGTTAACATTTTTATTTCCATCTGCTTTAGCAATTGTACGAAATATATTTAATTTAGAAAATTGTGTTATTACAATAAATAATTGTTATATTTTTATTCAAATATATTAATGAATAAAAATTATTTAACTTCAGACGAATTTAATCTTGTTTGTTATCTATCAATGTATGCCGAACTACGAGAAATATTTTATGTTATTCAGGATCTTCCAAGTAATTTAACTGAAAATCATGTTTTAATTATTTCACTAATTATGTCATTAGTTGAAATGAATATTGCTTTTTGTGTACCATTTTTAAATGATATTAATAAAATTTATTATTTTTGTATATCGTAGAAAAAATAGCAACATATCTTATATCGGAAATTAGCGTTTTTCATTTTAAACTGCTTCGTGTAAATAGCTGTAAGTATCATTGGAAAGTAATATATTTGTATAAAGAACATTTCTGTTTTTTTAGGTTATAGTTGAAAGAAAAAATTTGCCCTATTATTGTTGTTATGCGTTAAAAAATGACATTTAATTAATAGTTATGTAATAATTCAAAATAGATAAAAATAAAAATGGTGAGGTAGGTTCGAGAATTGTCTGAGAAAACACAAAAGTATTATATGCCATTAATGGAAAATCTCATTTCTCAATTTAATAACCATCATAGTAATGAAATAGTTTCATCATCATAGCCTACTTGATTGCAATACTATAACCATTTAGGTACATGTTACTGGCGTTTCTCATTATTTGGTATGTAACTGCATCAGGTGTCACCTGACATCACCTGACACCTTCTAAGCGTCCACTGACATCTAATAGCGGAGGGGTTGCTGCCCATCTCTATCCTGTTTCAATAGGGTTGTATGTCAAACAGGTAATACTTTAAATCTGTTCCAATCACTGATCCAAGAGAGGCATTTTATATGATGTTAGAGTTTGAGTTATCTTTTTGAGAAGACTGATAGAATTTCGTATAAAAATGACTATTGACGTGTTGAATACCCTCAAAATAATACGTATACAGATTTTAATACTGAATTTCCGCGCTCTGACCGGTAGAATTTATCCTTGTGTATTTATCTACCAAAATTATTCGTATAATACTCAATAATATTGTATTATCTATATATTAATTAGTACTTTCAACCTAATGTTGCGGATTTGCAGTATAATTGCATTTTTTAACATATTTGTTATATCATTATATTATTTGTACTATTTTTAATATTTATAATAAAATATATTAAAATTTCAATCGTAATATAATTAAATAATAATTGTATTTAATATTTCATAGATAATTTTATATATAAATATGTAGTGCTAAAAACATTCATTTGTAATTTATGGAAACAATTATCTAGGGCGAAAGTATTTAAAGGAACCATTGACGATTTGGATGAATTTCAAAAATATTTTAGGTAACCGTGTAAAATAAAGCGTTCACATGATTTGGAATAATGATTTACAATAAATGTTTATTTTAATGTATATTTTCAATGCTTCGTGTTCTTTATGAGTATTTAATGGGTCGTTTATGTTAAACATTTTGCAAAAAAAACATATATGAACGAAATTTTTCACATATTTATGTTTTTAATTATATTGCTATTAGTTAAAAGAAGAAGTTAAATGTAATATATATATCGCTACATTAGAAAAATAGATTGATTTTTAAATAAAATTAATTTTTATATTATATATTAACATATAAATTAAAACATAAATTAAAAAAACATTATAGTATAATTTTATTATTTATACTTAATACGAAATTACTTACACAGTGAAGTTCAATTCAATTTATTAGGTTAATTATAAACTTATTATGCGGATCAACGTAACGATTAAAAATTTTTTGTGATTAGTTTGGTCTAGAAATATTAATGATGCTGAAATAAAAAAAGTTGTACTGGAAGATGTCACGTCAACAATAAATTTGTCCACATTTAATGACATCAATTGGACGACTCCAAGAGGTAGATTGTTCTTTTTTAGTACTTATTTGTACTTAGTCCTTATTTAATCAAATCTGTATGCATAATCCTATTTGAAAAAATTACCTAAATTTTGCTACAGAATAAATTTCTTTGTCTTTAGTATGTTGTTTTAACCTATCACTTCTATCTAATAATATTTTCAACTTTTAACGTTGAAATTAAAGTAAGTAAGATATTGGTGTTTAGTAGTTATGTACAAATTTTGATTAACATATTGGTTTGGATTTTCAAATTAATATGGAATAAATGTTAGTACACTTAGCTAAGTTATTAAAATGAATTACTCCATCAATTTTCATTTACATTGTTATTTATTTTTCAGGAAAGAACTTCTATGAAATATTAAAAACAAATTCAAATGAGGAAATAAAAAAATTAGTGTCTACAACGTCACACTTTTGTAAAGTTACATTAAATAATCGTAAGTTGACAATAATACATAAATAATTAATTATGAAATAATATTTACAAATAATAATAATTTAGCAGAGTAAAGTATTTAAATAAATTTGATAAATAAATAAATAAATAAATAAATAAATATATATATATATATATGTTTATATAGTATCATCACCAACAACGGTTATTGAAGAAGCTCTACGTAAACAATTTCTAAGGAACATTCGCTTCACGATTCCATTGTTGAGTTTTTATGGATGTGTGTTATTATTGGGGAAAGATGGTAAGTGGTGATAACAAACATATATTATTAATAATTGTTTTATATATGTATCGTTGACGGAGCATTAAATATATATGAAAATGTCATATTTTTCTAGTGAAAATTTGTTAGTTTTCGTTGCTTTAGAAATTAGGATATTTATATTCATATATTCAATATATTGATTCAATATATTTAAATTGTAAAATTTTACTATTACTATTATTTTACTACTATTACTCTTAAATTTAAGCACTTCAAACTTAAAACAACGAATTTGTAAATATGTTTTTCTTATTGGAAAAAGGATAATATAATACAAGAAAATATTACGTCCAATTAAAATATTTATTTTCGTTTTAACGAAGAATAATGTAATTAAATATAATTTGATATATTTATGTTTTATTTTTCCTTTTATTTTCGGCCATCATAATAGATTTTAATTTTGTATATATCTTATAACATTTCTATAGTCACTATGAATAATCATGTATTTTTATAACTAAAAGTTATTTGTGAAGTTACTTTTTCTAACATCTTATTTAATTTTAATTTTAGACGTTTATTCGAGATACTTACACTATACAAGTAAAATTGATCAAGGTATAATAATATAATATTAAAATGTTTGATTGACAAACATACTATGTTTTATATTTGCTGTATTAATTTATTAATTTATTCAGAGATAACGTTGATATTCTTTTTACATTTTTAAATATTTATATTGGAATTATTGTCATAATAAGCTATTATTATTCTTAAAATTAAATCATACGCATGATTATTTTTCACATCAGGACAAATTTCATACATTTATGTAATTATTTAATTTAATAATATTGAGTTCATTATAGTATTTAATTTTCAGCGATACCTTTGGTGTATATAATTGACGATGCTTTACAAGACATATATCTAGGCATGTTGTATACACTACGCAGAATCAATAGTAAGAAACATAAATTATAGAATATATTTAACATTAACTATTAAAAATAATATAACATTAAAAATTCAATATATTACTATATATTGAAACATAAATAGTCAATCTTATACACCTTTGGATTATGATTCAATGATTCAATATTATTGTCTGATCGTGGTATAAATAATTGAAATAAACATAATTGTTTTTTTATCAAAAAATGAATAAACCGTTCACATTAGTATGAAAATAATAATAGTAATACATATACACGAATAAATAGTGCGACGAAAACAAAAAGCAATTTTGTGACTGTGAAAAAGTTACATTAAGATCGTCAAAATCATTATTTTAGATACATTACAAACTATTTAGATAGTAGAGGTAATTTCGGTAATTATTCAAATAAATATTTGAAATTAAGTATGGTATAGTCAATAATTTATTTATACTAACACAATTTTATACATAAAAAGTTAAGTTAAATAACAGTAGTGTGGTAATAATTAAATTAGAATTAAAAGTTGTATATAATGTTGTTTCCATGTTCATTACGATTTAATGATTTAGTATTTAGAATATTTAAAATATCGATGATTCTATTTGTAATATTACTTTCCCAAACAATGTTAATAGTTTATTGGTCTTATTTGTACGTTTATTATAATTATTAGTTTAATTGAAATATAGTTTCCCTTGCTCAGCTTTCAGATTTTCAAAAGAGTACCGAAGCATATAATATTGAAGTTGAACTCATGAAAATGATGATTACTGTGTATTATAATGTTGTTAAATTTACTGAATTGTTATTTTCTACGAAGGATATACGAGGTACGTGTTGTCACTATTCGGCAGTTCGATAAAATTGGTTTGTCATAAATAAATAATACATTTCAAAGTTCATAATACATATTACGTTTCTCATAACTAAAAATGTAGAATTATAAGTTAAAACAATAAAATAACTATGAAAATCATATACCTGTGAACGTAATATAATTAAACGAACTATACCTATTTAGGTGTCAATCAAAAAATCAATGATATGATTGAAGAAAAAGCTAAATCGAGTTCAATAAATTGGGTGTACGACTATGAATCCTTTAAAAAGATTTCAATGAAACATGGAAAGATAAATTATCAATTAGTAATTTCTTTATTTTATATCAGTTATTATACTATATGACATGATTAAAAAAGTTAATCAAACGTTAGCTTGAAATCAGTTTATTGAATGCTCGATATCTATGACCTTATTGACTATTTTTTTTCTAAAAACTGGTTATTAATCAATTGTTTTTTTCTATGAATACAGAGAAAGAATTGCAAGAAAAAAGGTCTGCTCCAGAATTAATTAGTAGAGGTAAATTTGAAAATTATTTCTATGTTTTAGCATACTATTAATTATGATTACCAATTAAAAATTACAAATAAATGAAGAAAAGAGTATTTCTTTATAGCATATAATACAAATTATAATAATAATTATAATGATAAATTAAAACAATTTTGAACATATTGACACGTCATAGTTTTTTTATTGTAATACACTTTAACCATGTGATAACTACAAACAAAACATAACTAACAATTAACTATTAATCAACTGCAAATCAAAAACTTTAATATTTTAGGCATATCATAATCTTTAACCAAACATTATTATTAATTTGCCTAGTAAGAAATAATATTTATCATATATATAAACAACGAAGTTAACAAAGGAATACACACTAACATGTTATAACACATTTCATTAGTTTGTATGAATCTGTGTTATTGATTTAATAGAGAAATGTCTAATTTTGATTTTTCAAGAGCTTAATGTTATATGTTGATTTGTGAAAAGAGACATACAGTTCGTGTATTTGTTTCTTAAAGACATTAAACAAATTCATACAATTTTTCTAAATTTGTAACTGGAATTAGTTTTTCCTTTATAAAAAAAATTTCTATATTTTTACCTTTGACCAAAATATTATTTGTATTCCAATCAACAATTGTTGTTTAATCAAGTTTGACTGACTAATTTCATTAAACCAGCGGTTCCCAAGCTTTTTCAGTCACGGAGCCTTTTTTTAAGCAGTAGTTTTTTGTGGAGTTCCAGGAAATATTTGATGTTATGTTTTATCTGCCTGTGTTGTTCTATGAAGCATATTCCACATGATATGTATACCGGAGTAAGAATAGTAAGATATATATTAATAAAAAAAAAACTATAGTATTAAAAGAACTGGAGAAAATGTTATTTATTATTTAAATCTACCAAATGAGAATAAAATTAGTTAAGGTTATTGAAAAATAGTACAACGTTCATGTACACGTCTTGAAATGTGAGTCTTAATGTGAGCAATGTGTCTACTTTTTGTGCCAGAGTTTGTCAACGTCTGGTATTTCACAACTAAAATAAAGGCGAATTTTTTTTTTTTAAAACAATCTTCTTCTGTGTCTAAACGTAAATCCAACGATAATGTATATTATATTTATATAGGTGCCAAATATACGACGGGCTGGGTGATATCTGAAATCTGGATGCGTATTACTTAAAATTCTAAAATTAAATAATTATATTTTTTTATTTGGATTTTAAATATTCTTTTTACACGTAAGGGTTAATTATCATATTCAAGTGTTGTCGAGTTTTGTTTAAATATATATGTTCGTTATTATAAATAACGAACAATTATTAAATGATTAAATTGGTATAGTGAAACGAACGGAGTTCTTGAGAAATAATTGCGGAACGCAAAAGACTCCGCGGAGTACAGTTTAGGAATCGCTGCATTAAATAGTTTATCTTTAATTAGAAGTTTATCTAAATAATTCTTAAATATCCACAAGATACTATTATCTGATCCTATGTAACTTGACCACGTAAATAAATCTAAGAAAATAACTTTAAATCATTCATATTTGTAGATCGCTTGGTAGTTATTTAATCATGACAGTTAGAATACAAATTTTTAGTTTTTAATACAATTTGTTCATAATATACTACATTTGTATTTAAACGTTTAAGTTTTGATGAGACCGCCAGGATACCCATGATCAACAACCACATATTTGAATATTCGTGGTTAGCCCCGTGACATGGTTTTTCCGTTATCTGCTAACTACAGACACCCAACGGTTACTTTCTCGTGTTTAGGTCATGTATGGTCCCGACCTACCCAGAAAAATGCCCAGATTAGTCAGAGCGTCTTTTGGTTCCGCCACTACACAACTAAGAACCCCGGCTGAGGATTCGTCAAAATAATCCCTCATTTTATTTAATACAGTAGAATATATTTTTCAAAACAAGTACTGTCCTTTTAAAATAGGTACTTCGGTTATTATATTTATAAAATATCAATTTAATTATGCATAGGTTTATAATCATCAATATATCTTAGTATCTTTATATATTTCACACACTTATAAATCACTTATGCTAATCGGTATATTTATAAGAAAATTTTATTTGAGAGGAGAGGTATTCAATACTTGGTAGATTCTTTCTAAATTAATTCACATCAATATTATTATAATAATACATCAATATATAATAAATACATTTTTTTTATGAAACTTTGATATAGTGATAGTTCATTACAGAATGTGCATTGTATATATTCTTAAATCCAAATAACATCATATTGTATCTCAAATTCTTATTCTTATGTCTAAATTCAAATATTATTCAGGTCGATTGATTAAAAATCAAAAAGTTGAGCCGTCGATAATCGGATGTAAATATAATATCATATATATATATATAATATTAATTACTAATAAAAATATATTATGAAATAACCAATACTCTAATATCTTTGATTTTAAATGTATTGTTACAAAAGTTTCTATTTAGTTGAATCATTTAGTATGAACATAAAAATTAAATATTCAATCAAATAAATAAACCTGACTTTATATTATTCTCAATTATAATCAGATATTCCTAACCATTTAGATTATGCAGTATATGAAGAATCATGGGAAAATATGGAAGCTATTGGCTATGTAAATAACACGGATGATAGGATAGTATTTTTAATGGAATTAAATGCATGGGCAACAGTACTGTATCAATCCTTAAAGGAGTTGAGACAACGTTTATCACCTATGGGTAATTTGTTGCAGATGTATCTATGTATTTATCCCGAAAAAGAATTTGTTGGGAATCTTAATTAAAATTACATTTTAAATTATTATATTTATAGTCTAGCGGTATTTCATTAACATATTTTCATAGCAATTTAATTTTCATACTCAATACATATAACGCAATATAATTATTATAGTTTTTGCAGCACGTGTCTATTATTTAACTGTAAATTATCAGTTATTAAATTAGTTCACTCAGAATTCTCTATTATATATTTTTTACTTATTCATTTGTAAATATGGAAGGTTATGAACAAATAATAATATTATTATAAAGTTATATTTCGAACAACTCAAATTTCAGGCATAGTTAACACCTATTCAAAAAAACCGAATTTCGCAAATGATATGGTATTCATTTTGATATGAAAGTAATTAATTGACCACATAAAATGTTACACACTATCTAAACATTTTAGGAATTTATAAAACAATACGAGTCATGGTTCCAAAAAACACAATAGCTTCAAACGATGTTGAAGAAAGGCAAAATACGATTTGGTATTAAAGTTGAAATATATTGTATTATTTATTAATGTTAAATGTATTATTAATTAAGTCTTACCCTGTTATGACCATTATAAATTTTGAAATATTTTTTCAAAAGTTATTTTATTAAGTTATACTAATATTACTTTATAATTTGTCTTGATTTCTTAGAATATTTACTGATTAGCTAAAATTTAAGTAAAAATTAAATTTATTTTTAATTTTGAGTCAAACACTTTTTTTCAGTTCGCCATAACATTAATTTTATGTTTTGTTGTGATTTTTATTGTGGCTTAACAGAAGATAAGTTTAATGTTTGTGTTTAGATAGTAAACTATCATTAAAGGAAAATAAAATGCATTGCAATTCATTTTCATGAATTAATAAAACTTGTGTAATTGGAAAAAGTTTGTAACACGAGTATAGAAGTGGTGATGAAGATGATTAATGATAGGTGATTAATGATGGTGATGAAGGTTTATAAAGGTTTACTTAAAATATTGGTTTGGAACATTTTTTTCCAAAAATCAGATTTCATATTTCCTTTTAAATTTTTGTATCTATATGTTTAGTATTTATATAAAATTATAAAAATAAAATAATATATGCGTGCGTGTATAAAACATGAAACTATAATATTAAATTAAAAAATGCGAAATGGCGTACTTGAATCAATTTAGTTCAACCATACTGAGCTATTAACCTAATAACGTATACGAAAAAAAAACAATTTTATAAAATACGTCTGTGTATCTAAGAAAATTTTTAAAGTATATTACCTGCTGAAATCACTCTTCGAGTTAACTTCGTTATTTGTTGCGTAACAATACCTGCCTGTAAATGTAATAATGTAATCACAAGCGATTTGATTTGAATTTGTATTTTATTTTATACTAACTACTACGGCTACAATTTAAAGTCAAGATCGAATAACGCGTATTATATATATTATTATACATTAAATATAGGTTAGGTATATATATAATTACATATAGGTTATATATATATTTATAAATATTAACAATTTGTTAGGTGATAAATTTATTACCACCAATGAGTACATAAAACATTATTTAGTGTTATGTTTTCTACTATTCGTTTTATATTATAATATATACAATGAAAAAACGGTAAATATTTTTGTAGTATACATAATTATATGTTATAATTGCACGCGCACTAAAATATTTATATTTTATCAATGATGTTTCAAAGTAATTTGAAATAAGTATTATATGAAAACTGATTATGGGACAGAAGTTGGTATCTGTGTCATGTAATAACAAAATTATATTTGTAAAACACAAAATACAACAATTTCAAAAATATAACGATGGATAACAATTTCGTTAACCGCAAAGACCACGTACATCATGTTTAATTCAATATTTACTAAAACAACTGTATTTACATTAGATGTAGTTGTCATTGTATCCCTTCAGTGCAATATAGTTCTTTACTACAATTACATGAATTCATCATTTAAAATATTATTATAATTGTCTTTGAAAATTTAATTCAAAAGAATTATAGTTGAGAAGTTTGTATAACTTCAAAAATGATCCAAAAAATTGTAATATTGTTTACAATATTATCCATTTTCGAAGAATATAAAGGTAAGTATATAGAAATTTTATATAAATCGTATTACATAATGGCTCAATCCAACATAAATAGTTTTTGTTATAGAAATTAAAAATTTTGCATCACTGTTCACATACTTAATAATAATAGGTTTCTTTTATGTAAGGATTCAAGGTTGCTCGAAGGAGTGTGGGCGAGAGGGGTCATAACCCATGCTATGATATTTAATATTTGTTTAAATTGGCGATATAATTCCTTTTAAATGTCATATAATTTTCAGTGTTTTTTTTTTTTTACGTGTGATAAAATAATCGATTATTATTTCTACTAATTATGCCTGAATCAGTCACAGCTACAAATAACCATATGTGTAGAAACAACTTTATAGAACAGTTGTTGTAACATATGGATAATTTGTACTTCCGATTCCGTGATCAGCGATTTATAATATTTAGTTATTTACTGAGAGTATATTAAAAAATTTTAGTTTACATTTTTTTAAGCCACCCCTCAAAAATATTTTTCTACGGACGGCCTTGTAAGGATTTAAAAACATATCTAAATTTATAAATCCAAAATCATCAGCGTGAACTACGATGATGACAACGTAGTTGTTGAAATACGTATACGCTGTTAAAGTGTATAATATTTTGTAATTATGGATTTATAAATTTAAATATAAAACAGTCACAAGTGCTTTATGATATTTTATTTTAAAAACATAGTACATATATAATAAATTATCTTGTGTTAATTTTATTTAATAAATATAAAAACTAATGTTGGTTCAAAAGTTGCAATCCTGGTTTTGTTCTACTACGTACATTACTTTGAATTCGATATTTTTTAAAACAACTGTGTTTACAATAGATTTATTTTTCTTTATATCTATTATAATTATTATTATTTATTTTTCTTTATATCTATTCATACAAAACAATTCGTTACTACAATTACACGAATTCGTGGTTAACAATATTATAATAATTGCTATTGAATATAAAATTTTTGTATGAACTGTTTTTACAAAAATTTTTATTTTTCGAAATATAATTTAGAAGGATATTAAGCAGTTTAAAAAATATCATTAGACTATTAGATTAAATTGGTCGAATTATTTTATTTTATGCAAACATGTGTTAATGAAAGTTGTATTTTATTCAAAAACTATCAAAAAACTTATTAACTAATTATTTAAAAAATTTAATTCTATATAATATTATCAATTTTGAAGAATATTAGATTGAGTTTAATATATGAAATGAATTAAGACTATTCCTGAAGTATTCCTATTCAATTACAAAATGTATTCGCAAAATGTACAATCCTCACATATTTTATAAAATATAAGTATAAACATTTGGTTTTTAAATGAAAACTATTAGTTTTAAAATTTTAATATTCACATAAATATATATTTACAATTTACGTTAAGTTAATCGTAGCTCACCGATTAAACAATAAATTTACTTTATTCCAATTTAAAGTACTTAATGTATACACTTTACATTTTATATCAAACACAATGAGCTATTTAAATACTTGATTTTAAACTGATGTATCAAAAATGTTTATTTAAAAAAATTATTTTTGTTCTAATTATAAATAATAAAATAAGTTTGTGGTAAATAATTTCATAGTTTCCTTTAGAAAGGATAGCTTTTTATATAAATGTTTGTTTTTTTTTAATCCATTTGTTTTTTGAATTATGGTTTTTTTTAGGTACTAAGCTAAGAAAAATATGAATTGGTTGAAGAATGATTTCTTTTTTTCATTTATCTATTTCCAATGTGTTTATTAACATTTTTTTTATTGGAAAGAATACTGAGGTTAACTCGGTATGCACCGAGTTTCTTTAATTGTAAATATCATCAAACGAATAATTTCAAAATTACTGAGAAGAATGTCGACATATTTGTTTCAGCAAAAAATATTTTATGTATTTTATGAGAGCTATAAATATAATACAAGCGTAAACATATATACTATTTCTCATATTTGTTTATTATAATTAAATACTAGCGTCACCCAAAATCTTTTTTCGTATACAATGAACACTTTTTCATATAAAATCGTTATTCATTTTATCTTGATATGAGTTATATTTTACTACGTTGATTAAATATTTGGTATTTAATTTGACATGCTATGTTTTTTTATCAAGATTCTTTAGCTAGTATATATTTGAAATTAAAACGCTTTACTTTTTATATTAAACTAGTTTACTTACCCAGCTTCGCCCGTTAACAGTTGAAATTGCATTATTTTGATTCCAACAGAAATCGAATATCAAGAGAATTCATTTTATTATTGAAGTGCTTTAGGATATATACAATTTTGTGTTTATCCTTCTGGTGCGTAGACGAACAAATTTAAAGGTTTTCTGACACGTGAGCATTCCGCATAGAGCTATCATTCGAAAAGAATGGATTTTCCAAATTTAGTTCATAAACTTGTAACGATTGTACTTGACTTTGTTAATGGTCATTGAAAAGGTAATCCGCTTCAGAAACTGCAAGCATTTGAAGTCTTATCGACTTCAAGAATTCCAATGATTCTTGGAAACAGTACATCTTCTCCTTTAAAATTTCCATTTGAGAATGTTGCCACGACGATATTGTTCATCATCTTTTTCACTGGAAACCTGGTTCCATTGCAAAATCGGCGTGGATTGATATTTCGGAGAAAAATGGTAAGCATTACAATTTTCCATTTAAACCTGGCAAATCAAGCGAATTTAAGAATTCAGTTGGATAATTGATTATTTCATCTTTATTTATTACGATATCGATTGATTTAAACGTTATAGCTTCACCTAGTATTGCATCATGTATGCAAACATTCATCACGATTATATCGTTATTGTTGGCTGCTAATATAGCATATGCACTGAGCCACTCATGATTTTTGTATTTTTATGCAATGTTTGTGGAAACCTCGTTTATTAATTCGTCTTTGGATGCTGTTATTTTACAAAAGATTCTTGGCAAAAATATGTATTGTGTGTATTTATAGATTGTTGTTTTCCCATTTCCAATATCTAACAATTGCTAGATTATATTAGATAAATATATTTATAATAACGTTTAACATTAATAATTCATGACACGAATATTGATTGCATACATGACACGTTCATGAATCGATATTAACCGTACTATCCGTCAGGTGACTATAACCATAGACATATAATATTATAAGTCTATGACTTTAACCGATAGAAATATTTTCCGTCATGATTATGGTACGTACGTGATAACGTAACCACCGACTGTTGACACATTAATACATGCTGAAACAGCAAAATAATAATATTTATATTTAATGCAGTAATGGCGAATGCGTAATTAGGCCTTTCTGCACTAATATCGTAGACGAATAAATGTCCACAAGAAAATCACAACCAAATTTATAGTTGACATTTTAAAATAAAACAATGATACTGCTTACATATATAATTATTTATTTATATATACTGTTTTTTTTAATGTCTTCGGTAATATATATTTTTAGGTGCTCTATGCGCAAATCATATTTCAAGTGAGTTTTCAATTTTTACACAATTTTATACATTTTAAATTGTATATTATTACAAATGGGCATCAAGAAATGTGAAGGAATTTCCGAGTATAGGAATTTAGTGCTTATACATTATATGTTGAAACCATTAAATTTTTTTAAGAAAAATATGAAGAATAATTGCATAATTTCGTTCGATTATGCAATTATTCGTCTTCGTATTTAAGTATTTCTACATTAATTTCATGTATTCTACTAAAAATTATTTCAAAATATTTAAAAATTATTTGCGTTATATATTTAGTATACATTTTTTTAATATCTGTCTTCTTAATTTATTAAATGTTTATTGTATTGAATATGCCATAAGTCATATAAATGTTATTCTATACGTTTTCAAAATGCTTTCCAGCGTATATTAATGAGTTTAATATGAATGTATTCGGTATTGTATAATTTTGATTAACGTATTTAGTATCATCATTTTATAATATTAAATGTTCAATGCGAGACATTAAAATATAGAATACAATTGTGTACATCATCTAAATATAGTGAAACTGTCTTTTGTTAAAAAAAAACAATAATTTTATTTGATATTTTGACTATAATACGATATGTGTGTATTTAGAAAAAATGAAATTCTCATTATAAAACTACTATAGATTCAATTAAAAAGCAAAACGGAATAAAGTTTATATTTTCGTCTGCTATAGCAGACATATGCTATAGCAATCATATGAAAAATATAACATTTTTAAAATTATATAATTACATTGTTTAATAATTATTTCTATATTCAAGTTTAATAATAAATAATTATTATGTAATTTCAGACGAATTTAATTTAGTTTGTTATTTATCAATGTATATCAAACTACAACAAGTTCTTCATTTAGTGGACGACTCTCTAAGTAATTTAATCAAAAAATATGTTTTAACTATTCTACTAGTTATACCATTAGTCGAAAGGAATATTGCTTGTTTTGTACTATTGTTAATTGATATATTAACAAATTTTATTATTTTTATACATGTATAATAGAGAGAAAAACAAATTTTCTTATGATGGATATTAATATTTTCCATTCCAAACTGCTTCGTATAAATAGCTGTAAGTATCACTGAATATAATACATTTGTAAAGAGTGCGGCAAAACATCAAACCTAGTTTTAGCATGGCAATATGCAGTTATTTATAATCGTAGAAAGGTGGAAATTGAGTCTATTTATGTAGGAGGATAGACATTTTATGGTACATCAGTCTTAGTTATAAACATGTCGTAGATAAACCAGCAACTCTTGGTTGCTGTGGAAACTTATTTTCATAAAAACGAGTGTGTAGCTGCTGTCCAGCATGCGTTCCGTACTCGGTTTAAAATTCTTCCTCGTCAAGCAATTCCGGACCGAAATTCAATTATTTTGTGGGTAAAAAAACTTTAGAGAAACAGGATCTGTTATAAAAAATGGGGTGGACGACCTCGAACTGCTTGAACAGTTGAGAACATCGATGCAGTCAGGCAGTCATTTTTAAAATCACCAAAACAATGTCCCGCGTGAAAACATGCGGCCTCACTTCAGCTCTCTGATCGTTCTGTAAAGCGAATTCTGCATAAAGATCTCTTTTTTCACCCGTATAAGATTATAGTCGTTCAAGAGTTGTCAGAAAGTGACTGGCATAGTCGAGTTGTGGCATGCGAAAAATTGATTCAAACATTACCGAATGTCGCAATTCGTTTCTTTAGTGTTGAAGCACATTTGTATCTTTCGGGCTGTGTAAATAAACAAAATTTTCGATATTGTAGTGATAAAAACCCACAGGAAATACACCAGAAGCCTCTGCATAGTAACCGTGTTACGGTGTGGTGCGTAGTGTCACGAATAAAGGTTATTGGACCTTACTTTTTCGATGAAGAAAATCGAGCAGTTACCGTCAATTCTGAGCGGTATGTTAAATGCTACAGAATTTTTTTGCACCAGCTCTTGAAGAGCTTGACAAAATCGATGTATAGAATATTTGGTTTCAACAGGGCGAATCCACGGCTCACACAGGACGAGCGTCAATGCAGATATTGAGGGAAATGTTTCCGGGGCGCTTGATTACCATTAAAGGCGATATTCCGTGGCCTGCACGCTCTCTGGATTTAACGTCGTGCGATTTTTTTCTTTGGGGTTATGTTAAATCTCAGGTTTATAAATATCGTCCAAGATTTCTAGAAGCTTTGAAGGAAGTAATTACTACAGGAATTCGATGTATACCTCAAGAAATGCTTAATACGTAATGCAAAACTTTTCATCTTGCTTGGAGCAATGTATCGATAATAAAAGACACACATTTTATTTAAATCTACATAAATTAAAATTTCCGATATTGCACAATAAACATATGTAAAACAAAAAAAATCATAACTAAAATTGTTCATTTTTTTTTGCTTTTAAAATTAGGGAGGGTATTTTGCCGCACCTCGCTTAAAGAATACTTTTATTTTTGAATAAGCCTAACCTCCCACTTCTCCCCTTACAAAAATCTACTCTACACTACGGGCGGTAAACAAAAATCTACCCTACCTTTATCATCCTCCCTCTCCTCCAGCAACGCGATGAAGCTATCCCCTGCAGAGACTCTTTCTCGCGCTTAGCTTCCTCCTTTGCACCTATCACGGTCGATGCAATTTAGGCCATCGCTTCCCACATGGCCAGAGGACTTCAGCATGTTGGTAACGAGACCGCGTGGCCGGAAACGATCTATAAACGCGCATAAAGTGGTCTCTAGTCTATTCGAACGTCTTGTAGTGAACGAATGTGTGAAATGGATCGTCATTCTCCTCGCTGTAAAAGTCGGGTTGTCCGCAATGGGAACACCAACATTCCGAGGCACGACTGATCCGGTGTAGGAATTGGTTAAAACAATCATGCCCCGTTAGTAGCTGAGAGAGATGAAACGTCATCTCACCATGCGACTAGCTCACCCACCAGTCGAGGAGCAAGGGGGTACCAGCGTTTGGGTCCACTTCCGCCCGCTTCCGGTAGGAACGTACTATTTCGCTACCCTCCGTGCCTACAGGGCTTTCGGGTGATCCGATGTCACCGGAGTTTCCGAAGGCTATTCGTCCGCTACCGGTAACATCGCCCTTCTGGTGTCGTACGCGGAGGCAGACTCGATGGCCTGAAAGTCGATTGAGGGCGTCCGCGCAACGTTCTGCACGAAGTCATAGGAGGGTCTCACAATAGGAGGGTTACACACAAGTGTTCCTGATAGCCACCCGATGTTGGAACCTGGCCAACATCTTGACACACTACGGGTTGTAAGCCAACGTAGATGCCCACATCGGAGCGTCGTGTAAGAATATTGATTGAATGACACTCAGCAGAGCAGACGCCTACGGCTTTCCTGTGGGCTGCCGATGTTCACCATGAGTTGGGATAGGGCAGACATTACACGCTCGGCTTTTCCCTCGAGTCGTAACAGGAGTTCGGCCGTACCGTAACAGCTCGTGGACACTACGGCTACCGTCTTGTGAATAGCAAGCCGCATGTTGAGTACCCGAATGTGCTTTGTGATCGTCACGAACGCCATGATCGCGCAGTTCTACACCACTTCCACCGCTTCCACTTGAAAATACACTATGGTTCTATGTAACCTAAACAAGTGAAATATTTGAAATTTTGTGTGTGAAACAAAAATAAAAATTCTTTTCAAAACTTCATTAAATATAAATAAGTTTGTGTAAAGGATACTCGCATTTTACATAAATATCATTTACGATCATCCGAAAAAAATCATAAATTCCCATCGATGGTGCCTGAATAATTCATAAGTCAGCAATTTAAAAATAATTTCTATCTAACTTAGAAGATACCATAAGAATAATAAAAGAATTTTTTTTATATGTACTTGTATGGTAGTCGTAATTTTTAAACAAAATTTTATTAGGGCGAAAATATTTAAAGGAACCATTGTCAATTTGGGCGAATTACATCAATATTAAAGGTAATCAATTGAAATGTAGTTTTACGTGTTTCAGATCGTTAGTTTATAATAAACGAATATTCTCATTTTATTTTCCATAGGTTGTGCGCTCTATGAGCACTTATTCAGTCGCACATGTCAAACACGTTCCTAGAAAACATATAAATAAAATGCTATACACATTTATACATTTAAAATTATTTTTCTATTAGTTATATAAATGTAAAGTTGTATGTTATTGCATTAAAAAAATTAATTTTAATAACATTATTTTTAAATTATATGACAATAACATATAAATAAATAGTAGATAAAATCTCAACGCTCTTTTTTACTCAAAATAACATTAAAACATAATTCTATTAGGTTATGTAGTTATTTTGCAATCATATTTTTATCTAATATGCATTTACTTACACAGTGAAGTTAACATTTCAATATTAAGTTAATTCTAAAAAAATTATGCTAATTGATATCATGATTTCAAATTGTATGATGTATAGAATGGTCCAAAAATATGAATAATATCGAACTAAGAAAAGTTGTACTGGACGATATCACGTCAACCATAAATTTATCAAAATTCAATAGCATCAATTTTATGACTCCAAGAGGTAAATTACTTTATTTTGGTACTTAGTAAATATTTTATTGAATTTCCATACACAATCCTATTTGAAAAAAAAACTTAAATATTCCTACAGGATAAATTACTTTTTCGACTATATATCATTCTGATCTATCAATTTGACCTAATTATATTTCTAACGGTAAAAATTAAAATAATGAAATATGAATGTGTTGAAACTTTCATGGATGTGGATTATGTGTCATTTTTATATCTGTATTTTTATTAACTTATTGATTTGGATTTTCAATTTAATATGAAACAAGTATTAAAAAGCTTAGTCAAATTATTAATGTTAATTATTTATATAATTTTATTCTAAGTAGCTATTTGTTTTTTAGGAAAAAATTTTTTTGAAATATTAGTATTGGAATCAAATGATCAAGTAGAAAATATGGCTCTTGCGATTTTTAAGTTATGTAAAGTAAACATAAATACTCGTAAGTTGACAATAATATATGTATGTATATATATATATATATAATAATTTAAAAAATAATATTTATAGATAATAAGTACTTATGTATCTAAATTAATTTAATTTATATATTTATATATATAGTAACAGAACCAACAGAGCATATTGAGTCGAGACTAAGTAAACTTATTTATCTGAACGTTCAATCTGAAAGTCCATTGTCAAGCTTTTTTGGATGTGTAGTATTATTGGGAAAAGATGGTAAATGGCGATGACAAAAATATTCTATTAACTATTGTTTTAAATATGTAGTATTGAAAGAGTATCATAATACATATTATACAAAATCATATTTTCTCTTGCTTTTAGTTCTCGTTGCTATAGAACATTTCAAAATTTGCAACAAATAATTATGTGATTTTATAACAATAAGTATTTTTTTTGTAACACATTATATTTTTTTTGTTAGACGTTTATTTAAAATATATCCATAAAAAAAGTGAAAATGAACAAGGTATATTTTTAAAATGTTTACTTGTTGGATTATTCATACTATTAATTCGTTTTATTTTATTATTAAATTCGTTATATGGATTTATTAAATTTATTCATAGATAACACTGATATTCATTATACATTTTTAAATATTTATATTGAAATAATGGTTATTATAGGATATTATTATTTTTAAAACTAAAGCGCGGTTTTCACTTTTCAAATTTTTCATCTGAGTCCACGTCCGAGCGTTTCGAATTCGTAGCACTGATAAAAGTTTGATAATGTAGACACATTCACGTTCGTGCTAACCATCTCGAATGAATCGTTTAAACAAGTCCGTGTCGGCATAGACATGTATCAAAATTGTCGTTCAAAATGTCATTCGAAATATGTTTTAGTACTGATTTGTGTACGATATTATCTAGTGCACTTAGTATTTGTTGTATAATTATGTAATAATCATAAATTATTATGTTATTATATTATAAATTATTGAAATGTTCGATAAAAAATGGTAAAATGATACAACCATGTAATTTATAAATATTTATTCATCATTGGAAGTTCTATGGAACACTAATTTGCCAAATTATAAAAATAAACACTCAAGACAAATGGCTACTGAAAAAATTGTTACGGAAATAAATATCTTCTATATTAGCGTTCTCGAAATTAAATAAAACATTAACAATATTTGTTTAGCGTATTAACAGATAGTGAAAAAAATTAAATTTGGTTATTATTAGGACTCAATTGTGTATGAAATTGCATATATTTTTCTATTTATCTAATTTGATGCTGACCAGAATTCAAGTTTGCTTTATGTACTACTGAATTAAATAATACTATTTTTATTTTGCATTTATTTGCATATTTTATGGGTTTGTTTTTTAAATGCATATTTTAGGATTTTATGAATATAAATGCATATTTCAGTACATTTTCGATCTTTTAAAAACAGTTTAAATTAACGAACTGTTTAAAGCAATTATAATATTAATTTCTTTAATTTCTTTAAATTATTTATTTTTTCATTGGTGCAAAACTAAATATACCACTTATTGACGTAAAATATAAATGTAATATACTTATATATATATATATATATATATATATATATATATATATTTATTTATTTATTTATCATTTATCTACGCGTATAATATTTGTATATAGTGTTTTTCCCAAATATTTTTAAATAACGTAGTAATAGTAAAACTTTGTATATATGCATTTCATGCCATGTGTATGTGGTGACGAAATATAAGTACGATTTTAATGAATGTGTTTTCATATCGGTCATGATGAGTATAGTATATTTTCGCGGTTAGCTTTATTTTAATATAAAAATGCCGAAATCTAAATCATCAAGTTCAATTCGTCTTCAAAGTTTTGTAAACAAGTTCGGAAATGATGGTTTTTTTATGAATGGCTTGGTTTTATATTGGAAGGTGTGTGAATCTAAAGTCAGATGTGAACGTCGTTTTATCGTCGAACAATATTTAAAGATAGCTGAACATATTCGTATGCTGTAGCTGATCGATAGAAACAAACTCAGTCAAAACAACTAATTTCCTACGTGGTCGGTAAAAAACCATCATTTTACATACATATATGCTGAGCGTTTTGAGGAGCCAATTTTCCTTTCTATAAAGTAAATAATATATTTCGTATTTTTTTAAAAACATATACAGGTAAAGATATATCAGACGAGTCGAATTCGGTTTATTATCTAATCTAATCTAAAAAATATTTGTTTCTATAGACAAAACAACCGATTGCGAAGGACGCTATGTCACAAATGTGATTGTTGATATTCTTGATAAAAATACAACGTGTAAATTGTTTTTATTGACCTCCGAAGAGTTAGATAAAGTTAAATATTCAACAATAAGTAAAGTTTTTGACCAATCTGTTTCTTTTATGGCCGCGATGATGTTCTTTTATTTGTCATTTATGCCACCCCATATATAGTTAAAGCTACCAAATCGCTAAAAGTACTTTATTTGAAAATGGTGCATGTCACTTGTCTTGCACATGCACATCATAGAGTAGCGGAAACAATTCGTGGAAAATTAAGTAATGTAAATGGACTTGTTTCAAATGTTAAAAAGTATTTTTAAAAATCCCATCATGTTAAGTGATTTTCAAAACAGAAGACTATGTTATTTCTCTTCTCCCGGTTCCTATAATAATCCGTTAAGAAACGAGTCTAGAGGCGACATTTTACTACTTAGATAATTTTAAAAGAGTACAAAACGTATTTTCAAAATTAAACCCAGACGACGCAGTTTTAATCAAAAAAAGTATCAGCATTATGGCTGAACCTAATTTAAGATCAAAGATTATATACATTCAGTTCAACGTTAGATGTTTACCAATCAGCATAACTAAAATAGAATCATCTGGACTGATTTTTTAAAATCAAATGAAATAGTTACTAATACTAGAGAAACTTTCAATATTGCTAGTAAAAAAGCAGGGAAAGAAATTTACGACTAATTTCAGAACGTAATTGAAAAGAATGTTGGATTTAAAACTTTGCTATTGGTTTCTAAAATACATTCCAGTGAAGTGGTTACTATGGAAGAAATATAAGAAGATTTGAAGGTTAAGAATTTCACATTCTTCAAATGTACTCCAATAACATCAGTTGATGTAGAACGAAGTTTTTCACGCTAAAAAAATTTACTTTCAGATAACAAATGCAGCAAACTACAAGTTTGATCAAATTAAAAAAAACATTGTATCACAGTGTAACTTTTTAATTAAAATGTAATATTAAAAAAGTAATAAATAAAAATTGATTATTTTTGTGCATATTTTTTTGTTTTTTTACGTTACTAGAAATGCATATTTTATGATTTTAAGTGCATATTTGGATTCCACATTTGGTAATTTTTTAGTGCATAAATGCATGCATATTACGGTAATTTTATGTGCATTAACATTCAACCCCTAGTAATTTTATTCAAGAGGTAAAAGTCCACAAGCCGAAATAATCGTATTTGCCATGGTTGGCTCCATTTTGCATACTGAATATAATTTATTTTCTCTAATAATGTATAGTGACACGCGAATTCAAAACGCACCGAAGTGGACTCGGTTAAAAAATTTGAAAAGTGGAACCACGCTTAAATAATTTGCACGATTATTTCTCACATCAGGACTGATTTCATATTTTTATGTAATTATTCAATTCTATAATTCAGAAATAATTTTTGTGTTTAATTTACAGCAATGACTTTAGTATATATAATTGACGATGCTTTACAAGATATGTATATAGGCATGTTGTATACACTTCGCAGAATCAATAGTAAGAAACATAAATTATAGAATATGGTTAACATTTTATCGTTTCGTTAGATATCGATTGTTAAAATCAAATTAAATTAAATTACCATTGAAACAAATATTCGAGGTCATACACTTTTGGACTAGGATTCAATGATTCAATATTAATGTGTGCTTATGATATAAATATTTGAAATAAAACAATCTAACCACATATAATAAATATTTCGTAATTGTTTTTTTATAAATTACTAAAAATAAATAATCCATTCACATTAGTATACAAATAATAATATAAATATATATGTTCACGAATAAACAGTATGATCAAAACGAGAGTAATTTTGTGACTGTGAAAAAGTTACATAAAGATCGTCAAAAACAATATTTTAGATACATTACAAATTATTTAGGTAATAAAAGTCAATAATTTATAAGTCAATATTTTATTTATACCATCACAATTTTATATATAAATAGTTACGTTAGCTAATAGCAGTGTGGTATTAATTAAATTAGAATTAAAAATTATATATAATGTTATTTCCGTATTCATTGCGGTTTAATGATTTAGTATTATAATCTAAAATATTATAATCTAATAGTCAATTACATTACTTCCTTTAAAATACCTATGATTCTTTTAGTAATATTACTTTCCCAAAAAATGTTAATGATTTATTGGTCTTATTTGTACGTTTATTATAATTATTAGTTTAATTGAAATATAGTTTCCCTTGCTCAGCTTTCAGATTATCAAAAGAGTACCGAAACATATAATATTGACGTTGAACTCATGAAAATGATGATTACTGTGTACTATAATGTTGTTAAATTAACTGAATTGTTATATTTTACAAAGGATATACTAGGTACGTGTTGTGTCTATTCGGCAATTCGACAAAATTTGTCCTTTTTAAATATATATTTAACTTCAAGTTTTATATTAAATTATATGGATGCATTTAAAAAAAAAAAACTAAAATTATAAGATAAAACACTAAAATTATTATGAAAACCATATACGTTTGAACGTCATATATTTAAACGAACAATACCTATTTAGGTGTCAATCAAAAAATCAATAAAATAATTCAACAAAATGCTAATTCAAGTCCAATCGAATGGGTTTACCAATATGAATCCTTTAAAAAAGATTTTAAGCAAACATGGAAAGATAAATTATCAATTAGTAATTCCTTTATTTTATATCAGTTATTAAACAATATGACATTTTATAATATTATAATTTAATATAATAAATTATACTATATGAAAATAAAAAATGCTAATCAAACGTTAACTTAAAATCTGTTCGATAAATACTCGATTTCTATGGCTATATTGAATATTTAGTTTCTAAAACTATGTTTTTAAAAAAATTGTTGTTTTTTATGAATATAGAAAATAAATTACAAGGAAATACGTCTTCTCCAGTATTAATTAGTAGAGGTAAATTTGAATATTATTTCTATATTTTTGTATACCTTCAATTTGGTGATTAATTAAAAATTTAAAAAATAGTACTTTATTGTAACATATTACAAATATGTTGTGTAATACAATTACAAATTAGACCATTCTTTTTTTATTTTGAATATAAACTATTGACACGTCATGGTTTTTGATTTTACTATACTTTAATCATGTGACCTTCGTGTCTACAAACAAAACTTTACTAGTAATAAGCTTTTAATCAATTAAAAATCAACAAGTGTATTATTTTGGTATATCATAAAAATTAACAGAAACATTTAACTTGTTTATTTATAATTGATATGTTATACATTTATAAACTGCAAATTAAAAAAAAAATTGTTAAACTTTTTTAAGATTCATAAATTTTTCAAATAATTTTTGATTTGTTTCAAACATATTAAACATTTCATAACACGTGTAATTAGTTTGTATAAGCCTACAATATTCATTTTAATGAAGACATTTCAAATAATAATTAGCCATCGAACTTCGGTTAAACTATTATTTGTGTTCTAATCATTAATTTTTGCTAATTACAAAATTGTAATTTTTTTATTATTGTTTATTATATTATTATTACAGTCCATCTTCATTTTGAAGTTAACCTAAAGAATTCATAAATATTCTATAAAATAACATTATCTGATCCCATGTGTTTTGATCACGAAAACTAATTCAAGAAATTAAAATCGACTTGAAAAGAAACTTTAAATCATTCATATTTAAAATAATGTTGTTGTTGATCACTTGTTAAATTAATCAATATAGCTTGAATACAACTTTTTAGATTTCCATGAAAATTATTGATAATATTCACCATTTGTATTACATCTACAAAGTTGCGATAAATATGCTTTAACTTTAATGGTTAAAAATGATTCTACTTCTCTATGATTTAAAGTATTGATACGTTTGAACTGTAATAATGAAGCTTTAGTTGCACATAATTTATTGCCTCTTACACTAGGTTCCTTAATAAAATAAAAATAATTTATTGTGAATAAACACACTATCAAACTTTACCAATTTGGTTTTTAAACAACTCCTTTAAAATTGTTGAACATTTTGTTAACAAAAAATATTCTTTGAACAGTTCATACCTTTATAAACTTTTTTTAATTACTGGTATAATATTTTTGAGAATAATAATAAATGTAAAATAAGATTTATTAAATTTCATTAAATTTTTGTCTTGTCTATTTGGTCAAACAAAATTTGTGTTAGTGCTATCTGCAGATAAACCAATACATATAGATAGAATGTCTAGTTTTAATAAAGTATTACAAATATATTCATTTAATATTTCAGTTTATTAACCTGGTAGATTTAAGAGTTCCAACAACTTTCCTTGTATCCTTTTCTTTTCAAATTACTTTACAAGAAATGACAAAACATTTATTTCATGATGATTTGAAGAATCTACTATGATAATGTAATTAATATTTTATAAAACAAAATTCAATCTCGACTGAGCCTCATTAGCAAAAACACTCTTTGTAAGGTGTGTCATTAGCGATTTTATCACAGTGACTTAATCATTAACTTACTTATTTATGTAAAATTGAAAAGTATATTTTTTAAACCTATTAATTGATAAAAAAAAATATAACAACATTTCACCAAATTCAGGTGATTTTAAAATATTATTCCATTTGCAGTTAAATCTTTTAAAATAAGAATTTTGATTTACCTTGGCCTGTTATTTAGGACAGTAGGATATGTTTTTTAAAACAAGTACTGTCCTTTTAAAATAGGTACTTCTGGTTTCATTATATTTATAAAATGTCCATTAAATTATGCATAGGTTTATAATCAACAATATATTTTCTTTTCTTTATATATTTCATACATATATAAATCACTTATGCTAATCGGTATATTAATAAGAAAATTTTGTTTGAGAGGAGGGGTATTCGATTCCTTATAGATTCTTTCTACATTAATTCACATTAATATATAATAAATAAATTTTTTTTTATAAATTTTGATTAGTGGATTGATATAGTATATATATATTGATATATACAGAATGTGCATTGTATTTACTCTTAAATCCAAATCATATCATATTGTATCTCACATTTTTATTCTTATGTCTAAATTCAAATATTATTCAGGTCGATTGATTCAAAATGAAAAAGTTGAACCGTCGATAATCGGATGTAAATATAATATCATATATATATATATATATATATAGTATTAATTACTAATAAAAATATATTATGAAATAAACAATACTCTAATATCTTTGATTTTAAATGTATTGTGACAAATATTCTTTTTTGTTGAATCATTTAGTATGAATATAAAAATTAAATATTCAATCAAATAAATAAACTTAATCTGAATATTATTCTCAATTATAATCAGATATCATCAACCATTTAGATTACGCAGTATATGAAGAATCATGGGAAAACATTGACGATATTGACTATGTAAACAATACCGATGATAGGATAGTATTTTTAATGGAATTAAATGCGTGGGCGACACTACTGTATCAACCGTTAAATGAGTTGAAAACTATCCTTTCACCTCTAGGTAATTTGTTGTTGATGTTTTTATGCATTTATCCCAAAAAAGAAATTGTAAGATATCTTATTTAATATAACATTTAAAAAAATTATATTTTTAGTCTAATGGTATTTCATCAATATATTTTCATAACATGTTCATTTTCATACTCAATACAATGGAAATTTCACTCAAGCTTACTCTGTAGTATATTTTTTTCTTAATCATTTGTAAATATTTAAGCATTTTGCATAATAATAATTATAATAGTAATGTTTTATACTACATAAATTTCAGGCATAGTTAATATCTATTCAAAAAAACCGAATTTTACAAATGATATGGTATTAATTTTGATATGAAAGTAATTGATAGACTAAATATAATGTTAACACATCGTTTATAAATTTTAGGAATTTCTAAAACAATACGAGTTATGGTTCCAAAGAGACACATTATAAAAGATTCCAGACGTTATTCAAGAAGAACGAAACACGACTGGATATTATAGTTTCAATATATTGTATTACTTATAAATGTTAAATTTATTATTAATTAAATTTTACACTGTTTTGATCATTATAAATTTTAAATATTTTTTTAAAAGTTATTTTATTAAATTATACTTATATTACTCAATAATTTGTCTTGATTGTTTATAATATTTACTGATTTATTATTATGTAAAATTTAAGTAGAAATTTCGAATTGGAAATATAATTTATTTTTAATTTTGAGTCAAAAACTTTTTTTCAGTTCACCATAACATTAATTTTATGTTTTGTTGTGATTTTTATTGAGCCTAATACATATTTCCCTGCCCCATCCTGTAGAAGACAAGTTTGTGTTTAGATAGTATGCTATCATTAAAGGAAAATAAAATGCATTACAATTCATATTCATGAATTAATAAAACTTGTGTAATTGGAAAAAGTTTGTAACACCAGTATAACAGAAATGAAAATTTGTTAATGATGGTGAAGATTTATAAAGGTTTACTTAAAATATTGGGTTGGAACATTTTCTTCCAAAAATCAGGTTTCATATTTTCTTTTAAATTTTTTTATCTATATGTTTTACATTTATACAAAATAATAAAAATACAATAACATATATGTGTGTGTATAAAACATGTAAATATAATATTAAATTAAAAAATGCGAAATGGCGTACTTGAACCTATTTAGTTCAATCACATTGAGCTATTAACGTAATAACGTATACGAAAAAAAATGTGTAAAATACGTCAGTGTATCTAAGAAAATTTATAAAACATATTACCTGCTGAAATATAATAAATGTATAAAATGTAATCACAAACTATTCTATTCGATTCGTTCAGTTATAAAGTGTACAAGATATAATAAATCGATACACAATATTATTGAATTCGTATTTTATTTTATACCAACTACTACGACTACGATGAAAAATCAAAATCGAATAACGTGTATTATTTGTCTACACAATACTTTCCTGCATTTGTTTTGTCCGTAAATGTTGTTCCTTGTTGTTATTATAAAACAATTATTCTTAATCAAGATTTTCCTGTAATGACGGAACCCGAAGAAAATTTTCTAGAATTTTGTGCGTTTCCTGTATACTCACCAACCTAATGGTTTGTAGGTAGATGTGAGACTTGGCCAACTTCATCATAATTTGGAAGGACACTGTCTGTAAGATGTAAGGAGGTTGTAAATATTCATAGTCAAATTAAAATGGTAACAATCATAATTATATGATTTACATACATTGATATTTTATGTGTAGCCAAATGAAACGAAGTATATAGACGAGATAAGGTAACGAGTAATAAGTATTACATACACGTATTTATATGGGTTTGAGTGTTAAATTTAAAATAATTTATTTTATTAAAATTAGTTTAAATATTATTAAAAAAAATTTTAAATGTACATTAACAAACTATTGTGATTGCTGTTGTTACAACCCATTCGTTAGTTGGTTGATATCAGTTATCAAACTTGTGGTTGAGATTTGTAAACATTGTGTGCATTCTAAAGCCTTGTTCAGATTATGTTACTATTTAAAACGAGTGGTAAGTGATTTGCTAACTATTGAAGGCTTTATAACTGAAAAGTTTTCAGACAGTATACTATTTTAGTTCATTTTAGAACTGAAATTTGACGACATCAAGGAACACTACGCAACACTAAGAATGACCGAAAACTGCTTTAATTTTTTGTTAAAAATAAGTGCACTTCCAAATTTGTTCAATTAATTACAAGCAGATTGCTTGATCTGTTTATTTATATATAGCAAACATTTTATGTTTCATAAACACTCATGTTTTATATATTCCGATACAAATTTAAACGTTGTGTCTTTGCTCCAATGAAACATCATCCGGACAATGACGAGGAGCACTAATACACTAAACTTAATGACACTTTCAGACTCACTTAGTTGGCCTATTTAGTTATTCGTGCAAAAAGTAGGGGGAGCTACTTGGTTAGAAAAAAAAGAACGATTCTAGATTAACTAAACTAAATTACTTTACTAAATTACTAAACTAAATTAATTAAGTCTGTTAATACACGATTAGTTAATAAAATACTGGCATAACCCTGAAGCATGTTTACTTTTTTTGTACTTCGTAATCGAAAATGTTTTTATGAACGTACATTGTACAAGATCTTGAATTTTACGTCTGATTAAAATTGTTATCGACGAGTACCATCCAAACGCATACATGTAGAAATAGGTTGACAAGCCTGTCATAGGTTGACAAGTGTCAATTTTCCGGTGATAGACGAGAAATAACGTGTCCGCTCACATCGCGAGTTAACAAACCGTACTGCGCCTTTATTTCCTTCGACTCTTCGTCCTGCAAACATTTTACAAGCTTTTAATAAACATCGTGCATAGCACAGTAACGTAATTATAAAACAAATTGTTGGGGTGAGGTGTAATCATAATTAAATAATTTGGGTCTTATATTAGTTTATAAACAGTGTAAAACAGACGCGATTTTTAATTTGTAGTTTTAAAAATATTATTTAAGCGATGAGGGGAGGAGGACTATACCTTTCCTTAAAAATACGTCACTGATGTAACATTTTATTGTGATTGATTCGATTTGTGTAATCGATGTGATTATTTATAATAAATCTATTCGTCACGTATGTATAGACTATTTAAAAATAATGATAACGGCTTACGATTATGTTGAACATTTGTTCGAAACGTTTATATTTTTTTTCCATCTTTTGGCTCACAGATTTGTCTTCTTTCGAGTCATTGTCATTTATCGTACTCGGCACAGTAGTCGGCAATTTGTTTTTCACTTTGATTTCCCGTTGTTTTGTTTCTAGAAGTTTCTCTCGTTTGATTTCTTGTTCGAGCAACTGTAAATCGAAAATTAAACTGGCAACCATCACCTTGTTTGTCGTGTTTTACGCGACTTACGGCAGTCATCTGTACTCTCTCGTTTTTGCCAACGCTCGCAAGAGAATTGTTCATTTTCAACACGTGCGCCTTACCGGAGCTGTCGCCGATAGCCACCAGAACACCATTTTTATGACAACGAATACAACTTAAATCCACGTCAGATACCTCAGTGATAGATAAAAAAAAACATAAATCAGATTACGTTGGTAAATGGTTTCCTGTCTTATTTTGCTATTATTCAATACCTTTTGTGTGAACACTGGACCGGTTTGATCTTGTAAAACATCCCAAACATCCAAAAAACCGTCTGCCCTGGCCGTAAAAAAAATTGACGGCACCGTTTCGCTCCACGCACCGTCGGTCAGACTCACGTTATAGTGTCTGACACGTAAAAGTAAAACATGCTAAAGTTTCGTAATTGGAATTTCACTGTTTTCACACTGATACGTACTTAGTACACATAATGAACGATTTCTTGACGTCTTCTGTCCACACTCTCACTTGTGAATCACCAACAGTCAAAAAACATTTAAAAAAAGTTGGATTCCGCTTAACCGCAAACACTGAACCGTGATGGCAATGGTATGTAGCCGATATTTTTTCGGAAACCGTTTTGCCTTTGCGATTGCCATTGTATACCAACCCTCCTTCTGTGCCAATCTATGAAATTAAAAAAAAATTTAATCTTGAACATTTACGTTCAACGGGTATTTCATTTTATATGAAAAAATTAAGTTATATGTATCCTTCTCATTTCGTTAATTCTACATATATTTCATATTTGAGCATGTGGCTACAATTAAGAGTAAAGAAATCAATATTTTAGTTGTTTTACTGCAATTAAACGACTGACTACAAAAACGGGAAAAAAGACCACGTTAAAAAAAATTACTAAAATATATTAATTATGTACTTTATTTAGGCCGTTGCTCGATTTCTATATTTCGGATTTAGCTATCGTCAAAAATAAAATCGGTTAAATTAAATATTGACATACTGTATAAGTTGAAAATGTAATTATTATATCCGATTTCTTACAAAAATAAAACTAAACACAGTACAGTAATGTCAGTACCGACAATGTCTTAGATCAAACGAGTCATTAATAGAATGCGTAGTGGCGTATTTATGAAGGGGGATTTAGAGGTATTGGACCACCCCCAAGACACTCTATAATGATCCATATTCTAATACCAAAAATATTAAAATACTTTTTCTTATATTAATATGTTGTACTATTTTTTTTTTTTTTTTTTTTTTTTTGGACTCTTAGAAAATTTTTGAAAATACGCAACTGAGAATACGAATGGTGAAGCTATATTTTATACATTGTGCAACTAACTATAAAGACGATTCATCAATGGGTATAACAAATTTATGACATTTTATTTCACTTTTTAGGATAACTGAGGACTTGAATACTTTAATGGATTTTCAAGACGTTTGAAGAGGAATTTTATAAATTTTAATATTTTAACATTCTAGAGTTTTGAAAAGCACACACACTTTACTTTTATTTTTAAATTAATAATTTAATATTTATAATTTTAACAATAACTATTATACGTGTTCACAATTAAAATTGTTTATATATTTATAATAATGAATATGATAAATTTCTTATGAAACAATTAATTAATGATAAATAAGTATTAAAATAAAAAATGTATTGCATTATATTTGATGCCTTTTCGGTAGTTTTTAGAGCTTTGACATTTGCATTTTAATCATTTGTAAACATGAATTATTAAAAATACATTTTAAATTAGGTACGGGTTTTGTTATGTTATTTTCGTATGATACTAAAATTGTGTAAACATTTGACGGTATAAATGGTAGAAAATAAATTGCAATATTTAATATATATGATTCTGTTGACTTTTTTGTTTTCAAATATAAAGGCGACATGAATGAGGTGCTTTCTATCCGATCAGTGGTGGACAAGTCGTTTCCGAATTATCAAAACAAATAATTGTCTTTTTATATTTTTGGCAAATTGTTCTCAAACAATTTCGGCATATTTTGTATCCGTGCTCCGTGGGATATTTTTAGTTCTGTGGCTGCTGTACGTATCAATATGATTTTCTACAAACCATAAATCGTACTGGAATTGACGGGTGGTAATCCATACTGGATACTCCGTGGGTCCGCGCCCATATCGTCCAATTTGGTTCGTCATTGAATATCGGTGTCGGTAAATCTAAAATCAATACTTCAGTGGGCTTTGTGAGCTTCCGAACGTCCCACCACATGACCTGCAAAGGCAGAACCGTCACTTCGATAATGTCGTTATTGCAGGTGCTGTATTGGCCGAAAAGCGAAATAAACGCGTGCTTACAACCTACACTTTTTCAGGGGATCGTCAATAAACTGTATTTGATTTTATTTGGTTTTGTAAAGAATAACAAAATAGAAAACTAAAAATGTAAAAACGTCGTTTCGTAATTATTGAAAACTAAAAATATACACGCACCTGCCCGTCGCTGGAACCGGTGTAGAATTCGGCGTTGGACTTGGAGTGGATCCATTGGAGACTCTTCACCGGATGGCGGTGACTGTTTTGCATGTTGCTGATGGTCACGGCGGTCGATCTCCTGCGGATGTCCCATACGGCCACTTGACCGCTGGTCAGGCCACCCGCCAGACAGTGTTCGTTCTTGTGGTGAAACTCGAGTTTAACGATCGGATATGGGGACTGTGCCTTGAAATACGGATCAACGCAGTATTCTGTAAGCAAACAGGAGAATCATAGTATTTATTTTGTCCACCACGACAGACTATCGGACGATGACAAAAGAAAATTGAACCGCGTTCGCCTGACTTGTAAAGTATTGTCAATCTAAAAATACGTTTCCTTAATTTTTTCAGACACTATACATGTTGTTTATACTTTTCGAAACATATTTGTTACATTATTCGAATAAATGTTCTAAATATATTTTTGGAAAAGTATATAAAATTATCAATATGAATACAGTTAGATCAATAAACAAAATATCAAACAAATTAACTACTGTATAATTTTGAAACGTTTTGGCTTCAAACTATGATTTTTTTAAATGCGATGAGAGCGAAAAAAAGTGAACGAATATAGTGTACAATGGTCGGATAATCACGTCAGTGCGAAAGGGAACGAATTCAAAATCAAGCGAACTTTTCAAACATAGAGTGTAAAATAGAAGCAGCGTCTTACCCAAATCGAACACGAACGAGTCCGAACTACACTTTGGGTCGGCCATTTGGAACCTTAAATCCGCGTAGCTAATCGCGATTAGATTATCCTTTTCGGCCGACCAAGATACGTGTTGCACCGGTCGCATTGGCCTGTAAAGGTCATTCAACACCGCTACCGTTATTGACGACGCGACTGAGGTCTGTAACTTCTTGCATTCCGGATCGGTGAAGTACCTTTGGAATATATCTATGGAATTGTTTTGATTTATCCAGTACTTGGCCGCCTGAAAACATAACGCAGACGTTGTTATTCGAATGCGTGTATAATGTGTTGTATGTTCGTCGCGTGTGTATGTTCGTCGACGAGTAGCAGCGTTGGCTTCGAAATGACAATTCATCGAAACCCAAATTCATATTATTATGTAAAGATATATATTTGGTTTTTGATTCTTTACTAATATACAAATTACACAAGTTAATTATTTTATTGATTTTAATGATTTTATTCTAATAAAATTACCATGGGCATTGGGCAACAAACGATCGTTTCATTTGGAAATGAACGTTAACACGCGATCAAATAATACAATAACGGTTCCCGACAAATTCCAAATATAATAGATATTAAAAAATATTGAATATTTATTTTAAATATTTTGAAAAATTCCCATAAAGAGCCAGACTGACACGGTGAGTACTGTATGATTATTAAATTATGTATTTCTTAAGACAGCGAAAATATATATTAAAAGGTATAGTAATATAATATAGTACTAGTAAAAAGTATACTGGTGTTTCAACGATTATTTTTATAATACAATTAAAATTATTCACTTACGTTCGCTAATTTCGGAATCTCATGTAAATATGATTCGGATTTTATCTCCTTCCTCCGGTACCTAGCTACTTGTTCTAAATCGTCGGGATTCGTGTCTTTGGGCCAACCACCTTCCGTGTGACTGACACCGCATTTAATTGACTCCAAGCGCATTGTGTTCACCTGAAACACACAACGCCGTGAGCTCGATAAAAAGTCGTATACATGTTTAGAACGGCTGTTAATCGAAATTAGTTTATAATAAAATTATTTATTATATTTTTTTATCATGATCAAACGTTGGGCACGTCAGTATCGACAATACTGGTCAGTTGGTACCTATTGCCTACCACGAGCACTCACTTCGCACGCCGACCAATCCACGTTGATGCCAACATGTTGATTGAGCGTATTTCTCGTTATCCACTGGTCTCGCTGTTCAATATCCGGCGTCAAGTCCTCCAACACGATCGGTTTGCGCCTGCTGAACCGACACTCTCTGCCAAATTCTCGTCGGAATTTACCATACGCATAAGTCGTGTTCATTTTTTTCTTTTTCTCCTTCGCAAACGACATTGAGATTAACGAGCGTTTGAAACACGCTGCGGACGACGGGTGAAATATATTAAAACAAACGGACGACTGACGCCTAGGTATTATTAACAATATTATTATCACGTAAATACTGTCACCCGTAGTTAACCGTCGTCATGGACTCGCTTTTATCAACGCCTGCCGCGCATTCGGCCCCCGTGTACATGTTATTAATTATACTCTACAATAATATATATACAAATATATAATTATTGGCGGCTCGTGGGCATTGATGAAGAGAAGTGCGACTTTAATTATGAAATAGTTCTTTCTTTGAATTTCGAATAAAAAACCAAAACGGCAAATAATTTAGCAGCAATCGCCCGATCTTTCTATTGCACACTCGCAAATAATGCTTTACATATTTATGAATCGTATAGACCATGGAAAAAAATTTTCGTTGATATTTACAAGTAATATATTTACTATGGGTACATTATTTAGTACACGAAGTATTGTTCATACTTATACATGAAAATTGTTTATGTTACCCAAAAAAGTTTTGAGCTATAATTGACAAGAAGTTCATTTATGTGCACGATACTAGTTTGATAGAATATCGCATGTACAATAAAATGTACACCGGAAAACAAATAATAAGTACAAGTGTGTACAAGGTTTTATACAAACGACCTCTAATTAAAAAAGCCGAAAAACATCATAGCAGTCAACTTATTAATAAATATATATTGTGACTTTATTGCAGCTCCTATACTATGTATAGTTAATAACTATGACATACATTAATTGGCCATTTTCACATTTGAGAACATTGTACGGAAACCGTTTAAAACTCGTACAGAAACTAACTAGATAAATACGAGTAATAAATAATGGATACATATAACAATATGAGTTGAAAATCGATTAAAATATATAATATATATATATATATATATATATATATATATATATATATATATTTATATTTTAATCGATTTCAATCATATATTTATATAATATATAACAAAATAATTTGTTAGGTGTTAAATTCATTACCATCTATTACTCATATATTTTTGTTATATGCATATCTTATGTATTATGATGGTCCTAATTTATATAGGTTAAGTTTTTCCTTATAATAATTATGGATTTACCCTTAGAATTTATTTGCTTATGTATTAAAATAATATGTGTGAAGTTTGGCCACGATTAATCAATCCTAAAAAGTGCCTCAAAAGGGTTGAAAATTTGATTAAGGAACTAGTTATTTGTTTTTCATAAATATTTTAAAAAGTACTTCGTATAAATTAATATAACATTATTACATAATATAAAATATATAAAAATTTACATTTTCTACAAAAATATGTATTTAGCAAGTTTGATAATATATATTATTATATGTATAATTGTTGAAAAATTAAAAAATACCTAAAAAATAACAAACTCCAAAATTTTATAGATTTTTGTATTGTTCAAAATTTATTTCTAATTTGTATACAAATGCTTAAAAATGTTTAATAAAAATGTTTACTAAATCATTTTTAATATAGACTATAGACAGAAAATATTTATTGTTTATTGAATATCAAAATTATTATTTTGAATTGATTATACCATTCTTCTTCTAGTCTTAATTGATATATTTTTATCAAAAAAATGCTAATGCTGCTGTTTCTGATGTTAAATATCATAAATGTCCCGAAGACATTCATTGTTATGCGTGATATTATATGAGTACTTTCTTTCATAATGGTTAATTTTATGAAAAGTTTACTAAATCTTTTCTTTTATTCAGTTTAATATGCTACAAATCTATTCTACAATGTATTTAAATCAAATATATTTGAAAAAATTAGCTATTATTAAATAGTATATTATATTTAAAAAAAAATTATAATTACAAAAATTTTTTCCAAATAATAATGTAAGAATGAAAATAATTTAACAAATTAATATTTTGCAATAAAACAATCAATTTAATAAAAAACTTATATTTTAGGAAATTAAATTTTTTACAAATTTTTATATAAAATATTTCATTCTACATCTAATTGTTTGTAAAATATATTAAAATAAGAGAAAAAATTAATTTTGCCAAAAATATTAAATATTTGGTTTTTATTATATTTTTTGTAAAATAATAAATTTAGCAGCATTTTTGTAAATACATTTTTTTATAAAGAAGTTAAGAATTGAAAATTACAAAAGAGTAATAACAAGTATATTTGTTTACTAGTTAGTTACAAACTATATATTATTATTATCGATACCTTTATATGTATATATTAAAGGTTACCAATTTTTAATTAAATCGAAAGATCTGAAAAAATATCCTATTAGATATTCATAAACAACCTTGAAGCACTTGAAAAGACGTGAATTATCATGGCTAAATCTACCTCAAATTAATTTAAATCGTATTAAATAAAAATGGGGGATGAGACATCGAAAATTCGAAAGATAAAAATAAGGACCATCCTAATATGTATAAAATATAAAATATGTTATATGATATATAAATCTAATGCAAATAAACTTATTTTATTACATATTAAATTAAGAAATATGTACGTGGTCGTTCTCGGTTAACGAAATAGTTATATTTTGTATTTTACATATATCATTTCGTTATTACATGATACAAATATCAATTTCTGTCCATAATCAGTTCTAATAAAATACTTATTTTCAATTTATTTTGAACTTTTACCGATACAAAGTATATATTCTAGTGTATTATGCATATTTTATGTACAAATACATGTTATAATCGAACGTGTACTAAAATGTAAAGGTTTTATTAGTAACGATTCAAAATAATTTGAAAATAAGTATTATATAAGAAATGATTATACGATAGAAGTTGGTATTCGTGTCATGTAATAACGAAATGATATATGTATAATACAAAATATACATATTTCGTTAACCGAGAACGACCACGTACATCTTTCTTAATTCAATATATAATAAAACAACTGTAATTGCATTAGATTTATATTTCATTGTATCCGTCCGGGCAAAATAATTTTTACTATAATTGCATGAGTTCATTTGTAAGCGTATTATAATTGTTGTCTTTTCAAATTTTGAAGTTCTTATAAACATTAAACAGCACAAAGCATTGTATTTGAGTATAAAAGTAAATCGGTCGATTTATCTTATTTTATGTAGTACACTTGCTTAAAATTAAGTAGTTAAAAAGAAGAAAGGTTTTATTACTTCAAAAATGATCCAAAAAATTGCACTATTGTTGATAATATTATTTATTTTCAAAGAAAAAAAAAGTAAGCACATAAAACTTATATTTAAATTTAATTATTATTATAAGAAAGGAATTTTCATTTAGTTACGTATTAGTTCAATAATTGACGTAATTTCATCCGTTTGTTCTTAATATGAAAACAAATAGCTCAATCCAACATGAATAGTTGTTGCTTTAAAAATTCAATTGTATATTAGCGTACTCCATTAATAAAAACAGGAGTCATTTATGTCAGGATGTTTAACACGATACATAAAAAATAATTAGTCTCGTGGTTACGTTATAAAATAATTTGAAAACTAATTTAATATAAAAACGGATTATAGGACAGAAGTCGCAATTCTGGTCATATTATGACTACGTAATATATTTAAAATACTATCGTAGACTGGGAACGACTACGTACATACTTTTTAATTCGACATTTTTCAATACAACAGTATTTGCAATAGATTTATTTTTCCTTGTATCCCTTCATGCAAAAGAACTCGTTACTACAAAAATACGAATTCATAGTTAACAATAATATAATAATTGTTTTTTAAAAGTTCAAAAGTTCTGTGTGTACTGTTTTTTACATAAATTAAAAATTTGATTGAAATATAATTCATAACGACATAAACCAATTAGGAGCATTATATTAGACTAATAGATTAAATTTATTGAATTATTTTATTTTATGCAATACATGTGTATAGTAACGAGAAGTTGATATAATGAAGGTCATATTTTATTCAAAAATTATCGTAAAACATGTAATATTTTTTACAATTTTATCAATGCTTGAAGAATATGCGGGTGGGTTTATTATATTAAACGAATTAAAACTGTTCCTGAGAGTATTCCTATTCAAATACAATTTTATAAATAATTTACAAAATGTACAATACTAACTTATTTTTTATTATTAGATGATGACAACGTAGTTGTCGAAATACGTATACACGGTTATTGTGAATAATTTTTGTGATTTGGGTCTCAAACATTTTGTGCCTAACTTATTTCGTAAGATAAAATTATAAAAATTTGATTTTTAAATGAAAACTACTAATTTAAAAATTATTATATTCACATAAATATAAAATTAATGTTAATAAACTATTTGTAACAAACAGATTGGACAGTAAATTTACTTTATTCCAATTTCACATATTTTATTGTTTGCCCTTGACATTTTATATGGAACATAACGAGCTTATTTAAATACTGGATTTTAACTTTATGTAAACGATATCATTCGTTTTAAAAATTTATTTTAATTTTAATTATGAATACTAAAATAAAGTTGAAACAATTCATTTCATAGTTTGCATTAAACAGGATTATAAAAAGATAAATTTTGTTTTTTTTATCCAATTTGTTTATTTATTTGTCTTTTCAGTTATGGTCTAACTAGGTTCCATGCTAAATAAATATGTATTGGTTGATTGATGAAACATTTTTATATTTATATATTTTCAATGTGTTTGTAAACACTTTTTAAAATGGAAAGAATATTCAAGTACCTCGTTATGCAATAAGTACTTGTCGAATGCAGCTTATATGTAGTTGATAGGGTCCTCTATTGTTTTTTTAATTGCAACTATACTCAACCGAACAATATAAAAATAACCGATACAAATGTCGACATATACGTTTTAGTAATGAATATTTTGTGAATTTTATTAATATTATAATTTAATATATATATACATGTAATCATCGAACGAGTACAATAAAATATTATAAAATATATACGTTTTGTCATTAACAATTCAAAATAATTTGAAAATAATTCTTGTATAAAAACTGATAATAGGACAAAAGCTTGTATTCCTGTCATGTAATAACGAAAATAATAAAAATAATAACGAAAATTTGTAAAATACAAAATATAACAATTCCGTTAACCAAGAATGACTACGTACATCTTTCTTAATTCAATATATAATAAAACAACTGTATTTGCATCAGATTTATATTTCATTGTATACATTCGCGAAAAACAATTTTTATTAAAACTGCATGAGTTCATTTATAAAAATATTATTATTATTGTCTTTTAAAATTTTAAAGTTTAAAAAACTATTCGTTATACAAATTTAACGTTTTTCTAAATCTAGTTCACAAGAACATTAAACAATTTAAAAGCACTACATTTAATTATAAAGTAAATCGGTCGATTTATTTTATTTTATGTAACACACTTGTTTAGAATTAAGTAGTTGAAGAGAGAATGAAGGTTATTATTACAACAAAAATAATCTAAGAAATTGTACTATTGTGTACAATATTATTTTTTATCAAAGAAAATAAAGGTAAGTATATACAACTTATATATAAATCGAATTTCTACTATAAAAAAAGGAATTATTATTTAGTGACGTATTAATTCAATAATTTACGTAATTTTATTTGTGATATATAAAAATATAGATTACCAAAATCAGGATATAGCTAGGAAATTGTGTTCACAATAGTGCTCTAAAAAACTTTAAGTCAAAATAATTTCGATAAAAATGGAAAACATTTAAGGCTCATAATACAGTTAAAAAATAAGATTGGTTTTATCTTAAGTCCTATAAATGAAATTCTATTGTTATTATGAGGAAAATAGTCCTCCTAGAAAGGATATTTAAAATTATAAATGATTGGCCTTATTAAAAAAGAAAAAAGAATCTTTGTAATCAAATGATTACAGAATCAACCAAATCAATAAATAATTTAAAATTAGTAATCGATAATACAAGTAAACTTTTCATTAAAATATTTAATCCGCAATTACCTAAACTATATGTATTACCGAAAATTCATAAACAGCGAGACAGTACAAGACCAATTTTATTCAATATAGAGGCGCCAACGTATGGTTTAGCTAAGTAATTATTAAGAACTTTTCTCAATTACTTAATTCGAAGACATTTCAGTAAAAAATAACATTGAATTTGGCAATAAATTATCAAATTTCAATCTTAAAAATAATCAATTAATCTCTCTTGATGTAGTAAGCTTGTTTCCAAGTATTTTAATTAACACCACTTTAAATTTTTTAAAAGATTGGTTAGATAAATCAAAAATAGAGACAAACAAAATTAAAGAACAATTAAATTTAACAAAATTATATATGAGCTAAAATGTTTTCTAATCCCAAAATAAATTTTTTTGACAAAAACCAGGAACAGTTATGGAAAATCCTTTATCGTCTTTTTTAACATAAATTTTCATGAGTAGGTTTGAAATCAGTATTAGAAATACTAATGACGATTTTCCAAAATTTTGGTTTAGTTATGTTGATGATATTTTTGCAATGGTAGACGAAACTTTTAATAAAGAAATTTTCCTTCAACAAATTAACTCCTAATATCCTTCAATACAATTTACATAAGAAAAAAAATTTAGAGGAAAATTACCATTCTTAGATTTATTAATTAAATGATTGATGATCAGCTAAAATTTTAATTTATCGAAAGAAAACACACATGTTCAGGTATATTTATAAAAATTCGAATCACCGTAAGCATCAAAAAATGTATAAATATAAATGCAACGAATAAAAATAATAATTAATCACACTCTTAGGAAATACATAAATTCAATGTCAAAATTGCAATAAATTCTATGTAGGCTAAACAAAAAGTAGTATAAATATTAGGTTTAAAGACTATTTAAGAAACATTAAAAATCAAGAAGACGAATAATCTCCTGCTGCAGAACATTTATTGAATACTAACCATAATATTAAATCAGTAAAACATTTAAAAATTGAAAATAATTATAAGGAATTAGGCATAAAAAAAGCAATAGAAATGTTAAAAAACAAAAATAATTTGTTAAATTGGGACTTAAGTCCATTACAAAATTCATTATTAAAATTAATTAAATGTAAATAATGGCAACTGGGACTTCCAAATGACGTGGTAAGTTGTCTTACGACCAATCGGAGAGAGTTTAGGTTGATGTTATCATTTATAAAAACTGTATAAATTTGGGTGTATATAGCTTCTATGGTTTAATGAATCGTGCTGATGATGAAAACCTAGTTGTCGAAATAAGTATACGCTGTTAGATTGTATAATATTTTATGATTTTGGGTTTATACATTTAAGTATAAAACGGTCACAAATGCTCTATTATATTTTATTATAAAAGCTAAGTCTGAATTTAAACTATCATGTTATTTTATACAATAATATATATACTATTCATTTTTATTTACATTTAAATTACAAATTTTTTGGTTCATCAATATTGCTTACTCTATTTTAATGAATGCAGTTTATTTGCCTCTTATTGACATTCTTCGCAAGTACTAAACTGAAAAGTCGTTCATCATACCACACTTTTGATATTATTTTTCATAGGTGAAACATTTGTGTGGTCCATGTCGCTTTCCACATTTTGTCATACTCATTGACAGAACTTTGGTTGGACTGACCATTGTTTCTTAATGTCATCTTTGTATTAGCCTCCAACACAATGACAACAAATTCTTTTGCATTATGACTTGCTGTTGCTAAGCCGCCTCCCCCGATTTACATGTATACATATCTATCTTCTTATCTAATGATAAGTCAGACACTCTTAGTAGCTTTTCCTATAGTGACCTATCACGCACTCCCAGCACATCACGAATTATTACCATGCATTTTTTAGGCTTCTAAAGTCACACCATTTGGACAGTGTTTTGATGTATCTTAAACATTTGTCATACAACTCAAATTATTCCTGCTTACGTTGAAAGAACGTGAATTATTCAACTATTGTATTGGGTTTAGGTTCAATATATATATATTAAGCAAATATTTAAAAATACCTTTAACAGTCACACCATCACTCGTCAAATTCAATCTTTCTATAAGTTCATAGGCTTCATCACCAATGTCGCTTAACAAAACAGTCACCATAAGCTTTTCTAAATTTCCATACAGAACATTGGCTCTTAAGTACAGGTTTAATTTTCTGACATACATCCTAATATTATTTATTTCTATTGACGAATTATTTATGTTCAACGGAGTAGATGCAGAAATTGTTGCACATGTAGATTGCGTCATGTAATGTTATTTTTTTGGAAATGTATTAAAATTATTTAAGTATTAACATTAGTAAAAATTAAAGATGAAGTAAGAATACACGTGCCTCGTTACATAGCTAAATTTTTAATAATGAACATCAATCTATAGTGCAATATTAGGTTAGTAACATTATCACAGTACATTGTACAGTGATCTCAGCTACACAACATTCTACGTATGCACTTGAAACTTTATATCAAACAAAACGAGCCTATTTAAATACTAGATTTTACGATTATGTATTTAACGATATCATATATTTTAAGAAATATTTATTATTCCAACTATAAATAGCAAAATAAATTTGAAACAAATCATTTCATATTTAGTTTTAAAAAGGATTTTAAAGGATATTATCATATTTGGTAATATTATAAATTAATACTACGTAACTCAAAATCGTTTTGCAAATACAATGAAAACTTATTCATGTAAAAAGGGTATTCCCTTTATTTTGTCATAAGTTACGTTCCATTACGTTATATACATATGTGGTACTTTGTTTGTTACTCATTGGTTTTTTTCATCAAGATTTCCCTACATCGTATACATTTGACATTAAAACGCTATAAGTATAATATTATAAATGCGCATACAAAAAAAGCTAAAAGAAAACTAATAATTTAAATGTTAAAATCAAACAATAGTACAGCTTGATATACATATATAAATATAAATATATATATATATATAATATAATTTTTGTAAAGTCGTGGATTATATATATTTTTAGGTGCTCAATGTGCAAATAATATTTTAAGTGAGTTGTGAATTTTTCACAAAACTTTATACATTTTAAATTGAATATTATTAGAAATAGGCAGTAAGAAGTATAAAGAAGTTACCAAATTTAGAAAATTTGGTCTTACATAATATATTTTTAAACCTTTAAAATTTTCTATGAAAAATATGAAAAAAAAATGCATAACTTTGTGAGATTGAACAGGACGGTTTAGCGTGTCTATGTAATTAACTATTTCAACATTAATTTCATGCATTCTGCTAAATATTATTTGCGCTATTCATTGGTTATAAATTTCTATCTTATCTTAGATATCTATTAATATTTGTCTTCTTGATTAATTAAATGTTTACTGTATTTAATCTATCGTAAGTCATACATATATCTTTTATACTATACATTTTTATAATGCTTTCCAGTGTATACTAACGAGTTTAATATGGATGCATTTGGTATTGTATAATTTTGATTTGCGTATTTACTATCATCATTTTATAATATTAAATATCCAAAGGAAAACGTTATAATATAGAATAAAATTGTGTAAATCATATAAATATAGTGAAACTGTTTTTTGTTTAAAAAAAAAATTAATTTTGTTTGATACTTTGACTAAAACACGATATGTGTGTATTTAGAAAAAAAGAAATTCTAATTGTTAAAATTCAATATATTCCATTAAAAAATCTAACCTGTTAAAATTTCCATTTCCATCTGCTTTAGTTATTGAATGAATTATATTACATTTATTAAATTATTAATTATATTAATTGATCGTTAAATTTGTATTCAAATATATTAATATATAAAAATTATGTAACTTCAGACGAATTTCATCTAGTTTGTTATATATCAATGTATATCAAACTACAGACCGTACATTATTTGGTAGACGAACATCCAAGTAATTTGATTGAAAAAAATGTTTTAATTACCTTACTAATTAATTTAGTAGAAGAAACAAATATTGTTTTTTTAACTATTGTTAAATAATACAAACAAAAATAAAAAATAATTAAACTCTTGTAGTAAACCAGACAACATATGAGCTGATAATGGATATTAATGTTTTTCATTCCAAACTACTTCGCGTAAATAGCTGTAAGTAGCAACATAAAGAAATACAATTGTATAAAAAATATTTTTGATTTCTGTAGGTTATGCTAAAACAGTTAATTGAGATAATAAATTTTATTATTATTTTTATGCGTAAAAATATTAATATTTTATTAAGAGTAGTATGAGTATAATAATTCAAACTAACGAAGAATACGCATGATGAGGTACGGTCGAGAATTATTTAAGAAAACACGGAAGTAATATGAAATATTACTGTTTCAAAAAATAAAAAATTTTCTAGACTCAAAAAATATAAATAAATTGGTGGAAAAGCTACTCATTCCTTACGTGATTGTTGATAAGGGTAATCGAAATGAAACCTATAATTTCAAATCTTTGTTGCCTGCTTAATTCATAGGTCAACTTTTTAAAAATAATATTTGATGAATTGAGATGATACCATATATATTATATACGATTTTTTTTATTGTATTTTTATGGTAATCGTAATATTTAAATAATATTTAGGGCAGAAACATTTAAGGGTTCCAACGATGATATGGATAAATTACAACAAAATTAAAGGTAATAAATGGAAATTTAGCGTTTAATTGTTTTGGATCGTCAGCATACAATAATCTTTTTTGCTATATTTTATACTTTCTATGAAGACTTCGGAAATATTCAGTATTCATCGGTCGCACATTATAGACATTATTCTAGGGAATATATAAACAACATACTTATAACATTTAAAATAATATTGATCCTAGATGACTAAATAAATAATTCGTAGACATTTTAAGTATAATATAAATATATTACCTGGGTTTTTTGTTAAATATTGTTTAATAAAAATGATGATTTCAAAGATTAAATAATTTTGAATAATATTGAATAAGGGATTATTTACCAACCCTAACCAGCTAACAATATTTAGAAATGATTATTGATCTATGTATTTACACTTATACGTATAATGGAAAAAATCGGAATTCGTTGTTTTGACAATAAGTTTTTGGTGTCTAAAACGTTCACTGCAACATTTGGTAATGCATACTATATTTTGTCTTTCGGTTCGAAGAGAAAACGAAGAACTCTGCGTTAAATTCAAGTTCAGGATCCGCTATTGCAATAGGCACTCGATGCAAATTTTCACATTTGGCCTTCTGTTTTTCCGACACTAAAAAACATGTTATGTGTAAGCACCAACTGAGTGACTCGAACTCGACTGCATCCGTTGTTGCAGTCATAATACATCACGCTTGAGAAATTCTTCATCGTTTTGCCTCCAAACGCTGTCTACGGTCTTCATCAGCCTCATTGACACGACGAATAAGTTATTGGCTTGCTTTGCGCGTACGCCGATCGATATTTCATCGCCTCACCTAGCCTAACCTAACCTAAAAATAAACCACGATCTTAAATGTTTGCAATACACCAAATTAATAAATTTTACAGTTTTAAATATGTTCCCGTGATTAATCGTGAATTATGACTATTATATTGCCGGTCGCGGGAATTCACAAGCCATCTCTAAATACGAAATACATAAATAAATAAATGATTAAATAAATTTTAATTCAATATTATTCAAAACTATTTCTTTTGAGCGAATATGTAACAAAAGTGCTATTATAACACGTAACACGATAGTTAAAAATTTCTGACTTTTCCGAGGGATATCTCAAAAACTAATTTAAAAAAAAAAATCAAATCGGTCGATCTGTTCTCAAGTGATGATTCATACACGGGGCAATTATACTTCGACTACAAGAATCTGAACGTAATGTTTTATGTCATTGTATTAGAAATTTTGATGGATTCATTTAAGAAATAAATATTCTATTATATGACAATAACATATAAATAAATCGTTGATTAATGCTCACTCCTAATTAACATTACATCGTAATATTTTTATTCTCCACCACCCCCCTATAACGGAATTATTAACACAATGACATATAATTTCAATATTATGCTAGTTCTAGAACTATTTGCTTATTGACATGTCGATTTCAAATTTTTTTTTTAGAATGGTCTGAAAAACTTAGTGATGACGATTTAAAGAAATATGTACTGAACGATACCATATCAACGATGGAAGGTTCCAAATTTATAGACATTAATTGGATAACTCCAAGAGGTAGATTGATCTTTATTGGTACTTAGGTTATATATTGATAAATCTGTATGTTCATTTCTATTTCAAATTTTATTCTGATTCAGAATAAATTTCTTTGTTTTAATATATCTTATTAATCTATGAATACAATCTATTTATATTTCTAACTTTTAACAGTAATAGTCATAAATTTGTAACAACTTACGTAAAATTAAAAATATTAAAAATATTGGTGTATTTTAATTATATAAATATATTTATATTTATTTATGGGTTGGGTATTCCATTTAATAAGATTTAGAAAACTCATTTGATACATGAAGTTGAATTACCTACATCATTTTTCTTTAAATAGCTATTTGTTTCATAGGAAAAAGTTTTTATGAGATATTAAAAACGAAATCATATGATGAAATAAGAAATATGGCTTTTAAGAATTATGACATTTGTAGAGCAAACTTATATATTCGTAAGTTAACAATAATACATTTATAATAGTTTAAAAAATAATATTTATAGGTAATAAGCATATATATATCTAAGTAAATGTAAACTGTATATATACATAATTATCTGTAAATAATAATCTGTATAATATATTCATATATTTTTAGTAACAGCACCATCAGCAAATATTGAAGAAATTTTACGTATGGAATTTCTTGAAATTATTTATTCTCCGATTCAATTGTCGATTTCTTTTGGATGTGTATTATTATTGGGAAAAGATGGTAAGTGACGATGAAAAAGATATTCTAATAATAATTGTTTTAAGAATGTAGCATTCATGGAGCATCAAAATTGATATTAAATTATCATAATTTTATCTTAGTTTATAATCGTCGTTGTTATAGAACTTAAGATGTACTTACAATTCGCTCAGTACTATTAAAATACAAATTTAAAATCGACTATAACTATTTAATTAAAGAACTCCAAACCAAATACAAAGGATTTGCAAATATATATATGTATATATTTTTTTTTTGCAATGAAGGCAAACAAAATATAATAAAAGAAAAATATTATGTCCAATTGAATTGTCCTTAATATTTAGCCTTCAATAAGGTTTTTCAATTTCTATAAAATATATAACATTACAAAAGTCGCTAAGCAATACGTGTTTTATTATATATGTCATTTTGTTCCTAACATATTATTTTATTTTATTTTTAGATATTTATATAAGACATATAAACCACAGACACAAAAACGAACAAGGTATATTTTAATAATTTTAATTGATGAATCAAACATACAATTTATTGTTTTCATTATATGGGTTTAATTAATTTATTCAGAGATAACATTGATATTCCTAATATAATATTAAATATTTATATTCAAACAATTGTCATTATACGATACTAATATTCATAAAAATAAATCATCTGTGGCAAATTGATTTTACAACAGGACAAATTTCATGTTTATGTGTAATTATATATTTTAATAATATTAAGTTCATAATAGTATTAAATAGTATTAAATTTTCAGCTATATCCTTAGTGTATATAATTGGCGATGCATTACAAGACATATATGTAGGCATGTTATATACACTACGCAGAATCAATAGTAAGAAACATAAATTATAGAATATAGTAATCATTAACGATAATACATTTAAATTTAAATAGTCAACGTTATACAATTTTATATTAGGATTCAATGATTCATCATAATAGTGTGCTCGTGGTATAAATTTTATCACATCATAAATATTTCGTATTGTTTTTTTTTTTGTAAATTATAAAAAATGAATAAAAAAAGAATGAAACAAATGCTAATGCTACAGTGATTTTGTAGCTCGATCATTTATACCGAAAAGATAATTTAGATCTCGTTTCGTGCGGAGATGAGTGGCAGTGATAGGAAGAAAACTAGTTATCGCCTTTCTGCCAGCCGGCATTCTTTACACAGCTTCTTGCTATAACATGCGCCACGCTTTGTCGTATATTAATATAAGACAAGTAACAAATCAATTTGACCGTTATATGCTAGTGATTTATAGATCTTATTTGTGCAATTATTAAAATTATTGGTTTAATTGAAATGTAGTTTCCCTTAATCAGCTTTCAGATTATCACAAGAATACTGAAGCATATAATATTGAAGTAGAACTCACGAAAACTTTAATTACTGTGTACTATAAAGTTATTCAACTCACTGAATTGTTATATTCTACAATGAATATACAATGTACGTATTGTCTTTATTTAGCAATTCGATAAATTTATTTCTTTACGAATATATATTTAATTTCAAATATTAAAACCAATATTACTTTCCTCTAAATATAAAGAAAAATTTAAAAAAAAACATTATATTAACTATGAAAATTTTATGCGTTTAAACGTCATAAATGTAAACGAACTATACCTGTGTAGATGTCAACAAACGAATAAAAAAGTTGATTGATGAAAAAGCTACGTCGAAATTAGTCGATTGGGCGTACGACTATGAATCCTTTATAAAAGATTTCAAAAGAACATGGAAAGATAAATTATCAATAAGTAATTTCTTTATTTAATGTCAGAATTATAATAGTTAATCAAATATAAGCATAAAATAAATTCAACGAATGCTCGATTTCTATGGCCTTATCGAATATTTCTTTTCTATAAACACGTTTTTAATAAATTATTTTTTCTATGAATACAAAAAAAGAATCACAAGAAGATACATCTGCTACATTATTAACTAGTAGAGGTAAGTTTGTTATTATATAAATATTTTAGCATAGAAATTTAGAATACCAAATGTAATTTTATTTGAAACAAACTATTAAAATTTCATATTTTTTAAATTCAATTTACATAAACTATGCGAATTTCACGACTACAAACAATACATTTATTAATTAAAAATACAACATTAGTGTTTATGTGGAGAGATATTCGACTCTTTATTCGATTCTTTATATTAGATTACTTCTGCATCAATTGACATCAATAAAAAACTTTATTTTTGTTTAATGAAAAATTATGTTTTTTAGTGGACGTCTTTAACAGAATGTGTAATTTTTATATTGTGTTATGTATTTTCAACTTTATGTCAGAGTTATAAATTTTCAGGCCGATTGTTTCAAAATGGAAGAGTTGATCCGTCGATAATCGGATGTAAATATAATAGTGCATACATAATAATTTATATACTTATTAGACAAAATCCATTGCTCTAACTTCTGTGATCTTAAATGTATTCATATATAAGTTTCTATCTGGTAGAAATATTTTTGAAGAACACATAATGTTTATTCAAAGATTTATTTAGTACACAAGCATTAAAAAATTTAATATTCAATCATATCAAGAAACCTTCCTTTCTATTAATGACACCTATAATGAGATATTTTTACCATTTAGATTACGCAGTATATGAAGAATCATGGGAAAACATTGACGATATTGACTATGTAAACAATACCGATGATAGGATAGTATTTTTAATGGAATTATATGCGTGGGCGACATTATTGTATCAACCGTTAGATGATTTGAAAACTCTCCTTTTACCTCTAGGTAATTTGTTGTTGATGTTTTTATGCATTTATCCCAAAAAAGAAATTGTAAGACATCTTATTTATTATAACATTTATGTAAATTATATTTCTAGTCTAATGGTATTTCATCAATATATTTTCATAACATGTTCATTTTCATACTCAATACATATAACATAATATTATTATTATAATTTTTGCAACACGTGTCTATTATTTGACTGTAAATTATGTCATCTATTATTAAATTATCGATGGAAAGTTCACTTAGACTTATTCTCTAGTATATTTTTTCTTAATTTTTTTAAAATAATTAAGTATTATGCATAATAATAATACAATTACATAGTAATGTTTTATACTTCATACATTTCAGACATATTTCAAATCTATTCAGAAAACCCGAATTTTTCAAATGATATGGTATCAATTTTGATATGATAGTAATTGATAAACTAAATATAATGTTAACACATTGTTTATAAATTTAAGGATTTTCTAAAACAATACGAGATATGGTTCCAAAAAGACACATTATAAAAGATTCCCGACGTTATTTAAGAAGAACGAATTACGCCTGGTTATTATACATTAAATATATTTTATTACTTATTAATGTTAAATTTAATATTATTTAAATCTTACACTGTTATTACTATTATGAATTCTAAATAATTTTTCAAAAGTTATTATATTAAATTATTCTTATATTACTGAGTATGTTGTCTTGATTGTTTAGAATATTTCCTGATTTGTTATTAACTAAAAATCTATTGGTAATTTCGAATTGGAAATATAATTTATTTTTAAAATAATTTAAAAAAATTTGTTTTAATAATTTCAATCCAAAACTTTCAGATAATTTACTTTATAATATTTACTAATAATTATTACTTATAGTACATTAACAAAATATACAATTTTTTATTTCCATTTTTTGTGTGTTAATTATAATTTTTTATTTAAATGTGATTATCAATATTAATTATATATATAAAAAATAGTTTTATTTAATAAAAAAAAGGCATTCATAGAAATTATGATCATTTAAAAAACACTCTTAAAAGACAAATTTTGCATGTTGTATGCATAACCACTTGTTGCATTTTTTACAATAGTACTGTGTTTTACTATCTTTTTAATGAAAATAGCACCTACCTTCGTTCACCTTTAATGGGGTCCTTTATATATTTTTCAGTTCTACTTAATCGACTTGCTGTCTGTCTTAATAGGAATGGAAAATGTGTATTTTGAGATCTTTGTATTAAACTTTCAATTACTAACAAAAGAGCTAAGTTATTTATATATGCTCTTCTTGAAACGTTTGTTTTATTGTTTGCATTATATATTATGCACTGAAACATAAAAGATAGGATTTATAATATAAATTAATTTAATTGATGACTTAGAGATCAGGGGGTGCCCGAGTAGTCATAGCTCCTCCCCCAGAATCCGCGCCAGATTGTGAAAAACAAACTGTTAATATTAATGTATTATGATTTTAGGGTTTATAAGAATCAACGCGTATGCCAAGTATAGCCATAATCAAATGTAATAAAATACTTATTTTCAATTCATTTTGAATTGTTACCGATAAAAATTCTATAGATATTACTACTACTATAACTATTACTACTATTTAGATAATACTAGATATTCTAGTGTATTATGCATATTTTATGTACAAATACATGTTATAATCGAACGTGTACTAAAATGTAAAGGTTTTATTAGTAACGATTCAAAATAATTTGAAAATAAGTATTATATAAGAACTGATTATATGATAGAAGTTGGTATTCGTGTCATGTAATAACGAAATGATATATGTATAATACAAAATATACATATTTCGTTAACCGAGAACGACCACGTACATCTTTCTTAATTCAATATATAATAAAACAACTGTATTTGTATTAGATTTATATTTCATTGTATCCGTCCGGGCAAAATAATTTTTACTATAATTGCATGAGTTCATTTGTAAGCGTATTATAATTGTTGTCTTTTCAAATTTTGAAGTTCTTAAAAACATTAAACAGCACAAAGCATTGCATTTGTGTATAAAAGTAAATCGGACGATTTATCTTATTTTATGTAGTACACTTGCTTAAAATTAAGTAGTTAAAGAGAAGAAAGGTTTTATTACTACAAAAATGATCCAAAAAATTGCACTATTGTTTACAATATTATTTATTATCGCAGAAAAAAAAGGTAAGCATATAAAACTTATATTTAAATTTAATTATAATTATAAGAAAGGGATTTTCATTTAGTTTCGTATTAGTTTAATAATTTATGTAATTTCATCTGTTAGTTCTCAATATGAAAACAAATAGCTCAATCCAACATGAATAGTTGTTGCTTTAAAAATTCAATTGTATATTAGCGTACTCCATTAATAAAAACAGGAGTCATTTATGTCAGGATGTTTAACACGATACATAAAAAATAATTAGTCTCGTGGTTACGTTATAAAATAATTTGAAAACTAATTTAATATAAAAACGGATTATAGGACAGAAGTCGCAATTCTGGTCATATTATGACTACGTAATATATTTAAAATACTATCGTAGACTGGGAACGACTACGTACATACTTTTTAATTCGACATTTTTCAATACAACAGTATTTGCAATAGATTTATTTTTCCTTGTATCCCTTCATGCAAAAGAACTCGTTACTACAAAAATACGAATTCATAGTTAACAATATTATAATAATTGTTTTTTAAAAGTTCAAAAGTTCTGTGTGTACTGTTTTTTACATAAATTAAAAATTTGATTGAAATATAATTCATAACGACATAAACCAATTAGGAGCATTATATTAGACTAATAGATTAAATTTATTGAATTATTTTATTTTATGCAATACATGTGTATAGTAACGAGAAGTTGATATAATGAAGGTCATATTTTATTCAAAAATTATCGTAAAACATGTAATATTTTTTACAATTTTATCAATGCTTGAAGAATATGCGGATGGGTTTATTATATTAAACGAATTAAAACTGTTCCTGAGAGTATTCCTATTCAAATACAATTTTATAAATAATTTACAAAATGTACAATCCTAACTTATTTTTTATTATTAGATGATGACAACGTAGTTGTCGATATACGTATACACGGTTATTGTGAATAATTTTTGTGATTTGGGTCTCAAACATTTTGTGCCTAACTTATTTCGTAAGATAAAATTATAAAAATTTGATTTTTAAATGAAAACTACTAATTTAAAAATTATTATATTCACATAAATATAAAATTAATGTTAATAAACTATTTGTAACAAACAGATTGGACAGTAAATTTACTTTATTTCAATTTCACATATTTTATTGTTTGCCCTTGACATTTTATATGGAACATAACGAGCTTATTTAAATACTGGATTTTAACTTTATGTAAACGATATCATTCGTTTTAAAAATTTATTTTTATTTTAATTATGAATACTAAAATAAAGTTGAAACAACTCATTTCATAGTTTGCATTAAACAGGATTATAAAAAGATAAATTTTGTTTTTTTTATCCAATTTGTTTATTTATTTGTCTTTTCAGTTATGGTCTAACTAGGTTCCATGCTAAATAAATATGTATTGGTTGATTGATGAAACATTTTTATATTTATATATTTTCAATGTGTTTGTAAACACTTTTTAAAATGGAAAGAATATTCAAGTACTTCGTTATGCAATACGTACTTGTCGAATGCAACTTATATGTAGTTGATAGGGTCTTCTATTGTTTTTTTAATTGCAACTATACTTAACCGAACAATATATAAATAACCGATACAAATTTCGACATATACGTTTTAGTAATGAATATTTTGTGAGTTTTATTAATATTATAATTTAATACATGTAATCATCGAACGAGTACAATAAAATATTATAAAATATATACGTTTTGTCAGTAACAATTCAAAATAATTTGAAAATAATTCTTGTATAAAAACTGATTATAGGACAAAAGCTTGTATTCGTGTCATGTAATAACGAAAATAATAAAAATAATAACGAAAATTTGTAAAATACAAAATATAACAATTCCGTTAACCAAGAATGACTACGTACATCTTTCTTAATTCAATATATAATAAAACAACTGCATTTGCATTCGATTTATATTTCATTGTATACATTCGCGAAAAACAATTTTTATTAAAACTGCATGAGTTCATTTATAAAAATATTATTATTATTGTCTTTCAAAATTTTAAAGTTTAAAAAACTATTCGTTATACAAATTTAAAATTTTTCTAAATTTAGTTCAAAAGAACAATAAACAATTTAAAAGCATTTCATTTAATTATAAAGTAAATCGGTCGATTTATTTTATTTTATGTAACACACTTCTTTAGAATTAAGTAGTTGAAGATAATGAAGGTTTTTATTACAACAAAAATGATTCAAAAAATTGTACTATTGTTTACAATATTTTTTATTATCAAAGAGAATAAAGGTAAGTATAAACAACTTATATATAAATCGAATTTCTACTATTAAAAAAGGAATTATTATTTAGTGACGTATTAATTCAATAATTTACGTAATTTTATTTGTGATATATAAAAATATAGATTACCAAAATCAAGGTATGGCTAGGAAATTGTGTTCACAATAGTGCTCTAAAAAACTTTAAGTCAAAATAATTTCGATAAAAATGGAAAAAATTTTAGGCTCATAATACAATTAAAAAAAAAGATTGGTTTTATCTAAAGTCCTATAAAGGAAATTCTATTGTTATTATTAGGAAAAAAGTCCTCCTAGAAAGGATATTTAAAATTATAAATGATTGGCCTTATTAAAAAATAAAAAAGAATCTTTGAAATCAAATGATTACAGAATTAACCAAATCAATAAATAATTTAAAATTAATAATCGATAATACAAGTAAACTTGTCATTAAATTATTTTATCCGCAATTACCTAAACTATATGTATTACCGAAAATTCATAAACAGCGAGACAGTACAAGACCAATTTTATTCAATATAGAGGCTTCAACGTATGGTTTAACTAAGTAATTAGTTAGGATTTTCCTCATTTACTTAATTCGAAGACATTTCAGTAAAAAATAACATTGAACTTGTCAATAAATTATCAAATCTTGATCTTAAAAACAATCATTTTTTTTTTTTTTTTGACGCTTTAGCCTACTGCTTGTTTCCAAGTATTCCAATTAATATCTAAAATGTTTTATGATTATAAAACAAATTTTTTTGACAAATACAAGGAATAGCCATGGGAAATCCTTTATCGTCTTTTTAACATAAATTTTCATGAGTAGGTTTGAATTCAGTATTAGAAATACTAATGACAATTTTCATTTGAAAATTTGAAATTTCAATGAAAGCTATGTTGATGATATTTTTGCAATGGTAGACGAAACATTTAATATAGAATTTTTTTTTCAACAAATTAACTCCTAGTATCCTTCAATAAAAATTACATACGAAAAAAAATTTAAAGAAAAATTACCATTCTTAGATTTATTAATTATATGATTGATGATCAGCTAAAATTTTTAATTTATCGAAAGAAAACACACACGTTCAGGTATATTCATAAAAATTCGAATCACCGTTGGCATCAAAAAATGTATAAATATAAATGCAACGAATAAAAATAATAATTAATCACACTCTTAGGAAATATATAAATTCAATGTGAAAATTGCAATAAATTCTATTTAGGTTAAACAAAAAGTAGTATAAATATTAGATTTAAGACCATTTAAGAAACATTAAAAATCAAGAAGACGAATATACTCCTGCCGCGGAACATTTATTGAATACTAACCATAATATTAAATCAGTAAAACATTTAAAAATTGAAAATAATTATAAGGAATTAGGCATAAGAAAAGCAATAGAAATGTTAAAAAATAAAAATAATTTGTTAAATTGGGACTTAAGTCCATTACAAAATTCATTATTAAAATTAATTAAATGTAAATAATGGCAACTGGGACTTCCAAATGACGTGGTAAGTTGTCTTACGACCAATCGGAGAGAGTTTAGGTTGATGTTATCGTTTATAAAAACTGTATAAATTTGGGTGTATATAGCTTCTATGGTTTAATAAATCGTGCTGATGATGAAAACCTAGTTGTCGAAATAAGTATACGCTGTTAGATTGTATAATATTTTATGATTTTGGGTTTATACATTTAAGTATAAAACGGTCACAAATGCTCTATTATATTTTATTATAAAAGCTAAGCTTGAATTTAAACTATCATGTTATTTTATACAATAATATATATACCATTCATTTTTATTTACATTTAAATTACAAATTTCAACATTATTTATCTCAAATAGTTTATAACCAGGTTCATCAATATTGCTTACTCTATTTTCTTGAATGCTGTTTATTTGCCTCTTGTTGACATTCTTCGCATGTACTTAACTGAAAAGTCGTTCATCTTACCACACTTTTGATATAATTTTCCATAGGTAAAACATTTGTGTGGTCCATGTCACTTTCCACATTTTGTCATACTCATTGACAGATCTTTGATTGGACTGACCATTATTTCTTAATATCATCTTTGTATTGGCCTCCAACGTATTGACAACAACTTCTTTTGTATTATGACTTGCTGTTGCTAAGCCGCCTCCTCCGATTTACATGTATATATATCTGTCATCTTATCTAATGACAAGTCAGACACTCTTAGTAGACTTTCCTATAGTGACCTATCACGCAATCTTAGCACATCACGAATTATTACCATGCTTTTTTTAGGCTTCTAAAGTCACACCATTTGGACAGTGTTTTGATGTATCTTATACATTTGTCAAACAACTCAAATTATTCCTGCTTACGTTGAAAGAACGTGAATTATTCAACTATTGTATTGGGTTTAGGTTCAATATATATATATTAAGCAAATATTTAAAAATACCTTTAACAGTCACACCATCACTCGTCAAATTCAAACTTTCTATAATTTCATAGGCTTCATCACCAATGACGCTTAACAAAATAGTCACCATAATCTTTTCTGAATTTCCATACAGAACATTGGCTCTTAAGTACAGGTTTAATTTTTTGACATACATCCTAATGTTATTTATTTCTATTGACGAATTATTTATGTTCAACGGAGTAGATGCAGAAATTGTTGCACATGTAGATTGCGTTATGTAATATTATTTTTTTGGAAATGTATTAAAATTATTTAAGTATTAACATTAGTAAAACTTAAAGATGAAGTAGGAATACACGTATCTCGTTACATAGCTAAATTTTTAATAATGAACATCAATCTATAGTGTCATATAAGTTTAGTAACATTATCACAGTACATTGTACAGTAATCTCAGCTACACATCATTCTACGTATGCACTTGAAACTTTATATCAAACAAAACGAGCCTATTTAAATACTAGATTTTACGATTATGTAACGATATCATATATTTTAAAAAATATTTATTGTTCTAACTATAAATATTAAAATAAATTTGAAACAAATCATTTCATATTTTATTTTAAAAAGGATTTTAAAGGATATTATCATATTTGGTAATATTATAACTTAATACTACGTAACTCAAAATCGTTTTGCAAATACAATGAAAACTTATTCATGCAAAAAGGGTATTCCCTTTATTTTGTCATAAGTTACGTTCCATTACGTTATATACATATGTGGTACTTTGTTTGATGCCTATTGGTTTTTTTCATCAAGATTTCCCTACATCGTATACATTTGAAATTAAAACGCTATAATTATAAAATTATAAATGCGCATACAAAAAAGCTAAAAGAAAACTACTAATTTAAATGTTAAAATCAAACAATAGTACAGCTTGATATACATATATAAATATAAATATATATAATATATATATATATATATATAATATTTTTTAAAGTCGTGGATTATATATATTTTTAGGTGCTCAATGTGCAAATAATATTTTAAGTGAGTTGTGAATTTTTCACAAAACTTTATACATTTTAAATTGAATATTATTAGAAATAGGCAGTAAGAAGTATAAAGAAGTTACCAAATTTAGAAATTTTATGCTTACACAATACATTTTTAAACCTTTAAAATTTTCTATGAAAAATATGAAGAAAAAATGCATAACTTTGTGAGATTGAATAGGACGGTTTAGCGTGTCTACATAATTAACTATTTCAACATTAATTTCATGCATTCTGCTAAATATTATTTGCGCTATTCATTGGTTATAAATTTCTATCTTATCTTAGATATCTATAAATATTTGTCTTCTTGATTAATTAAATGTTTACTGTATTTAATCTATCGTAAGTCATATATATAACTTTTATACTATACATTATTATAATGCTTTCCAGTGTATACTAACGAGTTTAATATGGATGCATTTGGTATTGTATAATTTTGATTTGCGTATTTAGTATCATCATTTTATAATATTAAATATCCAAAGCAAAACGTTATAATATAGAATAAAATTGTGTAAATCATCTAAATATAGTGAAACTGTTTTTTGTTTAAAAAAAAAATTAATTTTGTTTGATACTTTGACTAAAACACGATATGTGTGTATTTAGAAAAAAAAAATTCTAATTGTTAAAATTCAAAAGATTCCATTAAAAAATCTATCCTGTTAAAATTTCCATTTCCATCTGCTTTGGTCATTGAATGAATTATATTACATTTATTAAATTATTAATTTTAAATTAATTATTAATTATATTAATTGATCATTAAATTTGTATTCAAATATATTAATATATAAAAATTATGTAACTTCAGACGAATTTCATCTAGTTTGTTATATATCAATGTATATCAAACTACAGACCGTACATTATTTGATATACGAACATTCAAGTAATTTGATTGAAAAAAATGTTTTAATTACCTTACTAATTAATTTAGTAGAAGAAACAAATATTGCTTTTTTTTACTATTATTAAATAATACAAACAAAATTAATATATTTAAGCATGTGTAGTAAACCAGACAACATATGATCTGATAATGGATATTAATGTTTTTCATTCCAAACTACTTCGCGTAAATAGCTGTAAGTAGCAACATAAAGAAATACAATTGTATACAAAATATTTCTGATTTCTGTAGGTTATGCTAAAACAGTTGATTGAGATAATCAATTTTATTATTATTTTTATGCGTAAAAATATTAATATTTTATTAAGAGTAGTACGAGTATAATAATTCAAACTAACGAAGAATACGCATGATGGGGTAGGGACGAGAATTATTTAAGAAAACACGGAAGTAATACGAAATATTACTGTTTCAAAAAATAAAAAAATTTTCTAGACTCAAAAAATATATATAAATTGGTGAAAAAGCTACTCATTCTTTACGTGATTGTTGATAAGGGTAATCAAAATGAAACCTATAACTTCAAATCTTTGTTGCCTGCTTAATTCATAGGTCAACTTTTTAAAAATAATATTTGACGAATTGAGATGATACCATTTATATTATATACGATTTTTTTTTATTGTATTTTTATGGTAATCGTAATATTTAAATAATATTTAGGGCAGAAACATTTAAGGGTTCCAACGATGATATGGATAAATTACAACAAAATTAAAGGTAATCAATGGAAATTTAGCGTTTAATGGTTTTGGATCGTCAGCATACAATAATCTTTATTTGCTATATTTTATGCTTTCTATGAAGACTTCGGAAATATTCAGTATTCATCGGTCGCACATTATAGACATTATTCTAGGGAATATATAAACAAAATACTTATAACATTTAAAATAATATTGATCCTAGATGACTAAATAAATAATTCGTAGACATTTTAAGTATAATATAAATGTATTACCTGGATTTTTTATTAAATATTGTTTAATTAGAATGATGATTTCAAAGATTAAATAATTTTGAATAATATTGAATAAGGGATTATTTACCAACCCTAACCAGCTAACAATATTTAGAAATAATTATTGATCTATGTACTTACAATTATACGTACAATGGAAAAAATCGGAATTCATTGTTTTGACAATAAGTTTTTTGTGTCTAAAAGGTTCACTGCAACATTTGGTAATGCATACTATATTTTGTCTTTCGGTTCGGAGAGAAAACGAAGAACTCTGCGTTAAATTCATGTTCGGGATCCGCTATTGCAATAGGCACTCGATGCAAAATGTCTTCAGCTATGTTGTCTTTATATTTGTTCGAAAAATGAAAAGGGTTTGATGGAAAACCTGTTGAACTGATGATGGTAAAAAGTGATTAAATTTGATGCGCAGTAGACGAAATAACAACATCAGCAAGTGTGTAATCGCTATGAATGATTTCATCGGGCAAATGTAAATTCTGAATAGCTTCACGATATGTTTTACATAACTCACCATTGACAGTTTGTAAAAAATCAAATGAAGGCGGTCCACGAACGGAGGTTAAAAGATTGTTCAATGCCCGGATGAACTTTGTAATTGCGTCTCAATGAATCGGTTGCACATACATTCACGTATCCGGAAATAGTAATTTGACCTTTTCGCTCACACAACATAGACTTGGCGGTTCGTGTCGAAACCTCAAATCATTGCAATGTTGCCAAATAGTGCTCATTGTTCGGAAGTCGACCGAACAGTTGTACTAGAAATTTGTTCCCACGGATATAGTTATCTTTAGCTGTGAATGTCTCAGGTGGGAATAGTAGGTTACTAATACTCTTATCATAAAAAAAAATTATTTAGTTATAATCGCCTATTTTATCATATGTAAAAAAAAACACTGAAAATTTTTTAACATTTAAAATAAATAATATCGCCAATTTAAACAAATATCAAATAAAATAGCGGGGTTGGGGAAATTTCCCTATCACACCTTCTCTTCTAGCGGCCTTGGCAAGTTAGGTTATATAGAGTTTTAAAACGCATTTAATTGTAAATATACATTTATTTTTTATTTACCTTAAAATTTGAGTTTAAACCTCGTTTTTTGATAATATTCGCTCCGAATAATGTCATTCGGAGGGAACTGTAACACTTTTTTATATTCTGCAAGAAATGCTTCAATCAATGTTCTTGGTCAGAAAACAATGATGTCAGTGGCCTAGATAGCGATGTTAATTGTGGTAATTTGACCTTTTCGCTCACACAACATATAGTCTTAACGGTTCGTGTCGAAACCTGTTGAATCGACATCGACAAGTCGACCGATACATCAACGGCGTAATCGACTGTTGAATCGTATCTGAACGCTAAATGTTCATTTCAAATTTTCACATTTGGCCTTCTGTTTTTCCGACACTAAAAAACATGTTATGTGTAAGCACCAACTGAGTGACTCGAACTCGACTGCATCCGTTGTTGCAGTCATAATACATCACGCTTGAGAAATTCTTCATCGTTTTGCCTCCAAACGCTGTCTACGATCTTCATCAGCCTCATTGACACGACGAATAAGTTATTGGCTTGCTTTGCGCGTACGCCGATCGATATTTCATCGCCTCACCTAGCCTAACCTAACCTAAAAATAAACCACGATCTTAAATGTTTGCAATACACCAAATTAATGAATTTTACAGTTTTAGATATGTTCCCGTGATTAATCGTGAATTATGACTATTGTATTGCCGGTCGCGGGAATCCACAAGCCATCTCTAAATACGAAATACATAAATAAATAAATGATTAAATAAATTTTAATTCAATATTATTCAAAACTATTTCTTTTGAGCGATTATGAAACAAAAGTGCTATTATAACACGTAACACGATAGTTAAAAATTTCTGACTTTTCCGAGAGATATCTCAAAAACTAATTTAAAAAAAAAATCAAAACGGTCGATCTGTTCTCAAGTGATGATTCATACACGGGGCAGTTATACTTCGACTACAAGAATCTGAACGTAATGTTTTATGTCATTGTATTAGAAATTTTGATGGATTCATTTAAGAAATAAATATTCTATTATATAACAATAACATATAAATAAATCGTTGATTAAAGCTCACTCTTAACTAACATTACATCGTAATTTTTTTATTCACCCTCACCCCCCTAATACGGAATGATTAACACAATGACATTTAATTTCAATATTATGCTAGTTCTAGAACTATTTGCTTATTGACATCGTGATTTCAAATTGTATTTTTAGAATGGTCTGAAAATATTAGCGATGACGATTTAAAGAAATATGTACTGGACGATACCATATCAACGATGGAAGGTTCCAAATTTATAGACATTAATTGGATAACTCCAAGAGGTAGATTGATCTTTATTGGTACTTAGGTTATATATTGATAAATCTGTATGTTCATTTCTATTTCAAATTTTATTCTGATTCAGAATAAATGTCTTTGTTTTAATATATCTTTTTAATCTATGAATGCAATCTAATTATATTTCTAACTTTTAACAGTAATAGTCATAAATTTGTAACAACTTACGTAAAATTAAAAATATTTAAAACATTGGTGTGTTTTAATTATATAAATATATTTTTATTTATTTTTTGGTTGGTTATTCCAATTAATAAGATTTAGAAAACTCATTTGATATATGAAGTTGAATTACCTACATCATTTTTCTTTAAATAGCTATTTGTTTTTTAGGAAAAAGGTTTTATGAGATATTAAAAGCGAAATCATATGATGAAATAAAAAATATGGCTTTTAAGAATTATGACATTTGTAGAGCAAACTTAAATATTCGTAAGTTAACAATAATATATTTAAATAGTTTAAAAAATAATATTTATAGGTAATAAGCATATATATATCTAATTAAATGTAAACTGTATATATACATAATTATCTGTAAATAATAATCTGTATAATATATTCATATATTTTTAGTAACAGCACCAACAGCAAATATTGAGCAAATTTTACGTATAGAATTTCTTGAAATTATTTATTCTCCGATTCCATTGTCGATTTCTTTTGGATGTGTATTATTATTGGGAAAAGATGGTAAGTGACGTTGAAAAAAGTATTCTAATAATAATTGTTTTAAGAATGTAGCATTCATGGAGCATCAAAATTGATATTAAATTATCATAATTTTATCTTAGTTTATAATCGTTGTTGTTATAGAACTTAAGATGTACTTACGATTCGCTCAGTACTATTAAATTAAATTTAAAATCGACTATAACTATTTAATTAAACAACTCCAAACCAAATACAAAGGATTTGCAAATATATATATATGTATATATTATTTTTTTGCAATGAAGGCAAACAAAATATTATAAAAGAAAAATATTATGTCCAATTGAATTGTCTTTAATATTTGGCCTTCAATAAGGTTTTTCAATTTCTATAAAATATACAACATTACAAATGTCACTAAGCAAATACGTGTTTTATTATATATGTCATTTTGTTCCTAACATATTATTTTATTTTATTTTTAGATATTTATATAAGACATATAAACCATAGACACAAAAACGAACAAGGTATATTTTAAAAGTTTTGATTGATGAAACAACCATACAATTTATTACTTTCAGTATATGGGTTTAATTAATTTATTCAGAGATAACATTGATATTCCTAATATAATATTAAATATTTATATTCAAACAATTGTCATTATACGATACTATTATTCATAAAAATAAATCATCTGTGGCAAATTGATTTTACAACAGGACAAATTTCATGTTTATGTGTAATTATATATTTTAATAATATTAAGTTCATAATAGTATTAAATAGTATTAAATTTTCAGCTATATCCTTAGTGTATATAATTGGCGATGCATTACAAGACATATATGTAGGCATGTTATATACACTACGCAGAATCAATAGTAAGAAAGATAAATTATAGAATATAGTAATCATTAACGATAATACATTTAAATTTAAATAGTCAACGTTATACATTTACATATTAGGAATCAATGATTTATCATAATAGTGTGCTCGTGGTAAAAATTTTATCACATCATAAATATTTCGTATTGTTTTTTTTTGTAAATTATAAAAAATGAATAAAAAAAGAATGAAACAAATGCTAATGCTACAGTGATTTTGTAGCTCGATCATTTATACCGAAAAGATAATTTAGATCTCGATTCGTGCAGAGATGAGTGGCAGTGATAGGAAGAAAACTGGCTATCGCCTTTCTGGCAGCCGGCATTCTTTACACAGCTTCTTGCTATAACATGCGCCACGCTTTGTCGTATATTTATATAAGACAAGTAACAAATCAATTTGACCGTCATATGCTAATGATTTATCGATCTTATTTGTGAAATTATTAAAATTATTGTTTAATTGAAATGTAGTTTCCCTTAAACAGCTTTCAGATTATCACAAGAATACTGAAGCATATAATATTGAAGTAGAACTCATGAAAACTTTAATAACTGTGTACTATAAAGTTATTCAACTCACTAAATTGTTATATTCTACAATGAATATACAATGTACGTATTGTCTTTATTTAGCAATTCGATAAATTTATTTCTTTACGAATATATATTTAATTTCAAATATTAAAACCAATATTACTTTCCTCTAAATATAAAGAAAAATTAAAAAAAAAACATTATATTAACTATGAAAATTTTATGCGTTTAAACGTCATAAATGTAAACGAACTATACCTGTGTAGATGTCAACAAACGAATAAATAAATTGATTGATGAAAAAGCTATGTCGAAATTAGTCGATTGGGCGTACGACTATGAATCCTTTATAAAAGATTTCAAAAGAACATGGAAAGATAAATTATCAATAAGTAATTTCTTTATTTAATGTCAGAATTATAAAAGTTAATCAAATATAAGCATAAAATAAGTTCAACGAATGCTCGATTTCTATGGCCTTTTCTATAAACACGTTTTTAATAATTTATTTTTTCTATGAATACAAAAAAAGAATCACAAGATAATACGTCTGCTACATTATTAACTAATAGAGGTAAGTTTGTTATTATATAAATATTTTAGCATAGAAATTTAGAATACCAAATGTAATTTTATTTGAAACAAACTATTAAAATTTCATATTTTTTAAATTGAATTTCCATAAACCATGCGACTTTCATGACTACAAATAATACATTTATCAATTAAAAATACAACATTAGTGTTTATGTGGAAAGATATTCGACTCTTTATTCGATTCTTTATATTAGATTACGTCTGCATCAATTGACATCAATAAAAACTTTATTTTTGTTTAATGAAAATTAATGTTTTTTAGTGGACGTCTTTAACAGAATGTGTAATTTTTATAGTGTTGTGTATTTTCAACTTTATGTCAGAGTTATGAATTTTCAGGCCGATTGTTTCAAAATGGAAGAGTTGATCCGTCGATAATCGGATGTAAATATAATAGTGCACACATAATAATTTATATACTTATTATACAAAATCCATTGCTCTAACTTCTGTGATCTTAAATGTATTCATATACAGGGTGATCGAAAAGTTACGCACACCAAAATAGAAGTGTTTCTAAATAGTAGTTGTGATAAATTATTTTTATCGGTTATTTCAAAATAACACTACGGGTGTCCCGACATTTAATCTAGACATTATATTTATATGTATTAATGATACGACGCTTTTAGTAGTGCTTTGATTATTGCTTTGTGAAAATGTCGATTTCCCAAGAGCAACATGTGTTTATTAGCGTCAGTCAAAATGGTAGGTCTCCCGGTTCTCTTGTCTGAAACTGATCCGGTTTCACGGAAACGGGCGATTAATCTCGTTATGGTTGAATTGTTAGGTACTGCTACATTCGGATATTTCACTCGAAATTTATCAATAACACAAGTGTAAGAATGGCTAGCAAAATACTTTTCAACAATACACACATGTTGCTCTTGGGAAAACGACATGTTCACAGAGCAATAATCAAAGCACTACTAAAAGCGTCGTATCATCAATACATATAATAATGACGTCTAGATTAAATGTCGGAAATACCCGTAGTGCTATTTTGAAATAACCGATAAAAATAATTTATCACAACTACTATTTAGAAACACTTCTATTTTGGTGTGCACGACTTTTCGATCACACTGTATAAGTTTCTATCTGGTAGAAATATTTGTGAAGAACACATAATATTTATTCAAAGATTTATTTAGTTACAGGCTTTTAAAATTTAAATATTCAATCATATCAAGAAACCTTCCTTTTCTATTTATGACACTTATAATGAGATATCTTTAACCATTTAGATTACGCAGTATATGAAGAATCATGGGAAGACCTGGACGATATTGACTATGTAAACAATACCGATGATAGGATAGTATTTTTAATGGAATTAAATGCGTGGGCGACATTATTGTATCAACCGTTAGATGATTTGAAATCTATCCTTTTACCTCTAGGTAATTTGTTGTTGATGTTTTTATGCATTTATCCCAAAAAAAAAATTGTAAGACATCTTATTTAATATAACATTTATGTAAATTATATTTCTAGTCTAATGGTATTTCATCAATATATTTTCATAACATGTTCATTTTCATACTCAATACATATAACATAATATTATTATTATAATTTTTGCAACACGTGTCTATTATTTGACTGTAAATTATGTCATCAATTATTAAATTATCGATGAAGAGTTCACTTAGGCTTATTCTCTAGTATATTTTTTCTTAATTATTTGTAAATAATTAAGTATTATGCATAATAATAATACAATTACATAGTAATGTTTTATACTTCATACATTTCAGACAAATTTCAAATCTATTCAGAAAACCCGAATTTTTCATATGATATGGTATCAATTTTAATATGATAGTAATTGATAAACTAAATATAATGTTAACACATTGTTTATAAATTTAAGGATTTTCTAAAACAATACGAGATATGGTTCCAAAAAGATACATTATAAAAGATTCCCGACGTTATTCAAGAAGAACGAATTACGCCTGGTTATTATACATTAAATATATTTTATTACTGATTAATGTTAAATTTAATATTATTTAAATCTTACACTGTTATTACTATTATGAATTCTAAATAATTTTTCAAAAGTTATTATATTAAATTGTTCTTATATTACTGAGTATGTTGTCTTGATTGTTTAGAATATTTCCTGATTTGTTATTAACTAAAAATCTATTGGTAATTTCGAATTGGAAATATAATTTATTTTTCGTTTTTTGTCAAAAACTTTTTTTCAGTTCGCCACAATGTGTTTTGTTTTTATTTTTATTTTGACATAGCAGAAATCAATTTTAATGTTTGTGTTTAGATAGTATGCTATCGTCACGGATGACTAAAACTTATTTAATTGAAAAAGTTTGTAATATAACAGAATGGGAATTATGGTGATGTTAATAGATATTAATTAATTAATATGTAATTAATTAATAATAACATATTAATGGAGTATAGTTTCAACACTCGACCAAGTTATTACGCTCTGAAGATGGACTCTGAAATGAGTCCGAAACGTCAGCCCAAAACTACACACGTGGATACATCTGAAAACAATGTCAGGAAATTATGGTGATGTTGGCTATGAATGTTTATAAATAAGTGAATATAAAATATTTTGCGGGATTATTTTCTTCCAAAAATTAAAGTATTTTTTCGCTTTAAATATTTTTTTTACCAATATGTTTTATATTTAAATAAAATAATTTTTAATACACTATTAGTGACGCCAATTATGACGATACGTCTCGGAGACCGATCGGGTGTGCGTTGCACGCGCGTACATATCCATATCGTTGTTTTTGTTTGTATATCGTAATTGTTATTATTATTATTATTATTATTATTAGATATACACATAATTATAATATTACGTAAGGGAGCAACGGCCTTGTTTATATATTTAGTGTTTTTCGTGAATGTTCGTGAAAGCCGCGAGTTCGCCGCCGTATGTGTGTTGGGTCTTATGTGTCGTCAATGTACGCAAATAGTCGTCGTTCAAAATGCATGTATTGCTATATTTTTTTTACTCGTCGTTGTGTGCGAATCTCCATCGTGTTTAATTATTGTCTTTCTTTTTATATAGTCGTCGTCGTGTGTGCATTATAATTATACTGTTTTCGTTTTCCTTGTAAGTTTGATTTAAGTCCGCTTCGTCATCGGTAAGCGAGATTTATTTAAATTGCATATATAATCACCTATTATATATGATTATATATATAATCACCTATTCTTGCGGTTTACCGTTGTAAATTTATCAGTTTGTGCCAAGTTGATATTTAATTTGTGTTATATTGTTTTTACATTATATTTGTGTTATTAATTATATTCATATTTAGGACAGTGTCCGCAAATTATTCAATCAATTTTTTCTCACGAAGTCTGAGAGAGTATAGTTACAACACTCGACCAAATAACTATGCTCTGAATATGGACTCTGAAAGGAGTCCGAAACGTCGGCCCAAACTACACACATGGATAGACAATCATTGATTGTCCATGATCATGATGATCAAAGATGATTCATTGTACTTGACCAGATTGGCTTGACTTTTAAAGCGGGTTAAGTCTACCTTTATTTGGTTTTAAATTTATATAATTTCATTGTTATAGTTTTGTAATACATTTAAAACTAAAAATAAAATATTAATTAGTTCTTTTAGTCTAATAATAAAAAGGCTTTCTGCACATAACACTTGAAATTGCGCATATTTATGTAATTTATTTAATCTTAGGTTCTAAGGTATATTACAAGTATGTAAATTAATGCTTGATCACCTTATATAAAGAAGTCAAAATATTAAGTTGACATGTTAATCATATTTGCTATTATAAATTTACAATGTCTACATCTATTTCTTTATAAATTAAATGATTAATAATTATTAATAAATTTAATTTTACAAATAAAGTTGAAAAGTATTTAAAAGTACAATCACAAAAAGAAATAAATTGTATGTTTTTATGCATTTTTAAAATGCAGTAGAAGCCACTTATTAGGAACACTTTCGGACCAAGGAAAAATGTGTCAATTTACCGATTGTTTCTATTAACCGATTAATACGCTTAATGATACTATCGAGACTAACGGTTGGTCCATCCCGAGACATTTTGCTTTAATAACGCGATTGTATTAATTATCTGTGTTTCTAATAAGCGGCTTCTACTATATTTCAAAATTGTATATTACGGTTTTTAAATCAATTGTATAATTAATTTATAATTTGCTGTTAGAAGTGGGTTACTTGAGCATGCCTATATTATAAGATGAATAATTCAGTCTTTAAGTTATATTATCCATCAACAGTTCATTTTAATAAAGTACATATAAGTTGGTATTAAAGTATGGCAATTTTCTAATTATTGGTATTAAATCACTACACTATCTTATGTGTAGTACTATATGAAAAATAATTTTTAAATTCTAAAAAGATATGTGTCTAAATATTAAACTTAAATATTAAATCCACTTTTTTCAATCTTTTAATTTAATTAAGGACTATATGTGACTAAAAATAACTAGTGTTCTAAGTTGCACATAAGTGAGAAAGTTATTTATAACTTGATGGATTTTAATATGAGGTATATTGGATTTTTCTTATAATTTTATTTTATTTACAAGTAAATTGAAAATATACTTAGGCTTAGTAAGAAAATAAATGAAAATCTTTATTTTATCATATGTATAGGTATATAAAATGTACTCCATTATATATACAGTTATTCTGGTGATAAGTATATGTGTTTAATTTTATCACAAATCAAACTAATTACGAATTTATGGGATTTATACACAAAGTAATACATTTTATAAGTGATTCATATATATGTATATAAATGAACGATCAAATGAACGCTGTTCATTTTTTTAAAGAATGCGAACGTGAACGTGTTCTTTAAAAAAAATTGAACTTGAACGTGAGCGAGTTCTTTTTTTACGCTTTGAACGTGAACGTGAACGAACTCACTTTTTAAGTGAACATTGTAAACACTAGTTGAATAGGGGTTTCCTTTTAACAGGTCAGACTCACGTTTATTAGTAAAAGGTTATTTTGATCGTAGAGGTAAGTGGATAAAAAATTTGTCGCTCAAATATGTCAAATAGCCTGTGAGCCCACAGCTTTTAACCAGCCACAAAGATATTTTAGCTCTTCAGTTGTACCAAATTATATTAAAAAAAGTTGAGTTGCAGTTTCTAATTAAACATTTAATCATTATTTTAATAATTTAATAACATTTTTAGAAGGGATAATTTTATTCAATATAATTAATTATGACGAGACAAACCTGACGGTCAACCCAGGAAAACGTAAAATTATGCCTAAGCGTGGACTCGGTATCCCGAAAGAATTATAAATATCACCAAGTCCAAATTTACAGAGCCGAATTTTGATATACTTAAATTTAAACAATCTAAAGCACAATATGTATATAAAGCAAGATGTTGAATTTTTAGTGTTTGAGCTCTACGCCTTGGTATTTTCCTGACATGTTAGCCTCTATGTCGTGCCTTGACCACGAAAATATTTATATAATAAGACATTAGTCATTAATTGGAATAGTATTACTTTTGAAAGATTATAATCAGATGTATTTTCAACAATAACTAATTTTAAATAATCCTCTTGCAATTTATTATGAAAAATATGGCGAATACACAAAATTAATTGTACACTAGTACTTATATCGGTTGTTCAATCAGCAAATATTGAATAATATTATGATTCTTTAACAGCATTTACAATTTCATCGAGAATTACACTAGCAAAGCAATCGATCAAACCGTTCTGTGTATTTTTACTAATAAAACTAGCATTTTTTGGATAATTTTGATTATGGTTTTTCAAGGCATCATTATCTGAATCTATACGATATTTCAAAAGCTCTCTAAAATTATCTTCGTTGTTTACACTATTTTGAATTAAATCTCCATCATCAAGATGATCACGTAAAGGAATATTATGATGACCATAAAGAATAATTGTATTGACTATCAGGACAAGTTTTTTTTGATTTTCTTCAATTTGATATTGAAAATTTAAATTAAATTTAACAGCTACATATTTCTCAGCAGATTCTATAACATTTTTAATATCACCCACTTTGATAACTGAAAATTTATGATAATCGTTATCAGAATGTTTTTTAAACACTATTGAAGCTTTTTATACATATGTAATAGGTTGATACATAATTGACCTAAATTGTCTTTACTTCTCTCCCTTACATCACGAGAAAATAACACACAAGTTCTACAATAAGACAAACATGGAAAATCGTTAATCCAATTTAGTTGAAATATTCTTGAATTTTAATCTTTAGGAAAGTTATATGAAATATCTTATTTAACCACATCCGATAATTATTATTATTAGATCGCTATTCGTTGATAACCATTCGTTAGGTAGTTAAAAAAATGTTACGTAAATGGGTACCATGGGTCTAAGAGACCTATATCATTAAACCTATTTTTACTTTTTTTTGTGACACTTAATTTTTTTCAAGTATGAATACCATTTAATTAGACACACATAGAAATATGTTAAAATAATTATGAAGCAAAAAAAAAAATTGTTTTAATAATTTCAATCCAAAACTTTCAGATAATTTTTATAAGTACATTAACAAAATATACAATTTTTTATTTCCATTTTTTGTGTGTTAATTATAATTTTTTATTTAAATGTGATTATCAATATTAATTATATATATATAAAATAGTTTTATTTAATAAAAAAAACATATTCATAGAAATTATGATCATTTAAAAAACACTCTTAAAAGACAAATTTTGCATGTTGTATGCATAACCACTTGTTGCATTTTTTACAATAGTACTGCGTTTTACTATCTTTTTTATGAAAATAGCATCTACCTTCGTTCACCTTTAATGGGGTCCTGCCTATATTTTTCAGTTCTACTTAATCGACTTGCTGTCTGTCTTAATAGGAATGGAAAATGTGTATTTTGAGATCTTTGTATTACATTTTCAATTACTAACGAAAGAGCTAAGTTATTTATATATGCTCTTCTTGAAATGTTTGTTTTATTGTTTGCATTATATATTATGCACTAAAACATAAATGATAGGATTTATAATATAAATTAATTTAATTGATGACTTAGAGATCAGGGGGTGCCCGAGTACTCATAGCTCCTCCCCCAGAATCCGCGCCAGATTGTGAAAAACAAACTGTTAATATTAATGTATTATGATTTTAGGGTTTATAAGAATCAACGTGTATGCCAAGTATAGCCATAATCAAATCTAATAAAATACTTATTTTCAATTCATTTTGAATTGTTACCGATAAAAATTCTATAGATATTACTACTACTATAACTATTACTACTATTTAGATAATACTAGATATTCTAGTGTATTATGCATATTTTATGTACAAATACATGTTATAATCGAACGTGTACTAAAATGTAAAGGTTTTATTAGTAACGATTCAAAACAATTTGAAAATAAGTATTATATAAGAAATGATTATACGATAGAAGTTGGTATTCGTGTCATGTAATAACGAAATGATATATGTATACTACAAAATATACATATTTCGTTAACCGAGAACGACCACGTACATCTTTCTTAATTCAATATATAATAAAACAACTGTAATTGCATTAGATTTATATTTCATTGTATCCATTCGTGCAAAATAATTTTTACTATAATTGCATGAGTTCATTTGTAAGCGTATTATAATTGTTGTCTTTTCAAATTTTGAAGTTCTTATAAACATTAAATAGCATAAAGCATTGCATTTGAGTATAAAAGTAAATCGGTCGATTTATCTTATTTTATGTAGTACACTTGCTTAAAATTAAGTAGTTAAAGAGAAGAAAGGTTTTATTACTTCAAAAATGATCCAAAAAATTGCACTATTGTTAACAATATTATTTATTTTCGAAGAAAAAAAAGGTAAGCATATAAAACTTATATTTAAATTTAATTATTATTATAAGAAAGGAATTTTCATTTAGTTACGTATTAGTTCAATAATTGACGTAATTTCATCTGTTTGTTCTCAATATGAAAACAAATAGCTCAATCCAACATGAATAGTTGTTGCTTTAGAAATTCAATTGTATATAAGGGTACTCCATTAATAAAAACAGGAGTCATTTTTGTCAGGATGTTAAAACACGATGCATAAAAAATAATTGGTCTCGTGGTTACGTTATAAAGTAATTTGAAAACTAATTTAATATAAAAACGGATTATAGGACAGAAGTCGCAATTCTGGTCATATTATGACTGCATAATATATTTAAAATACTATCGTAGACTGGGAACGACTACGTACATACTTTTTAATTCGACATTTTTCAATACAACAGTATACTCTCAATTCCTATTCAAATACAATTTTATAAATGAATTTACAAAATGTACAATCCTAACTTATTTCGTAAGATAAAATTATAAAAATTTGATTTTTAAATGAAAACTACTAATTTAAAAATTATTATATTCACATAAATATAAAATTAATGTTAATAAGTTATTTGTAACAAACAGATTGGACAGTAAATTTACTTTATTCCAATTTCACATATTTTATTGTTTGCCCTTGACACTTTATATGGAACATAACGAGCTTATTTAAATACTGGATTTTAACTTTATGTAAACGATATCATTCATTTTAAAAATTTATTTTTATTTTAATTATGAATACTAAAATAAATTTGAAACAAATCATTTCATAGTTTGCATTAAACAGGATTATAAAAAGATAAATTTTGTTTTTTTTTCCAATTTGTTTATTTATTTGTCTTTTCAGTTATGGTCTAACTAGGTTCCTTGTTAAATAAATATGTATTGGTTGATTGATGAAACATTTTTATATTTATATATTTTCAATGTATTTGTAAACACTTTTTAAAATGGAAAGAATATTCAAGTACCTCGTTATGCAATAAGTACTTGTCGAATGCAGCTTATATGTAGTTGATAGGGTCCTCTATTGTTTTTTTAATTGCAACTATACTCAACCGAACAATATAAAAATAACCGATACAAATGTCGACATATACGTTTTAGTAATGAATATTTTGTGAATTTTATTAATATTATAATTTAATATATGTATACATGTAATCATCGAACGAGTAAGATAAAATATTATAAAGTAATTTGAAAATAATTCTTGTATAAAAACTGATTATAGGACAGAAGCTTATATTCATGTCATGTAATAACGAAAATAATAAAAATAATAACGAAAATTTGTAAAATACAAAATATAACAATTCCGTGACCACGTACATCTTTCTTAATTCAATATATAATAAAACAACTGTATTTGCATTTGATTTATATTTCATTGTATACATTCGCGAAAAACAATTTTTATTAAAACTGCATGAGTTCATTTATAAAAATATTATTATTATTGTATTTTAAAATTTTAAAGTTTAAAAAACTATTCGTTATACAAATTTAAAGTTTTTCTAAATTTAGTTCAAAAGAACATTAAACAATTTAAAAGCATTGCATTTAATTATAAAGTAAATCGGTCGATTTATTTTATTTTATGTAACACCACTTTAAATTTTTTAATAGATTGGTTAGATAAATCAAAAATAAAGACAAACACAATTAAAGAACAATTAAATTTAACAAAATTATATATGAGCTAAAATGTTTTCTAATTTCAAAATAAATTTTTTTGACAAAAACCAGGAATAGCCATGGGAAATCCTTTATCGTCTTTTTAATATAAATATTCATGAGTAGGTTTGAAATTAGTATTAGAAATACTAATGACAATTTTCCAAAATTTTGGTTAAGTTATGTTGATGATATTTTTGCAATAGTAGACGAAACATTTAATATAGAATTTTTCCTTCAACAAATTAACTCCTAATACCCTTCAATACAATTTACATACGAAAAAAAATTTAAAGGAAAATTACCATTCTTAGATTTATTAATTAAATGATTGATGATCAGCTAAAATTTTAATTTATCGAAAGAAAACACACATGTTCAGGTATATTCATAAAAATTCGAATCACCGTTGGCATCAAAAAATGTATAAATATAAATGCAACGAATAAAAATAATAATTAATCACACTCTTAGGAAATACATAAATTCAATGTGAAAATTGCAATAAATTCTATGTAGGCTAAACAAAAAGTAGTATAAATATTAGATTTAAAGACCATTTAAGAAACATTAAAAATCAAGAAGATGAATAATCTCCTGCCGCGGAACATTTATTGAATTCTAACCACAATATTAAATCAGTAAAACATTTAAAAATTGAAAAGAATTATAAGGAATTAAGCATAAGAGAAGCAATAGAAATGTTAAAAAATAAAAATAATTTGTTAAATTGGGACTTAAGTCCATTACAAAATTTATTATTAAAATTAATTAAATGTAAATGATGGCAACTGGGACTTCCGATTGACGTTGTAAGTTGTTTTACTACCAATCGGAGAGAGTTTAGGTTGATGTTATCGTTTATAAAAACTGTATAAATTTGGGTGTATATAGCTTCTATGGTTTAATAGTTCGTGCTGATGATGACAACCTAGTTGTCGAAATAAGTATACGCTGTTAGATTGTATAATATTTTATGATTTTGGATTTATTCATTTAAGTATAAAACGGTCACAAATGCTCTATTTTATTTTATTATAAAAGCTAAGCCTGAATTTAAACTATCATGTTATTTTATACAATAATATATATACCATTCATTTTTATTTACATTTAAATTACAAATTTCTACATTATTTATCTCAAATAGTTTATAACCAGGTTCATCAATATTGCTTACTCTATTTTCTTGAATGCTGTTTATTTGCCTCTTGTTGACATTCTTCGCAAGTACTTAACTGAAAAGTCGTTCATCTTACCACACTTTTGATATAATTTTCCATAGGTAAAACATTTATGTGGTCCATGTCGCTTTCCACATTTTGTCATACTCATTGACAGAACTTTGATTGGACTGACCATTATTTCTTAATATCATCTTTGTATTGGCCTCCAACGCATTGACAACAACTTCTTTTGTATTATGACTTGCTGTTGCTAAGCCGCCTCATCCGATTTACATGTATATATATCTATCATCTTATCTAATAAAGTCAGACGTTCTTAGTACTCTCTTTTTTTTTATGTGTATCGGCTATACACCCACTGCCCTGAATTTCTGTGCAGCAATGTTTGGGGCAGTTGGTCGCTATCGTTTTTTTTCAATGAAAATTAACAATTTTCCGCTGCGGTGGGTGACCGGACAATCCCCGGCCACACCACCCCTTACAATAATATGTTACAAAATTTAAATACAGGGAGGAGTGGCAGGTTAGTGCCTACCGCTCCTTCTCTCACATTTCTTCATCCGTCTAAGGGGCGACCTGCCACCACCCTTCTTCTCCTTTAACCGCGCGATAGGGTTGTCCCCTACAGGAACTGCCTTTTTCGCTTTGCTTCCTCCTTCAGACCCATTACGGTCGATGCATACAGGGCAACCGCTTCCCATTTGTCCAGAGACTCCAGCATTTAGGCGACGAGATTACGCGATCGGAAATGACCTATACGCGTATAAGATCGTTTCTGGCCCACTCGAACGCCTCGCAGCGAACGAGCGTGTGAAACGCGTCGTCATCCTCCTCGCTGTAAATTCCGCAATGGGAACACCCGCTCTCGGGAGCACGGACGATCCGGTTGAGAAACCGATTAAAACAACCGTGCCCCGTTAACAGTTTGGAGAGATGAAACGTCATCTCACCGTGCGATCTCCTCACCCACCGGTCGAGTAGCGCGGGTGGTATCAGCGTCCGGGTCAACTCTGGCCACTGCCGGCGGTATCGCCCTTCTCGCCTCGTACGCTGAGGCGCGTTCGACCGCAAGGAGGTCGATAGGGGAAACCTTGCGACGACCTGCACGGCGTCACGGGAGACTGTACTGTACGCACAGGCGCTCCTGATGGCCGCCCGACGCTGGACTTTCGCCAACGTCTCTACGCCCCGCAGATTATAAGCCAGCGTAGGTACCCACGTCGGAGCGCCGTACAATATAATCGATTGCACGATGCTCACCAGCAGACGCCTACGGTTTTTCCGCGGGCCGCCCACGTTCGGCATGAGTCCGCACCGGGCGGACAACACCCGCTCGGCTTTAGCTAACGCGGCGCGCAAGTACGCACCGAACATCGTCCCCTTGTTCTCCAGGATCACTCCCAGGTACTTCAGGGACGCTCCTAGCTGTACGACCTGACCCTCGAGCCGTAACCGGGGTTCCACCGACCCGCGACGGCTCGTGAACGCTACGGCCTCCGTCTTATCGACGGCCTGCCGTAGGCCGACCACACGTATGTGCTCCACCGTGACGAGTGCGGCGTTCGCGCGGTTCTGCACCGCTTCCACCGTATCGCCCTCCGCCATGATTAACGTGTCGTCCGCGTAACCGACCGTGATCATTCCTCTGGGCAGGGGAAGACGAAACACAGCATCGTACGTGACGTTCCAGAGGAGAGGACCGAACACGGAGCTCTGCGACATGCCGCAGGTGATCTCCATAGGTTCCATAGTGATCGCGGAGGTATGACGGGAACTCCATACGCTCCAGCGCCGCGAGGATAACCTCCCAGCCACCGAGTTGAACACGTTCCGGATGTCCAGACTCACGGCCACCTCCACCCGACGGGCGATGCACGCGTCGATGAGCCGCGTCTGCACCGCGCGCAACGCGTCGTAGCCTTTCCTGGAGTGACCTATCACTTCTAGCACATCACGAATTTCTGTGATGCTATCTTTTAGGCTTCTCAAGCTACACCTTTTGGACAGTGTTTTTATATCTCTTAAACATTTGTCAAACAATTCAAATCCTTCATGCTTACGTTGAAAGAACGTGAATTATTCAACTATTGAATTGGGTTTAGGTTAAAAATAATTAAACAAGAATTATAAACTACCATTAACATTCACACCATTACTCGTCAAATTCAAACTTTCTAAAAGTTCATAGGCTCATAACTAATGACGCTTAACAAAATAGACACCATAAGCTTTTCTGAATTTCCATACAGAACATTGGCTTTTAAGTAAAGGTTTAATTTTCTGACATACATCTTAATATTATTTATTACCATCGACGAATTATTTATGTTCAACGGAGTATATGCAGAAACTGTTGAACCTGTAGATTGCGCAATGTTGTATTATAATTGTTTGGAAATGTATTAAAAATTTTAATTTTAATATTTTAAATATTAGCAATAGTAAAAATTAAAAATGAAGTAAGAATACACGTGTCTCGTTATGTAACTAGATTTTTAATAATGAACATAAATTTACAGTGCAATATTAGGTTAGTAACATTATCACAATACATTGTCACACAATTATCACACTACATTCTACGTATGCACTTGAAACTTTATATCAAACATAACGAGCCAATTTAAATATTAGATTTTACAATTATGTAACGATATCATATATTTTTAAAAAATTTATTATTCTAACTATAAATATTAAAATAAATTTGAATATCAAATTTATATTTAAATTATATTTAAATGAATATTTAAAAAAATCATATTTAATTTTAAAAAGGATTTAAAAGGATATTATCATATTTGGTAATATTATAATTTAATACTACGTAACTCAAAATCGTTTTGCAAATACAATGAAAACTTATTCATGTAAAAAGGGTATTCCCTTTATTTTGTCATAAGTTACGTTCCATTACGTTATGTACATATGTAGTACTGTTTGATACCCATTGGTTTTTTTCATCAAGATTTGTCTACATTGTATACATTTGAAATTAAAATGCTTTAATTATAATGATATAAATGTGCATGCAACAAAGCTAAAAGAAAATTAATAATCTAAATGTTAAAATCAAACAATAGTACAGCTTGATATACATATATAAATATATATTATATTTATATATAATATGTTTTTTGTAAAGTCATGAATTATATATACTTTTAGGTGCTCAATGTGCAAATAATATTTTAAGTGAGTTGTGAATTTTTCACAAAACTTTATACATTTTAAATTGAATATTATTACAAATAGGCAGTAAAAAGTTTAAAGAAGTTACCAAATTTAGAAATTTTATGCTTGCACAATATATTTTTAAACCTTTGAAATTTTCTATGAAAAATATGAAAAAAAAATGAATAACTTAATTTCATAAATTAATTTCATGCATTCTGCTAAATATTATTAAAGTATAAATTTCTATCATATCTTAAATATCTATAAATATCTGTCTTCTTGATTAATTAAATGTTTACTGTATTTAATCTATCATAATTCATACATATAACTTTTATACTATACATTATTATAATGCTTTCCAGTGTATACTAATGAGTTTAATATGGATGCATTTGGTATTGTATAATTTTGATTTGCGTATTTAGTATCATCATTTTATAATATTAAATATCCAAAGCAAAACGTTATAATATAGAATAAAATTGTGTAAATCATCTAAATATAGTGAAACTTTTTTTTGTTTAAAAAAAAAAATTAATTTTGTTTGATACTTTGACTATAACACGTTATGTGTGTATTCAGAAAAAAAGAAATTCTAATTCTTAAAATTCAATAGATTCCATTAAAAAATCTAACCTGTTAAAATTTTCATGTCCATCTGCTTTGGTTATTGAATAAATTATATTACATTTATTAAATTATTAATTATATCAATTGATCGTTAAATTTGTATTCAAATATATTAATATATAAAAATTATGTAATTTCAGACGAATTTAATCTAGTTTGTTATATATCAATGTATATCAAACTAAAGACCGTACATTATTTGGTATACGAACATTCAAGTAATTTGATTAAAAAAATGTTTTAATTACCTTACTAATTAATTTAGTAGAAGAAACAAATATTGTTTTTTTAACTATTGTTAAATAATACAAACAAAAATAAAAAATAATTAAACTCTTGTAGTAAACCAGACAACATATGAGCTGATAATGGATATTAATGTTTTTCATTCCAAACTGCTTCGTATGAATAGCTGTAAGTAGCAACAGAAAGAAATACAATTGTATAAAAAATATTTTTGATTTCTGTAGGTTATGCTAAACGAGTTAATTGAGATAATCAATTTCATTATTATTTTTATGCGTAAAAATATTGATATTTTATTAAAAGTTGTACGGGTATAAAAATTCAAACTAAAGAAGAATACACATGATGAGGTAGGGTCAAAAATTGTTTAAGAAAACATGGAAGTAATATAAAATACTACTGTTTCAAAAAATAAAAAAAAATTCTAGACTTAAAAAATATAAATTAATTGGTGGGAAATCTACTCATTCCTTAGGTGATTGTTGATTAAGGGTAATCGAAACGAAACCTATACTTTGGAATGTTTGTTGTCTGCTTAATTCATAAGTCAACTATTTGAAAATAATATTTGACGAATTGAGATGATACCATATATATTATATACGATTTTTTTTTATTATATTTTTATGATAATCGTAATATTTAAATAACATTTTTTAGGGCAGAAATATTTAAATGTTCCAAATATGATTTGGATAAATTACAACAAAATTAAAGGTAATCAATGGAAATTTAGCGTTTAATTGTTTTGGATCGTCAGCATACAATAATCTTTATTTGCTATATTTTATGCTTTCTATGAAGACTTCGGAAATATTCGGTATTCATCGGTCGCACATTATAGACATTATTCTAGGGAATATATAAACAAAATACTTATAATATTTAAAATAATATTGATCCTAGATGACCAAATAAATAATTCGTAGACATTTTAAGTATAATATAAATGTATTACCTGGATTTTTTGTTCAATATTGTTTAATAAAAATGATGATTTCAAAGATTAAATAATTTTGAATAATATTGAATAAGGGATTATTTACTAACACTAATTAACTAACAATATTTAGAAATAATTATTGATCTATGTACTTACACTTATACGTATAATGGAAAAAATCGGAATTCATTGTTTTGACAATAATTTTTTGGTGTCTTAAAGATTCACTGCAACATTTGGTAATGCAAACTATATTTTGTCTTTCGTTTCGGAGAGAAAACGAAGAACTCTGCGTTAAATTCAAGTTCGGGATCCGCTATTGCAATAGGCACTCGATGCAAAATGTCTTCAGCTATGTTGTCTTTATATTTGTTCGAAAAATGAAATGGGTTTGATGGAAAACCTGTTGAACTGATGATAGTAAAAAGGGATTAAATTTGATGCGCAGTAGACGAAATAACAACATCAGCAAGTGTGTAATCGTTATGAATGATTTCATCGGGCAAATGAAAATTCTGAATAGCTTCACGATATGTTTCACATAACTCACCATTGACAGTTTGTAAAAAATCAAATGAAGTCGGTCCACGAACAGAGGTAAAAATATTGGTCAATGCCCGAATGAACTGTGTAATTGCGTCTCAATGAATCGGTTGCACATACATACACGTATACAGGAACAGGCTCTCCGTGTTGATTTGATGATGCATTCCATGTGAAATATCTCGGCATCTCCGATTATAGCAGTGTTCTTGCAAATAGATCACATGTGCGAAGAAACTTGTTAGCGTTGTCGATGGTAGTCGTACAGTTCTTTACGCTGCGTTTGCTGCCGTGAAATAAACTCATTGTCTATTCCCTAGATGCACAGCTAAATGTACCACAGAAGGTTAAGGTTCGTGCATGGACAATGAAAAATTTCTCAAAATCGCATTATTCTTCCTGACATATCTTCCCATTTGATATAGCAAAACTTCATCGTTGGCATCAGGAGTTGCCAAGGCCGCACGCTGAAATATATTTCGTGGGGAGGGGGGGGGGGCATAAAAAGAGTTACATCTTAATTTTTTTTAATATTCTCTCAGTATAAAAACTAAAATTTTTAGATCACAGATCTCGGTGTCAGAAATACAAATTATCACATTTTACAACAGTTGTACTAGAAATTTGTTCCCACGGACATAGTTATCTTTAGCTGTGAATGTCTCAGGTGGGAATAGTAGGTTAGTAATACTCTTATCATAAAAAAAAATTATTTAGTTATAATCGCCTATTTTATCATATGTAAAAAAAACACTAAAATTTTTTTAACATTTAAAATAAATTATTTCGCCAATTTAAACAAATATCAAATAAAATAGCGGGGTTGGGGAAATTTCCCTATCACCACTTCTCTTCTAGCGGCCTTGGCAAGTTAGGTTATATAGAGTTTTAAAACGCATTTAATTTTAAATATACATTTATTTTTTATTTACCTCAAAATTTGAGTTTAAACCTCGTTTTTTGATAATATTCGCTCCGAAAAATGTCATCCGGAGGGAACTGTTACACTTTTTTATATTCTGCAAGAAATGCTTCAATCAATGTTCTTGGCCAGAAAACAATGATGTCAGTGGCCTAGATAGCGACGTTAATTGTGGTGATTTGACCTTTTCGCTCACACAACATATAGTCTTAGCGGTTCGTGTCAAAACCTGTTGAATCGACATCGACAAGTCGACCGATACATCAACAGCGTAATCGACTGTTGAATCGTATCTGAACGCTAAATGTTCATTTCAAATTTTCACATTTGGCCTTCTGTTTTGCCGACACTCAAAAACATGTTATGTGTAAGCACCAACTGAGTGACTCGAACTCGACTGCAACCGTTGTTGCAGTCATAATACATCACGCTTGAGAAATTCTTCATCGTTTTGCCTCCAAACGCTGTCTACGCTCTTCATCAGCCTCATTGACTCGACGAATAAGTTATTGGCTTGCTTTGCGCGTACGCCGATCGATATTTCGTCGCCTCACCTAGCCTAACCTAACTTAAAAATAAACCACGATCTTAAATGTTTGCAATACACCAAATTAATGAATTTTACAGTTTTAGATATGTTCCCGTGATTAATCGTGACTTATGACTATTGTATTGCCGTTCGTGGGAATCCACAAGCCATCTCTAAATACGAAATACATAAATAAATAAATGATTAAATAAATTTTAATTCAATATTATTCAAAACTATTTCTTTTGAGCGATTATGTAACAAAAGTGCTATTATAACACGTAACACGATAGTTAAAAATTTCTGACTTTTCCGAGGGATATCTCAAAAACTAATTTAAAAAAAAAAATCAAATCGGTCGATCTGTTCTCAAGTGATGATTCATACACGGGGCAATTATACTTCGACTACAAGAATCTGAACGTAATGTTTTATGTCATTGTATTAGAAATTTTGATGGATTCATTTAAGAAATAAATATTCTATTATATGACAATAACATATAAATAAAACGTTGATTAAATCTTAATGCTCACTCTTAATTAACATTACAACATAATTTTATTATTCTCCCCCACCCCCTAATACTGAATTATTAACACAATGCCATAAAATTTCAATATTATGCTAGTTCTAGAACTATTTGCTTATTGACATCGTGATTTCAAATTGTATTTTTAGAATGGTCTGAAAATATTAGTGATGACGATTTAAAGAAATATGTACTGGGCGATATCACTTCAACGATGGAAGGTTCCAAATTTATAGACATTGATTGGATAACTCCAACAGGTAGATTGATCTTTATTGGTACTAAGGTTATGTATTGATAAATCTGTATGTACATTTCTATTTCAAATTTTATTCTGATTCAGAATAAATTTCTTTGTTTTAATATATCTTATTAATCTACGAATACAATCTATTTATATTTCTAACTTTTAACAGTAATAGTCATAAATTTGTAACAACTTACGTAAAATTAAAAATATTAAAAACATTGGTGTATTTTAATTATATAAATATATTTTTATTTATTTATGGGTTGGGTATTCCATTAATACGATTTAGAAAACTCATTTGATATATGAAGTTGAATTACCTACATCATTTTTCTTTAAATAGCTATTTGTTTTTTAGGAAAAAGGTTTTATGAGATATTAAAAACGAAATCATATGATGAAATAAAAAATATGGCTTTTAAGAATTATGACATTTGTAGAGCAAACTTAAATATTCGTAAGTTAACAATAATATATTTATATAGTTTAAAAAATAATATTTATAGGTAATAAGCAAATATATATCTAAGTAAATGTAAACTGTATATATACATAATTATCTGTAAATAATAATCTGTATAATATATCCATATATTTTTAGTAACAGCACCATCAGCAGATATTGAGCAAATATTACGTATGGAATTTCTTGAATTTATTTATTCTCCGATTCCATTGTCGATTTCTTTTGGATGTGTATTATTATTGGGAAAAGATGGCAAGTGACGATGAAAAAAGTTATCTATTAATAATTATTTTAAGAATGTAGCATTCATGGAGCATTCATATTTCTATTAAATTATCATAATTTTATCTTAGTTTATAATCGTTGTTGTTATAGAACATAAGATGTAGTAATAATTCGCTCAGTACTATTAAATTAAATTTAAAATCGACTATAAATCATTCATTAAAGAACTCCAAACCAAATTCAAAGGACTTACAAATATATATATGTATATATTATTTTTTGCAATGAAGGCAAACAAAATATATTAAAAGAAAAATATTACGTCTAATTGAAATGTCTTTAATATTCGGCTTTCATTAAAGTTTCTAAATTTCTTTACAATCTACAACTATACAAAAACGCTAAACAAATATGTTTTTTATTATATATGTTATTTTGTTCCTAACATATTATTTTATTTTATTTTTAGATATTTATGTAAGACATATAAACAATAGAAACAAAAGCAAACAAGGTATATTTTAAAAATTTTAATTGATGAAACAACCATAACAATTTATTGTTTTCATTGTATGAGTTTAATTAATTTATTCAGAGATAACATTGATATTCCTAATATAATATAAAATATTTATATTCAAACAATTGTCATTATACGATACTATTATTCATAAAAATAAATCATCTGTGGCAAATTGATTTTACAACAGGACAAATTTCATGTTTATGTGTAATTATATATTTTAATAATATTAAGTTCATAATAGTATTAAATAGTATTAAATTTTCAGCTATATCCTTAGTGTATATAATTGGCGATGCGTTACAAGACATATATGTAGGCATGTTTTATACACTACGCAGAATAAATAGTAAGAAACATAAATTATAGGATATAGTAAACATTAACGAAAATACATTTAAATTTAAATAGTCAACGTTATACAATTTTATATTAGGTTTCAATGATTCATCATAATAGTGTGCTCGTGGTATACATTTTATCACATCATAAATATTTAGTATTGTTTTTTTTTGTAAATTATAAAAAATGAATAAAAAAAAAATGAAGCAAATGCTAGCTAATGCTACAGTGATTTTGTGGATCGATCATTTATACCGAAAAGATAATTTAGATTTCGTTTCGTGCGGAGATGAGTGACAGTGATAGGAAAAAAACTGGTTATCGCCTTTCTGCCAGCCGGCATTCTTTATACAGCTTCTTGTTATAACATGCACCACGCTTTGTCGTATATTTATATAAGACAAGTCACAAATCAATTTGACCGTCATATGCTAATGATTTATCGATCTTATTTGTGCAATTATTAAAATTATTGGTTTAATTGAAATGTAGTTTCCCTTAATCAGCTTTCAGATTATCACAAGAATACTGAAGCATATAATATTGAAGTAGAACTCATGAAAACTTTAATACCTGTGTACTATAAAGTTATTCAACTCACTGAATCGTTATATTCTATAATTAATATACGATGTACGTATTGTCTTTATTTGGCAATTCGATAAAATTATTCCTATACGAATATATATTTATTTTCAAGTATTAAACAAATATTACGTTCCTCTAACTAAAAAGAAAAATTTAAAAAAAAACATTATAATAACTATGAAAATTTTATGCGTTTAAACGTTATAAATGTAAACAAACTATACCTGTGTAGATGTCAACAAACGAATAAATAAATTGATTGATGAAAAAGCTAAGTCGAAATCAGTCGATTGGGCGTACGACTATGAATCCTTTATAAAAGATTTCAAAAGAACATGGAAAGATAAATTATCAATAAGTAATTTCTTTATTTTATGTCAGAATTATAAAAGTTAATCAAATATAAGCATAAAATAAATTCAACGAATGCTCGATTTCTATGGCCTTATCGAATATTTCTTTTCTATAAACACGTTTTTAATAAATTATTTTTTCTATGAATACAAAAAAAGAATCACAAGAAGATACATCTGCTACATTATTAACTAGTAGAGGTAAGTTTGTTATTATATAAATATTTTAGTATAGAAATTTAGAATACCAAATGTAATTTTATCTGAAACAAACTATTAAAATTTCATATTTTTTAAATTTAATTTACATAAACTATGCGACTTTCACGACGACAAATAATACAATTATCAATTAAAAATACAACATTAGTGTTTATGTGGAGAGATATTCGACTCTTTATTCGATTCTTTATATTAAATTACTTCTGCATCAATTGACATCAATAGAAAACTTTATTTTTGTTTTATAAAAATTAATGTTATTTAGTGATCGCTGTTAACAGAATGTGTAATTTTTATATTGTGTTTTGTATTTTCAACTTTATGCCAGAGTTATAAATTTTCAGGCCGATTGTTTCAAAATGGAAGAGTTGATCCGTCGATAATCGGATGTAAATATAATAGTGCACACATAATAATTTATATACTTATTATACAAAATCCATTACTCTAACTTCTGTGATCTTAAATGTATTCATATATAAGTTTCTATCTGGTAGAAATATTTTTGAAGAACACATAATGTTTATTCAAAGATTTATTTAGTACACAGGCATTAAAAAATTTAATATTCAATCATATCAAGAAACCTTCCTTTCTATTAATGACACTTATAATGAGTTATCTTTAACCATTTAGATTACGCAGTATATGAAGAATCATGGGAAAACCTGGACGATATTGACTATGTAAACAATACCGATGATAGGATAGTATTTTTAATGGAATTAAATGCATGGGCGACATTATTGTATCAACCGTTAGATGATTTGAAAACTATCCTTTCTCATCTAGGTAATTTGTTTTTGATGTTTATGCATTTATCCCAAAAAAGAAATTGTAAGACATCTTATTTAATATAACATTTATGTAAATTATATTTCTAATCTAATGGTATTTCATCAATATATTTTCATAACATGTTCATTTTCATACTCAATACATATAACATAATATTATTATTATAATTATTGCAACACGTGTCTATTATTTGACTGTAAATTATGTCATCAATTATTAAATTATCGATGGAAAGTTCACTTAGACTTATTCTATAGTATATTTTTTCTTAATTATTTTTAAATAATTAAGTATTATGCATAATAATAATACAATTACATAGTAATGTTTTATACTTCATACATTTCAGACATATTTAAAAGGTGTTCAAAAAATCCGAATTTCGCAAATGATATGGTATCAATTTTGATATGATAGTAATTGACAAACTAAATATAATGTTAACCCATTGTTTATAAATTTAAGGATTTTCTAAAAGAATACGAGATATGGTTCCAAAGAGACACATTATAAAAGATTCCCGACGTTATTCAAGAAGTAAGGTTAAGTATGCTTAATTACTTTTTAATGTTAAATTTATTATTAATTAAGTTCTACGCTGTTGTTACTATTATGAATTCTAAATAATTTTTCAAAATTTATTATATTAAATTATACGTATATTACTGAGTATGTTGTCTTGATTGTTTAGAATATTTCCTCATTTGCTATTAACTAAAAATCACGTGGAAATTTCGAATTGGAAATAGAATTTATTTTTAATTTTTTGTCAAAAACTTTTTTTCAGTTCGCCACAATGTGTTTTGTTGTGATTTTTATTTTGACATAAGAGAAATTAAATTTAAAGTTTGTGTTTAAATTGTATGCTATCGCCAGAGCAAAATAAAATGTATTACAATTTATTTTTACTGATGAATCAAACTTATTTAATTGAAAAAAAAGTTAGTAATATATCAGAAATGGAATAATGGTGATGTTGGCTCTGAATGTTTATAAATATGTGGATATAAAATATTTTTCGGGATTATTTTCTTCTAAAACTCAAATTCTTTTTTCTCATTAAATATTTTTTTCATCAAGATGTTTTAAATTTAAATAAAATAACTTTTCATACACTATACTAATTAGTTTTTCACATCCTGACCGTTAAAACAACAAATTTTATAATTTTTTACGTTGGGATTTTTTTTTTTTTAGAATATTTTATTTTTTTATTGCGATTTATTAACTATTACGTTTATAAAATATCTAAACGGCCAAACAATTTGGAGAAATAAATTTGATTATTATATACATTGTATATACACGATTGCTGATACTACTTATTATTTAATGAATGAACGTTCTGATTTCAGAGCAATCATTTTGTTATGTTATTGTTAGTAGCATACTGTAAGTCTACAGTTTACAATGGCGTTCAAAAGTTGGGGATATAGGGGATTTATCCCCTATGACATTTTTTTATTGTTCATTAGTTTAAATAGTATTTCGTTTATTACCAATTTATTAATAGTAATAAATATTTATAATTATGTAGATAACATTTGTTTACAATAATCTGATAATACTATTCACAAGTTTTGATATCAATTTTTTTCGTAATGATAGAAAACAATTTACTGCTAGCTTTAAGCTACAGCTGTTTCACAAACATGGTATTCACTTAGTTATTATATTTATATATTATCTAGCTGAGCGTGAGGTTTCATTCCACCAGAGTAATTTTTTTTTATCCAAATCTTCCAACGATAGACAAATATATTTGTGAACATCATAACATAAACTGAGAGAATCCAAGTGGTCTAACCCAACCCAACGTGTTTCACAGAATATAAAAAACTGTGCTTGTTTTATACTCAATCACAATGATATATGTTTCTTTAAAACCTCACATGCATTATTTGATATGCGGAAAAAGGTTATAAGTTCTTTAATTGTTCTCATGCAGTTTTTTCTAGGCGCTTTTGAGAAAATCGAGAAATGACCTTTCTATAGTACCAACTAGATGTGAAAGGCTGGCACACGGTGAACATGGAATTAATAGTTTAGACGAATTGCCTAAAGAACACGATATATCTTATGAAATTCGTTACAAGATAGACACAAAGTAGGCGAGATTTTATAAAATCATGCTTGGGATGTATTTAAATCGAAGAATTCAAGATTGAAAAAAAGGCCGCCTCTTAGTTGGTAACAATGGCGAAGAAGACTAAGCGTAAAGTGGGTGTAGTTTGTGGTTTTATGTGTGTGGCCAATGCCGCTAAACAAGTGTTATTTATTTTTATTAAATTAAAATTTAACCGGTGAGAAAAACATGGCGAAGTTGACAAAAATGTGCGTTGCGTTAGCTAAAAAATCATTATGTAAAAATAAGAAATCGAAAATTTCCAGAGTAATACCAATACCAAAAAAGGATAGAGTGTTACCGTTAATACCGATATTTGCCGGCTTGTCTGCTTTAGGTGTGCTTATGGGTGGTATTGCTAACGTAGTCAAATAGAAATACACCTATTCATTTTGGTAATGGCTTTTACCTATCACTATATAACGGCAAATCTTATAAAATTAAAAAAGACAATGGATTGTATCTGGCATCATATAGAGGAAATGGATTGGTAAAGAAAACCAGAAAAATAAAAAAATCTAAAATAACTAATTTCCACGTTACCCAATAAAGCGTTATACGATTATAAAGTATGCACGTATGATGAAAATACCTCATTTCGTTGGTGTATTTTGGAGAGACAGGTTACAACTCCGTCCTAAACAAAAAGAATCTGCAGTAGTTAACTTGGATATTGAAAATAGTACAGGGAATTAAATATTAAATTAAAAATTGGAAATAAAATAGATTATTACGACAGTTTCAGAAACTTAGTTCTATCTTTAGAAATACAAAAATATTTTAATAGATGCATATTAAATATAATTACGAAAAACATCAGAAAAATAATACGACAAATAGATTACTATCACTACTACTTAAATTATCTGACATGCATATACGGTACACTACTCCGAATGATAATACAATAGAGAGAGGAGAAAGAAAAAATAATAACAGTGATAATAAAATAAAATGACAATAGTAAATTACTGAATAAATAAAATAGACGCAGACATATACTAAATAAAATTACTTACAATAATAACAATGTTGTAAGTGTTCTGATAGACTGCATTTCGTGATTTCTGAACTCTCGATCTGTACAGCTTTGAATGAATTGTACAAATTCCTGAATATCGATACTCCTGAGTGAACTTAAATTCCCACGATGCCTTGATGTAACTTCATTCGACGTTCTACGCCCCGAAACAGCTGGCGCGGGGACCACGCACAAATGCAGTAAGTTTCTCGTTTTACGTCGATTTGGATGTAGTATAATATGTATATTTATTTACTACACTGTTTATTTACGTTTGTAATTGAATTGATATTGATAAATGCTGACACTATAAGACACACAAGAAGGTCACTGTCACGTGTGTTCAGTGTAGAATAGCACCTCCTCTGGGGTTTTGGCTATTAGTGTGTCCGTTGTCCTCGTCGGACTGTTCCAAGCGCCTCCGCGTTTGGGTAAGAATAACGCTTCGTCAACGTTATTGGTGCGTGAGAAAGAATGTCCTGCCACGCCCGTGTTAAATGCTGATTCGCAGAATGTGTTATACTCGTATACACGTATTGTATGAACACATTGAACGAATATATTTTGACGCGGTAATAATATTATTTTGAATCTAACAAATTACCTCGTATGATCGCTATGGTGCGAATATTTGAAATTCACTTTCGGAATTTGATGAAACCAATCTAATAGTTACTTCGGAACTTGAGTTTCCTTGAATTAGAACCGCAACACCGCTGCCACCAGTTGTTGTGATCTCCTCGGTTGCTGCCGATTGAGTCAGTTATAAACACCGTCGAACGGTTAGCGCCGTTTTAACAGTATAGAATTTTGGTAGTATGGGTTCGTTCAATGAATCAATTCCGTTAAAAGTAAGATATGGTTTATTGAGTCGGTTTATAGAGTATTATTTATTTAAAGAACAATTATACTTAATGTTAATACTACTTATATAAAATTATATATGACGTCTGGTGTGTTGATGTATCGAAACTCGACTGTCGTCGCATATTCATATATGACCGTACGACGGCAGTTAGTAATACCTAAGTCAGCACATACCGCATATGAACAAGGGGTTCATAACACTGTGGACACTTGTGTTTGAAATTTTTATCATGTACACGAATATATTATAAGGAAATTCTTCAAATTTGTCTTGTGATTTTTTTCCAACCAAAAAAAGTCAGTAAAGACGCCAAAATATGTCTTTTAAGTTTACAGACCAATAATTTTAACCCTAATATAGATAATAAATGTAACCAAATAGGGATTGTACATAACGATTCGATAAAAAATATAGTAAAAGATGTGTATACAATACCTACAGGCTCGTATGAGTTAAACGCATTAAAAACGGCTATCAAACAAATAATATTAAAAACTGAGACTTCGTTGAGTTGCAAGCAAACATTAACACGTTAAAATGCGAAATGAAATGTAGTGATATTGTCGATTTTTCTATTGATAATAGTATTGGCCCATTATTAAGTTTTACAAAAAAATAAAAAATATGAAGCTAACGTACATCAATTGGACTAATTGGTTAATATGACCAAAATAAACTGTATATATATTGAGTCAAAACTGGTCTCGGACTCATTCAACAATAAAAGAGAGTGTCATTTATTACACGAGTTTTATCCAAACGTTCCACCTGGTTATAAAATTATAGAAATCCCAAAATATTTAGTAACATATTCTCTTAACTGTACGACAATTAATCATATTAATTTAACTTTAATAGACCAAGACGGGTAAGTTGATCGATTGGCAAGGAGAATCTATTTCAATACGGTTATTAATTCTAGATAGTATTAGCCATGGGTCTACAATTTCATTATATAAAAAAAGCTGTGTACGAGAATCACCTCAGTGTAACGAAAAAATCGTCAATGCAACAAGTGTGAAAAATGATAATAATATAAACATTAAACAATTGACTAAAAATAATTTAAATTTTCTCCGTTCAATAAAAGCTCTATAAAAATGGATGATAGTTATTTAAACGTAATTGGTGGTTGTGTAAATGAATGTCGGATAACTCAAATCGAATATCATTCATTTTTACCGTATTCAACATCAGCACTGTCCAACAACAATGAAATGTGTATTGCATTACATAACACAGATTCGTATACTCTCCCATGTGATAGCTATATTTACATAGAAGGAACGATTGACAAACCTACAGGTTTGGTTGAATACGTTCGTTTCATAAACAATGGTTTGGCATTTTTTTTTCGGAAATGAAATACGAGATAAATGGCGTTCAAATTCAAAAAGTCATAAACCCTGGCATAACTTTTACAATAAAAGGTTATTGTTCGTACAATAATACGAATATTATCGCACGTTGTAATTCTGGTTTGAGTGATGACTTTGTTTACACAAATAAAGATTTTGTAGAATTAAACACGTTCAATGGATATATTAACATTAAAGACGTGTTTGGATTTCGTGAGGATTATAAACATATTTTAATCAACTGTAATCAACAACTTACTATGAACAGATCGTCTTTGGATATTAACACCATAAAATTATTTAAAACCGATAATACTATTGTGACGGATATAGCAAAATTAATAGGCGTTAAAGTAAATATTTCCAAAATACTTTGAAGAATGCCCATAGTTAAAGTTTGTGATAAAGAAAAAATTACACTTTTAAAAGTCATAAACAGTCATAAACCTGTTACGTGTGCGATAGGAACATGGGAACATGGGAACTTTGTGAATACCGGTTTTATCATAAAATACTATGCACTCGTGGAAAGTAAAAACATCAAACAAATTAGAAAACCGACGCTATGTTAGAATAGGATTTCAGACTTATAGGAGAAATAGTGCTGTAAACCCCATGTCATATTTCGATCATTATAAAATAAAAAACTTGAAGGTTTATTTAAATTCAGATGTATTTGCCTACAAAGATTTCCAATGCGATTTTACAAAGAATAAAATAACTATACAAAGCTAATCCTGAGTTTCAAAATTTGTATTATGGTAATGGTTATGTAACATCTTTATTGAACAGAATTAATTTCACAAATCACGCGTTCATTATAAAATTAAAAAAACTAATCCAAATTCAAATTTTGCAAAATATGTTTTAGAAAATAATCATCTTATTACTTTTAATATACATAATATATAATATATTATATATAATGACTTAGAAATTTTAAATATACAACATAATATTTATATAAATTCCATTTTAGAAGAATTACATATTTATAAAGAAATTAAACACAATAGATTTAAAAGTATCTTAAATTTACAGATTTAAAAAAAACAATCTATATCAATATATATTAAACAATATTTAGATCACACCATAATTGCTTTCATCATATACACAGTTTCTTTGCTTTTTGATATATTTTTATTACATCATTTTTTTTTCTTTTTATCAAACTCTATGTCTTTTTTATTGTAATATTCATAACATTCTCTATGTAATTTCTGTCTAATTTCTCTATGTAATTTTTTCTTATTAACTTTACTTTTAATTTATTCTTCAGTTGAATTTTATTTGTATTAACCTGATGATGCCATTTTGTCAAAACGGGTAATAATAAACACACATACGCAATAATTTTTATATTTTTCTTACTTTTTTCTTTAATCAACGTAATACTCATTGGCTTTTTGTACATTTAAGTATACATATATATATATATATGTATATATGTATATATTGTAATACGTATATATATATATATTTATTTACGAGTATTACCTCATAATTTTTATTTTATTTCTCTTCATTTTTATTTCTTTATTTTTTAATTTTTTTTTTTTGATTATCCTTTTTATTTTTTGTATTATTTTCACTACTATATTATTTAAACAAACATTTTTAAATACATTATAGCCTTATATAATTTCAAATCAAGTGAAAAACTCAAAAAAATATTTTTATCACATTTTAAATACATTCTGGCCCACTATGGAGTTGTGCGAAAAGTGTTGACGTCATCCCATAATATTTTGCGAATAATCAAATATTTGTTGTTTAAATCCTATTAGTTCTAATAGCAAAATTTTTTTCAATTTGGTTCTAGTAGCTGATGGTATTTTATACGTGTTTTATTATCCTTTACTTATATATATATATATATAAATATATATATGGGATAATAAAACACACACACATATATATATATATATATGGGATAATAAAACACACACACATATATATATTTAATGATTCACATAATATGGTAGGCTGGGTGTTATCGAACGTTCTAGAAATCTCCCTCCTCACTGCACCTCGACGAAAACGACGATTATTATCGAATATAGACATTCGAATTTCGACCCACGAATTTGTTGATTTGTGTGCGTTGAACGGTCGTCGGAATAGTTCGCGCACATATATGTTTCTCGAATTTTGGTATGTTGTTCTGGAACGTAAAACTTCATTTCGATCCCGCCATTGTCGTAGCATCGTGATGTGTTGTATGGTATTCTTCGACGATTATACCGGTAAATGTAAATATTTCATTCTTTATCATTGCTGTACATATTCATTTATTGTATATTTATCTTGTGCGCCCATTGGGGACAAACTACTTTATTATCGTTTATTTTTCTCCTCCACCTCTTGCCCCATTTAGTTATTAAGCAACTTCTACATGTATATATTTCACTTTAAATTTTGTCATTTCAGTCAACTTTCATTGTACAAATTTGTATGAGTGTTCTTTTAATAGTTTTGATACTATCTGACTCACCTTCTCTATTTTAGCATTACGGCCACATCCCGCGATCACCTTCGCATAGAGAAGGTCGGTGCGTTAGCAATATATATATATTTAGTTTTGGTTGCGTCAGGCAATCTACGCTATTTATTATTACGTTTGTTATTTTGCCTATTATAATTTGTTTTATATAAATCTTTTTTTTTTTTTATTTATTATTGTTGTTTTGCGCGAGAAAACTTTGTAGTTTGAGGATCAGGTGTTGTTTTTTGATTCTCACACTTATGTATTTATCATTGTGTAATAATTATATTAATAAGTAATTTTGTATAGAATTGTATGTATGTACCCATTATATTTAATATCCCTCTGAATCTCTTTACTTTTAAGACCGATTATTCATTGTTACATTGAATTTTATTATTAATTTATTAAATACAGTCCACTTTTCTCTTGTACTGAACTTAGACGTATTATAGTTTTGTTCGTTTTCTTTTTTTGTATCTTTTAGTTTTACACCGAACAACTTTCTCAACAATATTTTGTTGCCACGATAAAATGTGTGTGTGTAAACAATACATGTATTATTTTAATTCGTAAATTACGTAAATGTTTAATAAATTATAATTTATAGCAAAATATTATTATATTATAGAAATTATAAAGTAATCGAACTCCAATTTTAACTACAGTTTTTTCAATGAATTTCGTATGCAAATTCAATAATTTATGTAATATTATTTGTTTGTTTTCATAGTAAAAGAAATAGTTTAATCTAACATTCATAATTGTTGTTAAAGAAATTCAAAATTTTGCAGTTACTGTACTTCATTAATTATAATACGTGTTTTTATGTAGGTATTTAAAACACTTCACGTAAACAATAGATTTTCTTGTGTTTTATATTTAATAAAATCAAAATGATTGAAGTATGAAAACTGATTATGGGACGTGAGTTGGTATCCGTGTCATGTTATAACAAAACAATTTATGCAAAACATTTTCGTCGACTGGGAACAACCACGTACATACTTTTTATTTCAAAATTTAATTAACCAATTAAATTTGAATTTCAGTTTATTATTTTAATTTTTTCATATGAAACAATTTTTCATCACAGTTACACGTATTCGTCGGTAACAATATTATTATAGTTATCATTAAAAATTTCAAATTTCTATTTGAACTGTTTGTTTACAAAAAACTTAAATATATTCCAAATTTAATTTAGAAAAACTTTATAAAGTTTTAAAGCATTGATTTAGACTGTTAGAGTAAATTGGTCAAATTTTTTTTTTATTTTATACAAGACAATTGTTAAACGAGTAGTTGAAAAACTAAATACTTTCATTTCTTAAAAAATGATACGAAAAAATGTAATGTTGTTTGCAATATTATTCATTTTTAAAGAATTTGATGGTAAGTATATAGAAAATTATATATAAATTGATTTTTAATTTTAACTACAGTATTTTCATTTAATTTCGTATTAAATTTCTATAATTTACGTAATATTATTTTAATTATATACATATATATAAATATGTGTTATTATATATATATATATTTATATATAATTATTATATATTATTTGTCTGTTTTCAATAATAAATGAAATAGTTTAATCCAGCATTCATAATTTTTGTTATAGAAATTCAACATTTTGCAATTACTGTACTTCATTAATTATAATACGTGCTTTTATGTAGGCATTTAAAACATTTCACATAAACAATAGATTTTCTTATTTTTTATTTAATAAAGTCAAAATTACTGAAATATGAAAATTGATTATGGAACGTAAATTGTTATCCGTATTATGTTATAGCAAAAAAATATATGTAAGACGTTTTGTCGACTAGGAATGACCACGTACATGTTTCTTAATTCAATATTTACTAAAACAACTGTATTTGCTTTAGATTCATTTTTCTTGGTATCCCATCGTTAAAGTTAAAGTTAATATTATAGTTATCTTTAAAAATTTTAAACTTCTGTGTTAACTGTTTTTCGCACAAATTAAAAATTTAATTCAAAAGAAATTTAAAAAGTTTAAAAGCATTGCATTAGTTTATTATTGTAAATTTGTCAAATATAGTAATGGAACTGATAATTGACATTTCGAAATCATACTCTGATACTGCTTACTTATAAATATAATTGTTTTTTGTAAAGTCTTCATTAAAACTATGTTACGAATCCAGATTCTTTTGGTCGAATCACACTTTTTCCAATTATAACAAAACCGAACGAAATCGGATGTTATTTTTCTATTCGAACCGGATCCAAAATGAACTATTTAACTTAAATATCTAATCTAAATCGGAACTTTATCAAATGTTCAAAGTATTTTAATTAATTAAAAACATTTAGTTATATATTCGATTGATTTTAAGTTAATTTTCCTAAATATCTAATAATGTGTTCACAAAATTAATAAAATATCTATTTTAAAATATATGTAATTTTAGGCATGCATTGTGCAAATCATATTTCAGGTGAGTTGTTAATTTTTAATAAGACCTTTACAATTGAAATTGTATTTCATTAAAAATGGCAGAAAAAACGCAAGAAAGTTACTAAATATACAAATAAAATGCTTAGACACTATGTGTTATAAACTTTGATGATTTTTATGAAAAATATGAAAGAAAATTGCATAGTTACGTGTGATTGGATAAAATTGATTTAACGTGTATTCGCCTGTATAGGATTATTCATAAAATTTAATGGATCCTTCAATGAATTGTTCACGTTATATATTGATAATACATTTTGTTAATATTTTTTTGTTGATTAATTAAAAATGTATACTATTTAATACGTCATTTTTCACATAACTATTAAATGTATACGTTATGATAAAATTTTACAGAATATACTCATGTGTTTAATATGGATGTGTTTGGTATAATATAAATTTGATCTAGTTATTAATTCTCGTTATTTTATTTTATTGTGTTGAAAGCGAGACATTTTAATAAAGAGTAAATTTGAGTACATTATCCAAATGTAGAGAATATCCTTTATTAAAAAAAAAATAATAATTATTTGGATTTGTTCATTATGATATATCAAGTATTTTTAAAATAAAATGTCTTAAATTAACATTAATGTATTATTTATTAAGGTCATACTTAAAGTTAAATTAGACGTTATGTTTAGCTAAAAATATATACTTATATTTAAAAATATTTAATAAATGATAATTTTTTAACTTTAGATGAATATAATCTGATGTGTTATGTATCAATGTCTCACAAAATAAAGATGATAATTGATTATGTACATCAAAATCAAAGTAATACATTTGAAAACTATGTTTTAATTATCAAACAATTAATGCCATAATTTGAAATGAATATTATTTTGTGTACATTGTTAAATGTTATATTAATAAAATGTATTATATTAATAAATATAGTATATGAAAAAGTAATTAATCAAATATCGGAAATTGATGTCATCAATTTCAAACTGCATCGTGTAAATAGCTGTAGGTATCAATATAAAGTAATGCATTTGTATAAATAGAATTATGTTATCATTTAGATTATGTGACAAACAGTCCATGTATAATTGATATATACGATATGTATATATATATATATATATATATATATATAATATATATATATATATATATATATATATATATATATAATACAATCGTGTTTTTATTGATAGTTATGTTATAACTAAATAAATAGAATAATATAAAGGTGAGATAAGTTCGAGAATTGTTTAAGATAACAAGAAAATTATATTTAAAGCAGTATATGTGTAATTTTTTTTTAATACAACACTGTTCGTTTTGTATTTGCGCTGCATGTATTATGACATAGATATTTGTTGATTTGGAAGTAAAATCAATGATTGAAGAAAACATGTATTAGGTTTTTTTATATAAAGAATGTATATAATCGTTATATTATATTGTATGATATAGTATATACTTGTAAAGATATCAATACATAAATCAACACACAAATCTTATGTCAAATGCGATTACAATAATGATATTCTTGCATGTTTTCACAGTTATCAAATACAACATCATTGTGCATAAATTGCGATTATATGTCTTGGATTGTTCGTGATGGGAAAGTTAAAAATTGAAATTAAGTTGGACTATTTATATAAATGGTCAAACCGTCTTTAAATTCATTACAATTACCACTCCTGACTGTTCAATCTTAAACATTGTATTTATAGAAAAAAACATTAAAACTAGATTGCTTAAAATATGTATTTCAATTATGAATTTAAAAACCTGCCCATAGCTGTAATCTTTCCCCATCAAAAATTGGAGGTTATTTTTCTATCACAATAACATAATCCACAAATATCACAAGCTGCTTTTATTCCATTTACCATTTATAATGATTTATAAAATTTTGTTGAAAAAAAAGTCATTGAAATACGAGTATAAATATTATTTTGTATAATAATACCTCTCTATCTACCGCGCCCTCTGTATCAACTATGTGTATGACTGAAAAACAAACCAACACGTTGGAAAGAAAGTGTTGTGTTGATTAGGTGCATAACAATATAATCTTCCTTTAAATATATCGAAAATAGAAGAACAACATTGGATATTAAAATTATTTAATCAAAACATTTTTATCATATGTAAATAACAATTTAAAAAAATAGAAAATACTGAAGTTATATAATATTTGTATATACAAATGCAATAATAAAAAATGTACATTTGAAAATCCCATTGAAAAAATAATATAATCTGAATACAGAATAATACGGTTTAAAATTTCTATCCATAACACAACACGGGTTTTGTTATTTCCAAGTAACGAAAAAGTTTATCCAAACAATATTTCTGTAACATAAAAATACACAAGTAGTAATATTTTAACAAATAAAGTGAATTAGTGATTATGTTCACATTTGACATGTTTTTGGTAGATAGTAGAACCTCGATTGAGTCTAGACTGAATTTGTCATTGCGTATATCAAATGAGTTTATTATATACTAATTATTGAATATATTTAATCAAATGTTGGTTACAGACATCCATGATAAAACGTATAAATTCGCATCGATGATACCTGTATAATATATCAGTCAACTATTTTAATTATACTTCTATCTAACCAAAAGATAACATAAATATACATATATAAGTCATATGTACAATTTTTTTATATGTATTCTTATGGGTATCGTAATATTTAAACCACTTTTTTCTAGGGCAAAAATATTTAAATGAACCATGGAAAATTTGGGAGAATTTCAACAATATTAAAAGTAATAAAATAGAATAACTCGTTTATATATTTGTTTTGATAGTTTGCAATAAACGTTTATATTATATATTTTTAAATTATATAATAATTATCATGTTTATCTTCAGTAGTTTGCGTGTTCTTCGAGTATTTATTCGGTTCGCACTTGTTCAGAAATTCCCTAGAAAACATATATATGAAATGCTTAACAAATTTATGCACTTTTAAGTATAATGATATTAGATATAATAATAAACTACTGTAATTTTGTTTGCTATTACGTTATGAAAATACATTGAGTTTCTAATAAAATAAGACTTATATGACAATACAAATAAATAAAAAATAGATAAAATCTCAATGCTATTCATTACTTAATTTTTAAAGTTTATACGTTAATTTTAAGCTAATTCTAAATCTGTTTTACTAATTAACGTTATTATTATAAATTTATAATTAGATTGGTGTAAAACTCCTAATGACGCTACATTAGCATACTATATACTGGTCAATTTCACGGTAACAATAAATAGTTCTAAATTTAAAGTCTTCGATTGGAGGACTCCAAGAGGTACATTGTTTTTTTCTTGGTACTTAGTAAATATTTTGTCGAAAGAGTATGTACATTTCTATTTGACAAATTTACCTTAATATTAAATCAGGATACATTTCTTTGGTTTTAAAATGCCTTTTGAATCTATTAATTCTATCTAATAAAATTTACAATGTTGAAAATTAAAATACTTGAATATTGATGTTTCGTAATTATGCCCGAATTTCTATTTACTTATTGGTTTGAATTTTCAAATTAATATGGAATATGTGTTTGAATGTTAAGTTGTTGAAATTAATTGTCTACATCAGTGTTCACTTAATGTAGCTATTTGGTTTTCAGGAAAAATGTTTTCTGAAATATTAAATACGGATTCAGATGAACAAATTGAAAATTTGGTACATACGACTTTTGAGTTTTGTAAAGTAACCTTAAATACTTGTAAGTTAACAGTTATAATTATAATTATTATAATTACAATATTATTATAATTTATGACATGATAGCTAAAATATGCTTGAGAACTTGTGACTGTTTTATATTATACACTATAACCCAAAGTCACAAAAATAATAATACATTTTAAATGCATATACGTATTTCAACAACTACATTGTCATCCTCAGCGTGAACCAACTACTACTTAGTAGTAAAATTTACTTAATACATTTAAAGTGTATGATTATTTTTGTGACTATGAGTTATATATATATATATAGCATTTATGTATATAAACAAATATAATATTTATATATAGTATCAGCACCAACAGTGGGTCTTGAAGAAAAACTAGGTAAACAATACATTCAAAATTCTTACCACAACGATTCATTGTGGACTATTTGTGGATGTGTGGTATTATTAGCAAAAGATGGTAAGTGTCGATAGCAAACATTTTTTTTTAATAATTTGTTAAAATTGTACACGATTTATTTTAATTGGATACGTTGATGGAGTATCATAGCACACATTTAAGCATTATATATTTTATATAAGTTCAACATAAAAATATCTTAATTTAGGAATGTATGACATCATTCTATTCTTTTCTCTTCCAACAGTTAATCGACATATACCACTTCCTACGCTAATTTGTTTAGTATTCGTCGTTATGGAACTTAGGAACTTACATGTCACTTAATACACATTAATCTTAAATATACTATTACTTTTCAATTTAAGTACTCCAAACTAAATGAAACTTACATATAATTATATTTTTCTTATTGCTACGAAAACAAATACAATAAAGGTAATACAATAAAGATTACGTCCATTCCGAAGCTCTTCTTTTTTCAGATAAATAATAGCTCATTAAATAATATTCAAATAATAGCTTCCAAATTTGTATACTTTTTATAACATTACAAACGTAATTATAAACAATCATATATTTTTATAATTTTAACTATTTTTTTTTTAGTCATTAATATATTTTGTTTTTAGACTTTTCTTCTAAATATGTTGAAAAAAGAATTGAAACTTTTCAAGGTATATATATTTTTCTAAAATGTTGATAGGTGGAACATCTAAAATTTATCATATTAACTATTCATATAATTCATATTCGTTATATTAATTAATATAATGTATTTAGAAATAACACTGAAATATCTATATCCAAATAATTGTCTTTATTTGTAGGATATTATTATTCTTTATAATAAATTATTTTTACTACATCTTTTCACATCAGAATAAATTTTGATTTTATGTAATTATTCAATTTAATAGTATGGAGATTTTAATATCATTGTATTTAATTTTCAGCGATGTATTTAGTGTATGTAATTGACGATGCATTACATGACATCTATCTAGGCATGATATATACACTACGTAGAATCAATAGTAAGAAACATAAATTATAGAATATAGTTAACATTATATACAATCCAATGAAAATAAATAGTCGAGGTTTGTCAGTATATTTTTGGTCTACTATTCAAAGTAGACAATAATATCATGGACAATCGCAGACAAATTAAGAGTGGCATGTTTAATTTTTTCTAAATTCTAAAATATCGTAAGATGAACGAAACAATAAATAATAGAAATTAATGTAAACACTGTATATTTCAAACAGTGGTAAATGAAAAATTAATCATTGTACCTTGTACAATATGCAGCGTTAAAAACATGTTATTTTTAGCATAATATTAATATTTAATATTAAATTAATATTTCATATAATATTTAAATTTATTTTTGATTTTGTATCTGAAAATTATTTTTTGAAGAATATAAATCGACTGTGAAAATATATACATTTCGTCAGTCATGATGACTTCAAATCATTCATCATTTTTTATACAATAAAACTATCTAATATTGAAAAATGATGTTTAATTTACATATATTGTATTTTTATGTTATTTTCATGTACATTGCCATCTAATAATTTAGTATATAAAATATTATAATCAAATTATCAAAAATAATGTTTCTTTGAAATATCTATAATTCAACAGTTATATTTTCTTCCTAAACAATGATAATGTTTTATCACTATCATTTGCACGTTTATAATTATTAGTTTAATTGAAAGATAGTTTCCTTTGATCAGGTTTCAGAATATCAAAAGAGTTCCGAAGCATATAATATTGACGTTGAACTCATGAAAATAATGATTACTGTGTTCGATAATGTTGTTATTCTAACTGAATTGTTATTTGATACAAAGAATATACGAGGTACGTGTTGCTTTTAAACAGCAATTCGATAAAATTTGTACTGTCTAAATATATATTAAAGTTCGAGATTTATAATAAATATTACTTATCTTGCCAAATAAAAACGTAACAATAAAAGATGAAATACATTGATACATTGATAAATACATTTATTTACAATGAATATCATATACACGTGAACATCATATATTTAAACAAACTATATTTAGGCATCAATGAAAAGATCAATTACTTTATTAATGAAAAAGCTAAATCGAGTAAAATTGAATGGATGTACGATTATGAATCATTTAAAAATGATTTCCAACAAATATGGAAAAACAAATTATCAAAGGGTAAGTTGTTATTATATATAAATATGATTGTGAACTAATTGAGTGAACTAATTAAAAGCAACAGCAAACGAGTGGCACGCACGATAATCATGTAGGAAAGTCTGATGAACACGCGTGTTTATTTACGTCGAAAACGCATAAACGCTTAATATATTCGCAAATAATGGGAAAACAGACTTTATATTAGTATAATGTCTATAGAGAAACCCGATGTTTTCAACGATGGTATCTAAATATTAGACCATAATATGGACTATGTAGTATTGAAAATAAATCTATATATATCAGCTGTAATATCTTTTGCACTATAATTTCGAAGTACGAGTGTGTATGTACTATGTATACGACTGTCGTGTTTTGCATCGACTAAAATGGGCAGTTTAAACGCATCGTGTGTAGACACAGTGGCAGATTTACGGGGGGGGTCTAGGGGTATTGGACCCCCCCAGGCAATCTGTAGTGATATATATTCCAGTACCAAAAATACTACAATACTTTTTTATATTAATTTGATGTACTATTTTTTTTTTGGACTCCTCCAGAAAAGTTTTGAAAATCCGCTACTATGTAGACAATTTAGGAATGGGTCATACATCAAAATATAAAGTACATACTTATTTTAATCATGACAAAAAAACTGATGTTTCAAATTGCAAATTTCGTTAAAACTAATTTAAGTAAAGTTTGGTGTAATTTTATTTAATATTATTAAAAAATCAAAAGTCTATTCTTATTTAGAATGAATTTTTCATCAAAAACATCATTACCCTTAAATGATTGGAGCAATCCTTTAAATAAAATTTTTGGTATAGACATTGAAAAAAAAAATTTTAATTCCTCGCTTATCTCAGAATCTAAAATATTCAAAATCAAATTATTTCAAAAGAATTCATATTAGAAAAATATTCTTACAAGTGATTATGTAAAAAGCTTACAAATTTCAATAAAAAAGTATGAGAATGTATAAAACTTTAATGATCAGTCAGGCTAAATAGTAATTGGTGCTATTATTTGTAAGTTGAAAATGGCTAAACAAATTATTAAACCTTTAATATTCTCACCACAGTATAATTGATGAATTAACTTCTATAAATTTAAGAACCGAATAGTACCGGTATTAACCGGAACTTAACTGAAATTCACAATATTCATGAACCAGAAACGAAACAGAAATCAAATTTTTTGTTTTTAAGAACCGATCCAATACCAGAACCGATAAAATCATTAAGGTTCCATTCCCTGGTTTCTAACTAGTTTACCAAATGTTTGATTTCCATAGTCTTAATAAATATTTTTTTTTAACATAGTTTTAAAATACTGTTTTTTTATATGAACACAAAATAGGATCACAAGGCAGTAGTTCTGCTTCAGTGTTGATTGGTAGAGGTAAATTTTAAAATTGTATTAAACCTATAGTAAATCCACCTTAGTATTATGCATAGATCCGTAATCAACAATATAACTTATTTTTATGTATGCATTATATACATATTTAAATCACTCAAGTTCTTTGGCATATTTATGAGAATAATTATTTTAAGGCGAGGGATATTCGATTTTTTATAGAATACTTCTGCATCAATCCACATCAATATATAATAAATAAGATTTTTTGTATTATGTAAACTCAATTGACTTAGTAGACGTCCATTACAGAATGTGCAACGTTTATATTCTAAAGTTCAAAATACTTCATATTGTATCTTATACTAATATATTAATGTCAAAATTAAAAATTTTTAGGTCGGTTGATTCAAGATGGAAGAGTTAATCCGTCGATAATCGGATGTAAATATAATAATATATATATATTATAGTCATTACTAAGAAAAATATATTATTAAATATCCAATACACTAACTCCTGTGATTTTAAATATATTCATAATAAAGTTTCTATTTCATTTGGTATGATGCTACACAGACTTTGGGGAATTAAATATTCAAGAAACTCAATAAACCTACCTTTCTATTTACATCACTTATAATAAGATTTCTTTAAACGTTTAGATTACGCGGTATATGAAGAATCATGGAAAGACATGGAGGCTATTGATTATGCAAATAATATGGATGACAGGATAGTACTCTTAATGGAACTAAATGCGTGGGCGGTAGTGCTAACTCAAATGTTACAAAATTTGAGAAAATTTCTTTTACATAAAAGTAATTTACTATAGATATTTTTATGTAAATTATAAACTATTTTTTGAGAAAAAAAAATTGTAAGACGTAATATTTAATCTGAAAATTTAATTTTAAATTGTTCTATTTTTAGTCCAGTTATATTTCATTAACATATTTTCATAAAAATGTAATTTTTATACTTAATAAATATTACACAATAAAATTAGTATAGTTATTGTAGTAAGAGTATATATTGTTTCTCGGTAAATTATGTTCTCGGTTATTATATTATCAATAGAATGTTAATTCAGGCTATTTCTATGGTCTATTCATTTAATTTATACTTGCAAATATTTAATGATTATGAAAAATAATATTATTTATATACAGTAATATTTTGTATTACACAAATTACAGAATATCATTTTGACAAATTGCATAAACCGAATTTTACAAACGACAAGGTATTAATTTTGATATGAAAGTAATTGATTGACTAAATAGAACATTAACACATTGTTTTTAAATTTTAGGAATACATAAAGCAATTTAAGTCATGGTTCCAAAAAAACCCGTTATAATAGCTTCCCAACGTTGTTGAGTAAGAGCAAAGTACGATTTGATATTATAGTTGAAATATATTATATTTTTTTTTTCTTTCATATGGCATGAATATATTATATTATTTATTATTACATTTATTGTTAATTAAGTTTATAAGATAAGATTATGCAGTTCAAACCATTATAAATATTAGATAATTTCTTAAAAGTTATGAAAAATATATTATACCGATATTAGTAAATAATTATCTTGGTTTTAAATATATTTCCAAATTTGTTTCAGGTACTAGTAAAATTTCGAATTAAAAATGTAATTTTATATTAATTGTGTCAAGAACTTATTTTTTGTTGTTCGTAACATTTATGTTACTTTTTTAAAATTTTAATTAAAGCGTAATCTAAAACAAAATAAAATTTTTGTATTTTATTATTCCTTTGATGTATCTAACTATGGTGATGGTCGGATCGACTGACGGTTCAATCGCTATTCAAAACTGGCATTTGGCCTTTACAATATGCATGATAGTCGGCATTACAACTCTTTATTTTGGGTCACTTCTCATATTTGTATACTTTAATTTTATTTTTGCTGTGTGTGTGTGTTTTTTTTTTTATAGCGTACAATTTGTCCCATAACGATTTTTGTCTTCATGTTTAATATTTCTACTAGCCGATAGTTCTTGATCAAATAATCGCTTTATTTGTTACTCTGCCGCGTTGTGATTAGAAAGTGGTGTAAAACTGTTAGATAACGGTATTTTCCTTTTTCACGTTTATTTTATTATTTTATATTTTTATTGGTTTCGACGAGTGTTCTTTGATTGATTCATTTCTTTATTATTTATTTTATCACTACGCAGTGTTAGTTTATAAAATCATGTTGAATTGTTTATTGAATATGTTCAATGTTAATTTATGGTTTCGACCCTGATGATCATCACCCCTCGTGTGCCGGTTATTTCTTTTAGTTTGAATATAGATATTTTTATTATTTGAAAATATAATCTGTGTTCCAAGAAGACCAAATATTAGTATGATTGCATTTAAAGAAAATATAAAATAGCTACATTTGAAGTTTTACATGAAAAAATCAATATATTCTTGTGTTAACTGTTATTACAATTATGATATGTGTGCATATCATTACATTACGTTATTGCAATTTCGTGCCAGACATCGAAACATGTACACGCACACATACACAAATATATAAGTACAAGTACAATTGTTGTTTGTAAAATCGTATTTATAATATTATAAATTATGTTATTTCACAACCAACGTACATAACGTGAATGGTATTTTTACATAGTATCATTATTTTGTTCGCAACGCTCTCGTCAGCAACGCACACACGCGTCCTTAAAAATTTTTTTCTTTCTTATATTACATTGTTCTCTATTTGTTCATTTTCGTTGGCTCTGTACACACGTGTCTATGTAAAACGTATATTGTTCAACCAAACAGTGAAATAAAAATATTTCAAATGTGTCAGGCGTAACTACATGTACGTGGTTACACATTAATCGAAAATCCATTACTAAATATGTAAAATAATATAAATATAAATATGAGTACATTATGAACATTTTATTAACTTTTTCCAAGGTGGTAAACCATTAACAAAAGTACGAGTAGGTGTACAAATATTAGAAAGTACACAAAAGTACACAGAAATACATGGAGGTACAGGAAAGTACTTTGTAGTAAACGGAAGTATGAAGTATAGTGTACAGTTTTAATTTAAGTGGTTTACCCACTTTTTTCCTATTTGTTATATACTGAGATACATGCAATAACAAATCAGAAAATATTTTTTTAACTATGCATAGTATCATTATGTCTTATGTCATTCCCTTCCGGAACCTGCGAAGGGGGACTTCATTCACATATGCTACCATTGTCCTAGATCGTCTAACTACAGGACCTTCTTTATCTTATTTGCATGTAAATAATTTCAACAACACTATATAATTTACTAAACTCATCTTGTTCCTCAATCATAACAAAACTCATCCATTTATTCTCGTCATCGTGTTTCTCTATATAATAAAGGAAAAGGTATTTATTTGTTATTTTATTTTTCTCCTCACTCTCTCTTCTATATGTATTAATTTTCTATTTCTTTTTACTCTGTTATTTATTTATTATTCATTTATTTATTTTCCTATTTTTGCATTGTATAACTTCATTCAGTATATAATGTATAATATATAATCTCTAATTCTCTTTTTATTATTGTAATATTTTTAGTAGTATCTATGTATATAATGGTCAAGCTACAATGTATATATATACTTAGCTTTAAAAAAAACACATTAAAATACTTCATTTTTTTGTGACTATTCAAATTGTTTATAAAATAAACTTTATGTTAAAACTGATTATGTAACCAAATTTCGTATTCGTTTCATGTCATAACAAAGGATATATGTAAAATATTTTCGTCAATTAAGAACGACCACGTACGTACTTTATAATGCAATATTTAATTAAACATTTGTATTTGTTTTACACGTGTTTTTTTATATTGCTTCATTAAAAACAATTCTTTACTACATCCACACGTATTCATCGTTAATAATACTAATTTAGTTGTCTTTAACATTAAACATTTCTGTGTGAAGTGTTTTCTACAAATTTTAAAAATATTCAACATTTTCTACAAAAGAAATTTAAATAATCTAAAAGCATTTCATTAGACTATTAGAGTAATTTGGTACAATTTTTTAATTTTATGAACCACGATTGTTTAACATCAAGTAGTCAAAAAGGATGAAGGTTTTTATTTATTCAAAACTAATCAAAAAAGTTGTAATATTGTTTACAATGTTATCCATTTTTGAAGAATATAAAAGTAAGTATATTATTTAAAATGTATTACAGTTGTAATTACAGTATTTTTATTCAATTACGTATTAACATTAAATAATTTATGTAATGTCATTTGTTCAATCTCAATTATTAAATAAAAAGTTTAATCAAACCTAAATCATTATTGTTATAGACATTAAAAGTCTTGTCATTTATGTATTCCATTAATAATAACAGAAATTTTTATGTAAAGATTTTCGAATATGGGACATAGGTAGGGTGAAAATGCCGGTTCTGGGCCATAGGAAAACCTATTGCACCCGCAGAACTATTGCGGGTGCTATACTTTAACACGGCCGCCACGTTAATATACTCAGTAATTTAATGAGATTACGGTTGAGTTGAAAGCATAAATAACACGTTAAAATGCGAAATGAAATATAGTGATATTGTCCATTTTTCTATGGATAATAGTATTGGCTCATTGTTAGGTTTTGCAACAAATAAAAAATATGAAGCTAACGTGCAACATCAATCGGACTCATTGGTTAATATGACCAAAACAAACTGCATAAATATTGAATCAAGCTTGATCTCAGGCTCATTCAACAACGGAAGATTATTTGTAAATAATCTACAAATTTAGTTAATTAATATAATATAACTAATAACTACAAAATTATAAGTGGATTTATTATTTGTTACATTAGTATTTGTTATACTAAGCCTTTGACAATAATATAACTATGTATATGGCAACGACTAACGATTATTCACAATATAAAATAAAAAAATTTAAATAATTACCAATAGTTTATATTTTTCATTTGGAGTAAATCTTTAAAATATAATAGTATTATGTAAACTGTGTTAGCAATACACGGTTACAAGCTTTAGCTTAAATACGTCATTTGATTCGAAAGAATGAGGATAATACTTCTTATTAATTTATTATACAATATATATGATCAATGCAATATAGTATATCGCATACCTAAAACGTCATTATTCAATCTATATTGTATTTTATTATTTATTAATATGATATCTATTAAATTGATACAATAATAATACTCATAATAAATATTAAATATTAATAATAATTTATATTTTTATAATAATAATAATTCTAAATACTAATATACCTCAGGCGATTATTACCCACCCGGTAAAAATGTATTTGGAGGGGGGGGGGGCGATAATAATCGCCTGTTATACTAGGCGATTATTACCTTAGTGGATTATTACCCTCAGAGGTAAAAATATGGAAGGTATAAATTTTCCGTGATTAAACACCAATAGTTAAATAATTTGATACAAATGTTGTGATTTTAATCTATATTATAAATAATAATAATTGTTATAATGTATTTTGAATTATTGGAATGTAAAATACGTAAAAATCACATTATGTTTAGGCCACCATTTTTTGGAGGCCCAGTGTTCCTTGGAAACCCATAAAATCCGATCTTACATATACGAGTATATATGTTTATATATATAAAAATGTTATTGTAAAGTCTACGTTAAAATATATTAAAAATATATGTATTTTTAGGTGCGCATTGTGCAAATTATATTTCAGGTGAATTATTATTTTTCAAAAGAAATAACATTACACATTTGAAATTATATATCATTAAAAATGGACAAAAAAAAGTGTGAAAAAGTTATTAAATATATATATATAATACTTATTCACTATGTGTTATAAACTTTATAATTTTTTTTGAAAAATATAAAGGAAAATTGCATAATTACGGTAGCATACAACAATTGCATATGTTGTGGTAGGATCTATTTAACGGGTATTCGTCTTCATGCGTTTATATATACATTTAATGCACATATTCTGCAAACAATTGTTTACGTTACACATTAATATTACATTTTTGTAATAGCTTTCTTCTTGATTAATTAAAAATTTACACTATTTAATACATCATTACTCATATATCTTCTAATGTATACATTGTGATAATATTTTACAGAGTATACTCAAGTGTTTGATATAGATGCATTTGGTATTGTATAAATTTGATTGACTTGTTAAATGTCGTTAATTTATTAAGTTATATATTGAAAGCGTGACATTTTAATAAAGAGTAAATTTGTGTGCATCTTCTAAATGTAGAGAAAATCCTTCAATTAAAAAAAAAATTCATAATAGTCGAAAATATACAACTGATTTCATTGAAAATTAAAATGACTTAAAATTTGTATTTTCATTTGGTTTATTTAAACTGTTTTACAAAATTGACTTGATTTATTTTATGTGATACAATTACATAAGTTAAAAATTACGTATGTCTAAAAATATATATTTATATTTAAGAATATTTAATAAATAATTATAATTTAATTTTAGATGAATTTAATCTGATGTGTTATGTATCAATGTGTCACAAAATATTGAAGATAATTAATCATATACATCAAAACCCAAGTAATTTATTTGAAAATTATGTTGTATTTATCGAAAAATTAATATCATAATTTGAAATGAATATTATTTTGTGTACATTTTCAAATTTTATTCTAATAAAATATTTTATTTTCATATGTATACTAGATGTACCAGTAAATGACCTGACAGCTGAAATCGGTGTTTTTAATCAGAAGCTGCTCCGTGTAAATAGCTGTAGGTTTTATTGAAAATTTATACATTTGTACAAATAGAACTTTGTTATTCATAAGACTTGTGGATATCAACGGGGGCAATATCGTCCTTTGGTGGGTGTTGAAGAGGTATTGAGGGGCGGCAAGCGAATTTCGGGCAGTAGGATGGTGGTAAGCATATCATTAAAAGATGAGATTTGCATTTTTACCACACAAGTATTGAACTTAACGTAAAAAAATTCACTCGGCTTACAACAATCCCACAACCAACACAATTGTTTCGGAAAATGTCAATTATACACTTACTTTATATTTATTATTCAATAACTTACTTTTCAAGTAAACTATTTTTATATTGAAGGAGTCTAATAAGTCTGACTAATGATATTTGTGTATGTCATTACAATTATTTATACAAATCATGGTTGTGTATAAAATGTGATTATGAGTCTCGGATGGTTCACGTTCAGAAAATTTCAAATTGAAATTAAATTGGACCATTTAATACTGTCATGGAACTGGTTACTCAGTTTATAAATTCGCTGTGTTTACAACCATTTACTGTACCAATCTTAAGCCTAGTATAAATAGAACGAAGCACTGAAAAGTGATTGATTAATAATATGCATTTGATGTATGAAACTGAAAACTGACTCACTTGTGCACAGCTGTAATTTTTTCTCATCAAAGTAGGAGTTAATTTCTTCATCAATATAACATACTCCATAAATATCAAAAGCCGTGTATTTCATTTTTCACCAAATATTTTGTATGAAATTTCGTTCGAAATTTTGTTTTTTGTTTTTTTGAGAAGTCCTTAATATTTAATGGCAGAATTACTTTAAAATAATACACGTTGAAGCGTTAATTTTATTCAGTTTACGCATAAATTGTTGTATTTAAATTATCCTAGTGGTATTGTCGTAAATAATATTTTTGGGTGTATTCCTCACTACCTTAATATATAATAGCTTAATTTTCTATATACTTCCCATCTGCAAATTATTAATTTGATATAGTACATTAAAATGTTTTTTTTTATGGTAACTCGAAATTTAAACTTAAATAAACAACATAATATAAGTTTAGTTTTATTCAATTCTTGTTGGAAAAATTTAGTAATGCAATTTACACTTTAAAAATATTCCATAGATACTCCTAGTAACTCCACTTTTCTCCAATGATTACCGTCATTAGATCTATACAGGAACAGCCTACTTTTAACATATTATTTTGTAGAGTACTGTATAGTAAGAGATGGCCCATTTATATTGATGAATATTTAGTTTGACATATCATTACTGTGAATTTGGGTCTATGATATGAGCAAATTATGATTGTTAGACTGAATCCACATTCTTATTCTGTCGTTGATACAGAATAATGTTACAATTAAAATATTTATCATCAAAATTTATCACTATTTTTTATTTTTGTACTTGTAAGTTAATTAAATTAATTTTAGTTTATAATGACAAACAAATTTTTTTATGATATTACAAATTATAAATTATAATAATGTATTATTTTAAGGAGGAGTACGACCGTAGCGTATTCGTATTATTTCCTTTCTTATACGTATTTTAAAATTCTAACGTTATGGTACTAACACATACTCGAATACCTTATACTACAGTGGTTCTCAACCATTCTTTATTCATGTCACCCTTATCCACAAGAATTCAACACTGCGTCGCCCTTATATCAAAATATTAAGTAATTTAAACTGTACATTTTAGAAGCAAAATATAAGTACTTTGAAAAATACAGTACTTTGAAAAATTATAATTAAACATATCATTTTAGTTGTAGTGTTAAATTATTATTGAAACATTGATATTTTAAATTGAAAAAATAATAACAAGAATATTGAAAAATAATATTGAATTGTTTAAAATCTGAAAAATGAATGAGAAGTTTGACCTTAGTAGTTTTTACAAAGTTGGGGAACTCGAGAGATGATAGTGGAAAGAGCTAGTGTCTTTGTGACTCGTTTTCAATTCACGTGTTTTATGTAAACAATTATGTAGTTCCGATTGTGGTGACGATTACATGACAACGCGCCGCGGCGTCGACAATTATACGATTTTATTTTTTTTTCGTTTTCTTCGAGGATTTCGTCTCACCTCTATACTGAATCCATGTCACCCCAGGAGGACATGTCACCCCGGTTGAGAACTACAGTACTATACCATTGAACTATTCTGAACAGCGCACTTTCTATTAACTATGTGTATTATCGAAAAACAAATCGACGCGTTGGAGAGAAAAAGTAATGTTAATTAGGCGCATAACAATGTAATCTTTTTTAATTAATTCTTTTTAGTATATCGAAAATAAGGAATAACGGAAATTATAATACTAGCAAATATAAATACTAAAGTTAAGAAATATTTGTATACACAAATGCAATAAAAAAAAAATGTAAATTTTAAAATCATAATGGATATAGAATATTATCCGAATACAAAATAATGTAATTTTAAATTTCTATGCACAACGCACCACAGGTTTTGTTGTATTCAAATAACAAAAAAGCTTATCCAAACAATATTTCTATAACAAATATTATACATTGGTGGCAATGTATTATGGAATAAAATTAATTAATGTTTGTGTTCGCATATGACATAGAATTTGGTAAAAATTAGAACCCCGATTTCCGTCAAGACTGGACGTATATCAAATGTGTTTATTATATAATAACAAATTGAGTATATTTCATCAAATTTTGGTTACAGTCATTCCCAATAAAACGTATAAATTTGCATCGATTATACCTGTATTAAATATAAATCAACTATTTTAATTATATTTCTATCTAGTCGAAAAGATAACATAAATTTTAATATTATGTATCGTTCCTTTTAAATATATTCTTATAGATATCATAATGTTTAAACAACATTTTTCTAGGGCAAAAATATTTAAATGAACCATGGACAATTTGGGTGAATTTTAAGAATATTATAAGTAATAAAATAAAATCAAGCGTTCATATACTTGTATTAATAGTTTGCATTAAATGCTTATATTATATATTTTAAATTTATATAATTATTTTCATGATTATTACCAGTAGTTCGTTTGCAATCATTAATCATTTATTATATAATATATAAGTGACATGCTTAACGAATTGATCTATTTTTAATATATATATATTGATATTAGTTATAACAATAAACATATGTAATTTTCTTTGTCATTACATTATAAAAATACATAGATTTTTTAATAAAATTAATATTCAATTTATATGACAATAAAAAATATATAAAAATAAATAAAATCTCAAAGCTCTTGATTACTTAAAATAATATTAAAACATAATTTTAAACCAGTTAGACAATGATTTACCTCACTTGACCTGATTAAGAATCACTCAGAGTCTAGGTTCTAGACTGTGAAGTTCATACTTCAATATTAAGCTAAATCTAAAACTATTATACTTATTAACGTAATGATTTATAATTATATGAATAGGTTGGAGTGAATATCCTAATGACCCAGAATTCATAAACTATGTACTGACAGATATCAAGTCAACAATTGATAGTTCCAAATTTAAAGTTTTCAGTTGGATGACTCCAAGAGGTAGAATATATTGCTTGTTTTTGATACTTAAAAAATAATTTGTTAAATCAGTATGTAAATGTATATTTGACAAAATTACATTAATATTGCTTTATTAAGCAATATTAATATTACAATTCCTTAATATTACTATTTACTTATTGGTTTGAATTTAAAAATTAATGTGTTAAAACATTTTGTCGAGTTATTAAAATAAAGTTTTTACATCAATTTTCGTTTAAGTAACTATTTGGTTTTTAGGAAAAAAATTTTCTGAAATAGTACCGTTTACGAATATAATAACGGATTCAGATGAGCAAAAAGAAAATATGGTTTTTACGACGTTTCAATTTTGTAGCATAACTTTAAATATTTGTAAGTAAACTATAATATATACATTATAATTTACGCAATGATATTTGTAGGTAATATGCATTTATGTATATAAATAAAAATTATTTATATATTTATATAGTATCGGCACCAACAGCAGCTATTGAAGTGAATATAAGTAAATTATTTTTAATGAACGCTTACTATTCCATTCCTTTGTCGAGCTATATTGGATGTGCGATATTATTGGGAAAAGATAGTGAGTATTGATGACAAAAATATTCTATGGATTATAATATTAAATTATTAATAATATTATAATATTAATTATTATTTTAATTAATAATAATAAAATTATTTAATAAAGTGATCTTATATCCTTAAATTAGGACTTGTGTTTTCAAATATCAAAGTTCATGTTGAAAAATTAGCCTCGCCCCCCTCCCCCATGACTAAATCATTTGACCACCACTGATTGCAATACACGTTTAAAAATCATATTTTTCTTTTATTTATTTTTATATAAGTTCCAATTAAAATATCTTCATTTATAGATGTATGACATTATTCTACTATTCTCTTCAAATAGTCACATCATATATTCGACTTACATTGGTACTATGCTTAGTTGCCATTTTTATAAAATATAAGAATATACACACAATTCGCTTAATACACATACATTTTAAATCTACTATTATTCATCAATTGAAGCAGTCCAAACTAAGTATAACGGATTTGTAAATATGTTTTTCTTATTGCAATGGAAGCAAAGGTAATGCAAGAAAATATTACGTCCAATTGGGATGCCATTAATTTTCTTACTTTTCTAATAGTTTTTAATTTTGTATACATCTTATAACATTGCTACAGTAATTAAGAACAATCATTTATTTCTATATTTAAAAATCTTTTTTTCTAATTTATTAATTTATATTGTTTTTAGACGTTTATTTAGAACATATTTCAGCTAAAAATGACAATATTCAAGGTATATATATTTTTCTAAATTTTTGACAGCTGGAACATTAGAATTATTTATTATTTACGGCATTATATTTTATTTAATGTATTTAACAATAGGGCAGATATGTGTATACATTGATAAATATTTATATCCAAATAATTGTTTCTATTATTAGGATATTATAACTTTTAAAAATGAAACATTTATATCGGTGTTTCTCACATAAGAATAAATTTCATTATTTTATATTATTAATTAATTAAATAATATGAAGGTAATTATGATACTTAATTTTCAGCGATATCTATGGTGTATATAATTGACGATGCTTTACAAGACATGTTTATAGGCATAATGCGTGTACTAAGCAGAACCAATAGTAAGAAACATCAATAATAGACTATAGTTTACATTAAATATAATCTATTGGGACAAAAATAGTCGATATTTTATCAGTATAATTTGAACTAAGATTCAAAGCATCAATTGTATCATGAACAATCGCATACAAACTCAGGGTGTTGTAGACTTGTACAAATTTTTTAACTTTTAAGTTAGTTTAAGCTAATACATGTATATACATGAAATTATAAGTGATAGACATTAATGTAAATAATACATATCATATTTTGCGTTAAATGTAAAAATGTTCACGTATACACGTGTACACGAGATGCAGCACTAAGAACACGCTTATTTTAACATCCGAATTGTGAATTGCAATTCATATATTATTGTTTGAATAATAGGAATTCGACTGTAATAACGTTATTTAAAGTTCGATAGAAATATAATTCAGAATTATAAACAATTATTCATACAGTAGAAGTTAACTAGCTTTGATGGGAAGGGGTGTTTAAGTTACATGTATTGTATTTTTATGCTTTTTATCGTATCCATTGCCATCTACTCGAAATTATTTAGCGTATAAAATAGTATAATCTTATCATCAACTACAATGTTTCTCTGAAATATTTATAATTAAACTGCTATATTTTCGTCCTTTACAATGTTAATGATTTATGAATATCATTTGTACATTTATTATAATTATTAGTTTAATTGAAACATAGTTTCCTCTGTTCAGGTTTCCGAATATTTCGAAAATACTGGAGCGTATATTATTGAAGTCGAACTTATGAAAATGATAATCACGCTGTACTATAATGTAGTGAAATTATCTGAAGAGTTATATTATACGAAGAACATACGAGGTACGTACACTAATTTATAATTCGGTGCTTGTCGGCGTACTATTTCTAATACACTAAGATAACTATGAAAATATCATATACGTGTGAACGCCATTTATTTAAACGAATTATACCCATTTAGGTGTCTATAGAAGAATCAATACCTTAATTCAAGAAAAAATTAAATCAAGTTCAATAAAATGGGTGTGCGACTATAATTTCTTTATCAAATATTTCCAACAAACATGGAAAACAAAATTATCATTTGGTAATCCCTTCATTTTATATCAGTAATAATACTTAATTAATTAAAGACATAATTAAAAAAGATTATCAAATTTTAATTTCTAATTTGTTGGTTCAATGCTTGTCATAAACACAAAAACAGTACCAAGAAATGATGAGCCTCAATCATCATCAATTAGTAGCGGTAAATAAAAAAATTATTTTAATATTTTATTAAGCCTATTATTAATCCACCTTAGCATACAATCATAATATGCATAATTTGATAACAAACATGGGAAAAAAATTATCACTTGGTAATTTTTTTATTTTATATCAGTAATAATACTATATGGCATAATTAAAAAAGACAATTATAAGTTAATTTCTAATTAGTTCATCGAATGCTTATTTTTTTTTGGCCTCATTGATTTTTTTTTTAAAAACAAGTTTCTAATAAATTGTTTTATTTATATGAATACAAAAATAGGATCACAAGATTATAGTTATATTCCATTTTTAGTTGGTAGAGGTAATTAAGAATATTATTTTAATATTTTATTTATGTTTGAAACCTATAATAAATCCACGTTAGTATTTATGCATAATTGTATAATCAACAATATATTTAATTTGTATGTATTTATAATATACATATTTAATTTATATATGGTAATTAGTATATTTATGAGAAAAATTATTTTTAGGTGAGGAATATTTGATTCATTGTAGATTACTTCTGCATTAACATACATCAATATATACACATTTTTTGTTTTCTGTATACTAATTTGATTTAGTGAACAATATCTACAGAATGTTCAATGATTATATTCTTAAGTTTAAAATACATCATATTGTACCTTACACTCTTATCTTAATGTCAAACTTAACATTTTTTAGGTCGATTGATTCAAAATGAAATAGTTGAGCCGTCGATAATCGGATGTAAATATAATAACATATATATATTATAGTAATGATTAGGTGAAATATATTATTAAATGTCCAATACTCCTGTGATTTTAAATATATTTTTAATAAAGTTTCTATTTCGTTTACTATTTGGTATTAACACCAGATATTTATTCACAGTTTTAAAGAGTACACAGAATTTGAGAATTTAAATATTCAAACCAATAAATAAATCATCTTTGCTATTCACTTCATTTATAACAAGATACTTTTAAAAATGTAGATTACGCGATATATGAAGAATCATGGGAAAATATGGAGACTATTGACTATGTAAAGAACACGGATAATAGGATAGTATTATTAATGGAATTAAATGCATGGGCGATAGTACTATATGAAAATTTAAAAGATTTGCGAAAATTCTTAACACATAAAGGTAATTTGTTATAGATGTTTATACGTATTATGGATATTTTTTATAATTTTTTTCAGAAAAAAAATGTTAGAAATCTTATATAATTAAAAAATATTTCAAACTACAAAATTTCTCATCCAGGAGAATTTTTTACCAGTACAAACTAGTTTTCATAGTAAAAAAGAAATAACTTAATATTTTAGATTAATTGCATCTAGTGTATGTTATTAAAGTTATATTATTTTATTTAGTTATAAAATTATCGATAGAAGTTTTACTTATGCTATTACTTAAATATATTAATTTCTTATTTTATTTTACATTTTTTGTTTAGTAAAATAATAATAGTAAAATGGATGAATATTTTATATTTAACAAATTTCAGGTCTCCGTGATGAATTATCGAATAAACCGGATTTTGAACAAGATATAGTAAGAATTATAAAAAAAAATTCGTTTGATTAAACAGAAAAATAAAACATTATCTTTATTTTTTAGAATTTCCTAAAAGAATACGAGACATGGTTCCAAAGAAACTCAGTATAATAGCTTTCAAATGTTGTTGAAGAAGAGAAAAATATTATTTAATATGATGGTTGAAATATATTGTATTATTAATAATTAATACATTTATTGTTAATTAAGTATCTTATACTGTTAAAATTATGGTATTTAATAATTGCATAAAAATTATTAAATGTATTATATTAATATTAGTAAGTAATTTGTTTTACGTTTTTATAGCATTTCCAGATTTCTTATCGACTATTAGTTCATTTTGAAATTTCTAAACTTGATAAATTTCTAAAATTTTCAACTTGAAAATAATATATAGTTTTAATTTTGATTCAAAAATATATTATTGTTGTTTAAAACATTCATGAAATTATATTTTGTAATTTTAATTGTGTTGCTTAATCATCTGTCAAGCTGTAAAATACACAAACAACTCTGACTATACATTCGCTAGTAATAACTTACTAACGATAATAATAATCAGCGCAGATTAATCATCTTCAATATTGCAAACTACAAACTGATGCAAATATTTTCATTCGCATTTTATAAACAATTATTATAATGAGAAAACAAATATATTTCTCATGTAAAATATTGCGAAATAGCTTCACTACAACATAAATTATAAAATTAGAATTATTCAGTTTCTAGAAACGTCGAAAGACGGAAAATTAAAAACGTCAGAAAATTGTGCAGACGATTCTTTTACAAAAATAATTGCAATCATATAAATGTGGACAAAATTAACACGCAAACGCGTAAACATTTTAACGGACAAAGGCAATGAATTCGGAAATTGTGGCGATCATGTCTTGCCTTAACCTTCTCAATCAATTACGTTACACAGTACGATGTCTGGGTATGAGGTACTCAACAGTCGATAGCTCTAATCTCGGCTCTTCTCGGCTTTCGCAGTGTCGTGAACTCATATTGTGTCGTTTTTTTCTATTCACCTATTACCTCACCAATTCACGAAATACAACCGTCGTAGGATAATGAATCTGACGGACAGCGACAACGTTATGGTCCACCATGGTCTCTTGTCGTGTGTTATTTCTGCTCGCCTTTCTGGTGTATGCACACAATATATTCATGATCGGTTAATACAATATAATAACTGTTATATTTTAAACAAATTATCAAAATTGTATTCGTTTCAACCCTCTTAACTGTTTTCCCTCAAGTAAATTCTCAGGATAATCAATTTTTCATTTAATGCATCTGAATTTACAGCCTTCATTTTTCAATGTCACACACTGAAGATTTTATAAAAACACACACTTATATTAACATATAAATGAGAAAGTGCAAAATACATTAAATTCAATAAATCAACTATAACTCTTTGCAGTTACAGACAGTAAAACTACTTTAGAGTATTTTTTTAAATCTATTCGGTCATTAAATAACAACAAACAAATTAATTGCAGTAACTGTTACTTTATAGGAACTTACTATCAAGTAACAAACACGATTAGCACTTGCCAATACTTATATATCCAATTACAAATATATAATAATTCACGAGCATAAATGAACATCATAACATTTAAATCTTTGTCAAGTGGAACAATAAACATTTACGGGACATTTTATAATGTATGTTATGTCATTTGCCACTTCAGCATTTCTTTACAATACTTGGATGGTAACAATTCCAATTTGTGTTTTATTTGTAATGACCTTATTTTTGTCAAGGAAGATTTCCTTGTGACTTGTATAAAAACGTCTTAATACAATAATTGTATAACATAAGTGGTTGACATTATATCATAACAAAAAACATTTCTCTTATCTGCATATAAAATATGGCTAAGTTAAAAATTCTTAATAAATTTCCTAGGTCTGTGAGAACATTTCAATTTGATAAATCATAAATAATGTTAAATAAATGCAATTTAGAAAAATCTTCTTTTTTTATGAATTTATTCGCTTGGAGTAGAGATCTTTTTCTCATAAAATAAATATCAATATGCGTACTAATATATTTGATTAATATTGAATTTTTAATTCCCTTATGTATTATTCTTCGTTGATTATGTTTTGAATTTTTTATATATGCTGTATAAATGACCATTCTAATTTATAATAAAATCCTCCCTAAGTAAATTAATTAATTAACAAGAAGAATTGTATTTCAAGCCTAATTTACTTATCACTTATTCATGATAAGAAAATATTATTGTGAACGAAACCTGATAAATGATTAATATTTATTTATTCATTTGCATCACAGTGTTAAACGAAGTGTTCTGATAATATATACGTAGAATTATAATTGTGATAACTATAATTTCATTAAAGTACGTATTGAAATTCAATAATTTACGTTTTATCCTTTATTCTTCCTCAATAATTGAACAAAAAGTTTTATCCAACCTAAATATTTTTGTTAATAGAAATTATAAAATTTACCTTTATCGTATTTTCTTTTAAGTCATAATATATAACTTTTATTTATGTTATTTACTGTAAATAAATAAATTAGTTATACTTTCAATAAATAAATAAATAAATATCCGATATACGTTATATATCCGTAAATATACAGTTTAAATATACGGAACATTACAGATTAATCGTTCCGTACAAAATAATTTTGATTTTTGTATATGCATGGAAAATGAAATATGTATTAAATTAATCAACACTCCAAAATTTACAACACTACCTTGCGCAACTCTTCCAAAACCAAATGATATAAATATACCTAAAATTATTAGGCGTAACATGTTTGTCCAAGCATATTTTCTGGAAACATTTTATATTGAAATACACACAATGAATAAACTAAAAGTATAATTAAACCATACAGTTTTATGTATACGAGTATGTATCTGTTGCAAACGCATTACAGTATTCTAATTTTGCTTGTGGCGTTTTAAAATAATTTGAATATAAAAATTCTATGAAAATTGATTAAATAATTGATGTTGGTACGCGTGTTATAAAATAACGAAATAACATATGATATGTTCGTCAATTGGAAATGACCACGTACATATCTCTTAATTCAATAATTAATTAAACAATTATAATTGCATTTAATTTTCTTTTTCTTTTTTATATTGTAAAACACGGGATTTTAACACAATTATACTCATTCATTTTTAACAATAGTTTTAAAAAGTTTACGCAGTTTTAAAGCGATGTATTAGAAGCGATGTATTATAGAAAAACGACCCAATTATTTTATTTTATGTAACACAATTGTTTAGTTTTAATATCAATTCATTAATTAATTCATCAAGTATCTGAGAGCATGAATGTTATTATTTATTCAAAAATGATCCAAAACATTGTAATAATGTTCACAATGTTATCAATTTTTGAAGTATATAAGGGTATGTCTTTTTTGACGTATTTACAAATGTGTTTTATGGATTTCATACAATTGCATACTCAACATTGATACGTGCTTCAAAAGTTTTCGATAAAAGTAGTGAATATGGAACTACCCAATGATTATCAACTTTAATGATATTTCCTCGCATTTTCAAAGTAATTGCTTTTCAATTATTTTCTGTACTTCTTCGTTAATAGATTTAGTATCCAACATTACCAGTAATTGTGTCTTCTAACAAATCTCGAGAATACCGTTTAGAGCATTTCCCATCGATCATACACAGTGAATTTGTATTGATTGTCTCACATAGTCCGTGAATTATATTCTTGGTCATAACTTCAAACAACTCATCAATTGAGGGATCAACTATTTCGGCCGATATTCCTTTATCGATTTCATTTGGCATTATCTTCACAGTAAGCCATATTAAAATATGCGCATGTGGCAATCCTCTTTTTTGTCACTCCACAGAGTATATTGAACATTATGTTTCTCTGAAAACGTGTAGTGATTATGTAATCAACAATAATGTTAAAGGACATCAAATATTTGTCAAATCGGATAAAATTATTTCCATGAATTCTTATTATTAATAGATTATTATTTATTATTTAGTGTAAATCGTGCAAAACTAATAAATATATATAATATATATATATATATATAAATGTACAGCTATTGAGCCGTGAGACACGAGCAAGTACCCTGCTCGCCTACCCGTCGCGCTGGCATTACATATAGTCATTTTTCAAATATAATTGTTTTTATTTAAACCCTGCGATACACTGGGAACTTCACGTTCCTGTGGGAACTTTGGGGTAAAAAATATATAAAAACACTCTTATATAGAAATGAAACGTTAGGTTAGTACAAATTTCTATAAGAAAATAAAAAATAATTAATAAATGAAATTTAAAAATTAAGCGATGAGACTGCTTACTTATACATATTGGTACATACTTTCTTATAAAGGCATTGTTAAAGTATACGTTTTTTAAGGTGCGCTTTGTGCAAATCATATTTCAGGTGAGTTGTTAATTTTTAACTCGACTTCAAACATTTCAAAATGTATTTATTGAAAATGGGCAGCATGAAGTGTGGAAAAGTTACCAGATCATATCTTATCATAATGCTTACATTGAATGTGTTGTAAACTGTAAGATTTCCTTTAAAAAATATGACGAAATTTAATACTTACTTGCTTTTGGATAGGGTGGATTTATCGTATATTCATTTTCATCTATTTGTACATAAACTTGATGTACTCTACAAACAATTATTTGCGATGAGAATTGAGAATACATTTCATTAATATCTTAAGTCTTTTTGCTAATTAAATGTATACATTATTTTAATGTTATTATTTATTTTTATTATACTATTTATTCAGATTACTATTTATTTGTACGTTATAAAAAAAATTTCCAGAGTATATTGATGTATTTAATATGGATGCATTTGGTATTGTATAAATTTGACAGATTTAATAATATTCATTAATTTATCATATTAAATGTTGAACAGAAGACACTTTAAAAAAGAGTAAATTTCTTAAAATCATTCAAATGGAGAAAAAACATATTCAATAAAAAAACTAATTATTTAAATTTGTTTACTTCAATATGTTATATATTTTCAAAATATTATATTTTCGAAAAAAATACAAACGATTTCATTGAAAAGCAAATTATGTTGAACATTTTGCTTTCATATAGTTTTTTTGTACTGTTGTACCAAATATACTTGATTTATTATAACACATTTATATCAATTAGAAATTTTGTACGTCTTAATACATACATATATAAATTAATAAGTAAATATTTATATTTGTATTTATATTTAAATACTTTAGTGATAAATAATTATTTAATTTTAGATGAATTTAATTTGATGTGTTATGTATCAATGTACGCCAATATTAAAAGAATACTTTTTTATATGAATGATTATCCAGGTAATTAATTTAAAAAATATGGTTTAATTATTTTAATAAAAATGGCAGCAATTAAAAAGTATATTGTTTTATGTACCATTATTAACGATTAACTAATATAATATATTACTCTTATATATATATATATTAGATCAACGACCAAATGTTCTGATATCTGACATTATTGCCTTCAATTTTAAGTTGCTCCGTGTAAATAGTTGTAGGTATCATTGCAAAGTAATACATTTGTATAAATAGAATTATGTTATGCTAAAGATTATGCCATGTTGTTTCAAAAGAGGGAAAAATCAGATTTTAGGTTGTTAATTTGCATTATAATTGCGTTTCTACACAAATTTGTTTTATAGGTGATTTTACCAATATTTATTGCAAAACTAACTTTGAAAATATTTGAAAATTTAAAACATTAAGTAATTTAATAAGTTATAAAGTACGATAAATTAAATCAAAATTATATTTTATAATCCATATGTTGTACCTAGCTTTATATATAAATATATATAAAACTAAAAACATTGATATACAATTTATGCATTATTTGAGATATTTTTATATCTTTTTATATCTTCCGTACACTAAAAATTTAATTACATTTTCAAAGTATTTAATTCACTTAATAAAAATAATTAAGTCATTTATTGAAAATATCATATTCATATATGTAATATTAACAATTTAAATAAATGAAATTTGTCTGTTTAAGTAAATTAAACAGTTTTCTAAACTTTATTAAATGTAAAATACATCGGTGGAAACGATACTATTTATTTTACATATTTAGTGGGAGCAAGAACTTGATTTAGTTAGACAATTAATTTAATCAACTCAAATCAAATGAAAATTCATCAACCGAAAAGATACCAAAATCGAAATGAACAATTTCTTGTATAATGGTTTTTTATAGTTATCTAATATTTTAATAACATTTGTCTAGGGCAAAAATATTTAAAGGACCCATTGGCAATTTGGGTGAATTTCAACAATATTAGAAGTAATAAATTAGAACAAAGCGTTCACATGTTTTGCTTTGATTATTTGAGTTTACAATAAACTGTTATTCACTTGTTTATTTTCAATATTTTGTGCTGGCTTTAAGATTTTTTTGATCGCACTAGTTAAATATTTCCCTAGAAATATATATACGACATTTAAAAAAAATATATTAATTTTTATGTTTGTATTGCTATTAGTAATGTGAATAAACAAAATGTTTATTAGTCATAATATTAAAAAAATTAGATTGATTTTTGAGACATATTTCATTTTTAAATTATACAACATAAAAATAAAAATGAGATAAAACAAAATTTGAATTGGTTTATGTTGTTATTTACCCCACTTAACCTACTGAAGAATTACCTAGTTAATATTTCAATATTTTACTAATTAAAAAACTAATTTGCTAATTAATGTAATCATTTAAAATTAAACGATTAGAATGGTTTGAAAATCCCAATGATGCCGAAATTGTCAAATTAGTACAGGAAGACGTTACGTTAACGATAACAGGGTACAAATTTAATAATATCAATTGGACAACACAAACAGGTAGTTTATTTTCATTGATACTTAGTAAATAGTTTATTACATTAATATGTATATTATTATTAGAGAAAATTACCTGAATATTGTAATATTATTATATATATTATATAGTAATATTGCTTCAGGATTATTACTTTGTCTTTAATATGTCTTTTGAATCTATTAATTATTATATTAAATTATATTTAATTAAATATAAATTATCCCCAATAAATTTCCCGATTTTTATAGTTACAGAAAAATATTTAGATGTCTAATACATATTACTTAATTTTTCTTTAATAATTAGTTTGGATTTTCAATTTAACAAGATGCATGTATTATACATTCTTGTCAAATTATTTTTAGTGAATTACCTCACATCAATTTTCATTTAAGTTGCTTTTGGTTTTTCAGGAAGAAAGTTTATTGAAAAATTAAATACAAATATAAAACAAGAAATAAAAAAAATAGTACTTTCGACTTTTAAGATCTGTCAAGAAATCCAGAATACTCGTAAGTTAACATGAATACGGTATAATTGTATAAGCAAGCCTTACTAGTTGAACATGCAACTTTATATGAAAACATCTAACTACATAAAAACAGTAGAAATGGCAATAAAAGTAGCTATAATATAAATGTAAAGAGTAAAATAATCATATTAAATTATTCTCAGCACTATAGCACCAAAGCAAAATAACTCTCAAAGTTATAATATATTTCAATTACCTTTATAAGAAATCATTAATCACCCGTAAAGATGGTCACACATTATTTAAATAAGAAATGATATTAATATAAAATTTGTATTAAAGTATACTCTTATATGTAATTTATGTATAAATAGTTTCCACACCAACGGCGTATCTTGAACTACCTCTATATCATCAATTTATTCAAAACGCTGAATACAGAATTCCAATTTCGAGTTTTTATGGAAGTATATTATTTTTAACGAAAGATGGTTAGTATTAAAGAAAAACATGTTCAATTAATATATTTCTAAATATGTAGCATTTAAGAAGATGACGATTCATAACTAAACATTGCTTTTTTTCATTTAATTTAATATGTAATCAAATTAAATGTTGTCATCCCTGAAAGACTGTTCAACTGTTTCGTAAATGGTCAACTGACACGTTATGTACAACACTGACCCCAAATTGATATTGCTGACACAGTAGTTAATAAATACTTCTTTAATGCCCAACACACTTTAAAAATATTATAGCTTTTTGATGAAATTGACTAATTTAAACATTATTGGGTTAGAACATGCTTTTCTTATTACTATATTAATGTCATAAAATAAAAAAATTGTAATGAAAAAGACAATACTATGTACATTCCGGAGACTTTTTTCCTTTGATTTAATAATATTTTCCAATTTTGTACATATTTTACAAAATTTCAAAAGTGTGAAGAAAAAATCATGAATTCTATAATTATATCTTTTTTCCTTTTTTGTAATTTCATTTTTATTTTTTAGACGATTATTCTAGATTTATTCACAATAAACATGACGATGACCAATGTATGTATGTTATATATGTATTATATGTCTATGATATATATATATATGTTCCTCTAATTCATGATAAATTAAATATTCACATAATTTATTACATTCATTATATCCAGAAATAACACTAACCTAACTATTCATTTTGGAATATTTATAACCGAATAATTGTCTAGTAGATATTACATTTTTCTTAAATAAAACATTTATATATGTATTTATGTATGCAAATTAATTAATTAATTAAATTCTGTACTTCTCACATTGGAATGAATTTTATGTTTAAATTCAATTAATTAATATGAAGATATTTATGGAATTTAATTTTCAGCGACGTATTTAATATATATAATTGACGATGCTTTACAAGATATGTACATAGGCATGATGAATACACTACTTGAAATTAATAGTAAGAAACGTAAATTATACACAATAATCAACATTAAAAACAATATATTAAAACAAGAATAGTCGAGGTTTTTTTAATATAGTAGACTAAAATTCAACGAATCAATTGTTTTGTAGAGAATTGCAGACAAAAAGTTGTGTCATAGATTAATACAATTTTTTTAACTGTTACAATTGTTTAAAAAACCGAAATTCACGTATTTATAAATAAAATAATAAATGATAGACATTAATATAAACAATACGAATCTCGTTTTGCGATAAATATAAAATGTATCATAGAATATAGAATCATCTACGAAATTTAGCATTTAAAACAAGTTTATTTTAGCATCCGAATTGTGAATTGCAATTTAAAAATAGTTGTGCGAAGGTTAAAATGTAATTGTAAAAGTATTATATAAAATTCCTCAGAAATAATATTTTAAAATTATTAATTACTATTTATACACTGGAACAAAATGGTATGCAGTAATTGAAGTGGAATGTTTAAATTACATAAATTGTATTTTAATGATGTTTTCATATTCATTGCAATCTATTGATTTAATATAGAGTTTAATATGAAATAATAATAAACTAAAATGTTTTTTATATCAATTACATTTATATACAATATTATTAATTTGTCGGAGGTTTTGCTTATAATTTATATTTTATTATAATAATTTGTTTAATTAAAATGTAGTTTTTTAAATTCAAGTTTCAGAATTGCCGAATATCGGACCATATACAATTGACCACGAACTCATAAAAATCATTATTACTGTCTTCGGTAAAGTTGTTAAATTAACTGAAGAAATGTTTCATACAAAGGATATAAGAGGTATGTATTTTATCAGTACATTGATTCCGTAAAATTTGTGATTTCTAACCAGAATAAAAATTGTATCATATACCTTATATGATAACCGTATAAAATCACGAAATCAAAAGATGAAATACGAATGTTAGGATAAAAACTCTAGATACTTTATATATTTAAACGATTTATACATAGGTGTTAAAGACAAATTTAATGACATTAATCAAGCTAATTCGGAACGGAATTCAATTTATTCGGTGTACGACTATGAAGCCTTTAAAACAGATTTCCACAAAATATGTATACAGAAATTATCATTTGGTAAGCTTTATATTTTAAATCAGTTTTTACGAGTATATTATATGACATAATGAAAAAGATAATCACGCGTTCAAGTTAGTTTCAAACTTGTTTGTTCAATGCTCAATTTTTGTGACATTATAGAATAATTTTCTAAAAACATGTTTTTAACAAACTACATGATTTGCAATACAGGATCACAAGAATATATGATTAATTCATTATTAGTTATTAGAGGTAAATTAGAAAATTATTTTAATATTTTATTATACATATGGTAGATCTGGCATGACATTATAAAAAGGTTTTGATATGAACAAAAATTATATCCATATATATATATATTTAGTAAAAACTTTAATATGTTATTATTATTATTATTTTGGTTTATTGGTGTGTTCTGATAAAAATTGTTTTGTGGTATGAGGGGGAAATATTTTGTTCAGCATAGTTTACTTGTGCAAATATATATATATATAATATATATATATATTGATATGCATTAAATGTTTTGATTAAACCTATTTGATTTGGGTGATGCTCACTACACAACGAACCATGCTTATATTAAAAATTGAAATTTTATCATATTATATCTTTCATTATTATTATTATTAATATTACATATGAACGAAACTTTTTCAGGTAGACTGATTAGAAATGGAAAAATTAATCCGTCAATAATCGGATGTAAATATATATTATAGTAATTATTAAACAAATATATTAAAATTGAATCAATAAAGTTAATAACATTGACATTTCATTTCTTATCAATTATAATAATATATCCCTAAACGTTTAGATTATGCAATTTATGAAGAATTATTGGAAAACTTAGAAACTATTAACTATTTAAATAACACGGATCATAGAATAGTATTTTTAATGGAATTAAATGCGTGGGCAACAGTACTATATGAAAATTTACGGGAGTTGAGGAAGTCGCAGGAACAGAGAGGTAATTCAATACTTATGTTTTTCTGTGCAAAGAAAAAATTAACATTACAAATACTGAATCAATAAACTGTTTTTTTAATATTTTTTTATAATTTTATATTATTTTAATTATCGTCCAGTGATATTTAATTTTACCATTCACAATCAGTTTTTATACATAGTAATCGATATAAATTAAAATAATAATAGCATAATAGAATAGTATATATATTTTACAAATTTCAGGTCTCCAGTGTAATTTATCGGATAAACCGGATTTCGCAGAAGATTTAGTAGGAATAATATAAAAATAATTTATTGACTAAACAAAATATTAACACATTACATTTTACTTTTAGAATGTCATAAAACTATGTGAGCAAATGTTCCAAAGAAACCCAATATAATAGGTTTCCAATGAAGAGAAAATACGGTTTATTATTATAGTAAAAATATATTGTATTATTTATTATTATAAATATATTTCCTTATATTTTTAAATGCCTTAAGTATATAAAATAAATTATAAAAGTTGTTACGAATATATTATACTAATGTTAGTCCCTAATTTATGTAGGTTTTTTTTAAATATTTCCTAATTTGTTATCATCTACCGGTTTACAATGTAACTTCGACTTGGAAATTATATTTATTTCTAATTTTGTTTAAAAGTTTATTTTTTATTGTTCATAACATTCATAAAGTCATACTTTGTAATTTTAATTGTTGTGTAACATAAATCAAAAAAATATTTTGTGAATAGAAAATATGCTACGAAAAAATAAAATAAAATATCATTAATTCCATTGACTAACTAAATTTGCAATTTATTTAATTGTCACGAATATGTAATATAACTGAAAAAAGGCTATAGAAAGGAAAACTGAGAGTATATAAAAAAAGATATAGTCGGTGAAATTACACAGGTTAATGCAACACTGATAAAACGAAATTGGATTGTATTATATGGTTATGGTTTTATGTATGTAATGCACGATGCTCATTGATCAGATAACGGTAGGAAGATGTTGAATGTTAGTTGGACATATTTACTTCATTTTGTAAAACTTTTAAAATACTGTATTTAAATGTCTGTATCTTTATGGTAACGGGATTGTTAAGCAACGAATAGTTGAAAACAATTACGGTTTACTTTTATTAAAAATTATCAAAAAAATAATTATATTGTACCATCAATTTTTCAAGAATATTTAGGGTATAGAGTTAAAGAAAAAAGAAAATGGCTACGTGACAGGGTTTTTTTTTCTAAGAAGTTTACATTTAAAATCGTGTTAATTTCGATGATTTTCTTTTGCAGACAGGATTAATAATGGTGGACCAATAATCCACCAAATCAATCAATGTTCAGTTCAAGAAAAAACGTCAGAAATTTGTGCAGACGATTCTTTTGCAAAAATAATTGCAATCATATAAATGTGGACAAAGTTATCACGCAAGCGCGTAAACTTTTTAACGGACAAAGGCAATGAATTCGGAAATTGTGTTGATCGTGTCTTGCCTTATAACCTTCTCAATCAATTACATTACACAGTGCGATGTCTTCCTATGAGGTATTCAACAGTCGATAGCTCTAATCTCGGCTCTTCTCGGCTCTCGCAGTGTCGTGAACTGGTATTGTGTTGTTTTTTTCTGTTCACCTATTACCTCACCAATTCACAAAATACAACCGTACGTGGGATAATGACGGCCGGCGATCCACTCCATAGTCTACGACGGCCTCTCGCCATGTGGTTAATTTCTGCTTGCCTGCACCTTGTGAGCTCATAATACATTCATGATATACATTCATAATCATACATCGATTAATACAATACGAAAGATATTATGTTCTAAATAAATTATTGAAAAATTTAATATGAAAGTTTTTTTTACTCTTCACAATCAAATGTACACCAGAACAATGGTAATAAAAGAGTACAAAAATTCGTACTTTCAGCCTCTGGTTAAGTATCCTGAAAAACACCGTAGCAGTCAACATGTTAATAATACATTTTGATTTTATTGTTTAGATAACGCGCGGCGTTGCTTCTTGTTTTTATTTTTTATTTCCTAACCATTTGATAGTGGTTTAATTGTATCCGCACGTGCCCAATCAAACGGGTTTTACTATGTAATTAGATACCTGTACACATTTCGGACGAAGCGACTTCTCGTCCTTACACGCACTACACACGCTTTATGAATATTCGACCCTGGTACTCCCAAGAAACACAAATCGTCAAAAAATGTATGTTACTGTTTTACTTGATCCAATTTTAATAATATTCCAATAAACAATTAAATTATTCATGAATTTAAAAATAAATTTATAATTTGTTTCCTTTAATTTTTAGTAGTAGTTACGATCATCCTGTCATCCAAGCCACAAACCACCACTGATTGTGTGATTGTATGTATACGAGTATATACAAATGATCATCGCGCACACATTACAATATTTAAAATTTTTTTTGTGAGGCTTCTAATTAATTTGAAAATTAATTTATAAAAACAAATAATTTAACAGAAGTTGGTATCCGTGAAATATAATAAAAAAATACATGTTAAATTTTCGTCAACTGGGAACGACCACGTACATATTTCTAAATGAAATATTTAATTACACAATTGTATTTGCAATTCATTTGTTTTTTTTTTTTTTTTTTTGTTGTATCTCTTCATAAACAAATAATTTGTTACAACAATTACACGTATTCATCGTTAACATTTGTAAAATAATTTACTTTTTAAATTCATAATTTGAGTTTGAACTGTTTAAAGACAATAAATTAAACAATTCATCATTAAATTCAGAAAATCCTTGTACGGTTTTAAAGCATTACACTAACTTGGTCAAATGCTATGCAACACGATTGCTTAAAATTAAGTATATGAAACGAATGAAGGTTTTTATTTATTCAATAATGAACCTAAAAGTTGTAATATTGTTTACAATACTATCAATTTTTGAAGAGTATAAGGGTAAGCACATAAAAATTATACAGAAATCTAATTCCGCTTATTACAACGGCAAATTCATTCACTTACATACTAAAATTCAATAATTTACGAATATCAATTATTCGTCCCCACTAAAACAAATATATATGTAAAACAAAAATCCTAAAACATTAATCCTACTTAAATAATTGCTGTTATAGAAATTAATAATTTTACCATTACAAATCTTCGTTAATAAAAAATAATTATCTTTTATGTAAGGATTTTTAAACAAGACACGTAAACCATCAATTATTTTGTGTTTGGCTTCCTGAAGCATTTTTTAGTTAAATTATATTACTTCTCTTAGTCTTATTTACTATCAATGAATTAATTCGAAAACGATCAATGGACATTTTAATTATTTTATAAGAGGTAAAAATATAAAAGTAGTGTATACATATATAATATACAAATATATCCTATTTATTAATTATAATTACCTACTAGTGCTGCTTAGCCTCGTTTTGCATATATATACAATGAATAATTTATAATGGTATACATCTGAAACTCACACGCTATAATTACTATTACAAATGTCCATAAAAAATATAAGAAAACTAACAATTGACACATCAAAATCAAAGAATTATACTGCTTCCTTAAACATATAGTTATATATTATTTTGTAAAATCATCGTTAAAATATATTTAAAATATATGTTTTTTAGGTGCTCAATGTACAAATTATATTTCACGTGAGTCGTTAATTATGAACACAACTTTGAATAATTCAAATTGTGTATTATAAAAAATGGGCAGCAATCATTATGTAAAAGGTACCATATAAATGTAATATTTACACATCTTTTATTGTAAAATATGCAATTTCCTATGAAAACTATGAAGAAAAATTGCGTGATTACGTACGTTTAGACAGAATGGACAGATGTATCGTTTTATTTTACTTTTACATAAATGTATTGTGTTCTATAAACAATTATTAATATCCTTCTTTAAGCGTATTAACAATATAAAATATTTTAGATGTCAGAATTCATATAACTATTCATTTTTACATTATGATTATAATTCCCAGATTATGCTGATATATTTAATATGGATGCATTTGGTATTGTATAAACTTCATTAGTTTATTAGTTCTCGTCAGTTTATCATACTAAATATTGAATAAGAGATATTTTGATGTGGAATTAATTTATGTACATCAGTTAGCATTTACATCAAACGTTAACAAATGTCTTAAAATATGTATATTAACTTAAATATTTTAATAAATAATTATTACTCTTTTGTAGAAGAATTTAATCTAATGTGTTATGTCTCAATGTATGGTTATATAACAAGTTATATAAAGCGACATCAAGGTAATTCAATTGATATTTTTGATTTAACTACTTATAACGTTTCGGCCGTTCTGACAATCGGCCTACTTCGTACCCACTGCTCAGGGGGTCACTGAACAGTGACCTACCGGCCGATTAAACGTAGGTAGCCTATTCTAACGAGCCAGTAGGATTTTGTTTTTGTTTAAATCGACCAAGTCGGTAAACGAAAGAACGACCCGGTGGTAGTCTTCGTGCGGTTGATACGGCTGTCAGGTCTGGGGCGGCGCAGATCGTGGCGGCGGCGGCTGGTGGCGACGACGACGTTGCGTGAACGGGAAAATGGATGCGTACGAGAACAAAACGACGGGAACGAAAAAAATGACCGACGGTGTGCGTCCGCGCTCGGTGTTGTGTGTGTGAGAAATAAAAATAAAAAACCACAACAAAACTCCAAACGTTTTTGTTTTCAAAACACTCGTCAGATTTTATTATGAAATAATTGTTATACGTACGAAGTTTTTCGTACGGCAGACGACCAAAAGCACACGTAACAATTTTTGGGCCATGTCGGGTCGACGATAAAATAAATATATATTTATATAATTACGTTAATGGGGAATTTGAACGGTGTATAACCGGTTGACCCGCACAGACCGGGCGACAGCAACGGGTCCATAGACAATATCATTCGTTCTATTAATAGTCCGACCGACCATCTAAATCTCGGAACGTTACATACTTTATTAATAATTACAATAGTACAAATTAACAAAATAGTTGTAATTAATGTTATTTTGTCTTCTTCTTCTTCTTCTCGTGTCCTAGGATGGTCAATGTAGGGTAATGTATTTCCGAGCTATTTTATATCGATTTGTTTCTAGCATCTCAATTTCTTAAATGAAAACAGCATACTTGTGTCTTATTTGGATTTGGTTTTAATTGATTATTAGTGTAAAATTCGTTCATAGCGTTCTCACTAATTTATCTTTCACTTTAATAAAAAATATATCTTGGGCTGTAATTTCCAGGTCGTCTGCATATAGGAAGTGTCTTGTAGTTTTAGGTATAGGCTGGTCATTGGTGTACAGATTAAATAGTGTTAGGACTAGAACACTACCCTATGGTAGGCCATTTCTTTGCTTTCTTCACCTACTCCATTTGTTGTTCAGTGTAACCGTAAAACAGCGATTGTATAATAGAGACTCAACTATAAAGACAAATTCCCAATCCTTAGTGTGGTAGTAAATTTTTTGTAGTAGGATATTATTGTTGACTGTGTTGTATGCCGCTGTAAAGTCTACAATAACCGCACCGGTAACTTTTTTATTTTCAAATTATTTTTATGCTTTTTATTTTGTGTGTAACAACGATATGATAAATATTAATAAAAATTATATACATATATTAGATCAACAAGAAGAATTCAAGATATCTGAAATTAATCAGTTTAATTTCAATCTGCTCCGTGTAAATAATTGTACGTACCATTGAAAAATACTATATTTGAATAAATAATAATAAATCTTCATTTAGATTATGCCAAAATGAATGAAAGAGCGAAATAATTTTAATATTATTGAAATCCATAAGAAATTCATTTTATTATTAGTATTTATATAATAATTAAAAATAGAGGAGGGTAAAGATGCGATGGTTTTGAGAATTGCTTAAGAAAACAATAAAACAATATATAGACATTGTACATCGTATATAGACATTATAAAAGTATGTAATAAATAAATGAAAGATTGAAAGGGGTAAGCATAATAATGCATGGTCAATAAAAAACTGGAAACTCGCACACAAGCACACCGGGCTTAACATTTTTCCGTCAAGATTTTTAGTTCCTTTTAAATTAATATTTTCCTATTTTATATCTATCAATGATTTCCTGAACTTTTATCGTAAACTTTGTCTGGGTGTAGTAAATTATTATAATTATATAATACTTTATAATTTGTTATAATATATAAACTAGCTAACCCGTCAATGCTTTTCTATCACTAGATATCATAAATAAATAAATAAATAGTTAATAAATAATATAGCTGTCTTACCCGATTTTGCCCGTGTGCAGTTTTGTTACGTAAAATATTTCAAATTGAATTACTTATGTGATCAGTTGCTCTTTTTATAAATAATGATTTATAAAAACAATGATTTGAAAGAATAAATAGTTTTAAATAATATTGAATTAAAATTTATTTTCATATTTTAAGTACATATTTTTTCTAAGACGTTTAAATATATTTAGAAATAATTATTCTAATACCTTTGTATGAACCACATCGATTTACCCGGCATTAATTTCTTTTTCAATCACTAAAATATACTTGAACTACAACATTTCGGGTAGTATTGTTTATATCAGGAATTAATATTGTTTATTCTTTTGGTGAACTATTTCATAAAATCTATGAATCTATACTTAGTATAGTAGTAGTAAAATTTTTGCCTGGGAACAATTGAAATATTTTTTCTAATTATTCACAAACAGTGTAAACTGATAAGATGTCCGTGCAAAATATAAATACCAAGTTATCATTACAACATTATTAATCATAACCTGTATGTTATTGGCCGAAATTGGATAAGCCGTGGCTGAAACCTGACGTCAACACAACTTATTTGTTGGTGTTTTTAATGTGTTCATTGCAACATTTGGTAATGAACAATATTTTTTGTCTTTCCGTCCAGAGTAATATTGCTTAACATGATTACCACCGAGCCGATCTTTAGCTGCAAATTGTGCGGTGGCATTCCTGGCAAATCCAATGAAATTAAGAATACAACTGGGTAATTTAAGAATTCATCTGGGTTGGTAATGGATTCGATCAACTTAAATGAATGCAATTAGCAGGCGATTTGACTTTGAATTTTTATGTTAAAATCATTTAAATTTTTTAATTACCAATATGGCTTGTTCACTCAACCAAACATGGTTTTTGTAATTTGCATCAATACTCAGGAACACTTTCGACGTAGTGCGTTGACAAAAATTAGGTGGAAAAGAAATGAGGCCAGTGGATTTGAAATGTCAATGGAAATTTTTCCATTGTCAATGTATAATAATTGCTTGGAAAACACTTCCGACAATTCGTCATTTTGTAATACAATTCGCATAATCGCTGTTAACTTGAGAGTTTTCACGTATCTTCACCAATTCAGTTACTTCAAGTAAGCGTTAATTTCATCAGCAGCAGTTTACCTTGGAATTACTGGCAGCGTTTGACGAAAATCGCCGGCCAACAGAATCATCGTACCTCCAAAGAGGTCTTGATTATTGCGCAAATCTTTTAAGATTCGATCGAGTGCCTCCAATGCTCATTTAGGCGATTATATATATACATACATCATACATTCATACCAAATGATTATTTTGCAATTCTGTAGTACTTTTGCCAATGCTGATTTTTTAGTAATGTTTCACATCGATCCATCTATCGTTTGCAAATTCAGTTGCTGGTATTCCTAATACATGCAACATCTTACAAGACATCATCAGGTAAATTTGTACATATATTATAAATCCTCTACAGAAATCAACGCCTCGTTGTGGATCTCCATGTTAAATTCAAGTTCGAAATTTGCTGTTATTGTACGTACTAGATGAAAATTGTCTTCAGCCATATTGTCTTTGTATGTGTTTCACAAATGAAGTGGGTTCGATGGAAAACATGATGAAATGATAATGGCAAAAAGTAATCGTATTTAATACGCAGTAGAAGAAATAACAGCACCAGCGTGTGTGTAATTACAATGAATGTCTTCCTCAAGCAAATATAAACATAATCAGGTTTCTCGATATGTTGCGCACAACTCACCATTGACAGTTTATAGAAATTCAAATGAAGGCGGTTCACGAACATTAACCAAGAACAAATGCAGGTAAAAACATACATCATTGCTCGGATAAACTGTGTAAATTCGCCCCAATGTATTTGTTCAGTATACATTTATGTATGCAGAAACAGACTTTTTGTGTTTCCGACGTTGGAATTTTTTTCAATTCGCCAATCCGCCTCATTGCTGCTGAAATATCTTCCCATCTGATATTGCGAAACTTCATCGTTGGCATCAGGAGCTGCAATACCAAATACAGCCATATCGTTTCCTTTCGTGACGTACTTGTAAACGTATATGATGGACTTAACAGAATTGCAGTACTCAACAAAGCAATGTGCTTTGAATGTTTTAGAAAGCAGCGATGAATACGAAACAATCCAGCTGTTGGCGAATATAATGTCCTTTTTTTTACTTTCAATATTATCGTTCTGCCGTTATCCTTTGCAGAGCGATGACAATACAGAGGGTAACCGTCATTGTCTATGATTGTGTCAATGAATATAGTACGCGGATAACGTTTGGAACATTTATTTTCAATCATGTACGGTGATTCTTGGTTGTGATTGCCCCATGATTCATGAATCATATTCGTCTTCATTACTTGATACAACTCTGGATCTGTTTTGGGATCAGGAATTTCTCCGCAAATTGATTACAATGAATCATCCGGTCTTATTTTCTCGACTATCCATAGGAGAATATGCGCATGACGCAGTCCTCTTTTCTGCCACTCGACATAGTACATCCAACATCGCACATGCCCGAAGACATGATATTTCACATTTGGCAGTCGGTTCGGTGCTGTTTCGTTTCGTGTAGACATTGTTAACTCGCAACGTTAATTATGATATACACTACTCACAGGGGAGACCACTAGAAGGTACAGCACCACCTCACATTACCTGTTATATGCAAAATAAAATAATTTAAATAATTTAAAAAATTACTTTTACATGTATTTTTATGGTATTGGAAATATTTAAACGACATAATTCTAGGGCGAAAATATTTAAAAGATCCATCGACAATTTGGGATTGATTTCAACACTATAAGAAGTAATGATTTATATTAATAGTTTACAATAATATTCTCGTATTTTTCTTCATTAGTTCGTGTGGGCTATGAGTACTTAAGCAGTCACATTTGTTAATCATATTTCTAGAAAACATAGATGAAATGTTTAACAATTGGACACATAAAATTATTTGTTATTAGTAGGGATCGGAAATTATAGGAGTTAAAAAAACAAAATATGCAAGGAAAAATCGTTAAATATGAATAAAAAATGTAAATATGCAAAAAATTATTTTAAGTTCCAAAAAAGCTCTTAAATGTTGTTATTAATATGCATAAAAATTATATAATATAAAAAAATAAATTTATGATATTTAAAATATTGCGTGAAACTGGTCAGCATTTTGACATTTATTGAACTGAAAAAATAGTTTAAAAAAATTATTTTTAGTATTTGTGAAATTAAATCCGAAATAAACATATGTTATATTATAATATATTAGTATATTCTTAACATTTTCAATTTTAAATGACCGAAGACTATTTGACAGAAGATTTTTATAGCGTGAAAAACTTCTTTCAATGTCAGTTGATGTCATTCGTGTGATTTGTAATACTTTAAGTCAATTAAGTCGATGCTTTATCAACTCTTCTTGACAGTCCATCCATTAATTCGTTATCTCCCGTCAGTATCATAGAAATCTTCATCATCTCGAATTCGCAGTTTTTTCTACTACATTTTTTAATTTTTACTAAATAGCAATTTCTTTATTACTAGATGCTTCTTCTATTATTTTTTTAGTTTTTGTAAATGCTTCTATTGTTTCTGATAACTTGACTTCTTGGGTTTCATGTTGCGTAATTTTTGCTGGTAAAAAACCGTAGTTTGAATTTATATAAATCAATTTTGTTCCATTGAACGGTGGTTGATAAGCGTTTGCGCTTTTTTCTTTTGATAGATCATCATTTCAAAATTAAACCTTTACCTTCCATTATCTTGGGGTTAACTCACTGAACTTGCGTCTTAGAATACTCTAAACCAAAATGTATTACATTGAATTTGTGTCTCTATCATTAATAGTACCACTGTTATAACGAAATAAAAAAAAAATATTTTTTTACCGGGGGATATCAATATACTAGAATTAAGTTATCAGGTGTACAAATATTTTGAAATTCTATTTTTACTACAGGGGGTATAATAATTTTAAGAAAACATTACCGGTAGGTAAGGTGATCTTACCCCTCCTCCAGGGATGTAAGATTATACGAGAAAAACATTAGCGGGTGTATAGATATACTGGTATTATATTACCGGGAAGTAATAATATCCTAGAATAATAATATCCCCGGTAAGGAGGTAAGATATGACAGTTACCCGGGGCAAATCGTGTCATATGCTCTAGTAATATCGTGTGATGTGGAAAGAATCATTATTCAATATACTCGTAAATCTATTCTACCTTGCAATCGTCGGTCGTAGCATAGCATTACAGCATATAATATTTAATTTAATAATATTTTACATTATACTTTTTGAATAATTTAAAAATAATACATTTATTTTTTTTTTGCATATTATACATTATAATATTTTAAATAACTTTAATATTGGTAATAAATTTGTTTTGCATATTTTTGCAAATTTTTCTAAAAAAATGCATATTTTAAAATTTATTATTGCATACAAATACTAGTCAAAACTTTAAAAAAATACATTTATTTTTATGAACACAATACATTTTAAAGTTATATGACAACAACTAAGTAAAAAGTAGATAAAATCTTAATCAAAATAACATCAAAACCTAGTTCTAGTAAAGTTAACATTATCATTTAACCCACTTGACCTATTGAAAAACTATCAAGTTTTTATTTCAATATTAAGCTAATTCAAAAACTATAATACTAATTACTGTTATGATATGAAATTTAACGATTAGAATGGACCGAGAATCCTTATGATGCTGAAATAAAAAAAGTTTTACTGAAAGATATCGCGTCAACATTGAAATGTTCCAAATTAAAAACCTTCAATTGGACAACACCACGAGGTACATTATTTTTTGTGGGAACTAGTACATAGTTTTTTTAAAAGTTAATATGTATATTCTTCTTTGTGAAAGCAACTTATATTTGTTTTAGGATAAATAAATTTATTTTTAATATGTTTTTGAATGTATAAATTCTTTTCAATGAACTTCCCAATTTTTATCGGAAAATAGTAAAAGTTTGATATCTTATACATATTCCTAAATTTGTACTTTATTATTAGTTTAGATTTTTTAATCAGAAATGATTTATTTATTTTTATCAAATAATTTGCAATAAATTATCTACACAAATTTTCATTAAAGTAGCTACTTGTTTTCCAGGAAGAAAATTTAGTGAAAAATTAAGTGCAAATGTGGTACATACGACTTTTATGTTCTGTAAAAATACCCTAAATATTCGTAAGTCAACATGAATATAGTATAATATCATCAGCGAACCTAGATTGAACTTATTATGTAAAAAAATCAATTTGCATTAAAATAGGAGACAGGACAGAATAAGTAGATATGATATAAATAGTACAATAATCGTACCAAATTATCCAAAGCACCACAGCACCATAACACAATAATTTTTAATGCTATCATTATTTATTTCCGTTACAAAAAAATCAGTCTTTCCATTCATAATGATTTTTATACATTATATTATAAAGAAAAGTTTATATTTATATTAAAATTATATTTAAGTATATTATTATATGTTATTTATGTATACATAGTTTCAGCACCTACAGCGCACCTTACAGAAATTCTGAACTATCAATTTATTCAGAATACTGTGAACCCAATACCAATAGCGAGTTTTTATGGATCTGTGGTATATTTAATGATACATGGTTAGTATTAAAGACAAACATGTTGATTAAATTTTTTTTTTTAACGTACCATTTAAAAAGTTGATAGTTTTAAACTAATAATAGTTATTTTTAAGCCCTTCAAAAATACTATAACTCTTCGATAAAATAAACAAATGTTAACATGAAGGAATTGGTAACATGTTTCGTTCTACCTTTATACAAGATTTTACACAATTAAACATTACTCAAGGAAATAACAATTTAACGTAGATTTAGAGATTTTTTTTCCCCCGCTTTAGTAATTATATCTAATTGTTTACATATCTTACAACTTTATAAAAAAAAAATGTACAAATAATAATACATTTTTTAATTATATGTATTTTAAGATTAATTTAATATTTTATTTTATTTTAGAAGATGAATATTTTAGATTTATTTTTAATAAACCTGACGATGATCAAGGTTCGTATACGGTCATAATTTTTTAATAAATAAAACATTCAAATCAAATTATGTATTACACTAATATATCCAAAAATAACACTTATATTTTTATTTATTTTGAAATATATTTATCCAAACAATTGTGTTTTAATATTGTGTTTAGATATTTGCTCTCCTTAAAAATAAATATGTATAATGGTCTATTTGACATTAGATTAATTTCATGTTTTTATGTAATCATTCAATTTATTACTATCGATATAATTATGGTATTCGATTTTACAGCGATTTCTTTAGTGTATATGATTAACGACGCTTTACAAGACATGTATATTGGCTTGGTGAACTCACTAATCGTAATCAATAGTAAGAAACATATATTATATTCTAAGTCAATAGTATACATTTAATATTAGAACAAGAAAAATTGAGGTTATTGTCAGTTTCCTTTGAACTAATAACCAAAGAATCATTTATAGCAAACAAATGTAGGATGTTATGTATTATTTTTTCAATGTATTCAACAATTTGAAGATATCACCTAATAAAACGTAATTTTATACGAAACTATAAATAATAGGTATAAAAGGAAACAATACATATTTCATGTTGTAGTAAATATAAAAATCATCATTTTGTCTAATTTAGAATGCAACATTGATAACACATTATATTTAGTATGAGAAATATTTTTAAACTTTGTTGTCAGAAGAAAATAATGTGATTGTAAAAGTTTATATGTATAAACTTCGTCAGAAATAATATTTGAGAAACATTAATAATTATTTATACAGTAGAACTAAACCAACATTGAGGCAGTGATATTTAATTTACATGTTACCGCCGATAGACGAAATATACGATGTGGACGAGGACGGGTGATTTGTTCTTACGATTAACAAACAATTATCTTACGTACATGGAAAAGGACAATAGATATAATATAATAAATAATAAACAATTAAATCATACAAAACACACGTGAATTATGATAATTAAGCATATGCACAATCGGGCATATGTCCGTAATAAATGCTTAAACAAGCATGAAAACAAGTTGTTACCGTATGTATACAAGGCGACACGAAACAAAGTCGACCACTGACCGCTGGTCACCGGACGCGTACGTCTTCGCACCGAAGACAATTTCGGTCTTGGAACGCCCAAGATACCGACTGACGCACTTCACTGATCACGGTGATAATATATAGTAAATGATTCCGAAACATACAATCAGTAGAACGGGTACACACGGTATACGGCCCAAAATCCCTGAATTGTTACAGTATACACGTGGCGCGCGGATCGTCGCGCACCGCCAACAACTCCTCGCCATACGCGCAAAGCGGTCGGCGATGTAACGCAACGGCGACTACAAAACCGGTTCCACCAAAAGCTCTTATTGGTGGTGGTGGTGGTGGTGAATGGCGCGAACATACATGTATTGTGTTTTAATGCTGTTCTCTTGTTTATTGCATATAATGATTCAGTATATAGAATAATGAAATTTTATGTATAATTATAGTGTTTCATTGTAATATAATTTACGTTACTTTACAATGTTATTGATATATCGGATCGTCTGTTAATCATTTATACCTTATTATAATAATTGGTTTTATTAATATATTGTTTTCAAAATTCATGTTTCAAAAGTACCTAATGTTGAAGCTCATACTATTGACCATGAACTCACAAAAATTATAAAAATTGTCTTCTGTAATGTTGTTAAATTAACTGAAGAAATGTTTCATACGAAGGATATAAGAGGTATGTAATTTATCAGTATCGGAATTCCTTAACATTTGGTCTTTATAAGCATATATTTAAATACAATGATCATCGTTTATATTACGTTGTTATCATATAAACATGAAATTATAATTAAAATTAAAGGAATTTTACACGTGATATATTTAAACAAATTATACCTATTTAGGCGTCTCAGAAGAATTATATAAAATGTATCAAACAAAACCGAACAAAACATTTATTTATTCAAGTTACGACTATAAAGCCTTTAAAAACGATTTCCAACAAATATTTTCACAGAAATTATCATCTGGTAATTATAACATATAAAATCAGTTATTATATTATATGCCATTATTTCAAAAAATGTTTAAACGTTAGGTTAAAATGAGTTCGTTGAACGCTTGGTTTTTATTGCATAATTGAATATTATTTTTCTAAAAACATGTTGTCAACAAATATTTTTTTATATGAATTACAAAACAGAACAACAGGTTCATAATTCAAGTGCACCATTATATAGTAACGGTAAATTTCATTATAATTTTAACATTTTATTCTATCTTATGTAGGTTAATAAGTGCATGGTATATTAAAAGGTTTTTGTAATCGACGAAAATTATTTTCTTTTTATATTTATAAATTACAATATTTTGCTATTTATTTAACCTTTAACCTTTAACAAGCAGTTTGCCCTGATTATGACAACGTAGTTGTTGAAATACGTAAACGCGATTAAAGTGTATAATATTTTTGATTTTGGGTTTATAAATTTAGATATAAAACAGTCACAAATTCTCTGTTATATTTTATTATTTATTTTGGTTGATTGGTATAGTTTTTATTTATATTTTTTTGAGGGGTACGGGGAAATATATTCTTTATAGTTTACTACTGCAAATACTTATGGGTACTTAAATATACACTCACGTCTTATTTGTTTTAAATAAACACATTAGACTTAGGGGATGTTCAGTACAATATGTATAATGCTAATATTCAAAATGGTAAATTTATTGTATTTTATTTATAATTATTATTATTATATTTGAATGAAAATTTTACAGGTCGTTTAATTAAATTTGGAAAAGTTGAACCGTCGATAATTGGATGTAAGTTATATAGTAAATTAAGGTCATTAATAATATAAATATATTATAAAATACCCAATACTCTATTTTCTATGATTCTCAATATATATACTCACTAGAGTGTCAATTTCGTTAAATCCTTTGGTAAAAACACATGTTATTCATTCATATATTTATGTAGTACGGCTTTTTGAAATTTAAATTTTCAATCAAGTTGTTATCAATTGTAATAATATATTATTATACGTTTAGATTACGCAATATATGAAGAATCATGGGACAACCTGGAAGCAATTGACTATAAAAATAATACAGATGATAGAATAGAATTTTTATTGGAATTAAATGTGTGGGCGATTGTTTTATATAAAACTTTACAAGAGTTAAAAGAATTCCTAGCATATAGAGGTAATTTGGTATACATTTTTTTGAGTAATTTATAACTGAAGATTCTCATTTCAAATTTTAGATCAATAAAAAATATTCTATGAAATCTTGATTCAATGATATCATATCCAGTGGTATTCAATATTCCTATTAAAAATTAATTGTCAAACACAATTTTAAAATAATAATTTTATTATAGTTATTGAATTCAGTGTATAATATTTGACAGTAAATTAAATTAAGGATCATAAAATTATTAGTACATTTATTTTTTATTAAAATATTAAGATATCTTCATAATAAACTAAGATTGTTATAATTAAATAATTTTTTATACTTTTAACCTTCCAGGTCTTCAGGATAATTTATCGGATAAACCGGATTTTGCACAAGATATAGTATGAATTTTATAAATAAATATGATTATCTAAATAAAATATTTACAAATTTTGTATATCTTTTAGGATGACATTAATTAATTTAAATAAATGTTCAATTGAAATCCATTATAAAAGTTTTCCAAAGTGGACGAAAAAAACAAAAATACGTTTTATTATTATGGTTATAATATATTATGTTATTTATAATTATTATCAACTAATGGTTTTATATTGTTAAAAGCATATAGATATTAAAGAATTTACAAAAAGTTATTATAAAATGTTATGCTAATATTAGTACATAATTTATATAAGTTTTCTTAAATATTTTTTAATTTGTCATCAGCTACCAGATTATTTAATAATTTCGACTTGGAAGTATTATTTATTTTTAACTTTGTTTCAAATTTTTAATTTCTATTATTCATAACATTCATGAAGCTATATTTTTTAATTTTAATTGTGGTGCAATATAAAACATAATAAAGATTTGTGTATAGAAATTATGCTAGGGTAAAGAAAAAATTTTTTTTTAATTCCACATGCTACTAAAATTTGATAAATCGGTGATGACGGTGCTTCTTGCCGTGTGGATATTATTTTCTGCTCGCCTCTTTAATGTAAGCTACGTGATATTATGATATATTCATTATCGATTAATACAATAAGAAAGTTGTTTAAATGTTTAAATTTAAATGTTCTAAACAAATTATCAAAATCGTATTCGTTGTATGAAATCATATGTCATCTTTTGCAGTTACAAAAATAAAACTACTTTATGCCTGTAATAAATCTATTTCGTCATTATATAATAACAAACGAAATTATTTGCAGTAACTGTAATATAATAGGAAACCACTTCTAAGCATCGAACACGACTTTCAAAAGCCAATATATTAATATTTTTGTATAATATTTTAATAAGAACATTATTGAAGTTGTATAATATGTAATATATGTTTTGTCATTTACCATCTCAGAGAAACTTTAGACAATTATGATAATCAAATCCAATTTGTGGTATTATTGTAATGATCTTATTTCTATTCAATATACTGTTAAATTTACGGATCATTTTAATATAATTCCTCCGTAGAAAACAATTATACTTTTTGAATATTCATAGAGATTATAATATGTATTATATTAATAAACTTATAAAATTTACAAAGCTTACATTTGTACCTCTTCCAATGCAAAACATCAAAACAGAACTCCAAATTTTTTAGACTTAACTTGTATGTGGTAACATATTTACTGAAAATATATTGCCAAATATGAATACATGATAAACAGTTTATTAGTTACATGCTATTGCTTTTTAAATTGAGATACAAACAATGAAAAATATTAAGTAACTATGAATATTGTATGTATACAAGTGATCATTGCATACCCATAATAATATTTCAATTGTTTTTGTTAGGTTTCAAACTTTTTAAAATAAATCTATGAAAACTGATTTTATTATTTTATATTATATTACAATAACCGAAGTTGGCATCAGTGCCACGTAATAACAAAACGCATGTAAAATATTCGTCTTATCTGGAACGAACACGTACATATTTCTTGATGCAATATTTAATTACATCGTTGAATTAGCATTTCATTTATGTTTTTCTATTGTGCCTCTTCATAGAAAACCATTTGTTAAAGCAATTACACATATTTATCATTAACAAGAACTTTATAGCTATCTTTTCAATTATCTGTGTGAACTGTTTCTTAACTCAAAATTAAAACTATGTGAAAGTTAATTCAAAAGAACTTTAAACATTTTAAAAGTGTTTCATTAGATTATTAAGGTAAATTTTATATTATTATTATTATTATTATTATTATATTATTATTATTAGTAAATTGTTTTATTTCATGCAACACAATTTTTAGCATCAAATACATGACGAAAATAATGGTTTTTATTTACTCAAAAATGGTCAAACAAATTGTAATATCGTTTACAATGTTATTAATTATTAAAGAATATAAAGGTAAGAATATTATATAAATCAAATTATTACTATAATTGCAGTATTTTCGTTCAACTACTTATTCAAATTCAATAAATTACGTAATATATTTTTTTCCTTCTCAATAATAAAACAAAAAGACTAATTCTAACTAAATAATCAGTTATAAAATTCGAAATAATGTCTTTATTGTACTTTATTAATAATAATAAGTGTTTCTTATGTGTGCATTTAGAAACATGATATAAATAAAATTATTTGTCTTGTGTTTGATACGCTATTAAATTCTTTTTATATATATTACATTACTCTTATCAACCCTCTTTCCTGTTGATAAATCAATTTAAGGTGACATAACAAGATCTCAACTATTAAATATACAGTTGTTATAATATATAATATACAGTATACAAAATGTTCCGAATATTACAGTTTTCACAAAATATATACAATCTTACCAAATTATAAAAAATAAAAGCAATATACACTTGATTTTTAAATTAAACCGATATATGTTTTTTTAATATTCTTATAAATATAAAATTATTTTTTGTAAGATAATTGTAGCATACAGATTGTATGATAAATTTACAAGATTACAATAGAAAAAACTTAATACATATATTTGATTTTTTCACCAACCTTAATATATGTAACGTCAAACTGATGTAACGATAACATACAATTTGAAAATGTATTTTTTTCTATTTAAAGATACTAAAATATTTTAAAAACAAATGATTTTTTAGTTTTCTTAAAAAATGATGTTTTTATTAAAACATTGGGGTTTCCTGAAGCATTTTTTTATCCTTTTAAACATAGTCATACTAGAATCTAAGCTAAGGGAAGAAAGTAATTATTATATGGTGATATGTTTTTTTTTGTTTATATATTTTCAATATATCAGTGAACTCTTTTTTTTTTTTTTTGGAAATATTATTCAGGTGATATCGAAATGCAATTTACTTTTCAATATTATATCTAATTGTAATTAACATCAACATAATAATTGCAAAATAACTGGTTGAATGTCGACATTTTCGTTTATCCGTAGACTATTTGATTATTTTATCAGATCAAAAAAGATAAATCCAGTGTAAATCTATATTATATTTATCACATTATTCAATTATTTTTTATTACTAGTGTCCCACAGAATCTTTATTCCAAAACAATGGCCACTTTTTCATGATAAATAGTCATCGATTCATCTTGACTTGAGTTACTTTCCATTTTGTTGTGCCTATTTGATACTTACTTTGACACGTTTTAGTATTTTTTTCAAGTGTTTTCTAAATGGTGTAAGTTTGTAATTCAAACACTTAAATTACTAAAATAATGTTAAATAGATACAAGATTGAATTGAACAAAATACGAGTATATAAGAAAACTAATAATTAACATATCATAATAAAACAATGATACTGCTTAATTATATATATAGTTATATGTTTTTTTTGTAATGCATTCGTTAATATAGATTTAACTATATGTTTTTTTAGGTGCTCAATGTGAAAAGTATATTTCAGGTGAGTTTTTTTCATTATTAACACAACTCTATAAAGTTCAAATTGTATAATATAAAAAATGATCCACAATCAGTGTATAAGTTATAAAATATAAAATACTTACACATTATGTGTTATAAACTATGAATTTTTTTAAGAAAACCATTGAGAAAAAATTCATAATTACGTGCGTTTCGATAGGATTTAGTGCAAATTCATCTTATTTATTTGTTGATAAATTCATTATACTCTGCAAACAATTATATATATTGTAGATTAATAATACATTATATTAATATTTGTCTTCTTGCCAAGCTTAAGTATACACTATGCAAAATGTCAGAATTCATATAACATTTAAACTATTCATTCTTACGTAATAATAATAATTTTCAGATTATGCTGATATCTTTAATATGAATGGGTTTGGTATTGTATAAATTTGATTGGTTTCATAATTTTTGTTCTTTATTTTATTAAATGTTGAATATGAGCCATCTTAATGCAGAATTTGTGTACATTATCTAAATTTAAATAACATACCTATTTAAAAAAAAAATCATTAATTATTTGTGATTGATTATTATTAAATAATGTCTTATATTTTTAAAGTATAAAATTCTCGAAGAAAAAATTACTGAAAAGCAAACTGAATCATTATTTTAATTCTTTTTTAGTTTATTGAAACTGTTGTAATAAGTTGACCAGATTATATTTTTAATCATCCAATATATCACCAATAAAACATTATGTTTGTTTAAAAATATGTATACTTATCTTAATAATTTAATAAATAATTATTAATTTACTATAGAAGAGTTTAATCTCATGTGTTATGTATCAATGTACGCCAGTATTAAAGGAATGGTGTCTTATATACAAAAAAAACCAAGTAATTTAATTGAGAAATATGATTTAAATATCTTATTTTCATTGCAGTAACTGAAATAAATATTATTGAATGTGCCATTGTTAAATGACAAATATTAATAAAATATATTATTATAATATATTAATTAGATGAACCAATACCTTCTATGATATCTGCTATCAATGATTTTAATATCAAGCTGCTCCGAGTAAACAGCTGTAGGTATCATTAAAAAGTAATATATTTGTATAAATAAAAATTTACTTTCATTTAGATTATGCCAAGACGAATGAAAGAGAAAGACAATTGTAATATTATTGAAATGCATAAGAAAATCACTTTATTATTTATAGTTATGTAATAATTGAAAATAGAGGTGAGTAAAGTTAGATGGTTTTGAAAATTATTTAAAGAAACTAGAAAATAAAATTAAAGACAGTATATGTTGATATTCTTTTAATATGTAGTAGATGAGTAAAGGACTGAAGGAGAAGTACATAAAAGTGTTGTATCAAATAAAAAACTGGAAATTCACGGATGTGTGCACAATATTAACATTTTTCCATTAAAACTTGGAGTTCTTTTTCAACAAATTAATATTTTCCCATTTCATATCTATCAATGATATACTAAACTTTGAACAGTTACATTCGTTTTGGTGTAGTTATCTTTTATAATTATTTATATTATCTTTTAAATTTGTTAGTATATATAAATTAATTAATGTAAGAATTTTAAGTTATGAATTTGTAGTATAATTGCATTACTTAACCAAATAAATTTAGAGGTGATCTTTCTAAAGTTTACAACTCTAAAAATTCAATAAAGACATAAGTGCAAAAAATTAATCAAAATTGTATTTAATATTTCGTATACTTTATAAATAATTAAATATATAAATACGTCATACTAAAAATATTGTTAATTAACATATGAAATATTTGGAAGTTTAAACTTTGTAATGCATTTGTGAGATAGAAAATGTTTCTAAACCCTAAATAACTAACGATATTTTCAAGAAATTCAAAGACTAAAATAATTTCAACTATTATATGAAAATACCATACTGATCTACGTACTATAAACAAACAAAATAGTTGGGATTATATTTGTCTAAGAAAATTAAACACTTATTTAAAAATCATTAAAACGGGTAATCGATACTCGAATTTTACATGATTAATGAAATAAAGAATCGAATTAGTTGGACAGTTAATTCATCATATGTATCTGTTAACTGAAAATGTTCATAAAAAATATAGAATAAAAAAAATAAATCAAACCAAATTTTAACATTGGTTACGGCCATCCCTAATAAAATGTATAAACTCGTGTCGTTGGTGCCTGCATAGTACATAAGTCAACTATTTAAAAAGAATTTCGATCTAACCGCAAAAAATACCAAATATATAATGGACAATTTCTTTTATATGTATTTTTATGGTATTCATAATATTTAAACGACATCTTTCTAGGGCGAAAATATTTAATGGATCCATCGGGTATTTGGAAGGATTTCAACAATATAAGAAGTAATAATTTAAACCAAGAGTTCACATAATTTATATTGATAGTTAACAATAAACTATTATTCTTGTATTTTTCTTCAAAAGTCGTGCGAGATATGAATACTTAATTCGGTCGCACTTTTTGTTCAACATTTCCCTAGAAAAAATATAAACGAATTGTTCAACAAGTGCATACATTTTTAATTTAACTGTTATAAATAATATAATAAAACAAAATGTTATGTAATCTATAGTAAATAATGATTGTGTTTTTTCAACATAATTATTTTTTAATTATATGACAAAAATAAATTAGAGTAGACCTTAATTAAAATAACATTGAAACATAATTAAAAATTACGCTTATGTTGTTATTTACCCTACTTGACCTGTTGAAGAAATACCTAATCTAATTTTAATATTACACTGATTTAAAAACTATTAAGCTAATTAATGTGATGAATGATTAGAATGGACTGAAAATCCCAATGATGCCGAAATAGCCAAATTAGTGTTGAAAGATGCCACGTCAACGTTAACTAATTCCAAATTTAAAAATTATATTTGGACGACACCAAGAGGTAGATTGTTCCATTTGGTAATTAATAAATAGTTTTTAAAATTTAGTATATATATATATATATATATATATATATATATATACTAAAAATATAAAATATATAAATATATACTAATATATAGAAATATATTAATAATTAAGAAAATAACATATATATTGCTTCCGCATAAATTACTTTGTGTGTAAAAAATTTTAAAATTAAATTCTTTCCAATAAATTTCTAAAATTTTATCCTCAAAACGCTTATTAAAGAGTAAAATTCTGTTGTCTCATATATATTTCTTCATTATTATATTATAATTTGTTTAGATTTGAAATTTATGAGAAAAAATGTTTCATACATTTTGTCAAAATATTTAAAATACATTATGTACAAAAAATTGTTTTTAAGAAGCTTTACATTTTTTAGGAATAAAGTTTTATGAAAAATCTCATATAACATCAAAAACGGAAATAAGAAAAATGGTAGTTTCGACTTTTAATTTCTGTCAAAAAACCCTGAATACTCGTAAGTCAACATGGAATACGGCATAACTGTATACGCCAGCCTAGTTTGTACTTGCAACTTTATATGAAAATATCTATCTGCATAAAATCAGGAATAATGGCAATAAAAGTAGCTATAATATAAATGTAAAGAGTAAAATAATCATACTAAATTTTCCACAGCACTATAGCACCAAAGCAAAATAACTCTCAAAGTTATAACGTATTTCAATTACGTTTATAAGAAATCATTAATCACCTGTAAAGATGGTTACACATTATTTAAATAAGAATTGAAATTAATGTAAAATTTGCATTTAAGTATATTATTATATGTAATTTGTGTATAAATAGTTTCAATACCAACGGCGTATCTTGAACGACCTCTATATCATCAATTTATTCAGAACTTTGAGTACAGAATTCCAATGGCATATAATTATGGATTTGTGCTACTTTTAATAAAAGATGGTTAGTATTAAAGTCAAACATGTTCATTTAATTTTTTTTTTTTTTGAAAATGAACCATTTAAAAACATCATAATTTTAAACTAATAATAGTTTTTTGAAAACCCTTCAAAAATACTACAACTCTTCGATAAAATAAACAAATGTTAACATGAAGGGATTGGTAACATGTTTCGCTCTAGCTTTATACAAATTTTACATAATTAAATATTATTCAAGAAAATAACAATTTTACGTAGATTTAGTGATTCCTTTCTTTCCCTGATTTAGTAACTATATCTAATTGCTCACATATCTTACAACTTTGCAAAATTATTTAAAAACAATCATAATTTTTTTAATTATATGTATTTGAAGACTAATATAATATTTTATTTTATTTTAGAAGCTGAATATTTTAAACTCATTTTAAATAAATCAGACGATGACCAAGGTTCGTATGTGGTCATAGTTTTTTAATAAATAAGACATTTAAATCTAATTATGTATTACATTCCTTTAATGATTTACCTAATATATTCAGAAATAACGCTTACATTTTGATTTATTCTGAAATATATTTATCAAAACAATTATGTTTATAGAATATTGACATTCTTAAAAATAAATATGTATAATGATATATTTCATATCAGGATTATTTTTATGTTTTTTTGAAATTATTCAATTTAATACAATGGAGATAATTATAGTATTCAATTTTCAGCGATGTCTCTAGTGTATATTATTGGCGACGTTTTACAAGATATGTATATTAGTATGGTAAATACACTACTCGTCATCTATAGTAAGTAATGTGTTATAGTCTATAGTTTACATTAAATATTCAAACAAGAAAAGTCGAGGTGTACTATTGGAATAATATTTAAAGAATCGATTGTAAAATAAGTAATCGCAAACAAATTAAAAATGTAATGTACTATTTTTTGACGTTTTAAAACATTTTAAGACATCAAATAATATGCATTAATGTGAACAATGCATAATTTTAGTTGCAGTAATAATGTAAAATTTGTCACTCAATCTTGTACAAGATGCAATATTGAAAAACACATTATTTTTAGTACGAAAAGTGATTATTAGTTAGTCTTATATATATAGTAGAAGAAAACTTTACGCAGTAACTGACGTAGGGATACTTAAATTACATGTATTGTATTTAATACATTTAATGTTGTTTTCGTGTTAATTGTGATCTAATCATTTAGTTACTAAATTACTAAGTTACTTTAGTTATTTAGTTCTATGTACTAAATTTTAGTATATAGAATAATATAATCTAATAATCAACTGTACAGTTTCATTGAAATATCCTTAATTTTACTGCTATATTACCTTCCTAAACATTGTTGATGATTTATATTAATAATTTTCATGTTTATTATAATTATTAGTATAATTGAAAAATAGTTTCCCGTGTTCAGGTTTCAGAATATAAGATTAAAACCGAAGCTGATATTGACGTTGAACTTTTAAAAATTATGATTACCGTCTTCCGTAATGTTCTTAAATTAACTGAAGAATTATTTAATACGAAGGATTTAAAAGGTACGTAGTTTATCAATGCTCCCGGACACCAACTATTTGTATAATATATGCGTGTTCGTTGGAGTGCGTTGCGTGTTCCTTATAAAAATGTACACAAGGTATTCTAACTATTAATAAAAATGATAACGCCATTGTTTATTGTTATATAATGCTGATATAATTAATAAAAATAATAGTTCAAATAACATATGTAAATAGATAGAATATAAATAATTTATGTTTAGCCCATTGGCTCAATAAATGAAATAAAAATTACAAAAAAAATAAAAACAGCAATAACATTGAAACTATAAAATTATAGACCTTCTGGCTCAACAAATAACACAATTCTAAATAAGTTATAATAGAAAAATTACAGAATAAATAGGTACTCACAATAAATACGTAGATGTCGACTAGCCAGCCGGTAACTCAATCTAAATAAAATAATTGCACATAGCTTATAAATATAAGTAATCAAAAATTATAAATAACAAAATAATAATTCAATTTGCCATACACAAAACAAAAACAAAGATGACGTCTATTAAAGACAAAAATTATATAAACTATTAAGCTATTCGAGCTTAATAAAAACAAATTGTTACTTTGAACCGAAAAACGGTATTTAATATTTGATGTGTATTTCACGACAACGGATTTATTATAATTTTGATGCGCAAAATTTCAACACGACAACGCTTAGCGTACGACATACGGCGTACAATTTTACACCGAAGACGAATTTAAAAACGGACATTGCCCTCTTACATAATAATCATTATTAATAATAATTATAATAATAATAATAATAATAATAATATAATATAATATAATATAATAATAATAATAATTCGTATAAATAGACCCGATAATAGCCGCGTATGGTTTCGTATTATCGACCGTCGCAGCAGCGGTACAACAAACCGTATGTTGACGCTTAATTGGCGTCAACTTCGGAATTCCATAATATTTGTTCTTTATGATTTCATAATATGTATACATTCAATTAACATCCTCATCACATACATAACGTCATAAACATAAAAAACATGAAATCGAAATATAAAATACTAAATTATGTTCAAAATTATAGTCACTTTACATGAGATATATTAAACGATCTATAATAATTTAGGCGTCAAAGAAAGTTTATATGAAATAGATCAAACAACAACGGAAAGCATGTATACATATTTAAAATACAACTATGAAACCTTTAGTACAGATTTCAAACAAATATGGTTAAACAAATTATCATTTGGTAATTACTAAATATTAAATCAGTTATTATATTATATGCCATTATTTAAAATGATGATCAAAACGTTCGTTTCAAATTTGTTGAATGATCGATTTATATGGAATTATTGAATATTATTTTTCTACAAATATGTTTTCAACAAATATTTTTTTCTATATGAATCACAAAACAGGATCTGAAAATTATGAAACAAAAGTACCAGCATTTAATAACGGTAAATTCCATTATAATTTCAACATTTTATTTTATCTATTATAGGTTTATAAATGCATAGTATATCAAAAATAATTTTTTTTATATTTATAATACACTTTTGTGTATTTCACCTAACCTAACCTTTTTGTGAATTTTGTTATTCGATTAAGTTGGTCGGTATTGTTGTGATTAATATGTTTTTTAGGTGTGATGAAATATTTTATACTTAACTGTTTACTTTTGTAAAAATATACATATATTTAAATATATACAAATGCGTTATTTGTTTTAAATAAAGGCATTGTACTTAGAAGATGCTCATTACAAAATGTACAATGATTATATTCAAAATTAGGAATTTGTCGTATTTTATTTATTATTATTATTATATGTGGTTAAAAATTTTTCAGGTCGTTTGATAAAATATGGAAGAGTTGAACCATCAATAATCGGATGTAAATACAATAATAAACATATGATATTCATTATTAAGAGAAATATATTATAAATTATCTAATACTTCTGTAAATATTATAAATTACCTAACTATTTCAGTAAATTTCAATGTATATTCACTAAAACTTCAATTTTGTATAACTATTCAATATGAACATATGTTATTCATTCAGATATTTATGTAGTACAGCATTTTGAAATTAAAACATTCAATATAGTTCTTATCAATTTTATTAATATAATATTAAATGTTTAGATTACGAAGTATATAAAGAATCATGGGAACACTTGGAAACTATTTCTTGTACAAATAATATGGATGATAGGATAACAATTTTATTGGAAATAAATGCGTGGGCCATAATTTTAAATCAAATATTACGAGAGTTAAGAAAAAATTTAAGACATAGAGGTAATTAGTCTAGATGTTTTTTTGTAATTTATTACTAAACATTAACATTTTTGAAACAATAACAATTTTTTTTTATTTTGTATAGTTTTATATTTTTTTAATTCCCTTTATTGGTGTTTTATTAACATTACAAATTAGTTGACATTCTTAATAAATACAATACATTAGTATAATAGTAATTGCAGTCAATTTATATTATTTGACAGTAAATTTAATTAAAAGTCATGAAGTTATAAAATGCTTACACTCCAGCTATCATTGTAGTACATTCGTTACTCATTAATTTCTAAATAATTTTGTTTCATAAAATAAAAAATCGAATAATGAAATATTATTTTATACTTTACAAATTTTAGGTTACCAGGATAATTTAACAGTTAAACCTGATTTCAAACATGATATAGTAAGAATTTTATAAACAAATATGATTGACTAAGCAAAGTATGAACACATTGTATTTATCGTTTAGGTAGTCATAATGCAATTCAAAACATTGTTTGAACGAAACATATAATAAAAGTTTCTTGATGTAGACGAAAGACAAAAACCATACGGTTTATTATTATAGTTAAAAAATATTCTATTATTTAACATTATTAATTAATTGTTTTATATTTTTAAAAGCATATAGATATTTAAAAATGTATAAAATGTTGTTATAAATATATTATGCTAATATCAGTACTTAATTTATATTTGTTTCTCAAATATTTTCTAATTTGTCATCAGCTACCAGTGCACTTTCTAATTTTGGCTTCTAAATATTATTTAATAATTATAATAATAATCTATTATTTAATTTTGCTTCAAATTTTTTTTTTCTGTTGTTCACAACATTCAAAAAGTCGTATTTTGGTTTGTTTTTTTTTTTTGTGGTGTAATCTCAAATAAAATAGTGGCTTGCATATAAAAAATATGTAACGGTAAAAGAAAATAATATTTTTTTAATTCCACACACATACAGAAACATATTTTTAATACATTTTGTCGTTAATTTTAATTTAATATTAAAAATATGTATACGAGTTGATACTAATTTTTTTCTAAATCTGTAATTATTTTATTAAGTGTTTCGATTTTAATTACTAAAATTGCTAAAGTTTTTAATTTTAGTATAAATTAAATTCGCCAGTATTTACTACATCATCCATTTTACAAAGCAATTTAAATATTATAGCTTAAAAAAAGAAATTATGACTAATCATTTTTCTAAATTTAAGAATAATTTAAATCATGCATAAATATTAAGCGAAAAAAATGTGATACTCTTATTTGAAAATGTATTAAAAACAAATGCCGAAAAAAATTAAACATTTGATTATTCCACAAACCAAAACAATATTCAGCTCAAATTATATTCTGGCAGTCCTACGTAAAAAGAAAGGAAATTTCTCCACTGCACGGAAAGACACAGAATCATATATATCTTTTTCGGAATGCCTAGCTATTAATAGTAAACAAACACAATAGGTGTGGGTGTAGGTTTGGGAGTGGATGTGGAATAAAACAAAATCGGTTACGCGAATCGGTCACGAAAAAAAAAGTTGTATCCAGTCCAAAAAAATATATATGTTTAAAGAAAGAAAATGAAAGCGGCCGCATGACTGGTTATTTCATTTTCGAACAGTAGGTTATATTTAGCACCGTGTTAATTTCATTGGTTTTTTTCCGACAAGATTACCAATAATCCATTGAATCAATCAATGACCGGTTCACGGCGATATGTCAGGAATATTGTGCAGACAATTCGTTTGTAAAATTCATTACAATCGTACAAATGTAAACGAAGTTATTCACGCAAAACACGTAAACTTTTTAACGACAAAGAGACAATGAATCCTGAAATTGCGGCGGCCACGTCTTGCCCGGTCGCTTCCCCAATCGATTTCGTTGTATAATGCGGTGTCTTGGCGGAGGAAATCGCCATTCGATAGCTCTTCTCGGCTCTTCCCGTTTCTCGCGGTGTGGTAAACTGGCGTGGTGATTTTATTTTCTGTTCACCCGTTATCGCGTCAGTCTACGGAATACGAGTGTACGAAAAACAACGAATCCGAACGGCCGGTGACGACGGTATGGCCCACAACGGGTTTTCGCCGTGTGAATATTATTTTCTGTTCGTCTCTCTCGTGAGAGCTACCTAATGTGTTCATGATCGATTAGTACAATAAAATGTATTACTAAGTATAATAAGAAGTGTTAGTTCTAAACAAATAATCAAAATTATATTCGTCGCAACCCTCTTAAACTTTTTCCCTTATAGATATTCAATTTCAATATGAAAAATACTTCCAAAGAAATTCTTTCTAATAACTTTTCAACGTTCTTAAAGAGGACAAAATGTGATTTGATATTACAGTTAAAATATATTTTTATATTTATTTAATATTAATATTTATATAATATATTTTTTCTTAATTTATTCTAATACTTTTAACACAATAGTTAATAATTAATTAGTATATTAATAGTATCGATGTTAAATAATTTACTAGATGTGAATATAAATATATTATACTAATATTAAAGCGTAATTATTTTTGTTTTCAATAATATTTCCAGAATTCTTCTTAGCCAATACTTTACTTAAAATGTTTACTTGTATAATACACTTCCTACTTTGTGTCTTTAATTTATTTTCTGTTAGTTATTACGTTTATGAAACCATACTTTATAAATTTACCTGTTATTTATCCTAAAATAATATACAACTTTAAGAATAGATAGTATGCTGCTTTAAAGGAAAATAAAGTATTGTATATATAAGTTTTATTGTATTATATGACAATTTTTTACGCACAACAAGAATTGTATGCATTTATTTAATAGTTAATAGAATAATAGAATATTGGTTTATATTCAATATTTACACATGCAAAAAATTAATTTAATCCGATCATAATTTTATTAAAATGATATAACTATATTTTATATAAATATGAAATGGCTTAAAATTCTATTCAGGAGAACTTTATGTAGATTCAAAGCATTACATTAAAGTGGATTTTTCAATTATTTTATTTCATGCTATATTTTTGTCGAATACGCTGTATTTTATCTTGTTTGTATACAGAAGGTAACCTTCATTATATAATTTGTTATTTACTTTGTTTTTTGATTTTCTTTATGTTATTTGTTTTATTTTCTAGAATTAATATATATATATATAAATATATAATATATTTTCTATCATTTATCATACTTATATACCTTATATACCTGGCTATGATAATTATGTTTTATTATTTCATTTATTAACGTGATTGTTTAGCAACGAATAATTGAAAAGAACCATGGTTTATTTTTATTAAAATATAACCAAACCAATTGATATATTGTTACTATTATATATGCTATAATATAATTTATTATATATATTTAATGGGTTATATAATAATAGAATATTGATTCGATATTCAAAACTTACTCATGCAAAATATTGACTTAATCGGATCATAATAATATTAAAATTGATGATTGTGAGACATAGGAAAGCACACATTCGTTTTTTTTTTTGAATCGGCAATACAGGTTAGGTAGATTTATCGTTACCTTTATCGTTGTATAAAACTAATGTGTTCCTAAGAGGTACCTAGTGCCTATCGAATTCAAATGTTGTAATAAAGAAGAAACAAGACGAATTTAACGTAACCGTGTACACAACAATAATTATATTTTTTTAAATATATTATATCTGGTAAAATTTTTAAATCATTTTTTGGGTAAGTTTCACTATTAAAATGTTTGTTTACCCCTTTTTTCTATAACACGCTAACAGCGTATTTTCTCTTTTAGTTTATTATTTTCGTGTTGTAATTTTTCAATCTCTCGATTTATTATCGTTAAACTTGTATTGACATTAGATAGACGACGAAATATATTTGACAATTTTTCTAACGGTAAATTATGCTCATCCTGTAAAACAATACATTTAATTAGAATATTGAACATATCCGTACTTAATAATTTGTTTGTAAATGCCATTGAGAACTTAATTATAATTTATTCGATTATTTATCAATTTATCGTGTTCGAATCAATAAGCACACGCATTTATTAACTTAATCTAGTAAATTTGGATAATATTATATATATTTTTAAAATCTAAACAATTTTTAAAATTTAATCCTTAAAAAAAGCATTACCAGTTGAATATCTGTAACGTTACATATTGAAAATAGGTTAGTTTTTTTTTTGGTTATGTTTTCGGATATTTCTAGCTTTTGACATAAACGAATATATCTCATTAAATCACTACCTTTTATCGTCATGATTTCCATTTCCTATATATATATATATATTATATTATTAATTATATTAAGTTATTTAAATGATTAACATTAATTAACACTGGAAGAGCTATATAAGAATCCTTACATCGAAAAACTTCGAAGTGAATTAAATATATATATGTAGATTATTAATATTTAATTATAAAATAATACTTTTACAAATTTTTCTTTGTCAACATAATATGATTTGTAATAATTACATAATGTATATAATAGTATATATAATATAATGACGACATGTTATTATTAGTGGTGACTGGATTTAAATTTGTTTCAAATATCATATACATAGAATATATATAATAATAATAAAAAAAACCCATTTTTCGTAAAAGTTGGCTTTCTTACATTATATACTTTTTTGGTCGTCATGCCTAAACGAAGCAATTGTTTTGAACCGTATTCAGTTATATTCGCTAATATTTTTCTGCCATTGTTTAACTTGTCCTTAAGTTCATTTTTCTTTTCTATTAATTTGTTCATTTCCACTAATACTTTGGGTTCCTCTAACATTTTTTCCAGGTCACTTATTTCATTCTATTAAATTATTATTTCAGAATACTTTATTATTACTAATTATAAACACCATTTAATTTAATGATAAACATTTCTAAACTCACTGTTAATTTTTTAATTCTAGCATTTGATTTTTTTTGTAAAATTAACAAAGCTCCATCCTTTTCTTTCAACTTGAAATATTCTTTCTTCAAATGTTCATTTTTTTTTTTATAATCATCCAAAATAGTAGAATAAGATTCCCAAATCGGTTTATATTGTGTCATATTTATCCAACGAAAGTCATGAATAATCGGCTCAAGCTGCGTGAATATTAATTGAATAACAATCAAATAATATGATATGTATTGTAGTTTATTTATTTATTCGAATATCAATACCTCAAGGACAAATAGTAGATATTGTAGATAATATTGAAAAATAAAATAAAAACAGTAATAACTTAATATAATTTTTATTAATTATAAGTATTAAATATAAGAGGATATCTTAAATAAATAATGCACTGCTTAAATAATATATAATTACATTTATAAACAACCGACGAAAATTGTTTAAATAATTTTGTAGATTGGTTCATTCAGATACGTTATTTATATTATTAAAAATGATCATGTTGTCGGCTAACAGTAATAGTATAACAGGGAAAACACTGAGAAACATCGTTAATAAATACATTGAATAATCATTTATAAAGAAAGACTACATTGTGGGGAACTCGAGATGATATTTATAATATAATTATATTTATATATAGGTTAATTGCCGTTACTCATTAGCAATTTCTCTTTATACTTGATTTACACTATCTCTATATTCTTATATTTTTCCAGAAATGTTGAAATCTATATATATTTACTCATTTTCAAAACTAGTTATTGATCAAATATTGGTAACTACAGACCATCAATATCAATTTTTTAATTTACTTAAAATTTTTATTTTTATTTTTTATTTTAATTTAAGAATATCAATTTTATCTGGAATTCTGAAGTTTTTTTAAAAATTGTCAGCGTATAAAATTAATATTTTTTCATATATGTATTTATGAATAAACATAATATGACTTTATACCGAGAACATCTACAATAACAAATAATAATGTTTCTTTTAATTCGAATAAATCGAATTCGGTTTACAAGTCAATGAAATATATATATCTAAAAAAATATTTGATCATGTTAAATAATCATTTAAACAAATTAAAACATTTTAGTATATTTGATCCTTTGTTATACCGGTTAAACCCATATCTATCAACTCGTACTCAAATCGTAAAAATCCATTATTATTTATTATTAATTATTTCTCTGTATAAATTATATATTATTTATATACATGTAATATATATATAGTGCGTTTCAAAAAGAACGCCGGATTTGAAAAGACTGTAAAATTAATTTATTTCCATAAAAAAAGTAAAAAAATCATACCATTCGATTCAGAAAATCTTGAGGTTTAAACATGAAAAACAATATCGGCCATATGCCTTCCCCTACTAGCCCTACATGTAATAACTGTCCATAAAATTCACCATCACTCGATGGTGGTAATTTACAATTTTTGGAAAATACAGGAAAACACAAGTAAATTAATAGATTGTTAAAATAAATTTAACACACTAGCAATCATGCAAAATAAAACACGCGAGTGATCCCGAGTTAAACAGCATTTTGTGAATAAACAGTTATACTGTTTGAATTTGATCAAATATGTGTTCTTAACTAACATAAGTATGTATTGCATACCTTTCTTGCTTCAATGTTCATATTTTCAATATGTTTATTTTTAATTTTAGTATTCTTTAATTTCGTTTGAATTTTTACTGCATTATTGTAATATTTCAATATTTTCCAATAGTTATTTTCATTTATTCTGACTTCTAATTCGTCAGGTAGTGCTCTTTTGACTTCAATCTGGTATTGATCATGAATCTCTTCGATATTTCTTTTAAACGTACCTATATAATAATACATTTCTATATATAATCTCAATTTGGTTATGTTTTTAAAACTATACAGCGTATATACATAAATAAAAGGTATACTTAATGTCTTATCGACCAATTCCAAATTATTTTGGGATGTCCTATGTTGACATTTCATTAATTCGCGTAACTCATTTTTTAAATTCTCAATTAATTTATCTTTAAACGCCATTTGCCTGGTGAGAAATTTTTGATAGGACTAAAAAAAAAATCATGTATTTCAATTGATACTTCCTAATGGCTACTATACAGTGAATTTCCTTTAGTGGAGATTTTATAAATAGTGTAATAATGGGACACTATTATTATTCTTAATATTCTATTCTTAATACTCTAAAGTAATGATATTACGAACCCACATTTGAGGTCAAACCGAACTCGGAATTGAACTTATTCAAATTTTAACAAACTTCGAATTTCCAATTTCTTATTCGAACCCGAACCGAACTATTAAATTTGAATATCTAACTAAACCTGAACTTCATAAAAATTTCAAAAGATTTAAATTAAATTAAAACATCCAAATACTCGTTTGACTTAAAAGTTAGTTAACCTAAATTATTAATTTTCAATTCATAAAATAAATAATTTAGGTATTTAGCGTTTAAAATCGAAGCAATAAAAAATCGAGCACCGGAGGACAAATTCGATACGAATTTCATTTTCCTTGGTTCGATATTCGAACTATTTTGTGATTAGTTCGGTTTGAACATTTCCAATCGTCAGTTCGCCCTAATTGAATTCCTCTGGTACGGTTTTAAAATCGAACAGTTCGTAACGTAAAAACTTTAAAATTTAATGGTCAGTGGAAAACCATATAATTCAAGTTAAATTAACAGACACGGCCAGTTAAATTATATGGCGTCAATTTTGAAATCAACACTGTAGTTAAAATATAACTGTTGAGAAATGTATTTATTTTTTCATCTTATACGTTACGGCGTAAAATTCACCAATAATTCGTGATAAGATGCATTATTCTTGTATTCCGACATTTTATTCTCCCATAGTTTTGAAAGTATTTTAGTGTTATTCTTCGTATGTTCAATTTGCTTGGTCAACGAATCCTGCGTTAAAATAATTGCAACGAACGCCGTACATTAACATTATTCACAGATCACGACGTTGTCCTCGTGCAGGATAATTACCGTATTATCTATTATAATTACTATATTACCGTGTACGTTTTCGTTTCGGCACGTGATGCGGCTAACGTCTTCCCTCTGTTCCGACCCATAGCGGATTTATATAATCGGCTTGAAAACTAGTTCAACAACGATAATAAACCCGATGGCCGTTGCCGATATTACTGACGGAATGTTTACAATCGTTTTGTTGACGGAAGTAACGGAATCGTTCGGATCACGTTGCGACTATGACCAAACGCGGTTTTCGACGGGCGCGCGTTCAGAATGAAATTTTATAGGACGCGTTTGTTGTTCGTCGATATCTACACATACGATTCGTCGGTAAACAAATTTCATAAACCAATGTAAATATTGTACGGGTTACATTAGTTACGTATTATAATAGGCCACACATCTTATCTCGGAAATAAAACCTCGTGCCGACACGCGATACTTTATTCGCCTATTGCGGAAAATGGCGCGCGACCATGCAACATTTGTTTTGAAGCGGTTAGCCGAAGTGGTACATCGATATTGGATGTCGCTATGATTGACGATATCCGTGTTGGATCTAGGGTGGGGCAAGTTGGTATCCTTGTCCCAGATACCGATTATTTGGGGGCGTCTCGAAATATAATAAATAATTAACAATTTAAGTATCTATGACAAAGTTCCGAATAGAAAATAAAAGTAAGTAAATAAATAAATATTATACATCCATGAACTGTGATTATGTTAAGGTTCATATTCAGTTGTATATTGTATTGTACACTAGTTGTAATGCGAACAGAAATTAATTTGTCTGAATTCTTTCAAATGATATATATAATATATATAAATAGGAAAAACACGCTATCGTAATATCGTAAATAGTATTTGTATGGATTCAATAATTGGAGTGGTGATGACGACTGTCGGACTGTGTAATGTTTGATGCGTTTCAATGCAAAACAATAATAAGCAATAAATAATAACTTGAGATAGTTTTATAATGATAATAATTCAACTATTGTACGTATCCTATTTGTTACTTGTTTTTATTAATGAATAATGTATATTCATTACATATGAAGTACTATATAATTATACTGTGGACCAAGCTAAACTAAACAACTTATAAATCATCTTCATAAATCATATTGCAAGATAAATCAACCAAAAGATATAATCAATAATTTCGTTACAAAAAGGACAGAATAAATAGTTTTTAAAATAATTTAAATATACGATTTATTATTGTCATATATATAAATATATATATATATATAATAATAATAATAATAATAAATTTTATTATACTTTTTACGTTTTAAACATAAAATATGTATGTATGCATATGTAATATCATTAATGATAATAGGCAACACTAAATTTGTATTTACTTAGTACACATAAAAATTTAAATAATTGTGTAGTATTAGTTTCTTTTAAATGCACTTCGTTATTTGAACACCTTTTTTTGTCAATCCTCATTAATTTAGTTATAATAGATAGCGTCATCAATGCTCTTTTTATTCGCCTTCCAGTCTACGCGAAGACATTTTATGTCTAAATTTTTAAGACAATTGGGCTCAAAAATATCTAAAAAGATTTGGCTATTATAAAAGGACTTTCAAATTCACATATTAAATTGACACAAAATATTTTGTTATGTAAATTGTATGTTATTTTATTGTATAAATACGTTATAGAACAATTTTATTTCATCCGCATTGAAAATCACATTTTCTTTTACTTAATATTAAATAATAATAATTTAACATTTTTATATATTGTCAGATTTATTCTTTTCTTGTCAACGAAAATCGCTAATAAAAAATCAATAAAAATTGCTTTTATTGACTCTTTTAATTGTTTTTTTTTTAATAAATGTAAGTAACAAAAATGTTAAAGGCATATTTTCGAGTATATCTATGTCATTTTTAATGCACACCTTATAATTTATATGAGTATATTTCATGTTTTTTTAGGACATATAAATCCATTTCCTAATAATATTATGTTTTCGCTCATTTTTTATACATTTTTAACAATTTGTTGTTAATTGAAGGGTTAATTAAATAAATTATTATTGACTATTGTATATACCTTGTTCAGTAGTTTTTATTGTACAAAGATATATAAATAAAAAACTAAATAATATAATATTCGGTTATATTAAAAATAATTATTTATTTTGAACGTGCGTACTATGAAATCCTACTTGAAGGTTATTATTTTATATTGTGTCGATTAAGCTTCTAACAATAGTGATAAAAACGATATTAATATAAGATAAGCACTCATTTCATTAAAAGTGGCTAATAATAAAATAGTATTTACTGAATAATTATTTAAAATTTAATATAAGCAAATTAATCTGAACAAAATCGTTTAAAAAATTGTTGCTCACAACTTCAATAGCCTAGCGTTCATTTGTTTAAAGTTCAAATTGTGTGAGTTATATGATTTTTGTCACAGGAATAGTTTTATACTTAATAACTGAAAAATGAGTATAAGATCAAATCTATATGTTCCAATATAAATGTATTTAATATAAGTATAACATACATTAATGTTAAATTTTCTTTAGTTATAAAAAAAAAGTCTGAAATTTAATACATTTTAATTTAAAAATCTTAAAATATCAACGTAATTTAGTAGGTTTTTTAAAAGAAATGTGGCAATTAAAATAGTTCTTCTAAATTGTCAAATAAATAATTCTTAATAATCATAAGAATATAATAAAGCAAACGTTTAATATACATTATATTTAATAAATTTTTTTATTTATACAATCAATCATAATCAGTTATTTAGATTAATGTATGATTTAAGCCTCCCCGTTTCTAATTAACTTAAACACAAAAAATAATTTCGTTATTCCATTGACCATCACAACTATACAATACACTTTATATAATAATAAAATAGAGTATATCGAACCTTAATTGTACCCAAAATTGAATTCGATTATTTTATCAATTTTAACATGTGTTTTGACGATTTCGATATACAATCAAGACAATCCAATTATACCATTTATTATTAAGGTGTATAATTTACAGTTATTTTACATGCCGTCTTAAAAGTTCTAAGATAATAATGTAATACAAGAATTAAATAAAACAATTTTCAGTGAAAATATTCTCAAATAATAAAAAAAGATGTATTTGAAATACTAAAGTTCATTTACACGTGATTGTTCCAATATTTTTCAAAATTGTTCCAAATAATCGTGTGTCCTCACGTAGCCTCGTCAGCTGTGTCCGAAATCTAAAAACTTGGATGTCCACCTTCACCATCTATATCGACGTGCGACATGGCACCGTCGACACCATAAATAATTACATTAATATAGCAAGGACAATTATCGTAGGAGAAATCATTTAGTAGAGTTTTCAATAAGAATAATATGTGTCACGCTGATTTTCTGACATTACATTGTGATATCATGTTGATTAAGACGTACAGGCCGTAATTTATTGTTTATAACTGTCCATGTCTTTAGAATATCTAGATGTAATACGAGATAACTTTGTATTGTGTAGTTATGTTTAAAACCTAATACAAACCAACAACAAACCAATAATATTAAACGCTATAACTTCAAGAACGAAGAAGTTATTTCACATATAATTTCAGTTAAGAGCGTTTTGATATGACGATAAAAAACCTAACTGCTAAATGATTAATTGCTACGTTAATCATTAATTATATTAATTTAATATTGGAACTAAACTTTACATACAGAACTTTACATACTTTATTTACAGAATAAGTTAGGAAAATTAAACTAACATGTTGATTTTAAATATAATTGCGTCTGTTAAATTGAAGTAATTTAGCATTTACCGGTATTACTCACTTCTGTTGAGAATACACCGGACTACTAAGCTATAATTTTTTGTGATGTCTAGAATGCTGTAGTTATTGTATTGGATACTAAAAATTATTATTCATAATGTTTAATATTTACGATCATCTTGATAACATACGATAATAAATGAACAAGCAACATAAGTTATTCACAGCAATACAAATAAATGATTTTAATAACTCACAAGAATCAGCGTGTAGAATTCTGATCGGAGCTGGGTATATTGGCCTATATAATACAAAAGCAAAACAAAACTATGCAGACGCACGTGTGCGGGGAACGACGAGAGTGTACAAATACACAACACACCAAAATAAAAATATAATAAAAAACGACATTGGTTATAAAAATATTGACCGTCCGCCGCATTATGTACGGTGGTTATAAATAATAACGTATTATATAATATTGAAAACAATAATTTCGGTTTATGTGTATATGTGCATGTGTGTCCATCGTTTTTTATGAGTTCCGCTTCACGAATCTGCGACAATGCGAATTTCATAATAATTTCTAATTAACAGTATTTTCGGTGCCGGCTAAAATAAATTTTTACAAAAATATCCTTCTTGCTGTGATCGTATCACGAAATCTAAGTTAAGGAAAACATCATAACCATAAATGTTTTGCTCGATTCTTTTGCATAATCGTACATTTAATGAAACGCGTGTTATAATGTAATATAAAACGCAGAATCAACAGCTCTTTCTCATTTTATTGAGGAGAAAGCGAATATTTATCATGTTTATTAGTCAAGAATGGACTAGGTAGTAGTAAGTATAAACCACCATTTAGATTTTACGGAATTAGTTCTTGTCTTTATCGATTTTTCATCCAGTATAAATGGATAAAGTAATAAAGCAAAAATGAAAATTCTATTCAATCAGGTTTGACAATATGTGGGAATTGCCTCATAAAACTGCCATTGAAATATTAATAACAAGCGTTTTCAATTATAAGAAATGTTGTTTTTAATTAAACTCATTTTAAAGATATGGCAATACGATAATAACAGATTATACATTTCTTTAAGAGATACATCGAAGCTCCCTGAAAGATGCAAGTCGATAATCTACAAATAATAATATATTAGAAAATGTACTAAATACTAAAACTTGTTTTGATACCAATCTCTATTTACGACTGATAATTATCATGTTACACCAGCAAACAAAATGTCTGTAATATAATTTCAACGATTTTGGATTTCAAGTGCATTAGATTTTACAGTAATATAATTTTTTTTCACACATCCAATGATTGTTTTTTTTATAAAAAATGTGTTTACCTATAAGCCGTAAACAGTTGTGGATGTATGTGCGAACGATATCGCTTAATTTTCTGTTTAATGTTGACATTGTAGACATCTACGTGCGTCATTTCAACTCCTTCACTTAAATGTAAAACCAATTTTATTTGAAAATAAAAACCAGATTTGTCACTTATTTTGATACTTTACGTGTTGTATTTTGCTACCTAATAACTTGCAGGTACTACGAACTGACAGATTGACCTTTGTCAATTCGTCTGATTCTCGGAGCGCTCGGCCGTTATGAACCTATCGTTGAGTATTGATGTCCGAGTCTAAGAATGTAGAATTTTTAACTCTTAATCTGACTCGGTCACTTGTGTTTTCCGGCAATTGGCCCAAAAAATGTATGTTGTGCTTTGTGTGTACGACGGGCGACAATAAACAACGTTTATAATTTATCAGTCTACGCGTCGTTCGGTGTCATTCGCCATTGCTGTTGCAATTATATTGGTATCCCTTGTAACAACCTATGACCAGGAAAACACAATTAATGAATCAAATGAACTTGAAATTATAATTATAACTAAAAACACTCAAGGATAACGATTAAACTAAGGTTGAGATTTCCTTATCTTCTCACGTGCCATTCCTTTTAACAGGTCAAAAAAAAAATAAACAAAAAATGCACTAATATCGGCTCGAATTCAAAAGGCAAAGGCCTGTCAGACCGAACAAAGATTGAACTATAATTATTAGTATACTCGTAAACGGTAAAGGTTATCTGGCTTAAGCAGAACAGAATTATTTATTTTTCCTTTACATACTTTCATGTGAAATCCTAAATAAAATTTATTATTTTCTACGTCTTGGATTTTTAACATATCTATGTTTCAGGTTGGATACAACTTTTTTTTTATGACCGATTTCATGTAGCCAATTTCGCGTAACCGATTTTGCGTTATGCTATACATGAGTGTGGATCCACACTAGCATAGTTGCAGCGGCCATACCATACCATACCATTTTTTTTTCAAAATAAATCGGCAATACACCCACTGATCTAAAAGCCTGTTAAGCAATACTTAGGCTAGTGGGTAACCATCGTTTATTCAATCAAATGATAAAAAAATAAACAGTTATGTAATGGGATGAGTGATCGGGCAATCCCCGGACATATCACTCCTTTCAAATAAAATATATACAAATCTGCGCAAATTAACGTGTTCGAAAATCGTTGAGAATCGTGTCTCCCACTCTTCCCCTTACAAAAATATATTCTAAATTACGGGCAGGTCCTTATCGTCCTTCCTCTCCTGCAACGTCGCGATGGAGCTATACTCTGCAGTGAATTGCTTCTCGCGTTCGACTTCTTCCTTTGCACCCATTACGGTCGATGCGAATTGGGCTACCACTTCCCACTTGGCTGGCATGTAAGCGACAAGATCACGCGGCCAGAATTGACCCATAACGCGCATAAGGTCGTCTCTGGCTCACTCGAACGCATCGCAGTGAACGAGCGTGTGAAACGCGTCGTCATCCTCTCGCTATAAGGGTCGGGCGGTCAGTAATAGGAACAACCGCTCTCTGGGGCACAACCGATCTGGTGAAGAAACGCTTGTAACTGCAGTATCCCGTTAGTAGCTGAGAGAGATGAAACATTATCTCATCGTGCGACCTCCTCACCCGCCAGCCGAGGAGCCAGGGGTATCAACAAACGGGTCCACTCCCGGACGCTTCCGGCAGGAGCGTCCCATCTCGTTATTCTCCATGCCCACTCGTCTATCGTACGGGTTCTCGGATGACCCGACGTCACCGGAGTTTCCGAAGGTCGCCCTTTTTGCGTCGTACGCGGAGGCGCGCTCGACGACCAGCAAATCGATATACCATACCATACCATACCAAACATCATCACATTGACCATCTAACCACAAAACATTACATTTCGTTCTTTATCAGTTTGCTGAGCACGACCTCCTAAAAAATAACAAAAAAGACTTACAAGTAAAAAAATAGCTACCACACACGACGGTGTAGAAGATATTTGCGCCGTAGAAACGTAAATTGACGGTAAACGGACACTGCTCGTTTCCGTGTATATCACACCCGGAACAAACTAACACATAACACTAACACACATAAGTGTGGACCACCTAACCACGAAACATTACATTTCGTACTTTTCCCATCATTATATTGTATATTCTATTGATATAAATAAAAAATAATTGTAGACATTTCAAATTGTATTGTATTTTTTACCCGTTAAAAAAGTTAACACAAGAATGTTTGTCGTCATTGCATTTGTCTACTATTCAAAACATTAAAAGCTAGGCACTCTAAAAATATATATATATACATATATATAAATTATATATATATATATATATTATATATATATATATATATATTATATATATATATATATGATTCGTTGTTTTTCCGTACGATGGAGAAAATATCAAGTATAAGCTACGGTTTCAGCACCCTCTCATTTAATTAAAATTTTTTTTTATTTTGTCGACATCAAAAATATTTAAATAGAATATACAATTTCTAATTTCTAACGTAGTAAATATTAGCATTTTTCTATAAATTGATTTATAAACGAACAACAATAAAATCAATTCGAATATTAATTGAACACTTTTTCATTACAAAACATTGAAATTCATAATTTGTACTTAATTGAATTATCATACGATTAAATATGTTTTATAATGATCACATGCCACGTAAACGACGAGATATAATCTTACATTTCAATATATTACTATGTAAATATATTTGTTTTACAATATGGTGTTAACCTTTATGATTATCATAATCATATATCCATTTGATAGAGTTTTGTATACATTTATATATATCACCTTACCATTAAATAAACAGCAGATGGATTTCAATTGAGATAAAAATTTAATATTTTATTCAATTTTCAATGATAGTTTTACATCAAAGAATTTAACAACATATATCGAGCCATGAAAACTTCTAAAACTCACGTATATTTTTTATTTTTATTAACTCTGGAAAAATAAATCACAAATCTATGTTGACATAAGACTAAAGCGAAAAAATTCATCTGATTTTCGGGTATGTTCAACCATCTAAACAAACTCGTTTACTATGCACATACCCAATATCCAATACGATATAAAAAGTCTGAGAAACAATTAATATTATTCAGTTTACAGTTACTGATGGAATAAATTTAAAAACTTTCCTATAGATCGAAAAATACGTTAAATACTCTCGATTTATCTACAGAAATAAAATATCAAAATGAAAACAGTTTTTACTATGTATTATTTAATCGTACTGACCCTGATATTTGTGATTTTTGAGACATTAGCTGATCGTAGTAAGTATATCTAATCCTTAAAAATACACAATTTTGATTTGTAATTATAAAATATAATATACTTGGTTGATCTTATGACGAGCTGATTATCTCTATATATAATAGATATTCTTTAAATAAGTTATAGTTTTAATAACGAATTGTTTTCTTTAGGAACAAGTTATGAATTTGCGATTTATGGTAAGTAATTTAAAAGTATACGATTATAAAACATAATTGACAAATAATATTACTACAAAAAAATTATTTAAAAATAATATATGAGTTAAATAATAGATAAACTGGCAATATAAAATCATGTTTCACAAAATATTATAATATAGAGTGTGGCATAAGTTACTTTGAAAATGTATTGAAAACTATCTTTTTGAAAATGGAATAACTCGGTAAAAAATGAAATAAATTTCAAATTCGCATTTATGTTTTATTTTACTTTTTTATCTTTATTCACAAGAACTTCCGATTTAATGGTGAAAAATTTTATCCAGCATATGAACACCTCCAGAGTTTTGAACAGTTAACCGCTCTTTGAAATTGACCATCACTCAACCACAAATGTCCTTATTAATTTTACCGATCACTCGTCTAATTTCCGTTTAAAGTTCGGCAATGTTTTACAGTTTGTTCATATAAACTTGTGACTTGACAGTAACGGAGTGACGAGAAACGAAGGAGTTAAGCATGTCAGATCGTACGGTTCGACGAATACTGAAAAAGGATCTTCATATATACCCCTACAAAATTCAATTGGAGCAAGAATTGAAACCAGCAGATCATTGGAAAAGACGAACATTTGCTGAATGGATTTTGGGTCGACAACGGGATGTAATCTTTTCAAGGCGAATAATTCTTAGTGACAAGTCACATTCCCACCTCTCTGGGTATGTTAACAAACAAAACCTTCGAATTTGAGGTACTGAAAATGCCAAACAAGTGCAATAGCATGAAATGAGTAATCGGTGAAATTGACGAAGACGTCTGTGGCCGAGTAATCGCCAATTTCAACGAGCGGATAACTGCCTGCCGAAACTCTGGAAAAGATCATATGCTGAATGTGATTTTTCATGATTTGAATGTAAATTTAAAAAAATGATATCTGGTTCAATTTTCACTGAGTTATTCTATTTTTAAAAAGATGCTGCACCATATATAATATGTTGTGATATTTTAAAAAGCGACGTTTATTTATAATTTTACGAGAACGTAATTTTATAATATAATAACCAGTGATAAACAGTAAAGCAGTGAAAATAAATGAGAAAATAAATAAAGAGTAAAACGGATGTGCAAAAAAAATAATAAAAAAATAAAAAAGAAGAGAAATTAAAGAATTAACGAATAGAAATAAAATAAAAATTATAAGTTAATACTCGTAAATAAAATAAAAATATATATATTAAAATTAATAAATAAATATATATGTGTGTGTGTGTGTATGTGTGTGTGTGTGTGTGTGTGTGTGTGCGCGCGTGTGTGTGTGTATTTATTACTAACGGTTTCGACAAAATGTCATCATCAGGTTTAATACAAATAAAATACACTAACTTAGTTGTACAACAGTAATATAATATAATACACATGTTATGAAAGACTAGTAACAACGCATTATTTGAAATTATGATTTATGTTGTTTAAACTTAATATTAATTTCATTAATGTTACAACTTATTATTTATGTTTATAATAGATATTAATATTTTAAATACTACACATGTAATAATACAAAAAGAATAAATAAATTATTTTAATTCACGCTTTGTAGTAACACAAAGAGATATAATGGTAAAATTGGTTATTTATTATTGGGAGGAATAATTACGGAGATGATGACGGGGATATATTTAAATAGAGCACGAAGTGAATCGCGGGGTGTGAGCTCGAGAATCGTTTAGGCTTATTTAAAATAATTATCTTTATGGAAATCACTGTAAAAATAGTGAGGTAAAAATGTTAGACAATACACTGAATTAAGTTGTAAAATATTAAAACTTCTTACCTTGTACTCGTGCGAAGTCTACTTGGTATCTGTAGAGACGAACAGTCGTGTAATAAATTAAGTATGTGAAAAAAAAGGAAAAAGAAAAAGGTAAAGGCAAAGGTTGGATCGGTGACTCCGCTTCCAGAGCAAATTCACCGACGAGAATAAACGAACCAAAACTCAGTCAAATTATTCCGCAAAGACTAAGTTTGTCTCACGGAACACATACTTAAAGCGGAGTACTGGCTCGTCACATGAGTGTGCGCACACTGGCGAGGAGACGTGTTCATGGAAAGGTCTATGGTGTAGTTTTTGTATTTTTTTGTGATATTTTTCTGCTACATAAGACTCCGTTGGTGTTCCGACCGATCGACGAGCGACCAAATCATTGTTGAATTTTCTGGCCGTTTAATTTTGTAGCAGCTGTTATATCCGGCGTTACAATGGTTTGTCTTTGATTTGTTCACGCGCATTTCTGTTCTGTTCGTGCCACGTGCAACGCTTTGCGTCTATGTGGCAAGTTTATGTTTTTTATAATTCCAATGAACACTGTCTCTCATTGTTATATGTTTATCATTTCGTTTTAGTTCGAATAGTTCGTATAAGAGTTATTCGATATTTATTTTATGATTTCATTGTTTTTTTTACTTGGAAATTTGTTCGTTATTTCAAAAGGAGCAAACTTCAGTATGTTTTTGTTTATATAAAAAAAAATATAAAATAGTTTCGTGATGTGTTCCGAGAAGATCAAACATTAGTGTATTTTATTTTAAAAAAGATATCAAATAGCTGCTTATGATTATATAATTTAAAGAACTAATACAATGAAAGAGTTTGGTTGTACTAACGATGATATTTGTGCATATCATTACACACAGAAGATATCATTAATACAATTGTACTTACCCTTTATGAGAAATTGTGTAATAAAATTACAGTAAGTAGTTTGCTAAACTTTTTTTTTTATATAGATTCTGACAATGGTGGTTATAGTGATGATGATGATAATGATGATGATGATAATGTTAAAGGTGAGTAACTAAAAATTGTATATTTATAAAACTAAAAAAATAAATACAATTTATCGTTATATTTATATTTATTTTATAAATATTTATATTTATAAAATAAAAAAAATATATATAAATAAATAAATATATACATGTATATATACATATATATGTATAATTAAATATACAAAAAACCAATGATTATTACGTTGATTAATGAAAAAAGAAAGTAAATATTAATTTTCTAGATCTTACGGTTAGTTTGGTTAATTATAAATTTTAATTTAATTTTCACAGAAAACCTACACAAACTGATTCTATTATTTTTTACGATTCCAATCATCCTTTTTCACAAAAAAATTGCATTTTTTAATTCAATTGTTAGTAGACATGATTTAATTATAAACATGAGCCTAATGTTATATATGATATCGCACTTAAAAATAAATATAATATAAACACAGTAAATAGAATACATAAAAAATATTAAAGAAAACATAAAAAAGCCTAACAAATAAATAATAAAAATAATTATTGTAGTAGAAAATATCAAAATTAATTATCAGAAAAATTCTTAAAAACTTTAAATAATAATGTAAATAATATTAAAATCGCATGCAATACTAATAATAATTTAATCAAACAAATAAATTATAAAATAAAAAAATTTCCAAATAATAATTTTAATAAATTTAACTTTCCTGGTATTTACAAACTTAAATGTAGTTGTAATAAGATTTATGGTGTTAAAACGAATAGAAATTTTAATATAAAATATAAAGAACACATCTCTGAAATAAGATTTTAAAAAACTTATCCGAATTCAAATTTTGCAAAACATGTTTTAGAAAACAATCATCTTATTACTTTTAATATATATAATGATTTAGAAACTTTAAATATACAACATAATATTTATATCAATTCCGTTTTGGAAGAATTACATATTTATAAAGAAATAAAACATAAAAAATTTTAAAATGTCTTAAATATACAAACAGATTTTAAAAATAGCATTCTATATTAATATATACTAGATAATATTAATATCACACCATAGTTGCTTTCATTATATACACAATTTCTTTGCTATATTCTCAACTTTCTCCAGTGTATACAACAATGCAATAGCATGTTTGCGTTATAACGGTCAGCGTGTTGCGTTTTCATACTGTTGTGTAATCCGCTGCTTTAATACTATTAAATTAAATAATTATTTAAGAATTAAATTAAATTAAAGCGTAACGAATAAAAATTATAATGAAATTAAATTTAAAAATTAAAAAAACAAGAAAAAATGTACAATTAATATTTATTGTCCGGCGGACGGGAAACACAAGAAGGCAATGAATGAAAACTACGGTATACGCAGTCCGCTTAATTTATATTCAATACCACTTTTGGCGTTGGCGGGCTTCCCGATAAAGGTGTGTTGCATCGTTGAAAATAGACGGCGGAGGCTCTCATTAATATTGAACGTTTCAATTTAGTGCATGTAATATTTGACAAACAAAAAAAAAAAAAAAATGAGGTTGTTTTAACCCCTAAAAGAATTAAAAAAGATGCGTAGTTAGATTTACAGTATGTAAATTAATCTGATATAACTTATCCAATTTAAACATATTTATGGTATGTATTGACGTGGCTGTTGAAATTAGATGAAATATTACTCCTACTTGTGTTACCCGTATTTATCCTAATTTAATAGAATTGTAATTAGTGAATATTTAATATAACATATCTGCGTCTTTATTATTTAATTAATTCATTTTTTTCCTCGTTTGTTGAGGTCTAACGACATTATGGTGTACTCCGTACCGCAGTTTATCAAATGCAAAACCGGACCAGCTTAATTAGTTCGCGTCTACATGTGGATACCGCCGTGTGACTTATCAGCTGCACACACACACACACACCTACACACACACACTCAGAAAGACTATTATTCAAATATTAATTGTATTATATTTGTTAACATTTTACACTGGATTTCTTATTATATATATCTATATATTTATTTATACTATTTTAGCACCATATTTTTCTTGTCATTTTTATTTTAATAGTTTTTAGTAATTACACACGATCATATTACACATATAGCAGACTGATTAATAGAGGCGTACGCATTAAGTTGGTTCGGTAAGGTACTATAGCGTTTAGTGCCACTAGCCCCTACACCGTTTATGTCTCATAATACATTTTTAGTAATGTATAAAAATGTACAAATAATGTATACATATCCCTAATTGTATATTTAAATTCGTTTTTTATTTTAGACTGTCTAGGTAAGATTGAAGATTACGTAATGTATGTGTAATTAATATTTCGATATGTATTGATTTGTAAATATTGTTATTCATTCTGAAATTAATACTCTTTGATACGGGTTTATTTATTAGTCACTATTAGGCATTAATTCAACATATTCAACAATAAGTCGTCTTGTACTTATATACGTGGACATATATTAGTATATATGTTCTATTTATCAATATGTACAGCTGCGCTGTCCTTAATGGGGTGGGGAGGAGAAGGTGAGTAGGGTTCAAGCCCATTACCTCACACTATTAAATTTGAAAAGGGACATCGTGCTTGAAAACAATAAAAAAAATTTTTTTAATTACATTTCCATAAGCTTAATTGAAAAGAACACAAAAATTGTAACAAAAAAACCAATAACATTTTCAATATATTTGTATTGGATACAAGGAACATTTTTTTTAAAAAAACTCAAAATATATTACAAAAATGGATATATACTATGTATTACTAATAGAAATCATATTCATTTGTCTTATTAAACTACTAATGTTGCTTGCAGTCGTTTTTTGAATACAATGATTTACAATTGCTATTAAATTAAAAATGTATATATGAAAATATAAAATATCTGTTTAAGTATCTCATTTAAGTCAAAATCAACAGCACTTGTGACTACTATTTTTTCTTTATTATGATTCTTACGAAGTTAATTTTAAAATATCATTAACTTTTACTAAATTCTTATAGAAATTGATTTAAAACTATTTTTTAGCAATGTTATGGTGATAGATTATAGCAAAATTAAAAGAATGTAACAGAAAATAACGTGACACATTAAGTTTTTTATAAATCAACAATTTGACTTAAATTAAAAAGAAAAAAGAAATATAGCATATTAGAAATGAATATTTTACAAGAAACTATTCGATTTTTTACTCGGTACATTAACTAAACAATTATTGCCTTATTAACATTAAAGGAACATCGGTTTTTGCATAAGGATAAAATAATTCATATTGTTATAGTCCCATAATTTGATTTATATTAATTCATATTGTTACTTAAAAATCGATTATTTATTTAGATGTACTTGGAGATATTGGAGATTTTGATAGTAAGCAATATTGTTTTGATTCATTATGTTGTTACAACGTTATTAGTTCAAATTGTTTACTGTTATTTTAATCATAACAATTATAATAATAGTAATAAAAATCAATCCGATTATGCTGCTTTTGATTGAACAAAATAATAAAAATATTTTACTTAAATTATTGTATTTTTCTTTCTAGTTGATTGTGATGCTATAGATGCTTTCTATCAATCATATCTCAGATGGTGTGAGTCGAAAAAAATAAAGTTCTTCTAAATTTAATATATTTTTTTTTTAGATTTAATTTTATGTACTTGTATTTATTTAAACTCAATCGTTTTAATAAAATGGATTATTCTGGAGATAAAAGTGCTATATAATTGAAATGCAATATGTCATTTGTTTGAGTAATTTACCATATAAATCGGACTCTTTTAAAGTTCAGGGCAGTATCTTGAAACTATTAAATTGATCAACAAATGGTTAATTTTATTTAGTGGTCCTTACAGCTTATATAAAATTATTCAGAACTTCCATTCCAGAGGTATTGTTGCACTGTTCTTTATATTAAAGCAATTTGTGGGAGAATTCCTGTAATGTGTGACTTTTAAGAATAAGTTTAAACATAAATGAACTAATTTGATTTAAATTGAATCTAAATTAAATTTTAAAAAATAGAAAAATTAGGAATAGTTTTAATATTTTATTTTACATTTGAAGTCTATCTAATGTCTATAATAGTACCAATAATAATAATAATAATATTAATATTCATTATTTCATTAATATTCATTATAAATATATGTAAATTTGTGTTTATGGCATTTAGTCAATATAGAGTGTAACAAAACAAAATGCAAAAGTTAATGACTTTAGTTCTGTGCAATATTTTTTAGTTTTAATTTATTAAATAATTTCCACATGCTGCTTATATACATAAAATAAAATGATTTATTTACAAAATTGAATATAGTAATTTTATTATGTTGTATATAGTAGTATACAATCCACTACTCATTATAAAATTATCATTGTAGTATACTACCTATTCATATATAATTTCTATAAACTTAGTGGCGTGATTTAAAAATTTGATCACAGAGGTGAAGATTTCAAATGGTTCTCCTTTTTTAGGATAAGGGAAGATAAGAAGGATGTTTTATCCACCTACGAGCATGCCCCTATTATTTATCAGAACACTTGTGAAAGTGGTATTATCAAAGCATAAAAAGCGTATGGTGTTGGGTTTTGGTTTTTGAAAAATTAAATGCTATACAAATAAATGAGAAAGAATAAAGCATTATTAATGTCTTGACTCGACTGTTCATCAACATTACTCATGATTAGGTCATTTAGATATTGGCGTAATGTATATATATATCGTATATCGTTGAGAAAAATACGTTTTTATGATATCACATAAACATTGAGCTTATATTAGAACAGCAGTTCCTTTTCGATAATTGCCTCCCTTAAATATCTTATGGGTAAGGTTATCATACGAAGTTTCGCTCAAAAAAATCTCTAACACACTTCACCAAATTACCTACTAGACACGATACCCATATATATTCCACGCAATACAATATACAATTATATATTAATATATAGTATTTTTCAGTTGATAAATACAATTATGAAATGCAATGCTATGCAGTGCAGATATGTACATATTATTATTATTTAAAAAAAAAGGATAAAATATTATCTAAAACAAAGGTACCCAAACTGTCGGTCGTGTATAATCACGAAATATTTTTTTACATAATATTTGAATATTAGATTCTTGCAATGTATATATACATACATATGTAGAGAAAAACATTATGTGTATGGGTATGTGCTTAATTTAGATTTATCAATTTTCGTTATCGTAACTACACAATTATGTGTGTAACAACGACGCGACGAACAATCGCAAAAATTTATATTGACAACAAAACAAATTAAATCATGTATAAACCAATCCATATGAGTATATTATAGTATATTATAATATATTATTCTATCTAATATATTATAATATATTATTATAACAATGTTATTAAATAGTTGAATACAGTTAAGTGTGATGTGAACACTCACAAAATATACATTTTTGATATGAATATATAAAAATTAAATATTGTCAATATAGTCTTTAATTCGTGTTTTAAATTTAAAAATTAAATAATTTTTTATAAAAGTTTTTAAATTATGGCGGGTCGTCAAAATTTAAAAATTTTCCACAGTGGGTCGTGCCGTGAAAAATTTGGCTACCTCTGGTCTAGAACATGAATATTGAACATTTGTCAGTTGGTTCTTTTACATTCTGCATATAAAAACTTAGAAGGCGTAGTATATTATATGTTTGTTTCTCAAACCTTATTTATCTTAGTGGCCTTTTTGGTTGTCTCCGAGTGAATTCTACCGAATGATCGATAACACTTTTCTAAAGATCAATTAATTTGTATTCAATGTTATAACCATTGTTGGTGCATTAACGTTGAATTAATATATTTAATTGATTTCCTGTAAGCCACGTAAAGTTATAACGGCTAATATTTATTAAAATTAAAACATATCACTCATAAATATGTATTTCTCACTAGCGGAAAATGAATTTAATAAATTATCAAATACTTTAGAAGAAGGTATGTATAAGAAGGTAATTCATTTATATTTGTCTCATCCTTATATACTAATAGTTCGTCTTTCCGTAAAATAATGAATATTTATTATCATTAAAAAAAAGGACTAATGTACTTGATACTTTTAACATACATATGTTTTTGAACTGGATTCAACTTTTTTTTTTTTACTGATTTCGCGTCTCCAATTTCGCGTAAAACCACGATTACTACATAAATTACTACTAATAACTACTAATTACTACTAATTACTTACTAATTACGAATACTACTTAATGATTATTCGGGCTAGCATAAATTATAATGGACCATAACTAACAGCAACTCCCAAAAACATATATATAATTCATTGTTTTTCCATACAGAGGAAAAATTATCAAAAAGCGCGCTACGTTTCAATAATAATCTTAACTTTTTTTCATTAGACGAAGGCTCATTGGATGACATAGGTCAGTTATAAAGTGCTTACAAATTTTAGTGGACACATTATCACATTTAAAAATGTTATTGCAAAATGTTCGCTTTAAATAAATCAAAAAGTCTTAATTTGAATAAATATAAATATTTATAATTGCTTAGATTATATCTCACTATATTATTACTTTAATTGTTCTTTTTAAATCTTCTTTTTTTTTAATTCTTCTTTTTTATCTTTAGATAATGTATAACTTATAATTTTTTGATATACTAATTGTGTTAAAAAACATTGAATCGCATCATTTTATGTTCACCTAGATCAGGGATGGCCAACCTAAAATGATCTTGCTGACTACTTTGAAAATTAATTATAATCCCGTGGGCCGCATAAAAAATTATATATCCCCATATTAGATTTGAAGCCAATACAAAAAAATTTTATAGTAAAAATTTAAAACAGTATGATTTATTATTATTGTTTTTATTATTACTCAAAGATATGATACATAAACATAGATTATATAATGATGTTAATAATGAAATGATTGAAAGTAATTATAATTTATGTAATTAGCGAGATATTTGTTTTTAAACTCTTTCATTTCTTTTTTACAATTCTATATCTATGCGTGATTTGCACATCGTAATTGGTGTTGTAGGTTTTCGTCTGTTAAGCTCGAGCGTGATTTAAGCATTCACAATTTTTTGTACCAGAATTTTCAAATTTTTCTTTTATGACATAAATGTTACAAAAAATTTTATTTTAGAGTCTGTTGTTTCGAAAATCTAATTTAGTTCATTATTGCGTTGTAAATCAATCAGTTCGATTTGCAGATATTCTGGGATCGACTTGACATCATATGAAAGGACGATGAATATATTTTAAATATCGTATTGTATTTGTCTAAATTAGTGAAACAATTCTCAAAAGCAACTGTACATTTTCTTATTTCTTTTGCATATTTATTGTAATTGTTTTATTTTGAATCTTCCAATTCTTTTAACAATGGAAAGTGCTGAACGTTATAATTTTTCAATTGAGATTAAAATAATAATAATTTCTTATGAAATGCTTTGATGTGATTTAATGTAACAATTATTAAATTATATTTTCCCTGTAATTTTATGTTTAATAGATTTAGTTTTTCGACAATATCCACTAAAGAAGCATAAATCCAATAACTATTCATCATTTCTTAATTCCGATCTTTACTTTTAATACATAAACAACTCATTTTCTTGACGTAACTCATTAAAAATTGCTGTATGTTTACAGGTGACTTAACCATCTAACACGACTGAAGTATATTATGTGACCATACACAGAGTTCAGGTCATTCAAAAACTCCATATATTATCGGTGAGAAAGTGCATGTGATCGAATGTAATTACTGCTTTTATGACTACTTAAATAACATGATTTAACGATAGTACTCGGGCACATAGATTTTGTTGATAAAGAGTGAATTAAAAATATATTATCTCTTTTACAGTAATTATGAGATTTGTTGTTGGATTCTATTTTATCGATCAATAATTTTATAGCTATCTTTTCTTTGCCAATAATAGCAGACACCCCTTCAAGTGATATCCTCGAAAGAATTTAGAAGCCCAAGTTGTTTTCGCGTAAACAATTTTCAAAATCATGAAAAATATCTTCACCTTTTATAGTATCTTTCAAACTTATCAAGTTTAACATTTCTTCAGTTATTTGAAATGATTAATTTACTCTACGGACGAATAATACAAGTTGAACTGTGTCTGATATGTCTGTACTTTCGACAGATGCTAAGGAAAAATATTTGAAATCTCGAATTCGATCACGCACTTTTAAAATAATTTCGTTTGAAATGTCATTAATTTTTACGACACACTGTTTGCCGGGATAGACTTAGATTCGAAAATAGTTTACTTTTATTAGGAAAATACCCTTTCCTACACATTTAGAACATTCTTTTACAATTTCACCATCCGAAATTTAAATTTTTTTTTTTTAATCAAAAATAAAACAGATTAAATATATTAACTTATCAATATTGGACAATTACTGTAATGCTGAACTAAACATTTTTTGTTGAGTATTTAATTGTGACTTAAATTCTTTGAGCTTCGATTGTTTCACTTCTTTATCGAATTTCAAATAATCATTGTTTTGTTTCGTAATGCCTTTTAGCGTTATATTCCCTAAATACAGCAAATGGTTTCTCAGCAAATTAAACACATTAATTATGTGTTTTGAATTATAAAAAGAATTATTCCTCCCATTTTATTTACGTTTTATTTTTATACACTATTCTTCGTCCATATTGAAAACTAGAAGGAAATACAAAAATTTTAAAATTTTAATTTTAAAATTAAATTAATTTTTAATTTAAAGAAATTTGTATTACCTGCTTTCGTTGAAAATGTATGAAAATTATTCTACCTCAGTCACAACACACAAAACGAAATCGAAAAACTAATTTTCAATTAACACAGACCGTACTTCAACAGTCAAAGTGAGCAGACAGATTATAACAGTTATTGGTCACGTTTTAATCACTTTTACACATTTTTCACGGCGGTCGATGGCCGTATATATAGATGCAGACTTTCTAGAACATTTGCGAGCCGGGATAATTTTGGGTTTTCTACAAACATCGATAACCCGCAAACATTCTCGATTTCCGACATAATATGTTATTAGTTGATAAATACAAGTTGTTTTTATTGGTAAATTTGTCGGTGTTATCCACCGATTAGATTTAAGTTATTAGAATTGTAGTGACGACGTATATCAATAATACAGGCGTCGCGTTTTTGCGGACATTCTGGAATATTCTACGCTCACCTGATCAATATAAACGTATATTTTTGACATGGGAATTTTCTGCACAAAAATAAAACTATTTTGTAAAAGTGCGATAAATCTCCTAGACCGGAAAATTATCCAAGGCAGACCGTGAATTGGCCACCCCTGACCTAGGTGTTGGAGTTTAATCGGTTTAAATAAATAATTATTTTGTATTTAATAGATTTAATAAAATCGTACACTTCTGCCCTTTACATAACAGCAATTGAATGTATGTATCATACCACCATAATTGTAAATGAATATGAATGTATGAAAATATCATTACAGTTTATATTATCTATGGCATCATCAAATTAAATTTTAAATACATTTTATTTTGAATAGCAAACGAATATATCTCTAGTGATGAACTTCGTAGTCCTACTGAATGGTGCTACATTAAGTTTTATTTGAACGGTTCGTATTAATTTTATGTTAATATTAATTTAAAATGTTTCAACATATCTCAAATTATCCTTTTATGTTTATTATTAAATATTTGTATAATTTAAGATTTCTATTATTATATAAATAGAAAATCATGATTGTTTTACTAAACAATAATAATAACAATAATAATTGAGTTTTAATTATTTTATAAAAGATATAACACATAATGGCTTAATTGCTTGTATAAGTAAGTTTTTAAATAAAATATATTGTACAATATTTATAGTAAGAAATCCTCACCGGTAGTTAGTAATATATTTATTATTATTTCGAACTACATTTAAATGTACACAGAAAAAGCAGCTATTGGTTTTTGTTTCATCTTATAATTTGAGAGACAGTGTATTACAATTTGCATTGCATCATAAATAACATTCTCTTTCGTTTACTGTTTTTTTAAAGTTTAATGCATTTTACATTGATTATATTATATAGTATAAATACGCTACTTATTAGCCAGGTTTTTTGTGTTTTAATAAGTAATTCACTAGTTAAGAATGAAAATGTTGAACCATATAATCTTATTTAAGCTGTAAGTACTTCTATGGTTATATTGGAGAAAATAAATATTATGACACCACAACGTAAATGTAAGACTTCATGTCATCTCAGTTGCTTAATTGATACAATGGACCTTTCTATTTCTTCCTAATACACGAAATTAATTACAAAAAATTACAGAACCTTCAAATCCATAAGTTATCAGGAAATGTAAGCACCGCGATTTTTTTGATTCGATTAAACAATTGTTTAATACTATTGAAATACAAAGAATATTTTAAATTAAAAAAAAGAGTTATCGTTAAATGATTAAGAGAACAAAATTCAAAACATTTAATAAAACAAAAAACTTTATACAAGAAATGCTATTTCCATTCAAAAACTTACTTTGCAAATATTTTATGAAAACATTTGTCTAAAATAAGCAGCAAAAATAATTGTACCTAAAAATATTCACAAAGTCCCGTCTACGTACAAGTGCATACTTAAAAACTATATTAGTTTGATCCGATGAATGATCAATTTAAAGAAGATTAAATGTTATTGAACATAGTTCTGGATTTTCAAACTTATCTCAATTAAAATATCAAGTTTCAAATATGTTTGAATAACAACAAAAATACAGTATTTTTTGTTAGATTAAATTGCTATAATGAAATGTCTAAAGGATAATAAAATATATGATTTGGAGAAAGGTTATCAAAATTTAGAGCTTTGTGATCATTTTTCTATACTATTCAAACATACGTTAGTAATTATGGCACGGGTGTTTATCGAGGTGGAAATCGCCACTCTCTTATTTTTGGAACTAAACCGAGTATACGCAAAATATTATATGTATTGACGGACAATTACAGCTCTAATCTGAAAGTGTCGTTTGAAAATTGAAGATCTTATGAACCTATCCGTAAACAAAAAATATTTTCTATATTATAAAAAATGTATATAACATTAATTTGTTTAATTACGGCAATACGTAAGTATTTTTACCCAATAACTTACAATTTAAATAGTTTCAACATAGACATTTTTATGAACTACTGTTGAATAAATCGTTGATGACTAATAATTAATAAGTATTAAATAATAAATACGGTTTACTACACTTATAGTAACAGTAAATTATTTTTTTAAATTCGTACGAACGAAAAATAATAAAATGATAATTTATTACGATACAGAAATATGTTCATATACGACCAGAATAAGTGGACGAATGATATTATAATAAGGTACATAAACATGACGGATCAGCCGTATTCGAAAATCCTATTTTAACACTTTCGGTGTTAATATTCAATACAACTTCGCCGGCAACCGATGATATCCATCTAGTGCATAACGTGTTTTTTAACACAGTGGCGTGTCTATACTATATATAATGAATTGTTATACGTATAACATAATTTATAGAATATTACTACACAAAATCAATTAATACTGTTCGTAATGTAACAATTATAAATAAAAAGTATAGAAGTAAAATATTTTAAATTTGAATAATTGTGTAGATCAACTGAGGAATTTTGGCCGTAAGTTTCTAAATAAACAGAACGTTTGCAATGATTACAAAGATCAACATATATTCGGGTGCCAGATTTTTTTAAGCTGATTTTATATATATTTCACCTATTGCAAACAAATATGGCATTGTTTTTAGCCTGTCATATCTTGTTTTTGAGATATGAAAGTACCATTATTAACCATTGTACATTAAATTATGCTTAATATATTGTTATTAATTTATAAATTTATTGTTTATTAAATTATACAAACTATTTAAATTAATTAGAAAACAATATTTTATACTACATAAATTTAAAAATATATATCAGAAAAATCACATCTATACAAATGAAAAAGTAATTTTGTATCACCTTGAAAACTTCTTTTATTTGAAACTTTTGAATGAATTTTGTTAGTACATTCTCTTTGCAGATTCCAACAGTAATCTGCCATCATGTGAAAACCCCATCTACCTTGGTATCGGTCTTCCATTACTTTTAAGTCCTGATGAAAACGTTCACCTTGTTCTTCACTAGTGTTACAAATTTTACACACAATGTGTTAAACTCAAATCTTATCTTGATTACCGAGCCCAATGTTAAAGTATCCAAGTAAATAAGCTCGTCTAATAAAATCGGTAATGAGTTTTCTGGTATCTTTAACAGTGTACTCACAACATATATAGCCATATACATCAGGGTTATGTATACACCTTCTTCGAGAAGATGCCATTTTTTCTTCCGATAACAAAGAACTTTACGAATAAACGTTAAAAAATAATGAAATTTTAATGTTAAATCGCAATTTTCATACACATTTTTTCGAAAATACGAATATTTTGATAATAACAAATTATATGATAACGTGTTTGATTACGTGGTTCATAGATCATAGGTATACTGAATCTCAAAAAGTAGTACTGATAAAAAAAAACGGATTTCATATTTTAAATCAGCAAATCTAATATAATTAAAATCAATTTAACAAATTTCAGGCAAAAAATTTTTTTTTGTCGGGCTGTGTTATTTTAAGGATTAAAATTAATATTAATTTTTAAGATTAATATTATTCATATTTGATAAATATATTAGAATAATTTTCAGAATAATCATTACAATAATATCATTAATCGTATTTTGCATTGTTGCAGATAATGTAAAGACAGCACTGACGTATGCATATAAATATTTGTGTTAGTAAATTATAATACATTATTATTTCTTAATAAATACTTTTAGACGCATTTAACATTCAATCAAAAAAATATTATAAAAATAGGTGGCAAGTTGCAAATTCTATGAATTTTGATTCGAGTGAAACAATTAGACAAATTTTGTTAACCTAAATTCGAATGTTATTAAAAGTTATTGCATTCAAAAACAGCAATTTCAGCAAAATTTTAGTTTAATTTTTGTGATTTTTTTAAATTTTTTTAAATTTTAGAATTTAAAAAAAATACAAAATCAACATTTAATAAATGAATGATCAGCAATATTTTAAATGTCTGAAATACGCATGGAATGTTAAATAATACCTCTTGCCAAATTTGTAATTTGTACATACAACAATTTCTAAGGTTTAAATTAGAAATATTTTTTTTTACATTTAAGAAAAACTTATGGAAAATCGATATAGGTGTCTAACTAAATAGCCTTTACACAAAATTTGGTGCTATAACGTTGGTTAAGATGTGTAGATTTCGCTTCATCTATCCGAAAAAATTATTAAAAAACACATCATTGTAAAATCAATAAGATATATGCTTATCAGTCGTCGTGAAATTAATATTAAATTTTTCAGCAAAATTAAAATATATGTATATACATTTTTTAATATATATATATAAAAGTTTGGATTCGTTTTTTATAGCAGATAACGATACCAATTTAATGGGTATGTTATAACTAACATGTAACAAGTAGCACACATAGTGGCTACTTATTATTTAATATAATTTTTTGGACTATAAACAAAAATAACTGCTTAAAAGTGGGCATATGATCACAACTTCTTAAAAGTCTGAAGTAAAAATAAGACAAATATGATGTATAAGATGTACATTGGTAGATAAAAAAAACAGGAATTGTAAAATACATTTAATAGAATTGAATATATATAAAATATATAATGAAAATCCTGTGTGGTCGATTACATTGTTTACATATGTGTTTTTATAATTATGGTAATATCTAATCTGTATAAAGTCATCGCGTAATTCTTTGAGATTTTATTGTAGATTGGTTCAAATCAGATATTTAATATGAAATGTTTGATCAATTATCGATTCAATGTCAATGTCAACATATAGAGATATATAATTAATTTAAACAAGTTATAATTATTATTATCATAAGGCTAAACCACTCAAGTATGAATTATATCAATATTTTTTTCATGTACATAATATATAGTATATTATACATATACTATACATATTTATAATATACAGTATATTAAACAAATAATATTAAATCAACTAATAATACGTTCTTATCAATTAGAAAAATGTAATATTACTATTATGTTTTTGTTTAGAATTTGAACAAGAATATTATTTCACGATTGGACATCATTTTACAAACATCGAATCATGTACGTGCCACAATGAATAACAAATTATGACACATATTTTAGACTGAATGATATGCCTAACTGTTTTAGTAATTACTTTGACCTTTGTTCCAATGGTACAAGAGTTATTACTACACTGTATGGTACATTACATTTTTATATTTTAAATTATGTTCCTGATGTTATTTATTCGTCTTTTTAATCCCTTTATTTGTTCTCTACAAACTGTAAGACTACAATTTGCTCAATCAAATTCTAGACTTTATTCAATCCTCAGTATTTACATAATTCTTCATAATTTACATAACATAAGTATTATTTTTATCAAACAATTATCTTGAGACTTATTTTTCGCAATATGTTCTGTAAAAGTAACTGTATTTTTAATATTAATGATATTGAGGTGGGTATAGCTGTATTGAAAAATGTAAAACATAGTTACTTTGATGATGCAGCATGGAATTCTTGTATGAAATCTACCACATTTTGTCTAATATGTTTGCCCTTTAGACGTTTTATGATTTTTAGTGTTTTCTCATCCAAAAGCATTGTTAGAGTTGATATATCAAATTGACTCGGATGTTTTTTTTTAATCCCGAATTGACTTTTATCCGCATATTGAAGCAATTTTTAAAAAATTCCAAGGCTCTCATGACATTAAAAATTCACCTAATTTCGATTTTACATAAATAATTTTAGATCTATGTATACATATTAATCACTTAAGCAAAGGATATTATATGAATTTTATTTTTTTAGACTTTAGGTATGTACCAAATCCAAAACACTTTTGTAGGAACCGAATTGTTAATAGTGATGAAAATGATTAATGTGTTTCTTTCAAAATATATATTTACGCTATTAAGTTATAAATTATCTTTTCTTGTTTTTGAATTAATTTTAATTTTAATGTATCCACACTTTAAAAAAACTGTAAATGTTTAAAAATTATATTTAAATTAAAATATATGTTTTAATATATTTCAAAATAATACAATTGGATTGTAGTTTATTGTTTTTTGTCAATTATTCTATTTTATACACTATAATACACTATATACTATAATATACACTCATGAACTTGTATCTTTTCTATTTACCAATTTATTTATCTTGTATATCCACGTAACCGGCACCGCAACTAAGTCAGTTGTGGCTATGTGCAAATCTTAAATTTGGGGGCTATTTATTTTTACTAATAATAAGTATAATTTTATTTATAATATAATTTAGGTCCCGGGCACATGTGCAATGCACATTTTGCACATCGGTTTTTACGGCGCTGCACGTGACGTCAATAATAATTTGTTTACGTATCTATGGTCATAAAATGGAGTGCCGCAAATTCAGAAAAAATGTAATATCGAATGCATTATTCTTGCCATATACATTTACAGAAACAATTTGTAAAGATTTTTTAAAAAAACTCTAATATTAAGTTTGACCCCATATTGAAATATTGAAATAAAAATAACTATCATTGAATCTGGATAAATGTAATTACAAAACCATTAAATAAAATATTAAATACTATAATAAATAATAAAAGAGATACAATGTCAAAGTTAAGTAATACTGTTTAACAACAACAAAATGTTGGAAATTATTGAATTTTTCATTTTTTCTTTAGTTACCAAATTTTGATTAAAATATTTTACTAATACTACAAAAATAGTATATGTAAAAACGATAAATTCATTGTTAATAATATTCATGAATAACTGTTTTATTAATGTTATAACGTTTGTGCTTTTTGCGGTTCTTGGTGACCGAACGAGGTTAACAAGTAAAATTTTAAAAAATACAGTGTAAGGGAAAAAAGAGAACAAAATCTAATTTCAGTAGTAAACAAAATGAGAAAGAATAATAAACAAATGAAACGTACTAAGATGTTCTTAGCATGCTAACATACTAACATGGGAAGCGAACGAAAAAGAAAAGAAAACATTATGACAACTCGGATCGTCTTCGGTATAATTGTCGCACACTCACTCATTACGTTGATTACACACCAGTCCGACTCCACTCCCTCTCTACCACCAGCAGCTCTGGTTATCGTAGCGAGGGGGAGGGGGGGGATAAAGACGATCCAACACTATTACGCCGCTCAGGTGGTGGTTAACAGAAGAAAAAGACGCCGCCCGAGATAGCGCTAGTATAATCGTACATGTGCTATCGTGGGACCGCGTCATGCTTTGTTAATGGAATAACGTTCAAATATCAATAAATATTACGATTAACAAGTCGAAGTATACACTCTTTCATAACTGTATTAAATAAATAGTTCCATAAAAATTCCAAAATTCAAAGTACTTATAAATTATTAGGTAAAAAGTATAATATACAAATAATAAATAATATCAGCTATAGGTCTGTTGTCTAACCCAGGATATATATATTTATCTGTTCAAAATACAATCCGAATTTACGATGAACTGTATATAAGTACTACAGTATAAGTGACCACTGTATAAATTATTTTTAATACAGTCTAATAGCGACCAGCTAAGTAAAATCATAGTATCAAGCTCCTGATTATAATAGAAATAATAACCTTAAAATATATGACAATTTTTATTTTTTCTCCATTAGTTGATTATTTGCTGATTCATTTTTGTATACCTGTATTTATTTAATAAATTTATATATGTATATTTCTAACCATTAACCAGTTGGAAAATGAATTTGGATTTGAGAAAAAATGTTCATAATTTATTCAAATTGTAAATGTAGGTTTGAATTGAATAATTAACGATATTTTAATTCTTCATAATAATACTCATACGATATTATTCTACATTCGAAAAAATATGTATTTTATATTTTTGTAAACACGAGAAGAATAAATCATAAATAATTGAGCAAAAATAATATAGCTGAATCTAAAGTATCAATAATACGTAAGTATTATGTAAATACGTATGTAAATAAACATGTTTACCACATTTTGAATAAAGAAAAACCTGCGATAAAGATATAATATAATTTGTACTTATTTTTGCACATTTATACCGAAACAGTTGCTATCCACTTAAGTATTACTTAATAGATTCAGTTTGAATTTTACTGCAGAAAAAAAAATTAACATGAAATCAGTTTCTTCTAAATGTGATTTAATTGTATTGACTATAACATTTTTTGTTATTTTCGAAAACACGTTAGCTAATCATTGTAAATGTATGAGCATATTTAATGTAAACACTAATATTATGACTAATACTATTTTACTTATATATTAATATAATATACGATTTTGATTTATGATTATAAAATATCAGTGCATAGCTGATTTTAGAAGAATAGGTTGTCTCTAAGGATAATGAACAGGTGTACTAAGTGAGAAGGAAAGAAAAAAAACAAAACGATGAGAGAGACTATGGGAAGCGAACGAAAAAGAAAAGAAAACATTATGACAACTCGGATCGTCTTCGGTATAATTGTCGTACACTCACTCATTACGTTGATTACACACCAGTCCGACTGCACTCCCTCTCTACCACCAGCAGCTCAGGTTAACGTAGCGAGGGGGAGGGGGGGGATGAAGACGATCCGACACTATTACGCCACTCAGGTGGTGGTTGACAGAAGAAAAAGACGCCGCCCGAGATAGCGCTAGTATAATCGTACATGTGCTATCGTGGGACCGCGTCATGCTTTGTTAATGGAATAACGTTCAAATATCAATAAATATTACGATTAACAAGTCGAAGTATACACTCTTTCATAACTGTATTAAATAAATAGTTCCATAAAAATTCCAAAATTCAAAGTACTTATAAATTATTAGGTAAAAAGTATAATATACAAATTATAAAATTTGAAAAATCACATTTTTATACTGTAATAAAATACAATTTGCGTTTAAGTGAATAAGTGGAAATGACACATGTTACGTACTGTGTCTGCATTAACAATATATTAATCATTATCATTCGCACTTAATTACATGGCGTGTAGGTAAAAACATAAATGTTTAAAAAAAACAATCTTTAAACATGAAACAAAATTATATTATGAAAAAACCTAAAACTAATACAGTATTCATTAAAAATCTTAAAAAAACTTTTGAATTATATAACACATATTTTGCTAATTAGTCTAACGTGATAATTATCGGATTAAAATAGAGTTTAATATATAAACAAGTGTTTCCCAAAGGTGTGCCTCGACTTGAACTTTTTTTATAAAAAAATATTATAAAATGATTTTTTTCAAAATATTTAAATATAATTAATATCAAAATTAACTTTAAAATTTTTTTAAAAAAAATAAAAATAAAATTAGTTTGAATGATACAAATAAAATAATATTAATTTATTAACATAACTATACATTTTAGCATGAAACACGATAAATACACTCGCATTTCTTGTTCAACTGATAAAAGTCGTTCACGTTTCTTATTTTTAATATTTGTTAGTGCGGAAAACCCAAGTTCACAGAGGTATGTTGTAGAAAATGGTAATAACATATTTATTGCAATTTCTGTAATTATCGGATACTTTGTTTTAATAAAACTCCAAAACTGGAATAGTTTAAGTTCATTAAATTTTAATTTCAATGAACAATCAGATTGATGTTCTAAAAGTTGCTTATGTTCAACTAATCCTAGATGTGATATTGCATCTGATATTACTACAAAAGGATTGCACACCCAATCATATTCGTTAATAGACAAAGATGGAAAATATTTTTTTCATTTTTTCTTTTAAAATTTTGAGATGATTAATTATCAAATCAGATGTTACTTCTTCATCTGGATCAACATCTGCTGTTAATGGGACCATTTGCAATTGTTTTTTATCTGTTTAAAACCTTACTTTTCGATAACCATCGAATTTCAGTATGTAAAACTAAAACTTCATAACAAGAACCAGCCTCTTCACACATTTTTTTGAGAATTCGTGTTTTAAGAGCTTTTGAATTAATATAATTTACCATTTTAATCACAAAATCAAGAACATTCTTAAGCTCATCTGGAATGTATAAAACAATGGGTTGAAATAATATTTGGAAAATCTTGTTTTAATTTCGAAACAAAGCCTTTAAATTTGCCAGTCATTGCAGGAGCTCTATCTTCACATACAGAAATACAATTTATATTATAACCCGTACATTTTAGTCTCGTACTTTGCACAATCTCCAAATATTATTATTTGTAGTTTATTAACTTGTATATTTTGGTGAGTTTTGGTCCTTCACATCAGTTGCAGTTAGGGATTGTTTAAGGAAAGGGAGAATGAAAGAGTGAATCATAAATAAAAATATGAGGTGGCATTGACCCCAAAGCTCCAGTTTGAAATATCTAATAAAGCGTTAACTAAATATCCATACACAGATCTTTATTAATACACTTGACATTTTTGCTTCTGGTTTAAAAAAAAATTAAATGTTCTTCGTTTCAATTTATTACCGGGACACCAAACAAATTAAATTTTTAAAAAAAATTTTTAATTTTCTTTAAAAAATGCTGAAATGCTGAATATGCACAATATGCCTACAATTTGAATACCATTCCATAATGTCTATTATTACCGATTATGGTGTTTTAAATTTTGGTCTAACAATATCTTGTACGTATATTACAACTTTACCGTTAGTATTCATCGCGGAGTTTTGATTTTTAAACATTTACCCCACATTTTTCGTTAATTATTTTAATAATTTTTTATTTTTTGCTCAATCGACTAAAGCCATTATCGAACTTCATCAATTATGACTTATTTAAATAATTACATACATTTTATAAATTAGATATATATCTATACACGTTTTTTATTAACATGTATTCGAAAATACTATTTACTGTCTAGGAATATATACCTAAATACTTTTACTAAAACACACGAGTTTACAAAAAAAAGCTTAAGAAGATATATCCTACAAATCTCCTCCGTAAATACTCTACTGCCTCACATCCTTTATTCAAACTATAAATGTATAGTATTTTATTACTTTATTGTTATCATATCAATACAATACCTATAAAGAGCATTAGATATTTGAAAATAAACTACATGGCTATGTTGGATCCGAAACATTTGTCATGTCACTCCCCACCTCCCCTATCACACGAACCATAACATTTTCCACCTCGGGGCAATCGCCTATTCTTTCCTCTTGTCAAATTCGTTTCTGGGGACTTCCCGTCAGCTATAAGTCTGTTGTCTTAATCCAGGATATACATATTTATCTGTTCAAAATACAATCCGAATTTACGATGAACTGTATATAAGTACTACAGTATAAGTGACCACTGTATAAATTATTTTTAATACAGTCTAATAGCGACCAGCTAAGTAAAATCATAGTATCAAGCTCCTGATTATAATAGAAATAATAACCTTAAAATATATGACAATTTTTATTTTTTCTCCATTAGTTGATTATTTGCTGATTCATTTTTGTATACCTGTATTTATTTAATAAAATTATATATGTATATTTCTAACCATTAACCAGTTGGAAAATGAATTTGGATTTAAGAAAAAATGTTCATAATTTAATCAAATTGTAATTGTAGGTTTGAATTGAATAATTAACGATATTTTAATTCTTCATAATAATACTCATACGAGATTATTCTACATTCGAAAAAATATGTATTTTATATTTTTGTAAACACGAGAAGAATAAATCATAAATCATTGAGCAAAAATAATACAGCTGAATCTAATGTATCAATAATACGTATGTAAATAAACATGTTTACCACATTTAAAGAGATAATATAATTTGTACTTATTTTTGCACATTTATACCGAAACAGTTGCTATCCACTTAAGTATTACTTAATAGATTCAGTTTGAATTTTACTGCAGAAAAAAAAATTAACATGAAATCAGTTTCTTCTAAATGTGATTTAATTGTATTGACTATAACATTTTTTGTTATTTTCGAAAACACGTTAGCTAATCATTGTAAATGTATGAGCATATTTAATGTAAACACTAATATTATTTAATTTATATATTAATATAATATACGATTTTGATTTATGATTATAAAATATCAGTGCATAGCTGATTTTAGAAGAATAGGTTGTCTCTATGGATAATGAATATTTATTACCTAAGTAATATCATTCATAATGAACTATTTTCTTTAGCTGAATTTGATTATTTAAGTAAGTTAATTAATAGTGTACTTGTATAAAATTGAATTAGAAAATAATAATACACACGTAAAAGTATTTACAATAATAAAAGTTATTATAAATAATTTATGAAGTAATAAATAAATGAACTTTTTTGTATTTTACAAAATATTTAAAAATATATATAGTTTAAAAGAGGAACATGTTTTTACGATTTATATTTATACTAAGTGACCAATTATATTCTATGTAAGTCAACTAATTACTTTGAATATAATATAATCTTATAACCAACTCAATATATGTCATTGAAATCCAGTGACATAGCATAGCATTGAATTATTTCATAATTTAACCTAATAAAATGTTTAAAGATTTCTTTACGCATTCATTTCCATAAGTTATACGATTATCATATTTACTACAATTTAGTTTATGAAAGAAATACTCATAATATTAAATTCCACTATTATAAAAGTTGAATAGACTGTAATATATTAAATATTATACAAAAAATATCATAAAACCAATATTACATTAATTGTTTAAGGACATCACGTAGTTTATATGAAAAATTTATTTTTTGTTATTATATAGTTAATAGTAGTAATGAAAGTGAGTACTTTTAAGTTTTACATTTTTCAAACTTCATTATTAAATATAAGGAAATATTTATATAATCATATTTAATACTCATTTATGAACAAAAAATATTATAATCTACAAATAATATAAAAAGCAATGTTTGTTTACTAAAGCATGATAGATTGATATTGACAAAAATAACTTTGTATGACTACTAATTACTACTTATGTATACGAATTATGTTTGTAATATCTGTTCTCTTATTTGTCATTACAACACAACGATTAGATTCATACTAAATTTATTTTCTTCTTGTATAATATGCAAATGTTCTTATATTCCCTAATTTCTATAAATTGTATTATTATACTCGTATTATACCTAATAGTTTTTTTTTTTTTTGAAATTTGTTTAGATAAGAAATACATCATATATCTTAAATACATGTTTTACAAATATTATATGAATCACCTAGGCTAAAAAAATTACTTTAGATCTATGTTATTTGTTTGTATTATTTAATTAATTTTTGTTATTATTCATAACTACTGGTAATACTACTTCCTATATTGAGGGGTCTATATTTCTACTAATTTTAATACTACAAACAATATATCATTATTACACCTATTGTATTTAAGCTCAATGAGCACATTGTAAATGTATGGTACATAACGACTTTATTATTTTATCGTTGTAAGGTAATGGTCATGATCCTGAAGGTGAGTAATTTAACATTGTACATTTATGAAATTTAAGTATAAAGTATAAAGATATATAAACATATTAGTGTTTATTAAATTGAACTGTATTTTTAAATTAACTAAATAATTGATAAATGAAAATTAAATTGTAATATTCTTTGCAAATATGACAACGTAACTATGTATGGAAGTTAATTCTCAATGTTCACACTCTTAAATAAAAATAATTTAATACACACACACCTACACACACACACACACACATATACATATATATATATACCTTTCAGAACTTTAACTTATAATATAGTTCAGAACGATTGTATAGATAATACGTATTAACATAATTTTCATAAATCCTGTAAAGACAGTTGATTTAAAATGAAATATTACTCATATTCATACTATTTTCCAAGATTTATTAGAATATTAAATTGATAAATATTAAATAAAACATCTTAATATTAAATTATATTGTATATATGTTTTAATAATTTATAATATATTTATGCTAAAGAATAAAAATATAAAAATAAAAATAAAAAATTCTTTTTTCTAATTTTATAATACATTTTAATTTTTTTTTTTTTTAGAATGTCTTAGTAAGATTGAAAATTACGTATTATGTTAAATCATATTTTAATGTGTAAATAATGTAAAATAATAGATATAATAGTAAATAATAGATTCTATGAAACAAATATTTTTTATTAGTCATAATTAACCATTATATAATATACTCAACATTCAATTATCATTTACACGACACGCAGGTTTTCCTATACGTGTAAAGTAGAATAAATATATAAATATTATTTCTTCTTGCTTTACACGTCTTGGAAGCGTTTTGCAGCTTCTATTAAGTCTTTTCGACGATTTCTGTCATCTGCGTTTTCTATTACTCGTACTGCTGTTTCATCAATCTTTATTACATCAATCTTTATTAAATCATTCTTTACATAGTCCATTCAGCACTGTCATGGTCTCCCTCGTGATCTCTTTCCAGATGGTTTATTGATTAAAATGTCATTAATCAAATCATGCTTTGCCCGCCATACATGTCCAGCCTACTCTATTATTTTTGATATTAATAAATTGTGAATGTTTAGTCTGTTAAATAGAAATTCAAATGTCTGCGTTTTTCTTTCACTCATATTCTCCATTATCTGGGTTTCATTTAAGTCCATACATTCTTCTCAGAATCTTTTTCTCGAACCTCAACAGTTTTCCTTCGTTACCCTTTGTCGTTGACTATGTTTCGCATCCATGCATGGCGGTAGGATGAAGGTAAGTAGTATACAGTTCTATTTTGCATTTTTGTTATATTAATCTGGACTTGAACATCCTATTCATGGCAAAATATTCTGTAATTGCTGCTGTTACGCTGAGATTTATCTCATTGTGCATATTATTGTTAGCATTTATATTCACCTCCAGATATTTAAAATTATCCATCTGATCAAAAGTGTACATCGAGATTTTATTTGTTGATTAAACGTCTGAACACAATCATATACTTTATTTTATCTTCATTCATTTTCAGTCTTATTCTTTAACTAGCTTCTATTAACCTAAGTGTACTTAAAATTATCTGGTCTTGAGATACTTCCAGGAAATCGTCCGCATATGCCAGTAGGGTCTTGTCCCAACTAGTTCCATGAACCTGCCATCTTTCATATCTCTTACTACTTGTTCTAATGCCAAGTACTGGAAACAGTGTTGCTCCTTGTTTTAACCCTATTTTTACTTCAAAACTTTTGGACGTTTCGCCCAGATAACTCACTTGACACAGTGTATTTTCATTACAGCTTTTGATTAATCTCACAAGTTTTGAAGGGATTCCAAAATTTTTAACTATTAAAATTTTTAACTATCGTCCAAAGTGATTCCTTGTTAATACTGTCATAGGCTTGCTTAAAATCAATGAATATCAAGTGTAGATACATTGCCAATACTAATTGTAAAAGTTAATACAATAGTGTAATAATAACTTTGGCAATAATCCATTGATTTTCATTAATTAATTATAAATTTTTTACCTTAAAATGTTTAGCAATACTATTTTCTTCGACTAAATTATTGATCACTATTTCTACATGAGAATTAAGATAACCCATGTGTTTGAATATGTCTAAGTATTGTCAACTTAAAAGTGAAAACTCATTAATTGTCATACAACTTGTATCATTGAGCCATTAGGGACTTAAATATTGTCAAAATATTTCTATTAAACAGCACTCACGACCGATTAATGCGATAAATACCATATTCATTATTGTTGTAAATAATATATGAAATTTAACAACGATAATATAATACAAAGGTTTCTCATGTATATTTGTTAATAACGATCATGATGATGGTAGAGATGAATGAGATTTAAAATATATATTTTACACTTCTCTCATAATAACAATATATATATATATATACAAATATACAAACATATTTTATTAAAATGTTTTTTTTTATAATAATAAAAGAGATAGCCTTATATAGTTTTACATTATTTGGGTTTCATTCGGTTCTCCAGATAACAGAGCTCAGACAGCACGTCGTTACAATCGTGCTATGTCATGATAGAAGACAAAGGTCTTCGCCGAAGGAAAACTTTTTTATACATAAAAATAACTCGTGACTTTAACACATCTCCGATCTTATCTAAGACACATCATGCGTATTATCCCAATCTTTATTCATCAAAGTTAAAATACTAGTTTAGACTAGAGGTCGATAAATGATTAGCTAATTTCAACTTATTTATATACCCTGCCCAACCACGGACTTCCAAGTCAAACGTCGTGGTTATTAACAAGAAAATCCGGCTCATATTTATAAAATGCATCTACTAATAGAAAAAGCAGCTAGTTTGGAAAACTTTTATCTTGTGGCAGAATTTATTAAATCAAACTACTATCGATATTTAAAATCGAAAAAATTAAAACCAGTATTAAAATTCAAAATTAACATTGTAAAATTTAAGATTCACATTTTTGAACACTAAATAAAACTGAAATAATTAAAAACAGATAATTAAAATCAAAAGCAAAATTTAATAACTTTAATTCGGTTTTAAGGACATTTATTCTTTACTTCGTATATAACATAAACTATTATATATTGAATTATTGCTCTATATATATATATATAAGGAATAAAAGGTATAATAAAAAGGTCATTAAATTCATATTGTTGAATTCCAATAATTCTCTGTATGATTTTTATTATTATTAAAATTTCAATTATTTATTTAGGAATACTTTCCAGTCTTGGAGAGTATACTAGTAAGTAAAATTGTACATGTCCCAATATTCATGATATCAATACATTGTTATTAAATCAAATGGTTAACTACTATTTTTATTAATAATAATAATAATGATAATAATAATATATTTCGTCAAATAACTTATTTTCTTTTCTAGCTGGTGAATCTGGAATAATAGCTTTCAAACATTCATACTTTAATTGGTGTATGTTGGAATAAAAATTGTTTATAAACTTAATATATTTTGTTCAACGTCGTATTATTGTATACCAAACCGTTTTAATATTATGTCCTATTTAGAGTCTACAAACGCAATATAATTGAAGTTTAATATACCATTTGTTTGAATAATTTGACACATAAAGTTAGGTTTTTGATGCCTCAGATACTCCTCTAAAATTTAGGAGATTACAGACCGATCAGTGGGATCGAGAAGTTTTATAATTTATGACCTAAATTAGTAATTTGATCAACATCTGGTTATTTCAATTTGTAGATTTGTGATGATTTTATTTAGAATTCATTTTAAATTAGTAATGAGTCACCTTCTACTACACATGAGCGTGTGTGTAACCGTTGTTTTTGAGATGAGATAATTGTTTGAAATTTTTAAATTTCAGAGATATTGGAGCCATTTCGTTGTATAGATGCCATTTATAGGAGACTTATTGTGGTGTGAAATTATTAAGAACAAATTTGTCTGACAATGTTTTCAGATATATCCATGTGTGTAGTTTTGGGCTGACGTTTCGGACTCATTTCAGAGTCCATCCTCAAAGCGTAATAACTGGTCGAGTGTTGACGAAACGTCAGCCCAAAGCTACACACATGGGGATATATCTGAAAACATTGTCAGACAATTAAAAATCCATGAAAGTTTCAACACATTCATATCAAGAACAAATTTATTAAAAAAATTAACCGTTTTTGAGTATAGTATAACTAAGCGTACAATTAACCTAATCTAATTAAATTTAAAAATGTAGAAATAATTTGTGTACTTCACTAAACATTTGTTGTCTTCTCATTGTTTATAAAAATAACACTTTAATTTTAAGAATATAAACATATCTAAATTGGAAATTTTAACAATTTTATAAACTACTTTAACGTAATTATGTTGATTTCATTATAATATCAACTAAATTTAAATAAGTTTAAAATAATGACTAATTTCCCCAGCTTTAGTGTTTGTGGCATTGTCAATTTGCGTAAATGGCGACTATACTTCAAATACGATACGATCAAATTGGCTACATATATATTTAATAAATTTGTAGTTGTTATATCTAATATATGCTCATATAAGGTATAAAAGACTAACAATAATCTTAATAATATTGGTCCTTTGCAATATTTTGTAATTTTTATATTATTAATAATTTTAAAACTCGTATATTAAATATAAAAATTTAACAGCTAGTTATACTATGTAGACTACAAATTAGCAGTCATCTTATACATATATATATATATATATTTTGTATTTATCAAATGTCATTTCTTTTATTGCTTGTTTGGCTTAATCCAAGTGATGTATATATTGGATAAACAATACGTTACACTTCTCTATAAATGTATAAATAAGTAATTTAATTTTCAAACAAAGGTTGGTGCAATCATCATTGATAACATAGAATCACTTATTTAAATTAACTTCATATGTGCCCTGACTATATTAAGTTATACCGGCTAGAATACATCGACATTAAAACATATACGAGTATATACATACAAATAATAACAATTGATTTTTACCAGCGGAAAGCATGTTCAATGATTTATACAATTGTCCAGAAAACGGTAATTTATTAATATTAATCTCATTTTTGTAGGTTAAACATTTTTTATTGTTCATTTTTCAATAAAATAATTAATATTTATTATTATTGAAAAAAGTCTAATGTATATTTTATATTTTTTATTCATTAGCGGATGGTTCATTAAATAATACCATAAGTAAATCATACACTATAAACAAATGTTGATGGATAGATTAAATAAATCGTAGTTTAATCAGTATAAACATATAATTATTTTTTTATTTTATAGACACAGTAAAAATGTATTTTAATTTGCTCTACTACAAAGCAATTGAATGTACGCACCTATCATTATTTAAAAAAAAATATATATATTAAATACATTATTAGATAGTTTCATCTAGAATGACATATTATCATACGTAAATAAATTGTGTTTTAAATAGCAAACAAATTAAACTTTGGGAACGAACTTCTAAACCCAAATGATTGGTGTAACGTTAAACGTTAGTTGAACATTTAGTATTAATTTGTTAATAATATTAATACAATATTTTTTCATATCAAAATGTCTTAAAGAATATGTAAATGTTGATTTTCAAATATATAAATATATATATATACAATATATATATAACTTACAATTGTTATTATTATATAAATAGAAAATTATAACTATTTTTTATGAGATTTAATAACAATGAGTTTTAATTATTTCATAAAAATAAAAACAGATCATAATTTTTTACATATTTGTATGTGTAAGTTTTTGCATATAATATATTGTAAATTAGTATATTAAAACTCGTTACCCGCGCAATTACATTTATTATTCCAAACTATACATTTTGACAATTCATTGCGTTACAATATAATTTGAGAAACACAAATATACAAATTACAATACATCATATCTTATATTACTTTTTGTATTTTACAATTTGAAAAGTATACTCATACATTATTAATTTAATAATATATCTAGATTAAAGAAATTACTGCTAGAACTATTCATATTGTTATTTGTTAATATGAAAATAAAATATTTTCAATTCGAATAATTGTCTAGATCAACTGAATATATTTGGTGGTAAGTAATCTGTTAAGAAATAAAAATATGTGTGCGATGATTATTCTGAGGCTAGTTTGAATTCATAAATGCATTATTATTATTATTATCATTATAATTATTATTATAATTATAATTATTATTATTATTATTATTATTATTATTATTATTATTATTATTATTATAAATGTTGAATTTTTATGGTTGTAGAAGAAGTATATTCAGCTCTATCGTATGGATATCATATATTACGTGAGAAAATTATTTAATTATTATATTAAGTAAATATAATACATCATAAGTTCTAAATAAATATTTCTTTAACCATTTTACTTTTAATTCGCTGTATTTAAAATAATTTTGTTATATGATATATAAATATATAATTTTATATTCGTTTCAGTTGATTTAGACGATGTACTCCCTGGTATAGTATAACTTATAAACGTAGTAAATAACGTACTCAATAGTTATTTATTGTTTTATTTAATGTCTACATTATAAACCACAATTAACTACTTCAAATATGATTTCAATTTTGTATAGTCTGGGGTAAAACCTAGGTCATTTAAAAAATAATAAAAATAATATATGAGATGTATGGTAAAACCAAAAGAAACGATAAACGTACAATATAATAAACCGATAATTTTAAATTATATATTTAAATTAGTTAAAATTTTATAATATCATTACAATGTGTTTTCTTAGCATTTATAGAAGAATACTATAAGGATCTTGGAACCACATTTATTAACCAAGAGATATGTACGTATCTTTCTAAATGAAAATTTATAAATAAGTCGTGTTGAGATAAATATTTAGTGGTAATCGTTTTAATAATTCAAATCATTTGATATTATTTTTATTGTTTTCATTAATATGTCCGTATATTAACCTGATGTTAAGAATTTTATATTAATTCAAATCCAAATCTATATCACAAATTATTCTGAACTGTTATGCTGCGAATTATTCAATCATTAGTCAACTCCATACTGATAAATAAGCAATAGGGATTTAGGCCATCTCATTCAAATACTAAATTGTCTTATAATATATTATATTATACAAAAATGTCTTATAATATAATATATTATACAAAAATCAGCTAAATCGGTTGTGCCGTTCTCAAGTGATGGTAGATCGTACATGAGACAATTCATTTTTATTTATATAGAAGATTAATCTTAACAAAACCTTATTAAACAGCATATTAATATTTGTATTAATATTATTATTTTAGATTTTGAAAAAGTACCTGGTCCAAGGGCGTATTGCAATAACCTAAATAATACTGATAGTGACGATGATATTGACGATAATGACGACATTTAACGTATTTCTTATATGTTAAGAGATTAATTTTGATGTATTAAAACTAAAAATATAATTTTTTGTTTAAATATAAAATTGTATTACAAAATGTTTATGAATATTTTTCAAAATAAAAGAAGTTTATTATAGTTTATTATTATTTATTATTTATATAAATTAAAAAGAAATCAATGAAAACTATATATTCTTGCATTTTATCTATTATATTCTAATTTTTCGTTTTTTATGTATATCTCACATGACAGGGAAGAAATAATTAACTCCAAAAAATATATTCTGGGAAAACAGTTCATGCTAGAATATCAAAACATCATTGATTACAAAACGAACTATTTAACTATGCAAGACAAATTAGGTGTCATCCTACAATATCGTAGAAAATCAGTTATAGTAACAATCAAAAAATCAAATATAAAATTCTAGTTTATTATTTGAAAATCAAAAGATCACTGATTCAATCAAGTGTGGAAAAATAAATCATAATTTTTATTAGCTAATGTATAAAATACAAACAAAATTCAAGAATGTTTTCATAGTTATGTTGAGACTCGGCTAGTAATTTTCGTTTTTTCATTTAAATCAATATATTCATAATATTTCGTGATAATCCTAAAAATGAACCGTTTTGAAAATAAAAGACTATTTATGTTTATTTATAAAATGTTTATGTTACCAGCATAATGGAAAATACACATATGAAAAATACTTAGGCATTATGCATAGTGCTACACGGTTTTAGGTAATGCGAATAAAACATATAATCAACTTTATTCTCAATAATACTTAGACGATACATAGAACGCTAAATTTTTATTAGCAAAAGTAATACATTATGATACCAAACATGCATCAAAATTGTATGTAATTCAAGGGTTGCTATGAATTGATCAAATTATTTTTTTAATCACAAATATACAATGTCAGTCTATAACTTTTCCGAAAATCATACAGATCAGATCAGAGTTACGTGTCAAAAATATCATAAGTTATATATTAGCACGAACAATTTTCGCTAAATCGATTTACCGATGGTGAGTTTATAAAAAAATACATAACACAATAACCACTGTTTTTGAATTAACATGAGTTTAACATGAGTCACTGTGACAAAGCGTATAGTAGAACTAGCTACTGACACTGATAGTACTTTAAAAAGAACGAATTTTTAAGTTTATTTTTTATTCGCTGGCCTTTGACGACAGTACAGATATAACTGTTCAATTAGCAATTTTTATTCAGGGTAGTGATTATAATTTAAATGTCACAGAAGAAATAGCCGTATTTCGCCCAACGAAAAGCACGACAATAAATCGTGATAGTTTTACGTGATATTTCTTGACCTATCTGAAATAATGACTGATGTAGTAATGATAGAAAATTGATGGTTCCACAGCATTAATTAAAAAATAAATAAATACAAATAATGTTTTACAACTGATGTAAATCATAATGTTATCCATCAAGAAAATGTATGTGTAAAATCTGTTGGTTTCCAAACATGTAATAAAGTTGCCGGGGCCCGAAAGGTTAAGTATTATTGCGTATGACATACAAATTTCATTCTTGTATACATCCCACTGCCAACGCTGCCAAAAAACTAATGTATTTGTGGTGTGTAGTTACTACAACGTAGAAGTTTAATAGCTCGTTCTAAATTGATTGAAATCACTAGGCAAAAACTGATGATCTATGTAGTGTAAAATGTGTGTGAAGTGTGTACCTAAAACTATAAAATTAAATTTCTATTCAGTAACCAAGATAAATGGAAACAATAATTCCTGCAAAGATACTTTATAAAGTCAAAAGTACACATAATCTGCAAGTATAAAGTACAATAAACAATATAAGAGGTTTAAAAAACATAATCGAAATAATTGATTTCAAATTTTTATTTTTTGAGAAATCAATTTTACATTTTAGTAAACCAGTTGTCATAATGCATATAGGTTTCTATTATGTCAACATGAATAAAATATTAATCAACATCCATTCGCACCTGAGAAAACAATATTATGGTACGTATAAGCACGTCAAATTACCGAATTCAATTTAAAGAACTGTCAAGCATAAAGTGAAAAAAGAAAAAACTTATTATAAAAAAATATACTATATTGTATTTTTTTTTCATTTTTTACCTGAAAATGACTTTTAGTCGAAACCGGTAGTAAATAAACAAATTGTATATAACAAATATTTATTTTTTTATTTTGTAACACTTATTGGCTTCATTTATTATAAATGTCCAGTACAATAATCCGCCAAATAATAATTATAATAATCATATATGTAATATTTAAGAATAAGAATAATCTCTCTCTCTCATGGTATTCAACTCTTAAGGTTGGTTTTGCAGTTGAATATGCGCTCTCCACATTTCCCTGTTCCCAGCTAACCTCTTTAGTTCGGTGTAGCTTGATAGTCTAGCATCGGAAATCATTTGTTTGACAAATGAAGTTCTTGGATGTCCTTGGCCCTTTTTATCTTCCTTTTTCCCTTCTATTATTCTATAGATAAGCTCATTTTCGTGCCTCAATATGTTGACCAATCATGTTTCATCGTCTTGCTCTGATGGTTTTGAGTATCTCCCTGCCTTCATCTATTTCCCTGAGTAAAATATGGATGTCAGTAGAAACGTTCTATTTATTTGATATTTTACCGTCTTCAATCTTTCATAGATATATACCTAATATACAAGAGCGTATTTGAGGGGCCTCAAATTGAAATTGACCTTAAAATTGACCGTTTGGCCTTCTGGAACGTATTATGAGCGAACAATGTTCTGGAATAATGGTTCTGGACGTGTAAGGCCAGCCCGGACATTGATTGTCTCCAAGCGACATGTCACAGCGTTTAAAACGCAAATACCACTCAAAAACTTGGATTCTTTTTAAGGCGTACTTTTTATAAGCTGTAGATAACATATCAACCGCATCTGATGCACTGCGATCGAATAAAAACAAAATTTGATAGCTGCACTATGTTCGCGAATATCGACCATTTTCAGAAATCTAAAAAATCGAAGATGGACGAAAATTCAACTGACGAAAACTATCATAAAACCTAGACAAAACCGTTTTAGGTGACGCCGTTTAGCACACTGCTTCAAAGTAGTAATTTAATTCCCCCTAGCGGGAAAAGTCCGTACTACAAGCACTACGTGCGCAGCAATGTCAGACTGATTATTTTTGGGTCCCCCCCCCCTCGTATATTATATTTGTTTTCCATCATTTAAACATTTTCCAATTGTTATAGATATTAATATAAATATTTTCTATTGTTAACATTTTGGATATTGGATTTTAATTTCAGATAAAATTATAATATTCAAATTTTGTTTCAATGATAGTTTTACGCAAAATAATTAAACGGCATACTTTAAGTCATCAGAAATACATGATATTTAAAATTTTTCAATTTAATAAAAATCACAAATTATATTATTCGTTTACGCTCATAACTAAATAAATCATGAATTTATGCTGACAAAAAATTTAAGCAAAAAAAAAAAATGCAACTGAATCTTAAATGTAATGAGCACCTAATTAAACACATTTACTATATGTTGAACGATAAAAAAAATATTGCAGGGAATAAATACTGTTATTCATTCTACAGTAATAGTTGGCATAAATGCTGGTACTTTTCAATAGGTACTTTACTGTTTTAACTACAGAAAAAAAACAAAATGGCAACTACTAGGCGTTATTTAATTGTATTAACTCTGACATTTATTGCCGTTTTTGAAAACACTTTAGCTCATTATCGTAAGTATAATTTCAGCACAACAATTTCGATTTATAATCATAAAAATATTTGTATTTAGTTAGTATAATGATAAAAAGGTTGTGTTTATGGATATTATTTGAATAATAGTTTTAATAAGGTATTTTTTTTTTTTTTTTTAGTCAGAAATCTCCGTTATAATAAAACGACTTGTAAGTAGTTTAATAATGTGCGTATATTAAATTCAAGCAGTAATTACTACTATAAGTGAAACATTATTCATTATAATAATTATTAATATTACAAAAACGATATATGAATTAAATAGTTGATAAGGGCAGTATAATTGTATTTTACAAATTATTATAATATACACATTATTTTAAGAAGGAATATGTATCTACAATTTTACGGAAGTATAATTTCGCATATAAATGCATATAATAACAAATGATAACTCTAAATGAGTCAACTAATTACTTAGATATAATCAATGCTGGATTAACCGGACATGTAGAGAGTACACTGTGACGAGTTATCTAACTTGAGATATTTTTAGAGTACCTTAAATGTTTTCATTTTAGCTGTATAAATTATGAACTATAAATTAGAATATTATATTAAATGTACTTATAAATGTGAACATTAAGGTATTTGATATAGATAAAAATATATTTCCAAAATACCAGATCTCAATAATTGCCCCGTAGAATTTAATGATTTTGTATTTGTATAAATAATTGATTTTTCATATCGATTAATATCGTTCTCGTATAATATAAGTCAATGTGCAAAGAAATAGATATAAATGTAAATTGAATGGATTAATTGTAGGAAGCGAGTATACAATTTTATTTTATAAATGACCTGAAAATATATAGCTGCATCTCACCCATACATAACTTAATTTTGGCACTGAATATAATATTGTCTTTTAATCGTTTTAATAGATGTCATTAAAATTCTACGACATAAATTAACAATCAGTTATTTTCTTCAAATTAGTCTAGGAAAGAAATAATTCATAGGAAACATGCAATTTATCTAGTTATAATATAATATAATAGTTATACGTCTATTGTTTGTTTTAAGTTAATTAAACAATGGACAAATAGTCCATATAATGTATTTCATAAAATATGATTATATGAATTTATTAATTTTTATGATATCATTATGGTCACACACAAATTGTGTACAGGATACTCTACGAATTTCGTTTACACGAAATAACTCAAAAATACCTATACAAATTTGCCATCAAGAGGACTGTAAATCTAATAACGATTTAGGCTTTGCTGTTCAAGCATAGTTCTTAGAAGTGCCTTTTGTCATTTTCAACTCATCTCATACAGTATCAACCGAATAATGATCGATAACAAATTTTGATTTTTACGAATAAATTGAAAAAATATCAGTTAAAATCTATTATTACAGTTTTATAGGTTTTTAAATTATTAAACAAATTGTCATCATGATAATAATTGAATACATAATGAACCATAATATCATCTAATCATCACTAAAATGTATTTGTAAGTAACTACTAAATTAAATGAACTAATATTTTAAATTAATTGCCAGATGTCTAGTTCCAAACAACGGAATACAATTATTAGAAAATACCACAAATTTATACATAATAATGACAAATATAAAATAATCAATGACAATATAGCTACTATTAAGATTAGTACAAAATTTAAATAGTGACTACAAACAAGTGTACATGATGACGTAAATCGATAAATGAAATACAAATGACTGGAATACCTAACCTAAGGTATTTAACTACAAACTCTGGAATATATTTAATTTTAAGCATTCGAATACCTATTCCGAACACTTTTTATCATTTATTGGAAAAACTATTTCGAATACGAAATAAGTGTTCGTTATAAGACTGGTCGTATGTGTCATATTTAAATGTCATATAAATACATATATCTAATTATATTTAAATTGATTGAATTGTAACAAATTTATTTTTGAATTAGTAACTTGCAATACTTAGTACATACATTTAATGGACTCCAAATCATACTATATCAGTGAACGATTTTCATGATTATTATTAAGAGCATTGGATATCGCTTGTTTCATGATTAATTCATACCAATAAGCCTGACGAAAATACGACGACTTGGAATGTTTCGATTTCAATTTAGAAACGTAGTGCATAACAATGACTTGTGCAAATGCGTACGTACGTACGATCGTACGATCGGCCGACCGAATCCCGCCAGTAGATATAAATTAAATAAATATTTTTATCATACATAAATAATTCATATGCAGTATAACAGATTTCATTTAATAGTAATATAACAAAACAATAATTGTAATTCTTATTATCATTATTATTACGAGTATTATATAAATATATATATATTTTTAAATACATGTTTAAAAACATCGTGAAGTTGTCAACAAATACGATTATTATATTATTACAACGATTATTACAAATATTTTTTATAACTATTCCAAAATTAAATTTTGATACACATGAATTCTTATCAGTTATTGCGTTTGCTGATCGATATAGGTATATAAGTATGATTTGAATATTATGTTACATAAACCATACGGGAGAAAAGTTGATCTTCAATGATCCTAAATTTCAAGCTTGATTTCCGTCTTAAATATTACACATTCATACAAAAGTGTGAATTATATTATTAATAATTTGTATTCAATTATTTTTTCGTGTACTTGTCTATTTTAACATACGTATGAGAAAAATATAAAAAGTGATTTTTAACGACATAAAAATGTAATTATTTGAGCTACCTAAACAGTTTAGCAGAGTGATAACGTGAAATTGTCAGTATGATGTTGTCTTGCCACTAAGCCATGCAAATTAATTTTGCATAATTCATACAATTTAAACATAATGTATGTATATTTACGGATATTTAATCGGCACATAACTGGTTATGTTGGTTCCAACTACTTGGAAATTATATCACAACTCTTAAAACTTGTTTTTGTACACCTTATGTACGTAAAGTGTAAAGTGTTTTTTGTTGGGATATAACGTACATTACGTTCTAAACATATCTTAATTCGTGAGAGAGATCCAAGTAATGAATCGAACGTCTTACATTTTTTAAATAAATGTCATTCATTTGTTCTAATAGATTTTCTAAAATCCAGACTACATTATAAATAGTAAAAACCATCTTTTTTTCTATTATCATAAAACATGTTAAAAAAATTAAAAATTAAAAATTGCTCCTATTTGTATTATTTATTCTAATTTATTCTAATTTATTAAAATAGTTTAAACTAGTAAATATTTAATACAACATGTCCAGATCTAGGATATAAAATCGAAATATATATTATCATTAATTTTTTATAATATATTTATCATGATATATATAAAAAATATAAATTAAGTATACTTATCTCTAAATATATAATATAATTTATTTTTTAATTTTAGTCTGTTTAGGTAAGATTGACGATAACGTGTATAGTTAAATTATATTTCAAAATGTGCTTAATATAGATTTGCTTATGGTATAAGTTATTTTGAAATTAATAGATTCATTAAAACCGGATATTTTTTCGTCACTATTAGACATTAAAAATATATATTCAACAATAAATTGCTAATTGAGTATACAAACAAATATGTACATTTAAAATAAACAAATATATAATTATTAAATAAATATACTTGTGTTCGTATTTTCAGTACAAATATCAACATTAACAAATTTAATATTCAAAGCCATGTTGTACTAAAACTTCACTGATGGGAACATGATATTAATTTAACGATGGTCATATTTTTATAAAAATAGAAATATTAACATAAAAATTAGTTCATTAAATATGTCTTTGCATTTTTCCTTGTATATTTGATAAAGTCTGAATAAATTTTCAATGTCCACTGTTTGTTTTAATTCAATTAAATGTTTTAACTAGGATTTTCTTTGATTTTCATAAAATTAGTTCGTGTGTGTTATACCAAATTTATTTGCCGTTTAATATTTGTGTTAAATTCAATAATAATTTTCGCATACCAATTTAAAACGTATCCAGTTAATTTCAAAATTCTGTATATCAAAAATCATTAGTTGCCTATATGACCACTATATAGTATACAGGATTAATAATTATTGTCTAAAAAAACAGACTGTGAAGTTATTATGTCTTTTTATATCCCGAAAAAATTTGACTGATAAAATTACTTTTTTTTGACTTGTGAACTATTACTTCAGACTATTTAAGTTTTAATCATCTCTATGATTGCTATAGTAACTTTTAATTGATTACATTTTTTAAAAATTTGGTACACATCTAAGTGATTAACCTAACAAAACCTAGATTAATCGCTTTCTGATCCCCGAAGAGATTATATTCAACACTTTGTTACATCATCAAGATGTTCTAAAGGAAGATACGACATATTATATAGAATGAAGGAAAATAATTGTCTTTCAGTCATCCGTATGATATTCGTGTTCGGTCCACCATATATATATATATATATATATATGTTATACATTTTTATTTTATCCAATTAAATTATTGATTTTCTCAAGAATCTCGATTTGTTTTCAAAACAAAAAATAATATACATCATATGCAATAATAACAATAATAACAATATATTATTACTTGAATAATACAAATGTTTTTGTTTTTTACCCTAATTGTACACACAATGATGTCAAATACTGAAAGAAATGTAAAAATAAATACCGAACATTTAAATTGAAGTTTCACAATAAATCGCATATAGATGTTAATACTCAGATCTTAAGTCAAATATGGTTTCAATGTATAACAATTGGTAAAAGTTCTAATGTTTTTAAAAAACTTAACAATTTCAATTAAATTTAAATACAAATTGTATGTATCATATCGAACACGAACATCATAGAAATCATTTATATTTTTACCCTATACGTATTATCCTATATGTGTTGTGTAAACAATTATTGAATAATTGCTTTCTTAATATCATAGAAATAGAAGATACAAATGTATTACAAAAAGATAACACCATAAAAATTTTTCTACTCCAATAACTTTATACATTGTAATTAATAATAATATTCAAAATTTCAATTATAATTTAGAAGCACTTAAAGACATTGGACGATTTAGTGGTGAGGAATATTGAACTACTAGCCATTATAACGTAATTGATTCAAATATTTTTATAGTAATAAACTAAATTATGCTTTTTTGACAAAATAGAAAAATAAGGTATTTACTCAAATTTTTGAATTTTTCTTTTTAGATTCAGACAATAATATGGCTGCTTTTATTCATTCATATTTAGAATTGTGTGAGTGGAATAAAATTAACTATTCCTAAATTAAATTTATTTTATTTCAAATTATTTTCATATGCCTATACTAGATCGTTTTAATTAAATTAATTATTCAACGATTGCGGTTATAGTTAAATTGAAATTAAATTAAATTAAAATATATAATTTTTTTAAGAAGTTAGACCCTATACAAACTTTCAAATCGGTAATTTGTAATTGGTATTTTTCATAAAACTCAAAATACCTTAAATAGTATAATAGTGATATATTAATAATCTCTCTATAATTTATTTATAAAGTAATGTCAACAAATTAACAAATTTAGAAATAATTTATATACTCCACAAAACATTTAGTCTTTCAAATGTTAATGAAAATAATATTTAAATCTCACATATATAAACACATTAAACTTCACGATTTAATAAAATATACTCATTAATTGAATATATACTTATAGAAATAACGTAATAATAATTAATTAAGTGGTTAATCAGTATATGACTCAAACAAAAACATCAACATGATTATGAGTTATTTTGAACCGTCTATTTCTTATTATATTTTCGTTATCAAACTATTTTCTAAAGATGGGAACTAAATTCTCAGAGAGTTTAAATTAAATTTAAAATGTTTTTTTATATTAATTTTATAACTTGAACAATTAGTTTTTGTTCAAAATAATTTTATAACTAAACGTGTTGAATTGCTTAGGTGATATAATTTCATTTAATTTCTTTTCTGAGTTGGAACATATCCTAAACAAAGATATGATAGGGATACTGAAATATTAATGTAAATTTCACTTAAAATTAAAAGTATCTTATACATATTATACTGTATTATATATATATATATATATTTATTAAAGGTAATAATGATCATATAATGATCTACACAAGGAAAATTGTAACACCAAATTATCTGCCCAAAACCTTGAATCAAAACATCTTATTATGTTAACATCAATACATTACACATAATCGTTGAAAAAAAATTAACAGAATTGTTTAGAAAAGTTCTTTTCACGAAATTGTTAAGCTTCAGAAAATTTAGAAATCTAGCTTAAAATATTTGAAAATTTTAATTGTGTAAACAAATTTCAATACCTTGGATTCTCTCACTTGATAAATAAAATTATAAAATACAATGTTATACCTAATTGTACAGCGTAGATGAGTGAAAATTATTTTTAAAAAAACGTTAAAATTATTGCTGGAAACTAAATTTTTAGATGTTCTAGTTCACTTTGTTTATAACGAATTTGTCTTATGTGTGTGTATTTATCAAACTTTATTTTTTTCACTTTATTTCACTCCCGTGTTACCTGTTAGCAATGTATGTAATTGTTAGCAATAGTTCAAATTACCCTTAAAATTTTTCTAAAAAAAAAAAGTAATTTGCTTATTCGTTTTTTAACTATATGAGATTCCAAGGCCGCCCGCAGAGGGGGTTGAGAGGAACCATGCCCCCCCCCAGATATTTTATTTGATTGTTTTGTTTAAAATTAGCGATATAATTCCTTTTAAATGTAAAATAATTTTCAGTGTTTTTTTTTTACGTCTGATAAAATAATCGATTATTATTTCTACTAATCCCGCCCGACATAGTCACGAAGATAGATAACCATATCAGTAGAAAAAACTTTATAGAACAGCTGTTGTAACATGTGATACTCCCGACTCCGTGATCAGTGATTAATAATTTTTAGTTTGTATACTAAGAGTATACTAAAAAAAATTAGGGTGTACATTTTTTGATGCCCCCTCCCTCAAAATATTTCCTGCGGGCGGCCTTGTGAGATTCTTTTTTTGCGACGGTGCTTTCAAATTTTGAATTACTTGTAACGTGACACTTCCCTTCGGACAGTGTCCGTACTGTGACGTTTTTCACGATCGCCAACCATATACCAAGACCGATAAACGGTCGGAGTAGTATGGATTTTTTGTTTTATTTTTTACTAAATAGATTAACCAAAATAGGGGAAGAAAGAAAAAAGGTGAATTTTGAAAAAGATGATACCCAAGTATATTAAAAAAACAGAAAATTCAATCAAACATTTGACTGTACATAATAAAATAAAATAGAAGAAAAAAAATGTAAAGGTCATATGATTATTTACATAGAAATTCTGGTATCCACACATATATGCCTGGTGATGCCATTGTTGTTGTTGCTGCGGCTGCTATTGTCTTCGACACTGTTGTTGCTGGCGTCCCCTCCTCGTTCACTGATGGTCCGGAGACGCGATCGGTGAGATTAACTTACTCCATCACGTTATTAGTTTGGAAAAAAAAACGAAAATATACTGCGGCTCTTCGTATCTGTACGTACACGAACGGATTGGACTTGCACACCGGCCACTGCGACGTTGTTGGTAGCCCAACGTCGTCGGTACGGTATCGTTAATTAACTCTTATCTATAAACCGGCGCGCTGGGTTACCTCACAATTAAAATTTGGCATGCTACATACTTTATCGAAATAACATCATAAAAACGGAAACAATGTCAAGTTAAACTATTCATTGAAATTAAATCATGTACACATTAGAATAATATCAATTAATTTTTTTCCACAGCGGAAAATGTATTTTCTAATATAACAAATAGTTTAGCTGACGGTAATTTATTCACATTTATCTTATCTTTATGGACTAAAACATGTGTTATTGTTCACCTTTCAAGAAAATAATGAATATTCATTATTATTAAAATGAGGTTTAATGTATACTTGCTACTATTTTTCATTAGTCAATGGTTCATTAAATCATAAAATAAGTAAGTTATAAACTACATACAAATGTTGAGAAATTGATTAAATGAAAAATTGTTTTATTTTATTTTAAAATATTGTTTTAAATCGTAAATTACTTGTATTTTAAAACATATAAGTATTTTTAATATTTATATTTTATCTAAAATTTTTCTTTTTTTTTAATAATTCATTAAATACGGAATATATATATTTGTTTAACGTGCTGACTATTTTTAAAAACATTGAGTTTCATCATTATTACGTTTATCTATAATATATTGTAGTTGAATCGTTTTATATAAATATATATATACATATTTTTTATTATAGATATAGTAAAATCGTATTTTAATGTGATCCTATACAAATCAATTGAATGTATGTTCCTATCATTATAATATACAAATTAAAGTGCATAAATACTAGTGATGTTACGAACTCAGATTTTTGAGGTCGAACCGAACTAGAACCAAATTAACAATGTTTTATTCGAACCCGAACCGAACCGAATTATTCAATTTAAATATCGAACCCGAACCGAACTTCATAACGAAAAAAGTTAGTTAACCTAAATAATTAATTATTAATTCATAAAATAAATAATATAGGTATTAAGTATTTAAAATCAAATATTTTTGAGAAAATCCTGAAACTAAAAATTGGGTACTGGAGGATAGTGTTATTATCAAATATACATATATAAAATGTGGCCAACCCCAGAAACCAACTGTGTACAATATATTATTCTATAGTTCCTATGTGCTAACATGGATCAAAAGGCTAAAATGTATACAATTTAAATGAACACTTCCATAATATTTTAAACTATTATTTGAGGAACTTGAACAACTTCTGTGAATAACTTTTGGTAATCATACAATAACACTAATAAACTTATAATGAATAGTAATTCTATGACTACGACTATAACCACAGTCACAATAACAAATTATGATGTCTTATAACAAATTTAACAAGTATTTAGATATTATCAACAAAAAGACAAAACAATATACTTTTAAATCCAAATGCTACGAATATTTATATGAATAATTTATAACATTTTCCTCGTAACCCACTTCCAAAACCCAAAACCAGTCTCACAAATCGATATTACTTTAAATCTTTTGTAAACAATAAACATCTTTCTTCATTTAGAAAGAAATAATTTATAAATAATTATTAGTACAAAATATTATATTAAAATATACGTAAACGATAACGCAAACGGAAAAAATATGTCGTTAGTATTCGTGTCGATACAAATTACAGAAAAAAATACTATCCATTCTACAAATACAAAGAACAAACTAAATTTTAGTTATTTAAACATTGGTACAATTTTCATTTTCCTTAGTTTGGTATATGAACCAGACTATTCTATGTTTAGTTTGGTTCGAATATTTTCAATTACGAGTACTATTTTCGAACCGAACATACCAGGTTCGGTTCGAAAATCAAACAGTTCACAACATCACTAACAATACCTATCTTTATAACTTACCTAATTTGAGGCTATTTATGTGATTATTGGATGTAAATAAATTGTCTTTTGAATAGTAAACGAAAATATCAATGGTCCAGGATTATATGCACCAAACGATTGGTGCGAATTTAGATTTGAACGTTCGTATTAATTTTATAATAATTTATCTAACTCACTCAAATGTTCTATAATATTTTCAAAATATAGTAAATTATATGTAGACAATTTAAATAGTATTTTTTTATTAAAATAATAACAGTACTAACAATTTTTTTGTTATTTTACGATAGCATTTGGAGAAGAAACAATAAATAATTGCAAAAGTAAGCTTATAATATATTTTTAAATTCGTATTTGAAAAACCTTTGACTTCTAAAATATACATATTACAAATTCGTAACTATAAACCATATTATATTTTACAAGCATAATACAAATGTCGACATTGATTTTTCGTTTAATAGCATAACTTAAAAGATTTTGTATTACAGACCATCGTTAATTAGTTGTTCTCGGTTTATTCTTATGGTATACATGCGCGTGATTTAAACGATATCTCATTGCATAAAAGAAACGTTTACATTTGCTATTTACCGTCAATATGAATCCCGTTAAGAGGCGCATTCGTGCCTCGGCTAGATTGCGTCGGCGGTATTCGAATACAGAACAAGTATGCTGTGCGAATTTCCCGCGCAGTGACGTAGTTATGATTATGTCCTGGCGGAGGGGGAGATAGATAATTTTTTAAGTAAACATAGGACAAGAAGCTTCGCCACCTACACAGGTGTATATATATTTTTTATAAATACTACTGTATACAGTTAAATTTTATAATGTAATATATATAATATTCACAAATAAATTAAATTATTTTACAAAGGCCTTGGAGAGGATCTATCCCCATCTTCCTCCTCACCAAACCTAGGCCACTGCTCTCGCGAGAGCTCTTTCAGTCTTTGGCTGCCTAAAGGAATATCGTCTAGACAGACGGCTACAACGAGCAGCCCGTTATCATTTTCGTATTTGTTCAATAAATGATTTTTTTTAAGAAATAAAATTCAAGTGTTTAAAATTCAATTTCAATTATGTTTAAATAATATAACTACAATTATATAATGTGGCTAACTCTAGAAACTAACTGTTTTTTGTGTACAATGTATTATTATTATACGGTTTCTATATGATGGTATCATATGTGCTAATACTAATTCTATGACTACGGCTATAAATACAGTCGTGGTAACAAATTGCGATGTCTTGTATCTAATGTACTAAGTATTAAGATGTTATCGGTGCTATGATGGTAAAGCCGTCCATCCAACCACGCCCGTCGGTGCGCGTCCAAATGAAAACGAACGACGTTGCTCGGACGGTTCGGAGTGGATTGACGCCAAGTCGATCGACATCGCGCTCGGCGCACAGTGGTCCGGAAATAAAAAAGAAACGTATTTAAATCGCAAAGACATATTGTCTTGTACTTTATCATATACACATTTAAAAGGATAAGGGTTCAAAAGTATTTTACTGAATACAGTGGAAATTTGATGTATATATGTTATACGTTAAATTCTACGTTTAAAACGAGCAGGCCATTATCTATCTCGTTTTTGTTCGATTAAATATTTTTGTAAGAAATACAATTCAAGTGTATAAAAATGATTAATTATCAATTTTTTTTTCAATTTATATCAATATCGATTTTCAATTTCAATTATGTTTAAATAATATAAATACAGTTTTAATCTCAATTATAACTAAAATAGAATCGTCTTAATTTCCGGCTAAACATTTACAGCGAGCACCCGTTCTAACCGAATACAACGGGCATTCGGCTACATCGAGAAAAACTCACTGGCCCTTGGAACTCAATGTAACCAATTTTTTCTGTAATTAATGTTTTCGCAAAATTTTATTATTATTTAATATATTTTGAAGCATGCGTACGTTATTATTATTATTATACAGCCAACTCCTTCTTTATTATCGTCATCAACATCATCTTCTTCTTCAACATTGTTAATAATTCCATTGTCATTCTCCATAACTAATTGTTTTGCTTTGTCACATAACAAACGTATTTTTTCATTTTTTTTTCTTTTCTTAAATTTAATATAAGCGGAGCAGATATGATAGTAGCAATTATTAAAAAGATCTTTCGTGTAGTCTTCCTAGTGTGATATTCTCTGTTTATATTTTTATTTCGTACTTCTTGAGTTTCTTCTGTCACGAAAAAAAAATATTTTAATTTTTACTATTAATATCAAACAAGACTTTCATTTTGAAAAAGAGTTTTAAGTAGTTGCATCTGGAAATTACAAAATAATGTTAACGACGTCTTTTATAATAATATTTGATAAAATTAGTTATGCGATTTTAAGCTACTTCTTTTAGAACTAATCTCATATTATAAAAATTTGATTCTTAATCAAAATCACAGAAACAATTTATTTATAATGGATATATAATTAAAATGCTTACAAATATTATTTTCTAAAAGCTTATCTGATATGCTTTCCATATCTACCAAATATTATGTTGAAAACTAAGAACACGCATTAACTGACTGACGAATACTTTATACAACAACTTCAATATTATCACATTAAAATAGGTGCGCAATGACAGTGACTGTTATTAGTACAATAATATGTCATAACACGTTCGACAGCAATAAACAATAAATAAACATATGAACTATTAAGTTCCAAACTTAAATTTAGGACAAAAAAAAACTTTTTTTTTTATTAAATATCGTTCCATTTTTTTAAATTTCTGGACCATTGTGCGGCGCTATAAATGCTCGTAAATACTATCAATTGGTAATACACGGCCCGTGTCTGATACGGCCGATATTACCTGACCGATATCAATCAAGACTGATTTGTACTATTAATAATAATACGAATTAAAATATTCTACATTCAAATACTTTTGTAGATGAACTGAATTGTTTCGGTGGTATGTATTTTGTTGTAAATAAAAAAAAATATGCACAGGTTATTTCAAAGATAATTCATATTGAAACAGTCATAATTATAAATAATCATTGGTGATGTAACTGAATGACCCGTGAACTGAAAATCAATGGATTTGAATTGCATTAATCGTATTTATTATTGATGTAGACAGTATAAATACAGCCTTAGCGTATGGATTTAAATTTTTATGTTAGTAAATTACAATACATTATTATTTAAAATCATTATTATTATTCAAATAAATATTTATATAAGCTAATAACATTTAGCCGATTTTGAGTGGTTCATATCCGTCGTATCTTGTACGTGACTTGGGTCATTGATATAAATACAGATTTTATTAGACTAATTTCCATTGATCAATTAATTTATATACGTCTATCTTCAACAGCTATATAAAATAAAAGTTAACTGTTTTTTTTTTTAGGAGCGTAATAAATGTAATTAAATTTTAATCAGAAAATAAACGCGATTGAAAGTTGAAACATGACGGATAAATTAAATATCCAAAGATCGACTGAAATTATCGATATATCGACTTCTAATTGGTTGAATTATAGTATTTACATTTCAGTTCAAGACAGATTTTTTTCAAAATGCATTCGATAAATATACACGTTTACAAAACTTTATAATACTTCATATATATATGTATAATATATTCATTAGAAATTATAAAAGTAGATAGCGAGTTGCTATGTTTAACTAATATTTAATATAGTGGATTTTAATTCGAGTGAAACGATTAGTCAAATGTTATCAACTTAAATTTGAATGTTATTATAAGTTATTGCATTGAAGAATACTAATTTCTACAAAACTCAGATTTTTTGTGATTTTTCCAAATTCAAACTTCAAACACTAAATAAATTTATGACTAGCAATATTTTAAATGTTTTAAATTTATATATAGAATTATATTTTTCACCTTGAGCCCAATTTTTAGTTTTAAATACAAAAATGTTTATGTTGAAATTTGAAGTATCGTTAATTTGATCAACTTATTGCAATTTTTGATAGTTTCTTTTTGTGTTTAAGAAGAGCCAATGAAATAATCTAAATAATGACTAAGTAGTCTCTATGCAAGATTTGGTGCTATAACGTGGATTGACATGATTAGATTTTGCTTCTTCTATCCGAAAAGTGTACATAAAAAAACTATTAAAAATACAACTTTGTAAAACCATTAAAATATATATTTGTCAATTATCGTCAAACTAATCTTATATTTTTCAACAAAATTAAAGTATATGTACATACATTTATTAATATATAAGTATGTATTCGTTTTTTACAGCAGAACACGATGACAATTTAACGGGTATATTATAACTAATATGTAACGAGTAGCACACACTGTAGCTATTTATTATTGAACTAATTTGTTTGTACTGTAAACAAAAAATATCTACTTGAAAGTGGAAATGTGATCTTGACTTTTTAGCAATCTGAAGTGAAAATAAAATAAATATAATTTGTAAGATATAAATTACTAGATAGAAAAAAATCAGAAAGTTTACAAATACATTTTATAGAAATGAATGAATACAAAATATTTTCAATAAAAATCCTATGTGATCGATTAAAATGTGTCATATGTATTATTATAATTATGACAACATCTCTCATATAGTCATTATTAATAGTAATAGTATTCTTAGTACTAATACGTAGTTCTTGTTCAACGTTTTTTTTAGACTTTACTTTAAATTCTTCATGTCTGATATTTGAAATTAAATGGTTGATCAGATTCGGATTCAATTTTAATGTAAAAAATTAGAAATATATAGTTAATTTCAACAAGTAATAATGATTTTTTTTATTAGGCTAAACAACTTAGATGTTATTTATATCAATATTCTTTTGTATGTAGTATATTATAATATTATTATTATTATCTATTTAGTAAATACAAAAGAATATTATTTTACGCTTGGAGACAATTTTACAAACATTGAAACGTGTACGTATCATAATGAATATCAAATTATAGCACACATATTGGACAAATAGAATGATATATAGTTAATTTATGAACCCTTAAATCATAGGAAACTACGTGTTAATGATTCAAATAAGTTATTAATTATTACTAACAATATTTACATATTAATATTCAATGACATAGTACTGTGTTGTTCTAGGCTTCTACCAAAATTATTGTGGACTAAAACCAAATATTATTTTTTTAAGTGTAATGTAGCTACTTTTGATTGAATTTTGGCCTGTTTGTCAACCCTTGTAAAGTGATTGTTTCAATAATTATGTATTAATTGTATGTATGCTATACATATATTTGATAGAAATCGTTTTACGAGATTAATGAGGAGGTGGGAAATTTCCGTTGTCGTTTGTAATAATATTATCTTTAATTTCTTACTCAAAATAACTACTATCATTGAACATTTATTTGTTACATCTTATGTATATAATATTACTTTATAAGTATTTTCCGTATGGTGCTTACTTTTGTATTAGTTTTCAGTATTTTCGTAGTGTATTCTTATGATATGATGATTTCGACATATCGGACATATATAATGACTACTTAGATATAATTTATAAATCTGCATCAGTTACTTATGTCCATTGTATTCTTGACAAGCTTTACATTCAATAATTTCTTTTTAGATGAACAGTTTGCCTAATTCTTTTAGTAATTACCTTAACCCGTGCTCTAATTATAAATGAGTTAATACTGCATTATATGGTACATTACATTTATGTATTTTAAATTATGTTATCGAAGCTATTTATTCGTCTTCTAAATTCCTCTCCTTGTTCTTTAAACTATTAAGATTAAAGTTTTTTCAATAAAATTCTAGACCAGATTCAATCCCCAGTTATTTTAATCGTATTTTAATACAATGTATAAATCTTCTTTATGAAACAATCTTTTTCACAAGATATTTTGGAAAAGTAACTATATTTGTAATATTAATAATGTTATGAATGGTATTACAATCAGTCTTAGAAGAACATGAGTATCACTGATATTTCAAATGACTCTGACCGTATCAATCACATAATCCTTATATATTCTAAAAAAATTGAGATTTTAATGATTTGACCTATCTGGTCATGGCTTAAATCACACGTGTCTGGTAGAATATATTTATAATACTTTTCTAGAATATTAAATTCAGAATATTAATCTTCAGTTGTTAGTTTTCTTTTAAATATTTCACAAGAAGGACACATATCAAATGATATATATAATCAAATAATTTATCTTTTAATAATCTATGATGTGTAATAAAGCTCTTCGAGTTTTCGGTCTTACAATGCGTAATAGTTCCTGAATTTAAAAATTCGTATTATTTTAAAATAGTATACTTCACTCTTGTCCGTTCCATACTGGAATATGGCTCAGTTATTTGGAATCCTCGCCAAACTGGATTAAGCAATAAAATTAAACGCGTTCGGAATAGATTTTTGCGTGTACTTGCATTTAAAATTAACAAACCCGGCGTATCGCTCAAGTAATTAGCGAATTATAATGGCATGGAATTGCCCGACAAAAGAAAAAAGTTACAAAATGTGTCTTGATTATACAAATTACTGAATTCTATAATTATATGCCCTGAATTACTTAACCAAATACTCTTCAACGTCCCTCATACTAATACTCGTGTACCACAAATAACTTACATACCTACTTATAGACAAAATTACAGTCTATTCGCATCGATCAACAGAATGTTAATTTCAAGAAATTCAATAAATAATTTTGATATAGATTTTTTCATTGATAACTTAACCAGATTAAAATCACTGATTTATTTTAACAGAACCTATTTAATATTAAGATATGTACATATTGTCTTCTTTTTTTTGTTTTTTTTGTATAACTGAAAAATTGAAAAAAAACCCAAATTTTTGGACGTATAATTATTAATTAATAAATATATCCCCGTTGCTTTTTCTTTATTCAAAAATAAAATAATGATTTCAGTTTCTCACTGTAAATGTTTCATATAATTCATAGAATAATGGCGAAAACATAACGCCCTGGATTGACTTACCAGCGTCACCTTAAAACCTTGTTGTACCATGGCAGCCGGGAGTCCCACTAACATGCCAGACCGGCTTGTCACTTTGGACGTAGTGCCTCACAAGGTCGAGGAGCCCACCTTAGCTAAAACGTGGTGGCCATGAGACAGGCACTAGATAATAATCAAACAATAAGGCCCAGTGAAATGAGACAGGAACCCACGTGGCATTTAACTGAGCCGTGCTTTTGCCTCGAAAGAGTACGGGCCTAGCCCGTACATTCATAGATGACCGAGAAATTGATTTGAATAAAACTGATTGAGTCCTGCTCAATCGTACCATTGAGTAGCACCTCACGTCAGTAGGCTTCGGCTGCAATCCCGATATGCAATGTAAATTTCTAATGTTTGACTTTTGGTAAAAGTAAATCTGTAGTCTGTTTGTGAAGCTATGTACAATGAGCTAAATGTTTTTTCTTGAGGTTATGTTCAATCGACTGCAATCCAATGTTGATAAACGTCAATCTTGGTCCTTTGCCCGATCTCTTTCAATAATTAATCAATAAGTACTTTAATTTATTTATGCTATCGTTATAAACTACGATGGCATATATAACTTTCTCAATTAAAAAATAAAGAATACTAAGTAGAACATTTAATATTTGTCATATAATTTGTCATGTTTCAATTATCTGTTTAAAGACTATTTTTCTTATTTATTTTATATATATTAATCACTTTAGCAAAAAAGTGTTATAGCAGTTTATTTTTCTTAGATTTGGAAAATGTACCAGATCCCGAGGAATATTGCAGTTAAGAAGTCGTTCAAGAGACAGAGAACGTTTAATTTATTTATTATAATTTATGAGTATATGAAATGACTAACACTATAGAGTTATATATATTCACTAAATATGTTTCAAAATAATAAATGTTTATTCTTGTTTATTTTGTTGAATGTACGACGGTGGGTGAATTTGGTGATGTCACTAACACATTTATAATTGGTGACGTTTAATTAATATTAGACAATTTATTAACAAAATAAATAAATCGCACACAATGAAATAAAAAAAAATGCAACGGACTGTGTAAAATGAAAACTACACTGTATGAATGGTAGTAAAACGGCTACGATCGACCTTACGAATATCAATTCAATAGGTACATCATATTTATCATCATTCGAAATATTATATTAACGACTAAGAAGTGTCTGTGGGTGGATATGTTTGCGGAAAGGCCTAATAATTACGTATTCTCAATTACCGCATTATTCATACAGAAGAATATCTTGCTGTTTGAATACCGTCAGCAGCCGTTGGTACGCGTTTCTAGATTTATATCAATTGAAAAATGATATATTTATTTTAGTTGGTACATAATACAATACAAATATAATTCTTGCGTGTATACTGTTAGTTTTCGTGTTTGTATAATTGAAATTATGGTTTATTGCTTTGTTCAGACCCACTATGAAACGCCATACGAAAGTTATTAACGAATTATGGTTTTAATATAGTACGCTTGGATACTAATAGTATCCGATGGCGTATGCGTGTTCTACGATAGACAAGTCTCATTTATGTCTGAATTATTATTCTGCTACATCGTACGGACCGAATGAGAGCGACGGAGTGGTGGAACGGGGAGATTTCGTGACGCAAACACTTAGTGAAAGTCACGTATTAAACTCCAATCCCCCCCCACCCCACTACACACACACACACACACACACACATAACGTTTGTAATTTTTTGTAATTTCCAAGCAGAAAACCAATTCAAATATTGAAATAGTTTGTGTGGAAATTAAATTTTAATTTCGATGCAACCAAAATGTTCGTCGCTTACCGGGATCGAATCCCGCGGCAACATTTTCGGGGACGTATATTTCCAGGTACCGTACCGTATTTTTCGCAGTGTTCTCTGTTCGGAACCCGAACCACGAACGTTGAATTGCATGTGTCGCCTATTCGTGCCGCCTATTATGATGGGCTTCGGATCAACGATTAACAACGTGTACGTACCATTCGTCGGCGTTTGGCCACGTCGAATGCTTCGAATTAGATTCGCATTCGCACGCTCTATCGGCGAAATCCGACGTGGAAACGGGTCGGAAAATGTACCCGTACGCGATCGACTGCACGCATGCACCTCCGACGTCCTTGACATCCGTTCGTCCGGATGGTTCGCGTGACGTCGCGTGCCGGCGAATTTGCGATATGGGACTCGGAACGGACGACGCCGTAGCCGGCTGGCCACTGTCGGGCCGAACAATCGACATCGAATACGGTCGGTCTTCCACTAGATAGCGTTCTGCGTTCAGAGAAAAAAAAAACATTAATTAAACGTCGGTCAATTAAAACGTGCAAAAGGGATTTCCGCAATAACGCGGAAAACAGTTGGTCGGATATTCTTTTAGAATTAAATCCGGTTTGATTTAACATGCGGCCGAATTTCAGTCCGGCTAATTGGTGCGTTACACGTTATATTTTAACCCGCCCGTCCAGAAAGCTAACGCAAGTATCCTCCAAAGGGTCGATGCATTTCCTTTTACTTATTCCGTTCGGTTTGTGAACGGTTTCGTTTTTCAGAATGCGTCACGCGTTTTATATTGTGTAAATTATACGTCGCCTACCGAATAGTTAAAATTATTCACACGTTTTACCAACGTATACGCTGATTCAAACTCGGCATTGCGTCGACGAATCCATTTCGTACACTGAACACGGTTAATTGCAGCACACCACGCACAACAAAAATGGGAAATCGTAATAATCATACCTACAGCCTACGGGTCATATTGCTACAACATGAAGCATAAAAAATGATTTCACTATATAAAAAAAAAAAATGAATAATAATTATAATAGTTAGTGGCGTAGTAAGAAACATTTTTTTGGGGGGACGAGGGAGTGGTGTAGGAGGTGGTGGTGGTCAAATACGTTATGTTGTGTAAATATGTTGTTAATAAATAGTTGTGCGTATGAAACACGTAGGACATAAAAGTCATTTCTGGAATATTGTTCAAAACCGGTTATCGACACGGTCGAGAACGAGAAAGTATTATATATATATACAGTGGTTGAAATACACCTCATACGATAAGTGGCGTAAGATAAAACGTGTTTCTTTTTTATAAAAAAATTGATATTTACTATTATTACTGTTTACATACATGCGATTTTTCATGAACTTGAAAATACTTTCAAAACAATTTCAATCTGCAATAATTTTTTTTTAAATTCTATTTTTTTCCAAACGCGTGAATATTTTTGGGGAGATTTCATTCCCCCTTCTCCCGTTACTACACCACTGAATTAATTACATATTATCTAAAACAATTGTTTTGTAATCAGAGTGCTAGTTACTCTTAAAACAGACCGTATACTGTAGTCTATATTATTTTCGTAATAGTTTTATTTACTTTTCACACAACACAACAATAGTACATACGAGTATTTAGAGTTGACTACCCAATACTTCAAACTTCACCATGCAAGCGCCAACTACATTTTACAAATTTCCTTCACAAAACCTTGAGAATTCAATTCATGTATTCAACAGCATATCGACTACAATTTCAATTAAGTTTAATATGTAATGTTGATTGAATATCATCAACAAAGTATGTACACTAATTGCACCCGAAATAAGAATGTAGAAATGTTTTCACAAACGTTGTTTTTGTATCTGTTCGAGTACAATAAATATAACGTAACATCTCAATACGACCGAGTTTTGAATAGAATATTTATTTGTAAACGAATATTTTTTTTTTGACATAGAAGTATCATCATATTCACAGTTAGTTATGATAAGTTTTTTTCGTGGACACCAAAATTAAAAATACAAATATTTACGTACAAAAGACAAATACTGTATGCACTTTGAAACGTATATTCTTCTAATCTATTTCCCGTGTACACATAACTCAATAAAACGATAAGCACGACAAATAATCACGTATTAACTATTGAAAAAAACTTTCGTATTTATTACGGTGTTCAGGAATATTATTTTCAGTAAAAATCATGTATTGACCTAATGCATTTGTTGTTAGTTTTTTCAGTATTTTTCACTAATTTTCTAAAATAAGAAATGAAACATAGATGGTACTAGACGACATTGTTTTCGCTTAAAAAAAATATAAATAATAACTGTTCGGCCGTATATCATTGTTAAAAAAATAAATGTATTTATTATGGCAAACTAACAGTTATAAACAATCTTTGTCCTGCGTTTATTATAAGCCACTCAGTGTAATATAGTATATAATAAATACAACCGATATTTTCGATACAATCCCGCGCAAAGGCGTTCCCAGAATTTAAATTTAAGATCGATTCTTTTATAAAAACGATTCGAGTTAAAGCAAAAAAAAAAAATGGAAGATTAAAATGAATGTTGATGGCTAATTTAAAAAAAAAAAAATTAATTTATCGACATGCAAATTGACCGTGTGTCAAATATCATGGCAGAAACGTCATCTCTGGTTTTTAATTGTTGATGCCAAATACTCAGTATTGATATGAGTATACGAGTTCGATAAAGAGGTTAAAGAATAAGTCATTGCCCTCGCCACAAAGAAAGTAAGACAACTGCTACTTGTTTAATAATGTTTTATGTTGTTATGCATTCTTCCATTCGTTTGTGACATAAATGAAATAAAACAAATTATATATCATAAAAATGACAAAATGTCTAATTATTAAAGAAACAAGACACTAACAAAATTATAATTATAACAAAAATCAAAAAGCCATACAAATTATAGTGTACATTTATTAATAAAATAGCACGACACAACACCCACGCTTATTGTCTCTGCAGTCTATCAATGATATATACTATACAAAATTATGCTACAATTACATAAAATTTAAATTATGATGTTTTAACAAAAATTTGTAGTTATAAGTTTAAGCACATTTATTACAATTTTATAGTTCGAGAGCATCTCGTAAAATTTTACTGAAATATTCTCTGACAAATTAAATACACCCAAAGCTAATTGTACAAATAAAAAAATGTATATAACTTGTTAGCTTATGTTTTATAAAAAAGCATATGATATTGCATTGAAAATATTATTCAGTTCTCTCTTTAGATTTAGTAATAGTTTATAGCCTTATAGATGTTTAAACATTAAATTGAACTCATACATTATGTTTTAATTTCTGCTTAGCAAGATTTTGCCATATTGACCACTAGACAAACGAAGAACATAAATGTGATTATGACGCATTAATGAAATTGGACACAAAGATTTTGTTCGTATGTCTTACACCAATAAGCGTTATATTTTGAATACTTGTAAAAAAAATATCAACGGTTTTTTATTTTTCGAAACACTATTTGCATTGGAACAGCGCCGAATTGTACAAAATCCATTCACCGCGATTTGTGAATGGTCCAGGGAGAATTGTAAAAATCGTGTGATCCGTTGATATATGAGTTTTGAGAGTCGATATAAATACTTAATTATTTTTACATGAGAATATCTTTTAGTTGGAGGATTTCTGTCAAAAATATGCATGACGCTTTTTTTCGTAACATTTGACGACGTCAGCAGTTGGCGTGGTTACATCGTGTGAGTTTGCACTCATCTCTTAATACACCGATATATTAACATGTAATTTGTAATAAATGGTGGAAAATATTTATTTCATTTTAGTAAAATATATAATATTATAATTACTTTAAGTTAAATGTAATATATATACACACACAAAAATCAATCCAGTAAAATCGAGTTCTACGTTGAATGAATCATTATGCAGTCATATAAAATATTCGAATAAAAGTATTTGATTATATTTTTATATTTGACTACATATTTTGAATGCTATTTAAATGTGCTCTACACAAGAATGCTACTAGATATAATAATATTGATAGACACTCGATAGTGTGGACCATGATCGTTCAAATTCCATATAATACAAACGCTTGCATAATAATCTGTACGAGTCGTAGAATAATACGCGTAATGCATTTATCATTATATTTATTTAATAATAATTGTAGATTATTGTTATCGTACAAGTAAATTGACAATTAGAATATTTTAATTTTTTTGTATTCTTACTGTAACTTAATACATGGAAAAACACGCACATGAACATATGTAAAGAAATACAGCATGTTGTTCAGTCATAAATAATATGTTTTTTCGATTTACACTGCATTATAATACGCACTATCCGTTGCTGATAATAAGCCTATTAATAATTGACCTCTGTGAAAGAATACGACGAGTTCAAACCGGTATCCGTTGTTGTGAGCCTGTTTGCGTAATACCGTTTTCTTATACGTATATACATAAAATGTGTGACGGTGGTCGATCGAAACAGTTTTCGGTATAAATTGCTTCTATACGTAATACAATAAATATAGCGAACGAAATGAATACGCACAGGTGGTCACAGAATTATGGACGACAGCGACTATTTGTCAAGAGACGAATTTTATAATTCAAATTCACAGTAACGAAATGTTACGACATCGCGTTTATGATATTCCATTGTTACAATCATAAACTATACCCGATGTTCATACACGACGTATTCAATGAATCAACGTTTAGATCCAAAGCGAAGATAATAATGTATTGGTTTGTTAGAGAACTGCACTTTCTCGTGTACTTACACCGACGATCTATACGAATCGTGTCCGGATGATCGATACGTTTCTCGATTTTCCCGGTGTTGTTTTCTTAAGCATTTATAGTTTAAAAACTGACGAATAATTAGTAAGTTCATCCGTTTTTGATATGGAGGAAATTTGTATATTTAAACCCGAACATTTAACGTTAGCTTAGACATATGATTATTTAACAATTAATTATTTGGTAAAGTTTTAAACGGCCAATAAGAATTATTTTTTTATTTTGCTGTCAATTAGTCACAAAACAACTGTAATTGCGTTAAAATAATTTGAACTTTAAATTGGTCATACAATGTACAGTAAGTAAATACGTACACCTTAACATATGAACAAACGCGCAGAGACAAATCTCATATATTATTAATTTTGTTAGGCTGTTATATATGTATATATAAGTACGATTATCTATGTATTTATTGGAAAAACAATTCTTTTTAATCACTTTGACTTTGACCCTTGTATACCAAAGTCATCTACTATGTAACTGATAAAAAATAGTCATGTGTCTATTATATTTACATATAATAAATTTTGTATTCACAATTAAATTATTGAGTGTAAAATGTACATATAAAAATAATGCAATTCCTTGTTTTATACAAATACGTAATAACTATAGTACGGATTCGACAACATTATGAAACTATAAAATAAGATAAAACCCTAAATAAAACAATAAAAATTCGTAATAAAAGCCATTAATAAAATAGTTTTTTCTTAATAATTATTTTTAGCTTAATGATTTTTATGTTATAAAATGGTTTGAACAAATACGTATATATTATAATTATTATTAAGTTTTCTATTAATGAGTGTCTCAAAAACAAACAGTTCGTTTATATTTTTTAAACTCAAATATGATTATTAATGTGTAATAAAATTGTTCTTTAATAGTATTTGAATAATTAAAAATAACAAAAAATAAATACAATTTCATATAATTATCCTACCGTATTCGAATCATGTTTCTAGCTGATTAACGGCAGTACTTCGTATTGTAAAAATTATAATAAAAATTGCGCAAATGTCTGTAAGACTTCAACGTCCATACTCAAGTGATAGCACATATTATATAATTACATTGTATTTATTATTGCAAGTCGTATGTAACTATATGTATATATTATATGAAAACTATAATATTTAAATAATGTTTTGTTAAAATAAAACAAGTCCTTATATCATAACAACAATAAATTATTTTTAAAATAATATAAAATAAATAATAGATACATTTTTATATAGTGTTACGTTCTATAACTATGTTCGAGTGTTTTATTAATAATCGTGTGCTCATAAAATAATTTAAGACTTATCTATTACTACAATATTCTGATAATGAAAATCAACATGTGTTTAATAATTTCGTAATAATTGTACTTGAGTAACAAAAAAAAGAAGCATTTTATCTCTTTATATATAAGTAGCGATAGTTATACCGAATATAAATAGTATAAAAAACTGTATTACTTAAAAACTAACTTATCACACCACTAATGGATACCATTTTTTTTATTCCGTAAAAATATGTTATATTAAAGACGTATGCAGATTTTATTTCTATAGCCATAAAATTTCAGAAAAAAGCATATTTTCTGTGTGGTTTATTAAAATTACTATGTGTTAATTAAGAGAAAAGTATGTTCAAACTCATTAACGCCCCTCAACCACATAATATAAAGAAAATGTCATATTTTATAGTATTCTGCATTTGATCGAAAAAAATTCATACTTAATCCTGTTTAATTTCACATTTCTCAAAACATATTATATACTCAGTGTTTATCGAGATATTTGTATATTCGTTTTTTATTTATTTACATCATTTGAAACCACCATCGTTCGCATTTTATTGTATGTAGTTCGATGAACACAAAAAAATAAAAATAATGCTAATGTTATCCTTATATATATATATATGTATGTATGTATATAAACGAACGCCTTTTTATGTTACGTTATATGTATGGCGTATTCGACGATTACATTGTTCAATACAGTTGCGATGCAATACAATATCAAACTGGATAACATTTACGATTACCGTATACATTCATATTGTAGTCTATTATTAAATAATATTATAATATACTATTTAGAATAATAATTGTGAAAGCGATAATAATATAACTAGAAACCATAATTGTACTCCTCGATTTATTACTGTATACGTAACTAAGTACTTCCATCTTATTGAGTCCTCATTTTGATATAAAATTAAAATACGAGAATATAACAACGGTGCGTTATATTAACTAGTTAATTAAACTTATTATTAACTCATTTTCTCATATAAAAAAAAAAAAAAAAACCCTAGTAATGACTAAACGCGTGATGAACATAGCAAACCAAAAAATAAGACCCTACTACTTTGAGCAATTGGAAAACTTTAAATACCTAAAATTCGATATTAACAGTAAAAACAATATAAATAATGAAATAAAATTAAGAATAAGTACTGCAAACAGTTTTTCAACAAATCGTGTAATTAGTATTCAAAAATAGGTTAAAGGTTATATATAACTCCGGCTATTCTGCAATGAACTGTTCAATGTACAAAGTGTAAGAAGATAAAAATATTATGTAATGATTTAAGGCATCGAACTTAATTATTATTAGTCTACACTCTCGCAAATATTTTTTAACGATTAAATAATTATTGTTATATAAAGTGTGCATTTAATAAATATTATATTTTAGTTGTTCAGAATTTTAACTAGTTAAAATCAATATATTATATTGTCGATGAATAGGGAACATTAAATCTATGTATATTTAAAACTAAAATGTTTTTAGTGCTTTTATATAATAAACACACGTATACAACAAATTTATATTTTCTTTTTTCATTAATCAACGTAATACTCATTGGCTTTTTCGTATATTTAAATATACACCTACACACACACACACACACACACACACACACACACACACATATATATATTTTAATATAAAATAAGGCTCCCCTAGGGATCCCCCCCTCCCACCACTGACTACCTGTGTGACGAGAAGGGCCTATGAAGTTTAGATATAATATATCCATCGCGAGTAATAAACTGACACATGATGTGCAAAGTATAAACACGCGTTCAATAATATTTTGTGATTTCAATAAATAATATATTACGAGTACGTATATATAGATGCTTGAAATCCGTTATGATAAACACACCATTTGCCGGTCATGATTATTTATCATACCAATAACGAAGATTGAATGTGCATGTTAATTTATTAGGAAAGAATTGTTTAATCTCTCCCTATATAGTTACAAAGTCCGTAGTAAACACATCCGTACAATTTGTATTCGACCTCTGTCGAAATATTAATAATTTATTACTAACTGGTTCGTATGATACGAGAAAACAAAATGTACATTTTAATATAATGTAGATAATAATTTAATATAATATAAACATACAAAGAACTTTAATATTCATTGATTGCGAACGCCGTATATCGTAGGTATAATAAATATGTAACAAAACAAACATTATTTAATATACGCTATACTATTAACTTATCTATAAAAGAAATATATATACACATGTATTTCTTAAAACTATTACTTTTAAAAAATATATTATGCAACGAATAGACTTTTGAAATGTACTAATACAAATGTTTAATAAAAGTTAAAATAATGTAAAAATATATTCTAATATCATAATAAACCAACCATTACTCATTTAATGTATTAAGTAAATTTTATAGTTGGTGCTGTGTAATGTGAATCCAACTTAATTATTCGCGCTTTAGGTTTATGAAAGGCACCGCCGAAAAGGTGTATTAAGATTACAGTTTTTGTATAATTAAGTGACAAAATAATAAGCACAAATAACAAAACCGATCAAGTTGATAAATTTTTTTAGAGTTCAGTTAATCTAAGTTAATGAGTACCAATTAATTTATTTTAACTTTCCATTCCTAGTCTAAATGCGTTTGCTATGTTTTTATTTATGTAATATAATATTTTACGTATTTAAAAACAATTGATATAATTTCAATAATCAACCATAATAGAAAAGTAAATTCGTATAATTTTTTGAAAGGTAAACGAACGTTATATAATATTCGTCATCTATGAAAATAAACAACATTTAAAACATAATGGCATAATGAATAATATAAGGAAAAACAAAACGTTATATTATAATATATATTCTGGCAACGTTATAAAAAGGTTATTATTATAAAATATTTGATGTCTGATAATGTAAATATATTATATAAAATGAATGAACTTTATTCCCTATTGCTTTAATGCATTCGTATACACACATAAAAGTTGTTCTATAGTTGAACTGAAATGTAAAACGATTATATTGTATTAATTAACGAGAGTTAGATAAACGTATTTAATTTTAAACCTTAGGTCAAAGAAATCAACACGCTGTAATGATTGATAACCACACATAATATGATTTTAATAAAGTTGAAAATGTTTTATGTTTGAATAAGCAAAATATAATGTGTATAGGAAGATAAAATTAATGAACCGAAAGACTAATTATTATGAACAAATCATTTTTAATGAACAAGTTTGTTACAAAAATTGCATAAACTCTACGTTTCGAAGTCAGCGTATTTTAAATTATAATTATATACTTTAACAAGACATAAAATAATAATTCCGTATGAAATCGCTCCTGCTAAATTAAACCCGTACTGGATACCCATATATTTATGTATAAACAGAAAAAATATATAATATTTTTCAACGTGATTTGAACACTTTCATACATATTTCATTCGCATTGGACTATTAGGTACGCATGAAAACTTGCTCTTTTTATCTTAATTCCATCCGATTGATTTTGTCATTAATTTTGTCCATCCTTGAAAAAATACGATCGCGATTTGTGACAATCTACAATATAATTTGACGAGAACACTAATATTTATACTATATATTTCCCAAAACATAATATAGGATTAAAGCCGATTATATTTCCGTATATTTATCGTAATCAATCAAGATTTTTGTCTCGCCATGTATCACCCAATATGGTTATATGAAACGGCCACACACTGAGTGATCATCGTATCTTCTAGTACCAATTTCAATGTAAATCTAATATATCATTTATATGTGTATAATGGAATATAATTCTCAGCATACATTGTTATACAGTCATACGGCATTTAGTTTAGAACGCGGTATTTTGTTGTTGTCATTCGTAACACGCAGTCAGTCTTTGGATTTCCTAGTATGTAGTCGAATATTGTAAAAATAAAAACACAACATCGTTCCATCGATATACAATAGACGCATGTTTACACATATACACGGGCAACAACACAATCCGGAAAAAAGGACATAATGAAATACGTATACATGATATTCCACTTATAAGTTAAATCACGTATCTCGCTTTACCGAAAACCGTTTCGCCACAAAAATGGTGTAAATCTGATTTAATATTTTGGTGTCATGTGATTTAAAAAATAATAATTAGACATTCCGTAAGGTCCAGTTTACCAGCTGTGCAGTCGAATGCATCAGATGATATTAGCGTCATACTAATAATTAAGTCTTGTGTACATATATGCAAATAAAGAAATGTTGAGAAAACCCGGTTTCTATGTATATTTACAACAATTTTGCGTTAGTTTTCGTTTGTAAACGAAACCGTATTCTGCGGACAACGCGGCATTGGAAAGCTGAGGACGGCTAGGTGACTGCCGAAACGAGAGGTCAAAAACCCCGATTTATAAAAAATGAATAAAGATAATTGATCGAACGGACATGGGATGCGATGAGGGGACGACTCGTCCGTTAGGAATGCGTGTGACCGCGCGCACGCCTTTATAAACCTTATGGTTTACGACGTAGACATTACACGTGAAGTGAGGTTTTTATTTTCGAAAACAATATTTCGATTAGAAACAACGTACGAATCTGATATGTACACCACGTCAGGCGTAGGTTTAGAATATTATATTATATACTCCGTTGGTATGCGATGATTATTGGCGTCTGTTTAAAAGTGTAAACCGGTTTTATTTCGTCCGTACCGTGTGTAACATTGCTCGCAGACTTTAAACAAACTGGAAAATAAAAACAAGTACATCTTACAAACTTAGATAAGCTTGTGTGTCTTTTATTTAGTGTAACTCATCTATCCAATAATATTGAAAATTCGATGGTCGGTCGAAACGTTTCATTATTACTTATAAAGCATACTATTAAGGCGCTAAACGACTCGTAAAAATGTACGATCACTCGTATTTATCGAGACTGTTATTGTGCTGCATTTGTTGTCGTTAATGGACTTTGACTTTTGAGCTTTGGCCATATTTATTTATTGTGAAACGTGTGAAACATATATATATATATATATTTGAAACAAATAAATATATGTTGGGTACAATGTATTACAAGTCATTGAATTGCTATTAGATTTTAAAATAGTTTTTTGTCTTGAATATTGTTTTTAATATTGACATTAAGTAAATTACGTTTAATTTAATTTAAGTTAACTATTATTTGTTTCAGAGATATGGGCTGGTAAATTGTGATCATACGAATTATTGAAACGTTTGTATGACCGAAACGATATATTATATTGTGATGTCACAGTCGTGTGTTATGCTATAGTCAAAACAAAAAGCGACTAGAAACATTTAGATGTATAAGTGAAAAATCTATACCTAATGTGCATTTATATTGTATTATGATTAAATGTTAACGAATGAAATGTGTATATTACAAACAGTATTATAGTTTGTGTAATAAGTACATTTATTAAATTACACGCTAACTAGGCGAAACAAAATTAACATAAATCCTCACTAGCCAATATTTAAAAACAAAACAATTTTTATACAGCGTTGATAGTGGAATACTTAAATTAGTGTTATATGCTTTTAAAAACGTAAAATAATTTCTTCATCTATATTGCTACATTGTACTTTTAACTCTGTGATCAGATAGCAATTGTTTTTTAATTATTTTAATGAATTACATAATAAACTGTGCCAATCAATGAGATAAACAATTGTGGAGAATACAACGTTACATTACGTACACAATGAATATACTGGAAATAATTGAATGTAATTTGAATAATATTTTTAAGAAATACGTCTAAACATAGACGGGCGATTTAAGAAACTTTTTTTTTCAATTATTAATCAAATCTAAAAATCAGACGATGTTTTTATAAAACAATATTCACATCGTAAATATTGCTGGAAAGTATAATTTATTAGTGCATCGATATAAATGTCATTCACATAAATACATTTCAATAATATATTATACGATTAATACAGTTATAGATTATGGATATCCATAGATATATGGATACGATGAATTACGAACATACGAGCTATTTGTAGAGGTAGTTTGTTCACAATTTCGATAATTATAAATGACGGTTGTTGATTTATTTTCGCGTTTAAAGACAATTCAATACAGACTTAGACATATAATACTTTAAAAAAAAAATTTGAAAATCGTCAGCCATTATTCTGAAGTTTGAATTTCGCTAAACTACAAAGAAGTAATCAACTTTGTTCCGTTCAGAATCATTGTACAAATGCAAAAAATCAATAATGTTTTCAAATGTCGAATAATACAACTTGTTTACTCGAGTAATTGTAATTGACATTCACAGTATCGCTACTATCTTTTTTTTCCTTTTAATTGAATTTTTATTTATTAATAATGTAGCATCGTCCCGAGTTTCAGTTTCGCGTCCAGTTGTCCCGATAAATTTTCAACGGGACGCTTTTTATGCCTTTTATTTATCATTTTACTCGAATAAAATAGACAATGATCCCGTAGACAAAATTTTATATTTGAATTTTTTGTAAAAATGTTTTCACCAAAAAACGTAGACAATAATAGTCTACTCAGTTGCCTACGATCCTCTTACGATGAGAAGACGAAACATGGTCATTTGAATGTTTTGAAAATAAGCATAATCGTCGAATAGTATGTTATGTTATAAACGTGAAACATAAGTCACGTTATTGAATTTAATGTTTAGTTTGATTTCGTGATTTCGTCATTATGTTTCTTTTTTTTTTCATTTTAAACGACATTATAGTTTTTGATCGAAGTATCGGTTAATGGTTTTACGATTTGTGTTTCTGTACACGCGAACGATTTTTCAACAATTAAATATAGCATGCAGTACACAATATTTACTAAGTACGCGACCGGGTGTCGTCCGGCAAAGCGCTATTACATAACAACCTACAGATGAAAACATCCACAGACAATAGAGTATATAATACGGACATTATTCTTGACATTACATAAAAGTGTCACTTTTGTTCGAAACTTGAACGAAGGAATACAATTTTCAACAAGAAATGTCAACCACTTTTGGACGTTATCGTTATGTTTTCATCGTTTACTAATATACTCACAACGGGTAAAACGGTCAACACACGGTAAACTGGACTGCGTGTGTGATGGAAGCGTACGTCGGCGTATCGGCGGCGCAATAAAAACAAAAAAAAATGTTCCACGGCGAGGTGGTGGTGGTGGTGATGGGGTCGGCGTCGAACACGTTTTTGTACGACGTACGAAATAATTTCTGAAATACCGTTCGAAAACCGAGACACACGGTGTCTCGAGCCGAGAAAACGTGTACACGTGAGTATAGATTTTTTGAAACACGCCCGCGGCGTACGTCAAGCGTCCGAAACGGATTGGATACCGCGATTACCGGCTACGACCGCGCGTCGTTTTATCGTGTACAGATTGTACATACATAAAAAAAGAACATAATTCGTCGTGTCGAACGTTGTTGTCTCTGTCCGCGTTCAACATCTCGTTTTGGTAATCCGTACGAAAACAACAACGTTGTTCGCGGCGGGGAAAAACGAAAAGAAAAGAAAACAACAAAAACCGCCCATGTCGTATTCGTGTGGAAAACGTTATAAACGCGGCGAGCCCGTACGGCGCACGCGTAGAGAGACGTGTTCATTGGCCGTGCGCGTTGTTTTTTTCTTTCGTTTTACCCCGTCGGGCCTCCCGCCGAAGCCGCCGAAGCCGCCGAACCCCCCCCCCCATACCCCCTCGCCCGTCGACGTACATCGACACCGTTACCCGTCCGCACGGCCGGTGGTAGGGAGGGGGACGGCCGGCCGGCGCCGTTATAAACGGCTCGCGTCTCGACGGATCCCGATCAGATCCCGACGACAGTTTCCCCGGTGAACACGCGGCACGGTCCAACGTCAATCCGTTTCTCGTCTCGCTCGCTCTCTCTCGTACGTCCGTCCGTCCAGCACACGGTTCCCGTTGGTTCGCCGGCGCCGGAAAACCTCGCACGTTCCCGAAGAGACGATTGCGATTCGCCCGCCCGCAGATGGAGATGGACGCGTTCGAGTGCGACACGACGAAAGTCTCCAAAGAGGTGAATTTCCGATTGATTTCCATACGATTCTTACGACTCGTCACTTACGTATGTGGACGTGTGTTGACGAGTCCGTCGTATTTAGTTTTAAGCGCGGTTGTCATCTCCACGAACGTGTTCCGTTCGTTGTTCGTCTGCACGTCGTGTACATATCACGTGGCGTGTACGCGACTCCGCGCACAACGCTACGACAAATACGCCGCGTTTTCGTTGCGTTTTCGCGTTTCGTACAATTTCCACTAAATAGTATTGACCATCGGCGTGGATAAGATACGTGTACGTCGTACAAGTCACGGCCGCCGACGGGCGTGTACATGATGACGAGTGGGGGAGACGTCGACGATTGGGTTTTTTTTCTCCCCCAAATTGTTATTTTTCAACTGATATCCCCATTGCGATTCGGGATCGTGCGCTTATTTCTACGCGGTGGGCATTTCATTTCGACAAACGGATGTCTTGTGAATGTGCGGACGACGACCGACACTTACCGGTTTTAACGCGGCCGCCGTAAAACGATTAGAAATCAATGTCTTCACGCGGGCCCCCTCGCCGATTCGATCGCGTTCAAGGCCGTGCGGAGCCGAACACAATGCACACGCCAGCACGCACGCGCACGCATGCGACCGTCAGACGAACGAACACACGAACCCGTCGGCGCGCGTACGTGATCACCAACAGCGCGCGGCGACCGTACGAAGACATCGCGTATCGTTTCTCTCTCTCACTCTCTCTCTCACTCACTCTCTCTCACCCTCTCTCTCTCACTCTATGTCTCTCTCTTTCTCACTCCCTCTCTCTTCCTCTCGCCCTATATTCCATTCGCCGCCATGTGTTGCCAGATCCGTCCGATCCTGCGCGTGCTACGCGGCCTGTTGTTGTACACCGAGACCCGCCCTCGTCCACCGCTGCCACCGAAGCCATCGAGTACGCGTCTCCCGGACGTTTTTGTTCGTAGGAGCAAATATCGACGACGACCGACACTTACCGGTTTTAACGCGGTCGCCGTAAAACGATTAGAAATCAATGTCTTCGCGCGAGCCCCCTCGCCGATTCGATCGCGTTCAAGGCCGTGCGGAGCCGAACACAATGCACACGCAGCACGCACGCGCACGCATGCGACCGCCAGACGAACGAACACACGAACCCGTCGGCGCGCATACGTGATCAGCAACAGCGCGCGGTGACCGTACGAAGACATCACGTATCGTTTCTCACTCACTCTTCGCGCTCTTTCTCTTTCTCTCTCTCTCTCTCTCTCTCTCTCTCTCTCTCTCTCTCTCTCTCTCTCTCACTCACTCTCTCTCTCCCTCCCTCTCGCCCTATATTCCATTCGCCGCCATGTGTTGCCAGATCCGTCCGATCCTGCGCGTGCTACGCGGCCTGTTGTTGTACACCGAGACCCGCCCTCGTCCACCGCTGCCACCGAAGCCATCGAGTACGCGTCTCCCGGACGTTTATGTTCGTAGGAGCAAATATCGACGACGACCGACACTTACCGGTTTTAATGCGGCCGCCGTAGAGCGATTAAAAATTAATGATCCCTCGCCGACTTGATCGCGTTCAAGGCCGTGCGGAGCCCCGAACACAATGCACACGCAGCACGCGCAGCACGCGCAAGCGACCGCCAGAACACAAGAACCCGTAAGCGCGCGACCGTACAAAGACAACGCGTATCGTTTCCCTCTCTCTCTCTCTCTCTCTGTCTCTCTCTGTCTCATTCTCTCTCACTCACTCTCTCTCTTTCTCTCTCTCTCACTCTCTCTCTCTCTCTCTCACTCTGTCTCACGCTCTCTCTCACTCTCTCTCACTCACTCTCTCTCTCTCTCTCTCTCTCTCTCTCTCTTTCTCTCCCTCTCTCTCTCTTTCTCTCCCTCCTTCTCAACCTCCCACCCTCTCTCCTTCCCTCTCTCTCTCCCTCTCTCCTTCCCTCCCTCTTCCTATAATATTCCCGTCCCCGCCATGTGTTGCCAGATCCGTCCGATCCTGCGTATGCTGTGAGACCTGTTGTTGTACACCGAAACCCGCCCTCGTCCGCCGCTACCGCTGTAGCCACCACCCGCCGAGTACGCGTCTCCCGGACGTTTATGTTCGTAGGAACAAATATCGTATTTGAGAATCGCCGCGGTTATTTTGGAAAAGCGTTGTAAACAAAATGCATATGATAAAAACGGCTTCGAACGGCTCTTTTGTACTAAAACGTGAACGATCCTTATTCGAATAATAGCATGCAAACGACGGGTACCTGTTCCCAGACCGCCTGGAAAATTTATTTTTACTATTTATTCCCTAACCATCGCGAGATGAACCGCTAAAAACGCTTTTCTTCGAATGCGATTATCGCATTTTCTAGGAAAGATGTGTACTCAAATAAGAATTTCTCGAACGAATTCATTTTCAACTAACATTTGTGAAATGTAATTTTCACCGTTATTACATTTTCATTCGTCCGAGCTTTATGTTGCATAACCGCGAATACGAGCCGGGGACAACAAATTTTTGTTAAAATTATGATTTTCACGTGTACATTTTTTTGTACACGAAAATTTTTTACGTTATCCAAAAAACTTTAGATACATAAAACTATAACATTAACTATAATGGTTAACTTCACGTAGCCCACACACTTTGTCCTAAAATTTCAAAACCTATACCAAAATATGCGTCGTCATTTACCAGTATTTGCAAGTTTTTTCTCGAAATTTGCGAGCTTTGCCCCGGTAGAAGGTGCAACAAGCCGCATCTGCCTTTACCCTAGTACTTAAAAGAAACGATATGTCAACAACAACAAACAAAAATTATTTTATTATTTTACTGGCCCAATTTCAATAAAATATAAAAAAATAATTATTATATTCATCCATTTAAAAATCAAATTATAATTTTTCCTTTTCTTTAATTTTAAGTAGGGCCTACGATCGTCTTGTCGTCTAAGCCATGAGCCGCCACTAATTATTACTATTATTATTGTTTACGTTTGTTTGGTTTTTAATTTATTACACTGTATATTTTAATAGTTGATTTTTTGGGTAGGTCAAAGATACTTGCAAACCACTTTTACTTACCGATGAAAAACTTAAAGATATAATGGAAATCATGAAAAAATCCATCAACGACGGTTTGGGCAAAGAAACTAATAAACTTTCAAAAGTTAAATGTTATCCAACCTACATGCAAGATATACCCATTGAATTAGGTAAAAACGCTATAAATTATTATGCCTAATAACATTTTAATCTTTTTTTTTTTTTTCTAGAAGTTGGAAATTTTTTGGCATTAGACTTAGGCGGCACTAATTTCCGTATAGTGTTGGTTATTATAGATGAGAGTAAATTTTGCCATATTTCTTCTGTAGTCTACAAAATACCTACTCGTATCCAGACGGGAAATGGCACTGCTGTAATTAAACATCATCATACTAATTAATTAATTACATTTATGTATAGAAATATCAATGTATAATAAATTTAAATAACACTAAATTGTTTTGTAGTTGTTTAATCACATCGCTAAAAGTTTAGCGAAATTCATTAAATTTAAAAGTCTGGATCGCACAGTGATATTACCGTTGGGTTTTACATTCAGTTTCCCACTTAAACAAGTTGGACTTACTGAAGGATATTTAATCACCTGGACAAAAGGTTTTAAATGCACTGGAGTTGTCGGCAAGGATGTTGTGAAACTCCTAAATCAGGCCGTAGCCAAGAGGAAGGTAAATAACAAAATGATAGCGTTTTTTTGTATTGATATAACATCAATTTTGATGTTCACATTTCCTTTATAAATACTTGTTGAAGAAAATATAAACATTTTAAAGATCAAAGAGTGTTGTAATGAATGTAAATTGAACAGAAATTATTTCATTAGGACGTCAAGATTGAGGTGTGTGGAATATTGAACGACACAACTGGAACATTCGTATCATCCTCTACGATAAAACCGGATACAAAAATTGGACTCATTATTGGTATGTGTAGTAAATCCTATGTATACACATTAAAATAAGATAATATTAAGCACTAATAAATAAGCGAATTAGTAAATATCGAATCGGTCGTCATTTGAATAACACATCGATAGTTTTATCGGTTTCAGTAATAATTTTGTGATTTTTACAAACACCGATATAAGAATAACTGACGTAGTAGTATATACTTTATAAGTTTTAAAATAGCGGATGGGAGCTAGTGACTGCTCGAAGTAATGTGTACGGAGAACTGATGCTCCCGCGTGGCGTAGACATAAATCAATTACAATGTGTTGTATGTTAATAGTCAGTGGGTATGACATGTGTGGCATACGCCAATTACGTAAATGTACAATATGTCAGATATGTTTTTATATCATATACATTTGATTTTAATTATCTACGCGGTATTTTACGAGATAGGTATCAGATTAATACAACACATTTTAACATATTATCGCGCGCGCGCCTTACTTTTAAAGGAACGGGATGTAATGCGTGCTATCTGGAAAAAATCGAAAACGTTGAACTTTTCAACGGTGACAAATCAAAGCCATACGTGATCGTAAATACCGAGTGGGGCGCGTTAGGAGACGACGGTACATTGAACTCCTTTCGCACAAAATACGACTTGCAAATAGACAACAAATCTATAAACTCTGGAAAACAAACGTAAGTTGCGTCTAGTTGGTAATTCTTTTTTGCAGTAATTTTTTCATATCCCGCCCGTTTATGGTATCCTACAGGTTCGAGAAGATGATCAGTGGCATGTATATAGGCGAGATCGTGAGGTTGATCATAGTAGAATTGACGAAACGCAAGAAATTGTTTGGAGGAAAGAATTCAAGGAAAATGAAAAAGAGAGGATCATTCGATTCGATGTTCATTTCAAATATCGAACAGTACGTATAATGTAATATAATAAATAATATAGTAGTGAAAAAAAACAAAAAATAAATAAAAATAAAAAGTTAATACTCTTAAAAAAAATATATATATGTGTGTGTGTGTGTGTGTGTATGTGTAAACTATTATTATTATTATTATTATTATTATTATTATTATTATTATTATTATTGAAACTGTGTAATTAACAAGTAGTTTCGGCGATTATTATATATTAAAATTCAATTGTTATATAAGCAGCATAGAATTTTCGAAAAATGATAGAGTGGCGAGAATGACAATAAGGTGATTGAAAAGAATGTGATGAATATTAAATGGAATATTAAGGAAATTTAGTAAAGAATGAAAGCGTGAGCGCTCTAAAGACAATGAGGAGCAATTGAAAATAATATAGTTAATGTCACAGATAGCAGGTGTATTATGAAGTGTACAAAGAGGAGATTTTAGGGACATTTTAAAAAAATGGGAATGAAGTAAATTGTAGCCAAAACGCAGGCGCGAAAAAGAGCAGATTGCTTTGCGTGAAAGATATGTATACTTGAATACACAAAAAAGCCAATAGGTATATAAATATTATGATATTATGATTATTTACTAAAACTTGTTTTGCAAAATTTAAATATGGATTAGCTTTTTATTATCTTATTTCAGAGATATGTTCTATATATCTTATATTAAATTTTCTATTCGTTTTATCAACATAAAACTTATTACAAGTACATTTAAGTTTGTAAATACCAGGAAAATTAAATTTATTAAAATCATTATTTGAAAATTGTTTTATTTTATAATTTATTTGTTTGATTAAATTATTATTAGTATTGAATGAGATTTGAATATTATTTACATTAATATTTTAAATGTTTGAGAATTTTCTGATAATTTATTTTGATATTTCATACTACAATAATTAATTACATTATTTATTTATTAAGTTTTTTATATTTTCTTTAACTTTTTTATGTATTCTATGATTGTGTTTAAATTATTTTTATTTTTAGGAACGATATCATATATAATATTAAGCTCATGTTTATAACTATATTTATTTAAAGGAATACACTTAGGTCTATAAAAAATAGAGCTAAAAATGCAATTTTTGGTGAAAAGGATAACTGGAATCATAAGGAATAATAGTTTGTGTAGGTTTACTTTATAAAAAACACACCTCTGAAATAAGATTAAAAAAAGCTAATTCAAATTCAAATTTTGCAAAACATGTTGTTGGAAAATAATCATTTTATTACTTTTAATATAGATAATGATTAAAATTTTTATATTTATAGCAATTCTGTTTTGGAAGAATCACTTGTTTATAAAGAAAATAAGCACAATAAATTCAAAATCATTTTAAATATGCAAACAGATTTTAAAAATAACATCAATATGTATTAGATAATATTAATATCATGCCATAGTTGTTTTCATTAAATACACAATTTTTTTGTTTTTTGATATATTATTATCATATAATTTTTTTTTTCTAAGTAATTTTACTTTTACCTTATTCCTCTGTCGTATTTTCTTTTTGCTTAATAGCTGATGATGACTTTTTGTCAAAACCTGTATTAATAAACACACTTATACAACAACTTTTATATTTATATTTTTTATTTATTAAACGTAATACTCATTGGCTTTTTGTATATATATTTATATATTATATTTTTATTTAGTATTATAATAATTATTGTTATAACATACCGGATAATGATAATCCCTGGTATTATATAACAGTCATATTACTTATACATATGTTCTTGCGGTCGTTCTCGACGGCGATAAAAAATTAAAACATCGCACGTTACACTACGGTAGAGACAACAGTAAATGCACAGCAACATGTGAGGTTTTGAACAAAATGGGCATCAAAAAACCGTCAATCATCGATTCCTTGAACGTGCGGTACATATGCGAGTGCGTGACCAAAAGGTCGGCGTTCTTGGTGGCCTCCGGTTTGGCAGTGTTGCTCAACAAAATGGACGATAAAGACGTCAAGATCGGAGTGGACGGTTCCGTGTACCAGCATCATCCGTTCTACAAGGATATCTTGTTCAGAAAGACCAGATTACTGACCAACTCCGACATAATGGTACGTACGACGCGCGTAACGGTTACTGTGAAAAATCGGTGGGGAAATGAAACATCGTCTTTGTTTTCTTCCACAGATAACGTTCACGGCAGCCAACGACGGAAGCGGTCGTGGGGCTGCTCTCTTGGCTTCCGTGATCACCGGCAACAAACGCAAGTTAAGAGAAAAGAATAATTTACTTAATGAAACAACAGAATAGACATCAAAATGTCAATCATTTTATTTTATTTTATTTATTTTTATTTTATTTCATTTATCTTTTATTTTATTTTATTTTATTTTATTTCATTTTATTTTATTCTATTTAATTTAATTTAATTTAATTTAATTTATTTTTTATTATATTTAATTTAATTTTATTTTATTTTATTCTATTTCATTTTATTTTATTCTATTTCATTTAATTCCATTTATTTTTCATTATATTTATTTTATTTAATTCATTTATTTTATTCTATTTCATTTAATTCCATTTATTTTTTATTATATTTAATTTAATTTTATTTTATTTTATTCTATTTCATTTTATTTTATTCTATTTCATTTTATTTTATTATATTTCATTTTATTTCATTATTTTTTTCTTTACGTCTTAAACATAATCAACTTATAAATGCTTTTATCAACATTATATTAATATCATAATGACATTAATTGCATTTGTAGAACTATCTAAAACTATATTCAATAAACGTTTAATATTTACTATAACCAGTGGCGTGCCCAGGAATTTTTAATGGGGGGGATGTTATAAGTAAATAGTAATAATACATTTTAATGAATTATCATGGTAATACCAAAAACTCAAATGTTTATGCTTCAAGCTATCCAAAATCGTTTCTAGCTCATAATTGTGTAAATTTGTATTGATTGTTCTATAATCAAAATTAATTTAAATTATAACACACTAATACCAAATTTTTCAATTAACATAACACCATTAAATTGAAAAAAATGTATTACATGTTTAAAAATAAAATCAAAATACATGGAAAGTAGATTGCTTATTCCAAACGGAATTTCAACCGCCTAGCTTTTGTACTTTTTTACCATTAACTAATACAAAGTATTAAGTAATTACTCTAAAACAGCTCTTATAACTAATAAGTTGTTTTCTGTAGATCAGCGAAATAGACAATGGAGGGGGGGATATAACCCCTAACCTCCCCCCCCTGAGCACGCCACTGACTATAACCCATACAATTTCGATTTCTATAAAATCCTGTGTCCGCACTATATGTGTACATTGATATACAAGGATTGTAAAAAAAAAAAATTAGCAAGCCACAAAAACTGTGGATCTACTTGACTTTTTCAACTTAAACGCTTAAAAAACTATTGAGAAAATAAAAAACGTGTCAAACAAAGTACCAGTAAAAAAGTAACTAATTCTTATTATTTTATATAATTTAATACTGAATTACAATTAATGTAAAAATGACTGATTGTTCGAATTTATCATTCATTAATTGAACACATGATACTGTAACTGTATGATATCACACACATATATAAAAATTAAATGAATCCTAATACACTATGTAATAATACAAATAGGACCAGTTCAATAATTTTTTAATTATTATAGTTGGTACTAAAAATATGTTTGAATAATAAGTTGTATTAACATAACAAAACAATAATAAATATTATTTAAGTGCATTAAAAACAGAAAAACACATTATCTGAGAAAGGAAACATTTTGTAATAACTGTTCAATGGACTTCTTGAGCAGGATCATGTATATATGCTTGTCTAAGAACGTAAAAATACTTATACGCTTATATTACCAATATTTCTGCCGATCTTACATAGATAATAACGGCAAACACATTTTTCATTAGGCAACAGTGCCTAAATTTATGGATCTCTAGGTTATTAGAACCAGTCATACATATTGATGTTTATAAATATAGAACAGGTAAACTGCACTTCATGACGTCTGATGGTCAACATTATATTTAGTACAAAACAAATTGGTTTCTACAATATCTCCAAGCTAACTTACAGTCATAACAAAAATGTTATTCGGCAAAATCCAATTCAAGGGGCATAAATTTAAGTGTATAGAAAGACATACTTCATTTCTTGTGTATTCAAATTAATTATATTTATTAACAATTAATAGTAATCACAATAACTAATCAATTTTGTTAATACCTTAACCCATTAGTTAGACGTTGTAATTAGTAGCCAAAACATATTGACGTATTGACACGGTGGCAGTAACACAACTACTCAAAGTATGATAAAATAACAAAAATCAGAATTTTAAATATTACAGTCCTTGTAAAGTTTCGTAACTACAAATGTGAAAAAAAAATTAAACATACGTTAAGATTTTCATAGTTTTTTTGTTACTATTTCAAAATGAAATGTATATACAGCAGACACAACTTTGTTGGTAGACCGCACGGGAGCGACAAGACACTACTAAAACATAGGTAAGAAGAGACATTCTACGGTTTTATGAAAAACACTGTACTTTCCGTAAAAAAATCAAAACGATTATTGTATGTATCACAAAACGTGTACGATGCAATTTATAACACGACTACATCATAACCGATTAACGATTTGATATACTGTTATCGGAGTGTTAACACACCTCATACGAATATACTCTGGAACGGTTTGAGTGCTCGTTGTCGTCTCCGAAATGAATTCTCCGCGTACAAATATTCGACATACACGAAATACATAATAATGTTCTTAAGGGAATAAAAATGTTTAACCGTTTCGGCGAACTCGAGTTCAGCAAATCAATGTCATGAATAACACTTATTGATACAATTTCGTTCAACTCGACGACGGGTAAACCGATATCGGCATAGAAAAATATGCTCGATGCAGTTGCTCGGACGAGATAATACGACTGCACATTAATATTATCTCGTTGCCGGGGCAGGCGGGTTCGTAGTGATAGCGTGATATCCGAAAAAAAAAAATGCGGTTTCACGTTAACGTTCTGACCGGACCACGCATACCGTGTTCCATTGATAACCGAGTAATGTGATAAGAACCAATTAATTCCTGAATCATTACGGTGATTAATACGGTCTTTTATGAATTATCTCGTCTAAAAACAAACCAAGTTCACTCACAAGATCACGGATCACAAGAACGCTTTTGCATGACAGGTATTATAAATATTATTATACTATTATAGACGTTTTGTGTTAATTATCTGCGAGTCGATTCTACTAATGCGTCGTGATCGTCACGTTGGGCGTAACTACCGGAATTTTGGATCTTTATGTAACGCGTGTTGCTTTTTCACTACTGCGTGTTGAGCGGATTCGGCGGAATGGACTTCAAATAATCACTCTGGAAACGATAAGAAATAAGAAAAACCTGTAGTTTCTAGCATATTCGGCGTTATAAAAGGTATTTTTAATAATTTTCTTGTCAGTTTGTTATTCTCATCACTTATCAAAACTTATCAATAAAATTTTAATATAGTTATTAGGTAGTTTGAAGGTGTAATTTGGTTCTTAAACCTAACATTTTTATTATACATATATTATAACGAATAACACGATTTTACATTCGATTGTTGTTGGGTGACGAAGTTCAAGAACAGCGAAGACTATCTGACTCTTAAATTAAAAAGGCTTTCCATTCGTATCAAGAGTGTTTATAATTTGCTAGACATTGAATTTAGAAAATTATTTCATGTTAATAATGCTATGTTAGAACGTTTTATTCAAGAACTAACTCCATTTTTGAAGTTTAACCATAGAAGTTATAATGCCTTGAGGAGAATAGTCAAAATAATAACGTCCATTACGCTGATAACTCCAAATATTGTATTCGTGCCTACCACTCTCAATACGACCAACACGCTTTAGTAGAATCAACTCCTTGAGATGATTTTTCATGACAAATCAAATTTAATAATTTCAATGATTTTTTTTTTACGCCTTATAAGTACATTAGAACAATAAAAGTCAATCAAAAAATACATAAGTATCTATAACATTGTTATTGTGGACACTGAGAATAATAATTACTGGTACTTACATATTATTTAGTAATTCCTATTTCCATTGAAAATTTAGTAAAATCATTTTTCAATGATTTTTTTGCTTTAAAATAATGAAAAATTAATGTACAAATAATACTGTTTTAAAAGAGAGAAATTTGCTATGTCTACAATGATTATTTTATGATAAATTAAAAAAAAACTGGTAGACCTTTAAGTTTAATTATAGAGTTGTAAACCTTTTTGCTGTTCTTATAATTTGCTGTTATAAAAAACATTATATGGTATAGAGCAAAATATTTAAGTTCAGATTTTAATTTTTAATTATTCAAAATGTAAATTGTATTGTTATCATCTATAAAGTTTAAGATAACTTTTTTATACTGTTTTTATGTTCAATTTGATTAATTTTTGTTTTTAATCATATTATTATTGTGTAGTATTTATAAATTGTTTGAAGTCAATATATTATACACTTTATCTATAGATAATTTTATTTTCCAAGTTATATGAGACTACCTACTTAAATTGCTAGTGAGCTTTTTTATACTATTGATATTTAATTTTAATTAATTATTATTAATTTAAAAATAAATACAAGACTACTCTCTTTTATTTAGACATTTATATGATATATATATATATATTATAATTTGATTAACATGTTATGTTAAAATAAAATTGGAATGTTGCAAAGTTTAAATGATCTACAATGATTTAAAATATTGATAGTTGAATACTTATTTATAATATGGTAGTAAAATAAAAATAAAAAAAAAAATAAAAAAATGAAAAATAAATAAATAAAAAAAGAAAGATATAAAAGAATTAATGAATAGAAATAAATTAAAAATTATAAGTTAATACTCGTAAAAAAAAATATATATATATATATACTCAAAAAACATATATAAATGTATACTTAAGTATACAAAAGGTCAATGAGTATTATGTTAATTAAAGAAAAAAGAAAGAAAATATAATAGTTGTTGTATATTTGTATTTAATACTACTTGCTACGACAAAATGTCATCACTAGGTTAATACAAATAAAATACAACAACTGAGGAATAAATTAAAAGTAAAGTTCATAAGAAAAAATTGCAAAGAGAAATAAGACAGAATATTATGAATATTACAATAAAAAGACATAGATTTAGATGAAAGAAAAAAATAATAATTATATAATGAAAAAAACTATGATGTAACATTAATATTATCTAATATATATTGATATAGAATAATATTTTAAAAATCTGTTTGTATATTTAAGATATTTTAAAATTTATTGTATTTAATTTTTTTATAAATATGAAATTTTTCCAAAACAGAATTGATATAAATATTATGATATTATGATTATTTACTAAAACTTGTTTTGCAAAATTTAAATATGGATTAGCTTTTTATTATCTTATTTCAGAGATATGTTCTTTATATCTTATATTAAATTTTCTATTCGTTTTATCAACATAAAACTTATTACAAGTACATTTAGGTTTGTAAATACCAGGAAAATTAAATTTATTAAATTTATTATTTGGAAATTGTTTTATTTTATAATATATTTGTTTGATTAAATTATTATTAGTATTGAATGCGATTTGAATATTATTTACATTATTATTTTAAATGTTTGCGAATTTTTCTGATAATAAATTTTGATATTTCAGACTACAATAATGAATTACATTATTTATTTGTTTAGGCTTTTTTATGTTTTTTTAAATTTTTTTGTGTATTCTATTGATTGTGTATAAATTACATTTATTTTTAAGTGTGATATCATATATAATATTAAGTTCATGTTTATAATTATATTAATTTGAAGGTAAGCGAAACAAAGAAAAATGATGATTGGAATTATAAAGAATAATATATTCAGCTTGTGTAGGTTTTCTGTAAATATTAAATTAAAACTTATAATTAACTAAACTAACCGTATGATCTAAGAAATTAATCTTATTGTTTAATTGTATTTTTAGGGAAAATTGAATATTTTATTTAAACTATTAACCATTATTTCTACTTATCTATTTGTACCTCTGAATAAAATGAAAGTATCGTCTACATATCTGAGATAAGCTTCAATAAATAGTCTATATAATTTGTTGGAAAGTATTAATTAATTTTAGAACTGCTCCTTCATATAATTTAAATTCTATAAATAAAAATAATATCAATATGTTAACATCTGACCCTTCTACAATATATTTAAAACAAATTAATAATTTAATTAATAAAGCAACTGCAATTATACCTAAAAACAAGGAAAGAATTTTATTAAACAATAGAAACGTTACAGTTTCACTATTACACCCTTTTATAAAATTACATAAAGACAATCATCCAATCAGACCATTAATTAATTTTTGAACTGCTCCTTCATATAATTTAGCTAAATTTTTAGATCAACTAATAAAATAAAAATAAAAATTTACTAATGAAACATCAATATGAAATTCTTATGATTTTATTGCAAAAAGAAATTATATTAATATTAATAAATATTATACCTGGGTGTAGAATGATTTTCCTTGATGTAAATAATTTATATACATTTATTCCTAAATTCGATGCATTAAATAAACTCAAAAATAAACTTATTCTTAATAGTGATTTTAATCCAAAAATGAAATTCGTGAAATTATACAATCAATTAACGTTATTATTAACCAAAACTATTTTCAGTACAATAATATATTTACTTATTTATATATATATTAATATTTATTATACATGCAAAAAGAAGGTCTAGTAATGGGTGGTCCTTGAAGTGCACTTTTATCGGAATTATACTTGATAGATTATGAAACAAATAAAATACTTTCCAACAAATTATATAGTCCATTTATTAAAGCTTATTTTAGATTTGTAGACGGTACATTCATTTTATTCAGAGATACAAATAGACAAGCAGAAATAATAATTAATAGTTTAAATAAAATTAATATTCAATTTACCCTAAATACACAATTAAACAATAAGTTTAATTTCCTAGATCTTACGGTTAATTTAGTTAATTATACATTTGAATTTAATATTTACAGAAAACCTACACAAACTGGTTCTTTATGACATTTTTTAACTCAATTTTTTTATGACTTGAGCGCTTACCTTTAAAATTATATAATTATAAACATGAACTTAATATTATATATGATATCACACTTAAAGATAAATATAATTTAAACAATCAATAGAATACAAAAAAAAAGCCTTAACAAATAAATAATGTAATTCATTATTGTAGTCTGAAATATCAAAATTTATTATCAGAAAAATTCGCAAACATTTAAAATAATAATGTAAATAATATTCAAATCGCATTCAATACTAATAATAATTTAATCAAACAAATATATTATAAAATAAAACAATTTCCAAATAATAAATTTAATAAATTTAATTTTCCTGGTATTTACAAACCTAAATGTACTTGTAATAAGTTTTATGTTGATAAAACGAATAGAAAATTTAATATAAGATATAAAGAACATATCTCTGAAATAAGATAATAAAAAGCTAATCCATATTTAAATTTTGCAAAACAAGTTTTAGTAAATAATCATAATATCATAATATTTATATCAATTCTGTTTTGGAAAAATTTCATATTTATAAAAAAATTAAATACAATAAATTTTAAAATATCTTAAATATACAAACAGATTTTTAAAATATTATTCTATATCAATATATATTAGATAATATTAATGTTACATCATAGTTTTTTTCATTATATAATTATTATTTTTTTCTTTCATCTAAATCTATGTCTTTTTATTGTAATATTCATAATATTCTGTCTTATTTCTCTTTGCAATTTTTTCTTATGAACTTTACTTTTAATTTATTCCTCAGTTGTTGTATTTTATTTGTATTAACCTAGTGATGACATTTTGTCGTAGCAAGTAGTATTAAATACAAATATACAACAACTATTATATTTTCTTTCTTTTTTCTTTAATTAACATAATACTCATTGACCTTTTGTATACTTAAGTATACATTTATATATATGTTTTTTGAGTATATATATATATATATATTTTTTTTTACGAGTATTAACTTATAATTTTTAATTTATTTCTATTCATTAATTCTTTTATATCTTTCTTTTTTTATTTATTTATTTTTCATTTTTTTATTTTTTTTTTTTATTTTTATTTTACTACCATATTATAAATAAGTATTCAACTATCAATATTTTAATCATTGTAGATCATTTAAACTTTGCAACATTCCAATTTTATTTTAACATAACATGTTAATCAAATTATAATATATATATATATATATCATATAAATGTCTAAATAAAAGAGAGTAGTCTTGTATTTATTTTTAAATTATCAGTCTACTCTACATTCTAAAATAACAAAGTATTTTAAACAAATTAACAAAATATAAATATGTGTTCTACCATCAATATATTGAACTATTTTAGTTATAAATTAGCTCTGTAGAGCAATTTTTTTTTTATGAAAGAATAAACTTTTTAAGTGAACACACTTGTTATTTATAGGTGATATTGTATTGGTATATATCGTTGATATGTAAGTGGTATTGATTGTGATTCTTGAAATTCTTTAAAAATGATTTTATTTTTATTCTCTAAGAGACAAAATAAAAAAATTTGTATAAACAATAAAAATGTGTGTTTCAATTAATTTAAATAGTCTCTAAAAATGAGTGTTTGAATTAAAATGTTTTGAAAAAGTGGTTACGATTCATGTAAAATATATATAACTTATTTTTTATTTAAATAAATAAAATATCAAAAACATACTCATTGAACAAATTAATTTAAACATTACTGTTAAAAAAATGATATAGTAGGTGAACTGAATTTAATTCAATTCAAAATTCCCAATTTGATGTCTGATATAAAAGCTGTTTTAATTATAAGTTATGTTATTTTCCTTAAATTATAATGAAAATATGTACATTGTTATTACTATACAACTAAATTAATATCAAGTGTTCAAATTAAGTATTTAACTAAAAAAAAATATATTAAAATTAAATTATCAAATAAAGCAATAAAATTAATTTAAAAAATATCTTTTTAATAAATGGCCAAATAAAGTTCTTTAAAAAATAATAATAAATAAATGGCTATATTGGAATTATAGAAATAATACTTGGCAATAGTGACCTAAACAATTAGAATGAATATAGTATTTTACTTTTTGTTGTTTATAATAACATCATTTAGAAATTATAAAGCTTTCAAGTGCACCCAATTCCTTTTATTTTCATATTTCGATATTCGAAATTGCTTCACCTACTATCAGCAAATGATGTTTTTTAAATTGATGAATTTTGTAATAAATAATTTTTTTTTTTATAATCTACTCAAATATCGATTGGAATTGGAATTAAAAATAAATAGATAATATACAGAAATACGTGTGACATCACATAATTTACCAACGTGTTTTACTATTCAGACATATTACGTTTAGGTTATAAAACAGTATCATCGTAAGTGCAAAATATATGCGAAAGACATGGAAAATTAAATTGGAGACGACAGAAAGAAATTTGTTTTTTTATATTTACAACGAATTTAAAACTTAAAAATCTATAATATAGGTTCTTGTATTAATATTTTCCAAAGGTTGTTCGGCACCTATACAACGAAATTCGATCAAACGCGTAAGAAAACAGCGTAAACATCGCGTCGGCCATTAAAGTGAATAGCAGTAATTCGTATATTGTTATTATCACGTATATAACATCCGACCGAACGCTTATCGCCGAAATGCGTCGGGCGATAGTGCGCGTACGGGGTAACCGGTTACCAGTTAGAACATGGTCAGGACGCTTCTTTTTTAATTTATCCCACCGATCCAGGAGTCACCCCACACCGCACGTCCAGTTTTTGTGAGACGCACAGGCCGTCCGTGCGTCTCATTGGTGCTTTTTGTTAGGATTCCTTTCCAGCAGTGTGCGTGTGTGTGCGTGCGCGTGTGCGCGCTGTATCGCTGTATGTGTTTGTGTTTGTGTCGGCGTCCATTGCGTCTAATGCGTTTTCGTTGTAACAACAGCGTCTGCTCTTTTTCGCGCCTTGTATGTTGGCACTCGATTTTGTCGCTGAACCCATCGTCCCCGTCGCCTGCTTGCTGTTCTGACCGACGTCTTTCGCTAGCGATCGAGAGCCGGTGCAGTCGGCCGCTGCCGGAGCGTTGACGGCGCGTCGTACGGTGAGTTATGGTTGTCAATGATTCCGGTTCGACGGTATGCACGCGTAGCGAAGTTACGTGTAGTTTGTGTGTGGTAGGCGTTGTCGTGTCGTTCGTGTCGGTCTTCCGTGGTCGTTGTCACGGGATAGGCGTACGACCAGCTTCCCAATAGAAGTATCGCGCGCGCGTCCAAATGCGTTCTAGCCGTGACAACAACGCCTGTACGTCTTTGCACGAGCGTTGACCATCGTTTTCGTCTTGAATCCATTGTCGTCTGCATGCTTTCATTCTGGCCAACGTCCATCGCCAGTGATCGAAAGCCGGTACGATCGGCGAAGGTCGGCTGCTGTTGACCGTGAGCTCTACGACATGTTACGTTATTGATAATACCGTTTGACGACATGCACGCATAGCGAAGTGTCATATAGTTTGTGTGTCGTAAGTGCTGTCATATCGTTTATCGTTACCATCCGCCGTCATGTCGGCATTCGAGTGTCCCAATAAAAGTATCAACGCTTATACCGTTGGGCCAATGTACTTGTGTGTGTTAAGTATTGTTTCATTTTTTAGTCAGCTATACTGATTTACGTACACCTCTCCGTCGTGCCAAATTGTATTTGTTTTTCTTTTCAATGTACCTATAGCCGATTCAACACGTAGCGTGTCGACTGAAACCACGTCTCTACCAATTACTAGTTGTGCGTAGAGATGGTATATCATTATATATAGGTCGGTTGTAGCGTTCAGTATGCATGCGTACTAGCCGTGTGTATTCTGGTGTTGAACCGGGTATAGGTAATTTATTAATTGTAATATTGATTTTATTTGGTAGAATAGGATTCAAATTAAACATAATTTTATAAAGCTTAACATAATTGTAGGTGCACATAATCATATTGTTTTTATTGAAAAAATGATATATCTTATTTAAATTGTATGTATTATTAGTGATATATTGATTGTACTGCTTCTACTGAAATGATTTGTCACTGTGATGATTCATTAGAGATCAGAGACTAATACAGTGTCTCATATAATCTGCCATTGAAATAAATGTTGGATATCCTATGCACAGTAGGGCACGCAGACTGTAATCATCCTCCACTTAAAATATGGAACAATAAGATGGTTAACTTAGTATAGATGTAGGTGTACATTTTATGATCTAACAATACTGACTACATTAAATATCATTTATTTTATATTTATAACTTATCAAAGAACTTACCATTTGCATTATTTATATACATTCTATGTTTAATTATATTCGTTTTTATTTAACCTTGTATGATTATTTTAATACCTGACTTATATAACCTATTTACATACACTTATACAAACATAAGCTAAGTGAATAGTGATATATTTTAGATATTACATAATTGACAAAACATATTTTAAAATATATGCAGTACAAAGAGCAATTTTATATTATTGTCTAAACATAAAACTATAAAATAAAGGGTTAATTTGTTTTAAAATTGTATAATTCAATTTGTAAATGAGTAATGAGTCAGACAAAATAAATACCACATTATAACATAATAAATAAAGTAAAACAAATAGCAAATTAACAAACTTAATAAAATCATTAATTATTGTTGGTTTTATGGTAATTTGATACATTTGTTTATACAGATGAGTATATTTTTATAAACAGATTGTTATCATCTCAATATGTGATATTGTTTCTTTTTAATGAGTCAACATAGTTATATTGCTCTTGTAGAAACATAAGTTATTGATTATGTTATTTTTATTTAAATATTACCTAGGTACTTATAATATTTATAACTTTATTTGAAGTACCATTTACTTTTGCTTTACTTTTTATTAATTCAGTGCATGTAATTTATACAAAACCATTACTAGAATGATAAAATGTAATTTTGTTGACATTGTTCAAAATATGTTCCTATATAGGTAATATATGTTCATCAAATAGTAGTTTAAATGCTACAACAATTTCTAGTAAAAGCAAACATATAAATAATTGTCACATACATTTTTAATCTATAATCTTGAAAGGTATCATTTATCATTTTTTAATATTTGAAGTAATAATAATAGGTACCTGTAGATAATTCTGTAAATGTTTATTTTACTTTCATTGATCTAATTATTACTAGAATAAAAGTAATATTTCATTTTTCAAAAGCAAATTTAATATTATTTTTTGATAATGAATTTATATATAGTTTATATATATATATATATATATATAATATAATGTAAAATATTGTATCCTCAAACATTCTTAACTAAAAATTTTCTTTTTTGTTTATAATGTATTGCACATTGTGAAATTAACTATTCAATTCTAATAAATAAATTTAAAAAAAAATGTTTATAATAACTGATTAATTCAAAAAACAAATTTCAATACACAATAATAACTTAATTATTTTTGATTACTTTCCATAACATGAACTAAAACTTACATTAATTTACAATGAAAATTAGTACACATATTACACATATTTATTATATTATGCATTATTATTGTTATTATAATAAATATAAAATTCATTTTATATTAACTATACTAGTATTTTATATTAAGTATGAAAATAATTGGTTCGGTTTGATAATACCTCAATCTATTAAATGAATTTTTAATGTTATAGAGATTACAATTATTCTTAAACAATGGAGGAAATAGATCCAAAAACACTTATGGAATGGCTTAGTATTGATGCTGAAAGGGATATGCAACTCATAGCACTAGAAAATTTATGCATGTCATTATTAATATCCGATAATGTTGATAGTTGTTTTGAAATGTAAGTTATTAATTTTTATTTTTAAATTAAATCTATTTTTAAAATTGGTTTATTATTGTTTTTGTTTCTTGGCTATTAGGTATCCACCTCGTTTATTTGTACCAGCTATTTGTCAGTTATTTCTTGATGGAAGTGCTCCTGATAATGTACTCGAAGTTACTGCTAGAGCTATCACTTGTTATTTGGACATTTCTGCTGATTGTACTAAACAAATAATTGCAATAGATGGTGTACTAAACGGATTTTTCAACAGATTAGTAGTTACAGATAAAAATTCACGTACCAATGTAGATTTGGCTGAACAGTGTTGTAAGGTATGTATTTAGTTTTGAAACTGTGTAGTTTAAATTATGTGTAATATTTTCGATGATTTAGGTGTTGGAGCTAATTTGCATTCGTTATGCAGGGGACGTTTTTGAAGCTGGTGGTTTAAGATCTGTATTATTGTTCATAAGTGATGTAGGATCTTATGTACACAAAGATACATTGCGTTCTGCCATGAATGTAGTTTCTAAATTATGTTCTAAAATAGAACCAAACAAAACGTCATTATCTTCTTGTGTTAAATGTTTATGTACAATGCTTAAACATGAAGACGCTGATATTTCTAGTGAAGCTTTAGAATGTTTTGTTACATTAGCTAATCGATTTACACACGATAGAATTGATCATGCTTTGTTAGCACAACATGGACTTTTAAATGAATTATTACTCAGATTATCCTCAGCAGCTGAACCTGCAGTTATAAACATTGGAACAACTGGTATTCTGAATATAATATAAACATACTTATCTTTAAAAGAATTAAAACCAATTCTATATTAATTTTAGGTTTAAATGCAAGTTCATCAACTACTGAAGTTAAATCTTCACGGTCTATATCTACAGTTATTAGTTTGCTAACTACTCTTTGCCGTGGATCTAAATCTGTGTCTCATGTATGTTTTTATTATAACACTTTATTCAGAATATTATCTATTTGATTCTATTATAAAAATTATCTTTAAATGTCAGTACTATCACTAAAGAAATAAAATATATATATAGTAACAGTCTTCAAATATTGTCAATTACTGTATTAATAAAAATAAAAACTAATCTTTTACTTAACAATTTCAAATATTATTTAATCATTTATTTATATAGTTAAAATACAATTATGTTTTAGGATTTATTTAGATCAAATTTAGCTGATGTAATTGAAAAAGCTCTAAAAGGCGATGAAAAGTAACTTTAATTTTATTTATAGTGTATATTTCAATATGTTTGTTATAAATCGATGTAAATATTTTATTATAGATGTTGTTATGATACAATGCGGTTGGTTAGTTTATTACTTACATTGCTTTTTGAAGGACATGATGCAGTATTATGGGGCACAATAGTGTGTGCAGACGATTCTATACCAAACCTTTCTAGAGTTGTAAAATTTGAATCTCGTGTAATTGATTTTATTAGAAATAAAGATACTGCATCTTTTATCGAAACCGTCAATTCTAATGGTATTTATTATTAAATGTAAATTGTTATTTTGAAGTAATTTTATGTTCATTATTTTAGCAATTGATGTAAACTCCATGGATGATGTTGGCCAAACTTTACTAAATTGGGCTTCTGCATTTGGTACTAAGAAAATGGTTGAATTTTTATGTTCCAAAGGAGCTAATGTCCATAAGGGACAGAGATCATCGTCGTTACATTATGCTGCTTATTTTGGAAAATCATCCATAGTCAAAATTCTTTTAAAAAATGGTGCTAATCCTGAACTTCGAGACGAGGAAGGTAAAACTCCAGCGGATAAAGCACGAGAAAAAATGAAAGAAGAACATCATGAAGTTTTGGCTATTTTGGAAGCCCCTGGTTAGATTCCTATTAATTTATTATTTATTATGTCAATTATAATATCAACTGGTTTTAAATACTAATTATTTTTAATAGAATGGAAATTGTCTTCCAAAAATAAAACTGTTGGGTCAAATGAACCAAAAGGAGATCCTGAGATGGTGCCAATATATCTTAAGCGGTTAATGCCCATATTTTGTCTTACTTTTCAATCATCTATGCTTCCTTTAATTAAGTAAATTATTAAATATTTTAAATTAGTATATTAAAAATATAATTATATTTTTTTTGTTTTTAATGTTTTAAAACTGTGTGGCTTTTTTTTAGGACAACATCTCTCTCTTTAATTAAGAAAATGGCTCATTACATTGAACCAGATTTGTTAGAAGATATATGCAAGTCCAACTACCCAAAAAACTTTGCTTCTTTGTTGGTTGAGGTGCTTGCTACTGTTCTAGATAACGAGGTAACTTTTAATACATGTAATTTTCTTTATATATATATTATATATTATTGATTTTATATATTAGCTGCTTTACTACATGCAAGTGGTGAGAGCCAAAATATTTGCTTTCTAGCTGTCAAAATTTATATTTTATTCCAATAATTTACAAGATGCAAATTATTTAAAAAATATACATTAATACTGGCTAGTAAAACAAATATTTTGCAAGTTTTATAAACTGTAATTTGTATATGTCTTATAATAGATATATTTAATTATTTAATTTTTAGTATCATTATTAAATCTACACAAAAAACTTTATTTTTTAACATTCGATTTTAATTTCAAAAATAGATTAGGTGTTAAATTTCAACAATATTACTTTTGATAAAGCAATTTTAAATCCATAAAATATTGTTGTTTTATCTAATTGTTATTATTTTATTTTATTTAAATAAAACATTTACTTTTAAATTACATTAGGATAAAACTATGTAAGTATATATAATATATTTAGTTTCCAAAAGTTAATATTCAAGATTGTCATTATTAGTATTTATGTTTATCAATATGTTTATTTAATAACTTATCTAGCTCTGAATAATAGATCAGTGATAGAATTCACTATTGTTTTTAACAAGTACATTTATACTATAATATTGTTTAAAATAAACTAAATTTTCTATGTAGCTTAGTTATCTGTTTAAATCTTTTATTATCAACAGAAAATTCAGTCAATGTAATTTTTCATATGTATAATAATTCGGAGAATATTAATTTTGTTATTCTTATGAAATGTAAATCTTTCTATTCATCATCAAAAAATTAGCCAAAAAATTGTATTGGAAAAAAATCATTAAATTATCTTTTAAAAAATAGTATTTTATGAAATGTCTCATAAAATTAAAAATCTTTTGTTCTAAGATAGCTAGTTAATTAGTAAATTATTTTTAAATAATAGTTTTATCTATTTTCAGTATATTTTTTTATAAAATAAACTATTTAAACTAATATCTATTAGTTCAAAATATAATTATTTTATTTGTCTAAACTAATCTCAAATTAACAAATTAAATTTCTATTTTTAAATATTTAGATAGAATTTTTAAAATTTTAAATTTCTATTTTTAAATATTTAGATAGAATTTTTAATTTAACATATATGTGTTTGTGATAGTTAATATATTAAATATATTTTATTTAAATAAAACATGTCAATAAGAAATATACCTGAAGATGACTTTTAGTAAAAACTAGTAGTTAATAAATAAATTGTATACAACAATTCTATACTCTTAATTTATTTAATGATATTTAAGTACCTAAAATAAAATAATTTACATCATGTATTATGTATTAATATGTTCTATTACTATTATTAATTCATATTTACATTATTTATTATGTAAATTATTTAATTAACGGTATAGTTGCAAATGTTAAACATTTATTAATAACATGTATCATTTTGTAAGATATTATTTTATACTTTAAAAGTTTAGTATATTCAATAAGGGACAGTGATAATATTTTTTTTTTTTAATTTTATTTTTGCAGAAAAATAATGATGATCATCTTATTGCATTACAAACTATGAGTGATCTTTTAATTAAATGTCAAGACATATTTCTTGATCATTTTTCTAGTTTGGGTGTTTTTTGTAAAGTTCAGCAACTTATAGAAACTGATGATAGTTCAGAAAAATATAATGACATAAAAGTTGATTTGAAACAAGTGTGTTTTTATTTTGATGTGTTAAAAAATAATTTGTATAATATATTTTATTTTATTAAAATTTGTTTTATTAATTGCTTAGTATGATGTTAAAAAAATTCTACCAAAACATGCATACCACTGGAAAGATTGGTTTTTCTGTCGTGTAGAAGATTGTCTGTATGCTTGGAATGAATATGTTATCTTAGAATTGTCGAATGGCAGCAATGGTTGGTTTAGATTCATAGTCAATAACAAATTGTCTACAATGTATTCTATTGGAAATCCTGAAGAACTTGATACTAGTAAGTATAAAAAATTTTTTTTATCTAATGTGTACTTATGTATTTTTATTTAATAACCTCAATTTTTAATCTGGTATAGATAACACTAGAGTTCCTGATCATCAGGCTTCCGATGGTAAATGTATAATTTAATTGATAAATAATAACCATTATTTTATTTAATATTATAAAACTTGATAGTTTAATATAAATGCGTTGTTTATAGTAAGGAACATGAACTTAAAATAATAGAATATGTAGTTTATATAGATATAAAAGATAATTTGTCAATGTTATTTTACATTATACAGTCATATAAATATCAATTATCAAATTTTTTATTGATAATAATTTATATGAATAAAAATTTGTTTGAAATATTTATCTAATAGTTTTAATATAAGTTTTAACAAACAAATGGATTATATTCTAGAATTCGAACTGATGTTTATTGAAAAATATTTATTATCGATATCATGTGTTACGCCTAACACAATAAGCAACCCATTGTTAAGTTTACTAGGTGCAAGTAAAATAGAAGTTGGTAACTGGTTTATTATTTCATTGAATGATAATGAGTTGAAAATACAAAACACTAAAGATATGCAGGTAAAATATTTTGTGTTATAGTATGAAGTACAATATATTATTTCAAATTATTTATAGCAAATTATAAGATTAAATTGTGAAACTATTGGATTTTCATTTCAATCTAATCAAGATAAAAAATATGTATTCACTGATTTAATTCCTCTTAAAAGTGATATGTACTCAGGATGGAAAACTGTGAAAAAAACAAACCTATTCACTACAAAATCTGAAACTATTGGACAAAAGGTTAAATTACTTAAATTTTAATCATTCGATTTTTATTAATTTTAAATGTTTACAATATTGTTATAGATTCAAAAACAAGCAAAAGATATATATGATAAATTCTTTAAGGCAGCCCAAACTCAGCCTAGAAGTGTTGTTATTAGTTTAAGTAAAATTATTACTGGCATAAAATCTGCTATCAAAAATCAAGTATGTACATAATGTAAATTATTTTATTTAAGGTATTTTAATATCAATTTTATTTTAGTCAAATGCTATTGAAAACAGCTCTAATAATCAAACATGGGCTTCAACTCTTTGTAAAGTGATTTCTGACTTACAACAATTGTTGATGGAGGATGAAGGTAATGTTTCAGCTTATGAAATACATAGCAGCGGCCTAGTAGAAGTTTTGTTGCAACTTTTAACTTCAAACTGTCAAGAACAAGATAATGATTTTGCAAAATTACAAAAGTGTAGAGTCGACATTTTCGTTAAATGTTTTAAGGTGGTTTAAATAATTTAACATTTTTTCATAATTAATTTTCTGACTTATTTTATTTTATTAAATAGAAAAAGAAAAATGATAGAAGCACAGATACCTATGCTTCTGTTTTGGTGAAGAAATTAATATCTGTTTTAGAACTACTAGAAAGACTACCAGTATATTTATATGAGTCATCTGGTGATTCTTATGGATTAAAAGTAAACCTGTTATTTGATTAATATTAGATTTCATTTTGAAAATAATAATAAACTTTTTTAGATTTTATCAAGACATATAAAATTTCGTTTAGAAAAGCCTGTAAAAGAGACAACCCTTGTAGATCGAACAGGGAGAGGTTTAAAAACAGAACCTCTATGTACTGTGTATCAACTCGAAAAATTTTTATTAAAATTGGTTACTAAACAATGGTATGAAAGTGAGCGGGCTACTTATAGCTTTATTAAAAAATTTAAAGAAGGAATAAAACCAATGACGTATAAACATTATTACGATTTTGATAAAAATGGTGTCTTATATTGGATTGGAACGAATGGAAAAACTTCAGTAGATTGGGTTAACCCAGGAGAATGTGGTTTAATGAGAGTTCAGTGTTCTGATGGCCCTTGTTTTCCATATGGTCAAAAGGAATGTATTCTAAATAGAAAGGTTCCTACAATTAACTGTCATACTAAAGATAGTTGTAAGTCCTGGTTTACAATTGACCTAGGATTATGGCTAATTCCGACAGAGTATACACTTAGACATTGTAAAGGTTTTGGTCTTTTCGCTCTTCGAAATTGGTTATTTCAAGTAAATAAATACAAAATAATATTTTTAATTTAATTCACTATCATTTGTAATATTTCAATTAGATGTCTAAGGATGGCATTAATTGGATCACTTTATACACGCACATTGATGATTCAGCATTAGATGAATCTGGAGGTACTGCTACTTGGTATATAGACGTAAATGATGAAAAAGAATATCAAGGTTGGCGATATGTTAAAATCCAACAAAATGGTGAAAATTCAGGAGGATCACATTATATTTCTTTGTCTGGTTTTGAGATTTATGGATCTGTTACTAATGTTTGCGAAGATTTAGGTACACATAGTAATTGTAATGTGTTTTTTTTAACAGTCCTCTTGTAATTGTAAAATTATATACAAATATTCTGTGTAGGTATAACAACTGAAAAATCAAAATCTAGTTGTGAATGTGAAAATCACATCTGTGAAGATCACATGAATAAACAAAAGGTTGATAGTGTTCCCTTGGATGCAAATGGACAATTAAGAAATCAACCAGCAATCGGAAATATGCATTGTGTAACTGATGGCGTGAATAATAGTAAGTAATAAGTACATGTCATCAGTTTGTAATTATATGTACTTTGATATTGAGGTCAGGTTGGATAAATGTTGTATGGAATCATCGAGTTACAAACTCATACCAAATTGGTGCTGAAGGGAATTACAATCTATTGCTAGTCAGTGAACCTCAAACTATATCCGCGTGTATGTTTTAAGATGTGTATAACCTAGGAGAATATATAAATGTATATTTTAATTTGTTGCGTGCATGTCCTTTTGTATATATTTCTAGTTACAGTTTGTTATATTCATGTAGAATTAAATTTAAAATATATATATGTAGGCTTTTCCATTTCTTACAATATATGATAATAGCTTGCACTATTCATAATTAATGCTCGAATAGGTAAAATAATAATGGTCTGATAATCATCACAAAAATACATTGATAATTAATCACCGTTTATTGCATTAAAGTTGAATAATTTAGTTAAAATATTATTAAAGTAGATGGAGGATTGCCCATATATCCCCATATATCTAACCAAATTAAATCGGGCACTGATTTTTTAAAAAAAATATGTTTTTAATAGAAAAATTATTGGTTGCATGGTTTTTGTTTTCAATCAATAAAAATAAAAATTGATTTTTAATTATACATTGTGTTACTACTTACTATAGCAATGATCATACACAGCCCAGACTATAGTTTCTCTAACATCACGACAGGAATACCTAATTCAAATTATAGTTTATCTAATACATCCAATGGTAATTTACGTACTGTATCTGTGGCCAATACAGATGAAGCAACTTCTGCAGAAATTGTGGTAACTAAGTTATGATATTCTTTTTATAAATTAAAATTAATTAATTTAGTATATATGTGAATAGTTGTTTTATTGTAATCTATGTTACAGCCATCTAATCAAAGATTATCTAATAGAGTAATGTCATATGTGATAAATGATGCCCATTTACATCCTCCAGACTCACATAAATCGAGTTGTGATTTTGTAGATTTTATCTTACCAACTTTTAACATGAATACTAGACCATCTTTTATTTCTACACCAAATGGTTAGCAAAAAAAAAAAAAAATTAAAAATATTATATTGTATTTTATTGATTTCTTTATTGTTATGAAAAAGATATAGTAGTTTCTGAAACATCAACTCCAATAGACAGAAATATTTCTTTTGGTAGATTTGTTAATGCTGATACATTACCAAGTGTTGCCAAGTGTGAAGTAAGAAAGTTATTTTATTATAATTATATTAATCTGTAATGCACTTGTATTATAACTAATTATTATCAATAAATGTGATTTATATTTTAGGCAAACTCAATAGATAAACCAATAATTATTAATTCCAATACAATATATTCGTCTAACTCTCAAAAACAAAATGTATGTGCTGATACTTTAATCAACGATGCAATTACTTCTACTTTTAATCTGAGCAATTTAGGTACAGTTTAAATTTTTAAAAAATATATATTTTATTATATAATAGTTAATAATAAATAAATATATAAATGTTTAATAGAGTTAGAAACGGAATCTAGGAAAAAAAGAAACCAAATTTCTTCAAATCAAAAGACTGTTAGTACGCCAGATTTAACTTCTAATGCACATCTAATATCACAAGAAGATATTATTCCAATGCAAGAGCCTGTAGCTGGAACTTCTGCATCTTATCAAACACATATAAACATGGATGGAACTAATAATAGCCTTAATAATCAAAAAGTCATAAATCATAAGCTATCTCAAGTATCAACTTCAGAATCTAATCTTGTAACCTTGAAGATACCTACTAATTTTTCAAGTATGTAATCACATTTTTATTTTATAAAAATTAAAAACACTATAAATCATTATAATTTTATATTAAAATATCTTTTTACAACTTTTACTTTTTTTAAAACTTTTTACAATTTCTATCATAATTACTTACTTAATATAATAATTTACTCATAAAATTTAAGTTTATACAAAGTATACATTAAATTTAATAATCAAACTAATAAATATTTTTACAAGTTAATGTGATTTTTATTACACTCTGCCTTCAGATCAAGTGTCAGTGGCATATTTATAGTGAGTAATAAAAGTTATAACTCTTCTCCCAAGAACAATAATGAGTTTTAGTTGTTATAATATTATTCAATTTCACTTTTACTATAATATGCATAGTTATCCTGCAAATAGAATTAATAAACATTTCATTGTGATTATACTTCATTATATACTTAATATATAAAAATACATAACATAATGTTAGAATATGTATAGTTCTATATTTTTAGAACAAGGTATATATATATATATATATATATAAGTACAGAACTGATTCTAAAAAAAAAATCTTCAACTGGTTATGTTTTTCAAGACCTGTAATTTTAAATACATTCACTAAAATTCTTCTATAAATAAATAATAAAACTTAAATATACATCTATATAAAACACTTCTGTGTTTATAGTTATCGATTATGTGATATATATTATATATATATATATATATATATATATATGTGTGTGTATATATATATATGTGGTTAAAACCATAGACAAATTATAATAAGTGTATGGAGTGTGTATATAAAATATTAAAGGTCATAATTATCTTTTAAAGAGTATACATATAAATAGCCATTCACAATATTCTATTAAGTTCATTATTACTATTACTTTTTTTAAACAAACTATTTTATTTAAATTAGATTTTAGTTTTTTTTTTTTTAATAAAATAAAAGAGAGCACTTGCGACTGTTTTATACTTAAATTTATAAACCCTAAATTACAAAATATACGCTTTAGCAACGTATATGTACTTCAACAACTATGTTGTCATCAGCACGAACAACGCGATTTTTATCTTTACTTCAATACTTTCAAAATAGTGTACATTTAGAGTGATTTACTTTTCACTAGAATGTCAAGACTAGTTACAAGTACAATCTAATAAAATAATTATAAAATACTTGTGAACAACTTGAAATTTAATTTATGTATACTTCAGTATACAAAAGACCAACGAGTGTTACGTTGATTAAAGAAAAAAGAAAATATAAAAGTTGTTGAACTTGTTTAAACTTGAACATCATTAGATTTAATACAAATAAAATACAATAACTGAAGTAATAAACACACATATACTACAACTGTTATATTTTCTTTTTTTCTTTAATCAACGTAATACTCATTGGCTTTTTGTATACTTATGTAAACATATATATATATATATATATATATATATTTACAGTATTAAGTTTTAATTTTTATTTTATTCCTTTTTTTTTCATATTAGTTTTACTTTTTATTTATTTTTCCTTTTATTTTCACTGTATTATTAGATAGTGCTTTCTTAAAATTTATAAATATTTGTGATGTGACAATTTTTGTTCTATATAAATTTGTATAAATGGAAAAAAAATGCGAGGAAACAGAAAGCATAAAGATCCAAAAGTAATGGCAAGTTTGGAAAAAGATAGCTTAATAATATTAATATTATTTAAGCCTCCTATGAACCACAGGGATTTAATAGGATTTAAATTAATTTTAAAAAGTTAACTGTAAAAATAATTGTATTTCAAATTTTTATAAAATACATTAAACATAATTTTTTAGATCAATTACATCAAATACCAAAAATTTATCCAAGTTTATTAGATATTGATTCTTCTTCTATAACAACTATTGCAAATAAACCATTTTGTGCTGGTGATGTTTCAATTATGAGGCGAGCATCTACATCAACTTATGTTGATCGATCTTCTGTGGAAGTTAGTGTTTTTCATATTATATTCAACTAAATTAATATAATTTATATTATATATTTAAAAAATATAATTAATTGAATAGTTTTACATTATTTATTAACAATTTATCTTGTATAGGAGTTTTTTAACAGCATTAATAATCGAACCTTTTTTACTGGTCTAAGAAATGAAATAGAAATTATTAGTGATGTTCTATATGACATAGATGATAATTATCAAGAGTCTCGAGAGGAAATAGTAAGTAATTTACTATATCTGGTAAGGAGTAAATTGATTAACTTCTTTAAAAAAACGTAATTTATTTCTTTCGACATTTTTATTGCTTACTAAATTTGATAGTAAAAAGAATATGGTAGATTCTTTTCAGGTTTTTTTTCTCTTTATTCCATTCACAATAACATTAAATGTTTTAAACCCTGAGAATGAATTATCTAAATATTTTACTAGTTTCTAACATACACCAAAACATTGAATATTTAAATAAAATAATTTAAAAAAAATTTTAATGAATAAATTATGTGTATTAATTAGAATGAAAGAACATGTGAAACACGAATTATTACTGGTGGATCTTCTATGTACAGAACAGATAGAATTAGTGGTACACAGAAAAAAGTCTTGTGGGATGATAATTATGTACTTAAAGCAAAATTCGTATCATTAATACCGGCTTTTGATCCTCGCCCTGGACGTACAAATGTTCATCAAATATCTAATTTAGAAATAGCCTCACCTCTAGAAAATGAAAATGATGAATGTCCTGATAATTTAAATATTGTTAACAAAGAAATATCATTGAAATTGACTTTGAGAGGGCCTAATATTCCAGAGGTAAGTTCTTATGATATTTTTAAAAATTAATTTGAGTTTTAAACTACAAATATATATGTATGTGTGTGTGTGGTGTGTGTTTTCTTACAGGTAAAAAATGTAGAAATTGAACTTAATTCAAAATGGACCATTTTCCATGCTATTCAAAAACTGGCACAACTGATAGATTTTGGAAATAATGAAAAAAAGTCTAAAGAATTGTGGGAACCTACGTATACGTGAGTAAATTTGACAACTATTGAAATAATTATATATTGATTTGTAAATGTTAAAATGTTATTTAAAGAATCATCTATGAAGTATTAACTGATGTAGACGCTCAAGGACTTGGTGTAGATCCTGATAATCAGTGGGATTCTGATTTACCTATATTTCCTACAAGAACACAATTGACTAATACAAACCACACTGTAGATCGTGTACTTCAGCTTTTACAGGAACTTCATAACTTTTCCATTAATCCATTGATCTCTTTACTCAAACCGTACTCTGATGATTTTTTCGAAAGTAATTATAATTGTGTTTGTATATATATATGTGTGTGTGTGTATATGTATATGTATATATATGTATATATTCTTTGTGATTTACAAAATAATATTGACTTTCAGTTCATAAATATAATAATGGAGAGATAACAAACGATGACATTTTTAACAGTAAAAAAATTACTAGTAAACTTGTTCAACAAATTCAAGATCCTATGGTATTAAGTTCAAATGCACTTCCCTCTTGGTGTGAACATATGATTCGTTCATATTCGTTTTTGTTTTCATTTAAAACAAGACATCTGTATTTCAGTTGTACAGCATTTGGACCACCAAGGTAACATAAATATATTTCATATGGACAAATTATATGTATATATAATTGATATTTATTTTAGATCAATTGTATGGTTGCAATCACAGCGAGAGAATGTAGACCGGAATCGGAATCGTATTGGTAGCACTTTAACACTTGGTCGAGAAGACCCATATTCAGTTTCCCGCTTAAAACATGATCGTGTTTCTATACCACGTGGTGGTGACAATATACTTGCTTTGAGTAGACAAATTATGCTCAAGCATGTTGAAAGACAAACTGTTTTGGAATTTGAGTTCATTGGTGAAGAAGGTACTGGATTAGGACCGACGTTGGAATTTTATTCACTGATTGCTGCAGAATTTCAACGAAAAGATCTTTGTATGTATTACATTTATTAATAATTAATGTTTAAATTGAAATATATTTTTAAATTGTTATCTGTATTATTATATAGGTATGTGGATGTGTAATGACGAAATATCTGATGATATGGAAGAAACCAGTCAATGTAGTTGGATAAGAGAAAACGCCAAACCGCTTGGTTATTATGTTTGGCAAGCCAACGGACTTTTTCCAGCACCATTGCCTCAGAATTCACCATGTTGTGATGAAGCTGTAAAAAATTTTTGGCTTCTTGGCGCGTTCCTGGCAAAAGTACTTCAAGATAATCGTTTGATCGACCTTCCGTTATCTTTGCCATTCTTTAAACTATTAACTAAAGTTAAAAATAATGAGTAAGTTACTAACAATCAATCATTATTTCAATTGCCTTAATTGATTATATTGCTATTATTTCATACATAGGTTAAGTAAAGTGTTGGATGAGTCAGACTTGTTTTCTATGGATTATCAGCTTTCAATGTTTATAAAAGATTTAAAGATGTTAATTTTGTCAAAAGAGAAAATATTGCTGGATCAGTCTTTAAATGATGATGAAAAATATCAACAAATTAAAAATTTACGATTTCAATGTGGCGCAATGGAAAATGTACATCTAGAAGATCTGAGCTTGAACATGATTTATTTACCATTATCTCACTGTTTCCCATTCCATTACATTAATTTAGTTGATGAGGGGCTTGGTCAAGAAGTTAACATAAATAATGTAGAGCAATACGTTGATTTATTGACTGACTTCATATTGAATACAGGCATCAAAAGACAAATAGAAGCGCTTAAGGCTGGTTTTTGTTGTGTATTTCCTATTGAAAAATTAATGGTATTTACTCCACTTGAACTTAAGCAAATCTTAAATGGACAACAAGAACCATCATGGACAAGAGAAGATTTACTAAATTACACTGTACCCAAATTAGGATATGATAAAGAAAGGTACAAACAAATATATATGTGTGTGTGTGTGTGTGTGTGTGTGTGTGTGTGGTATGTATGAATATATTTGTATATTTTTTTAGAAATACATTTATAAATAAAAATAAAAATATTTTTAAAGTTTATGTTAAAATAATTGTTTCATACAAGTCGACGAATTTATATGGATTTTATTTGTCGCAAATATTAAATAAGTTTATTTTCAAACAGTTTTTGAAAATCTGAGAGAAAAATCATAAAATTGCCTGATTTATATTGTAATTATTAACAACCATGTTAAAATTATATTTCAGCCCTGGATTCCTACGTTTCGTGAACGTTCTAGTAGAAATGAATCCGATGGAACGCAAATCGTTTTTACAGTTTGCTACTGGTTGTTCTTCATTGCCGCCAGGAGGGCTTGCCAACATGCATCCAAGACTAACCGTGGTACGTAAAGTGGACGGTGGCGGCCCTGGAAGTTATCCATCGGTGAACACATGCGTTCATTACTTGAAATTGCCAGAGTATCCAGACGAACAAACATTGAGGGATCGGCTGTTGGCTGCAACATTAGAAGAAGGTTTTCATCTCAACTGATCACTAATCACACTTTGTCGATTAGTTTGTTATAAGTCACAACTAAAGCAATAGTACGGTTCAAATTACATCAAATGTTATGTGCACTGTCCATTTCATGTTTAATTAACAAATTAATGTCACAAAAATGTCTTCCACCGTATATTTGTTCCCAATGGAATTATATTTTGTTTCTGTGTGATTCATGTATGTGATTTATAACAATGTATTTATATCATTTAAATTTTTCAATCTAAGTGTTCTTTTGTAATTTTATTAATACTAATATGCCGACGTATACTATCATGTCTTGTGAATATTAGCATTAATAAATTAATATTTATTATAATAAAAATTGCCTATACGATTTAATTTCATATACATATATATATATACAACTTTGCGTCCCATAGTCCTCTATTATGTTTTAACTTGTAACTCAACTGGATTTGGTATTCAAAATGAAATCAAACCACACAATGTTACTGCTGCGACATTGATATAATATAAATAAAAAAGTCTTACGACCAAACGTGACAAAAAGTATGCAAGTTGTTCTATGCACCATGCACCTTCACCAAAACCATATTCGTTATTGTACGTTTTTTTTTTTTTTTATCTACTTTTTTAGCTTTAAGCTAAGCTACATACAAGTTAATTTTTTTGGTCTTTCTGTAAATCGACCAGCCAATGAATTTAAAAAGTTTTTGGCCCTAGCCATACTTTCGCGGTACTCACAATACTTACCACAGTATCCTATTTTATTCACATAGATATTTTTCCCCCTCTTTCATTTCCAAATTTGAATAAAAAAAACAAAACTTAATCCTACAACATTCGATTTATTTATATAGATCAGTAGCGATGGCTATGCCTTTGTTGCTCTACATATATTAAATTAAAAACAAACAAAATGTATATAAAGCATGTATGAACTATAAATGACAAGAGTGAAAGAAAGTAGTCGACAAGCTGTACTTACATATTCAAACCTTGAAATTTAATAACAAAAAAATTATAAAAATATCTGGACAAGCATAATATTCATTCCTTTCCTATCAAATCCTAAGTATTGACTTCTTTTTTTTTTAATTTACTGTAATTACAAGATATTTCATGAACTAAATGATTTAATATGTTTATATGTCTATATATTAATTGAACAAATGAATAATTTGTAAAAAAAAAAACCATTAATTTAAATTTTAAAACAAAATTTAATTGTACTTCATATTCCACATTACTTACACAAACATTATGTACTCTGACCTTATAAAAGTCAAAAGCTTACAAACTATATTATTACTTGCTGTATCTACATCTAGATTTCTATGATTTTTATAATACAAGTATCATGATCATATCACACACACATGAATAAAACTATGAAAAACACTCAAGAAGTAAAAAAAGTTTATATATTTTTTATTTTACTTTAATATATATGTAAGTATTTAGAATACAAATAATTGTTGTGTTCTATAGTATTCTGTGATTGAAGTTATTAGAACTACAGTTGTTTAGTACGTTCGCTTTAGTGAATTGATTCGATTACAGCCATCTGTTGAAATAAAAGCAATTTAATATTTACAACTAATGTGTGGTCCATGCCTACTACAGATAAATGTGTTAAAATGTTAAAAACATGAGTATGTCATAGTTACATAAGTTAAACTTAAGCATTGATAGTTGTATAGTGTTCAGTCTGCCATGTCGCATTGTCGTCTTTTAACTGTACGTCTTTAGATACACGAAATTGAGTGATCCGTTTGTGATTACTCGAATAACTCTATTGCAACACGATGGTTGGTACCAACGCTGGATCGTAACAAATGTACACACAAGCGTTTCTGAAGGGTTGCGAAAGTGATCTGTCGTTTCAACGTTTCAACTATAAAGGTCTGCTGGACACTGATCAGATGAGTGAACACAAAACATCAACATAAAACATAACACTTACTAGGCTCGTCATGAGCTACAGTGTCACCATCAACATCAGTTTGTCATAAAATAGACAATTCATTTTCACTTGATACGAACGTCATTCGATTGACGGTGTGATTTGGACGATACGAAAATCGTTCAACGAATTTTCTAAAGATTTCCGAGTTCGTACAGGACGAATTAATAATCACACAACGTAAGCGCCGCACTAACGTATGAAAATTAAATTAACGTAAATAATAGTAGCAAATGAGCGATCGTGTTACGATTAGTGATGGCATAAAATAGCAGTAACAGTGATTTGGAATAGCAATCACAGTCTGCTACTCCAGTATGAAAATAACAGTGACTGCTACTTTTTTTTTTATAGCAGTTGGTCATAACATTTTATGAAAAATAACTGCTACTATTTTCTGTAATTTCAACATGTGATTTGAAATGTTGAGTGTGATTATATTTTTAATTACTACTTTAGAATTTTATTTTTGTTATAATAAAATATTGTCATATGATGAATTTTGTGAAATATGAAGTTTAAAATGGTAAAACATTTTTTTTCATTCTAATGATTTTATCTGTTACCTACAACATTTTTGTACTTTACTCAATAGATCAATAAACACTATAATAATTACTTATTAAACAGTTAATTCAATTGATTTAACATAGTAATAAAAATAAAACAATTAAAACAATTAATAGTAAGAAAATTAGATGAATAAACTATGCATTTCGATTTAAAAATAACAACATTTCAACTTTTTTGAATTTAAACAACGACTACCGCTACTGAAAAAAAAAATCACAGTTCACCATCGCTAGTTACGACGGATACGAAACGATTCTCCGTTGCCGTGTTATCAAAAACGTTATCGAATAAAAGCACCGCGGCCGGTATGGAAAACGTGACGGCGGTCGATAACCATTGTAAACGGGTTTAACGAACTCGCGGTTGAACGCGCGCACGCACGGTGCTGATTACCGTTTCTTATCAACGGCCCGTAGGATATTCGTGGTTGTCGACGATCGCGGTGACCGTACGGCAACTTTTCGTTATCGTCGCCAACGTTGATTTTGTTCGTGTTTTGTTGTTTTTGTTGTCGTTCTTGCGAGCGTGGAATACGTTCGGACGCGACGGCCGACAGACACGACCAAAGTGGTTGTGCTTGCCGTTCAATAATCATCATATCGTCAATTCGCCGAGCGCGTGTGTTACTGGACGTACGTGACGAGCGAAACATTTCACCGGTACACGTCCATTGTCTTGTCGTCGAATCAATTATCGAATGATAATTGTGTATTGCGCTGTACGTCTCTGGAAAACACACCGCCAGTCGCGAGCCTTAATATCCCGTTACGCTTCTGTTGTCATCCGACAAATAGTTTTGTCTGCAGATTTTGTGTCTTTTTTTTTTCTTTTTTTTTGTATTTTTTAACGTTATAAAACGTTAAAAATCTCGCGCAACAATGACGTCGGCCAAGGATGACCGAGAACCCAAATACGCAGGACCCAGTGTTTCATCGACATTTGGCCAAGAATTGAAAGTGAAAAAAGTGTAAACGCATAATTTATAATATTTATACGTATTGAATATGTGTGTGCAATATTTAATACTTGAAACATAAAATCAATATTACAGTAAGAATGAAAATATTTGGCAGTCAACGTTAGCCTTTTGTTCGATTCAAAAGGTAAGAGAAGAAATTGTCGGCATCAACCAACGTTGGTCAGAAGTGAAAGGCAGAGTCCACACATTTTTGCAGACCAAAATCAGCCACAGAAACTGTAAATACTTCAATTAAATCACTATTTATAATGTTATACGGTTAATAATATTGTCTAATTTACATATGAACAAATAAAAATGCTTTTAAATTATAGTTTAAAACTTCCCTTATGCTATAGTATTTTATATCCCATGTCCTTGTAAGTCTTATTGCATTTACTATTACAAACTTACAGAATTCAATTAATAATTTTTTTTTTTTAGTTCCTTTTACGCCAACTATTAACAGATTTTTTTAGTATTACAACTAAGGTTTGTAAGCGACCTTGATTAATCATAGGTCATCTATTCGACAGATTCTGTTGGTAGTGACACTACAAACTGTACCAAACATCTGGTGGAACGTACGTGCATTTTATAAGATGTACATATTTCCAAACATTCAGACTGTATGACCGAAAACTACTGAATGGTCAAAATGTACAAGTCGCTTCCCTTTTTACCAATACATTTTATAGGAACATTAAAATGTATTTTAAAAGCAAGGTTGAAATATTTCAATTACATCAATATACTAAGGAATAAAAGTCTTGTTTTTATTACTCTATGGGGTTAGTAGATTTTACTATTTTTAGTATGTTATGACGCTTATTTTCTTGTTTGGTAATATAGTTATAGTTAAAATACTGTAGATACAAGCTGTTTGCTTTATATATATGTAGTGTGCAGTAACAAATTTGATTTGTATGATATACAATGAGATGTAGATTTTAATTTGGTTTTAGAAAATTAATTATTTTACATCTTTAGATATCTATTAGCTTTTTAACATTTTAGTTTTAGTTTTTTTGTTTTTTAATCTTTTAACAAATTTATTATATAATATACCTTGTTAAATGAAAAAACGCACAAAACTGCACATTCCTCACCAACTCTTTACATCACTACTAACTTCTAAAGATAATACCTATAAGTTCTAACACATGAGAGCGCTTGTTTTCTCAGAGACAACACCTAAAAAATTATCTAAGAACTAGGACAGGACAGATTTGTATATCTTTCAATTTTGAATATCAAAAGGTATAACAGCTTACTGAATCAATACTAATGTCATTATTGATAATTGAGCAAAAAAGATGATCATATTACATTAATAAAATATATCTACTATTTTAAAATTGAAATATATTATTTGTTTATTTTAATAATATATACGTTGTAATACTCTAACTAAAAAATATTCTATGCTAAATTATGCTAAAAGTATTAAAAATTAGTAGCCCAAATATATGATCCTAGTTGTGCCTTAGCCGTTTAACCAACCGTTGTGTCAGAAAACATTTTATTTGTTTGTATATTTTTCTTCAGCAAAAATTTGAAATCAAGGGAAGAATCCTTATAGATTCTTCTCATTGACTTTCAAATTCTTACTGGAGAAAAAATATAATAAGAAAAATCCAAAAGAACAAATTATTGGTTTACTTACAAATAATATAATTTAACCAATGTATATCATAAATCCTAGGATATACTAAACGGTTGTAGTTTTTTTAATTACTTTTAAATACGAAAAAAATTAATGTTTTTCGCTTTCAAATCAAACTGAGTGTAATTAATAAATCCTAGTATTTACTATTTTTTATTAGTTATCATACTATTATGGTAACATTCTATATATTTGAAGTATTTTAAATATAAGTATTTATATATATATAATTATGATCAAAATTGCTCACATTAATTTATAGAAGTGCATGTTTTTATTTGTCATGGATTAAGTTTTCAATAAACTTTTATGTAATGAATTTATTTAATAGAAAACAACTTTATATATTTATATATTATTCAGATTAAGCTGCTACTACAACAAAATAATAGTTGACCATCATAATTTCTTAGAAATACATTAAAATTAAAATATTAAAAAGAAACTATAGGAACATTTTATAGAAATTAATGTATACATACATATGTATACATGTAATTATTTAATAGATTAATATTATTGAGAGCATATTATTATTTATTTTAAATAAGTAAAATGTATTTTATTAATGAAAAATTAATTTTGGTTTTATTATAATCTCAATAAATTTACAATTTTTTGTAATGTAATTTTTTGATGGACGTTCAATTTTAAATATGAAATTTCAATAATTTTATAATTCTATACAAAATAATATTGTTTTAAATATTTAATTGTACATATCTTCACAATCGAATAATTAAAAAGTCCTAAATATTCATTAAGTATTATTCAAAATTAATAATAATATACTGCCAAATAATATATATTATTATTTATAATAATACATTGAGTATGTATAGAATATAAAAAATTTGTTCCAGTGTATGTTTTTTCCAATTTTTAATAACTACTAACAACAAAAAAGGATATTTAAAAGAATGAAGAAGACACTAATATCATCAAGTACCATTGTATTTATTTTTCTATTATTTATTAAATATTAAACCATGTAATATTTTAGTGACAAATGATGTAAATGATTTCAAATTGTCTCCGGTACAAACGCTGAAGAATGAGACTCAAGAACAAAATTCTGAAGTGAACAATCCGGATTTGAAAAAATTATTGCCTTCGTTGATGGCTATGTAATGGAATCACTAGAATTTTAAAACAAAATTATTTAGAATAGAAAAAATGTATGTTAAAAAAACAAATAATTCCATTCTATTTTATATTCATAATTTTAATTTTTGTTTCTTGGGGCTATAGTATATAATCACTATATATAACTATATATATATACACTATATATACTACACTATATACTACACTATATTTATATATATCACTATTATAATACTTTATAATTACTATAAAGTAAACATATTAAACAATAAATTGTTTAATTTATAGCCTTATTTAATCTGACAATGGTCTTTATTTATTACCAATTGTCATTGTTCTATCTATACTTAGACTTGCACCTGGATTTATATGTAATATAAATTATAAATTATAATTGTATTATCGATTTCCAATTCACTTATTAATGTCCCAAATCATTTTTATTATACTATACTATAGACTTGGGAAATTATTTTAATATTGATCAAATTAAATTAATCAATAGTTGATTCAATTATTAATAACTAAATGATTTATATGTTTGTAAAATTGTGGTTTATTTCAATTAATATTAAAAATAGTTTATTTATATTACTTAACATATATATTTCATAAAATATTTTATATAATAAATGTTGGTATAATCTATAATTTCAGTAGAGTGGCTTGTTAAAATGCACTGTTATAACTGAATATCATAATATCTGAAAAGAAACTAATTATAAAAACAATGAATAAATTAATTTAATTTTTATTAATTAGCTTAATATAAATATGTATGTTAATTTTTTATATATTAACAAACACAAATTATTTGAATTATTATTTAAATATATTATACATATTTAATTATGAGCAGTGTCATTATTATCAGTATCGATTGTATCTGTTAATACTTTAACATTAGAATTTATTTTACTTCTGTCACACTGTTATTAACAAAAGTTTTAATTTAAAATTGCTTGCCCGAAACATGTATGTATACAATTTTATTGGTAAAAAAATTATGATTAAAATCTAAATTTGTTTTAACACATAAACAATTGTCTTTTTTAAATGTTTATATACAGTTAATTTAATGGTTATTACCAATATTATTTGTTGACTTTATTGTAATAAAAGTTCAAAATTCATTCGTACATGATGAAAATTGTTTTTATTCTCTCTAAATATGAACTGTTGTTCCAATTTTTAGTTGCTAAACACCAAGTCTATTTGAATGAATGCACTTGACGTGCATCTTGGTTTATTTCACTTACAACAAAATAAATAAAACATTGTATTACATTTAATTGTACTACATGCAATGCTTCAGAATTATGTAATTAGCCATTTAAATGTAAAATAACAACAGCAATTGAAAGGACTAGACCGAAAATATGTCGTTTTCATAACAACTAGACTTAACAACGTAGATGTATATCGGAGTTTTTTTTATTAATACAGGTTAAAAATAGCGATTTTAAAAATAAACTAAAATTAACTGTCTTGTAATTAGTCGTAACCAATTGTTTTAAAAGATTAATCTTGTAAAGTATTTAAATACTTATATTTTTAAAAGAAAATTGTTTAAATACATTTTTTATGATCGAAATTTTATATTTACATAAATTAGATACTGGTTAAAAAACTAAACTAAAAACTAAAAGACGAAAAAGTCCTATAGTCGTCCTTGTCACCGTCCTGACATGACGGGACGATTTTAATATCAAAATTGTACACACATATATATTTTTCGTTTTTTTTTTTTTTTTAACTCGAGCCTTCATCGCTCTCTTATTTGGAAGTCAAAAGTAAATAAACCACACCAATAAAAATAAAATGAAATTTTAGACATTTGAAAAATGTGAAATATTCGTAAAAATTATGTCTCGACGTGGTTTTTAATTTACGTTAAGGACCAAATTATTTCTCGTCGCAAATCGGCTTGGCGTCGAGCCGTTAAAAACCCATTAAACAACGGTATGCGGACGATTAACGATCAAACGAATCGGCCACGTGTAACTCCCGCGAACGAGTGTTAGTTGCCGGACGTAAACAAAACTTTCACTCGTACCCCTAAGCGTTCGATAGAGCCAGCAGGTAGTTAACGGATCGAAGAACATTCCGCGAAACTAATTAACGCAAACGATACATTCGTTTTTGTATTCGACAGAATCTTAGAAAAGTGTCCTCCGCCAAGACCGATGTGAATTGCCGTCGTCGTTGGTTTTCAACGTCGAAACGTTTATAATAAAGTCGGTCGTAAACCACAGTACGCGGACAGACGGGCTTCGATTCTGGTTTGCTTTTGAACACCCGCGAGTGGGTATTTCGTATCGCACGACGACGCTAACCGCACACGACATTCACGTCGACGAAATAACGTTACGAGACGGACACGACGAAGTACAAAACACTATCAGGTGTGCGTATACACATATTTAGGAATTTTTCCCGTGTAATTAAATATCGTGTTCGCCTTATCAAAAAAAAAAGAAAAAGTCCTGCCGTGAAAATAATGTAATTTCGTTATGTTCGTATTTTTAATACATTTATAATTAGCAGACGTTATTCGGTTATTTCATTAATGTGTTATTATATGAACGATCGTATTCTACTTATGACAGTTGTTAAGAACAATCGGCGGTGTTCACAGCGCGTTAAATGTTCTAAACGTTCAATTGTCAACAAAAAAAACATTTTTTAAACAAATTTTCGTACAGCAGACGAAGCAGGTGGATGCCTCATTTCGGCCGAACGTTCTATTCAAAACACAGCACTCGCATTGGAAGTAAGTCGTCAATGTTTCTTAACGTCGCGACAGTGGGAGGAAACGCGATTTTAACTGGACACAATTAATATTACTCAAAATTTTAACTATTGATTAATAAAAATAATAAAAATATATATTTTTGAGGTTGTTGAATTCAAATTTTACATTAGTTTTGTTATCCTTTCATTTGAGAGACCAATAAGGGTGGTAAATTTTCAGTTTTAATACAATTTCGATTTAATACATCAAATTACATTTTTTTGAGATCTAAAAATTTTAATTTGACAAAAGTTTTATTTATATGTTTATATTTAAAAAGGTATAATATCTAAAGAACGGTTAAAGGATTCTTCAACATCAATTTATTAATATTATTATACATTACAATATTACATTGAAAATTCTCATTTTGAAATAAAATTATTCTGAATCGGATTCACTAGTTTCTGAATATATATGATAATCTTCTGTTTCTTAATCATTTATAATTAATAATTTTTTCACAGATGCAGAAAATTCTATAATAGGCTACTTTAAAATTTTTCTTTTATATGAAATCACTGGATCTGAACTAATTAATAATACATGCATTAAGTCAGTATTTGTACTCAATCTTGATATTTTTCGAGTATGATTTTCTCTGAAATTTGAATAATCTTTATTCCGCGATTCTTGTGCTTCTTCTGAAAGCTGTCCTATAGAAAGAAGTGCATTTTTGATCACCATAGAACTATGCATTAAAATGTTATGCATACTAGGAGGCATGCGGTACCAATTATATAATTTCTTAATTGAAATTTCTTAGCGCATTGAATAAATCATGGTAAGCAACAATACCTATAAAAAATATCATATCAATGGAATGGGCGACTTTGGGCAGATCATATTTCGTAATGTATTAAACAGTATGTTTGTTGAAATATTTAAAAGAAAATTAAGTCGCTCATTTTAGCTATTTTTTTTTTAAAATCATTTTAAGTATTAAAAAATATTTTTTTATCATTATTTTGTTAGTACAATTTAACGATTTTTGTTTAATTGAAAGTTAACATAAACTATTTATAATTATACATACCTTGTTTAGTAGTTTCCATTGTAAAAAATAAATAAATACAAAAAAATTAACAATTTTATATTTTGTAACACCAAAAAAATTATTTATTATAAACGTGCGTATTGCTTAGAAAACCGCTGCGTAATGATTATTTTTGTACTACTGCGTTACTTAGACTTCGATATCATGGTTTTAATTACAAATAAAGTATCCTCATTAATTATTTCATGATGAGGAACTAATTTTGAACTAGTATTTAATGCAATATTACCAAAATTTTAATGTTTTTATTTCTATTTTTGTCGCGGTAGAAGTCTAATTCCTCCCACTGTGCGTCGTTCAAACGTGAACCGGATGCGTTTTGTTTCGCGGAGGTACGACGATCCAGACTTTCTGCGAACGTTTCGAGGGAAAGTTGAACGTGGGCGATAACATAACCCGTAGTACGAATAGGAATATATATATATATACATATTTATATTTATATCGTGAATATTTACGTTATTATGGATACGGATTTTATCGAAATTCGACAATTTAGTAAACGCTATGAAATACGAAATCAACGGAGTCGTTAACGTAATACGTCATAATATAATTGCGTTTGATTTTACGCGATTGATGTGATTGAGACGTATTGTGTATAAATATAACGTTTAACGTAAAAAACTACGTATACATCCATACGTAGTGACTGCAGTTCTGCCAAACGATAATAATTCGAAAATATCATTAACGTTTTAAGGTGTTTTTTTTTGTTTTTATTTTGAATTTAGACTTTGAATAGACAATTGGCCTCGACTTTACATTTATGTTGCACGGCCAATATTTGTTGACGGTGGACGTTGACTCGTTAATGTCCGAGAACGACAGATATAAACTATTTTAAATTACGTCCGATCTCTAGCAGACAATTGCCTATCGTAAATTCATAGATTTTTCATCGACGGAAACGAACCGACAATCACGAGTGGTATATCGACTGTATTTACACATCATTGTGCACAGATAAGCGTGAGTTCCTGCCACAGACAAAAATCGGTGTTCGGTTTGGGCATTGAGTGCTTGTAAAGAAAAACGATGTTCTCAAAAAAAAAAACTCCGATTTTCGTATTATTTTAACGATTTCTTCCACGAGTCCTTGTCACTATTTGCCGCCAAACGTTTTCACCATATTATTTTAATCGCGTCGAACACCGAAACGCGATTTACGTTGTAGTCAAATAAACACGACCCGATGGTGACCGTTTGGTTATATTTGGCGGACTATCAATTATTATTTAAAATTCAGTTCAATTCTATGGTACAGATTTATACGAGCGTTTTTCAGTGATTCCCAACTACCTCGATTTTAGGAAAACTAGGAATACCTTTTTTGTTTTTTTTTTTGCTCATAAACAAGAATACGCAAAAACAATTTGGAAAAAAATCAAGAACAAATCTTTTGGACCGTGGGCCATCCACGACAGGCCCACGGACCCACGGGCGCGTTGCGATTTCGTAATGACATGATTCATGGTTCCGTCATACACGCCACTGTCAATAAAAAACGTTTGTCGGTCCAGTAAAAGCGCTCGTCGTTGTGTTCCCGTTTGCGATTGATGTAGTTGTGTTAAAAAAAAAATGTCAAAATGTCCAAAACCTCGCGCTGTCGTTCCGTTTTCCTACTGTCGTGTACGTTCACGCAGCCGAGAGTACTTACAACGCGTTACGAGAAAACAACTGTACCCACGCTTTATTATAATAATAATAATAAAAAGAAAAAAGAAACCCGTGTGTGTATAGCACACATCACGACCAATATCATCATTTTTAATGCAGATTGAAATCACAATATTCTAATCAAAATATCACCAGTACACCGTTCAAAAATAATTCGTGACGAGTTCTAGTAGGACACCAACTACAATCATAGTGATTTACATTATTAATTTTAAAATGTATTAAATGTCGTTTGTTATTCAACACGATTTAAACTTTTACAAACCTCGCCTTTGAATAAAATATTATTTTACAGTAAATTATAATACAATAGATACGTTTATACATCAAATGCACTTGTAATGTACTAATATGAGAATTTTGTAATTGACAAATCTGGGCCTTCACCACTGAAAACGGGCCTCCGCGTTTCTAATAATCCGGGCACCGTGTATATATATATATATTAGGGTGTTCCTTAATTTTCAAATTTATATATTTTTTAGGCTCACCCCTTAAAAACGTGTATATGCATATAAAAATGAATTACGAAAAATTTTGAGGCAATCAAACAAGGGTAACCCGTGCCGAATTGAACCTAAAGTTTGAATTAATTCAATTTTTGAATATTTATGAGAATTTTTAATATTTTTTTAAATATTTCGCAAACCGTTAAGTAAATCGAAATCATTTATATAATATGTTTTAAATAAAACAAAATTGTCTATAAATTATTTTCTGACAAGTTTTTGATACCGTCTACTGTTCATGAGATATATTGACTTAAATGTACAGAAATACCGTATTCTCAAAATTTTCACTATTAAAATCAAACATATTATTATAAATGGTAAATAATTATCAGAGTTAATGTATTATGGAATATTTTTATTTATCTAAGTATATAATTAATGATTTAAATTAATATAATTTTTTTAATGTTTCCTTTTTGCAATTTGGATAAATTTTTCTGTGTTCTTGAACACATTGTAGTACATATTGTTTTTGCTCTTCATTGATTGTTAACGCTTCGTTAAAGTCTGCCATTAATTTCACGACCCTCTCAGCTGTATCATTGACTATTTTGAGAGATTTTATTAATTCTTTGCCATTAACAAAACTGATATGGTTATCCCACGATTTTGGATCGTATTGTAAAAAACTTGTATCGATACCAAATCTGGTGAATAATTTTAAGCTATTTTCTGAAATAAATTTATCAATATTCATTTCTGAAAATATAAAAATAATTTCAAAAATAAATTGTATTAGTTTTTAGTATTATTTAGTTTCTATTATTGTAATTATTTTTAATAATGTACTCACCATTAAATTTTTCATCGATCTGATATGGTTGAAGTGTAAATCGTTTAGTCGAGTTAATGGATGATTTGTTCTTAAGAGCTTTTATCATTAAATGTTTTGTTTCAAAAGATATCGATTCATCGAAAAACGATAGAGCAGCAGCTTCTTCGGTTAAATACCACAGATGATTACATAATTTTTTAATAGCGGCTATAGAGATTTGACTATCAACTGTTTCGTAGGATTTTAAAGATTTAATAAATTGTAAATCTAGATTTGGAGCTTTTATTGGCAATGAACAAGTAAACCACGCATTGACATAAAATGTAACGATGAAAATACAAACTTCCCCAATAGCTTTTTTCTCAGTCTCAGAAATATGATATTTTGTGTGATAACATTTATTTTTCCTCGCCTTTATTTTTTTAATGGTGACAATTGTGTTTGTTCCTGTGCAACACTTGTTTTTGTTTAAGATATTCATCATTTTCTGAACTATCAGTCTCACTCTCCACGTTTTCATTCAATTGCATAGAATTAAATACCGAAGTTGATGCAAATTGCACTTGCTCACAACAACAAGTTTGTTTGTTTAATTCCATAGATTTTCGAATTTCTCTACGATTTTCTTTAATTGTTTCTTTTTCATCAACACCACTAAGACTTCCAGGTCGCTCGGGAAGACGTTGGTTTATTAAAAATTTTTTATCCTCATCAATTTTCATTATATTTAATGCATCCGAATGCGCAATATCAAAAAGACTATCCAACATAACAATAAACTCATTTTCTTTTTTTCGATAAATTTCACCAATTATTTTAGCATTTTTTTGTAAGTTTCGCCAGTTATCATACATTTTTATTAACTTATTAACACAATGTCGTATAGCCCGTGTCGGAATTCTAGCTTTTTCCCAGAATATCATACATTCTCGAATACCTAAATTTGCACTTTGGTGAGTATTTAATTTTACGGTTCTTAAGTTAAAAGAAAATACCTGGAGAATTTGTTTTAATGATGGCAATTTTGAACCAAGAATTTGAGTTTTTGTAGATCCAATTAAAAATATATGTTCGTCTTTTCGAAGTTTTATAGACATGTTTGAAGTTCAACTCTAATTATATATTATAAATAACAATTATTTAAAGATACTTAAAAAAATAAGTTTAATATTCATAAACACAAAACTAAACACACGATACGTCAATACGCATAACACGATGATTCGATTCGTACTAAATAAGTCACAAAATTTTTGTTGTAGATTAAGATAAACTTTATCTATCAAGCGATAAATATACGATACGATAAAATTATTTATATAATTGTGAGCCACAGTAATATACAAACTCTTATATTTGATTATATAACATATCTAATGAATATTTACCATTTATAATAATATGTTGAATTTTAAAAGTAAAAATGTTGAGAATACTGTATTTTTGTACATTTAAGTCAATATATCTCATGAACAGTAGACGGTATCAAAAACTTGTCAGAAAATAATTTATAGACAATTTTGTTTTATTTAAAACATATTATATAAATGATTTCGATTTACTCAACGGTTTGCGAAATATTTAAAAAAATATTAAAAAATTCTCATAAATATTCAAAAATTGAATTAATTCAAACTTTAGGTTCAATTCGGCACGGGTTACCCTTGTTTGATTGCTTCAAAATTTTTCGTAATTCATTTTTATATGCATATACACGTTTTTAGGAGGTGAGCCCAAAAAAATTATGCTATTTTTTTTTCATCATCTATAACTAAGGAACACCCTAATATATATCCAGTCTTGTATGGTGTTTGAACGAAAGTTTTTGAGTAAATATGTTTAAATACTTTTATAGTATTCGGAATAATTTTTAAATACACTTTAAACGGAGTATTTTCAAAGAATTTAAATAGTATTGCATAGGTGTTTGTATTAGAATTGCAAATTATTTATTCTAACAAGTTTCAATTTTAAGTACATTTTATTCGGTCTAAATCAAATTTTTAAATATGTCTGTGTAGTGCAATTTCAAATTCACTATTATGTCCGGACACAGTCAAGTCGACGAGTGTCGTAACCGCGCACGGACGATAATCGCCCGTGCGAAACGTGTCTAAAAACAGGTAAACAACTCGACCTGACGCGTTGGTTTTTCAAAACGTTCTATCCGATTTGACGATAAAATTATAAAAACGTATGAAATTCGTGTACATCGTCTCATTGACTTCGGGAAACGATCTCACGACAACAGGTTGACGTGCGTATCGTATTGTTGCACACGACGCAACACCGAGAATCGTGTGTGTGCTATCGGGTAAACGTTCGGAGCGAACGTTTTTGGCGACAACCCCGTCCGGTTCCCCGGACGCGAACACACCACAGTGTGGTAAAACGTACAATGTAAAAAAACGTGTTATTCTCGGCATGGACGAGAAACGGCACGACGTCGGAGGACAAAAAAAAAAAATGAATGAAAATAAAAACATAACCAAACAAAAAATACCTCTGATGCGCAACAGAAATATTATTTTTTGGCGTGGGTACCGCGTGCGTGTTTATTGTTATTGGTGTAAAGCGCGGAGGTTCGGAGCGCGAACGCGTTTCACGGGCGCCATTTTAAAAAAAAAAAAAAAGAAAAAAAAAAGAAAAAAGAAAAACGCGCACAAAAAATAACAACAATGTCGTTCCAAAGAACTTGAATATTATTTGTCCGTGTATCGGACGCGCCGCTCTTCGTCCATTTGCAATCGCGTTAATGCGCACGAATTCCTCTTATTGTCCCGGCGATGACGTGACGGCGTCCGGAGAGGGGTGCGTGTGCGCGTGCACGACGGACGGCCACGGTCGGAATGTGACCTCGAAACCAAAGACGACGTGTATTATATTTCTTCCCCCGTCCCCGTGGGGCGCCGGCCGTCGGGTGATCGCCACGCGGTTCGAACACAACAACAACAACAACAACGTGGACGGGACACAAGACGAGAATTCCGAGGCGGAACGATCGGCGGTGGTGGGGGGGGGGGACTGGACGCGGACAATGGCGAACGGTGCTGTCCGAGTAAAACTGCACAGTCACCGTGCCGCACAGCGTACCAACCGTTCGGCGTTTCAGTTCTCGTCACGTCGTCCTCGTCGTCGAACACTGCGTCGTTTTCCGTCAGTTTCCAGTGCCGTCCGGGTGACGTTTGCCAGTTGCCATTTGCCGTTTGCCATTTGCCGTTTGCCGTTTGCCGTTTGCCGTTTGCCGTCTGACGTGACCAGTCCGTCCGTATTGCGACGGGATCCCACGTATTGTCCACGCAGGTAAACAAACGATTATAATACACGCGTAGGGATAACGTTAGGAACCGAATGCAAATGATCTGTTGGTGTTGCAAGGGACAACGTGTTTAGATTGGAGACCCGACGCCGCTTCGAATGATGAATTCCTTGTGACCTTGTATGACGTTTCAATTGACTGCGTACGTCTTTTTTGCGCACCGTAAAATAAAATCAACATAAATAAATAATTATCTAAATTCGTGATAGATTTCTTCTTTTTTTTTTTTTAATTGTATTTTACTAGGTGTAGATAGTTCGTTAATATATGATCAGGTATTTTGTGGTTAGGAGACAATTATACAACATTGTAAGCGATAATATACGCGCTATCCAGGGAATTACTAACATGATGTTCACTTCTTCGTTTTACAAAACTTCACTCGGACAACAATTCAATGTAATGTCTGACAGATTTTAAGTTTAAATAACAAACAAAAAATTACCATATTTGAATGGATTAAAATGGATCAATTAATACCCATACCGATTTTGAAAGTTACTTTGCTTTAGTTGTGTTATATCTAAATTATGATGTGTATTTCCTTATGACACTGTTTTTATTAACACTGTATGTTATTTCTAAACAAACAATACTTCTGTTGTAATCTAATATTTCTCTTTACTAACTAGTTTCCATTTAAATTTCTTTACTTTATTGACATTTTATTGTTTTTAGGTGCTGTGACAGTGGCAACCGATAAAAATTGAATGTTTAAAGAAGAAACCAAATAATCGACTACTCGAGCTACTACTCAAGCTGATTTTGTAAGTTACTTGGACGTTTATGTACTTAACATGAATTTATATTATATGACCTGTTATGTTTATTAGAGGGCACTAACGAATGATTATCTAAAAGAGAAAACAACAAAATCAATAAGAATTGAACCACACACTGATCAAAAAGTGTGATTGACAACAACATTATCTTACTTAAATACTGCGAGTATGTAATATAATTGTATTGATATGTTTTTTCTTCATAGTTTACTTTCTATACTATGCTTATGATGTAATCTAATATTTACCTATAGCAATTAGTATTCACCAGATACTTTTTGTCTTTAGACACTACAACAATGGAAAACAATACAGTTCTAAGCTCCGAAGAAGAAACAACAAATTCGACTGATGTTACTTCTCAATTTAATCATGTAAAAGATTATTTTTATGCTTTTTTAATTCATATAAAATTTTAATCAAATGACATATTCTATGGATAGGACATGGCCGTGGTGAACGGATCTGAAAAAAAGGGACACACCAAATCGAATGATGTACAGCCACTCTCGGATCAACATTTATCAGCAACACCGGACCAGTCTTTGACAAAAACTCCAAGTATGTAAAACAAGTGTATTGATAGGTTCATCAAGATTATCTGTTAAAACTATACTTGTATATATATAAAATATGTGAAATATATGTGAACTCTGTTTTGTAGTTTATAATATAAACATTGTCAAGTGGGATTATATTTCAGCTAGACACCCTCTATTTTGTATACTTCGACTGTCACTTTTTTAAATTTTTTCAGACTCTAATGCATTTTTGAAAATATTAAAAGGCGTTGAAAATGTCAAATCCTCAAAACAAATAGAACTTCATATGCGTCTTTTATCCGTAAGTTACTTTTGCATTTTGTGTAATAATTATGAATTGATTTATAATGGTGTTATATGATTAGGTCGTAGAAGTCAATTCAGAACCTGAAAATGAAGAAGTTGAATTAATGCAGCCACCATCACACCCTGATCTGGATTTGTCAGCAACACCGGTCCAGTCCTTGATAATAACTGCTAGTATGTAAAAATACTGTATAGATATGTTGTTACATTAAAACTTATTTTCAAAACTGCACTTTTGTTGTAACATAACATTTGTGTATAGTAACTAGATTATACTTTAATTTTATTACTCGCCTAATACTCTTTTTAGATACTACAACAATGAATAACGGAAATGATTTAAAGTCTCCAGAAGAAACAAAAAAATCGATTACTGATACTACTCAATCAATTTTGGTAATCTATTTTTATCATTATGTAGTTAAAATTAATTTATTTCAAATTTTGTGTTATACGTGTAGACCATGGCTGCAGGGAATGGATCTTCAAAATTGGAACAATTTCAGTCACACACTGATCAAGAATTGCCACCGAACCCTTTTTGGTTAAATACAAAAAGTATGTTATGTAATTGTATATGATATGCTATTTTTCAAAATTTACTATTAAATCTATTCCTATATTGTAATCTTAACTGTTTATGGTGGTTTTATGGAAACTATATTATATATACATTGTAATTTATTATATAAACACTGTCAAGTGGATATGCACTTCAGCTAAATAACCTTTTTATTTTATTTCAACTTTCACGTTTTGAAATTTTAAGACTCTACAGAATTGTTGGCCATATTAAAGAAAATTAAAGATTTTAAACAAAAGGAACAAATAGAACCTCATTCGCGTCTTACATCCGTAAGTTACTTTTACATTTTATGTAAGAAGTATGAATTTATTCCTAATGATGTTATATGATTAGGACCCTATCGTCAATCCAGGTTCTGAAAATAAGGAAAATGAATTGAAACAGTCACCATCACTCGTTAATCAAGAATATTCAAAGGCACCAGTGCAGTTCTTGACAAAAGCTGCAAGTATGTAAAACATTTGTGTAGATATGCTGCTACATCGAATCTTAGTCATTAAAATTTTTTTAACTACACTTTTGTTGTAACATAAAATTTCCCTATATTAACAACAATATACTATGCCTATGAAGTTAGCCCCCCCACTTTGTCCGATCGACTCCAAACCAATGCCAATATTTAGCAAATTAATTGCAAATAATTACAAATTGGTTTTTAGAATTTGCAAACCAAAATTCTATTTTTGGCGAATTTTTTAAGATTTTTGGTCAGCCCCCACTTTGTCCGATCGACTCCAAACCAATGCCAATATTTAGCAAATTAATTGCAAATAATTGCAAATTGGTTTTTAGAATTTGCAAATCAAAATTCTATTTTTGGCGAATTTTTAAGATTTTTGGCCAGCTCTCCCCCTTTTCTAAATATGCCACATTTTTTGTTTCGTAAAAATTGAGGAGTTTCCGGGTTGAAATTTAGTTTCAGTTCGTTTTTGGTTATGATTTCATATTTCAATATCCATTTAGTCACAACGTCCTTGTGGTAAACCAAGCTATAAATCCCTTGAAAATTATCAAATTTAAAAACAAATTGTTTTTGATAATTTTTTATTAGTCTGTTTGTTACTGATTTCAAATTTCATAATTTGAAAATAACAAATTAAAAATTGTTAATTTGTGAATGAAAAGATTAATGTAAAAATAAGTACGTTTATAAACAAATTACGAATATAATAGAACTAAAAAAATAAATAATTTGTAAATTGTAGGTCTATTGTATTATATATCATAATAAGTTCTATTTATTAATGGACAAAATAATAATTAAACAATTTAAGCAAAGTACTTACCATTTTCCAAGTAAAAACACGTAATCTTAAACTAAATAATTTAATTATGTAAATATATATATAAATTAACGCAGAATTTTAACTACGCACCACTAAGATTCTGGTCATAATGAAATAATTTTATGTGGTAATGTAGTCGTTGATCGATTAATTTAATTTAATTCTATTTTTACAAATTTGAAAAACTTCCAAAATCCTCAACCGGTGGTGGCGAAGACAGCGATTTCCTGTAGTATATACGTGTATAATTAAATTACTAATGACTTATAACAATATTGCGCGTAAAAATAATGTCGAACAGGACAAACATAATGTACAATATAATATATTAATAATATTAATGGCTAAGCTAAATAATTTGTAGAAACACAAATATTAAATTTGTATAATTTCAGTTATGATTAAAGTATCTACGTAATGATAAAATTTAAATAAGAATTGAAAATATAATATAACTTTAAGAATTAAAGATTTAATGTAATATTATTACTTAAATATGTTAATATGAAATTAGTTATGTATTCCTGTTTAAAATGTCATGTTGTTAATACATAATTATTTAACTGAGAAACTGAATTAGGTCTACTTTATTCGATGACGTACAGATGTATAATGATTATTATTTAATAAAATAATTACTTAAATGTATACCTTAGTTTACCGCAGTTGACCAAAAATCTTAAAAAATTCGCCAAAAATAGAATTTTGATTTGCAAATTCTAAAAACCAATTTGCAATTATTTGCAATTAATTTGCTAAATATTGGCATTGGTTTGGAGTCAATCGGACGAAGTGGGGGGGGGCTGGCCAAAAATCTTAAAAAATTCGCCAAAAATAGAATTTTGATTTGCAAATTCTAAAAACAAATTTGCAATTATTTGCAATTAATTTGCTAAATATTGGCATTGATTTGGAGTCAATCGGACAAAGTGGGGGGGGTTAACTTCATAGGCATCAATATACTTTAATTTCTTTCTCACTTTAAACATTTTTATTTTTAGATTCTGCGACAACTAATAATATTACTAAAATATTATCCAAAGAAGAAACAACAGATTCTATTAGTGCTACAACTCAAGCTAATTCGGTAAAGTAGTTTTATGGTATTGTAATTGATATGAATTTATTTCAAATAATATGTTATATGCTTAGGTTATGACTGCAGTTAATGGATCTGCCAAAAAAGAACACACCAAATCCGAAGAGTTGAAATTACACCTTGATCAAGATTTGTCAGCGACACCAGTCCAGTCCTTGACAAAAACTGCAGGTATGTAAAAGAACTGTGATGATAAGTTCTTCTTCAAAATTATATGCTAAATCTATATTGTATTCTTGTCTGTCTATGGTGAAATTTTGGAAACTATATTAACTATTTATTGTATTTTTTAATATAAACACTGTCAAAAAAAGATGCACTTCAGCTAGATACCCTTTATTATTCTACTTCGGCTTTCACTTTTTTTAATTTTTAGACACTGATGAATCTTCGGAAATATTAAAGAAAGTCGATGGTTTTGAACACAAAGAACAAATAAAACCTCATCAAGGTCTTCGATCTGTAAGTTACTTTTATATTTTATGTAGGAAATATGCATTTATATTTAACGATGTTATATGCTTAGGATGAAAACGTTAATCCAGGTCCTGCAAATAAGGAAGGTGAATTTATGCAGTCACCATCAACATCACGCACTAATCATGCGTCAGCGCCTCCTGAAAATTCTAAAAATCCAAGTAGACAATATTTTATATATAGTTACTTCATATTACCTGAACATAAATATAATTGTAATCAAAAAAAATTAATTGTATGCTAATGGGAAAAACGTTTTGTAGCATAAAAAAAAATATATAAAAAAGTATATAGTAAATAAAATTACATTTTATAGGTTTAGATTGAGTTAGGTAACTTTATGTGTCTGTCTCAAACATTGCTTAACAGACTTTCAAGGCATTGACTATTTATTGAGAAAAAAAAGGTAACTTTATGTGTTTCCCACAGTATATTTCAAAATGTCTTCATTACAACAAGATATTGTTTGCGCAACAATAATAATTATAAAATAAACAGATAATATTATCATTTATCAATAACAATATTTCTTGCTATCAAAGAATCTGTAAAAAGGTTACTAATATTACAATTTAATTTTAAATTACGAGTACTAACACTTTTGGATTTCCTGAAAACAAAATGCTATTATATAGTATTGGAAACCCAAATAAGTATGTATAAACAGTGTTGGGCACTTGGGCTACGAATGTGTTTGTATTGACTAACATATGAATAATTTGTATAACTGTATTGTATGTATATCTTAAATATGTAATACATAATTATAAAGAAATTATTTATTGATTAGAAAATGTATTATTTATGGATTTTGCACTATTGGAAAAACTGTCATTTTGTTGTCAACCATAAACTCATAATCTAATATTTTTAAAATATATCAATACTGTGTTTTAGGTGAAGGCAATAATTCATCGCAAAAAGAACCTTATGTGCGTAATGAAGTTACTCGCAAATCTATTTTTATAGGAAATGTAAATTAATCCTCGACGATTGAATATAATTGGAAGTTTGGGCATTAATTTTTTTTTTTTTTTTTTAGGTTGATTATTCAGTAAATGCAAGGGATCTGCTTCATGTGTTTTCTGTATGTGGACCAATCAATCGGGTTACCATATTGAACGACTTTGTCGTTTCTCTTCCAAGAGGGTATGCGTTTATTGAGTTCGTCGAAACTAACTCTGTGCAGTTGTCCCTGACAATGAATAATATTAAAATTAATGGACGTGAAGTCACGGTATGCGTATTAAAATTGGTGAAATTATATTAATTCATTCCTGGGTTGGTATGTGAATGTATTCCCTTTTTTGCAGGTGCAACAGAAAAACATGAACGAATATGGTCTTCGTTCAAATCGAAGACATGATATTGTATTAATCCAACTAATGCGAGTGTCCATGACGATACTAACGGCAGTGTATAGCTCACTTATGTTCCCTAAGCAGAAAATATCAATGACGTTTTATACTTCGCCACATCCGATCGTTCCAATGCCAATGATGCCATTTCCCGCACAACAAAACGGTCCTGTTCCAATGATGCCATTTCCCGCACAACAAAACGGTCCTGTTCCAATGATGCCATTTCCTATGCAACAGAACGTTCCAATGCCAACGATGCCAATTCCCGAACAAAACATGACAATACCAACTATGGTATATGCTATGCCCAATATGTACTATGGAATGCAATTTTTTTAAAAAAATCTTAATTATTATTTTATATGACACTTATATTTCATACAAACTATTGCGTTAATGCTAAACAATTATTTTTATTCCGATCTTACCTTTATAATATTTCACTGTGTTTTAAACTTGGACTCCGTTATTAATCTATTTAGGTTCAAAATAAATATTGACAATTACAAAAACTATTTATTAAATGTTTTACATTTATTATTTTTATGAGCTTAAAATGTATTTATTTTTAGTTTTGTATTTATGAACAAAACCATTATTTTGTAACTTTGCCATTATTATATGAAATATGTTTTTATAGGTTGTAATATGAAGCCATATTACCTATAAGTATCTACAATAATTATTATACACTTACACTTTGGGAAGGAGGGAAAGATATTGTGTTTGTTATTATGATTAATTCCTTGAGTAATTTTACTAATAATATTATACACATGCTCCATTATACCCTACTATGTTTTAAATATTAAAATAAATGTAAAGGTAATATAGTAGTGAAAATAAAAGAAAAAAAATAAAGAGTAAAAGGATATGCAAAAAAAAAAAAATAATAAAAGAATTAACGAATAGAATTAAAATAAAAATTTTAAGTAATACTCGTAAATAAATAAATAAATAAATATGTATGTATGTATTTTTTTAAATTTAAAGAATAGAATAACTGTTATATTCATACATTTTATTATTTATTTATAATTGCTAACAATGGGTAGTAATAGGCAATACAATTTCCTAGTTGTGTCGGTAATATTTTATATACATGTATACGTATAGTATGAACCAGCGTTTCTCAAACTGTGGGTCTTAAGTCAATTTTTGGTGGGTCGCGAGAAGTTTTTTAAATTATACAGATTCTAAGAAATCTATATATTTTTTTAAAACTTTTTTAGAAGAATTTGGTAGGTTCTAAAAAAGTTGAGTGCCATTGGTATAAACCTTATAACTACGTGGTCTCAAATTGCATTGAAAGAGAATATTTTCAGTGTATGTTTACTATGATCGATGATCGTCACCAATTATTACAATGTCCGACTTTTAAACACACATGCATTTATAAACAGGAAGGTGTAATAAAAAAAATGGGTACGTAACAGAGATTTGAACTTCTGGTATGGTGTGTGTCCCCAGGGTGAGAGGCGCCCAACCATGATTGTATTTGCAGAACTTTTTTCGCATTAATTCATTAATTCCGTTGATTTGTCGTGGAATGTTTTTCAATTAATTGAAACCTGCTAGCCCTCTCAAACACTTACCATATAAGTGAAGTTTGATTACACGTCCACAACTAAAACACTCGATCACTGTTTGTTTGTTTATCATCTGCAACTGTGGTTTATTTGCGTTTTCACAGTTTGAGGCTAAGACAATTTGAAACAAGAAATATTTTGGTTTTACGGCGATATTATAATTATATCGAAATACAATTTTTACGGATATTCCACTAAAAAAAAATTTTTTTTTTTAATTAACGCGACTTGATTTTCGACTTCCGAACAATAGAGCGGTGAAAGGTTTGTCTACAAAAAGTACGAGTTTACATTGTAAAAAAGTTTAATATATTTTAATATGAAAATCGTCACATAATTATTCTTCGCAGTTGAGCATGCTTTGCGTAGGTATTAGCTTGAAAAGAAGTTTTGAAATTATCGAAATTGTTTATGAATCGTACCGCGTTCGGTGGTAGGTACACTAAATTGGATTTTTATTGGAATATCAATCACGAATAATACACGCGTTCGGACGTATCGATATAAACGATAGATGGATAAACGAAAATTATTTGGTTAGAAGAACAAAGTAATCATGATTTGTAACGCGTTCGTGTACGACATACGAAGAGACCATCGGAGCAAAACGGCAATTCGACCGGCCGGCGATTACGGCCGTTGTCATCGGTAAATGTTACCGAGGTAACGGCGCAGTAACCGAGGTAAACTCGGCGTCGGGTAGCACGGAGACGCGATCAGCGGCTAGCCCGGGACGTCGCGTTTTCGTCTGCGCACGCGACACGCCCGTCCGACATGGAACACGGGTCCACGTGGAAGGACGCCGTGGAACGGCTGAAGGAAATCGACCAGGACGACAGGGCGTTCGTGGACGCCGGTCTGAACACCGACAGACAAGCGGCCCGCGCCGCCGTAGCCGAGCTTTACGTCAGGTTGTACGCGGTGTTTTCGATTCGATCCCCGATAACGTCCCGGCGTTATGCCGCGCGTACTTCACGTCTCGGGAGACGTTCGTCACGCACATTCCACCGTTATTCAACGATCAGAAACGCATATCTGTATACACATATATATTTATACTTTTATACTTGGCTCTCAGTAAAGTGTATTATTATTATTATTATTATTATACTATACGTTACACGGTTAATATTACTAAAGAAAGTTCAATGTTTAATCAAACGCCAAGGACGTTTCCAGCTATTGAGAATACCAAAAAAAAAAATGACACTTGTCAGTTGTTGACAGTTTTACTGTTTTCGGGTAGTTTTTCCTTGCGCTCCCAAACGCGTGTCGAGATTATCCGAGTGCTCCTCCTACACAGACGAAGATAATTACATCATTGTAAAACCAATAAATAATATCGAAGTTCGATACGGCAACGTGCCAGCCGATTTCATACGCGATCGTGTTGTTTTCACAGATTCTTTAATTCGTTTTTCTAAAAAAAAAAAAAAAACCACTTGAAAAAATGTATATATTTCATATATTTTTCAATCTGAATTGATTGTAGATATACGGTGACAAGTAATGTGTTAACAATGTGTCACGATTCCATTATACAACCTCAAATACGGGATTTGATAAAAGAAATGTTGATGTGTACTTACGGTCGTATACTCGAACTCAAACAAATGTTGATCGATCAAGATTCTTCGGTATACACGTACGTATAATATATATATATATATAATATTATTATTTTTATTAATACTTATTTTTTGTATTATGGTCAGACCGATTACCAGGCAATTGATTAATATACGAACGACATACGACCAATTCGAATTGAAGATACCTCGATATTTTCGAGACGAGAGACAATCGTTTTTGGATGACTTGGATAATAAAATCGACGAAATAAATAATAGAATTATTGTACAAGACAATAATTCGAGTGAAATGCACAAAGAAGAAATTGATAAAGAAATTCGAAGGAAAACATCAGATTCCCGTTTTGATTTATCTGCGTTTAAACATAATAAACAGCACAATATACCACAGAAATTTGGTGAAATCATAGATAAAGATATCTTAGAAGGATTAGCCGTTGAGCTTATACAAAAACACATTAGAGCGGCAAGTGATCGTGTAGCTGTTAACGAATGTTAGTATTCTCAATTCACGACTGAAATTATGTTAAAAATGTTAAATAGTTCTAATAGCTTTTTAATAATTCAGTATTGACCGATAAAATAAATAGAGAAAATATAATTTCTGGAAAGTACGTACCACCCAGCAAGGAGAAATCTCAAGCAGCAGCGGTTAAGATTCAACGGTATTGGAGATTTTATCGGATAAAGAGACAGGCGAAAGTTAGAACAGAAAGAAGAAAATTTTTAATTGGTGAGCTTGTGATACTTCCCTCGATTTATTTTAGTTGATTTTTCAGTTATTTAGATCATTAGTGGATAATTATATTTCAATTGAGATTATATTTATTAATTAATCGTTTTACCATATGTTTGTCATGAAATGACTTGAAACGGCAAATTAAAGAGAAATACGATTTCTTATTTGATATAATAGGACTGTACATGTCCAGCGAGAGACCAAATTTTAATCATCAACGTGAATTAGAATACAATAAAATCCGAACAGAACAAAATAAAGCTGCCGTAGAGTATAGGCGCATAAAAGATAAATTACAAGAAAAGTTAAACCAACGCAACAAACATGCAATAATGGAAGAAATCGAAGATGAGTTAAGAGCTTATATATGGACATATTTTGAAACATGTAAGCATTTTCCGTCTTGGCCAGATCCAACACCGATAATGTTCACGGGCAATGATATTCTTGGATTACCGCCGATAAGTAAGTAGATAAGTTCTAATTACAATTATTATATTGTGTTATTGAATGTATAAAATAGTTGATATAACGAATGTTGATTTAGCTTTGTCGAATGAGATATTAAAAGAATTAAACATACCCAATTTGTACTATACGTCTGCGTTGAAGCAACGGGTACCGCTTGGAGGATCAGCTATTTTTCTAACAGGCAGGTGGATGAGTATAGAAATGGCTGAAATACTTGCTACGATTATTGTACAATTTGAAAAAAAACCGGCAAAAGAGCGAAAAAAATTAAGAAACGAATTCGCGAAGATAAATACGATTGTAACCAACCAATGGATATTTTCGTGAAGGGATAAATAACAGCAATAAATTATCTTTTTAGGAACAAGAAAAATTGAATCAACTTGAAATTGATCTCAGAGAACAAAATAGAATTTTAGGAGTAGTTCCGGAACCAAGTGACTTAACGGAAAAATTTAAAAACATGTTCGATGATTATGATAGTAACTGGGCAACGTATAACGAATTCGATGAAAAACCGAGAGAAGATTTAATAAAAACGGAAATTTTCGCAAAAGCTCAACTCGAACTTCGGGCTTTGGTTGATGAAGTTATTAAGATAGAACTGGAAGGACTGAAAATGGCGTTAGCCCGAGATTTAGGTAAAGCTATTGTGTATTATATTAAATAATATTGGATCGCATAATTCTAAAATTAATTACAGGGAAAAAATATAAAACACCGAATAAAAAACCAATTAATCCTGTTACGAGTAAAAAAATGAATGAAAAAAAGAACCTACCAAATCCAGAAGAAATATTCGAGGAATTGGTTAGAAACGGTATGATAAATAAATCGGTTATTTCGAAATTCGATGATTTTGAAGGAGAGATTTCTTATAGCGCTAGTACATTAAGAGAATATCCATATTATTTAGATCCATTCTATGGTTTAGGTGATATACGTCAAGTAAGTTTGAAAATGTCAACCGGCCAATTTCAATGTTTTTTTTTTTTTTTAAAGCATACAGAGGTATGCTTAAAAAAATAATATTTATATATTTATAGATTTTCCAGAAATTATGTTTTTTCTAGTTCTAACTGTGAACTAACTGAACACAATCCGTTTAATAATGTTCGACTTGTGAACATTATGTTATTCATATGATATAATCAATTGTGTATTGAAATATTTATACAGATAATCAAAGAACTGTGCGTCATTGGTTTGATTTTCTCGGAGCTACGTACGTTAAAACAAATCAAATTTTGTTCGTCATTTCTGTTAGCGGGCCCGGAAAAATCCGGTAGAACTATGTTGACGAACGCAATATGCACGGAAACTGGATCGTTGAAAATCGGGCTAACTCTGAAAAACCTATCGGAAAACTGTCACAGCATCAAGGATATTAATCGATTGATCAATATCATCGTTAAGGTAGTTGCCGACGACAATGTTGTTGTTGTTGTTTTTATTTTTATTATCGTTAAGACCAATCGAACAATTGCGTTTTACGCAGTTCGTCAGGACGTATCAACCGGTTGTGATCGAAGTGGACTTGGCGGACGTTCCGTTTTACAAGAAAACGCCGGACCATCTTCAATCCGTACAGGCCCAGTTTGATGAAGAAACTGTTGCTAAAGCTTTCGAAAGCGTTCGAAAAAACCGACCGGGTGATGATCGTAGGGAAAGCGACGAGCCCTTGGTTAACCGTCGCAAAAGAATTGGTATGTGTCTCTAATGCTTGTGTGTGTTATGGCGTATCTCGTATTTTAGTCACAGACTTAAATATTCCGCGGGTTTAGTCGAGGAAAAAAAAATGTTCAGTTTCCTTATTTCACTTATAAGCGCGGCACAGATCGTTTTCTTACGTTGTCAACTATAATATCACACAGTATAAAAACGATCATGATTTGTTTTTTTTTTTTTTTTTTTTCAAAACGCGACTAAATGTCGTCTGTATTTGTAATTCACCGCGTTCGACGGGCCGGTGATTTCCTTCGGTCCCGAGCTCGACCCGTACAGTACGAGCTATTGTTACTAAAGTCCGGACGTTATCGTTATTGGCGCGCGCGTTATGGTTTTCAGACGAGGGTGTTCGAAACGATCGCGTTCACCGCGCCCGACTACAACTCCGCGTTCGTTTACCTCAACGGTTTGCTGATGAGCTATCCAGCGGTTTGCCGGGAGTTTCCCGTCACGCCGCTGGCCGAGATGCTGGCCGATTATCCGAGATGGGCCGTAGCCGAAATCGTGTCCGAAGTAATGACCACCGGACGGGTGCTGGCGCTCCGGCACAGTCCGCTGGAGCCCGCGGAGTTCGTGCCCGCAATGATTAAACGCCAGGCGCACAAACGCGGTAAACTGGGCGAACGGTATCACAGCTGGCACAGAGAGCACACGGCCCGGGGGGCCGTCGGCGCAACGTCGAAACCGGACAATTTGAATAAAAACCCAGTCAAACAATAGATCTCCCCGTTTATTGCTTTCGATTTTCCACACATCGCGTTCCCCCTTACGCGTAATCCGCGCGGACCGCCCGCCTGGAATTGGCGACATTCCCGTTATGGAAACCGGACGGTTTTCGTTTTTCAATAGCCGACAAACGAGTTTCACAGACCATAGGACGGCGATATCGCGAACCACGATTGTTTCCGAATCCGAAAGTTTTATAACACGATTTTGCGATCGCTTTCTAAGTAACGCGGTTTTCGATTTTCTCCGAAACGTTTTATTTGGGCCGCGAGGAGAACTAAACAGAAAACCAAATGACCGTACGTTAATAAACCGTTCGTACAAACATTATAAATATTCATAATTATAATTATCTGCCGATGTTTTCAAGCGGCGTCCACGCCCGACAAACGTTTGTTCATAACTTACTTGTTCGCTATGTGTTTGTCAAAACCATGTCGCAAACAGAGCGAGTCGCCAGCTTGCGTTCATTATTATGCACGATAATAGTAGAAAAAATGAATAAAAGGTTTTAAAAAAGAAAGCAGCGTGAAAGATCGATAATAATATCGTATTTAAATATAAATATACATATATAAATTAAAATTAATTACATTTTATAACATCATTAACTGTAGGCACACAACTACGTAGGTACGTATTTTCATGATGTTTGCTTGGTAGGCGAATTTTTGTTTGGATTGCCGGACAAACAAACGTGTTCGGAAACCCGTACGTACAATACTAGACACAATCAATACCTACGATCGCAGCTTAACCGTAAATGTCATTTTACGACGTCCAACAATTATTACAACGCGACTTTTTATTTTCAATTCAATGTTGGAAACGGGAGACGTAAAATATATTACTTCGCGCGGTTTTACAATTGCGAAATTGCCGGTGCGCGTTAGAATTAGTCAGAAAAAGTTGTTACTAGTCAAAATAGTTACGATTTATTAGTTACAGAACGTTGCCGGTATAGTTAATTAAATACACATGAACAATACGCGGAAGGTAATAAATAGTCACTTACCGACGATAATTGGCACGCACGGCCGGCCGCTTACCTGAACTTATATGGATTTGCATAAAGTACACGGAGGTAGGTAGGTAAGTAACGCGAATATAATACCAAAGACCATTCGAGTCGTGTAAATAGCGCACGAATAAAAACGACGGGGGCTGTTTGAGATGTGTTCGATTATTTCGATCATTCGAATGGACCGGAACCAAGCACTATTATAAATTGAAAAAAAAATATGTACACTGACTTCTTTGATTTATATCCGACGATCACGTTTAGTCAAAACCGTTAGTAAACTATATCATATATATATGTTTTGGGGGGTGTCTAGTACGTAAATGGCACGAAAGTGATAAAATGGTACTTTTGAAAACAAGCGTTTGTTATATTAATTCTAGTGTTCGCATAAAAAATATTAAAAATCCTTTTTATAGTACTCCTAAAAGTCGTATACAAATACAAGTAGTTTTCTTCGTATTTCAAATGTGTTAAACGGTCATCGATTATTTTAATTGTTATAAAATGTTCGTCGTAATACTGCCAAAGAAATGTGTATTTGACGTATTTCGTCTTCGACTTTTTTGACGGTTTCGTCTTCGTCCGCGGTGAATTAAGGACGCAGGCACGGCAGAATACATACAATTCGCATATTAAATCGAAATCCAATGACACGCACACGAGTGGAAAAATTGACTACAAAGTCTGTATTACTGGTGCAAATTGTCATGATAACATGGCCTCTTTCACACGTGACGGGTTTTGTCCGTACGGGGGAAAAAAAACGTACGATTTTGTCCAAGTGAACCGTCGGTATTATACGTTTCGCGATAATAATAACAATAATCATACTTGTACGCCTTATTTAAATACTCACCAAATGCTTTTTTGTCTTTGTTTTGTATTGTTCTACAAACTTCTTCGCACGCCTTTCTTGTACTTAATTTTCTAACGATTAAAAATCGTCTCGTGTGAAACCGTGCAATTTGGTCACCGTAGCTAACAGTCGTTGGGACGGTTCTTTAAATCGACCGTACGGAAAAAATCCGTCTCCGTCCGGTGTGAAAACGTCGATTACTTTTTAACAGCTTACTAACAACGATTGACGGATAGAAACTTAGTGACGGCATAAAATGGCAGTAGCAGTGATTTTTCACGGGTGATTTCAAAGTAGCATTCACAGTCCGCTACTACAGCACGAAAATAACAGTGACTGCTACTTTTTTGCTTATGGTAGTTGGCCACATTGGAAATATTAACAGCTACCTTATTTTTGCTGATAGTAGCTGGTCATATCATATTAGAAAAAAATAACCGCTACTATTTTCTGTGATTTCAACATGTGATTTGAAATGATTATATTTTTAACTACTACTTTAGTATTTTATTTTTGCTATAATAAAATATTGTTATATGATGAATTTTGTGAAATATGAGGTTTAAAATGGTAAAACATTTTTTTTTTCATTCTAATGATTTTAACTGTTACCTAAAAAATGTGTGTACTTTTCTCCATAGATCAATGAACACTATAATAATCACTTATTAAACAGTTAATTCAATTTATTCGACATAGTAATAAAAATAAAACAATTAAGACAATTGACAGTAAGAAAGTTAGATGAATAAATTATGCATTTCGATTTAAAAATAACAACATTTCAACTATTTTTGAATTTTAAACAACGACTACTGAAAAAAAATCACAGTTTACCGTCACTAACAGAAACCGTCACGTGTGAAAGAGGCCTATGGGTGCTTAAATCACAACATGATTATTGTTGGTTCGCAGAAGGCCCAGAGAAATTGTCATTACGATTTACGGGAAACCTACTGCGTACATGATATTTTCAAAAAGAATCAACGGGTATACCGCGAAGTCCAATATGCATATCACCGGGTAAAACGAAATAAATCCATAAACGATAACAATACGAGTTATGAGTATGGAGTTCTTGGGCATACACAATTTATTATATCCCGTGGACACTATTATTGGTTATCACGTATTTACGTGTTTCCCAACAAGTTAAACTGCACAATTAATTATTCGTCGAAGCATCAACTATACGGACATTTATTGAGAATTACGATTGCACCGACGGATATCGTCTCGGAACAAATTAATATTTCAATTTTATTGGTTTTCAATTTTTGATAAAACCGACTACTCCGTAGCGATTAAATACGAGCGTCTCGTTAAGAATGTTCTACCCAAGTATCCCGAATGCCATAAAAATACTAATTATTTAAATGTTCGAATAGTTTGACAAGACTGCGAGACGACGGTGAAATCGAAAACACTCCACAGTTGTTGGTGGCAGTGATTGTAAGTGCAACAGTCAGTCACGCGAAACCGGTCACGAGAGAAAAATAAAGTCGTGTCCAGCCCAAAGACATGTATTATTATGCGTCCGATCCGAGAGCACGTGTCCGATTTCGTAACACGCGCCGCCGTCGACGGCAACTCGAAGTGAAAAATCAACGGGGGGCCCGCGGAGGGGGTTTGGGCGAAACCTCAAAAGTCTCACGACACCGGTCGCGCGGTTTTTCCGTCCCGTGATCGTACGGAGACGGCGACAGACAACGTGTTTGAAGAAAGATAACTGACGGTCGTTTCCGGCGTGTGTTTACGTGCCGCGTAGAAACGGGCGGGCCCCACCCGGCGCGGTGTATTTATAGAACGTCGTTCGTCCGTTCGCAACCGGCTCGCGCGTCTCCGCGTGCGCGTGTCGATTTCACACGCGCGCTTTTGTTCGCTTTGTTCGGCCCCGACAGTTCTGTTCCGCCGCCCGTGACTGCGTCCGCGTTCGTCCGTCGCCGTGTCCGCAAAACGTTTCGAGCGACCGTGCGGCAAGAGTGTGGTGTGGTCGTTTCTCCGGTTTCGTTGCCTAGTGAATGTGAATGTCGGACCTGGTACTGTTTCAGACTTTTGAATCGTCCGGTTCAAGGTGTGAACGGACGTATAATATACCCTTACGTTCTTGTCTTGAACATTCGCAGCGAACGGTTAATTGTCGTCAAACGAACGTGGTGACGTTTTTTTCAAATATTGTTTCTTACGGCGAGGGGATATTTACAAAAAAATTTGGCCCCCTCACCACCACACATTCGACTTTTCAACCGGTCCGGCCGATCGGACAACTACGTGCCGATGAGCGTCTTCATTGCGAGACGCACAGTGTGTTCGATCGCAGCGCACAAATCGACGATTTCTCTGTTGTAACGTATAAGCGGTACGTGCTCGTGTAGTATTTTATTATGTACAATCGTTAGTGTAGAGTTTTTCTTCTGATGGACCTAACTTAACGTGTGACCAACAGTCAGCACGGTAACATATATTTTTTTTTAATTGTATTTCGTACAATATTTGACAAAGCCGTTTGTCGTTCCTTGCACACCAATAAATGAAATGTATAATAACGTCAAACGAGAACATCACAAAGAATAACTCGATAAACGAAACAACATTTCAGTAGATAATATTATTAGTATAATTATGTGTAGATAAATAAAATTGAGAAAAAACATACAGAATGCTTCCAACATAAACGATCAGCGTGATACGTGTATGACATACATAACACTTTTAGAAAATTTTATTATACAAAGAACAAACAATTCGGTACAAACATTTTTATTTTGTTTTAAGGAATATAAATTACATGCAATTTTGTTTAACATATCAGAATAATCATTATTAAATAAATAAATAATTAATAAATTAATTTTATTAAATGTATTAATTTATTTTAATTTATTCTTCAATAAATTGCAATTGTAGTTCTATTAAGTAGTTGATGAAGTTGAATCTGAAATAAAACTAAGCGCACATCTGAAAATAATGTAACACTTATATTAATATATTGTGATCATTTATTTATCAAATTTGTATAAAGTATTTATAACGTATTTTGATTCATGATATAAGTTACTAATTGATTATTAAATAGTCAATACCCATTATGATATTCAAATATTTTTCAGTTCAATAAGCACATAATTTAATACAAAAAACCTTGTTAATATACTTCTAATGAACTGTAACATACCTATGTACATACATTGTATCTCATATGAAATTTTAAATGTTTTCACAGTCAAGTATGTATGCAGTAATTTGCGGAAGTTAAAAATATGCATAATATTAACGTAACTGAATTTTTTTTTAGCAAAACAGTTTTGTAATATAATTCATGTTAATTTGTGATTATACAAAACTAAACTTGTAATACTGTATATCCTATGCTTACCCAGATTTGGCAGAAGGCAAGCTATTATATTTGGATTCAGATTTACTCACATTTGTCTTTTCCAACTCGGTATCGGACATCAGTTTTACTTTTAAACCCGATACTTTCTTACTTCCAGAATTTGAATGTGATTTACTACCATTAGCAGAGCCTGGTTCTAATCCATCGTCCACACTTGTAGAACTGTTTTCGGATCTAGAATGTAATATCGAGTCAATCGTTTATTTATTAGCATGGACAAGAAATTAAATGTATTTTCAAAATTATAAGAATAATAAAAGTTTATAAAACCGTATTAGGATGATCGCAACATTAGATTATAGTTGTATCATTACATTTTAAAATGACCACAAAATAATTTTATGAACATTTTTTTTTAAAGAAATTAAATGTAATTAGTAAATTTAAACATATTCGATAAAATAAAAAAAGAACTACAAGATATGATTTAGCAATCTACTTGTCTAATATCTTTCCTTGTTTTACAATGGTCATAATTAATTTAAATTATAAAGTGTAATTTTTTTTCTGTACTAAGTTTGTTCATTATACATTAAAAGTTGATTATACCAGTTTTTTATAAGATCAAAATAATAAAACTATGACAAAAAAAAAACTAGTCTGATAATAACAAAACGTATACTAACGGTTTGGAAACAGTATGTTTGATTCCATTGTCAGTATCACTAATTGATGTGATAGCTTTAGCTGTGTGAGACTTAGACGTGTTTGGTAATGATTCGGAATGCGTATTCTTAGTCTAAACACATATTATGTACATGAAAAATAATTTATAGAGTTTCCACATTAAAACACTAATAATAATAAAACATACATTGGTGTTCTGAATAGCCTCATTTTTAAGTTCTTCTGTATACTGTATTATATCCGTTTGTTTATTGTCTTGAGTACTGCAACAAAATCATAAATAATAAGATTTAATATATTTTATTTTACATTTATTTTTTAATAAAAATGGTTATATTGATAATAGAAAACAGATATTATGACAATGTCTGACAAATGCTTTCAGTATGGACATTTAAATTTTATCTTAATGAATTTAATTTAATATAATATAAGAGATATTTTATGTCAAGATCAAAGCGTTTAATTGTGACATTCTATATGTGTAGTCATTTTATAAAATTTTGTTTCAGGTATATTTAACTTGATGTAAAATATAAATGATTGTTTTCTTTTAACATAAATTTGTTTTTTATTTAAATTTTATTCAATGCTAAAACTAATTTCATTTTTCAATTTTTATCAAATTTTACAACATTTTAACATTAAACTATTACATGTTTATTAACTATTCATTTAGGTTAATTACATTGATATCAAACCAGTGCTGAAATATTTTATATTAATATAAATTCTTTGTATTTTTTACGAAGTTCAGTTCTGATTCTATATCAAAATTCTAGGTTCGTATCATCACTAGTATATATATATATATATATTTATTATTTACTATTTACCTGTCTTTTGGTTTATCACATTCAAATGCATCTTTAACCTGATCATTTTCACTTTGTTTTCTATCATATTTGTCTTGTCCTTTTTTCCCTTTCAGCTGTTGTTTATTTTCTCTATGTTGATTTAAAATATCTATTCTCGTTTCTCTTAAGATGTTGAACGTTATAAACCTGTCACTTGTAATCAATTCTTCTAGTTCCATTTGAATTTCAAGGTGAATTTTGCACTCTTTGTCTTCTCTCACACATGCTTGTTCCACATAGTATTTTGCATCATTCAGGAATGTTTGACTCACTTGAGCTTCAAAGATATATAAGGAATTGTCATATTCCTTGTATTTTTTATCAACAGACAAATATTGAAAATATCTAAGAAATATACGGATATAATATTAATAATATATTCCAATTAAAATAATTAATTTAATCATACTTTTGTGATACTTTAAGTTCAGATACAGCTTGAAGGACATCCTTCAAATCAGATTTTTCATATTTTATTGTTTGAACTGACAATTTTCGTAAAACAGAAGCAACATTGTACATTATAGTAGTATTTTGAGGAGCAATCTTTAATGCCTGATATTGAATTAAATGTTTTCATTAGTGATATTATCTGCAATATGTATATATTACGAATATTATAAACATATGGTTACTCACTTTCAAAAGCACATTCTTTGCTTTTTTTAACTGTCCAGTTTTAAAGTATGCTATTCCTAGCCACTGAAGTATTGTATCATTATTATAGTTAGAAAACTGTTTAATGCAATATTCATACTGAAACAAATTGTATACATATGTATAATAAGTCTATTACGCTGATACAACAACAAGTCTATTATATACCATTTTAATAGCACTGATATACTGATTTTGTTCAAAATATACACTTGCAATGTTCAACCATACGTCACGGAAATTAATGGAATTAGTTTCTATTAGATAATATACATCTCTAGCAGTGAAGTAACAGTCATTATTCGCTAGAATATTACCTAAACAAATAAAAATAATTAATATTTTCTATTTTCATTTATTTTATTGAATTCATATTTTTGAATTTATTTTATTTGTATTGTCGTGAACATCATTGCTATAATATATAACATAATAATGTTAACTTAATGAAATAAAATTAATAGTGTATCTCATAATTTATTGAACATATTATTTGACTTCTGTCATCTTATTGTAACACCCTAATAAAAAAATATAAAAATAAAATACTTAAAAATCGGTTGTTACAAATACTACAATCAATAATTTCACAAAAAATTCATTTAAAACAATTATTGAAAAAATTATATATTCTCCATATAAATGCTTTGTATAGACATAAACTTCTTTAACAAATCTTCATCTGTTTTTTTCTTAAATTATATTTAAAATTTTACGTCAACGTCTAGTTATCGCGTATAATTGTAAAAGTTACTATATTAGTATTAAAACAGAGAACATAATACGTGTTATCACTGAAATATTAGTAACAATTTTATGTTTACAGTTTAAGTCTTATCGGATTGTTGTACTCGTATAATGAAAATGCGAAAATAGCCTGATTCTAATAGATAATACATTTTTCAATACCAATTCCATTAGCTGCCCAAATGTTTGTTGTGTCGGTTTTCAATACAGTAGTGAAATACTCTAGAGCCAAAACTTCGTACATTATTCCTTTGTTTATGTTTTCCAGTGTGCCGTAAAGAGCTTGCAGCCAGTAGTTTCCCAGAGCAATTAACGCATTTGGATCATTTAACGTCGACGGCTTCTTAACAACGCAAACAAACACAATTAATTTGTATGTGAAACGTTATCATCGGTAAAAGATTTACTCCACGTACCCTTATTGTGTAGTTATAGTTTGCAAGATCACTTTGTAAATTATCTATGTGTAATTCTTCCAGCATCTTCCATGCTTTAGTATTTTGATGATCTATACTTAATGCCTTTTGATACCAATTGAAAGCCTCGTGAATTTTATGAGATACTGCAGCTATACAACCCAAACGCAAGTAACCTGTAACATACGATTAAATATAGTAACAATTCATTAACGTTGATAGTAATTAAATATTCTATATACAATCTACGTAATTTGGATTGTCCTTGAGAATTTCTTTGTACAATATTTCGGACTCCTTTAACTTTTTCAGTTTTTCCATGCTCCTACCCAAATTGTATTTAGTGGTTATTATCAAGGGATTAAAATGCTCGGGGTTAGTACTAGCCACTTTTACTGACAAACGCAATGATTCTTCAAGTTTTATACGACTTTCATCGTAATTGTTAAGCCTTTAATTTCAAAATAGTAATAAATTAAGGTTAATACAATAAAATATTAACATGTTTAACGTTACTCATACCTATAGTTTAATGCAGCAATATTATTAAACAGTTCAGGCGGATAATATGTACAGTTATTTGTCATCATTAATTTCAAAGATTTTGTATATGCAATTAACGACTTAAATGAATCTGTTTTTTCTAATATTCGTGCAAGATAAATCCAAGCTCGTTCATCATCTGGACAAAGTCTAATTATCTAGTATACAGAACAATAGATTAAAAATTTTAATTATTTTTTTAAATTATCAAATTAAATAGGTACCCTTTCAAAATATATTCTTGCAATATCTCGTTTTGTTTTATCGTTTGATTCAGTATACAATATATTAAGTGTTTGCAATGCATCGAGGTTATGCGGATCACCTTTAAGAAATTGTTCAATGCACCAAATACCCTAAATTATTTTCAACAACATAGAATTAAATAAATATTATGTTTAAATAGGTGAAAAAACGTTTTAAATATTACATTTTCAATATCTTTGTTACAAATATATATTTGACCAAGACCGTACAATGGAGCTACGAAATTTTTCGGTGCAAACTTAATGGAATAAGAATAATATCTTAACGCCTGACTAAGATTGTTCTGAAAAATTTGTCATATATTAGAATTATGTTGTTTTTATTAGACGTGGATAAAAATAAAAACCTATACTATATAAGGTGTACCTGTAAATGATACGTTTTAGCGATGTGATAACTTAATTCAGATTTCATAGCTTTAGTATATGCATATTTAAGTGATTCGTTTGCATAAAATTCAGCTTTTGCATTTTCACGTTTGGAGAAATAATGAACTGCCATGTTATATAATACACATGGATTGCCCTCATCAATTAGGTATGCTTTCGATGCCATATTTTTACCTAGTTGAATCGTATTACACTTCTGAGTGCCCAATTGTATTGCAGCGATTGATGTTAATGCAATAGTACAAAACGCATCTAGTGATAAAACGTATTCAAATACTGAATTTGCCTTATTAACGTTTCCTAATCTCAAGTAACAAAATGCTAAGCCTAGTTGAACGTCCTTCTGATTTATTTGACTGGTACGTGATTCATCATTAAAAAAACGTAAGGCCGAATTGTAATCTTTTTTCTTGAACGAACTACATATTTGGCCTAATCTGACCGGTGTGTAAGTATCGTTAAACAATTGATTAAGCATTAATTCGAACTGAGTATTGGTTTTTTCTTCGTTTTTACGGTTTGCGATCCATAAGCTGTGGTACGCCCGTCCCAATATATGGCTCTGTGAACATTCCAACGTAATAAGATATATTATTACAATATTAAAAAAACCTAATCGTCGGTGCTCTTACATGGTTATACATAAGTATTTTATCAGTTTTCATATAGAGTCGTGTGGCCTGCCTGACTAATCTGTCGCGTACAATCGGACTTCTTTCTCGATTAGCCGATTGTATGTAATATGATGACAGCATATCCATAGTTCTCATTTTATCCAAATTGCTGTCTTCGTAGTCTAGATTGGCGAATCTATGCGATTCCTCCAACAACATGATAAAAGCACCTACATTGTACTTATCGAAATACGCCGTCTAAATGTGTTTGAACAAACCAAAACATTATTTTATATTATCGTAAATATTTAACGGCGTTTGAATAAAACGTACAGCCAATATCATCCATACGTTCAGATTTGTGTGTGCTGACTTCAAAGCTTCAATGACTTTCTCGTAATTTTTCGGCAATTTGTCGAGGTTTATGTCAAATGTCTAAAGAAAATTTTTAAATTATACAATTTTACAAGTTTGGTTCAACATAAAATATGATTCGATGTGTACACAAGTGAGGTTTGCGATAACCTTGAATTATAAGTATTTCAATACATCCTATTCGTAAAGAAACTATAAACGTATTTAGTAAACATCTTGTTCAACAATTACTTTTATTGCTTTTTATTTTATTAAATAATTTACAAAATACTTGCATAATATACATATTCCAGTGCAATGTTTTTAAACATTGTAAATAGATGAATGCAAAAGAAAAATTTATTATATCAGTTATGATTATATTTTTGTTAGATTATGATTTGGGCTGGTTTTTAGGGGAAACACAAGGGTCCTGCTTATTTTCAAAATTAAAATTGATTAAAAACCGATTAAAAACCGATTACAAACAACGATGACACAAAATCAACTATCAGGCCTTGCTCTTATTAGTATTAAAAATGGCATACTTAAATCATTAGATCTTACACTAGTATATAGTTTAAAATGTATGGTGACGAAATCTAGAGAATTACCAATATCATTATAATAATTTACATTATTTAAGTACAGTACGTATATGTTCATTGTAATTTTAAAATAAATTAAATATTATTTTATTTCATTGCAGCATAATTAGTTATATTTATAGTTTATTAATGAACATAATTTTTTTTTTTTCAACGACCGGTAGTTTTGACGAGGATGTGAAACATAGGATTAAGTGTCAGTGGATTATGTGGAGTGAAGCGTCCGGTGTTTTGTGCGGTAAAAGAATTCCAATAAGACTGAAAGGTAAATTCTATAAGAGTGTAGTGAAACCAGCTCTACATAGTTACAACATTGTACGGTTCAGAGTGTTGGACGGTTGACAAGAAAATAGAACAGAGATGAGAGTGCTTAGATGGATGAGAGGAGTAACATGAGAAGATAGGATAAAGCATTAATACGTAAAAGCAAGATTAGGAGTAGCGTCGATCGTGAATAAGATGAGTGGAAATAGACTTAGATGGTCATGTTATGAGGGGGGGGGGGAATTCGGAAGTTGTAAGGACGGTTATGGAATGAACGTTGAAGGAAGAAGAAGACCGAAGAAGAAATGGTTGTATGCGATTGGGTGTGATATGAGTACTGTTAGTGTGTGCGTAGATGATGTGGGAGATCGTGTCACGTGGAGGTTTAGGATACAGGTGGCCGACCCCAAATAGCTGGGATAAAGGATGAACAAAATATTATTTTTCAGTGAATTATAATATAATAGATACATTTTACGTTGAATGCACCTGTAATGTACCAATATCAGATATATGTAATTGATAAATGGAGGCACCACTAAAGACGGGCCCAGAACTTCGCCTTTTTTGAATACGACAATGATTATGATTTTTTATTTATATCTAGTTATGTAACTTAATCAATAAAAAAACTTATCGAAAATTCATGAATTGTTGTTGTTGTTCAAAACTTTGAAAATATTTAAAAAAAAAAAACTAATTAGGTATGAAAACAAAACGTTATCTTAAAATAATACGTGTTGACGTTCTGTCTTTTTTTTTATGCTTCGAATAGTCTCGACAATTATCTGCTGATGTTTTTTTGGGAACAAAAAAATCTGTATTATCGTCATGACACATTAATATCACCCTGTGATACCGCGTATTCGTGTTCGATAGTCGATCGCGTCGTTTTTACCTTTGTCGCAAGTAGGACATAATAAGCGATAATTGTTCTTTTTTTTTTAATCGTTCGCCAAACCGTACGAATTTCAACGTCCGGCGGCATTGTTGTTAATAACGCCGCGTATATTACGGACGAGCGGATAAGAAAACGCATCGCTTACCCTATTGGAGTTCTTTATCGGGATTTGGTACAACTTGACCGCCATGACGCTAGAAGACGGCCAACAACTTGTGCGTGCGCTCCGACGGAACGATTGGTCGACGTGGGTGGACGCGGTGGCGTGCGGACTGGCCGGTGGAATCGTACTTGACAGACGAAACTCGTGCGTCGGGTGTACTGCAAACAAACATGTACAACGATATGTATTTGTGTTGCGCGACGCGGCCGCGCGCTATACTTACCAGTGGGTGTTAGCAGCGAACAAACCAACTCGTCGTCGACCGAAACTGTTCTGACGGCCGCGCGGCTACTCGTCCCGCCGTCGCCTGCCGCGGGCCGGCGCAGCCGGACGACCGGTGGGGATGGTCGAGCGGGTCGGCGGCGGCGGAAGGGAAACGCCACCGCCGCCGCCGCCACCCAGTCGTCGCGAAGGGCAGCGCGGGGTCGGCCGGACCCGCGCGCCAACCCGTCGAGAAACGTTTTGGAAATCCCGACCGACGCGCGGCGATCGGTTCGTCTCAGATTTTCCACCGGTTTGATCTAGCGCGCGCGCTGCGGCCGAACGCGTTGTTTTTTTGTTCTCTGGTCGTACCCGTCCGACGCCAATGATACACGGTCCCCCGCACGCGTCTCCCCGCCACCACTTCACACCCACCGAGACGTTCTTCTAAATGGGCAACGCGCGTTCCCGCCCGTTTGGCGTCCGTCTTGTGATCTGTACCCGAGCGTTGTGGATTGAAATATGTAATGTCGGTGTTCGCCGCGTCCCTCGCTGTTTTGGGCGATAGGGTCCGACCGATCCCGTCGTTTATTCTCGTTCTCGAGAATAACACCATTATTATTGTTATTTCTGTCGGCAAACCGCCGCGCAACGACGGGCGTGATGCAAAACGCACGGTCGTAACGAATGACAGACGTGGGTTGGCTTATGAAATAAATCGTAAAAATAAACGCAAACGCACGCGTGTCAATCGCGTGCGGAACGAATGTTATCAAGTTTTTAATATTGATTTTGTACTTTGCGCGCTTGTTGAACTCGACCTTGGCATAATGTCCTCTGGGAAAGGAAGCGTTCCAGACTTTGTTCGACCGTTCGAACACGGTGAAATTATCAGACGCCGCGCCTTTTTAATTCAATTTTAATTAGGCACTACCAGTGTACCGGACGCGTTCGTCGCCGTTAACGATAATGGATTATATTTTCAGATAAAACGACGTTTCGTTCAAATCGATACCGCGAGTCGATATTAAATTTCATGGAATTATTTTTTTTCCTCGTGTGTGTGTGTGTGTGTATTCTATCTTCTCGAGACTATTGTATTTTCGTGGCGCGCCACACGCACGCACGCACGGACGCACGGTTTTCGAGAAGCACCCGACGCGCGCCGCCGCGTATAACCTGTTGCCGCGCGTATGCGCGTGTGTTAGAGGTCGAGAGTCCAGAGGTATTTCCACCGAAATCGTCGTCGACGCCATCCGAACAATGGACACGCCGTTGAAGGTCGCCGAGAACGAACATCTGCCCCTACGGTGTCGTTTCCGTCCCTTTCACCCATCGCCACCGCCACCCTTCTCGCCGTCCACAAGCGTCCGATCACAAAAGACCGGTCCGCCGCGCACGGACGGCGGACGACGATTTCTCTTCGCATTCCGTACCGCGTTGGGTATATACGTGCACACGCGCGTATCGGGAGAATTTTTTTTTTCCTTTTTGTACGTGTGGTTTTTACGCGGCGACCCCCTCCGGACACGTTCGTGCCGCCCAATGACACGCGTGCGCGTTTGAAAACGGAAGATAAACTGCGCAGCGCATCGAACGATTTATCGGTTAGGGCCGACCGTCATCTATTTTCTCGCGACAGAAACCGACAACGGCGCGCCCGAAGTCCGTAGTGTTATGTTCATAACACACGCACGCGTGTACCGAGAGTTGGTTTTGTTCAATGTTTTCTTCGCGCACGTATTCCTCGGTCCGCACGAAAAATGGTCTTTGCGGCGGCGGTGACGATTGCGGAGGGGAGGGGGAGGGGGTGACATCGGTCGAAAATGTGTTTGTTCTTAATTGGCGATAAGAGTGAAAAAATATAGCCGAGTGTGGTTTTTAACGAAATAAACCACGTGTAATGCGTACAAAAAGAGGTGCGTGTTTAATAAATACAAAACAACCCACCTGGTTATAATCTATAAACGAACGACGTGTTTGTCGAGTATGATAACCATACTAACCATTTACTAACCTCACGCGCGTTTCGAGGAAATTGCCTGCCCAACACTCATTAGAAAAAGCGCGTCCACTTGAGACACAGTAATACAAGTGTAACATTTTTTGCCGTAACAGTTTTAATGAAACATTAAACAGATTGACGATTGGTGTGTTAAAACGCTTCAAAACGCTTCAAAACGTTTCCACGATACATACGTATTTTATAATTTATGTTCGCGTATTACGCGCCTTTTTCAAAACTGCAGTGCGTGTCATTACAGGAAACACGTTTACGTGTTAATTGTTTTAGACGCGACAACGTTTTCAGTTGCGATTTCGAATCACCCGGTACGTTCGACGTGCGATCGGATATTGTATCAGTTTTAGATACGAGATATCGTCGTTTTCGTTGAGAACTCCGTCGTTGTCGTCGGCTGGTGTTCGGCAAGTTATTCGTTATGCACGGCGCGCGTGTTTAAATACCAATGGCTATATAGTTATATAACGTGATGAACAACTATCGTACACGCGTTATATACAAATATTTATTCGACCTATGGCGTTTGGGGGGTTATATCGACGTCGCCGTTTTTTTTTTTTGGTCTTTACCCCTCGACATGGGCGCCCATTGGGGGGGGGGTAAGGGGGGACATGTCCCCCTGGAAAATAAGTCTAGTTGCTAAAATTGGTATTTTCACACTGCCATTGTAAAGGTCGACGTTTTATTTTTTTAATATAAATAAAAAATATTTTAAGTAATTTTATATATTTTATTATTAATATATTTGTTTATTGAACAAATTTCCCTTCTGTTTCTTCTGTGATAATACAACAGTGAAGATACAACAGTTAAATATAAACGGTTTAATTTGGTATGATTATTGGAAATTAAAATCAATATCATACATTGATGAAATAACACAAGACTACATTAGATTATTGAACCTAACCTTTTTTTTTTTTTTGCTTATCAAAAATAATAAATTATTTTGTCCCCTCCCCCCCCCTAAATATTATCCTATGAGCGCCCATGCCCCTCGGTACCCCATATGGCCGCGACCGGCCCGAGTCAACGAATCACTATTGTACTCCACGGAATATATTATCGTTGGTTCGTCGCGGAATACGATTGCGTTTATGGTCGTATACGTTTACAACGATTTGATGCGAACAGTGAGAATCATTGAAATACACGACGTTTTCGTATCTCGCGACTCCCGACCGGTATTCTCAGACGGAGTAGACCGCGGCGATATATCAGAGAACAAAGAACACGAACGAAATTGGTCACGTCGTAACATTCCAGAAAATATCGCTAGAACTTCACCCGTGGGCCGACCCACGGGTTAAAACGGTTTATTCGGGCCAATTTATAAATATTTTATTGAAGTCAAGCTGAGGCCCAGTTGTCTACCAACGTGTCGTCATATCGATTGTTGAGCTGAGAACAACCGGTCGTAATGGTGTCCACAAACTTTAAGTTTAAGTTGTAGTTTATCCGTGTGTGCCGTCATTGTTGGCTAGCATACGACCAACGAATCGACAAGACGGCAATATTGTATTGTTATATTGCACAATGTGCTTTAACGAGTGTACGTCAACGAAACTGTATAGGTGTTTCTCACGATATATACTCGCGTGGTTATATGAGTAACCACGTGACTTCGGTAAACATTATCTTGTTAGATTCGTTTTATTATTACACGCCGATACTACCTTATATATATATATACAGATAATTTGATCTCGTTGCTAATATTCATTACGATCACTTGAAAACCCTCTGAATTATCAATTTTACGCGTAAAATAAACACAACATTTTTTTTTTCTTTTGTTCAATATTTTAAAAATAATCGTTCGACGATTGGAAATCGCACAATTTCAACGAAAGTTTAAATATAATTAAAATATATCTACTCAAAGTACATAAAAAAAAAAATGTTCAAAATTTACCACGTGGATACGAATCGTTTGGTATGAATATTCGTGTTGTTTTCAATTAGAATTAGTTTAACGTGACGGTTTCGAAAAGCATTCGAGCCGACACGGACACAAATGTTAACATAAAACGACCGGGGAAAATTTAATAGGATTATAACTACTCTAGATCGTAATTAAAATCACAAAAATGTTTTGTAATTATCAAAAAAATACTACAATTCCATTAGGTACGACGAACACAATTGTATGCAGCACAGTTGTTTTTTAAAATATTTGTAGTTTTTTTTTTGAAAAAAATAATTGTATTAAGAACGATTTTCAAATCGCTGTATTTGATTAATTATAATATCCCTTGAACCGAAAACTCGGGTAAATCGAAATAAATAAATAAACTCGGCGGTAAATCAAAAAATATATCTGTTGGTTTTAAATACGTATCTCGGTACATACATATCGGTTTAGTATTCCCAGTGAATTAAATATTGTGAGTAACTACAGTCGTCGTTTTCGACCGAAGCGTCGGAAACCTGATTCGGAGGACGAACGCCACCGACCCTCCTCCGTGATTTAGAAAGCGGATAAAAACGGGGCAAACAAAAAAAAAATCCATTTACGAATACGATTTACGACGTTAGATTAATAAATGACAGCCATTATATATATATACACATTGTATGTCGGCATGGAGCGCGTACACGTATACACGTATATATATGGTTGTATAAAAAAAGGTCACATTTTCACTTCAGGTAACACGCCCTAAACTGCGCACGGCGAACGAACACGGCGGCGTCGTAATGGTTTTTGAACGAATTCCGTGAAAACGGTCAGAAACGCGTGATATACGACGGCCGGTGTCCTTAAAACCATTATTGTTGGCCGTGACGACCGCCGTTTCCCGCCGAAACACGTGGCGTATACCATTTTTTCTGAGTCCGAGTTAGAAATCATGTCGTTTGTACACCAACGAGGAGTTGCGTTGAAATACGTTTTTGTGTTTCATTGACTTTGGCGCAACGACCGTTTTCTTCGCCGTCCGGCATGTTGTACGAAAACGAATATTGTTTTACACGGACGATTTCCCCTCCCCCAAACACTGGCCTATCGATTAGAGTTGTTTGGGCGGTTGCCCTTTTGTCTCCGCGTCGGAGTGTGGTATCCACATCGCCCCGGGCGCACGATTTTTAGTTAACGGCGCCTACGATAAATTTTCGAACGGGATATATGGCAAAATGATATAGGTTCGCGATTAGGTTATGGTTACGGTTATGTGTGTGTATGTAGTCACTGATCAACAGAAATGTATTTGTTCGGAAATTCTTTGGTGCGGAACACGTCAGGCCGTGTAATGAAAACACGTACGAATGAAAAACAATAAGTAAAATCTTCATTTTATAACCATAATGATTAATACCGTTGTATCGTGCTCGTCGTTTTTCATAATAATCAATAGACCGTGCGGTTTGTAATTTATAATCGACTTGAAAGATAACAAGAGTTTTTCCGACGGGGCGAACTGGAAAAAAGGGCGCACCTTTTTCATCGACCCCGGGCCCGGTGTCCTGGCGACGGGAGTGTAAGGGGACACGCACGCCGGAGGAGGTACTCGTCTGTTCTCGAAATCGCAATTTTATTTGTTCGAGTCATAAGACGACCGGGGCAAACATTGTGACCAACACGGTAATTGTCACGAGGAAAAACGTCGACGCCCCGAATATTTTCGACATTTTATGTCTTTACATTGGCACATTAAAATAAAAAACCGTCACGAAAATGTGTCCACCAAAAAGCGTTACCTAAATTATGATTACCCACTGTCACGAAAAAACGTTACAGAAAAAAAAAACCTAAATCTCCCTTATGGTCTGTTTCCGTGGCAACCATTGTTTCGGTTTTGAAAAAATTTAAATTTGAATTTAAAAAAAAAATTTTCACGCATAAGACATAAAATGTCCGACTCAACGCGGACTCGTACGCGTTAATCGTTTTTATACTAGCTTTGAACCTAAATCTCAGCTATGTTTAGAACCCGAATATCCAAACTTTTGACGTTTTTTTTTTTTTATGCTTTTCACGCGCGCCCCGACACGAATAAACGTTTCCGTCCGGCCGGCCAACACGAAGACGGACGGACCGTAGTTTTGTTGCTCGTATCATCGATGTTTTTAACGACCGACGAAATTTGTGTACCGTTTCCGTACAGGATTTGTTATCGTAACGCCGCGATAATATTCGAGCGTACGTACACACATGCACGCATATACGTATAGATTTTTGTTAGGCGGCAATATTTGTGAACGTGTTTATTGTCGTAAACAACACACGCCGCGCACGGGACCGGTACCGGTAGAGATATACGGCGATAAGCCGTGTATACCTACTTGTACGTACGACGGTCACGAAATGGTTTACCGCGTGCGTTTATCCGACGTTGGGTATCCGCCCGAGCGGATGATGCGGCTACAATGTCGTTCCCGCTGGATGTCGTAAAGCCATAAAAAAAACGTTCGGTGCGTTGAAAACAAGATCGTAAAATCCCCATCGGGACAGTAAATCCGGCGTGCGCCCGGGGGGTGGCGTGGAGGGGAACGTGAGGAATGCGAGACGCGTCAATTGTTCACGTGCGTCCGTTGCCGTATCCAAACGATATCGTTCTTTTCAAACGATTTCGTTTCGAACGTCCCGTTGTCCGTGGCCGTCGACCGATTTCGTCCCGTCGGCGTTTTATTTGACACGTCGCGACGGTTCGTTTTCGCGTAAATAAAATGTCCGTAACGTGTTCGATACGGTCCAGTGGCGCACCCAAGGGGGTGGACTCCGGGTCCGGACCCCCCCCTTGACCTGTGTAATAGTTTTAAATTTATTGATGAAAATCCAAATTCTGATACAACGTTCATATTTTTCTGTCAAAATTTCATAATGTAGTTTTTTAGACCCCCCCCCTTGAAAAAATCCTGGGTGCGATACTGATACGGTCCGATACGACTTGTCACGCGTTATCCGTACGTTTGTCTTATACTTTTACTCAACACGTGTTTCAATTTCATTTAGCATTCGTAATAATAATAATAAATCGTCGTGCAAATTATAAAAATATATAGTACTTTATTAGCTTAAATTCGATTTCTAGAAATGGACGGGGCTCCGAGTCGGTGTGCCGAGAATAGTATAATTTTTTTGTTTTTGTTATTTGTATTATAATTTAGAATTAGTTTACGATAGATAATAATTCGTCAGAGTGTGCCCGGGAAAAGAGGATAGTAATTTAAACGTATTTTGGATATTTGTATTCTATATGTATTTAAATGAACGATGGCGCGGCTCGAGTAATGCGCAAGCTATTCCCAAGAAGTTGGTCGGTGATACGTTTATAAAAAAAAAAAAAAAAATTCTATTTAACATATATTTACATATAATATACATTTTTTATAAACGTTAAAATCAATTGACGAGACGAGTGCGTTCTACGTCGTACGCATCAATTCGTATTCATATATATATATATATTTGTTTTCCTCTTTTGTATCGACTCTTTGTCCGCATTCTCTAAGCGAAGAGTTATACAGGCGTTGAATAATAACGGTAATAATAATACGTATTTTGATCGTCGCGAGAAGAACGGTTCTGGAACAATTTTACTAATACCAATTTAGTAAAAACTACCGGCTCCGGTCGGCCTCGAGACACGATGCGCGCACGCACACCCCAATCGATTTATAACGTCCCCCTGACAGGTCTTAATAGGAAAATAACAACCCTCTTCGTCCGTCTCGCTCTCCCGCCATCCATCCCCTCACGCGCTCTCTCTCTCGTTCATACACACGCGCGCACGCACACACACTACACAAACATATACGCGTGTAACGATGTCGGATAACCAAGTCTCTACGAGATTCCATCAAGTTACCGTACCTGTTTTATATGTATAAATATATCCAGACGATACGATCTCCAGACGGGCGCGACTCTCGAGTTCGTGTTGTTGGGCGACGCGCGTATATTTTATCTGCTCTGCGTGAGGCCATAATAACGTTACAATAAGGTATCCGACGGTCATAACGTGTGGAAGCCACACGCTGGCACCGTCCGTTTTTGGACCGGAGAGATTTTCGTATAATACGTAATATACTACGATAGCGTCGCCGCCAGTGGCGTGCCCAAGAATTTTCAATTGGGGGGGGAATGTTATAAGTAAATAGTAATAGTACATTTTAATGAATTGTCATGGTAACACCAAAAACTCAAACGTTTATGTTTCAAGCTGTCCATAATCGTTTCTAGCTCTCATAATCGTGTACATTTGTATAGATTGTTCTATGATCGAAATGAATTTAAATTATAACACACCAATACCAAGTTGTTCAATTAACATAACACCATTAAATTGAAAAAAATGTATCGCATGTTTAAAAATAAAATCAAAGTAAAATAAAATACATGGAAAGTAGATTGCTCATTCCAAACGGAATAAAAAGTATTAAGTAATGACTCTAAAACAGCTCTTATAACTAATAAGTTGTTTTCTGTAGATCAGCGAAATAGACAATGGAGGGGGGGGGATATAACCCCTAACCTCCCACCCCCCCTGAGCACGCCACTGCTCGTTCAATCGCGACGGCAACGGCGGCCGTGCTCTCTGCGGATTAACGCCGTCGATCGTACACGTCCGGCGGATTTCATTGTGAACGCGTTCCCGAAGTCGCGGCACGTTTCAACGGAAACGAATAATGTCGCAATAACGTACGGCCGTTAGTTAGTCGAATCCGCGAACGAGAAATTCGTCGTGACAGTCGGTCGATCGACAAACGACGGAACGAACCGATTTCCGTACGAAACGTGACGGTGTCGTCCGTATCCGTTTCCAATGCTTTGTCCGATTGCGTTTTGTTGCACTCGCGTCCAACCCGACTAACAACGGCCGATCTCACCTCGCTACGTTATCTCGTCTATTATACATTTCGTTCCGTTTGGCTGGTGTTACGAAGTATCAAATATTAATATGTTATTGCGATTGTTACCGTTTTAATTTGATTGTTTATTTACCGCTTATCTACGGTTTACAGACGGTGCCGTTCCAAGCTATGGTGAAGCTGGCCACGTCACAATGCCGCTCATGTACCATTACGTCGGTGAGTATACAGGAAGCGCACAATGATCCCGGAAATTTCCTTCGGGATCCGTAATTTTCAGGAAAATCTCGATTAGGAATATTTTTTATTATAATAATAACAGGGAACAACAATTACGGGCAGACGAAACGCAGCCTGATACATAAAACAAATAATACGCGTTATTCGATCTTGACGTTTCACCGTTAGCATTTGTAAATGGTACAAAATAAAATACGAATCGTTTGTTACAGAATTATAAATAATATATTTTTAGATTCAATAAATATTTTTGTAGAAATCCTTCACTGAAATATTTTAAACATTGTTTCCATATTTTATACTGTTTAACAACAAGTGGGACACACGTGGTGCAAAACCAAATTTGAATGGAACACCGCAGTGCATATATAAACGTTTCAAAATTCTTTATTATTTAATGATGGAAATTTGTAATAGTTCTCCGATAAAATGGTTTGAAACTAGCCCTTGATCCTAATACTATTAAATTATTTTATCTATAATTTAAATTTCATTTATAGACGGCCCTAACCAAAATTTCGAAATCCTAAGCGCGTTTCTGATTGTGCACATAACTTCGTGATTAACGGTCAAGTATATTTTATCGGTAATAGAACAATATAAAGAAAAGCATTAAAAAAAAGCGACATAGTATGAGTTCCGCTTGAATAAATAATTAAATAAATACATATATTGTTATTTATCTGTTTGGTGATGCAAAGTTTCTTTCAGGGAAATCGGCAGAAATAACCAATTCTCCTAGCATTTGACGAAAACCCGCAAATAAGTGTTAAAGAACTTTGAATTTAAGGTGTTCTATCGGTAGAGATTTCTCGTCATAATTGATTAGTTTTTTTTTTGTTTTGTTACATTGCTTGCATACAATTAACGATATAATCGTGTACGTGTTAGTAACAAACGTGCACATTGACATATATTTTAATTGAAAAAAAAGAATACGGTTAAAAATTAGGTTATATATTAATGGTAAACTGGGGTGTGTGGGATATCCACGGTTTTGTGATATAGAATATTTCATTTGGAACGCTATTTTTAAATTTCCAAGTGAACTCCACTAATTTATATTTTCCAATTTGATTTAAGTAGATTAAGGTATTTTCAAACACGACCAGCTGAAATAAAACAATACAATTTTTTTTTTCGTGTTAAACCGACGCCACAGAGAGAAATCTGTAGATATAATATTGTTACTATAAAAATAATTTTAGAAAACATTTACAACCGGTAAAATTTAAATCAAACATTTATTTTTGATAAAAGAAATTATATTAAAATAAATGAACCTCGACACAGGTCAATAGGGTTGAAAATACTAAACTAAACAATCAAAATGAATTAAGTAAACTACAGAAATTATTATTAATTACAAATGATATTTATCATACGTTTAAACAATATTGGAGCATAATTACAAAATACATATATTACAATGGTTAAAATATAAAATGAAATTACGTTTTACACTAAAAAACTACAATAAATTGAGCATTATTGAAAAATTAGTAACTTTACATTCAAAAAAATGAATTGAAATTTTCATATTTTCAATTCACAGTCTCTAGTATTTTAATACTCTAATAATAATAAAAATAAAAATAATATTAATAATAATAATAATAATAATAATAAAAAAAATAATAATAATATTAATATTAATAATAATAATAATAATAGTGATACTAATGTTGATGATGATGTTGATAATAATAATAATAATAATAATAATAATAATAGTAATAATAATAATAATGATAATAATAATAATAATAATAGTATTATTAATAGGAGTTATATAAAAATAAGTTTTTTAATGTTTTTTAATCAAATAATTATAATATTATTTATGGACATTAAAAATAATTCACATATTACACTGTATAAAAACATAATAGTTGTTAACATTAACTATTCGAATAGATCTCACACTGAACATTTCATTAAAAACGCGGTGATAGTATATAACTTGATATATAAAACTTTAAATTATAAAACGGTAACAAATTGTTAAACCATTATTACAAAATTGTATAGCTCTATAAGATCCATTGATACATAGAAATGTAACGTTAAGAAAAAAAAAATATATATGTGACAAATTCGACAAGACTTAATTCTTCATTGATAGCGCACAGTTTTTATGACAAGCATACACAATAAATGGATTACTATTTATGCTTAATAGCAGGGCGCCTATAACGGTTACCTAACTTGTTATAGGTCATAGATTCATCGTATCTCTTAGTTCTAATACCTTGTTGTCCAACAGCTTCTATTATCATCACCTAAAATAAACACGACGCGCGTAAATAACCAATGTACAAATGTGTTTAATTGCGTTTACATTAATTGTGCGTCCTCTGAACAAAGTGCCGTCCATCGTTAAGGCTGTATGAGCAGAAATCGGATTGATAAATTCGAGTAACGCGTATCCGTTTTGTTCCCGATATACACGAACACACGCCAGAGTGCCACAGGGAGTAAAATGATCTACCACGTCTATTGTTTCTATTGGATAGTCGATCTAAAATACATACAATTTTCCGTTTAACAAAATGTTAAACACGCGTGTAGATGCCGCGATTAGTTGGTTAGCGATATGCTTACATTTTCAACGAAAACGCATCTAGCACGACGTTGGAATCTGATTTGCCGAAATAAAGTATCTGTCTCTACAAAACGTGATATCAACATGTTACCTTTCAATTGGTTTCAGTAAACGATCAACTATATACGATGGTGATTTGCAGTGCGTTATATTAAGATATTGCCCCCTCCACCGCTTTAAATGCGTACATAACGTTAATATTTTATTGATCAACACTATTATAGCGGTATTCAATTAATAGATTAAAGTTTCGGCAACAATTTAACGTATTAAAAATTACGATTTTTTTTTCTTCCCATAGGTAAGAAGGTATTACATTTCAATACCCATGTGCGCATTAGAAAAACAAATATAGAATAAATAAAATATCAGTTGAATTGTTGCACAAATTTTTTTGCGGAACCCGTTAAGCCATAATTTAGTTTCTGTAACAGTTCGATTTACCGGTGATGTTTTGATCTTCTTCCGATTCCAATATTTTTAATATATCTGCGTGTGTTTTCGTTGCATACTTCATAGCTACAAAACCTAACATTAAATTGATAACAAAAACATTAACATTGTGTTATAGTTTATTGGTGCCGACATTTTTCGATGCACGCTCTCAATTTCTGGATTAGCTAATACTAATTGTTTTACCATACGTAGAACCAATATAGTCGGTCTACAGACACGGAGAAATCTCAGGTGCAATATTAAAACTGTACACGTTCCGGTCGGCCGGTTTCCTTACATTATAATTACCGATGTGATTGCGAACAAATGTGTCCAAATTGTTTCCCGAACACGTCGCTCAAAACCTATGCACGCCTCTCCGGCGAACCGGAACGCGTACGGCCAGCGTCAACGAAACGATCGTACCAAAAAACGTAATAATAGTAAGCTTCCTTACACGTGTATCCGTAGGAAAAAAACGGATTTATCAAGTTGTGTGTGCACTGTGAATTTTGATATCACTTTTGATCGGCTTATCACTGTGTGTCACACACACACACACGTTGTTATATTTTATTAGTCATCTCGTTATTGGCGATCAGTGACGTATTTATAAAGATAATTTTTTATTTTGCGGAGGGGAGCGGGGTTACATAATTTTAAAATAGTCTAAGAAGTACAATATTATAGACGTGATTGTTAATTAGAAATCTTAAAATAAAAATGTCTGTGGTGAGGTGGAAACCACGATCCAACCGCCACAATAAATACGGTCAGTCCGATTCATATATATCGTTAGGATAGGTATTACCTATTACCTAATTCACCAATACGATTAGATTAATGGGTAACTAATAAACTAGACTTTTTAAAATATGCATCCAAATCCATTGGTTTGTGTTTTTCCGTGGATTAATATAATTGTTGTAGTAATATTAAAATATTATATCTATAATAGTGATTAGTAATTGCAACCGTAATTTTAAATTAAAATTCATATCGTTATGAAAACTAATAGTTTACGTACTTGGTTTTGATAAGTTGTGATTGGGAAATGGACTAGAACTTCTAGAAGAATAATATTTAGTTATGTTTGATAATATTTTATCAGATTGTGATTCCAATTGTATTAAATTCCCGATTTCACCGCGAGTTTTGCGCATAATAACATTAATATATTTCAAAGCCTAAAAATATAACTTTATTTGAAATCAATTCATATTTATTACGTCATAGTTAATAATGATAATCTTACTGAAACTGTTGATTTTTCGTTTTCATCATGACTCGATTCAAATCCGTCTTCAGTCTCTTCGGTTGACCTAAATGACGATTCGTCTGAAGAATTGTTTAATGAATTTTCTGGCGACTTAGCCTTTGGATTTAAGACTAATATTGATTTTTCGTTTTGGTCATGACTCGATTCAGGTTCGTCTTTGGACCCTTCAATTGACATAGCTGACGGTTTGTCTGAAGAATTGTTTAGTGAATAGTCTGTCGAATTGTCTATTGGAACTAAGAATAATATTGATTAATACATAATTTAATGATATGATAATAATTAACACGTTAGCCATATTCACAATCACAAATATGATGCGTACGCGAAACATTAGTCATCACTTTATTGAACAAAAGCACTACTATACACGCTTTTCTCTTGACTATTGCCGTCAAATATTATGTAATTATTCGATCCAAGTGCAATAATTAGATCATAGTTTGAAATTAATTTTTTATTTTAATAATCATAATGCTATTTTACGAGACGTTTTAAAATAGGTAAATATTCTGTCGATATCATATTTAATATGACTGTAATTATGAATACTACTTAATACTTAATAGTTATTGATTTAGAGTAGAGTGACTATATTTATAAATGTATAAAAACGATAACTTTATTTTAACCCACCTTCCCCTAGCCATTTGCACTATATCATCCCCGACACTACTGTATTTCCATTTCGGGAAAATATCAGCATTTAAAAAATAATATATGTTTTATTATATTATATTATTATATATATATATATATAATATTTTAGTACATATATACTTGTCTTTTATAATTAGTATAAAAAATTATAGTTGTTGATATATCAAATATATTAAGAAAAACATCTTACAGTCTTATATTTATATTTTACGTAATCTCTTATGTGTTGGCGAGATATGACCGTTTAATCAATTATTATTTAAAATTCGATAATTTTTATTTTGTTTCTTCGCTTCCTAGTTTTTCCTATCGAACTAAGGCGCACAGCTTTCCGAAAGAAAATCATGAAACTCCAATAAATGAATGTTTTTGAAATTATATTTATTAATCTAAATCTTCAGAAAAATGATTTCTTTATATGTCCAAAAAACATTAACATGGAAAATGTTATTTTTACTGATACGTTTATTGCAAGAATAACTAACAAACGTTCAATGATGACGATTTTTTTTTATTGTAATATGATGTTCCAGCTTTTTATGTATCTAATACCAAACTTTCTTCGACGTTGGAATTAATTTTCCATTCTTTTACGAGTATTTCAACTTTTCTTCCTTCGACCAGATTCCAATCAGAATATTTATTTCTATTTTCATGTTTACATTCATTGACGACATTCAATAATGTCTGTGTACCTAATCAATACCTCCAAAATTTCTCCACATACGATAAAATGCGTCATAAAATTAGTTAATCTTTTTTTCACGATATAACGTTTTTAATCAGTATGTGTAACAAATAAAGCTAACTGTATAACTTCAGAATAATGTTGGATAAAAATTATTTTTTTCAAAATAAATATTGCTCAAATTCATTCAATAATACAATTCAAATAAAACCTAAAAAACTGTTTCTGTTGTCGAAATATATGAAAAACATTTTGAAAAACTACATCATTAATATACTTTATTGATATTGATTTTTTTTTTTTTATAAGTTTCGGTAGTACCTCGTGCATTACTCATATAAAATACATATATATTAAATATGCTCTAACTTATTTAATAATAGATTACAAATTGTTGGAAATTATCATATAAAACACCTAATTCCGTTTATCGATTTTTCTTCACAAAATATTTTTTTTCTTCTATTCTTGTATATTCAAATGTAACACCACACAGAAATAACTAGTCGTCATAAAATTATTATAAATAATAAATTTATATTTAATAATTTAATTCGAATATTTTATTTGAATTGTTTACATACTTGTTACTGAGTGAGATTTTGTAATTTCGAAAAAAGCGTCCATACACCGCTTAATTTCGATTGGATGAAAGTTTCCATGCCATTATCTCTTGTGTTGTTAACAACTATGACAAAATCCAATTACGTAGAGTATAGTTTATTCATATTTATTCATTACATAATAACGCTAATGTTATTATAACTCTTCAACGGAAAACTTACAGGTAATTCGGCATTATTAGATTCCTCGTGAACATAATGAAATCCATCATCAGTACCTTCAAATATGAAGTCAAAACACTCGCATAATGATTTATTATCTGAATTTTGATTTATTGAAAGGGGAAGAGGACATGGAAATAAAAATATTAACGCCATTATAATTACACATGTATAGGTAAATAAAATCACATATCAAATATGATAACATTCTTGTAGTATATTATATTATGTAGTTGCAATAATAATAATTAACAATTGATTATATTAAATTACAATTTGTAATTTGTATTTTTTAATTTAATTTTTGACATAATAAGTTATTCGTTTTTATGCAGCGTATTTACTTTACGTCACTTTATACAAAGGTGTCTAAATTAAGTTATATTGCAACGATATACGTATAACATTAACTACTATAAGTACAAGGCGGTATTATTTGTATTTTACAGTAATAAATAACATTAGCATAAAATTTTATTTTTTAGAAAATATTAACATTTAACTAAGTTAAGTAAATATTTTTAAAACATTACTTTTGACAATAAAGCAAAGAAAAAAATTAGCTATATTAACATCATTTGATTAGTGAACGTGCTCAGTCGTGACGACTTGAAATACTTGAATTAACAACCAGTAATGAATAAATGCGAATACGTAGTGAATAACGGCGTGTGGACCAAACAATTTTATTTTTATTTATTAGGTTTTCTAATAATAATTTTCTAATAATATCTAATTGTTTTCGTTCGAAAATGCGTACACGATGTACACTCGTATGTCTGTGTACGTTGGACACACGAGTCTCATTTTTACACTCCGACAAAGTATGCGATAAAACGGGTGCTACGTCCCCACAGTTTCGTTATTGCGGTTGTTCGCCGTTTACGTCACGCCAATCGTTTGAAACAGTTTTCGCGTAAAGAAACCGCCTGAGGAGATATGTAGCCACACGACCTCGACGAACTGTTCAAGGACGTTTTCTTATTTTATTCATACACTCGCCCATGGTATATATATAATAATAATAATGGAATCGATGTAAACCAAACGAGTTACTTGATATAATTTATATTATATTCATAGCTGAATCCAGGGCTATGTTCATAAAATTTGCATGCCCTGAGACCTGTACGAAGTATCAGCACTTTGTGCATTAAAAAAAATGGGCTCTCCCCATTTAATATCGTTTTTTATCCGTCGTCGACAATCACAAACGCGAGAGATGTTTACGATTTAACGTTTTTAAAGGCTAATTGCCAATTTAATTTGTTATTATTATTATTATTATTTTTTTTTTTATTATTATTAATAATAATAAAATTATTTATTATATTATTTATTTTTTTTGATAATTACATATATATATTTATAATAAAGTAGTGAAAATAAAAGAGAAAATAAATAAAGAGTAAAAACGATATGTAAAAAATAAAGAAATAAAAAAGAAGAGAAACAAAATTATAAAAGAATAGGAATAAAAAACAAATTATAAGTTAATACTCGTAAATAAAAAAAAAAATATATAGATATATATTTAAATATACAAAAAATAAAATATAAAAATTGTTGTATAGGTGTGTTTATTTCTACCGTTTCGACAAAAGTAATCATCAGGTTTAAAGAAAAATAAAATAATAGGTTGTTGTAGCTCATTTTTGTTTAAACCTGATGATGAATTTTTGTCGAACCGATAGAAATAAACACACTTATACAACAACTTTTATATTTTATTTTTTTTGTATATTTAAGTATATATTTAATTATTTTGATTCGTTCTTTAATATTATGAAGTATTATTTGTTTTATATTATTAGATACAGGAAATATAAATTAATTTTTACATTATCGCTGTAGTTTTATTGTGTTTAATGTTACAGTAAATTGTTTCATTATTTAATTTAAAAATCAAAACGTTATCTGTTATTCCACAGTCGTTTTTCTTTCTTATGAGAAGTTTTTTTTAAAAGAAATGTTAGTGCAATACGTTTTGACTATATCCAATTGTATTTTAATTTATTTGATTATTTATATTTATTAATAAGTTTATAGAGATATTAAAGTATTGCCCAATTTACCTGACGTCTGGGACGACTTTGATTTTATCCGAAAAATCTTGCGACGACCTAGTCGCTTTTTCGAAATTTTCTCATTTATAAAAGTTCATAACATATCATTTTTACTGTACATGTTTATAATACTTTTTCATTCTGGACCGTGTCGGTAACGGGTTTTGAACACTATCCCAGAAATTATGTTTACGTCGTACATCTGAAATATATTCAATCTCCCCCTCTCAAGCAAAACCCCGAACATTTTTTTCTCTATAACATTGCGCGGGTTCGTAGGTTCGGGTAAACGCTTGGCAATGTGTGTTAAAACCGAATTAAGAATATGTATGAGTAATATTTTAACGTTTCTATACATATTTATGTTATATAAAAATACAGCAATGGTTCGCGTTCATCAGTGACTTAATTTGATGGTCGCTAGAGGTCAGAAACATATAATTTTCACAATGAAATAATTTAAGCACAATCGATTATATACGTATATTTTGAATTTGAATAACTGATACAACAGATACCGCCGAATATAGTGTTATATGTATATTATATGATCTTATTTGCATATTTTTAAGTGCACATTTCGGTATTTAACATTTTTTAACACATACTATACAATTCTGTAATAAAACGTAACGGCGTTTTTTAATAAGTAATTTATTGAGAAAAAAGAAATCGTAGAAAAGTACGTTGCAGAGATAATCAACTTTTTTTTGTTGTAATTTTATTGTGAACGCAAAACAAAAAAAAGACAGGTTTTTATATTTTATATACAAATTTAATTAAGAAAACGAAGTGACATCTAAAAAAAACGAAGGTCGTTTAAAGTATTTACGACCTCAGGAATTCGACCCGTAATTCTGTCGTTACTGAGTATCATTTATTAGAGTGGTAAAATACTTGGCTATCTTTTGTAAACGATGGGCATAGTCGATACGGCTGCGAGCCATGCAATTACCACTAATCGAATTTGACCATCGTACATTTCGACTTAATAACTTATGCATTTTACGGACTATGAGTCGTCGTCGCCGCAACATTAACGATTTTTAATTATAATTTCATTAATTCGCACGATCTGTAGTTAGAGAACTACCACTTATCTGTAGATTATTGCAATATAATACGGAGGTACGAAAATAATCGGATTTCACTCGGTTCAAAAAAAAAAAAAAATCCTGTGATGTTTAAAGTGCAAATAGGGTTAAATAGCTCACATAATAGTATAACCGACTGCACTCGGGTCTGATAACAGTTGATTTTCGAAGTCCCGTTTACTAATATAACGATAGTAAAAGAAATAAAATATTTTAATTGTCTGGATTATCTACCTGTATGTTGTCGAAGAAAGGGGTTGTGTAAAATTATTGGCCGCAGTAGTCAAAATATTGTGGAAAAATATTTTTTTTATGTCATTTAAAATACTATTCTAATATTTTTGTTAAAAAAATATTCTTAATGATTTAATAATAAAAATGAATATTGATATAAATTAAAGCAAATAGAATTTTGTTTAATAATCACGCAATATTCATCATAATCGAAGTTGTTGGTAATTGATAAATCATTTCTCGTACGTACAGGATAGACAATTTAGATAATTTAATATATTGTTAAGCTACATATGTGAAAAATAATATCGACAAATAAACATTAATATGATAATATTGAATATTCCAATAACAACAAATTGCATTTAAGATCCTTTTTATTTTATAGGCTAAATATAAAGCTATTATATATATATATATATATATATATATATGTATGTTTATATTTGTATATGCTATAAATTAATGCTATATCAGTTAAAAATTTATAATAACTGTAAAGCGATCATTACAATCTCGTAAAGAATAAAAACAAGTCGTTAATAAGTTGTAGAGAAAAACGTGTATATCGAGAGATAAGTCTAATTGGATACTACTATATGTACTTTGATACTTATTACAAATATATAATGTTATATAATACTTATACTTATTTTTATTTTTTAATATTACAGTCAATACCGCTGTTCAAATCAAAACTACTATCAAAGAGAACAAACATTAGGCTGCACAAAGCCTTGGTCAGGCCTATTGTATTATACGCATGTGAGACATGGGTGTCAACGAAAACAGACGAGAGGAAACTAATGACATCTAAGAGGAAAATATTAAGGAGAATTGTCGGCCCTAAAATGTATACTGAAAACAATGAATACGAACGAAGGACGAATGCAGAACTAAAGGAACTGTTTAATGAAACCTATATAGTAGGTGTTCTAAAGAGTCGAAGACTTAGCTGAGCAGGACATGTGTGGAGATCGGAGGATAGAATAGTAAACAAGGTCACAATGTGGAATTCAGATCGGACAAGACCAAGACAACAACGGTGCGATCGTGTCAAAGAAGATCTGAAGGTCCTAGGAATCAGAGATAGAGAAAAGTTAAGCGTGGAGGCGTGGCGAGGCATAGTGGAAGCAACGATGGGTCTAAACGGCCTCGAATAAGCCAAAAAAAAAAAAGGTAAGGTACAGTGAATTCCTTCATTACAAAAATTAATAAAAATTAGTTTACTTATTATTTATACTATATACGAGGTCTGTTCAAAAAGTACCGGGACAAATATTATTACGACTAATCTAGACACCATAACGCTTTGAATTATGAATATATATGTTCTCCGCGTATTAGTGAACATTTTAAACAAAGCCCGAAGTCGCTATCTCATCTCAGTTTAATTTTACACATAGTTGAATCAAGTCGGTTTGTTTCGTTTGGCGTTTTCGACATGTTCGAAATTAATGAACAACGATTTTTCAAGACCTCAAAAATCCTAATTTCATAAAAAACATCACATGGCGAGATTGTTTTATGAAATTTTTATGAAATTAGGTTCAGCAGAGTGATTTTGGAGGTCTTGACAAATCATTGTTCATTAATTTCGGATATGTCTAAAACGCCGTTTTATATAATATAATATAAGTATATATATATGTGCAAGTAGCAACGAGAGGGATTTTGTGGACGATCTCTCCTCCCCGAAATATAATAAGTGTTTAGATCAGATCGAGTTTTAAAAACATAATATCAGATCAAAATTATATTAATATACTGTTTTTAATACATTCAATCAAGTTCGTACAAAATCGTGTGTGTGAAAACAATCGTTTAACAGTTGTAGAGAAAAACGTGTATAGCGTTTAGTGATAAGTCTAATTAGGTACGCATTATATTATGCACTTTGATACTTATAATAATATTTTATTATGTATAATAATACATAATACTGTTTTTTTTTTATAACAGTAAGACCGAAATGGTTTTAACGATTTCGAGTAGACTGAGCGTTTGAATGCAATTCAATTTAAAATTACGTAATTTCATTTGCCAGCAACAACATATGGGAACGTACAAGAAAATAAATATAATACACTAATATACTTTCGGGAATTATGATAATGTCGCGTACCACATTGCACGTGTGTTATCGAAAACGGTCAGCGTTCCTGATCACCACAAAGGAGGGTTTTTAAAAAAACAAATCTCCCCTGTCCCGAGAGCACAGCGTTTAATAATGTGCCCACTCGTATAATGTATTTGTTGACTTTAATAAATGAATCCATAACGCAGTGTATATATAATACTTCGGGTTACTGGAGTTTTAAATGTCAAACGTGCCACCACTGGAAAAATGGGACAAGCGCGGAACAGTTCGTTCAGTTCAAGACGAAGAACAATATCCAAATCCACAATTAGACGACGTTAACGACAACAATAACTGATCTAAGTACTCTTAAATGTCGACGAAACAAACCACGAGTAATAAACCGTGTTACGAACGAAATTTAATGGATCAGAAGTATTTACACATTAAATCAGACTCCCAAATTAATAATGACAGATAAAGAAAAAATAATAATAATAAAATAAATAAATAATAACGTTTAACGTAATACCAGGATCGCCATCGTTATTATGTTGATTCGTTTTGCTCTTCCGTGCCGCGTCTCTACTGACCAGGACACTCGCGACGCCCCACAGAGCCCCCGCGATGCGCAGTTTGAAATACCTCTGCTATTTATACGGAATTAGACGTGTTTCAAAGTCGTAAAAACGGAATAAATGACTTGAAAACGTAATACATTCATCATCGTGTGTTCACTGTTAATTTTTCGATATTTACATAATAATACTATAGGAAATACATTTAATGTAGAAATATTATGATTTGATATGTTTTAATCTGAAATGATAATCATATTTTAAATAATTGGCTTATTTTTTCTATACGAATTTCGTTAAAATTTCAAAATGTTTCGAAAATTTCATGTAGACACAAAATGATACATTTACTATGTTTTTAAAACTATGATTTATTAGGGGGACACAATACGCATACAATATATGAGCTCGTTGGATGACATTTTTTATCGTCTAGTTAACTGGATTATAAACGTAAACAAATTGAAAAATATAAAAAAAATAACTTTCACATTTTCCATCCTCGCGGTCAAATTATAATATATTATAAAATGCGTTTCGAGTTTGTTTATTTTGTATATTTAAAAAGGAATAATACACATTTTGTCGTTGATTTTCAGCTATATATGTAAACCAATTGGAAAACTATATTCGGTTTTCAAAGAAATTCGACAGTATTGTGAAATGAAAGGTAATTATTGAACACTCAATTATACCCCGACATTGTAGAACATACTTTTTAATAGTATTTAAAATACCACTGAAGTATTTCTTAAATAAAAATATTTCAATAATACTCAAATATTTTTTAAAAGCAATTCCTAATGTTTCAAATACTGAAATAAAAATGGTCGTTAATTAAAAAAAGCAAACAAACAAATTGAATTTCGTTTTATTCGAATTGGTACTGTGGACGGCGGCACATTTTAATAGTATTATTTTTACGTGCTTAATGTGATGCATACGTCGCTTATCATAAACAGGTTAGGTTTTTATTGTGAAAGCATGTTAAATGAAGTGTAATCGATTTATTTTTCGTAACGTACTTGCAGACTCATCGTTAGAATTCTCGTTGTCTTTGTTGTTCTCCAGATTAATTTTCTGAATCTCTGCGATCATTTCATCAAACGCTTCCCCGCATGAATGTTCTTTGCCTTTAACTGGTTCCTAAGTGTACGAAATAATGTTAGTGTGAAATGCATATTTTTATCACGCGTGATCGACAAAAAGGGTCTTACGGGATTCACTGACGATGAAAGTGCTTCAGGTTGTAAAACGAAATCGTATTCACTTTTAATTTCGTCAAAGAGTTTATCCAAAATACCCAACAAGGTTTTTTCATCAAAATCCAACATTGGCGTAGTGCCTAAAAATAAACACACGTTAATTGCAATTTTCAATCAACAATTACATTTCGCCGGTGTAAGCGCGCGCAGGGAGAATCGGTCTATAATATTTTGAAAACGTACCATAATTTATCAATGCATCAAAAAAAAATATGTTGACACGTAAAACACGCGAAAATGACAAAAAATAATAATGTTTTTATTTTAATAAACGGTAGATTTTCTTTACGGCTGACTATTGTTATGTCAGAGATTTTTAGTTAAAAGTCGTAAAATATTTCATTTTAAAATTTCATCAATGTTCTGAACTAATTTATAATGTCAAAATTATGATTAAAACCACGATCTGTTATCACGTTGTTTATTCAGTCGCCCACATTGTATTTCGGTCGAAATTTTCTCCGAGAAAATCTGGTAAGATGCGCTTATGGTGTAGCGCGTGTGTGTTTATACAGTTTTTCTACGATAACGAAGAATAAAACATGATGTGCCTAGACTGGATATTGTATTGTGCTGAGGCGGGAGGTGGTTTGCGTTTTTTTTCCGTCGTTGAATCCGGCCGGTCAAAACGTTCGCCCCCTTTCTGAAAAACTGAAATGACGCCAACCGATACGAACACCCGACCGGAGGACGCAGTGACGACGAGGAAAAAACGAACGTGCGTCGGGCGGGTGGTGCATTAGCGCGGTCATGGATCGCCGCCAACGGGATGCGAACGACGTGCGACGGCGGGTGCGCGCGCGTCCACTCGATCCGCAAAACGTGTCGAAACAGGGTCGCGCACTGTAGGACCGCACGCGCGCGGGCACATCTTCGACGTCGAGTGTCGCCATAATATTTATAAATGTTTTCGCCTCAATTTCTTCCACGCCAGTTCTTCCTTTGTCGCCTGAGACCGCGACAAAGGAAGAACAACTGCGCGAGACGACTAAGTGACGTGGGCATTGCAACGCGACACGTGTCCGGCTCGGACGTTAAAAAACGCACCTAGGCGAAATCAAGTATTGCCGTCCCCTCACGTGTTTGCAATTACGATACGTTCTAGATCAATGAGCATATTGTACGAGTTCAATGTGACATGCGATATAAATACCAAATCCTGAAATGCCACCCGGGACGTGTGCCCGTGTTGCCTACCCGTTGGGCCGCGCGTGAATATACGTACCACACCAGTGAATGCGGGCGGCCGCATTATCGAAAACGACACGCGGTTACACACGCAGGCGCGACCTCGACTTCGGATGACTTTCTGCGATCTCCGCGGCTACGCCCCCCTCCCCCGCCGACGCGAACGCCGTTTCATTTATTTGCTTCCCGCCCCCCCTCACCAACCACCCTAACACCGGCCGATCGAACAGGACTGCGAGTGCGCGTTCGCGTTTCGGACGACGTAGGTGTTGCAATGTGAGACGGCGGACTTGTCTACTGACCGGTGCACGTGATGATAAGTCACACGGGGCAAACGCGCGACGGTCTCGAAAACGAAAATTTATTAATTGATTTCGGACGGCAACCGAAAAACGTCAAATAGGGAAACGCATAGTGACCACCCTTATTCTAGTATCGAAATTACCAGAATACTGTTTTTATATTGACTCGTTGTATTATTTTTTTTCGCAACCCCTACCCGCACAGAAAATTTTTAAAATTCCGCAATATTAAATATTATGTCTTTACTTTGGCACATTAAAATAAAAAACCGTCACGAAAGTGTCCACGAAAAGCGTTACCTTGTGTGTGTGCGTGTGTGTGTGTGTGTGTAGGTGTAGGTGTGTGTGTGTGCGTGTGTGTGTGTGTGTGTGTGTGTGTGTGTGTGGTGTGTGTGTGTGTGTGTGTGTGTGTGTGTGTGTGTGTGTGTGTGTGTGTATTTGTGTGTGTGTGTGTGTGTGTGTGTGTGTGTGTGTGTGTGTGTGTGTGTGTGTGTGTGTGTGTGTGTGTGTGTGTGTGTGTGTGTGTGTGTGTGTGTGTGTGTGTGTGTGTGTGTGTGTGTGTGTGTGTGTGTGTGTGTGTGTGTGTGTGTGTGTGTGTGTGTGTGTGTGTGTGTGTGTGTGTGTGTGTGTGTGTGTGTTGTTGTTGGTGTTGTGTGTGGTGTGTGTGTGGTGTGTGTGTGTGTGTGTGTGTGTGTGTTGTGTGTGTGTGTGTGTGTGTGTGAGTGTGCGCGTGTATGTTTGTATGTGACTCATCAAGTTTTTTCCTTACGCTCCCCCCCCCCACCACTCTCATAAACCAGTCCTCGGTTGTCGCGAAACCGTCGACCGGAAACGATTTCACGACTACCAGAACGCGTTCACGTGTAACCGCGCACCTAACGCCGCGTGTTCGGCGGTTTCGTAGTTGCAAAACACGTTTGATATGGTCACCAAAATGGCCACTCTTGGGTCGTCGCACGCGCATGCACAGACGGAGCGTGACGCAGGTGTACCACCATTCCGGGCGGCTACTCGCGGCTTAGATCGCTCTATTATCGGTTTTTACTCCCCCCCACCCCCCTCGCCAATAGCCGATGACCGGACAATAACTGTGCGCGCGTTTCGGGACCGCTGTACCGGAGGACGCCATGACAAGTCACGCAGAATACTCCACTAGAGGCGTTGGGTGCATGGGTAGGTGGTGGGTAGGGAAGGTCTACACCGGCGCGACGGTCTCGAAAACGACACGCGGTCGTGGTACATGGTAATCGGGCGAACGGACTACCACGTGTATAACCTAACGCCGCGCGTTCAACGGTGTCTGGTTTGAAAACGTCCCCGATGGTCATCTTGGAAAAGAAAAGCCACTGCTCTAGGAGCGCACTCACGCAACGCGCAGGCGCGCTAGCGAAACGCACACACGCGCAGGCGCTGGCGCGTGTACGAGTTCGGGTATCTACCTGCGGCGTTGTTACAATAGATCGCTGTTTGCTCGGCTGTTTTATTATTCTTTTCCCCCACACCCCACCCACATGTTCATCTTGCACACCGGTCCGCCGTTGCCGCCAAACCGTCGACCGCACAACAAAAGAACTGTACGCGCGCGTTTAAGACACGCGATGCGATTCGTTGAATACGTACTGGAGGACGCTATGACACGGTAACCGGGCGGACGGACGAACGCGACCACAAGTGTACGGCTGTCTCCGAACGCGTCCACGTGGTCGCGCACCGTATGCCGTTTCCGGACGCACGCGCCACTTACAGTAGCGCAGGCGCGACCTCGACTTCGGATGACTTTCAGCGATCTCCGCGGCTACGCCCCCCTCCCCCGCCGACGCGAACGCCGTTTCATTTATTTGCTTCCCGCCCCCCCTCACCAACCACCCTAACACCGGCCGATCGAACAGGACTGCGAGTGCGCGTTCGCGTTTCGGACGACGTAGGTGTTGCAATGTGAGACGGCGGACTTGACTACTGACCGGAGCACGTGATGATAAGTCACGCGGGGCAAACGCGCGACGGTCTCGAAAACGAAAATTTATTAATTGATTTCGGACGGCAACCGAAAAACGTCAAATAGGGAAACGCATAGTGACCACCCTTATTCAAGTATCAAAATTACCAGAATACTGTTTTTATATTGACGCTTTGTATTATTTTTTTTCACAATCCCTACCCACGCAGAAAATTTTTGAAAATCCACAATATTAAATATCAAGTCTTTACTTTGGCACATTAAAATAAAAAACCGTCACGAAAAAGTGTCCACCAAAAAGTGTCCACGAAAAGCATTACCTTGTGTGTGTGTGAGTGTGTGCGTGTGTGCGTGTGTGCGCGCGTGAGTGTGTGTGTGTGTGTGTGTAGGTGTGTGGGTGTGTGTGTTGTGTGTATGTGTGTGTTTGTGTGTGCGTGTGTGCGTGTGTGTGTGTGCGCGTGTATGTTTGTATGTGACTCGTCAAGTTTTTTCCTTACGCTCCACCCCCCCCCCCCCCCTCCACCTCTCTCATCAAACAGTCATCGGTTACCGCGAAACCGTCGACCGGAAACGATTTCACGACGACCAGAACGCGTTCACGTGTAACCGCGCACCTAACGCCGCGTGTTCGACGGTTTCGTAGTTGCAAAACACGTTTGATATGGTCACCAAAATGGCCACTCTTGGGTCGTCGCACGCGCACGCACGGACAGAGCGTGACGCAGGTGTACCACCATTCCGGGCGGTTACTCGCGGCTTAGATCGCTCTATTATCGGTTTTTACTCCCCCCCCCCACTCAACCGTAACCGATGACCGGACAATAACTGTGCGCGCGTTTCGGGACCGCAGTACCGGAGGACGCCATTACAAGTCACGCGGAATACTCCACTAGAGGCGTTGGGTGCATGGGAAGGTGGTGGGTAGGGAAGGTCTACATCGGCGCGACGGTCTCGAAAACGACACGCGGTCATGGTACATGGTAATCGGGCGAACAGACTACCACGTGTATAACCTAACGCCGCGCGTTCAACGGTGTCTGGTTTGAAAACGTCCCCGATGGTCATCTTGGAAAAGAAAAGCCACTGTTCTAGGAGCGCACTCACGCGGCGCGCAGGCGCGCTAGCGAAACGCACACACGCGCAGGCGCTGGCGCGTGTACGAGTTCGGGTATCTACCTGCGGCGTTGTTACAATGGATCGCTGTTTGCACGGCTGTTTTATGTATTATTCTTTTCCCCCACACCCCACCCACATGTTCATCTTGCACACCGGTCCTCCGTTGCCGCCAAACCGTCGACCGCACAACAAAAGAACTGTGCGCGCGCGTTTAAGACACGCGATGCGATTCGTTGAATACGTACTGGAGGACGCTACGACGAGTCACGTCGGGCCGGACGGGTGGTGGTGGGTGCGTCGGACGCGGGGACATGACACGCGTTTCACGATGTACTTGTTGTACTCTACAGGCCTGTCGCCGACGGGACGTGCCGCGGATTTTTATTCAATTATTTCCACCCCCTCCACCCCCTCCCCCTCACCGCACCCAACCGCCAAATCAACCACCCACCATATCCCGTCAAATCACACCCCGCGACCACCGGACAACAAAAGGACCACGAGATACGGCGCGCGCGCGCGCGCGAAACGTCGGAAACCGGACACGTCGCCAGCGACCGTGTCCGTTATTACGAGTTTGACTAATTATAACGCGTAACGACCGGACGGAAACGTGAAATACTTACCGGACGATGCCATTATGAGTCGCGCGGAGCACAAAACGCGTTCGGCCGTTGATGCTGCTGCTGCGTCGGCGCGATAAAACGACACGCGGTTACGACGTACGCGGTACCGTGATGAACTGCGGAGGCAACGGGCCCACACTGACAGAACATACCGCGTGTTTCGCCGCCGCCGCCGCCGCCGTGGCAGTGGCGGCGGTGGTGTTGGGGGGGGAGGTGCGGCGGTGGTGGTGGTGGTGGTGTTGGCGGCGGCGGCGGCGGCGGCGATGGTGATACGCCGCCCGGTCACCCCCTCCGTACCGTGGCGAGCCGCCGTCTTTTGTACGTACGCACACGACCGTCGTCCCTTTTCGGGTAACGCTCCTCGGCGGCCGGTCGGATCCCGTCGGCGCGGTCATGCGGCGTCGGAAACCGGATTCACTCAATATTTCCTCGCCCCGCACACACACGCGCACACCTACACACACACACACACACGCACACACACGCACCGTATACGCAGCGCGCGAACGAAGAAAACACCGGCGGTGGTGGTGGTGGTGGTCACGGTCTTTCGAAACGCACCCGGCCCACACGTGTATCGTTCAAGGTCGAACCGTACGTGAACACGTAGGGCCCCCCGGTGTTCGGTACGTGTATTGAAAACTCATCTACCCGTGCACTGGAGTTTGTGTAAAATATTTTGTTAAGAATCCAACAATATTACCGTGTCTCGCGCACTAGACATTTTTCGTCGTATGCGTTATTGATTGGTTAGTTAATATTTTTTTACATATATATATACAAAAAAAAAGAAAAAATCGTTTCGGATTCGTAAAACAATCAAACGAATGATTATATATTATTTCTTGATAAAAACAACGACGTGATGATAGCACGTGCCTCTGTGGTCCCGCCTTTGGGTCCACCACCGACTGCGGTTGCGCGGACTTTGGTGAACACCACACGTACTTAAACACCGTTTCCACGAACGCACTTCGTTATTAATACGCGTGAAATAGAGACGACCCCGCCGCCCCCCTCGTCGTCGCTCGTAATGTGTCTGTTCCGGGGGAACGGTCCGACAGAATAATTATGACGCTTCGAACGCGTGACGTTATCGTGTCGACGTGCAAACACGTGTGTGTGCTGTTTTGAAAATGCTACTAAGACAAAAACGTCGATCGTACACGTCGTAGAAATAATAAAATAACATGGAAATAATTCTTTCAACGCGTCAATGCGGTCCGTTGAGTCATAGTCGATTTGGACGAGCACCCTAGTCCTGTACGTCCCCCCCCCCCCCGTCCACGACTCGCTTTTCGTCTGAAATCCGTGAAAAAAATTATTTCACTCGATCGTAAACTATGTTCGAACTGACAAAATTAAATTAATCGTACGTTTGAAAATAAAATAACAATAACATTTAGCAAAGCCCAAGCAAAACGACGTTAACAACAGAAAAACAGGTTTCCGGGCCCGTTTAATAACGTTTTAATGTACGTACAAGGCGATTGGCGTGGAAAAAACAAATCTTCCAGCCGTCGCCGATATGCGCGACCACGTGTTATTAAAACTGTTTTTAAATATGGAAATGGCCACCCGTCGGCTATACACACACACACACACACGCGTATTTAATGCGTTTTAAATGTACAAAAAATACGGATCGTTTCGATAATCAATTATCGAATCATTTCAAACAAACTACTAGTTTCGAGAACTGTTTTCACCGGGGGCCGATCGTTTCGTACGTCACGACGTGTTGCATGACCACTTGTTGCACAGTACGTAAAACACACGCGCCATTAGCGGCGCCGTCCTTAGTGTCGACCAGTGGCGTAACAACCCTGTGCTCCTCTCCCTGCCATAGAGGTTTTTTTGGTGGTTATTTCTAATCGTTATAAGAGAAATTCGTCAAGATTCAATGAATTATTTATTTTAGTAAATGTGTCTTGATAATAATATCATAGTATTGTGTCATAATATTTACAAAAATTAATTTAATCTATGGACTGTAATTTTAACATTTTTTGTCGAAGGCATGCACAGTAATAAATTGTTATTGTAACACCTATTTCAATGTTTGAGTTTTGTTTGATATCAAAATGTCTATTGAAGTTGTTACATTATATATTTAGCAGTTACCGTGTAGTGCAGTATGTTCTAAGTATATTTAATATTAACAAAAATTGACGAAAAATTGAAAGCAATGGAACCCTTGAAGGAAACGGATAAAAATTGTCGATTCGTATTTTAAAAGAATCGACAAAAGTAATGTTGAAAAATTTATGATTCACACCATACAGCACGAAAGACCAAGTAAGTTATTCAATAAAGTTTATTTATATATTTAATAATATTGTGATAATATAATATAGACTAGAGCCCAAAAATATTAAATTTAGCTAATTTATACTCGTACTTATATTGACAGTGTATAGACATGAATTGTAGTTTATTAATTTTGCATTTACTGCTTGAAGTTTAAAGTACATTATTCGTCTACTAATTTACCATTATTTATTATTTATTTACTATTCAATTTTTTTCACTTTAAATTGTGAATCTATACTTGTAGATTGCAATGCTTGCGTTAAATTATTGTTAAAACTGCACTAGCTTTATTTATATATAGTTTAATTAATCGTGTTTATCTAATTTTTTTTTAAAACACATAACGTATTAGAAAAATAAACAGATTTTGAATTCTAATCTAACTCACTCCCCCCCCCCTCTTGCCACCAAAAAAGAGTTGTAAATACGCCACTGGTGTCGATGACGCAATCGCGATAATTCGGTTCCGGATTTGTTTATTTCCCGTCGAAACAGACGAGATTAGTCATCGACCCCTTTGGTTTTGACGGAGTCCGAAGACCTCGACGGATCGTCCGTTCGCGATGTGACACCACTCAACGGGTCCGTACATGTTTTATCCCGACGGGGCCAACGTCGTCGGTCGGAGCCGGGTTCGACTTAACGCGGCCAGTGCCGTACCGGACCCCTTTTATTTTTTTCAAACGACAATGTCATCGAAATATACATGAAAACTAATAATTAAATGGTTCTGACATCAAATATCATTGCAACCGTACCGTTTTAATGTGTTTGATTTTGTTCTAATAATAACATTCATTTTAATGTATTTTTGAATTTTGAAGTACGTTGTCGTTACGTGTTTGAGACGAAATCAAACACTTTAAGACATATCTAATGTCGTTTGTATTAAAATAACTATTATTATTATACTAAACTTTGCATGTGATGTGAACGGTCATTGTCATTGCAGTAGTAATACGCGGATACGGGCACGTTACCCAACCTAACCTGCCGGGGTCTGTTAAGATTTTTAATTGTTTTTTGTAGGCGCGGCGGGCCCCGGATATATGACCCGAGAAAATCGATCCTGAACGCGACCCACCCAAACACCGATCACTCCCGCGTACACATCAGGTGCCATCACAGCGGGGGCGCTAAACTATGAGAAATTCTTCATGCTAAAAATATTGGTCGACCTTATTTCCAGGTTATCACGATTGAGACGTTAATTGTTATTGATGAATTCGCGGCGGTCAAATCGAGAAAGGAACATATTGTATGTTTTTCGTAACGTTTTCAAGAAAGTTGAAAAAAAATTACGGTTAGAGTGGAGGCGTATGTATTCAAGTCGTCTCAGGTGCCAGAAGAGCTTGCCCTCCTATTCTTGTGCGCCGTCGTCATATGCCATACCATCGAGAAGTTCGCGTTTTGGTCTTCTAAACCGATTTCGAGGACATTTCACAGGCTCGCCAAGGAAACGTCGTCGCCCGCGGACAAGTCCGACTCCGGCGGCACATCCCGTACGATTCGGTTCGGCCAGCAAACGGAGAAACGCCGTCTGTAGCTCGTTGTCCGCGGGGCTATCTCGGTTTTTACGTCCCCCCCCTCCCATAGGCTGCTACGGTCCGATCGACACGACTGTGCGTGTACGAACCGAATATATATATATAATCAACCGTGACACCCGTCGCGATTGATGAATTGTATTATTGGACGAAATCACCGTCGGCGACCTGAACAACCGAAACATTCATGTTTTGAAAACAGGTAAGTTATACCCACTTAATCGTTGATATAACATTTCGAGTTCGTGTGTCTAGTATTATTGGTACACTGACGTTTTTCGCATTTTTACGCGGACCGTCGTTTTCTTTTTTCAAACGTTTTGTTTTTCTTTTGTGTTGATAAATGGTTTGATTGAAATCCCATCAATCATAAAAATATTACCGATTTCGAACTACGCGTGCATTCCCCCGCCGGCGACGGCTATGAGACGAGAAATGTTCGCCGCGGGAGGCCTGCCGTTCACAGTCGCTTAATAGTATTAATATTCACGACTGTGTTTGCGTACAAGACTTGCGGCTATCTGGCCATTTTCGTTTTAGTTTTCTTGCGCGTTAGGTAACATAATAATTACCGAATCTGAATATTTATCACGAGTCTAAGCATTTAATATCTTATAACAATGTTCTAAAAAAAAAAAAAAAAAGACGATTTGAATATCGTTTATTTATAGTTCACGTGTGACATATGAATTTCGGAAAACCACAAAATTATATCGTTGCGTTTTAAAAATCAACACAATACCTAACCGCCGGTGTTTTTAAACGTGAAATACAGGTATCGCGTTATTTTAGTAAATAGAAAGTAAATAGGATTTAAAAAACGCCGATTTCAAACCGAAATCGAAACGACCGAAATTTAACGAAAGTAAACAACTAGTCAACTCGACAACGTAAATATCAAACGTACGAAAAAATCAAAACGTAGAATTAAATGTATATCGAATTCCGATGTAAAATACACGTCTTCCGCGTGTTAATTAAATTGGATTGTTACGAGAAATCGTGTAATTGTTTAATAGCATAGGTTATGTCATACGATGCACGTTTAATCTAGTTAATGACAAAATCGATAATTATAAGCATTTAAATAAATAAAAAAAAATATTATTTTTCATATTGGTATTGAACGACCGATTTTGAAACATTGGAAATAATCCATCTACGCTTTGTACCATTCGGATTTGTCTTGTTGATTTTTGTTTCGTCGTATCATTTCGAATTGTTAACGGATTACTGTAAAACAGAGAATGGAACCGAATACGGAACTCGGTAGAATTAGAGGCGTATATAAAGAGTGATGTGGGGATTGAACCCCCTCCCCCTTGCTTTTTTTTAAATCAAAAGAAAGTTCGATTTCATAACATAACCGAATAAAAGTGCATTCTATATATTTATCACAACGAAAACAAATATGACGTAATAATTTAATAAATATAAATATTATGCGATTTTCAACTATTTCCGAGAAAGGGGATCTAAATGTTTTTAAGAATGTTTCAAGAATTATAAGAGTTTACTTTTCTAACCTATATTATTAATATTTATAAGTGTCCCTATAGTATACCTATTTACAAGGTCGTATAAACACTAGTGCTAATCTGGACTATAGCCTTGAACGGCAAATATTAAATGGCGGCAAAACCTTGAGCAAATTTTTATTTAAAAAATAAAATGTTTTATTGCCATTGTATGTTGTTTATGTCAATTTCTATATTTTTTTAAATTTTATACAATATATTGATTCATACCATAACAGACTTAGATCGTTGGGGAGGGGGGGAGCAAAGAGTATTAGCCCTAAACCGCGATAACCTAAAATACATCTCTGTTTAAATTATTGTTTGTATTCTGAACGCCCCCTCTCCACCGTAAATACGTCACAACTCAAAATAATATAAATTTGAATATATTTTTTTTAACCGTTCGTTATGTATAGTATTAATATTTCAAATGTTGATCGATGTGAAATTGGTTATGTAAATATTCTTAATTTTTTTCATAATATGTGCAGAAAAAACGAACGTCTTTTGAATGATAATTAATAAAGCTACACGATTCAAATGTTACGGGTTACCCGGTTTAAATAACGAGTGTAACGTAATGTTGATAATTTCGTGTTGTTTTTTTTGCTTTGTTCGTTTTAATTTCGAAATTAATTTTTGTTACGGAGTTTAAGAAGAAAAAAAAATCACCTCGAAAAATCATTTTTCAAGCATTTCGACAACAGGAACCGATAAACGACGAAAAAACGCAATGGTCGTCACGCTTGCGTTGCTCTGAACGTGACTAAATATAGATAACGAAATTAATAGAAATCCGTCGAGCATGTAATCTAACACTGTGATTCGTTTTAATTCGTGTGTTAATTCGAATGCCGGCCGTCGTACGAGTCAAATTGTTAGTGTGTGCCCGTACATTTCAATGGTGTCGTCCGTTCGTGCATTAAAATACCAGTTTAAAATGTGAGAAAAAAAAATACAAAATGCGTAGCTTATAATGCCGACTCGTCCCGTACGGCGGCACCTGTATTTATATATATATATATATAGGTATACGTATACGTACGTACGTACGTACGCGGACACGTTAAACTTGTTTCTTTTCTATTCATTTTTTTTTTTTTTAGTTTTTTATTTTTTTCATCTCGTAATATGTCTTAGGAGGGTCTGACACTTTTTCGAACCGGTATCAATTGTTGCCAAGTCATTAATATTTATTTTACTCCGTTTGACGACGACCCGGGTTTCATATTATAGGCCTGCGGCGTCTTTATATAAAAAGATCCGATGGTATTCGATCGAGACAGGGGCCGTACGGCGGCGTAAACGTGTGTATGTATACCTATAACGCGGATGTATCGTAAATATAATACTTAAACGAAATGTAGAAACGTGGTTAGAAAACCATGTTGACACACGGTGTAATTTATGTTCGTATTTTTGTTTTCCTGTTTTCCCCCCCCCCTCCCCTTCCTTTCTACCTCACCACCACCCCACCCCGCACAGCACCGCACCGCACCGCACCACCCCCTTTCGTTTCCTACCTGGATGGAACACAACGTTATTTTATTACCGGAGACGATACGAACCACGGAGTCCATTAGTACTCCGACGCGCACAACAAACTCGGATTTCTTCACGCTCCGAATGTACCGTGTCTCCTCGGTTCGTGTTGTTAAAACAACACTATTATTCCCCGTGCGATATAGGGCGCGATCGGCCGTCACGTAAACCGTAATCGTTTATCGTTATCATTATTATTATTATTATTATTATTATTGCCATTATTGTTTATCGAGTTATCTTTGTTGAACGAACATACCTTAGCCGTACGATATCTTCCCGTGTCGAGGGCGTAAAATAACGTACGAAAACCGTCAGACGGCGCCCAGCTATCGTTCCGCGCGGACAAACGCCGAACCAGACGGTTTTCGCCACACACGAGCACGGACGGCTACCCCCCGCGAACGGTGAGTTTCACGACACAAACGATATTTTTGTACTGCTTAAAATTATCGCTCTACTGATTAGATTTCGTTTATAATGCGTTGTGCTTTGCGAACCGTCCGACGTTCGCACGCGCGTTGGTCGTCGACAATTATTTATTTTATGAATCCATACGAAATACTGTATCGCATTGTCGTATGTTAGTGATGTTACGGTTTATGATTTTTGACGTTGAACCGAACCCGAACTTCGTATAAAGTTCATAGGATTTTAATTTGTTTATAAAATCTCGTTTGATTTAAACATTGGCCAACACGAACAATTAATTATCAATTCATCAATTAAATACTACGGATATTTAGTATTGAAAATCATTTTTTTTTTTTTTGAGTTATAACAAACTACCAGAGGACAAAAATTGGCACGCATTTCATATTCTTTGATTCGAATATTTCCAATTATGAGTTCGATTTTCGTACCGAACCAACATCGCGGGTTCGAAAACCGAACAGTTCGTAACATCACTAACATTTTTGTTAATCATAAATCTTCATATTAGTTAGTCACGAAAATTCGAAAATATTTTTCGTATTTTGTTCTACGAAACATTAAAGTACACGTAATAACATGACGTCAATCGTCGTTCATTAAAAAAAAAAATAATAATAATAATATATGTACTTTTTCTTGATTATTATATGGTCAATGAGAATTATAATCCGGTTAGCGTCAAACTTTAATGTTCGCTCGCTTTCAACACTGCGAATCGCGGTAATATATGTCAGTCTACCTTGTGAAATTAAATTTCTAAGTTTTTTTATGACCATAAATTTGGAAAAAATGCGTTCAGCTTAGAGATTAATACAAAACACAATGTTTAACCATCATATAAAAAGTCATGTTCGATTAGAAAAGCTTCCAGATCCTTTATACTGTGCATCATTAATGTCCCGAACACACAACACTTGACTTGTAATATTCTAGCCTATCGTATTAGCATGTTTGCCATCTATATCGTGATGAGACATGTCCGTCATACACGTATCATCCAGACTCGATCACTTTAAATATTTCTTATATGTGGAAATAATACGGTGTCCATCGCAGTATAATTATCATCGAATTCGATGACAATTAAAATTAAAACGTTCCACTTGACACGAACATTCTTGCCGGTTTTAGCTACGTCGTCATAACTATTTTCCATATAACTTAATACTTCGGTAGCGTTTTTTTTTTTTTTTTGAATGATTTGAACTAAAGCACAGCGTATATCTATTTATTCATCATCGGCCGGATAATGTTTTTGGTAATGATCGCGTTCGTTTCAAGACCCTCCTCCATTCGTCCACCTCGACAGCCCGATTTGTATGTCGCTGTTGACGATAAACCCACGGGGAATAACATATCAAGACTGACAAACAAAACACTGTAAATCGAATAGGGTCGTAGCGTTATTTATTCATCGTATGGCAGAAAACGTGTACTGCATAATTTGTGCGACCTTAAAACAATTTTCTTAAAATTAAAAATCTACTACACTTTGGTGATCGAACCGGTTATTATTTTAGCGCGCTCACTATCGAAAAAAGCACTACGTAATTGTAGCATTGGTAAATAGGTACACCGATAACGTCCGTTTTTGTCATGCGAACGTGTTTTAAATTGGCAAGCGCCCGAAAAAGTTATAATATTTCACATTTTCTAAACTGACAATTTTGGAGATTTCTAATTTAGAGTGTACTAACGTCGTTCTTAAAATTCTTACGTCATACTTTACGCCTTAAATTATAAAATTGCTCACGTTTTGTATTTTAACGTGCAATACATCGTTATACGACACAACATTATATTACACACCAGTGTTAACGCTCAAATTATGTTACGGTAGTAAACATGTTCCAAAATACAAATTTTTAATTGCACGGGTTTTTGTTCAGAGTACGATAATTTTTCACCGAGATTCGTTACAATGTAACAATTGACAAAACATATTAAAAAAAAAAAAAACACTCATTTATAGACAATCGGGTTTCTGACGGATTCAACAGTTGCACGAGCGTACGTTTTAAATCTATTTCTATTCTAGAACATGACAACGTGCTCGCACATGTGGTAGTGAACGTCGAATTGATCTTTTGCACACGGGGATCGGCACGAATACTTGTTGAATGAAAAAAAAAATGACTACGGCGGATTTCAGCATATCGAATACGATAGTACTCGGACGGCGCGACCAAAGGGTCTTGTCCCGTACACAGCGCTCGCATTGAGTGGTGGCGGGGCGAATTCTTCTTTTTACACGTTTTTTCTAACGTACCTTTTCCGATCTTTCTTAAGCCCGGAGACGAGTGATTCTAAAGGAACGCACGTTCGCCTAAATCCTATTCAGTTCGAGCGCTGTCGCGTAAAAAAATAGTATTCTATAGTAGCGATCGGTTAACATATGCCATTGGTTTTATATAAGTCGGATACCCGTCGTGAAATTTCGAGAAATATCGACGAGCGATGTGAAACGGGTCTTGATATTTTCTTTTATCCGCTACTACGGTTTATTGACGTTTTATTTGTTCGCGAAGCAACGTGGTGCGTGGTAAATAACGCGGACCAGGACCACCCTCCGACGATTTTACACACACACACACAGAGGCCAACGAACACGAGATTTCAGTCGCCACCAGCCGGACGGAAGGGTGTTTGCTTTCAACGATTTTTTTCGCCGCGGTGGCGATGAGATGGTGGCGCGCGCGGAAAATGTTTGCGTTTATTTCTCGACGCGACGGGGCGCGTCTGTCTCGTTTCGCGTGAACGTTTTTCGCGGCGTTCGTCGACGAAGCACGACAGGCAGTTAGGTTCGCCGTCAGAACCGCTTCGCCCCGGAAACGTATCTCGTTTTGCAGACCGGGGAATAACTTAAAACGTATGACCGCGTTCTCATTGCGTGTCGTATCGGACGGTACTTCGTGGCTGGTAGCGGACGAGACTCGATAGAAATCGACGGTGTTTTCCTTTCGTGACGCACGTAAAGCCCCGTTTATCGTCGTCGTTGAAAATCATCTACGAGTTTTTTCGTGTGTTTAAAATCCGTACGGAAAACGTCACCGGACCGCGGTTTTCGCCGCATGGGATCCCGGTATCGATTCCGGTGACCAAACGATGGCGGCCGGCGAACGGGGTTTCTTAGTCGTGTCGAGTGCCGTGCGTCAGATTCGGCCAACGGTCGTTTTCGCGTTCATACCCCCCGGACGTCAAATAATCGATCGAGAACGGTGCTGACGGGATCGTCCGGGTTTTCCGCGACAACACCGCGGGTCGATAACATCCCGGAAGCCTCTCGCACGTTCGTTGTCGCAAAACGAAAACTTACGCGCGATAAAATAATAATTGTTATTGGCCGGCCATACGTCGAACGCCCTACGGCTCTATAAACTGACATGAACCGGGTGATACGGACGTAGGTACAAGGTGGTGGTACATAGCGAAACCGACAGGGCCGTTTGCCGGCCAACGAATAACGATAATAATAACAACGATAACGATAACGACAATTATAATAATAACAACGGTATACTCTACTCACGCGATGGAAAGCGACGAGAAGACGACCGCCGCCGATGGTGTGCCTACCGAGACGGGGACGCGGTGACGACGGGGTTGCGTTCGTTTCGCCGGATGATGACGATCACCCCGCCGGCGGGTTGCGCACGCACGGCCAATCGATATGCGGATTTGCGCCGCGTCGCAGCTCGTCGGCCGGCCGACTTACGCAGCGTCCCGCGTGGGCGAACTCAACGCGAACGCGGCGACCGCGCTTTTCCAACGACCGACTGTTCGCATGCAGTTCATGCGGGTTTTCCACAAATCGCGTGAAAATCGCGTGAAAATATCAAACCGTCATCTGATCGCGTTCGCTCGCGTAGGACGCTGCGCGTTAGTGTTGTTGTCGATTCGTACGACGACGAATCGGAGAAAAAAAACGCGATCATAAAACAAACGCGTGTGAATACGAAAACTACTCCTAATCAGTGTTCGGATCGGGGAGCAAGGGAGCTGCGCGACTACATTTTTAAAAAATCAGCGTCCCTTTACTGCGACTTTCAAAGGGGAGCGCTTATAACCGGTATACCTTGGGGGGGGGGGGTACCGCAGATGAAAAATCATGAACGATCTGTTTATTTTGACATTATTATTTGTAATATTTATATTATTATTATTATTAATACCTTATTGCCGTATCGAGTGCCTACTTGATAATGGCTATTTATTATCTCGTGCATCACTTATCACAGAATATTTGTCGTATATTATTTGACAATCGTTTGTAGATTTACCCACAGATATTATACTATACTATAAAACTGGGCACGCCCGTGACGGTACAAATTGTCCATAAACAACGTCGTTTAATGGCGCGAACCGTTTTGATAATTCTGTTTTATTAGTAGCGATCCACTTCGGGTCTACGCGTGACGGACGAGTTTTCGTTCGCCGCCGGGGCTCTCGTGTTAACGTGCACCCAGTAAAGAAATAACTTATTCTGCGATTGTATTTTTTATGAGAGTTAATAACATTAGTTTAGGTAGGTACATGTGTTTTGCATGTTTTTCATAATCATTATTAAACGCTTAAAAAGGTTCATTTATATAAAATGTTATAAACGTTGTACAGAGAAACGTGTTTAATTAAAAAAAAAAAAAGAGTTGTGTGCACGTCTTTCTACGTCGTAATTCTAATTTCTAATTTAATCTCTCCGACAGTACACCCGTGTAATTCTAGCGGTTTTAACATTTATTAAGGTTATCAAATGAAATTTTAATTTATTGTTTTCGTTTCGTACGATTTTATGTAAAACGCGATTTTTTGTTTTCGTTTAGCGTTTACGAGTTGAACTGTATTGACTGTGACGTTTAGAGCTGATAAATAAAATAAAAATAATACGTTCGATCACGAAAACAATTAAATAATCGTTTAACACAACAGCATTGCCATTCCAAGCTTTTAGTCGTCAACTCGTCGATGCCCAGTTATTTTTCACGTACACACAATACGCCCCAATCCCCAGAGCCCCGTCTTCTGGTTACGCGAGGCCCAAAACATTAATATTAGCTATTAAAAATCATACTTTATTGTTTATTGTGATAATTTCATAATGTATGATCACAAAAAGTAGTACTTCCATATAGATCAAAATAAGCACTAGTCATTTATTTATAAATTAATACTTTGAGTAGTTAATGAAAAAACTTTTTCTTTGGGAGGAACAGTAGAAAATATTTCTGTTAACTTAGGTAAGACATTTATGATTTTTTTTTTTCCCGTTAATTTCTTTTACGATTTCTTTCTGCCTGTTTGAAGCACCTTATTGGAATATGAACGCTTCGACATTATTATATTTTTATAATTTATTGATGATCAAAATATCTGGAAAAAAATTACAATCGTAAAAATAAAGAATTTACATGTCATAGGATATATGATGGTCGACAACCTTTTTGATCTTATCAAATCTTATCAAATTGTCCTACCAAAGATAATTGTAAGGAACGTGATTATATAATTATCGATCGCCTACTTATGAGTTATGAAATGTTCGATTATGATTTGGATTTGAGAACAATTTTCAATTAAGGCTATTCGAAATTATGTATTTTTTCGTTTTTGGAAATATGTCGACTACTTGAAATGGTTCGATTATAGTTCTTATGAAATAATCATACAAACCGTTTTTAAGACGGTTTAAAAAGTATCCAGAAACTTTGCCGAACAGGAAATTAAATTATGGTTTACTTGTCAAAAACAACCATTAGTTTCTGAACAAAGAAATACTAATTTATTGTGTAAAATCGAAACAAATAGATTATGACCAAATCGTTTTTTTTTCAAATTAGTAGTTAATCGATCGTAAAAAAACAAAAACAACACAAAACAAATGTCGTATATCTAATAGCATTTAAATTACTGTATAAGAATGTTAGGGAAATAATGGTCGAACGTATGACTTTCAAGAATTTTTGTAATTAACAATTGATTTCGTCCTTCCACAAATTACTCGTTGGATTCACTTATAAAATACCAGGTCTAAACACAACCGACCCAAACACCAGTCGTCACTCGCCAGAATAAATCCACGCGGCATCAAGTCCTCTCCAGACTAACCGTCGTAAATCATCTCGTAAAATCGTTTTGTTTTTTTTTTCATGTTAAGTTTTCGCGATTTAAGTAAACAAAAAATTGTCGACCGCCGAGGTAAGCCCACACGATTAATTACAATTAATTTTCTTGTTGATAATAATTATATGTTTTTTTTTATACAGCGATTACGATCAACGGCGATTGATATTTGAACGATACAACTTTGCCGGACCGTTTCACATATGCCTGTCGCGCTTTACCTAGATAGGTCGAAACACTCGACGATTTCGGTTCGTATATGATACTTGTAATACGTAAATGTTTGTAGGTTTTCGAATCAAACGAAATTGATTTATACAATTAATCGATTAGCTTAGACGTGTTGCTATAAATGAAATAAACCGCATAACGAGGATAATTTTGTATGAATATTATATTAACCAATGTTAATATTATACAGAGTCTCGTTTCAATTTAAATGCCACTAATGTAAGATGATTAACCAATTATAAAAGTAACATGATTTTATTAATGTTCGAAATTTTCTTTTTAAATATGATTCCAAATTAGAAAAAAATACAATTTAAATTACTATTATAACCATAAACACGTCACGGTTGTTTGTTATTAATTCCTATGACTTTATCTTAAATTAAATTAAAAGAAAATAATAATATAAAAAAAAACGTTGTGAAAACATTTACTTGATTCGGGGTTCAGTCTATTATAAACGTGTTTAATTTCGCATACAGCGCTGAATATTATTACCTGTTATCAATTAACTATGATGCACATTTAATGTATATATGGTATTTGTTTGATCACAAATCAAACAGGATATTAAAACGAATGAATCACTTGTATTATAAACGACGGTACATCGATATACGATACACACAAACGGACTTGGTTAACTCGAAGTTGAAGGGACCGGTCAAAAACTTCGGATTAACCAAGAATTCGAGTTATCCAAAAAAAAAAAAAACATCAAGATTTTCCGGTTTTGTAGTTCTTTTTATGCCATTTTTACCGGACGTAATCAACCTACTTAAACAATTTTCTTTATTTTTAAAATACGTCGACTAAGCAACAATAAGTGAAATACCAAATTCTTTAGGTATCAATGATTTTGTTTTCAATCGTTTCTCGACCTCCCGAATCGCTGCAGCTTCTCCTTCGTAAGTTTGCGTTTTCAGCACGCGTCTTAATTTCGATATTATCAACGAAAATCTTAAAAAACACGATCGAAATCACTCACTCACTCGTCAAACCGTAACGGAGCACTGTATACGTACGCGAGTGGATAACAACGAATCGTTGTCGTGTGGTAAACCAGTTAAACAGCAGACCACTTATCAGTAACGTTAATGGATTTATTTTCGACACGCGCAGGGTAATAATCGCCGGGTATATCGGTTTTATAAGTTTGTGGATAAAATTGGAGAAAATCGAGAAAATATTCGAGTCGAACACGGTTTTTTTTTTTTTGCATTTTTTGAACAGGGAACTGTAGGGACCGGGGAAAATAGTTCGACTGTACATTTGTCGTTCAACGCGTCGATTTGTGTCGAGGATTATTTAACGGATTTACGTTAAATATCCCGGACTACTATTTTGAAATTAAAAATTCGTTTTCCGAGGCCCCCACCACCGATTGAACAACAATCCGGGACGACGCCCATAACACAGTGTCGTAATACGGATGTCCAGGTACAACCAGTTGGCAGAATGCCGATGCGTTTCCAGCCGAAAAGTCTGTCGACGTTCGCGTTGGACCGGATCGTACGCTGTCTCGTAAACGCGTGTTTCGAGGTCAACATGAGGAACACCGTAATGACGCAACCGGAGTTGATCGCACAGGCCAGGTCGCTGTTGCGGCCGTACTGGTGCAGCGGGAAACTGCCGTCGAGTTTGCGCCGCGAGATACTGGACAAGTGCCTGGAGTTGTTGGACCGGCTGATCCCGGAGAGCTATCTGACGTGCAGGGCGCAGAGCTACGCGCCGGCGTACATACTGAACATCCTGTTGGACACGGACATCCGCGAGCTGAAGGTGCAGCTGTGCTGTTACTACGATTGCGACCACAAGAACGCGTTGCTGAACGTGCTGGCCACCGGCTACGCCAAGGGGCTGAGTTCGTTGGAACTGATCAGGTCGAAAGTGTCGTATTTCGGTACGTATACGGACACATCGCATTGAAACATTCCGATAACGGTGTGCGTTGTTTTTTTTCCCCTCCCCCGCGGGGAACGTTTCGCGGTTTCGTGTTCAGATCCGCAGTTGTTTCGGCCGATAATGTTGTCGTTGAACGACAACCTGACCAATCTGGGCTTGCGCAACATCAGCAACGACGAAATGCTGAAAATCATCGGCCAATCGTGTAACCGGCTGGTGGCGCTGGACGTTTCCGTGTCGCCGCTCGTGTCCGACGACGGCATGAGGGACCTGCTGCAATATCCGATCGACGACTCCCGCAGACTATCCACGAAGCCGAAGCACGTGCGGCACATGTTTTTCAGGTAATGAAAGAAAACCGCCCGCGTGGCCGCCGGACGGCGGTCGATAACGGCGATTTGAGTTTTTTCCCCGTGCTCGCAGCGAGACGACGGTGAACCTGTACCCCGGGAAGACCGAAACGATCGACGCGGCGACGCTCCGGGAGTACTGCCGGTACCCGACCGCGCTGTGCTCCACGCTGCGCACGTTGGACGTGTCCAGCACCAACGTGACGCGGTTCGGCATCCTCCGGGCGCTGCTCACCGTGGACAATCTGACGTCGTTCAGCGAGCACACGCACGTGGGCAACGCCATCGACCTGTACGGCAAGTGCACGATCACGTCCGTCGCGCTGCCGCTGACCGCCGTCAAGTCGTGCCGCACCACCGCGGACAAGCTGCGGACCGTGTGCGCGGTGTGCACGAAGCTGGAGAGCATCGTCGTCAACGGCCCGGCGTTCCCGGGGTCCGCGCTGCGCGCGCTGCCGGACACGCTGACCAAACTCTGTCTCCGGGGCGTGCCCGCGGAGCGCGAGTGGCTGGACGGCCTGTGCGAGTACCTGTCGGCGTCGCGGTCGCGGAACCTGCGCGAACTGTCGCTGAGGTTCGACGACCGCGGCGGGCCGCTCACCGTCGACCTGGGCGTGTTCCTGCACCGTCTGACCCGGCTGCGGGTGCTGGCCGTGCACGGCGTCGAGTCCGCGCTGGGCCCGGGCCGTCCCGCCGCGGCGCTGCGGAACCTCGACAGCGCGTGCCTGGGCCGGGTCGACCATCCGGACTCCCTGCGGCGCCTGTTGCAGTGCGCGCCCAACCTGAACGCGCTGCACGTGTTCGCCTGCGCGGGCCTGGACGCCCGTAACGTCGTCGGCACGATCACGGGCGCGCGGAACTCGCGCCTCACGTGCTTCTACGTCGACGAACTGCCCGGCGGCGGCGGCGACGCGCACGCCGTGTCCAACATCGCAAACGTGTATCCGGATTCGATCAGCATCGGCAACGTGAACAACTGGAACGTCAGCGTTCTGGACGAGGGCCTGGTGTCCGTGTGGCTGTTCGTCAACAATGCCCACCTCAAGTTCCCCGGCAATTTCCATTGGTTCTTCTCGACGTGCTTCCCCGACTGTCGGGTATTCCTGTAGGCGCAAACGTGTTCGTTCCGCGCGTCCGATCGGTTTTTTCTTTTTTTTTTTTTTTCATTCGACAAAAAATCAATATTCTATCCTGTCAACGCCGAGATTGCGTTCAATCGTCAATGTGTGTTCGATTTGTTTTTATATTTTTTTATTTTTTTTATTTTCAACAATGCGCGTATTTTTCATCAATAACGGTCGACACGTTTTCGTCCACTCCGAAACAAAACGATTATTTCATAGAAAACGTATTGTTTCGTCTCCAAGTACATTTGAAAGAAATCAACGAAACCCGCAAACGATCGGTCGATATCTGAAATTATTGTCCGTTGAATTATGAACGCGTTTTACTTTCAGCTTATATTGTTATTACGATAACATTTTTTTTTTTTCCCCCAAATATTTTAATCATAGCTTTAGTTTTTACGTGCGTTATTAGTTTAACGCATACATATGTAAACATATTTTTATTGTTAGTAATTAGACTTAATTTATTATTGAATCGCGGTACACACGGAATCTGGTATATATTCGTTGCAACAATCAATAACAAAAAAGGCTTTTCTTCTAAAAAACAAAAAATATATCTATAGTTTATAACGGAACGTGTGAATTCAATTATATAAAGGCGAGTTTGTTCCGCACGATTTTCTTGTCATATCTAAAAAAAAATATTAACTGGTACTTGAGGTATTGTGCACAATTTCAACCACAATCCGATCGCTTAAATATATATATATATGTAATAACGTTCGTTTAAAATGTCAATATTTTCATAAGTAGTTATGACTTTTTTTTTTCAAATAAATATCACATGTAAATTTAAGATTTAATTACGTCATAATATAGTAAGTTTATGTATTGTTTAATGAGAAAAGTTAAAAAAAAAAAAAAAAAAAATGTAATACCTAGGTTTAATATTTTTTAGCACTATAAAAAAAAATAGTTGGTCGCGCAACAATATTATTTATCTTTTATATATCACAATACGTAACATTTTTATTCCATTGACAAATAAATTTATTTTTGATGTCTGTGTGTTGTATCCATTGGTGACCATTTTAGGAGCCGGTCAAGGCAGCGTTGAGCTTTGGTTTCGGCGTCAGGCGCTAGTCGGTGTGTGGAGTGCACTCCTTGATTGTTAGCCCTTCGTTACAGAGAAACTAAGGAGGCTGTATGTCCGGGGTCGTCTGTCTGTTTATTCGTACGGCCCGTTACGTGCACCTAGTCGTCAGTGACTGCGCTAGAGGGGGGCAAGGTAGGGCAAACGCCCTACCCAAATTTGGTCTTGCCCCCACCTTTGCCCTACCTGTTGAAGAACGAACGAAAATTTAAATTTCAAGTATTTGATGCATTCGCCGTGTAATACTCGTCGTGTTTGTTTTACGTATAGATAATACACCACCATTTAATTTCATTTCGAAATCGATTGTATTTTATTAGGAAACGCTAATAATTCAGTATTTTCCATGTGTTTCAATAATGTATATTACACCCGTACAGACGGGTTTTCACTAAATTCCATGATCTCGCCACCCAAGAAAAAATGTCTGGTGCCGCCACCAGTTGTGCGACAACGTTCTCCCGATTGGAATTTCATTCCATAACCGACCGTCGCACATCCGGTCATAGTGAAAGCCATAGTGATTGTCGTTGTCGGAACGGATACAATTTTGTCGACTTTTGAATTTTACGCCGGCGACGTGCGCTACACAACGCGCACGCGACGACGATTGTCGTTATTATTATTTTTTTTTATTAAAACCCGGTGAAACGCCGCGGCGCGGCGCGGCCCGGCAACACACGACGGCCGTAACGGGATCGCGCGGCCGGGCAGAAACATCGAAACGCCGCAAAACGTGGGCGTGTAGGCAACCGGACGTGCGTGAGGTTAGGTTAGACTTGCAATTCAGAAGGGCGTCCGCGGTCCGCGCCGAGTGACATGCGGTTTGCCGTCTCGACGCGAACGATTTGTACGGGTTTCGCATACGTCGCCCGTGCGTAGGACTTAAACCAGTGGTTCCCAACCTTTTTGACACTACGGACCACTTGGATAACTTTCAATACGTCACGGACCACCATTATTTTTAGACATTATTTTCTCTCATAAATATGAATCAATTTTTTCACAGATATTAGAATTTAGGTAACGATTGTCGGTACGTAATATTTGTAACACGCCCAAAGGAAAATTGAGATATTTTAAAATTTTATTGGTTTGCCTCGCGGACCACCACATGATGTCTTGCGGACCACCGGTGGTCCGCGGGCCATAGGTTGGGAACCGCTGATTTAAACCGTACGTCAATGCGGAAAACGTATGCGACTACTACATTGCAGCAACCCCTTGGTTTTCGCGAATGACGGTCGTTTAGAACACGTGAAACATTGTAACGCCAAATACGCTCGGGGGCGGAAATTGTACGTTGCCTCAACGAAAATTGTTAACCATCAATACAATGATAAAACATGTTCGATTTCTACGATATACGATATACACGTGACTCGAAATCATACCGGTTTTTTGTCATCGATCTCCTCTAGTAAGTACTTTTTCCGGGTCGCAACCCTCGAGCCCCCGGGATCGGACTGCTGTGCTTCGTTCAACACGGATCAATGTCGTACGTTTTATTTAACGCGAGTTGACGTTTAATGCGATTACCCGCTCGGATAAATTTACCTTACGCAGTGAGAAACAATTCGTTTCGCCGGGTCACGACAATATCACGGGTATTATATAGGTCGCGTGGAAAAATTGTTTTTATAATCGATCGGAACGTTTCAAACGTAAAACCTAGTTGCTCACTCGTCCGGTGCCGACCGGAACCCGAACAAACACGTCCTCCTGATCAGTCGCGGGATCGATTTGCCCGGCATTCGGAAAAGAGGCGCCGCGGATCGGTAACACACGTTTCCGTCACGGGGGCGGCGGTCGGCGGCCTCGCGCACGGAAACTGTCGCGCGTTTACAATATATATATATATATATATACACGCCTGTAAGAAAATATGTTCCGTTGAATATCCGCGGGGAGACGGTCGTTGACGGTCATAATCCGAATATTGACCGCCACCGTTTTCCGCGCTCGGGATTATTTGGTTGAACGGGACGGACGGCCATAGGCGTGCGCAGACCTTGCTGGCAGGGGGGGGCAGAAAAGTGTTGCCGCTTATCTATAAGCACTCGTTATAACCGCGGTATCGCTTGTGGTTTGCTTAAAGTTGGACTACACAAAATCATGGTGCACCGCGCACTCTATGTTTACATATTATATTCATTATATAAAAATATAAAATTATATTATAATGTTTTTTTAAAACTATATTTGGAAGAAAACTTTAGCCCGCAGGAGGGGCAGTTGCCCCTGTGCGCACGCTTATGCGGACGGCCACTGACAATGAACAACCGTTCATAAAAATTGTTGTACACCGTTCTGTACTATTCTGTAGCGAGCCACTGCTATTTGTTCCCACGTGGGCCGCGTTCTTAATAAACATTTTAAGTTATTTGTGTGTACACGCGCGTCCCGAGCCATTCTTGAAATCAGCGCGACGGCAACACCGCGGCGTGAGGGACGCCATCCGTTCCCGACAAAAGACCAAGACGTCGTCCCGGTCGAATTTCGCGACGTTCGCTTCATCGCGTACGGGTATCCGATCGAAAAAAAAAATCGTTATGTTTTTAATGCCGGCAACACACCACCGTTTTTTTTGTTCTTACCGTGGCCGTAAATTTACGTGAAAATACTTAAAAACGAACGGAGCACAACACACGAGTGTCGCGCGATAAGAGTTTATCACTCTGTCATGAATCCCCAATTAAATCGGTCACGTCAGTCGTTTACTTGCCACGGTCACTTTTGTCCGTTCCCGATGGTTTGATTGTTTTTAGAATCGGTCTGGAGAGGGGGTTTACTGCGATTATTCGAATTATATCGTATATTTACATTGAACACGGGGTAAGGCGATAGCCGCCGTCGGCCAGTCTTTTTGATGTCCACTTTTGTCGCGGAACCCGTTCTGCTTCTTTTTTTTTTAGGATTATTTGCAATGAAAATTATAATCGTTTCATATCGACACAACGCGGCACGGTATCGCACGACACGGTAGACTGTCGTGTTGAAACTAAACCGTCACGGTACCTATTATCGTTATCGTCGGTCGTTTCACAGAAGTTCACGGTATCGCAGACGGTCATAACCAATTAGTATTTTTTATCAACGACGTTCAATGTTATTACCGTAACACCGTATGAACACTATAAATACGCGATAGATCATAAGAGTACATAATCGAGTTTCTACTGTACATACAGTTGATTATACGACATTTTGAAAAAAAATAACTGAAGCTTCGCGAAACACGGTTTAAGAAACGCTGGTTCACTTGCGGAAATGTCTGCGGCGAGAACGAGAAAGAAGCCGCTTTGGTGGAGTTTTTTCGTTCTTAAGAAAACGGGCGTACGGACGAACGAGCGCTTCGTGTTATTTGTAATTGTTTCATAACAGTGGTTACTCGTGGTCAGGGGCGGACTGGCAGGGCGGGTAAGAGGCCATACCCGCCCAGGCCCTTTAGACATTTTGTACTCGGGCCTTAAGCTATTTATTTTATTATGGCCTGTTGGCTTACACAAAATAATATACCTAATAGAAAAATTATTACGATATTCTAAACGGTTTTTAACACGAGTATTTGTTATCTTTCACATATCACACTTTTTAGTTCATTTTTTTCGAAGTCGGTTTTATTTTGATCCAATAATTTTTTTTATGATACATCATCAAGTTATTTATTTTATCAAGTCGCTTGTTTGTATTAATTACGTTAGTTTAAGGCCTCCTAAAAACTTACCCACCTGGGCCTTCAGAGTCTCAGTCCGGCCCTGCTCGTGGCGGTTAGGTACACATTCTACAGCTAATCACGATGAACAAAGTTGGCCGTCGTGTCGACACCCATCGTCGGCATTTACGATCGGACAAGACACCCGAGAAGGGGATTACTTACCGGTTTACGAAGTCGCAAAACATCCGTCCAATCACTTTCGTCGGTTCACCCGGTTTGTGTCGTAAAACGGAACGTCGCGACGTATCGCGCGGACTCGGAAAAAAACGCCGCAAAACAAGTTCACGGCCAGAAGAACGATGGCTACACGGCGATTGTTGAACAGAAATGTTCTCGCGCCGCATGAACCAAACGAATGTTTGATCCGAAACGAAGAACTCGTAGAACGTCCCGGCGAGACCCTCCTTGGCCAAACACGGTGTACATTCCGAGCAAATCTAAAATGTAATTCATTTCATAAAGTCCAGGCGACAATGTCGTTCAACGAACTCTGGGCCGCTCGACGGTAAACGGCGAACCGGCGGGGTGGCGAGCGTCATCGCGTCGCGTATGCGTCCCTCCTAAACATTTCGTCGTGATTTTCACGGCCTCGGCCATTTGTCGGGTTCGAAGATATTTTTTCAATCGAGTGAGTTCCGTTTCAGTATAATAATAAAAAAATAAAATACTCGATTCATGTACGTCTTACCGAGCACACCTTAAACTTCTTTTTCTGTATAACTACCACCAACGTCGCGTCCGTACGGAAGTCTTTTAGATTCCCGGTGAACGAAATTCTGCCGCCTGTTCCGGACCTAGCGCTGCTCCTATCATGTCGGGGAACAGGCGAAAACCGAACGGGACCAAATCAGGACTGCTGCAGGGCGGATGGTCAAAAACATGCCGACCGAATTGTTTCCATGACTCCCACGGGTTCGAACGAGCAGAACGGCCGAATCAATCGTGGCGTCCGTTTCCGCGGATTCCGCCAAAACGAATCATTTTTTTCGACCTGTAACAGCGTAGCTGACCGATGCCGGCCGAACCGGTCTACGCAACGCCGTCAAAACCATGCCTCTACTCCGCGAACTTACTTTCCGAACAACCCTCGTAGATTGCGTTTCGTTTCGACAAACGCGTATTTGGACGGGTGGGGGGGAGTGCAGCACGTTCGCCTCCGAACACCCCCCCGCCCCGCCCGTAATCCGAATCCGCGACGACGTCATCGGCAAACGGACACACGAGAACGGAACGCGGCGGCCCTGGGACCCGTTCGACGGGCCGGTTATCGATCGCGCCGGACGCTCGGCCCGGGGGGGTTTGCGCCGTCGTCACGGCGACCGTGGCCACCGACCGCCGCGTCCCGATCGCTCGCGCGCGTGTCCCCGGATACGTTCGTCGGCGCGCGACAGACGCGGTTCGTCCCGGCCGCGAGGTAATCGGTCGCGCCGAAACCACCCGCCTCCACCGCCCATCGCGGAACACGTAGCGGAACACAGCGATGGAACGGTACGTATACGCGACGACGGCGACTTCGGTTCTCTCGGTACGTGTGGGCGCGTTTTTTCTTCTTCTTCTTGAAAATCTCGACGTACGACCAGGCCCGGCTCGATGGGCGGCGTTTCAAGATCCGGTATTGTACGTGATTTTCGTTACAAATTGTTGTGTAAAAAAAAAAAAAAATTCTAATCCAAAAAATTATCTTACCTTACGTCGGATGACCTAACCTCCCCCCTATAAGACCGATATAGGATATATACGTGTCCACGACTTGTGTCGGTATATAAACTTCAACGTAGTTTTTCTTTTAGTATTCAACGCATTTATTTGTACAGGAAGGACATAACGTTGTTAGACACAAATTACCGTGATCGTGATGTGTATTTAATAACAGTATTCACCGAATTGTTGAAGATAACGAAAATCACACGATAATGCCCGATAGAATGTAAACAATCAGGAATAACGTTCTCGTGTTTCGTGTTTTTTACAACCGTCGTTGTATATGTACGCCATTTGATTTTCTGTTCCGATAATAAATCACTGGAAGCCGTTCAAGAGAAAATATTGTGCTCGTAAACACGTGAGGGGACGGCAGAATCCGTCCGGGCCTGCGTTCAACACCGATCCGCGCGTTTTCACCATTTCCCTTCGTGGTTGTATCGCATAAGAGTCTCGAGTACAATCCCGCGGTTTTCTTTCTCCCGTAATGCCCACCACGATTGTATTATGCAATTATCGCGCGTGCGTCCGACCGTTTTCCCGCGCCTTTCATCCAACTGCATCCACGCCGCATCGAGTATCTCTCGTGGTGTTCGCCCCCCCCCCCCAACCGCACCCGCTTTCAATACATAAACAATCTACTTGCGCGTTTGTTTAGCGCACACCCGACTCGTATTTCGACGTTGACAAATTGTAATATTCGTGTGTATATATATAAATTTAAAACCCCCCCCTCGCAACGACTGCGGTCGAACCGATTGCAAGTACGCGTTTGCTTTCAAACCTAGCCCGCCAATTTCACGTGCACGCGCACAAATAACGTGTTCGTTTTGTGCAAATGCTTACCGACGTCATCCGCCAAAACGATATTCATACCGACATAAACAGACCCGTGCGTGATAGTAATTGTGACTGTAATGACGAGAAGTAGAAGAACAACGGCGCGTTCCGTTATCTCGGAGAACCGAAGGGATCCGCTGACGGGTCCTCGTGCGCGCAGACAACGTGTCGCGTTAACTTGACCGCACGTTGTACGGACGGGATGCACACGTATCGGCGTATGTTGTGTTCGTTGTCCAGGTACGCCGTTACCGTTAACCGTTACGCGTCTCGGCCGCGCCACAGTCCGGACGGGCACTTCGGCCGCGGGACAGCAAGCCGTCGCGGACGTCGCCGACCCGAACAACGTCTCGCAGCGTCCGATCGTTTATCGCAAAGTAAACCCCGTAGCTCTTGTCCTAACGCCGTGTCCGCGTTCGTTGCGTTTCGTTTTCCGTCGCTTCCCCACAGATGGAACGGCTGATTGGACGCATGCGTCGCGAGGACGACGGCATCCCCGTGCGCACGTGCACCGGACTCGGGAAAATGGTGCGCTCGGCGTTTACCGGTAATCGAACAAAAGCGCTGTTGTTGCTTTGTGGTTTTTTCGTTTGCGTTTGATCTTCCAAACGGCCGGTCGACGACGTCTGTTTTCAGGATCCGATCTGATCGCGTGGATGACGAAGCACGTGCACGTCGACGACGAAGGTAACGCGCGTCCGACCCGGAATTCAACCGACTATTCTACCCGGCGTCCGTAGTATTTACGCGAACGGTTCACGCACACACACACACGCGTCACCGTTTTTTTTGTTTTTTTATATTCTGAGCCAAGAACGTATTGGGTTTCTTTTACTTTTCGTACACGGCGCGAACGCTCCGGTTTTTTTTTTTATAAACCGACCTCGCTCGCCGGCAGGATATTCGCGTCTGGTCGGCTGACACGTTTCTCGAGTCTCTCGGCCGTTTTCTCAAGCATACGGATAAAAGACTACGATACAACAAATACACGTCCCTAAATGAAATTCATAAAAATCGATGTGACCAAAACGTTTTATTAGCGTTTAAAATTTAATTTAAAATTCGTCTGTTTCGTTGATCTATATATACGTGTAATAAAATCGAGCCATTAATCCTAACTTCTATGGATAACCCACTCGCCCCGAATCATTTTACAAATGACGAAAACAATTATTATTATCGATTTGAAATTCAAAATAATAATGCTATTTTAATAGTCCCTATATAAATGTCTCACTTCAACCGACATAAATACATATACATTTTTAGTTGAAGCGTTATACCTTGCAAATAAATTGTCCACTCATGGTTACATATTGCCGATTGCTGACCATTTACTGCACGTAAAGAATGATGGATCATTTTATCGTTTTCAAGTAAGTATTCAGTTTATTAGTCAAGTTCTCGCCATTATATATTTAGTTTTAATATCGTCAATTTTAAGTTATGTTGCTCCATCATAATTCACGATTTCGTCCTCGTTCATCACTATTATTAATCGTTGAAATATTTTATTGTTCTTTGTTTATTATAGATTGAATATTATTATCCATCACAATGGTTAAATCCTGAAGATCGTGATTATGGTAAGGAATAAATATATACATATATGGTGTAAATTAATTAATTACATTTGTAGCTGTGTACCTATGTCAAAGATCAATGCAAAATAAAAGTCGTTTGGAATTGGCTGACTATGAAGCCGAAACTTTAGGAAAGCTTAAAACTCTTTTGGTTGATAAGTGGACGTTTGTAATCATGGAAGCCAACGCACAGGTTTTGGTTACTAAGCTACGACAGCACAAAGACAAAAAGATATTGGAAAGTCAAGAACGTGCGTTTTGGGACGTACATAGACCCGTGGTAATCATTGTCATTTTTACTAACTTAACGCATTCTATTAAATATTTAACATTTTACCATAATTTTTTTTTTACAGCCTGGTGCTGTGAATACAACAGAAATTGATTTCAAGAAATTAAAGAGATATAAAAAACCAATTATTTTATCAAACGTAGACGTTAACACTATATTACCTGCACAATGCTTCCAAAAATTAAAAGTTGATAATTTCAATATTGAATCTCTAAAGAAAGATATTACTTTCTTACAGCTACAACATAATCAGCGTAACATGAATCTTTTGAAAATTGTTGACTCGTTAGTGTCAAAAAAAATAAGCATATTACATAATTTAATATAAACCCTAAACTTTACATTTCACTGTTAAAGTATAGTGCATTATTGATTATTATACTTAACTTTTTCAACAGGTATATTACTTATTTTGAACTGTACGCAACGTATGATCCATTTTTTACACCTCCAGATTCTAGCAACCCATGGATATCAAACAATGTAAAATTATGGAGTCTTGAAGAAAACTGGTAGATCGATTTATTTAAAGTTTTGTGAATTTGAAATAATTACTATTTTAACAATTTCTTCGTATAGGAAAGACATTACTGAACATAGAGTAAAACGATGGTCATTTGATATAAAAGATCTTCTGTCCGATCCTGCTGGAATAGAACATTTCAAACAATTTTTGGAAAAAGAATTTAGTTATGAAAATTTAAGGTAAGAGTAAATTAGACAAAAGTATCGCCAAAGATAGAAAAAAAAGATAAAAAAAAGTGATGTCAATAATTATTATAGGTGCGTGTAAAATAGAAAAAATATATAGTGATAAACTGATAAATAATAGTTATGCCTATTTTTTAATAACTTCTCTCGTAGACATGGCTGAGCACCGTGCACAGTGAACTCAAGATTGTAAAATATTTAGAATACATATTAATTTAAATAAAAACTTTATTATGTAAGATTCAATTATTATATTTATTGATATTTAATGTACATGGTTATCACTATCGACGACGTCGATAATAGCATTTGCAATCGGGATACCATAGGTAATATTTTATTTACTAATTATTCGTTTTCGTATTGTATACTACGAAGTCGTTTTTATGCGATCCATGTGAATGTTGAATGTTCGTGTACGGGAAAATGTATATAAAATAAAACAATAATTTCGTATAGTAGTAGTTTATGTACATTTTTTCCCTTACAATTAAATTGATAATTTAATGATAATAGATTAATGCAATTAATGAGATGTAATTAAGATAAAAAAATTATCATAATTTATCTATTATCTACCTGTCAAAAGTATGAAAAATACCATAACAAAATATTATTCATACACCCATTAGTTTAATTTTATTTAATTCAATTCATATCAAAATACCCATACTGAAAAAAATGCCAAGTTTATATATACTATTACATATTTATATTTTTTTAAATTATATTTTTAAAAAGATTTTGGGATGCGATACAATGTTTTAAAAAATTGCCACAACATGAAATATCAGAAGCTGCCAAACAGATTTGGATCGAATATTTAAGCGACGATACGTTGAACATTGACTCTCAATCAAGGGAATTAACTCGAAAGAGCATGTTGGCTCCTGATATATGGATATTTGATGTTGTTGCCGTATGTATCTATTAATTACACATTATTTTTTTTTATTGTAGAATCTTTGAGTAAATTGACTAAAAAGGAAAACTAATATAAATAATAAAAAAACGAGTATGTAAAATGTAGTATGGAAATTACTTCAACAATTGATCAAATGCTAGAGAATAAACTCAGATGATAAGGGCACATTTTAAATAGAGAAAAGACAGGGGCAATGAGAACAACAGTGGGAATGGAAGTGAAAGGTAGGAGGAGAAGACAAAGATCGAAGAAAATCGAGAAATCGAAATCATTGAAAGGTGAGGACAAGGGTGGTAGACTGCATATAGTTAGAGAAGAACAAGTGATATTCAATAGATAATTTGCAACAAAAAAATAGTCAACGTATTAGTCTAAATTAGTGAATAAATTTTAAGCTATGTAATCGGTTATTTGTTATAATTTAGGTTCATGTTTATAATTTAATGAAAAGAGACAGCTATCAACGATATAAACGGTCAGAAATGTATATTGAATATTTAAATACTTTAAAAAAAAACGTAGGTAACCATTTGTTGATTTATTTATATTTATTTTAATGTCCTTTAAAGTAATTATTTATTTCAGACTTCAAAAAATTCATACAGTTCAATAATACATGTCTAACAGAAGAGAAAATGTTTCCAACGTAATGCGATTGTATTTTAAAATAATTCAAAATAAAAAGTTCATATCATCTATAACACATATTAACTATTTTAATTAACTTATATTCACATTCTTTTTTTTATAGTTTTAAATAGCATGTAATTTTTGGTTATCACGAAGATTTTTATAGATTTTATACTTTATCTTTTATTATTAATTTCAATATCTTATGTTTAATCAAAGTTACAGTATATTTGAACATTTTATACATGAAATATTATAATATTACACAATACGAGTATATCGGATTATCGTTATAAATGTTATAAATAGTCAATTTTAACTACTCAACATTGAAGATTACTAACCATTATGATAATCATGTACCTTCATAATGTTAACATTATCCAGGTAATTTTGATATTCACCTCAGTAATGTCAGTTATAACAAAAAAAAAAAAATCATAAATTCATTGGTTAAGTATTGGATACTTAAAAATTGAAATTAATTTTATAAAATAAATTATTATGCTATGATAATTATTTATGATTATGATATTTCCTAGGTTTTTTACAGTACATTTAAATGTATTTATTTATGAAATGTGAGTTAATTATAATTAGGATTTTTAACTTTCTAGATGTAATTTATGAAATTAATTAATTAAATGAATTATTTTTAATTTGTTTTAGATTAGTTGACTTCCAATAAATATGCATTAAAAACTTGATATGAATTAATTTAGTAAGTAAATAATCAAAATGTTTAATTCAGTTTTTGCCAGAATCAAACGATGACAAATATATGTTTTTTATTTGCTTATTCCAATATTATTTCTCTGTTAATCATACAGACCACATTAAAAACAATATATCTAATCCAAAACTATCACATCTGATAAAACACAATGACGGTATGATACAAATTCAGAAATGAAAAATATAATGTAAACATAATTCAATATTTCAGTTTCATTAATTAATAAATTGATTACTTATCTTTTATTTTTTATTCCAAATTGTTATAATATTATATAAAAAAAAAGAGTATGTTGAACATAATAATATTATATAGCAAATTATGTCAACCATTCATTAATAAAATTCCAAATGCATAAAACAAACTTATGTTTATTTATGTAAATTAAGTATTAGATAATATAATGTCCAAATGATTAAAAAAAGGGGAGGAATTAAACCCTAAAAAAAAAAATGTGTACACATTGATGTTTGGTAAATATTTAAATTGATATTCATAAATAATAATTTTATTTTTCAGCTAGTTGTTATGCGTAAATATGCGTATTGTAAATAATCTGTGCTCTATGCAATGAAAAACGATCAATAGACATTCGATTATACATATATTCATCTGTTGTGCATAGATATTGCACATAAAATAAAAACTTAACAGTGCCTAAAATATGCATATAAAGTTTCATGTTATACGTTCAAATTTTTAGATAACATTAATTTGGATAACGATTATTAATTAATACTATTAGATATTTACCTATGGAATTAAATAGATTTTGATTAATTTTCTTTGCTGTATCTATTAGAATACTTGAATGCTAAACAAAACATAACCAATTAAACAAATATGATTGTAATAAATAAATAAGTTATTAAAAGTTTAAATGTTTATTTAGTTGTAGGATCAAATAATTGGAAAGAAAATGAGTAAATTGGTCTCTTCGACGCGATACGAGGTGCAAAGACAAAGGATAAATACTCCGTTGAGTAGTTTCTTTTTCAGATTATATATGTACATTTATTTTGTCTCAATTATTATTATTGTTATTATTATTATGTGATAGTGTGTGATACAGATGAAAAAAGCGCCGGTGAGAGGCGCGCTCTGTCCGTTCAATGGCAATCGCGGCGTAGGAACAGTCAGTATGGTAAATCTATGGTATCAAATCCAATCTAGAATCTACGGTATCAAAATAAGGTATCAACCGTAAACAAATCGCAAGCGTTCCTTATCTTTTCGATTTGTGTTCCGTCATTGTGCTAGCGGGACGGCCGTTCGTCGCGAGTCTTCTTTCTTTTGTTGTCATTGTTTTATCCGTTGCCTCTCTTTTATCGTCGTTGTTTCTGCTGTCTTTCTTTCGTTCGGTAATTCTCGTTTGAAACGCGCTCGATCGTTAATCCGGTCACCGGCCGGCCGGGAAAACAAACCACAACCGACCGCCTGTGAAATCCCTCGAAAGCCGCGTATCGCGTTTGCGTCGCGTCGGCCGCCGTGTAACAAGATGGCGCGCGTTCAGTGCGAGTAGTTTCGTTCCGAACAGATTTTTCCGGATACGACGTAGTTCGAGTCGGTCGGTTCGATTAACCAATATAACGCGACACGTAGTGTCCGCTCGCGCGTTTCCGGACAGTCGTGTACGTACGTACGGCCGCGTAGTTAACGAAAGGCGTCGTCGCGTTATTGAAAACGGTTTTTTTTTTTTTTTTCCTCGTCATTTTAGCCGTCGTCGGACGGTGGGATTTTACGCGCACTTAACAAAAACACAGTCGTCGCGTCGTCGTCTCGTCTCTGGTTCGCACGGTTTTGCGTGTCGTCCGTCTTTCGTCCGCGGCGTCCCGATCCCGACGTCGAGGTTTACCAGACCCGCCAAACTCGCACAAACCGTAAGTAGTAAACCCGACAATTTGAATTAGACTAGTAGTACAGACGCGTCGGCCGCGTTTGTCGTACGCGCGCACATGCTGACCGGCAACGTTAACGTGTCGGCCATACGTATCGGACTCTACGTATCATAGCGTTCAATTTTAAAGTTATCCGTCGATGCGCTGTCGACAACGAACAATAGCCAATCGTCTTGTTATCGCCTGTATTTGCTTTACGTTTCATTTTTATGCACCAATCTATATCGGTGTGCAAAAACATAATTTAAATTCAATTTTCTTCTCTTTCGTAACGTACGTACTGTGTGAGAATCTTCTGTCGTGCGCACCGTCCAGCTGCCACCGTGTCTACAATGAAAATGTCACATTTTACAAATAACTTAGTATTTTTATTATTACAATATTCAATTTGGTCAATGGGTTCATGTATTTTGTACTAACAGTTTTGACATTATCCAGAACATTTTTGTTAATGGCTTATTATCCTGCTAATGCTAACATTAATCAACGTTTTGACACTTTGCTTAATATTAACACGTACATGTTTAGTTTGTTTAAACGGCAGATTGGAAAATATGGAGTTGTCCGGTAAAGGAAGTAAAAAAGACAATAGTGTAAAGTTAAAGAAAACGCATAAAGCACAAAACAAATGTTTAAACATACATTGTAAGCATGGCAGTAATCTTATCCCTGCAAGTGAAACTGTGTGCCGATATTATCATGTTGATCACAAACAAGGAAAGCTGGTAATTAAATAGTTTATGAGTGTATTTTTGTTACAATGTGTGTAATATAATATTTAGATTTTTTTTCCTGTTATTCAATCAGGTTTGTTCGCAGTGTTTTGTAGATTTTAAAGATTATTTAGAGCATTCAGAAAAAGGAAATGGAAAACCAATTCTCGATAATCCAATTAATGATAATAATAGTAAAAAAAAGAAAAAGTCCAAACCAAGCATTTCCAATAAAAATGTACATTGTGAACCAGGTGTTATAAATGACCTTAATGTTGCAGTTAAAAGCTATTTTGAAAGTAACAAAACTATTTTAGGCAATCATAAACAAATATGTAATGATTATGCAAATCAAAATGTAAGACCTGGTAAAATGTCCACAAATGAAGTTAGCAATATTATCCTTCGAATAAAAAATGATATAAAAGCAACAAACGATTTATTAAATGAAACTTTGTATAACCCAAGTATGGCTCATTATTTAAATCCTGAGGGTAGTGGCGATCCCAACAACGATATTCAAACAAAATTATACATTAATGATCTTCAATTGAATGCGATTGAGAAAAATATCATAGAACAGTGTGAAGCATATGACAATCCTATTTTTATTAAGGACGCGCCGGTTGCTGTAATGGCAGACAAAAACTTTGTTTATCCTCCGATTAAACCGGAGCTTGAATTATATGGAATGAAGTTCAATTTATTGGATTTATGGGGTCAATGTAAAGTTCAATATTTGGTTTCTAGTGATTATATATTTGTGAAATTCGATTCTGAAGAAATGGTATTGAACAAAACACAAATTGCTTACACTACGGAACATCCAGTAGAGTTTCCTATAGGCACCAGAGTGATTTCAAAACTGTCTAGTAAAGACGATAGTAACTATCACGCTGGTATAATAGGTGAACTTCCCACTGCATCAAATAAATTTCGGTGAGATAAATAACTAACATATGTTTTTCGTATATATTTTTGCATATAATTTTTTTTTTTTTTTTTTAGATACTTGATATTTTTTGACAATGGTTTAATTCAATATCAAAATCATAAAGATATTCGTTTAATTGTAAATACCTTCGATCCAGTTTGGCCTACGGCGCATCCCGATTTACAAGACTTCATTCGTAATTATTTAACAAATTATCCTGAATGTGAAATGTTAGAATTAGCCAGCAAACAGTATATAAAAGTTAAATATATCAATGCATGGAAAACTGCAAAAGTGATTGAAGTCGATGCATCAATAGTGAAAATATATTTCTCGGAATCGAAACACTGCGAATGGTTGCATCGTGGTTCGTTAAGATTTTACCAATCGTCTATATCACAGGCAAAGTCTAATGATGGTATTCAATGTCCGAAGTGCGAAACTAAAATGGATTCGTTAGTAGAAATAATGAAAAATATTCCATCAATCAAAATAACGAAAAATGAACCATCAGTCAAAATAACGAAAAATGAACCATCAGTTAAAATAACGAAAAATAAGCCATCAGTTAAAATAACGAAAAATGAACAATCATTAAAAATAAAGAAAAATGAACCATCAGTTAAAATAACGAAAAATGAACCATCATATAAAATAACGAAAAATGAACCATCAGTCAAAATAACGAAAAATGAACAATCATTAAAAATAACGAAAAATGAACCATCGGTCAAAATAACGAAAAATGAACCATCATATAAAATAAAGAAAAATGAACCATCAGTCAAAATAACGAAAAATGAAGCATCAGTCAAAATAACGAAAAATGAACCATCAGTTAAAATAACGAAAAATGAACCATCAGATAAAATAACGAAAAATGAACCATCAGATAAAATAATGAAAAATGAACCATCAGTTAAAGTAACGAAAAATGAACCATCAGTCAAAGTAACGAAAAATGTAGCTATTAAAAGTACGACCAAGGGTTTAACCAAAACACCTCAGACCAACAGCGACACGGAGTCTACTACAACGAAATCTACTACAGCGAAATCTACTATAACGAAATCGACTACAATGAAATCTGCTACAACGAAACTTATTGCAACGGAATGTACTAGAAATAAGATTAGTAGTGTTCCCGTTAAAATGATTTATTCGTCATTACCTGAACCCATTCTAAAATCAAAAGCATTTGTCCCACATTCTTGTGGTTATCATTGTGTATCTTGGACTGCATATCAACATAACAATTCAACGCAAAAAATCGGTATGTTAACCATGCCGTTATATTTTGGTTTCACTAGGGATTCAGTTACTTTCAATGGTGTTGAGCAAAATGTTTATTACAAAACTCCATGCGGCCGTACTATTCGAAACACGGAAGAAATGTTTAATTATCTTATACTGACCGAAAGCGAGTTGACAATCGACCAATTTGACTTCAACGATTGTGTGAAAGCGTTTTCCGAAGTAAGAAGCTTGAATTCCTTTAGGTCCTTGATAGATATGTCACAGGGTAAAGAGCACATAATGATATCGTGTGTGAATAGTGTTAGCATTAAATTACCACCACAGATTGAGTATGTAACTGCTAGACGAGCGATGCCAGGTGTCAATTTAAATTTGGACAGTAATTTCTTATGCGGTTGCGATTGCACGGACAATTGTCAAGACAAAGCAAAATGTGCTTGCTGGAAGATGACAGTTGAAGAGCAACATATTTTACCTGGTCCAACAAATCCTAATATTGGTTACGATTATCGACGATTGTACGAACCCGTCTTGACAGGCATTTACGAATGTAATAGCACGTGCAAATGTTCTCGTTCGTGTTTAAATCGTGTTGTACAAAACCCGTTGTCACTAAAGCTGCAGCTTTTTATGACGGACAAAAAAGGTTGGGGTGTGCGTTGCTTGAACGATATACCTAAAGGAAGTTTCATATGCAATTACATAGGTCATTTGTACACTGAAAACAATTCCAATGTAGGAGGCGAAAATGGTGATGACGATTATTTAGCTGAATTGGATTATATTGAAGTCTTGGAAAAAGCCAAAGAGGGTTATGAAGAAGATGTGTCTGCTTATGATATAGACATTGATGTTACTAAAATCGATAAATCGTCTGATGAAGACTTTCAAAGTAAACATTTAGGTAATAATATTTTTATTATAATAATTATTGTTTTTTTTTTTTTTAATCAAAACGATTATAAAGATTTTTTAAAAATTATGTTTATTTATTTATTTATTATTTATTTGTAATTTTTATAGTTAAATGTAAAGCTGGGGTGTCCGACTTTACATTAGAGTTGCACAAACGTGAAACCAAAACCAAAAGAGGTGACAATCGTTCTAGCGTTAAATCCAAAGTGAACTTGCGTCCACCTCCAAAATCAACGCGTGAATATTTTGGAAAAAAAGAGAGTGTATATATCATTGATGCAAAGACTTGTGGTAACATTGGACGTTATTTTAATCATTCATGTGATCCAAATATATTTGTTCAGAATGTATTTGTTGATACACATGATCTGAGGTTTCCGTGGGTGTCTTACTTCGCACTCGATCATATAAAAGCTGGAACAGAGCTGGCTTGGGATTATGGTTATGACGTAGGAAACGTTTCTGGAAAGATGATAGAATGTTATTGTGAATCTCTTAATTGCAAAGGAAGATTACTTTAAATGTATAAGAATATTAAACAGCTAATACATTTAATAATGAAATTTGTGTAAAATGCTCAAGTTTTATATTTTACTTTATGTGCCTAGTACATATTATCCTTATATAGTTCAGATAATTGATTAAAAATAAGTAGTTATATTTAGTATTTATACAACATGAAATAATGAGTATTTTATTTAAAAAATAGTATTATTAAAAATAAACGTTAATAAAATGTATCCCTCCAAATGTTGCCATGTATAATGATTATTTTTATAAAATTAGTTTCAATATAAGAATTGGTATTATAATTGTTGAACCTAAAGTAATATTAAACATAATATTTTTTCTATGGAACAACTGATACAAAGTTATTGTGATGGATATTTAATATTATATACATTTTTTTTGTTTTAAATAACATTAATTAACATAAAAATATCAATACTTAAAATTAACATTTTTTTTTTTTATATAAGTTTAGTTATTTGTTGACTGAGCTATTTAATTTATGTTCATCTTGATTTTTGTAACAACATTTATTGTTCCATTATTATATTTATTATTTACTGATAATATCAGTGAATATATTTAATATTATATACATTTTTTTGTTTTAAATAACATTAATTAACATAAAAATATCAATACTTAAAATTAACAATTTTTTTTTTTATATAAGTTTAGTTATTTGTTGACTGAGCTATTTAATTTATGTTCATCTTTATTTTTGTAACAACATTTATTGTTCCATTATTATATTTATTATTTACTGATAATATCCATGTTTAAAAATGATTATTAGCATTTATTATTTTACATTATTATATTATATCATACAAAATTATTTCTTACATTTATACTAATAATATTTAATTATGTAATTATGTTTAATTTATACATTATATTCATTTTTCTACTATATTTAAACGCATTGTTAACATTTATTTACCACCTTCATAATTGTATGTTATTTCAATTCTTTTTCTTTGATTCCACATTAATAATAACATTAAATTTATTAAATTCAATAACAACATAATTCAAAACATTTTGAAGAATTTTTCACATTTTTTGATGTGTCAAAAAACTTATTTTTATTTTAATGTTATATTTAGGATTTGATATTTAAATAATGGAGCAGTAAAAAAGTTTGACCTAAAAGTTTATACAAATAATTCATACCTAATAAAAAATAAAACCAATAGTAAAACCAAAATCGTTCCTTATACTTAGCCATAAACAATTATATAATGGTGAGAGAACAACTATTGGTTTATCAATAGGTATACTTTTTCTTAAATTTTCTGCTAAGTTTCTAATTTAAATAAATTGTAATTGAACAAAATAAAGAAATATTTCAAAAAAGTATTTTTTAACCAGTAAAAAAAAAAGAAGCTGGGATGTTGGTTCAAGTGAGTTACTTGGATAGATATTGTAGTTGTGTTCGAAAAACAATTTTAAGCGACACTAGTATTTTATTATAATTAATGAAACTGATAAATATTGTTAAAATAGTATATTTAAGTTTATATTAAAATATTTCAACTCTCAAATACAAAAGATTGCAAACGTCCAGAAAATATATATCAACGAACTAATACTTATTTCGTGAAATTGTTAGTCGTTTTATTTCCACGCTTAAATGAGGATCATCAAAGCACTTATTTTACACAAAAAGTGTTCACAAAAAAAAAAAACAAAAACAAAAAAATACATCACTGTAAAACTAATATAATATTCTCTTTGTTTCAGAATCCAAACAAATGTATTTAAATTATATTATTTTATTATAATATTATACTTGCAATTTGATGGGTGTTTAGAAGTGCATAGCACCCTCAGATTTTTTTAGCTCAACACAGATAAAACGAAATGGTATATATAGTGTTTTTGGTTTTATTCAAAACACTAAATTTACTAAGTTTGTTGTTTACAGATTAAACGTCGAACCTAGTTAATAAATTATTTGAACAATCGACTTGAAACTAAGTCTGCTTCTCTATAGAAGCATATAGCGTAATAATTAATTATAAATTCAAAATGTGATATTATATTTGAATATTCACGGAACGAAGATAGTTTCCTTTTTTTTTTCACTTTTATACAGCTTACAGGTTTTTAAACGTTATTGTAGGACATTGATTGTACAATTCAAATTGTTCAATTTAGATTTACCTGTAGACACTCGGCGCTCAGGGATAGAATTATAAAAATAAAATAGAATTTTTCTTTGGGTTGATTTTTTTGGATTAAATAACATTAACCTATCGCACGTTTTTTTTTTTTTTTTTTTTTTTAAATCTAATAGCCGTGTATACACGTTTGACCCGAATATTTACGTATTACAATATTTTTCAATTTAACATACCTTCTGGGCGAATACATTATTTCCAACGCGTCACAAGTGGTGTAACGAAAGTTACAGTTAAGTTTTTACGAATTGATATTATAATTTATGATCCATAGCTATGACCAATTCACCAATACAATCAGTTCAGCAGTTACAACGTATTATATGTTGTAATAATGATGGTATTTAGATAGGTAGGTTACTTAATAATAAATAATAATAACTTATTACAATTATTAACAAGATTTGTTTATTAACAAAACTATTACTTATAACCTGAGATGGCAAACAGATCGGTTTTGATGAGCTAATAAATGTATGCATTTTGATGGTCTAAATACAAGAAAATTTAAATTATAAAATGTTAATATCCAAATAATATAGTATAGTAATCAATATTAATATAGTAATTAATATTTAATTAAATGTGCTTTTAATGTACCTCGTTGTACTATATAAGTACGCATAATAATATAATATTATACTTGTTTTATAAAATAATGATAAATATGTTACAAGTTTATGTCTATGGTGTAGTGGTGGGTACTCCAAAGTTAATTTTGCCCATCCAATTTAAATTTAGTTCGGCGCCGCTGACATATATCGTTCAACATTTCCTGGGGGAAAAAAAAAAAATAATAGTTTGATTATTCGCAGTTAGCTCAATGTCTTGTAATTAATATTTTTCGATTTTTTGATTTTTTTAAAGTCAAACGTCATGTCTACTTAGAAACGTACTTTTGTCTGCAATAACGAGCTTACGTGCGTTTAAATTCAGTACAATTATTATTATTATTAGTTGATGAAACATCGTAATGGATATTATTTAACGCGTTCACGGACCGTCTCATTTTTTCGCATTATTCGTGTACGTACCTCAAGGAGATCACTTTTGTATTACCGCCATAACAGTATTGACCCGATACATATTTTTTTATTTTATTTTATGTTGCTGTGTCATTACTGTTATAGCAGTAGCGGTATGTAATTAATTCGATACCGTATGTTTTTAAAAGTCAACACGGAAGTTTCAAAATGCGAACTAAAACCATATCTTATATCTCGATTTCAACTTAATACAAGTCATAAACACAAATACGACCGTTTGTAATCGGTAGTTCTCGGTGGGTGTACGCGTAGTGGTTTCGCGTCCGACGAGCGATTTAATATTGTATTCGTGTAATGAAATCATTTCGTTTCTACATGATCAACGTTTGGAATCAACGACGATACGATAAAAACGAAAATTCCACTAGATAGCATAAATATAGAACACGTCATGTTATTGTTACGTGCCCGACTATATGAGTGTACGTGACGGGTCGGTCTTATCACTGGTTTCGTTTAGTACCGTTGAAAATAGTACTGCGATGTCCGGGTTTTTTTTTTTTTTTAAATTACTGCTACGGCAAGTAAATGACCATTTACATCGATTTAATAAATTTGTTAAATTGTTACCATAGCGGTAACTGACCGTAAACGTGTAAAATCAACGTTACAATATGTACCGTGAAGTAGTCGAGTAGTGAGTATTTGCTTTGTAATTTTTCCACTGTGTTTCTAATATGTATATATATATATATTTATTCTCGAGTATTCAATCAAGTGCTTTAAGTACAGTTATTAACCATTGAGTACGTTTATTTCTGTTAAAGTTTCCCTTCCGTGATATATTATCAATGTGCATGCACCGAGGACTGTGGGTGTTCCTTGTTTATACAGTTGAATTTTTTTCTAATTTCCAATGGGAATCCTCGAATTATGTTCCAATATATAAAAAATAATAATTATTTGGCAAATTTCACGGCAACAGTTCAACCTTAAGCCGTGTCTCGAGACGATTAAAATTTCGATAAACGGTGTGACTTTTCGTTCTTTTACATATATCACGGGAAATATTGCGAATTATCGAAAAGTTCAAACGACGTAATTTATAGAAAATTAAATTATTCAAACAAATGAATTTTTGAAAAATCATATAACTTTAACCATTTTCTGAAAAACATTAAAATGCCGTCGATTTTATAGTGTTTTGTTCAAAAATCGTTATTTTTGGTTACTCGTAAACTCTTTCTGTAAGTGGATATGACATATATATAATATATATATATATATATATATATATATTTCGTATTATTTATTTATAAAATAATAATATGTACAAAAAATTATTATAAATTATAAAAATAATATATATGTATAAAGAAAATATTATACCTAGAATGTTTAATAAATGTTTAGAAAAGTAACAACTAGTTTCGACTGTAAGTCATCATCAGGTTACAATGAATAATAAAAAACAAAAAGTTATATAAAAATATATATGAAAATAATAAACAAAATACATAGAATATATTATAAATAATACGAAACAATTATAAACCGACGATCATAGTAACATAGATTATTTTAAAACAACTGGTGGAAAATTATGTATCATTGTCTAATATGTATTGAAAAATTTCATTTTTTTTAAAATTTGCTTGTATATTTAAAATATTACTATAATCATTACGTTTAACTTCATTATAAATAAGTATTTCTTCTAATATTGAATTTAAATATTTATTTTTTTGTTTGTGTTTATATATCTAACCGTGTTTATTAGTGTATACATATATATTTAAATTGTATATGTGTTTATTTAGTTATTCTATATATAAAAAAATAAATTATTTTAATATTTTATTATAACAACAATACACATCATTTATAAGTGCACTACGTTTTGCGTCCGGATATTGACGTCGATAATCATACACTACTTGTAATAAAAATTGATTTTTATCTTCGTCTTTTGTAATTTTTTTTTTTTTTTTTGGTGGAAATCGCTTATGGATTTTATTCATTTCGTTCTGCTGACGTCGTTAACAACTTTAACACGATTAAACACTGATATTCCCTTTCGGTAGTTTTCATTTGTGGTGCCATTCTGTTGGATTTGTTGGAGAAAATCTGTAGGAAAATCAAAATTATTGATCATATCCATAGCATTCGAATGTCTACTATATCAAAAAGATTATCAAAATGATCTATAAACCCGTTTTCTCTTTTTATTTGAGCATCGCTTCTCCTAGTTGTATTTTTTTTTTGTGCAAATTTCACCATTCGTTATAAAGATTTTAGAATTTTGGTATATAATGTAGTATTTTTAGAATAGGAATTCGAACGTTTTACCAAAATATTAAAACGTGACATACGTATTTAATGGGTTAGTGTTGTCAACGAAAACTCATTAAGATAAACTGTGAAATGAATAACAGATAACAGGAATAAAGGTAATTTTTATTTAACCGAAATTAAACGGCAGATATGTACAATATTATATCTGTAGAATTATTATTGGTTTATTAATTAATTAATTAATTATTATTATTATTAGAATCAAAAACATTTTGATTGCAAACGTCAATATCCGGACGCAAAACGGAGTACACTTATAAATGGTGTGTATTAGTGTTATAACAAAATATAGTCAAAGTTATTTAATTTTATTTAGAACAACTATAAATATATTTAATTTTATATATTATAATAGTATTTTTGCAAATAAATAATACAAAATATATATTTGTTTATTTTAATAATTTACGAGTAATGAGTAAAAATAACGATTTTCGAAAAAATATAAAGTCGACGGTATTTTAAAGTTTTATCAGAAAATGGTTGAAGTTATTCAAGAACATGTTTGTTTAAATAATTTAATTTTCCGTAAATTACGACGTTTGAATTTGTCGATAATTCGCAATATACGAAAAATCGCGTCTTTTATCGAAATTTCAACCCTCTTGAATAAGACACATCGTAATGTTGAACTGTTGTAAAAGTTCGCAAAAATAATTTTTTTATAGATTGAAACAAAATTTGAGAGTGATCAACTGGAAATTTTTAATCTTAATATTAAAGGACCACCCTAATGGTTACTCCTTCGGGCAGTTTATAAATCGACTTTTAATTGACTTTTAAGGCAACTGTGCATTGGTCACAATGTCAACCGAACGTCGTGAATAAAAAGGGCGTCCGCAGGGTATGTTGTCCATGGCCCCCGCTTTTCGTTATTTGAGTCAATGTTTGTATAGGGTGTATTTTAATAAATATTTTTAAAAGTACTTGTTTTCAATAAAAAAGCATTATTTATGTGAATTTTAAATAACAATAAAAAAAAAATATATATATATGTATACGCATGTATACTTAAATATACAAAAAAGCCAATGAGTATTACGTTGATTTAAAAAAAAAATATATATAAAAGTTGTTGTATAAGTGTGTTTATTTCTACCAGTTTCGACAAAAAGTTATCATCGGGTTTAATACAAATAAAATACAACGACAGAGGAATAAATTTATTACATAAAAAGTATGATTTGAATATTATCTAATATTGATATAAAATGTTATTTTAAAAATTTGTTTGTAATTTACAACAACTTTTACAATTTTTTTTTTTTCTTCATTGAACGTAATACTTTTTCCTATATTTGAGTTGACGTTGACGGCGCGCTCCCGGCAGCCACCCTATATGTATGTTTTATTCGATATTTTGTCGTACTTGATCACGGCATTATGTTAAAGAAATCGATCGTGGACGTGCGGAACGGGATACCCCGTGATCAGTTTCGGCGTCAACGACGGCCGTCCCCGGAAAGCGTCATTTCTCTTCGACAACCATTTCCAGCTTCGTCGAAACGTCGTGAAACGTACAACGGTGTAATTCGAAGACATTCGTACGACTCGGTTTCGTCGTGCTCCTGAACTCGCCGTTCGAACACCGTTACCGCGACGACGAGCCTCCGGACAGCCGGAAAAAACGACCGGCCGACACGGGACAGGTACGGCGGTAATAATGCGTGAGCGCGTCCGCGGCCTTCGTTCGGCTCGTCGTCAATAATCAAAACAGGCAAATTAATCGCCGAAAAATCCCCAATGTTCGCGGACGATTTTAGAGACGGAAATGCCCGGATCGCGGCCGTCGTTACCCACTGTCTATAATGAACACGAACGTTTCGCCGTTATCACGGGCCGGTCGAACGGCTGACGTCGATCGGTCCGGTACCGTCCCGTTGGTTTTTGTCGATATTTTCGTTTGGTCGTCTTATCCGATACAACGATTGCGAGACGATCGGACTTTTAACGATGCAAAGAATCGAGATCACTCGATCCCGCAATGATCGTGGTACTCGACGTGACGACGAAGTCAATCGCGGCCCGCGGGTTTTTTTGCGTTGTGTCCGCCCAACCCCGGACGTTACGCGCGCCCCCTTGTACCATCGTATTGACACGCGTAAAATGTCTGTTTGTCCGGCTATTGATTTCATCATGACCGAGCGTGGAACTGGACATTTGCATCCCGTTTTCGCCGTCGATAAAAAGCGCGCACGGCGTTTCACAATCCGCCAATGGCCCGAAAGGCCGGGGTAACGTGATTAGCGGAATTCGAATCAAACACGGCTTATCACACCGGGGACGAGCGTTTGATAAAAACTTGCCGTTTTGATAATACGTTGAAACTCGCCGGTGACGTTGTAAATCGGCTACGACGCGTTATCGGCGGCGGGGGCGGGTGGTGGTGCCGTTGAAAAGCGAAACGGCGAATATAACGTGACATTCCATTGTGTCGGTTCCCGTTTTTGCCGCCGAAATCCGACGTCGTCTTACTCTGTCTTCCCGCGTGTTCGTTCGCCTCGCGTTATCACGTCGTCGCCGTCGTCTTTTGCCGCACGCGTTCGCTACAAGTCACCATCGTGTGTCGAGTAAATCGTGCCGCGAGAACACACAACGACACGTTGTTACTGTATCCAGTTTACGTTTCACCGTTTCGTTCGATAACTTCCAGTTTCGTCGGGAACTCGAAGAACGAGACACCGTCACCATGCACCGTTGCAGTAAACTCGCCAAGCCGAGCAAAATTACAAAGGCGAATTCAACCCCGGTGAGTAGATATCCGTTTTGTTTTATGTTCGTAGCGTAACGTAATCAATATTATTGTTTTACAAGTCCGTTCGGCCACGATGTTCACGTGCTTCCCGAATGCTCGTTAGGTCTCACGGTTTCGTACACACACACACACACGCGCACACACACACACACACACACACACACACACACACACACACACACACAAACATACACACACAAACACAACACATACACATACACACACAAACACACACACAAACATACACACACAAACACACACACATACACACACACACACACACACACACACACACACATCAGAAATAATAACCGTATGTCCCAACGATGTCCATTCGAAATGCCACCAATAGACGATATTTAGTTGTCTCCGTCTTGCGTACCGCTGTAGACAATATCCGTATAAGTCGACCGGTGACAATGTGTGTGTCTTTTAGACTCGTACAAACGTCTACATTTTTCCTCTCAAAATGGATTTATTCATAGTCAAATAGCTTATTGTGGTCACATGTCATATATAATATAACAAACGATGAATATAATTGTACGTTTATTTCCATTTTTTAAGTAAATCAAAACATCAGGCACAGCGAATAGATTTAGAGTGTCAAGATAAAACTGACATTTGATGGCCAGCATTAATGACCGATCGTAACGACAAAACATGTATGGAAATACATTTTCTTTTTAAATTATCGATGATCGATTTCTCAAGTTATATGAGGTCCACTCGTTTGACCTGCATATTCCATAAGTATAATACAATCAGTATGTTTTATGTGTGATTTATATATTATAATTGTGATGCCGATCGTTGATCGTTAATAAATACAGAAAATATTTCTATTTAAATAAATTTTTAGAAATAATACAAAAGTATTAAATGTATTTATTAATAACTGGTTTCAACTAAAAGCTATGGGCAAGCCTGTTGAAAATATAACAAAAAGAGTACAAAATAAAAATAAACACAGATAAAATTATGATTATTACAATAAGAATACATATAGTCAGACTAAAAATACAAAATAATAATAATAATAATAATAAATAAAAGCAGATAAATTGTGTAAAATTTTAATTAAATTTGAAGTGAACAATTACTGTATGTTATTAATATTATTTAATATATATATATTATTATAAAATATATTTGTATTTTTTAAATATTATTAAATTTATTATTATTTTTAACTTCTTTATAAATATATATTTAATTTTAATATTTAATTAAATAAATATTTTTGTACAGTAATAATATTTGAAAATGAACAGTGGACAAGTGATAAGACATATGTTGAGTTATAAAAAAATAATAAAAGTAAATATTATATGCCATGTAAATAAAATCTGTGCGTGCCTATCCTTTCTACCTTCAATGGATAAACATCATACACAAATAATGATAGTATTTTTGACGATTAATCAATGTAAAACGTTTTATATGAAAATTATGCTACACTTAATTACCCAAAAAATACATGAATAGAATTATTACATTTTTAACCAAAATGAGAACATAATTTTATAATATTTTTGCCTATTAGAATTTAACTTCTGGACATAGATCTATTGATTCGTTTTTCAAGATGAAAGTGGAAGGCTGGTTGTTCAAACATTTCCAAACTATGGAGCAGATCAAGGTACTTATATAACTAGTATAATTAATAATATCATTAAATTCATGTTTCACATTTCTTATTGCCTAAATTAATATGAGTTAATTTTTTAAATCTATATTTAATTTATATTATTTAAGGAATATAGTGAAATTGAGAAAAAATGTGATACTGAAAGCTGCTCAGATTTAATTTCTGTTTGTGATGAAGTAAGAATATATAATTGAATATCAATTGTATGCAATTTAATAATACTCATTTAATATTTTTAATATATTTTACCTATTAGCATTTAGCAAAACAAAATACCATGACTAGTTCTGACAAAAAAGTAATCAGATGGTTGAAACACAATTTTACAACGATTAATGAAATAAAGGTACTGTCTAGCTAGTAAATTTAATAATATTATTCAATTAATTGTTTAAATTTCTTTATACCATGAATAATTTCAGTCAAGTTATTTTATATTTGATTTAATTTATGTTATATTAGAAGCGCAATGTAAAAGAGCACCAAAGAAAACCAAATATGCATTTTGTTGCTGAACTTATTTTTTTATTTTTTATTATTTATTCATCATACATTTATAACTCAGTATTCAAATACAGTTATGTGAATATCTATCTATTTTAAATAAAGCTTGTGTTAGAGATAGAGAATAATAACATTAAAAATAAATATAGTTGTAATAATTAAGTAATATCTAATTCTACTATCTAATTAATGTCTATTTAATTAATAAATTTAGTTTTAATATGTTAATCAATACAAATTTAAAATTATAACAAAACAAGTAATTATTTATGCATTCAAAGTATAACAATAAATATCAGAGTGAAATAAAATACAAACTTAATCTAAATCTTAAAATAACCATCTATATATAATATTTTTAATCTTACTTTGATTACAATAGATTTCTTTCTTAATCTGATATGGCATTAAATTAAAGTATGTAGGCCCTAAATAATCAACAGAAAATTGACCAAAAGATTTATTGGCATATTTAACAGATACATTATATACAATATTTTGTCTTTTATTGTCGAAAAATGCCTTATTATTACCCTTAATGAAACATTTAAATTTATACATAATAGCTATTTTTTTGTAATGAGATTTCATTGGTAATACACTAAATTCCATGAAATTTTGTCTTGTTGAACCATCTAACATACGCTTATTCAAACAAATTCATGTCATATTATTTTGGTTAGTTTGAAGGGTTTTATAGTATTAGCACCTAGTCCACCCCATACCAATTTATCTTGATAAGTAGTTTGATATAAGGAAAAATATTTTATACGCATTAGGTATTAAATTTTAGGTATTATATTTAGGTATTAAATTTTTAATTTTAATAAATTTATAAGTTATTGCGCGTAACCTTCCAACTTAATTGTTTATATGTAAGTTCCATCTTAAGTTGTTGTCAAAAATAATACCTGAATATCGAATTTTAGAAATCTCTTTAATACTTGTATACTATAAGTATTAAATTTTGGATATTGTGGGTTACAATCAAATATGCAATTATATATTATTGTATTAAAATTAGTGAAATTTGTATTTATAGAAAAGGAAATGAACATTGTTTTATTTTTATTTATTGTTAGGTGTCTGTCACATAGGCATTTATAACTTTATTTAAACCTATCATAGCTTTAGTATGAACAACTTCCCATCGGTAAAATGTAAGTAGGTATCATCAGCATATGTAACTCATGTAACTATCGAACTGCTAAAATCAAGTTCACAAACAAGGTTTATGTATAATATTAATAAAATAGTACCCAAAACACTAATTTGATGAACTCCATATTCAATTATACTTTCTTGACTTGTAATATTTATTTTAACCATTTGTTTTCTGTTGTATAGGTAACTTTTAAACCAATTTAGATTAAAATTGTTAAAACCAAAATTAGGTAATATCTGTAATAAAATTTCATGATTTACCTTATCAAAAGCTTTAAATAAGTCCAAGAAAACTGTTATTACTTTGTTGCTGTTGTCTAACTCATTTTTAACAACATTAACTTAGTTGTAATATAAAGAGTATCTTCTGTGTCTATTCCAGATCTAAACCCATATTGGTTTTTTGATGAAAATTTGTTTTCTTCCAGAAATGTAATTATCTTTTCAAGTATTTTAGAAAAATTATTCAACAATGATATTGATGTGTAATTATTCAGATTAGTACAATCCTTAATGAAGAGGTTTACTCACTGCTATTTTTAATTTATCTCTAAAAATACTTTGCTGTATACTTAAATTAAAAATATAAACTAACAGAGTAACTATAAATTAATTAATAATTTAACTGTTACCTTATCATAACCTGCTGCAGTGTCATCTTTACAATTATTAACAAGTTTTATAACTTCTGAGTTTTCAATTTTGTTTAAAAACAATTTATCAAAAAAAATAGTATTACATACATTTTGTTCATCATTTAACGGCACATTACTTGAATTATTAGTTAATTTCTTTCCTACATTAATAAAAAATTCATTAAAAGTATTAAACACCATTTTCAAGTTTACAGATACGTTAAGTTATCATTACGTATTATGGTTTCAATTTTATGTATTTGTTTATTGTTATTTTTATTGTTGTACACTTCATTATGATACTATTATGATTCATTATGATTACTATTATGATCAATCGTAGAGAAAATGTGTTCCTTAAGTTTAAAATTATCAGTTAATGATAGTGGAACACAAATATTATAATGACCTGTAATATTATTTATTAAACCACACCAGCATTTATTAAATTAATTAAATGCCTATTACAATACACGATCAAGTCACGAGTGGTTAAACCCATCGGGTAAACTTGTGTTAATGTTTATATAAGACGCAAAACCACTTTTTGATAGTAAATTTAAGTAGATATTATTAGTTGCATTTATTACCTACTATATTTATATTCATATCTCCAATGAGAACGACATAACCACCTTTATTATTTGTTTAAAATAAAACATTACTTAACGTTTTTTTAAAAATACATATATCAGTCGAGGGTGGTCTATGTGTACATAATATAGAAATTGGCGAACTTAAACTCAATAGAGTTCAATAACATTAGTGTCATAAATCATATTCAAAAAAAATCGACATTAAAAATATGTTTCACAAAAACAATATCCCGTCATTTTGATTCCTTTTTATACATGAACAAAAATAATTTATATTCTATTAATTACAATAAATTGAAGAATCATGCAAAGTTTCAGTCAGTACAATTATGTCAATATTTTTACTATTTATTTCAGTTTATAAAAATAAAATCAACTCGTCAGAATTAGAATTAACACCCCTGATATTACAACAACAAATATTTACATAATTACTATTTTTATCATTTTTTTATAAATAAATTCAGGGAAAAATTCAAAATAGGTAGTTTTATAGTTTAGATATCCTTTTATATTAAAAAATTTTCCATTAAAATTATAACTTAAAAAATACAATTAAAAATCAATAAAAAAGGTAAAGTTGATAATATATTTTTATTTTTTTTTTTATAAACAATTTTGAATCTTTAAACCATAATTTGTATTGTATAGCCGTTCTCACGAGTAAAAACTCCAGATAAAAAAAAGATTTCTATTAAACTGAGTTAAACTATCAATTATAAAATATTCCAATGAGTATTCACAGATTTATTCGTTAATTTTGATTTCCTTTCGATTTCCATAATAATTCTCTTACTTTTATTTAAATATAGCTCCTCCATTATTTGTCTAGATTTATTTTGAGTTATAGATTGAATACACGAAAAGCCTTTAATACAGTTATCTTCACTCCTGCCGATGTAGCGATTGATTCCACTGTTTTCACGTAGTCTTCGTTGTTTGTCTCAGTTACACCCATAATCTCGACATAGTTCCCAATTGTTATTTTGCTCCAAAAAATTTAAGCGTTTATCCAGAAACGAAACTTAATTTTTGAGTTTGCTTTTTTGTTTTTTTTAAATTTGAATTTCTTCCTATATATATATATATATCACTGTTTCAACTCTTGCATTTGTTTACCGGAACTATCAAATTTATCGTTCATAAAATTTACTAATTCAATTAGATTTTTTAAATTCTCATTCGAAAGAATATGCATATCTTTATGTACTGTGACTGTATTACTGATAGAATCCAGTAATTTAACATATTGATACGTAAATTTTCATTTATTACAAAATCAGTTTTTGTTTAGCAGTTATTGACATTTTTCGAAAAGCAATCTTTCTTAACGCAGCACAACCAAAATTCAAAAATGCATTACACATCGAACAATTTAAATTATTACCACAAAAAATATCATCATTACATATGTTACACAACATTTTCATTTTAATTAACGAGATAGATAAAAGTTAATTAATAAAATATAATTATAACGAAGAGATATGCGACACAGTACGTCTGCACATGTTAAATATCTGACTATTACTGAAATTGTTGATCGTATTAATATTTCTACAGTTAAGGTAAAAATATATGATTATTAATATAATACTATTATAAAAATATACTTACTAGGTACGAATTTTGAAAAAAATTGAACAAAATTTAAACAAGATAATAGAAAACTGGATGAATTTTATACCAACTGAAGAGCTTGAGGTAATTTCATCAATATAGTCGATAAGGCTGGGCAAATTAACGAGTTAAAAAGTTAAAAGTTACAAGTTATTATTTTTGATTACTTGTAACTTGATGAGTTACTGTTTTGAATGAATAACTAATTAGCTTAACAAATTATTAATTCAAAAGTACTATGTTAAAAAATGTTGTTTATCATATCGTATATAATTAAGTTTTTTGATATGTTTTCCTTGTCATTATGTTGTGATAAAAATCATGTGCAAACCGTGTTTGTTACATGTAGGTATATAACAACTAAAGAACGAAAGCATCTTTAACAAGTAAACAAAGTATAAAAAAAAATAATGAGATAATAATCAATACAAATTCTTTAATGTATACTATGATTTTGTCACAGTTTACATATTAATCGTTTAAAAAAAGCGTAAAAATCCCTGTTTACTGGGCAAATAATCTGTCTGTGGTCTATTTCTAAAACATAATTTGAAATATATAAAAATTTAAATCTAAAATTGTAATGTAGCATTTACTAAAATTCCTAGGTTAATTTCTGTTCATGATACTAAAATAATTGTTTTATAGAGTGTAATTTTTAGTTTATAGCAGGTAGAAGATAATGATTATTTTAATATTTTTTTATGTTAAGGTATTTGAAACAGAGTATATAAAATTGTGCTCGGAATCTGAAAGTGAAGTTGACATTGCTTACGATGGCGCTGTACGTACATGTGATATTAAGTAATATATAAATCTAAATTGTCCTGAACATTTGTTTTAGGAGGAGGATAATTGTGAGTCAAATAGCGAGGTGACTAGTACAATATTGAGGTTGGTGGATGGTTTGGACTATCTGGGCAGTGCTAGTCAACACGGTAATGATATTAATGTTTCTTCGGATCACAGTTTAATAAGTTCTGTGAGTCTGAGATCATATATAACCCGTCTAACGTCATATTCTTCTTCGGACACATCTGATTTGGATCTTGTATTTTACGAAAACGTTGAGTACTATTCGAAGTGGCTGGTCAAGAGGAAAAGGTAATTGATTTACATTAAAATATTTTTAAAAAACTGGTAAAAGTAAGATTTCGAATTACTTTGAGATAAAATGTGAACGTTTGATAAAAATTCTGCCTCCCTTGCTGATATCGAGTTAGAAAAGCCATGCGAAAATCATGAAAATTATCATAAGAAGTAACGGTTTCATTTCAAACACGAAGAAAACATTCTTCCGATTTTCTAAAGTTAAATAAATTTAATTAATTTTATCTTTAATCTTTCGATGCTTTATACCAAATTTCGAAACAAAGTTACTTTTTAATTTGTTCGGATGTATTCTTTCTAAACACTGCTACAACTAAAGACGCACTAACATTAAAATAGTTATGTATATATTTTGAGATCCGGGTCTTGCAGAAAAAAGAAATTTCGTTCTTTGTTTCACTTATAAGACAGTGGAAATATCAGAGTGTATTGTGTACCATACTGAAAATGTTAATTTAAAAATATTCACGGCGAACATACTAAAAATGAAAAATGAATTTTATACTCGTAACACATCAGTAATATTTATCAACGGAATTTTCTTAGCTAGTGATTGAGCGTGCGCTGTATCGACGAATACTTACATGCTTAAATAGAATTTTAAACAAAAGACAACATTTAGCTAAACAGCATACTTTCAATACGTTGTAATTGAGTGTTGCGCTTTTAACAATTCCCGATGCGAAATCAGAAAGCTATAATATAGGTGGTCGTTATAATCTCTGAATAGTGTATGTAGACATTAAAAACACGTTTCAAATGTGGTCTCATTTAAAAGTACTTAATGCGTTAATATATTTATCGAAAATGTGACGCCAATAAAAATTGTATCAAAATATGAACTATTTAATTAGCAATAATTAAGAATATGGATATGAATTTCTATATTATACTGTAAACTTTTTTTTTTTTAATATTTCAGAAATGTCAGATATCCTGTTATTAATTTCGAGAACAAATCTACAGCATTGTGAGAAAAAAAACAAAAAGCACTTATTAACGACGTATATCGGAGTATATTGAATGGTTCAAGTGAAAAAAAAAATTTTTGTAATGTGATCTTATAAGTAATATGTAAGTTTTAATTTATACTATTTAACTATTCATAGAACATTGATGTTTGACGTGAAATTATTATACACATTTTTAAAAATATAACATATTGTACATTTTTCTTGTTTAATGTTTTAATTCTTAGGTTTGATAATAAAAAAAAAAACCGATCGTTATATGATTTTGAGTTGTTATGTGGTCATTGATCACAAAATAATACTTTCGTGGTCGCTGTTTGGTTACATATTTTGATACCCAACTAGTCGTACTGTCGGTCACATTTCTTCTCTAAACACATCCTCAAATTATGCCTTACAATATTTTAAAACGCTGACCTTTCGTCGGTATCCTTTTCATCAAGCGGTGTTTGAATCGTCTAGTGATCGAAACAATTTTCGGTTTCGAGAGAAGACGCGTGAAGAATGTGGCGAATAAAACAATTAAACACGGAAAGTTTAATTGAAAAATGGTGAGTGTTGATATTATAAAGCGCGGTCTCCATTTGTCAAATTTTTTATCCGAGTCCACGTCCGCGCGTCTCGAATCCGTGTGTCACTGAATAAAGATTTATAATAATTTGTATTTAAAATGTACGATTTTGTTTTTCCTAGACTTATCATGTTAAGAAAAAACCCCCTATTGAAATCATACAATTATTCTATAGAAATTTGAGTATATATGTACGATACCGTACTGTGTTCTCAATAATTACAACACACTCGAGAACGAGGAGAGTAGAATCGTATTTGGTAGGAATAGTGCTCATTTTGGTTTTATTTTTTTCTAAAGTTCAATCAAACCTTTAAGTATCGAAAATATCTACATTTACGATAACAATTATTGTAGAACGAATAACATTATTTTTCCTCACAGGCTTGTTCATTTCATTATAAATACAATCTTATACTCTAAAGCACATATATATTTTTAGTTATATCTTATTTCAACAGTCGTTATTTATTTTGTATAAGATTAGAATTATATTGTCGGTTTGTATTCTATTTTAATGTCGTTTGAATTTGCGAATAAATGTTATTTAATTAAAATATATTAGTTGTTTCATATGAATTGATAACTTTTCATACTTTCGCAAAAATATTTAAATTAATTTTTGATATTTAAGAGGTCCAACATTTAGCAACGTATTCGTAATTTTACTTTTTATCTATTAATAATTAATTTTGAAATATAGTATATTTCAATAACTATAAAATTGTCATTGCTACGTTTTATGTAAGTTTCATGCATGTTAAGTGTCTATTACTCACCAAGTAATTTATCTTTAATTACAAGGTATATATACGTATTATAATTCCGCATGTTATACTTGTCGGTAAGTATATAAAACACTACAAATTTGTAATAAGTGAATAACAATAATACATAATAAAAACCAATTATTTAAATCCCGAGTACATTTCAGCGACATCTTAATGCAACTAAGCGCATTAGCGTATGTGTGTTATTATCTTACGATTTATTTCTCTCCTAAACTAATTCATTTCTTGCGGTTTTCTACGTTTATAATAATAAAGTGTTATAAATGTCTATTTTTACATTACTCGCTGTTATCATCGCTGTATCTATACAAGAACCGATTAATGAATTCGTTACCAATACTAAAATATGTTTTTATAGAGGTCGAGTGCAATATTCTATTTCTTATTCATATATTAATATCTTATGATTTATTTTTTCCCGAAACTCGTTTATTTCTTCTCGCGGTTCGTTACGTTCAGTATTAAATTACACACTTCCTTCACGGTTCACATTTGGTATTCGACAGTAAATTTGCATGTGATATTTTTTAAAAAGAAAATAAATCTATTTATGTATATTTTATATATAATATCAACATTAATTATAAGTAGTAACAATAATAAAAACCAATTATATAAGTCCTGAGTACATTTATGCGACAGCTTACGCAATTCCTATCATATTTGTATTTATATGTTATGATTTATTTCTTTCCTAAACTAATTCATTTTTCCTTGCAGTTTTCTACGTTTTTAATAATAAAGTGTTTTAACTGCCTAATTTAACTCACTTCATTGTCTTTATTATTTATACAAGAGCCAATTGATAATTATGATATTCGGTGAGTGTTTTGTTCAAATATTATGATTTTAATTATATCGTTATTTTATTATATAAGGTTTATGTTAGTAAAAAGTATAAAAAATAAGTAAATAAATGTTAAAATTAAAATACAAATCATAAAAACCAATAGTAAATAATTACAAAACTCTATTACTACGTTAATAATAGCGTGTATTTAAAATGGACGGTTATTTTTTTTCCTAGACTGAACTTTTCAACAAAAAATACCAGACTATAAATAAACAATGACTCTATAACAATTAGAGTGTATAGAAATATTGAAATATTTTATAAGAATAATTTAACTTTAATATTCGTTTATTGTAGAGTATATAAAAAAGTTCCAGAAGAATAAAAAAAATATTTGGTTTTTAAAACGATTATTTATATGAAGAATATCCATTTAAAATACTTATGTGACTTAACTCGTCTAAATACAGATATTTCATTTTTTTTTTTTTTTTAGTTCAAAATCATAAACACATTAAATAAAAGAAAATATACGTTCCACCAGCAATAGTATTCTTGTTAGTTATAATAAATGTCAAAGTGAATTGAGTGAAAATAGCAAACAGTAGAAATAGTGCTTGTTCTGGTTTATTTCTTTCGGCAATCAAATCAAGAATGTACGTATCGAAAAGTGTAAAACGACTAACAATTATTTCTTCTTCACAAATTTCTTTATATCGTTTGGAATACAGTATTACTGACTGTTTAATTAGTGATAAAATCCTGACATTCAGGTGTACTTTTTTAGATTTTATGTCAACATCGATGTATGGTTCAACGTTTGCAAATTCAAACAAAAACAAAATACGTATTCGTATTTTAGTAAAAAAAAAAACGCATATAAGTTTATTGTTCTTACAATTTTAAATAGTTTTGATACAAATAATACGTATATATTGTTACCAATATTAATTTCTATAATGATTGCAATTTCAGTTTCTAGCCTAAACGTATGCTCTAAAGCAGTGGCGTATTTATTAGGAAATTTGTTTCTGGGAGAGGGGAAGGGGTAGAATCATAATGAAATAATTTGGATTTTATAATATATTTCTATGGCGATTGAAATTTCAGCGGAAAACGCTTCTCTATAGTGCATTCATTTTAATGTAAAACATACATATATATATATCTAAACGTTAAACTGCGCAACTAAACACATATTGAAACAACACATAGACGAACGCATGGATCCGAAACTAAAAAACCAGATGTACAAATCAAAAAAATGGATTTACTTTAGTTTATGTTCGGTCGTACGCAGGGTTTTAATGTAAACACGATTTGTGTCTGCACTATAGGCGCCGTAATGGAATAGAATTGTGATTTGCCACGTGCGTTTTGTTCTAAAGCAGAATGATTATTGTGAAGCGATCAGAGCGTATGATTTGTATTTATTTTTTTCTCACGCTGCACTGCGAACACACGGTAATACATTTTTGTCAATACCGATTGTTATGTTTTTTTGTTTTGTTTTTGGGAACAAGAGCAAAACGACGGGAATCGACAATCTCAGGGAAAATATTATTCGTCAAGTGGGGTGCAGTGCACTGAAATCGTTATTTTTCTGATCAATAAATCGTTTCAAGAACAATCGATGACTAGAAATCGGTTTTATTAAACGTCGAATATCTTCGAATGATATTGTCACAAATGGCGTGAGCACGTTGGTAACAGTAATTTAAGAAAATTTTCTTTTCGTAGTGCACAAGACGTGTTGCATTACTGTATACAATTTTTGAACAAGGAGTGGGTTCACGAAAAAAAAAAAATAATAATAATAATAAATAAATAATGACATACCTAAAATATTACAATACAATGGGCTTTTTTTTTTTTTTTTTTGGGAGGAACACAAAATACGTAGAGTTTTAAATCCGATACTGTAGGTCATGTTTGAATTGAACCGCATAGCTACAAATAACGAGTTCTAAATACGTCACGTATGAAATTAAAATTTTTATGAACTTTCCTCCCGCCTTTCATGGCGTCGGATTCGAAACTCTGTGCACAACGAACGTATCCACCAAATGCATTGGTATTTACGATTAGGCGGCAACGTTGCGAGGAAAATGTGCGTACCGAGATACGAATACAAAATTACACGTACGCGCTCGCGATCAGACGGCCTTCGTCAGTAATCGGCACGTTGTCGTTTCTCCAAGCAAAAAAAAAATAGAATCCCTCCGAACCGGAACGAAATGTCGTCGTCGTCGACATTTTTCAATTCGTTTGTCGTCATTATTACGATCGTTACGTCCAGTGGCGTATTTAGGATTTTGTCTAGGGGGGTGGGGGGATATTTATTAAAAAATATTTTATTGACCTAAAGAGAGCTTCGCTCCTTCGCCCTCTCCCATCACCACATTATTTACAAATGTGGCGGTTAATATTACTATTACACACACAAATTGATTAAACTCATTATTTTTCCAAACGAATATTAGTGACTAATTAAGCGTACGTGGCATAAAAAGTCCGTTACCAAATCTTTTATATGATAACACAAATCATTTTTATTTTTTTATCTTATATGTTTTCATTTTACATGCACTATAACAGAAAATCTAATTTCTAAAATCGATGACTTCATCTGATGAAATTCGAATATTACGATGACACGACATGATAAAGCCCCGACCCATTTAGTCTGTTCTATAAAAAAACGACGTGTGTGACACGGACACGTTGAAAGCAAGCGACCGACTAGTTATTAGAATAGCTGTCGATATGAATTTATAAGACATTAATAACTTAATTCAAAGAATAATAATACAATATACGAGTATAGATGATTTTATTTATAGGTCACTTTGGCGGACTGACAAACAGTGGTAGAGCCCGGCCCGTACTCCGATGACAATATAACATAATGTAAAGTTCATTGTGGTTGAGTAAGCGATCACCGAAGTGAGACGTACGTTAAAAAAACAACGGGTGTTCAAATAAACGTCGAATTCGTATTTCTCGTTGACGTATTTTCTCTGTTGGGTGTTATCCTGGTAAAAATCATGCTCATTTGTTGTTGTACATAAGAATATAAAAAACTAAAAAAAAAATCAAGAGGGGGATCTATCCACCATATCCCCCCCTTAAACATTATAAACGTGCGTCGAGACGAGTCCAGCCGAATACGCGTATACGACGCACGCGTGTACGTTAAGTCATCGCGCTCGCTACGGGACGGCGTTCGTCAATAATCGGGTACGTAGTCGTTTTTCGTGTCGAATTTTTGTGGATCGTGTGCACGCGCATGCTTAAGTACTTCAAAGGCTAGTACTTCGGACAGTCCAAATTTTACGACGGGCGGGAATGGTTCATTGGTTTTTCGTACCCGCTATTGATTCCATAGTAAATATCGTACGCGTATTGTACGTGCGTACTTATCAAATATAATTGAAATAAAAAATTAAGTAAATCCTAGAAAAATGTCTACGATATAGAGTTTCGTCCAGGTGGGGTGGGTGGGTTGCTGGACGCGGTCTTGGTCAGAATTGAACCACATCCTTTGACTAGGCGCCAGTATAATTAACGTGTATTTGAAATGAGTCCGACTAGCGAATCGTCTCGTGGCGATGACGGCCGAACGTCATTGTTTCCCGTCTTCTAGTCCGGCACGGTGAAAACACGATGTCGTCTTCCGCCATCCGGAAACGCTCGAATCGGAAAATATAAAGTAGCGCTGTGTCGCTTGGAAATTTATGAAAATATAGCGTTCCAAACAAAATATTCTATATGAAAAAACCGTGGGTATACCACTAGCACCCCCCCCCCCACCCAATATCCACCAGTTAACCACTAATGTTTCCAGCTTGATTTCTAATCGTATTCTTTTTTTTTTCAATTAAAACAATTTCTCTATACAATTTTTAATAGATCAATATTCTACAACATTTTATATAAATAAACAACTAATAAACCCGTTTAAATTTAAGTAAGAATCAATTATACGATAATATGCTATCATAACTTATATAAAAAAAATATATATATATATAATGTATTCACGCGATACCGGATATCACTAATAAAGTAGAATTTTCAAAACGGTTCGCCAATCGACGACGTCGTTTGTCGACAATTTGTGCTGCCACAGATATACGGTTTTATAGTATGTCTTGTGGGTACGAATAATATTCGGCGATGAGCGACATACGAGAGTATAAATTGTCTTCTATCCGAGTAAGTACTCGACACGGCAATAACGTATCAATAATAATAATAATAACAATAACCAATATACCGATTCGTTCATGATTTTTTCTCCGTGGTCAGGTTAGAGGAATATCGTAGTGACGGGACGCCGAATTTTTTTAAACGTAGTAGAGGAGCTCCGTCCCCGTGCGTACCCCCGGGGGAGTCATAATCGCAATTCGAGCACTGGGTCCGGTGCGTTTCACAGAGTTTCGTTCGTTTCGTTCCGACTACGCGTACACGACCGAAACGGGTTGGTACGCGGCGTTCCGGATAGGCAACCGTTGCGATACCGGCGCGCTCCGGAGTCACGGCAACGCCGTGTTCAGAAATTATCGCTATCGTACGGTGGCCCGGGAATTCGAATGAAACGAAGTCGTCACTTATTTCCGATATATCGCAACTAGCACGTTATTAAGAGAAAAACAAAACCCACGAAATCGGTATAAATACGCGTACGAAGGTACACTTGTTCGAAATGACGTTCCCGAGACTCCCGGAGTCCTTGCTCTCCTCCCCAACCGTAAACACGTTTCTGGAACGGATTGATATTTATTTTGTACGCACGCCGTTGTCGTTGCAATAATGATTGTTTGAAAACACGTAACGGCGCACGAAAACCAGCTTACGGGATTACGTTTTCTAATTTTTATGAACATTTCTTATCCAACTGCCGTTTATTCGCTGTTGGCCGACGAATTCGTAGGACGACAATGGCGGAAACACCGAACGAAATCACAGATATTAAAATTTTTTCACGTTGTCCCTGTTGTCGATCGTCGCCGAAACGATTTTACTAGCCGGATTAGTTGACGCTAAAGTTGAACGACACGAGTTTCCTTCAGAATCAAGCCGCGGGCATCATTCCATCCGCCTACGTTTCGATAAACACGGAATTAATAACGGAAACCAGTACGTTGTTCGTTTCGCTCGGAATCGAAAACGAACGAATGGTCAACGTGTTTGGAGTCATTTGAGAAATAATAATAAATATGTCCGGCCGTGCTGAGTCACGCAACGAGTACACTCGCCAGTAAGTAGCACGAGACGGGAATCGTTACATTTGACTTTCGTATCCGAGTTGATTACCTTTTTTTCATTCAATGGGTCATAAATTAAATGTGGTGGAAGGCATTTCAACAAAAGTGTATATATATATTATTATCATTTGAGTATTTATTAACCCATAAATTAGGAATAAGAACAATCCCCATTTTTAAACGACTCTCGTCGTCTTAGCACTCTAACGGAGTGGGCTTTTTATTACTTTTTTTTTCTGTTAGCCTAATCACAAACTTCGTCACCGACGGATTTTACTTCATAAATACGTGCAGCGTGGGATATAAGAAATTATATTATTATTGTGAGAAAACAAAAGTAATTTGCTGTATAGTATTCTCTGAAATCGTCAACACATTCGCCGACTCATTTCATATTGGAACTTATAAGGTCGCAACAGTATTACAACTTAATGTACGTCAAATTTTCTTTGAAAATATCTGTATGTAAAAAAAAAAGATATCTTCCGATATAACTAAACAATTACAAATTGACAAATTTAGATTGTATCACAAGTCATTGAGAATTCATTGAGGGTATAAATAATTATGGTTATTGTTCTCAACATTTGAACGTCAGCTTTAGTAGTGTTTTTATAGTTTAATGCATTTTTTAACAGCACTGTTGACCAGGTAATTTTTAAACACCAATAAAAAAACAAATTATATATTTGTTCATTTATTTTCAACTCGTGTTATTGTAAACTGGCAACCGTTAGTATTATTCTTTATTATTAACGACAACTACAAAGTGTTATATAAACGGTGTTATTATTTCGTTGTCAAACACTGTACCTAGAAAACAATCCTTTGGTCACACAATCCATTAAAATGTATAGAAACGAGTTGTTGTTGTTTTTTTTTTTTAAACTAATTACATTTTATATCACAAAATGATTCAGACATTTTTGGATTGGTGAAAACCAAAAAATTACATAACAATATTATTAATATAAAATTATCTATTTAAAATATTAAAAATATATTTTTCCTATGCTTTTGTAATACAAACGTCTGATCAATATGTATTATGAATATCGATAAAATTGCTCTTGAATTGTGTTGAAAGTAGTAATAATAATAAAAAAAAAACTACTAGTTTTCAGTAACACGAATATCAAATATAATAATTATATTATTATTTAATGGAATAAAAACAATCGTTAATATATGTATTTGGGAGTCTAATAATAATTATTAATTTTGAAATTATGTGTTTATAAATTAACACAATAACTAAGAAGTAAATTAATAATACCGATTAATTATAAAATATAACACGATTATAATAACACAGTGAAATCAAATATACTTGATTATTTGAATATGGCTAGGCTGAAACACCAAATATAGCAAGATTATGGATAAAATAATTGATGTCGTTTTAAATACTTACTGCTGCTATTTGCTACTGATATTTCTTTTTAAAATGATTATTTTTTAGATTAAAGTTATACGTTATTATTTTTTGTAAAACCCAATAGAAGCTTTTAATATTCTCAATGACTTACAGTCTATTATATTCTACTTGACATTCTCAATACTCAATACGATTTTCGCCTCACAATATTTAGTAATATATTTATAATATATGACCCCA